>JAREYC010000014.1:762500-2102500 GCA_030015325.1 Cryptoblepharus egeriae
TCTAATGCGCACCCTATACTTATAATCCAAATACCGCATTTACTCAAATCTAGTGAACCATCAAATCGAATGTGCACCGTGATTTTGGGGACCGAATGCGGCTGAAAAACGGTGAGCGTTACATTTGAGAAAATACAGTATGTTCTGCTTTCCCCTTTGATTGGCCCGCATCGTCCTCTGAAATGTGTTTTGATCGCGTTTGTGCTTTATTTTTAGTTACTGCCTTGATTTTTTTTGAGATGAAGCCGGAGTTTGTGTCCCAAAAATGAACAAAGAAGATTTTGCACAGTGAGGAGGGAGAGGTGTGCATGACGTGCATGGATTCTGTGCCAGTTCTTGCCTGAAGCGCATTGCCAGACAGCTGGATTCTCCTTCTGGAGAGGCGGCAACAGAGGTGCAACCCAGAGCACATATATATATCCAGTTCCCACCTCCAGGAGCTCGCGACACCGTTACTGGGCGCAGATAAATATTTCAGCACACCATGAAATATTCATGCTCCTCCATCTTCATCTTCACTCGCTCAGTTAGTGGGGCTCTAAGCATGAAAGATGGAAACATTTGCTCTTCGGAAAAGGATCTCCCAGCCAGTGGAGCGACCACGGCAGTCAGATTTCCGGGCAAGTTGCCCTCCCGAAGGCCACCTTTGAGGGGTCTCCATCCATCCCGTTGCAGTACAGTCATCCCAAGTTATTGGATGGGTTAGGAACCACAGCGCTGTCCAAAAGTGAACACCGTTGACAAGTGTAACTCCCGAGCACAAGCCTAACCATGTCGACTCAAAAGTAAGCTCCATTGTGTTCAATGGATGTTACTGCCAGGAAAGTGTTTTTAGGATTGCAGCCCTAGTCTCGAAATGTTGTTTCAGTGTTGAAAGTAATACAGTCCATCTGCCAGGAAATTTGGAAAACTCAACAGTGGCCTCAGGATTGGAAAAATCGGTCTATGTCCCAATTCCAAAGAAAGTTCAAATTTCTGCACAACAGCATTTATTTTACCCGCTAGCAAGGGGTATTGCTCCAAATCCTACAAGCAGCATGTGGATCGTGACCTGCCAGATGTACAAGCTGGTCTCTGGAGAGCCAGAGAAACAAGAGATCAAATTGCTAATATTAATTGGATTATAGAGAAAAAAGGGGGGCTGTGGGTGGCGCAAGTGGCTAAGACACTGTACTTGTTAACCAGCAGGACAGGTTCAAGAACTGGGTCGGCCCCACAAGACAGGGTGAGCTCCTGTCCTTAGCCCAGCTCTGCGACGCAGCTGGATCCAATCGTGTTGGCTCTGCCTTTCCATTGGACTAATTCAGTGATGTGGAGAGGGGGATTTGCTGCTTGAGTAACAGCCTATCCTCCATAACAATCCAACCCAGGCTTTCGTGCTTTGCATGCAGCATATGCAGCACCGAGCACGATACCATGGTCTTCCAAGACTGACGGAGGCCTGCTATAGAGAAAGCAAAGGAGTTCCAGAAAAATACCTATGGGCAAAATCCAGAGTAACTACGGGGAGTCCTTGATCCGGTGTAAGAACAACTTATTCTGGATTCCAATATGAATTTCCCATAGGTTTTCATTATTTTTATTGTGGCTTTTAACAGTTGTTTTTAATATGGAGGTTTTTATTGGTTATTGTTTTAATGTTGTTTTTAATTGTCATGGATGTATTTTAATTGTTGTTAATGTTTTTTAGGGATTTATTGATTTTGTAAGCCACCTCAAGTCCGCCAGGGAAAAAGTTGGGATATAAATAAAGGGCTTGTTTGCATACATCAAGCCTCAATGCCTTTAAGGGCGCAATCCAGAGTACCTACAGGGAGTTCTTGCTCCAGTGTAAGAACAACTTACTCTGGATTCCAATATGAATTTCCCATAGGTTTTTACTAGGTGGTGCTGTAACTACAGGTGCACATAATGGGCAAAATCCAGAGTAACTACAGGGAGTCCTTGATCCGGTGTAAGAACAACTTACTCTGGATTCCAATATGAATTTCCCATAGGGTTTCACTAGGCAGTGCAGTAACTACAGATGCACGTAAAGTCTCTTACGTGCTCCAGAAGTTACTCTAGATTTGGGGGTATGTCTGCTTCATCGACAAAGCCTTTGATTGTGTAGATCACAACAAATTGTGGCAGTTTCTAAATACAATGGCGCCTCACGTAACAAATTTAATCTGTTCCAGAGGCATGTTTCTTATGTGAAACATTCTTTACGCGAAGCAAATTTTCCCATAGGAAATAATGGAAACTCAAACGATTGGTTCCACAACCCCTAAAATATTCATATAAAAATATTAACTGGATGTAAAAATGATGACAAAACACTAGAATTGAATTCAAAACATGCATTCAATGTGCAGGATCCTATGAAGTCTACTTAGGCTGCAATCCTAAAGGCACAATCCTAAAGGCACTTGCATCAGGCCTCCGTCAGTCTTGAAAGACTATGGTATTGTGCTCTGCGCTGCATACGCTGCATGCGAAGCACGAAAGCCTGGGTTGGATTGTTATGGAGGATAGGCTGTTACCCAAGCAGCAAATCCCCCTCTCCACGCCACTGAATTAGTCCAATGGAAAGGCAGAGCCAATACGATTGGATCCAGCTGGCGTCGCAGAGCTGGGCTAAGGACAGGAGCTCACCCTGTCTTGTGGGGCCGACCCGGGTCTCGAACCCTGGCCTGCTGGTTAACAGGCACAGCGACTTAACCGCTTGCACCACCCACAGCCCCACACTTAGGAGGCTGCAATCCTTAAGACACTTTCCTGGGAGTAAGACCTGGTGAACACAATGGGGCTAACTTCTGAGTAGGCATGGTTAGGAATTAGCAATCCTAGACACTTTCCTGCGAGTAAGACCTGTTGAACACAATGGGGCTTACGTCTGAGTAGGTATGGTTAGGAATTTGCAATTCTAGACACTTTTCTGCAAGTAAGCCCCATTGGGGGGACTGGGGGTTTTCTGGGGGGGGTATGGGAAGGTGTTTGGAGACAGTGGGGGGGATTCAGGCAGCTGGGAGTAGTGGCTGCCACTTTAAAAGCCTGGCTCCCTGCAGAGCCGGCTGGAAGGAGCAGCATCCCTTGGCCTGCTCTCCAGCCTTTTCAAAAGCTTCACAGGGAGCCTGGGGTTGGAATGCAGGCTTTTAAAGCGGCAGCCACTATTCCTGGCTGCCTATATCTCCCCCCTGCCCACTGTCCCCAAACATCCTCCCACACCCCCAGAAGACCCCCGAGTCCCCCTAGGCACCTTCCCACCCACCCCCAGAGGAATGGATCTGCATTACCTGACCTGTTCATTCAGGTAACAAGTGCTGGCCTTCCTTACCCAAAGCAGCTTCGCTACCCAAGTCAGAAGGCCCAGGGGAACAGTATGTTCTTTACCTGGAACATATTTTACCCAGGGCATTCGTTACCCAAGGTACCTCTGTAAATGGAAGTGCCAGATCATCTTATTGATCTCCTGAGAAACTTGCATGTGGACCAAGAAACAACAGTCAGAACCAAGTATGGTTGAATATTGGGAAAGGAGTGCAACAAGGCTCTATGGGCGCAATCCAGAGTAACTATGGGGAGTCCTTGCTCTGGTGCAAGAACAATTTATTCTGGATTGCAATATGAATTTCCCATAGGTTTTCACTAGGTGGTGCAGTAACTACGGGCGCACGTAATGTATCTTACATGCTCCCGTAGTTACTCTGGATTGTAGGGTATATTGTCAACTTGTTTATTTATGTACATAATGAGAAAAGCTGGGCTGGATGAATCACAAGCTGAATTAAAATCACTGGGAGAAATATCAATAACCTCAGATATGCAGGTGATAATACTCTAATGGCAGAAAGTGAGGAGGAACTAAGGAACCTCTTGATGAGGCTGAAAAAAGAAAGTACAAATTGTAGCTTAAAGCAAAACATTTTTAAAAAACCAAGATCATGGATTCTGGTCCCATCAATTCATAGCAAATTAAAATGAAAAATGAAACACAGTGAGACAGAGAGAGAGAGAGAGAGAGAGAGAGAGAGAGAGAGATAAATAGATAGATAGATAGACAGACAGACAGACACATACATACATACATACATACATACATACATACATACATACATACATACATGGAGCACAATCCAGAGTAACTACGGGGAGTCCTTGCTCTGGTGTAAGAACAATTTGCTCTGGACTGCAATATGAATTTCCCATAGGTTTTCACCAGGTGGTGCAGTAACTATGGGTGCATGTAATGTCTCTTATGTGCACCTGTAGTTACTCTGGATTATAGTGACACATACATACATACATACATACATACATACATACATACATAGATTGGATGAAATTAGAGGATTTATTGCTTAAAATGAAAATTTGATTTGGAAAGATGTTAACCTTGGTCATGGCTTGGAGGTCCTTTTATGTACCTTATGTGTACCCTTCCCCTATTATTTGCTTTTGTTCCTGTATCTATATCTGTAACCAATAAAATAAATTTAAATTGGAAAAAAAAATCATAGCAAATAGAAGGGGAAGAAAGTTGTGACAGAGTTTATTTTTCTGGGCTCTAAGATCACTGCAGACGGTGACTGCAGCCAAGAAATCAAACAATGCCTGTTTCTGGAGAGGAAAGCTATGGCGGGGCCAGAGAAGTTACCTAAATTAAAAGTCAAGATGGGCACAATCCAGAGTAACTATGGGGAGTCACTGCTCCAGTGTAAGAACAATTCACTTGGATTGCAATATGAATTTCCCATAGGTTTTCAGTAGGTGGCGCAGTAACTATGGGTGCACGTAATGTCTCTTACATGCTCCCGTAGTTACTCTGGATTGTAGGGAATGCCAACAAAGGTCCATCTAGTTAAAGCTATGGTTTTTCTTGTAGTAATGTATGGCTGTGAAAGCTGGACTGTAAAGAAGGCTGACCACCCAAGGATGGATGCCTTTGAATTATGGTGCTGGAGAAAAACTTGGAGAGTCTCCTTGGACTGCAAGGAGATCAAACCAGTCCATCCTCCAGTAAATCAACCCTGACTGTTACTGGAAGGACGAAAACTGAAGCTGAAGCTCAAATATTTTGGCCGCATCATGCCCTCTTCTAGCTATGCCACTACATAATGTACAGGCATCAGACTGCCCCCCCCCCCCCCCCATGCACTGTACCTGGAATTCCACAAGACTGTCAGTGTATAATAACTGATGTTCGTCTGCAATATTTCTCTTTCCCCCCCAACTTTTCTGGAGGCATTTCAGTCATTAATTTCTCTGCTGAGTGGGTGAGCATCTGTGAGAACTGATCGCTGCTGGCGCACTCAGTCCCCCGCTGATCAAAAAACATGCTCACTGGAAACCAAAGATGGCTGAAAAGTGGCATGTGGGATGCTCCGGGTGGGTTGTGTAACTTTGCCACAGTTTCCGACACTGCAGAAAGGGCTGGAAGATGCCTGCTGGAGTCATAATTCCTCACTGATGTATGTGTGGAGGGCTGGCTGTCATTATGGGACACAGTGCTTTGCAAAAAGAAACTGCACTGTGGGTCTCCCCATGGCTGTGCAGACAGAATCAGCTGGGTTGGAGTCCCCTGGGTTGGTCGATCTCCTGCCCTTCCTCCAAAGAGATCCAAATGATGTGCAAGTAGCTCCCCTTTTTTACTTCACATATTCCTTCTATGATGTAAAGACCCTCTAAGAACCGATTTGATGGCTGGTGGTGACGCCTAGTGCCCAGTGGTATCCAGTTGTACCCACTGCCTGTGGTGCCCCATGTTACCCAGTGTCCGGTACGGATGCCCTGTGCCTGGTGGTGCAGCATGGTGCCCAGCGGTACTCACTGCCCAGTGGTATGTAGTGCCCTGTGGTGCATGGTTCGTGGTGGTGCCCGACAGGGATGCCTGATGTCCACTGATGTATGGTGCCTGGTGGTGCCCAACAGGAATGCCTGATGCCCAGTGGTGCATGGTGCCCACTGGTGTGTGTTGCCCGGTGGTGCATGGTCCCTGGTGGTGCCCAACAGGGATGCCTGATGCCCAGTGGAGCCTTGTGCCTGGTGGTGCTCAATACGAATGCCTGATGCCCAGTGGTGCATGGTGCCCACTGGTGTGTGTTGCCCGGTGGTGCATGGTGGTGCCCAATAGGGATGCCTGATGCCCAGTGGTGCCTGGTGGTGCCCAACAGGGATGCCTGATGCCCAGTGGAGACTTGTGCCTGGTGGTGCTCAATACGAATGCCTGATGCCAGTGGTGCATGGTGCCCACTGGTGTGTGGTGCCCAGTGGTGCCTGGTGGTGCCCAACAGGGACGCCTGATGCCCAGTGGAGCCTGGTGCCTGGTGATGCCCAACAGGAATCCCTGATGCCCAGTGGTGCATGATGTCCACTGCCCAGCAGTGTGTGGTACCCAGTAGTGCATGGTGCCTGGTGTCCAGTCCCCGGTTCCAATTTGCTCGCCCCACCTGAATGTCTCCAAGAGGGTGAAGCTCCCTCCAAGACTGGACTCCTATACCTCCCTCTAGCTATACCACTGGTCCAGCTACTTCTAAAACCAGGAGGTTGCATATATACCATCTGAGAGTAAACTGCAGGATTCCAGGTTGCTGTGCGTGTCC
Organism: Cryptoblepharus egeriae; assembly: GCA_030015325.1. NCBI lineage: Eukaryota > Metazoa > Chordata > Lepidosauria > Squamata > Scincidae > Cryptoblepharus > Cryptoblepharus egeriae. The sequence goes on from JAREYC010000014.1 coordinate 769,085, forward strand.
AGGCCACCAAAAAAGCATATCCTCCACAGAGCAATGGAACTCTGCACATGCCCAGGGACACTTGGCATTAAATGCTAGGAAAAAAAGGCAAGGACGCTGGGAGCGGTGGTTTGTTAGCAACCTCCATCCCTATGAACAAATTAGCACTCTTTTAAAAATAAACACGTTTAGAAAAACAAGCCCGTCTGCTTCGGCTGAGCAACGCCTTCCCCGACGGGATCCTGAATTTGCATGTCAAAACAGCCCTTAATGAAAGATCAGGAGTGCGGCCTCCCGAGACACGGCAAGATATAAACAGACACATTATGGCGCAATCCGCCCATTTTGTCTTCAACAAGCCGAAAAGCAGGCTGGGCGAGTGTCCTCCACTTCCCCAGGCATTGCAGAGACCCCCCCAGGCTGGATCCAAAAGGAGATGGCAAAGGGAAGTTGCTCTGCAAGCTGCCACTGTTGGGGGGGGGGGGGCTACATTTTATCTTCCAATGAAACAGCAACAATTAATATAATATAATATAATATAATATAATATAATATAATAATTCATTTTCTTAGTGTTATTCCCCTCCTGGCAGGGTCCACTTTAGATGATGGACGCAACATGGGGAAATCCAGCCGGCCTGTCACAGGGACCTGTCACCATGATGGTGCTACATGCAGCACCTGAATCTCGAACCACTGGTGCCCAGTGGTACCCACTGCCTGGTGCGGTGCTCAGTGGTGCCTGGTGCCTGGTGGTGCCCAATAGGGATGCCTGTTGCCCGATCTTCAAATCAACAGGCATAGCACCTTTAACTGCAGAGCTACAAGAGATCCCCATATTATTTTATAAAACATGGCAGTATTATTCAAATATACTATGCTGGCCAGTAGTGGTGTGTCCCCACTGTGTGCATCACCTGGTGTGGCCCACACTCCCCGCACCCCTAGCTATGCCATAGATGGCAACCCTCTGAACGATAATAGTAAACTGGACTTCCTAGAACTTTCTGGCACTGCGAAGTACTAGGCCCTTGTCATGTAATTGTAGAAAATAAAAATGTTTTGGATTTAATTAATTAAAATTTTACACCGATCAATATCTTTAGGCAATAGCCTGGAGGTATTTATGTTCCGGCTGTTTGGCAGAGATCCCTCACTATAATGCTCCTGGCGTTGAGCTGCTGCAGCAATAACTATAGTATCAGCTGTGTTCTCATGGGCAAAACTGAAGTGCATGGTGGGGGGAGCAAAACTGCAGTCCTCCTTCCTAGGAACATCAGAACCAGCCTTATATGGAGTACGACACCAGCCCACCCCTAGATGATGGGTGCGACATGGGGGAATCTGGCCGGCCTCTCACAGGGACCTGTCACCATGATGTTGCTTCATGCAGCACCTGGGTCTCCAACTGCTGACCTGCTGATCTTCAAATCAACAGGTACAGCACCTGTTGTTCATATCAATAGTGCTGCTGTTCGTATCAATTTTGCTGTTGTTCATATCAATATTGCTGTTGTTCGTATCAATATTGCTGGCTGCCCTGCTTGGGAGGGGTTCTCCAGAGTCTCAGTACTGCTTTTCTTGGAGAGTGGATGAGCATCTCAACGACGGTCACCAGGACCGGCTCTTCCATTAGGCCAAATGAGGTGGTTGCCTCAGGCAGATCAGCAGGCAGTGCCTGACTCTTCCTCCTCCTCCTCCCTGGATTGAAAAAGCTCAAGGAAGTGGAGTAGAAGAGAACATGTGGAGGAGAGGCAAGGGGTGATGCTCAGTTCTAGCCACCTCTCTTCTGACCTTCCTCTTCCTCTTCCACTCCAGGGGAAGAGGCTGCCACAGCATCAGAGTACGAGGAGCAGTACTTGGCACTCCTCAGGAGGCCTGGTTGTCACCATCTGATGAGTCTTCAGAAAAGCAGGGAAAACTTGTCCACAAATCAAGAAAGTTTGGGATCCTTTGGTTAAACCCCTGGCCACTCATCCCCCAAAGGGATTATTATTTTATTGCTATCTACCTGTATTTTATTGCTATCTGCCGCTGTTTTTAACTTGGGTTTTTAATGCCTTAATATGGTTTAATTCTATTTTAATCGCGTTTTATTGTTTCTTGTTGTTTTGAAATGTTGTTAGCCAGCTTGGGTTTCCTTATCCAAGGAAGAAAGGTGGAATAAAAATGGAATGAATGAATGAATGAATGAATGAATGAATGAATGAATGAATGAATGAATAAATAAATAAATAAATAAATAAATAAATAAATAAATAAATAAATAAATAAATAAAGCAGGCCTCCATCAGTCTTGGAAGACTATGTTATCGTGCTTGGCGCTGCATACGCTGCATGCAAAGCACGAAAGCCTGGGTTGGATTGTTATGGAGGATAGGCTGTTACCCAAGCAGCAAATCCCCCTCTCCACGCCACTGAATTAGTCCCATGGAAAGGCAGAGCCAATATGATTGGATCCAGTTGGCGTCACAGAGCTGGGCTAAGGACAGGAGCTCATCCTGTCTTGTGGGGCTGACCCGGATCTCGAACCCTGGCCTGCTGGTTAACAGGCACAGTGACTTAACCACTTGCGCCACCCACAGCCCAAATAAATAAATAAATAAATAAATAAATAAATAAATACATACATACATACATACATACATACATACATACATACATACATACATACAATAAATGGCTGGGACCAAACTCTTAACACCAGCCCTTTGCATCATATGTGGTCTGAGCAAATGTAGCTGCTCTGACTCGGGGTTCCCCCACCAACCAACGGATCAAGATTGGGCTCCAGTCTCATCCTCCCCGAAGAAGAGTCCTGCAAGCCTGGAAGCTTGCACGGTCCTTCAGATGCCAGTGGGGTGTCCAAGAAAAACCTGATTTGCACTTCATTTTCCCGAGAAGACCCCAAAGTGGCAATGCCCATCTCTTCCAAGCTAAATTTAGCCATTGAGATAAAATGGTTTGACGGGTAGCAAACAAATTGCCTGAGCTGAATAAACCACAACATGAAATCAGCAGCCCTTCGGGATCAGTTGAACAACACAATCCATCACCTTCACAGGCTGGAGGCAGAGTTTCTGGATAAAGAGAAGCCAAGCGGAGACCTTCGGCCTCCAATACTCCGGTCTCCAGAGAAAAAGAAGGCTGCTAAATTAGACATGAGGTCCGTGACACCTGTGATGTGGATCCTGGCTCCGCAGGGTTGCCAACTCTTTGTTGTTTTTTAAATTTGCTGCTCAGATGCAGAAAAGCAAGAAGCCAGGCTGTGTCTCTAGTGATGTGCTCAAAGTGCAGACACAGCTCTTGCCTGGAGCATCATTTCAGGCAAACAGGGATCCACCATCATTTGATTCGAAAGAGCTCTTTTATTACTGGAAAATCTGACCTCAGTCCCAAACCCTATACAGTGGTACCTCGCTTAACAAGCACCCCGCTTAACAACCGTTTCACATAACAAGCAAAAATTTCCAAGAAATCTTGCTTCATATAACAAGTTCCGCTTCACTTAACAAGCAAGCACGCTCTGGGAACGCGTGCTATGCAGCCCTGATGCTCTGCCTGGAGGCTGTTTAAAAGGGCTGCCGGCCAGCACTGTTGCCTCTAACTGCCCCCAACTTGGGGGCAGCTTCCTGGGGGTGCCAGAGGCAGCTGCCCCTAACTGCCCCCAAGTGTGCCCACCAACCATCTTGAACCTCCAGCAGCAGCCCAGGTAAGCCTCCCAGGAAAGTGTCTTTGATTGCAGCCTCCTAACTATGTCTACCCAGATCTAAGCCCCACTGTGTTAAATGGGTCCTACTCCCTGGAAAGTGTCTTTAGGATGCAGCCTAAGTAGACTTCATAGGATCCTGCACATTGAATCCAATTCCAGTGTTTTGTCATCATTTTACTTCCAGATAATATTTTTTATATGAATATTTGGGGGGTTGTGGAACCAATCGTCTGAGTTTTCATTATTTCCTATGGGAAAATCTGCTTCACTTAGAGAGTGTTTCACTTAAAGAGCATGCCTCTGGAACAAATTAAGCTCTTTATGTGAGGCAGTATAGGTACCAGATGTTTTGACACCCCAGATGTGGAGAACTAAATTCAAGGCTATCCAATCCCAGTGAAACTGCACAGGCTTTGAGCCAAAGGACCAAAAACAGCTCAAGTTAAGATCATGATGTTTTGGAGAACCCTGAATTAGGCAATAGATTCAAAGATATTGAACTAGTTAACTGAGTGTGCAATCCTAACCGATTTAGGTCGGCACAACTCACCATATCCCTGTTCCTGTAGCGGCATGGGGAGGTTGGCGCATGTCAGTGCACTAGCTTAACCTCTCCCCTTAATGGTGCAGAAGCGGCTTACGGCACTTTTGCAACACCCCCAGACCAGCACTGGACTTTGCCAGCCTAACCAGGGGTTGGGGTGAGACTTATATAATTGGGTGACCATCTAATTTTACTGACTATATGTTGGAGACAACCAAGTCATAGTAGCGATTTTTGGCATTCGGGTGTTCCAACGCAGTCTGCATACACCAGTTTAGCAAATCTGCACAACAACCTTGTAAAGGAGGCCGGTGTCTGAAATCTCATGCTTGCCAGTGCAAAGGAAGAGCCCTCTGGCAGAAGCGATCGCAGCTGATTTAAATCCAAGTTATGACTTTACAAAAGAGGGGAGACTGGAACTGGAACGTGCTCAGGCTGTTCACCAGCATGTGACATTCACTATACCAGCGTATCTCAAAGTGGGGGTCGGGACCCCTTTGGGGGTCGCCTGGAGCTTTCCTGGGGGTCACCTAAAGACTCCTGGTGCAGGGGGCCAGGTGGGAAGACCTGCCAGAAATGCTGGAGCCGCTGCGGCTGGAAGAAGCCGCTGAGAAGCAGCACAGAAGGAGCCTCTGAGCAGCTGTGAGATGATGTGGAGCCTTGGGGGCGGGGAGGATCGCAGCCTTAGAGCCCAGTTCTATGCATGTCTACTCAGAAGTCAGTCCCATGATAGTGAATGGGACTTACTCAGTGATGGGCCCACCGAGCCCCAAGATCCAGTTCGCCGGAAGTTGGGGGGTGGGGCCGGAGTCAGGGGCGGGGCTGGGGTCAGGGGGCGGGGCGAGGGGCAGGCGCGTTGAGCCGCCCCTCGGAGCGGTTCAGCGCACCTGCGTCTAGCTTGCCGAACCGGTCCTGCGGCTCTTGCAGCGTCCGCCACGTGGGAAGATCCGGTACGGGCGAGTAGGCCCGAACCGGCATCTGCCCACCTCTGGACTTACTCCCAGGAACAGTGGCTGGCTCTGCTGCCTGAGATCCCAATCCTATGGAGGCCTTCTCTCACCCAGGTACTTTCCTTCCCATCCCTCCCTCCCTCCCTCCCTTTCTTTCTTTCTTTCTTTCTTTCCCAGTCACCCCCTCTTAGCTATGCCACATCTATCTATCTATCTATCTGTCTGTCTGTCTGTCTATCTAATATTTGCATTACTATTCATAACAGTAGCAAAATTACAGTTATGAAGTAGCAACTAAAAGAATTTTATGGTTGGGGGTCCCCACAACATGAGGAGCTGTATTAAGGGGTCACGGCATTAGGAGGTTTGCGAACCACTGCACTATACAGTGGTGCCTCACATAAAGAACTGAATTCGTTCTGGAGGCATGCTCTTTAAGTAAAACACTCTTTAAAGTGAAGCTGATTTTCCCATAGGAAATAATGGAAACTCAGACAATTGGTTTCAAAACTCCCAAAATATTCATATAAAATATTAACTGGATGTAAAAAATGATGACAAAACACTGGGATTGTATTCAAAACATGCATTCAATGTGCAGGATCCTATGAAGTCTTCTTAGGCTGCAGTCTTTAACACAATGGGGCTTACTTCTGAATACACATGGTTAGGAGGCTGCAATCAAGGACACTTCCCTGGGAGTAAGCCCCATTTAACACAATGGGTCTTACTTCTGAGTAGACATGTTTAGGAGGCTGCAATGAAAGACACTTTTTAGGGAGGCTTACCTAAGCTGCTGTTGGAGGTTCAAGGTGGCCTGCGGGGACACTTGGGGGCCTCTGGCACCTCCAGGCAACTGCCCCCAAGTTGGGGGAGATAGGCTGCAATCCTAAAGACACTTTCCTGGGAATAAGATCCATTGAAAACAATTGGACTTACTTCAGAGTAGACATGGTTAGGATTGTGCTCTTAGAGGCTCTTTAAAAGGGCTGCCGGCCAGCGCTGCTACCTCTGAGTGGAGCATCAGGGCTGCATAGCACACGTGCCCATAGCTCGCTTGCTTGTTAAGCGAATCAGAACGTGTTATGTGAAGCAAGATTTCTTGGAAATTTATACTTGTTATATGAAATGTTTGTTATGTGAGCCACTTGTTTTGAGAGGTACCACTATATTATGTGAAACTGAAAACGTGAATGGAATTTTATTGGGGGGGGCAGGAGTTATCCTCCCTTTTCTCTTGTGGATATTGAAAGACAAGAGTGAGGTCATTAAGGAAATAAAATCCATTAGTCAGTTGCCACTGAAACTCTTCACTCTGCAGCTTATAATGAATTAGGCGAACATCTGAGACGTGTCGACATTCCAAACAAGATGTTAAGATACACCAAATGCTGGGAATTACAAGGGAGATAAGTGGCCAATCTGTCATGTGTCAAGCGGCAGTGAAGACTTTTTAGAAAACCTAAAACATCGGGATTGTAACATCGGGATGGTTTTGCTGACTGGAGCTGCTTTCACCCAGATGAGCCTTGGAGCATGTGGAGCCTGCCCAAGACCCCCAGGAGCCAAAGGGGGGGCATTTGGCTGAACATTTCCTGGGATCATACTTTTTCCAATCTCAGCAGCGTCCACGGGAGGGTACATCGTATCTGGGCCAAAAAGAGTGGCCTGGTGGTCAAAGGAGGGGAGCCAAAATTATTATTATTATTATTATTATTATTATTATTATTATTATTATTATTATTATTATTATTATTATTAAAATTATTATTAGGAATATTAGTGTTGGTATCTATTGACACACAAAGTAGTAAAAGGAGGAGGAGGAGGAGGAGGAGAAGATCTATTGTGTGAATCTTATATTCACATTTTGTGTAAGTGGTAAGCTTAATTATTTACTCAAATCTAATGCTCACACAAATTTAGCGTCCAATCCTATACCTGTCTACTCAGAAGTAAGTCCCATTATAATCAATAGAGCTTACTCCCAGGAACGTGTGGTTTGGATTGCAGTCTTAGGGCACAATCCAGAGTAACTACGGGGAGTCCTTGCTCCGGTGTAAGAACAATTTGCTGTGGATTGCAGTATGAATTTCCCATAGGTTTTCATTAGATGGTGTAGTAACTACGGGTACACGCAATGTCTCTTACGTGCTCCCGTAGTTACTCTGGATTGTAGGGCAAGGCTACAATCCAGAGTAACTATGGGACCTTTTCCACCGACGTAGTTACAGTGCAGTTATGGGAAACCTATGGGAAATGCATCGAGCAATCCAGAGTAAGTGCCTCTTACGTCTTCACGTAGTTACTCTGGATTGTTGGGTAAGTCAGGCTGCGCATTAGATTTGATGGTTAATAAGATGGTAGGTGTGGTGTTTTGATTATAAGCCTACAGTGTGCATTAGATTCAGTGGCGCATTAGATTCAAGTAATGTCATAATTTGTTGTAATTATGATCCAAGGGAGAAGGGAAAAAACCCCATAACCACTATACACCCCAAAAAAGAAAATATGCAACCTCATCGCCATCCCGGATAATTTAGGCTAGACTGGCATCTATTGTTTTCAACACAGGCTGGTTATGGGTCCATAGGTGTAACCCTAGTCTGTGGCCATACGGTGTCCATTGCTTAGAGTAACACATGATGTCCCACTCATTGAAAACATGGCTAGCATATGGAGGAGGTGGAGACAGCAGGAGCCTCCTTTCAGTTCCTCAAGATATTCCCTTTCACCAAAGTGCATTAATTAGACACATGTTCAGCAATCCACGGCGTTCGATTTGCATAGGGCCTTTGCCTCCCCCGTTTCGGAAAACCATCCACGGCGGCTTCTCCAGGATAATTAAATCCAACAGCCTCTTAGCATCCTTTTAATTGGATGGCGACCCAAGAAAGAAGAGGAAAAGAGAAGTGTGGCTCCCTTGCTGGGCTGGATGGTGCAAGGGACGTGCGAGGGGGTTTCCCATGTACTTGGATGAGAGACGCCGCAGAAGGAAACATATTTTTTAAAATTAAACCATTTCTCCCTCTTCCCCGTTTAATGAGTTTTTCCTGCCAGTGGCAATTTCTGCACATCGCAATGAAAAACATCATGAGGTCCTTTAATTCACAATCACTGGATTTCTTAAAAAATTTATTGCAGGGTCCAGAAGGGGGAATTAGATGGAACTTTCTAATTAAAGCGATCCATGTTAAATAATGTTCAAATTCTCAGCGTGTGGATTTCCGACGGAGTGACGTTAACTGTGATATCCCGGGAGAAGTCCGGTTCTTGGCAGACTACTCAACCTTTGGGTGAAAAATCAGCATCACGCAGTTTGTATGGTCAGAAGGGACCCCTGAGGTCATCCAGTCCAGCCCCCTAGGATGGCAAGCTTTCCTTCTTATTTTCCTCTTCCATTGCAAGGGGGTGGAGGGAAATAAGGTGTTGGAAAGGTTGGTTCGGTGAATCAATTTCCCATTTTTGATTTCCTTCGCTATCTGCAGATAATCTACCAGAAGTGAGGAAAGGCCAGCAGTTGACATTTCTTGATGCTTCAAAAAATTCGTTTCTGGAAATGAACATGTTGCTGGCAAGCAATCGGAAATGTGCACAGCACATTTTTCCCCGCTGCTGGATTAGATAAGGCTGGCTGGGTGCAGTGGCATAGTTAGGGGGGGTGCAAAGCACTGTGGCTGCTCAATGGGACTTACTTCTGAGTAGACATGCACAGGATTGGGCAGACATTCTTGCAGGGAGTCACACCAGGGCATGCAAGCCGGCCCTGCCTTTTGTAGCCATTCTAAGAAAAGCAAAATCCAGAGTAACTACGGGGAGTCCTTGCTCTGATGGAAGTACAACTTCGAGCACAATCCTAACCAGGTCTACTCAAAAGTAAGCCCCATTGTGTTCAATGGGTCTTACTCCCAGGAAAGTGTCTTTAGGATTGCAGCCTTACTCTGGATTCCAATATGAATTTCCCAAAGGTTTTCACTAGGTGGTGCAGTAACTACAGGTGCACGTAAAGTCTCTTACATGCACCCGTAGTTGCTCTGGATTTGGGGGACAATGGGTGCAATCCTAACCATACTTTCCTGGGAGTGAGTACTATTGAAAACAATGGGCCTTACTTCTGAGTAGACATGCTTAGGATTGCATTGTTTATCTTCCACCTCCAACATTGGGGTGGACCAGATCCTGACCCTTCAGTGGCAGGAGAAACCTTCCCCAACTCTATTTTGGCAGGTGGAAGTTGGCAAGCGTACCCCTTCGGGCCAGCTGATATATTCTGCCAACTCAAAGACTCTACAATCTAATTTCCACCTATTCTGCTGCATGTGGGGATATTGATTTTCCAATGAAACTCATCAATCTACATGGAATAGTTCTCTACTGTGCTGTACGTTGAGTCAATATAATCCAGTGACTGAACCTTTCCTGGACTATTCAGATTGCGGTCATAAACCGCCACCGCCACCGCCACACACACATAGGGCACAATCCAGAGTAACTACAGGAGTCCTTGCTCCGACGTAAGGACAATCTGGATTGCAATATGAATTTCCCATAGGTTTTCACTAGGTGGTGCCGTAACTACGTTGACGTAAATGTCTCTTACGTGCGCCCGTAGTTACTCTGGATTGTAGGAATATTAAACCATCTTGCAAGGGAGAAGCTTTTTACTGAGCCTCTACCCCGGATCCTGTTTGTGAGGGTCTGATTTTGTGGGGAAGCGTCCAACGGTTTAAGCCGGGTTAAAAACCAAATTTCCTATAGATGTAAAAATATCCTAAAAGTGAGAACTCTGCCGGATCCTTTCTCCCTGATGTGCTGCCTTTCTACTTGCAGGGAGCGTCCCAAAATAATCCAACCTTACCAATCTGCTTACCGATCTTTCCACCTTGTTCAGCCCAGATATTCAGCCACGTAAACTGGCCTTCATCATCAGCATCATCATGTAATGATTCCCTGCCGAGAACCATAAATTCCTGTTTGACCGGGTACCCGACATGCTCATTATTCCTTTCTAGACCTATCAAAGCAAGTCGTTCTCTGGGTACAAAGAGCAACATTTTGGCTAGGCAAGGAAAGCAACGAGACACCACACCATGAGATGATATAAATCTTTGCCAGGCTACCAGAGAGAGGTAATGTTGCTTCAGGGAGCCGGGTTTTTAATAAAGAAGCAAGCCTCGGCCTTGAGTGTGTGGGCGGGTGATGGAGAACTCGAGGGCTGCGACGGCGGGGGCGGAATTGGCAAGAGAGAGAAAGAGAGGGAACACATGCTCTTGTGGAATATGTGCGTGCAACCTGCAAAAGCAGGAGCATGTGAGATGGTCTGTGGCGCAGAGCGGTTTGGAGCAGTAGTGACAAAAAGAACCAGGTGTGCTGCTACGCAGAAGCGGAAAGTCCACTTTGGTCAGTGGAAAAGATGCACGCCACGCGCATGGCCGTTGCACAAACTAGACCTAAACATACGAATATATGTAAAGGTGCACACTATGCACATGGCCGTTGCACAAACTAGCCCTAAACATACACATATATGAAATGGTGCACACTATGTGCATGGCCGTTGCACAAACTAGACCTAAACATACACATATACGAAAAGGTGCACACTATGTGCATGGCCGTTGCACAAACTAGACCTAAACATACGAATATATGAAATGGTGCACACCACGCGCATGGCCGTTCCACGATCTAGCCCTGAACATACGAACATGTGAAACGGTGCACACCATGAGCATGGCCGTTGAACAAATATCCCCGAACATACGAACATCAGAAAAGCTCCCCTGGATCAAGCCTTCAAATCAGACCCCCCCAAACAGTGATGGATGGTGAATACTTACCCCACCACATGCAGTGAGGTGAAAGAAGGTATGGGATGTGATAGTGAAGAGGGGGCAAAAGATCTGAATTGTAGGATTTCATCTTCATGGAGATTTACAACTCTTCGACTGCAATCCTATCTATGTCTACTCAGAAGTAAGCTCCAGGAAAGTGTCTTCAGGATTGCAGCCTTCATCCTGTCTGTCTGTCTGTCTGTCTGTCTGTCTGTCTGTCTTTATTTATTTATTCATTCATTCATTCATTCATTCATTCATTCATTTTATTTTATTTATATCCCGCCTTTCCTCACCTGCAACGAGGGAGCTCAAGGCGGCTAACATCACTCACTTTTTGGGCTCTATCTGCAACTCAGGTCATGCTCATGCATTGCACCCCTCCTTTGGTACGCATGTGCTCACCAGCGGGTTTCACGGTATTAAGATGCCCGATTTTGTTTGCAAGTCTCCGGTGTGACTAAAAGGAGACTGTGGCGCACGGCGTGCGCAAGAGACCCCCAAACAGAGATTGCATCAAGCTGCATTTCCTCAAATGAGGAAATTGCTGCCGGAGAGGTCAGGCCACATTCGAAAGAGGATATTCAAGTGAGCAGTTGGGAGAATTAGATCATAAAACATACATATGGGGGGAGTGGGGGGTGAAGAGATGGCAGATGTCATACCAGGACAAGGCCTGGGAAAATTGTCTTTTTTTTTTTTTAACAGCCTCTGAGATCAACAGGATCCGCACACCGCTCACATCCGTGAACATCGCTCTTTTTTAGGGCAACCCAAGGAAGCTGATCAGTTTTTAGCGAGATCAAGAAACAGAACCAGAGAGGGCCACAACTCTATGATTTACCGATCTTAACCGTGTCTACTCAAAAGTAAACCCCATTGTGTTCAATGCATCTTACTCCCAGGAAAGCGTCTTTAGGATTGCAGCCCTAGAAAATGTTTCTGGGGCAGAGTCGCTCAGGATTCAAAGCCAGGTCTCCCCAGTCCCGGGTTAACATCATGTATGTATGGTGGTGCCTCACATAACAAGTTTAATTTGTTCTGGAAGCAGGCTTTTTATGCAAAAAGCTCTTTATGTGAAGCGGATTTTTCCATAGGAAATAATGGAAACTCCGACGATTGGTTCCACAACCCCCCCAAATATTCATATGAAAATATTAACTGGATGTAAAAATGATGACAAAACACTGGAATTGAATTCAAAACATGCATTCAATGTGCAGGATCCTATGAAGTTTACTAACCCTACAATCCAGAGCAACTACGGGAGCACATAAGAGACATTATGTGTACCCATAGTTACTGTACCACCTAATGAAAACCTATGGGAAATTCATATTGCAATCCAGAGCAAATTGTTCTTACACCGGAGCAAGGACTCCCCGTAGTTGCTCTGGATTGTGCCCTTAGGCTGCAATCCTAAAGACACTTTCCTGGGAGTAAGTCCCATTGAACACAGTGGATAGACATGGTTACTTCTGGGTAGACATAGTTAGGAGGCTGCAATCAAAGACACTTTCCTGGAGGTCAAACCCATTTAACACAATGGGGTTTACTTCCAGGTAGACATGGTTAGGAGGCTGCAATCCAAGACACCTTCAAAGTGTCTCCCCCCTTTTTCCTTCTCTCCATCCTGAGCCTCTCTCTGCCCTGCTCCCTTCTGGCTAGCCCTGAGCCGCTTCCCTCTTCTCCACTGCTCTTCTCTCCCTCCGGCCACAGGAGGAACAGCGCGGAAGTGTTGCGTTTGCTATGGGGAGGCGTGCTAGGCAGCCCTGACGCTTTTGAAAAGGGCTGCCGGCCAGCGTGTCTGCCCCAACTGCCAATGAGCGTGCTTGTTAAGTGAAGCAACACTTGTAAAGTGAGGCAGAACCGTAGATAAATTTTTGCTTGTTGTGTGGATCACTTGTTAAGCGAGGAACACTGTAGGTAGGTAGGTTAACACTGTGCCTTCTCCACAGCTTGGACCCTTTGTGATGCAGACCTTTCCGCCTGATTTCTCTCCATCTGGGTCCCTCTCCCCGAATGCGGCTTTGGTTGCACAAAAGCGATAAATAACTCTGACAAGCCACCTGCTAAAATTATCCCTCACCAAGAACTTTGTTTGCAAGATCCAGGTCAGGACACTTCAAACACTGGTGCATGGAAACCTGGGGAGCCTGTGACACTTTCCAACCTCCCCATTTGCAGAGAGAAATCTGGGGAGGGGGCCTGGCGTCGTGTGTCCCACCTCTTTTAACCCTCCTGGAAGCTTACGCACTGCAGTGTGTAATCTCATCCAGTCCTGGGAGCAGGAAAGGGGAGCCCCCCCAACCCCATAACCAGCCTGAGAATTGTTTCCTTTATCCCTGCAGCTTACTGGGGATTAAGGTCTTGTTTGCATGGTTATTACTATTGCCCATTTGGTGGAGGGAGGCAAAAGGTGTGCGAGCAGAAGCAGAGCGACCATGTGACCGTAAATTTCCAGATTTCTCCTCTTTTTTAGTCTCCTGTCCGGGTGTCCTCCAAAAGGGCTTCATGGTCCTCCATTTTGGAACTTTGCAATGGTGCGCAGTACCCCCGTCATGTCATATATCGTTGGATTCGTATTGAGGAGCAGAATCCAGTGCAGAAATTGGTTTTGAAATATCTCTTTCCTATCAAAAGTTATGTCCAAAAATCTAAAAATTAAAAATAAAGAGGAAACTCAAAGATTCTGATGGATCTCAGGGGTTCTGGTGGCTTCAAGCACCTAATTTCCTAAAGGAAAGGGAACCAAGAGACTCCGATCAACAGCTTTATCGCAATGCGGGATCAGACAGAAAGATGATGATTTCAAGGTAATGGCAATGTGGAAGTATCGTATTTACTTGAATCTAATGCACCATCAAATCTAATGTGCACCCCTGGTCCATGGCCCAGTGCCAGTCCATGGCACCTTGGTGGCTGGATCACACTGGGAACAGAGGATAGAACCCTGCTGCTGCCTGCCAGACATTCTGCCAACCCTCATGGTTGGGCTGCACTTGCCCGGTTTTCTCCAGCCCCAGAGCAAACTGGGCAGGCACAGCCTAGTCACTGGGCTGTGCATGTCCAAATCTTTCTGGTCTGGAGCAAACTGTGCATGCGCAGCCAAGCCAATCGGTGCAAAAAAATTTCCCATGGAACCCGGTTGTGGTTCAAGGAACATTGCAATGTGCCCCTAGGCAAATATCTTAGTTTGCATCCTGCTGAACCGGATGCTTCTCAGCTAAGATCTTGTGGTTCAGCAGCACTTTAATGTTCCTGCAGATGAAACTCTTGAAATCTATACCCCCTCCCCGCTATCTCAATTATAACCCTTCTACGGAATCACTGGACTTCAGGGATTTGCAGAGATTATATACTGTTCCCCCACTTTGAGCATCGCCCTGATCTCTTCTACGATGTTATTTCACAAGTTCCAGAGTAAGATCCTATGCTATGAACATGCTCCAACCCTCCATCCTCCATCTTCGATCTAGCCTTTGGTTGCCATAATTCTCTTCCACACAATCAGGACCCATTTCCCGGTATGTGAACACAATCCCCAAATATGGGGACTGTCCTTGTTTACCAGGACATAAGGCAACCCCAATCTAGCCACTAGGCATTACTGTCTTTCCAAAACCAAGAGTAGAAAACAGAAATCCTGGCTTCGACATCTGTAATCAGAACTCCGTACCTTTTGTAAATGGTGTCAAGCCCCCCTGAAGCTTTCTGCCCACCATCATCCTCATCACTAAACATCAGCTTAAAAAAGTTTTTAAATAATATTCTGATTTAAAAAATATTTAAAAAATATTTTTAATTTTTTTTAATATTCTAATTTCCCGACTCTGGAAAACAAACATTTATGAATGAGTTTCTGGGTTTCTGGGCTTTAATGACCACAATCTATTTTGTTTTAGCAAATCAAGCAGGTCAGGTTGAGAAGATGCACAGGCCAAAAAGTGCACTATGCTCCAGACAGCGCCGGCGACCAGCTACTTGAAGGATGGCAGAAATCAAGCGGTCTGTGGAGGAGGGAGGGCTGGGGAATGATGGCTGACCTGATCTGGACTCTGTCCCTACAATCCAGAGTAACTACAGGAGCACGTAAGAGACATTACGTGCACCCGTAGTTACTGCACCACCTAGTGAAAACCTATGGGAAATTCATATTGCAATCCAGAGCAAATTGTTCTTACACCGGAGCTAGGACTTCCCGTAGTTACTCTGGATTGCGCCCTCTGTCCTGATCTGGTTCTGTGGCAGGATTTAATCAGGAGACACTGGGCTGAATTGGATCAGTCGCACTCATTTGTAACATACAGACCCCCAAATCCAGAGTAACGACGGGAGCACGTAAGAGACTTTATGTGCACCCGTAGTTAGCTGCACCACCTAGTGAAAACCTATGGGAAATTCATATTGCAATCCTGAGTAAGTTGTTCTTACACTGGAGCAAGGACTCCCTGTCGTTACTCTGGATTTTGCCCAGAAAGTCAGTTTTGTGGGTGGTATAGCTAAAGGGGGTGCAAAGCATGAGGTTTTTCAGGGAGTCTCACCGGAGTGTGCAAGCATCTGTTCGGAGCCACACCACACAGGGTTGTGAGGATCCGATTTGGAACGGTTCGGAAGCGGAAGACCACTGACACACCTGCAAAACGTAGTTATGCCTAGCTGTGCCACCTCTAGATTTTGCACCAGGCTCCAAAAAACCCTACAAATTCTGCCACCGGGTTACGGTAACATTTGATCAGATCCCGGCTTCACTGTAGCCTTCCAAAGGAAGATGGTTTACTCTGAACATTGCTGTCCTGGGAAGAGAAACATTTTGCTTTCCACCCACACGCCAAGCACTGAACCAGTTGGGCATCCACAGAGACTCTCTTGCCTGCAATTGACACAGATGGCCAAGGAGGAGGAGGAGGAGGAAGAACCAGGCATCAACTCCAGCACATGAGTATGGAACAGCCCTGCCGAGACTTTTCCAGGCCATATCTGCATACACACACACTCGCTCTCTCTTAATGATGGAGAATCCCGGGCAGTGCCGGATTCCTAAAGAGAGAGACGTTGACCCCGAGCCAGACAATAGTGCAGAAACTGTGGATTTCCAAAATCTGTTTTAAAAATCCCAACTTCACCGTAGTGGGCCAGACTGGCACAAGCTGTTTGGGTGCCTAAACCGAAACGATAAGCCCTGAATGGACCAGCATAATGATCCAACTGGTCTAGCATTTTTCCAGTATAGCCAGACAGGTGTCAGTTGCCTAAAGAGAAGTTCAACTGTAAATTGGGAAAAACGGAGAGACACCAATGGCCGTTCAGTGGTATAGCTATGGGGGGGGGGTGATGCGGTAAATATGTCAGGTGCTTCCATGCACCATGGCTGTCCTGATCTGGACTTTGTTCTGTTGCAGGATTTATGCAGGGCTGAATCATATCAATCTTACATATTTCTAACAGAAAGTCAGTGCCATCCACTTGCTGTCAAAGCCATTCCGATCCCAACTTGGAATTTGAGATTGGAAGCTCCTCGGGGCAAAGACTCTCGTGCCCGGCCAAGCGCCTTGCACCTTGACAGCCCCGTGTGAATACATCCATGACCATCAACTCCATCTGCATAATTTGGATCCAAGCCACTGGATTTATCTCCCTTTTCAGTGGCAGGACCGTGATTTTCCTTGGCAGGCTGTCATGGCTTTTTACACCGAAGCGCCACCCAGCCGCGCACCCAAGTTTGTGGGTGATGAACAGCCTGATGCTCTGCCCAGTGCTCATGTTGGATCACTTTCTCTGCCAGGGAGAGTCATGCAGCACATCTGACGCACCCCACACTGACAAAACACCCGTCCCTCTCTTTAGCGCCTTTCCCACAGACGCCGGTGCCTACGCTCGCTTCAAACTTGCCATGACAGGCAGCCAGGAGCCCAGCCAAGCCACACCGGCCCCAATCACAGCAGTTACAGCTGGCATTGCCTTGCCACTCACTGCCTTTATAAATAAATCAATTTTTTTGTTGTTTAGAGTGGTGGAAGGATGGAAAACATCCCTGCCAAAATGGACAAACCAGCTGTTGTAATCAACAGTGCGCCATCAGCGCATAAAACTCAGGACTATCTTTGGGCTCATTTTCCGAGTCCCACCTAGGAGAAAATGCCCAAATCATTATGATCTCTTGTTTCTTTTAGTGGCAGGCAGCTTAACTTTCTTACCTGCTCCTCTTCCTTCCAGGATTTCTCCAGGCCGCAGCTGGCACCCAGCCAAACCCCCAAATGTTACGGTTTTAGAGATCTTACACTTTTAGGGTAGCAAGTCAAAACCGAAACTAGAAGCCCTGAATGGATCAGCATAATAATCTAACTGGTCTAGCATTTTTCCAGTATAGCCAGACAGGTGTCACTTCCGGGAAAGCGGAATGAAAACTGTTGATCGCTCCCATATGTTACTCAAAGATATACCGCGCTTGAATGGGAAGCTGTAGCTATTTGTGGTGGTGCAAGTGGTTAAGACACAATTAGTGCAATCCTAAACAAGTCTACTCAGAACTAAGTTCTATTGTGCTCAATAGTACTTATTTCCAGGGAAGTGTGGTTAGGATTGCAGCCTGTGCCTGTTAACTAGTTGGTTAGGGTTCAAGAAATGAGTCCAACAAGGTGGGCTGTGCCCCATCCTTAGCCAAGCTCCTGCCATCCTAGCAGTTTGAAAGCATGCCAATGCAAGCAGAGAAAGAGGTACCCCTTCGGTGGTACAGTATTCCGTGTGCATGTGGGCCACATGTCGGCATTCTGTGCACATGTGGTACGGCATTCCGTGCACATGTGGGCCACATGTCGGCATTCTATGTGCACGTGGGTACAACATTCTGTGCGCATATGTGCCACATGTCGGCATTCCGTGTGCATGTGGGTACAGCATTCTGTGCACATGCGGGCCACATGTCGGCATTCCGTGTGCATGTGGGTACAGCATTCTGTGTGCATTTTGGTACAGCATTCTGTGCACATGTGGGCCACATGTCGGTATTCTGTGTGCATGTGGGTACAGCATTCTGTGCGCATATGGGCCACATGTCGGCATTCCGTGTGCTTGTGGGTACAGCATTCTGTGCACATGTGGGCCACATGTCAGCATTCTGTGTGCATGTGGGTATAACATTCTGTGCGCATATGGGCCACATGTCACATGTCGGCATTCTGTGCGCATGTGGGTACAGCATTCTGTGCGCATGTGGACCACATGTTGGCATTCTGTATGCATGTGGGTACAACATTCTGTGCGCATATGGGCCACAAGTCAGCATTCTGTGTGCATGTGGGTACAGCATTCTGTGCACATGTGGGCCACATGTCGGCATTCTATATGCATGTGGGTACAACATTCTGTGCGCATGTGGGCCACATGTCGGCATTCTGTGTGCATATGGGTACATCATTCTGTGCACATATTGGCCACAAGTTGGCATTCTGTGTGCATGTGGGTACAGCATTCTGTGTGCATATGGACCACATGTTGGCATTCCGTGTGCATGTGGGTACAGCATTCTGTGCATATATGGGCCACATGTCAGCATTCTGTGCATATATGGTACCAGGGTGACCAGATGCCAAACCCAAAATTCCTGAACCCCAAGGCCAAAATTCCTACCTGCTGAAAAAAATTGCCAAAATTTTTTTGTTTTTTGACCATAACTTTTGATAGGAAGGAGATATCTCAAAACTGATTTTTGCATTCAGTTCTGCTCTTCAATATGAATCCAACGACATATGGCGTGATGGGGTACTATGCACTATCACGAAGTTTCAAAATGAAGCCAAAATGCAGGACAATGATGCCAAAATGTAGGACACCCAGACAGGAGGCTAAAAACCCAGGTTTTTCTGGTCATCTGGTCACCCTGTGTGGTACAGCATTCCATGCGCATGGGTCACATCTCGGACAACGCTGGCTCTAGAAACAGAGATCAGCACTCGACCCTATGGTTGGTCACGACTAGCAGTATAACCTGTAAGGGACACCCTTACCTTTACCTTTTTAGCCATTTGTAGGTTTGTAGCCCTACAAACAATAGGGATATTTGTGTCATTGCTCATTTTCATGAATCTTTTTGTTTTTCTATCCTATCTAAAACAGCGTTTCTCAATCTATGGGTTGGGACCCTCTTGGGAGGTTATGACCCAATTACTGATCCCGCAGAGCCTTTAATTAAAGCATAGATGATGGAAAGATCAGAAAATTAATTGCAAACATACAGGTACATGGGAGTGATTGGAGTGAAATCTGGGGGATCATTCATTGGCAGGGTGACCAGTTGCCTGAACCTCAAAAAGAGGACAAGGTCTTGGGTTCCTTTCAGGCTGGCCTGTCCAGCAGACAATGGCACGTTTGCCTACTCACGAGTAAAACCGTGATATTGGGCACTTTCACTTTCCCATGGAGCTCAATGCACATTTTTGAGTTTTAGTATTTTGGCCATAACGTTTGATCGGAACGAGATATTTCAAAACCGATTTTTGCATTGCATTCTGCTCTTCGATACAAATACAACGACATATGACATGAGGGGTGGTGCACACCATTGCAAAGTTCCAATATGAAGCCAAAAAGGAGCACAATGAAGCCCTTTTGGAGGACACCCAGAGAGAAAGCCAAAAAAGGAGAAATCCGGCAATCTCCGGACATATGATCACCCTGTGGGATCATTTGGGATCATAATTCTTTGGGAATGATGTCTGAGTTCTACACCTTTCTTCCCTTTCCTGCCCATATCCCCAGAGGGTTCTTGAGCAGACAAACTCCCCATTGCAGGCCAAGGTTGGATCTTTCATCACAAGGTACCCATTTTCGGTGGCAACTGCAACCCACGTTGTGTTCTCCAAGCCTGGCCGACGGAAAAGATGGATTGCGTGATGGACGAATGAAGGATCCGCTTTGTCTTCCCGTCCCTGCGCAACCCAAACTGTTGACCCTCTGCAAGTCCCTCTGGTTTCCCACTTCTTCTCCAGCCTCTCAACAACCCAGGGACCACAAAAGAGCCATTAATATAAAGCAGACTGTCAACACCTCCATAATGCCAGGCATTAAAATTAGAGGAGACCTTTCTCTTCTTCTCGCCAGCTCGGGATTGAATAATGTCCGGCTGGGGATGAAGAACGAAAGAGTAAATGCACATTCTGGGTCTCCTGTCTCCATACTGTGGAGTGTTTCTCAATAGCAGTGTTTCTCAAACTGTGGGTCAGGGCTCATGAAGTGGGTCATGAGCCAATTTCTGGTGGGTCCCCATTCTTTTCAATATTTTATTTTTAATATATTAGACATAAGGCAAAATCCAGAGCAGTTACGGGTCCACACAGTTACGTCACCCTCTAGTGTTATCTTATGGAAAGTCACTTTAACTGCTCCGGAGCAAAGGACTTAATTTGACTTTAGGATATCTATCTACGCTTGGACCATAAACTGTGGATATGGTCCATAAAGGATATGGACCATATACTGCATAAACTGTAAGCAGTCATTCACCGACACCAAATTCCAAGTATGGTTTTCATACTTGGCCAATAAATAAATCTATCTATTCATCCTACCCCCAAATCCAGAATAACTACGGGAGCACATAAGAGACTTTACGTGCACCCATAGTTACAGCACCACTTAGTGAAAATGTATGGGAAATTCATATTGGAATCCAGAGTAAGTTGTTCTTACACCGGAGCAAGAACTCCCCGTAGTTATTCTGGATTTTGCCCTAAATCTTCTTTAGGCTTGCTGGCCGGGGGGTGTCACAAAAGTGCCATAAGGCACGGGACTTAAGCTGGCCTAAAAGGAGATTAGGATTGCAGTTCATGTCTAATGTATTAAAAATAAAATACTGAAAAGAATGGGGATCCACCTGAAATTGTCTCTTGACTGGACCCCCTGTGCTATTTGCCAGTATTTGAACACAATCCCCCCAAATGGGGACCGTCCCTTATTTTCAGGAAATGTGGCAACCCTATGTATGGCACTTCTGCCCCAATCCTGGGCAGGGGGGGGGGTACACCAGTGCACAAGCATGCACCTGCCTCCCCGTGCCATCACGGGAAGTTATGCCAAGTGAGTTAGGCTGGCCTAAATTGGCTAGGATCGGGCTCTTAGAATTATAGAGTTGAAAGGGACTTAATAGGTCATCTAGTCCTGCTAGAGCATTTCTGACTGGTGCTCGTCCACCTCTGCTTGAAGATCCCCAGTGATGGGAGACCTGACACTAACATGATTTGTGGCTGCATTTATTTTTACTACATTAGACATAAGCTGCAATCCTAAACTCCATTTAGGACGCTGTGCCTGTAAACCAGCAGGCCAGGGTTCGAGACCCGAGTCAGCCCCACAAGACAGGGTGAGCTCCTGTCCTTACCAGGGTGAGCGCCTGTCCTTACCTCTGCGATGCCAGCTGGATCCAATCGTATTGGCTCTGCCTTTCCATTGGACTAATTCAGTGGCGTGGAGAGGGGGGATTTGCTGCTTGGGTAACAGCCTATCCTCCATATTAATCTAACCCAGGCCTTCGTGCTTCGCATGCAGCGTATGCAGCGCCAAGCACGATACCATAGTCTTCCAAGACTGACGGAGGCCTGCTATTCCCAGCAAAAGAAATGCTCCCCCTCTAAACAGCCCCCTTTAAGTTCTCATTCGTGACTATTCTTGTCTCGTCTGTCTGCATGATGTCAACCACGATGCAGTAATGGCAAATATTCCCCACCCGGATATACAACTGACCCACAACCGACCACTGAGCTGACGCACTGAGGTTCCAGACCCTGCAATAAATCCTTGTGCCAACCCTGTGCCATCCATCTAAGAAACATCAGAACTAAATGATATCAGCGAGACACTGTCAACGGTCCAACATGCCCTGCATGCCATCACTTGCCCTTCTTTTAAAGGGTACTCCTTATTCTTATGAGATGTTCCTTCCGGTGCCCAGCATAACGTCATGGTGGAAACCTATATATCTGCGTCAGGCTTCCACAGAGAATAATGGGTCTTCCCCTTGTGGCATGGGGGGCATTTCTGAAGCATACATCAGCTGGCCCCAAAATCCAGCTCCCACCATCTGAGAGCGAGCGGTTCGTTCTCTGACCCCTTCCAGAGTTGAGAAAGGAGAGAGAAGAATAGCCCCATCACACAAGAACAGTTTCGACTTTTAAAAAGATGGCACGTGGCATCAGCCTGGGGGCCACGAGAGACATTATTTTGTTGACTTCCACCCAAACACAGCTGTGTGCATTATTTATACGATGGAAGATTTCATAGGCACATTCATCTCTAAGTGTGCGCAAGCCCGGAGGGTTTGGGCTGGGCCTGATTTGACGGGTATGGAGGCAGTGTTAGAATAACCGTGGAGATGGGCACTTTTCTCAGCCTTCAAGACCAGCTCAATCACCCCCTTTATACCCAGCCAAAAATGGGTTAAAATGGCAAAAAGTTGCCTTTTTAATTTTGCTTTCTCTCGAGAAGTCCCTTCAACCCCATGAATGGACCACCTGCCTCTCTCTGCTCAACCCCTGAACGACCTGCATCGCTCTTCCTCCTTTGTAAATGAAGAGTCGAATGAAGTTGGAAAGGAAGTGTGGAGGAGTCACTAAGCACAATCCTAACCATGTCTACTCAAAAGTAAGCCCCATTGTGTTCACTGGGTTTTACTCCCAGGAAAGTGTGCTTAGGATTGCAGCCACAGGCCCATATCCTAAAGTCAAATTAAGTCCTTTGCGATGGAGCAGTTAAGGTGACTTTCCATAAGATAACTCTAGAGGGTGACATAACTGGATGGACCCGTAACTGCTCTGGATTTTGCCCATAGTAAGGCCAAATAGAGGCATTCTAGCCCACCACTCTCCTCTCACTCTGACTCTCTAGCCTGCCATGCTCCTCTCTTCTCCTCCATACCATACCTGCCCTTCCTTTCTTTCAGGGACCAGGAGAAGGTGGACCATCAACGGAGATGGTGTGAGATCCAGATCTTGGGCCAGCTCTAATTCTCCCCGGTTTCCTCCCCGCTCTAGTGTAGTTGTGGGCTTTTTCTCTCCCTACATAATATAAGAACGACTCATTAATTTCTCCCGGCTTGTCAGCACAGTCAGATTAGGCTGATGAACTGGAGGCTTGAAGGATCATCAAAGCTGAAAAATCAATAGCAATTTATGCCTCTTTCGAGCCTGGCAGTTCAGGGACATGAGGCTGCCGCAGGACTGAAGAGCGGGAGGGAAGACATGCTCAGCAGCAGCACCGGCTCCTAAGTCTACAGTGTCTGAGGGGAGGAAACTGTAATCCAAAAGAGAGGAGGATCGTCCCTTGAGACTGAATTGGTACCAGTGGCATCCCCAGGCAGGGGAGCCTCTTTGGCTACAGGGGGCTGTTTATGGTTTTTCTGTAGCATGAGAAAAACACCCCATGGCTGCAATCCTAATCTCCACTTCGGCTGGCCTAAAACCCGGCATAAATCCTATACTGACCTGGGGGTATCACAAATGGGTAGTATGACACTTTTGCCCAGGGTGACCAGATGCCAAACCCAAAATTCCTGAACCCCAAGGTGAAAATTCCTACCCCCCGGGGCAAAATTCCCACCCCCAAGCCAAAATTCCTACCTGCTTAAAAAATTGCCGAGAAATGTATTTTTTGTTTTTATATTTTTTTGTTTTTCGTTTTTTGGCCACAACCGTTGATAGGAAGGAGATATCTCAGAACTGATTTTTGCATTGGATTCTGCTTTTCAATACAAATCCAACGACATATGACACGATGGGGTACTGCGCACCATCGCAAAGTTCAAAACCGAAGCCAAAATGTAGGACAATGAAGCCAAAATGTAGGACACCCGGACAGGAGGCTAAAAATCTGGACAAATCCAGGTTTTTCCGGTCATATGGTCACTCTGCATATTGACCTGGGGTATCACAGGAAGTATGACACTTTGGCCCCACTCCTGGGTGGGTTAGACCAATGCACAGGCATACGCCAACCTCCCCCACCACCACAGAAAGATGGGCCAGGTGATTTAGGCTTGGCTTTGCACCCCTCTAGCTATGACACTGTCCCTTGTAACATTTCCCTGCCTCTGACAAAGCTACTGAATGGAACATGCGCATTGAACACACCGTAGTACGCAACGTTGATTTGGGTTGCAATCCTAACCTCCACTTAGACTGGCCTAAGTACTGTCCTGACCTTGGGTGTCACAAAAGTGCCCTACACTTGTCCACCACTACTGGGGAGGGGGGTTAGGCCAATGCACAGACATGCGCTTGCCTCGCGGAAAACCGATGAGTTGCGCCGGCCTAGGTTAGGATTAAACCCTAAGGGATTCTCCCCCCATTCCATGGCCTGAGGTCAGCTGCACAAGTTTCAAAATCATATATTCAATATCGATATCATAATTAACATCAATATCAATAATTTATAGTTTCGATATCATAATTGAACACCAAAATTTGGGGAGCCTCCAATTTCCCACTCAACCAGCCTTGGCTCCAGTCCCAGCTTCCGAAACACACAGACACACCCCAAAAATATTGGACGTCTGCCTAAGGAAAAAAAAAAAGCAGCACAAAATTATTGTTTTAATTTACAATAATTTAGAGAAAATCCTTTTCAAATGAGATTTCTTTTTAAGGTGTAATGAATAAAATAGCAGCCTTCCTCGCTCCTTCTCACCCATTTCCTCGTTCTAATAAAACCTCGTTCTAATACCTAAAACCTCGTTCTAATAAAACCTTTTTTAAAAATTATGCAACTGCTGGGAGGAACATTTGCAGCTTGATTGGGGAAGGGATCATTTTAAGGAAATCAAAGCTTGCGATTGCTTTTATAATTTGCCATCGACATAGCCCCACAATACCATAAACTGTGGTACCTCTCATAACAAGCGCCTCACACAACAAGCGTTTCACATAACAAGTATAAATTTCCAAGAAATCTTGCTTCATGTAACAAGTTCCGCTTCACTTAACAAGCAAGCACGCTCTGGGCACGTGTTCTATGCAGCCCTGACGCTCCGCATGGAGGGTCTTTGAAAGCCAGCCAGCGCTGCTGCCTCTAACTCCCCCAACTTGGGGGCAGTTGCCTGGGGGTGCCAGAGGCAGCTGCTCCTAACTGCCCCCAAGTGCCCCCACCGGCCACCTTGAACCTCCAGCAGCAGCCCAGGTAAGCCTCCCAGGAAAGTGTCTTTGATTGCAGCCTCCTAACCATGTCTACTTAGAAGTAAGCCCCATTGTGTTAAATGGGGCTTACTCCCAGGAAAGTGTCTTTAGGATTGCAGCCTAAGAAGACTTCATAGGATCATGCACATTGAATGCATGTTTTGAATTCAATTCCAGTGTTTTGTCATCATTTCTACATCCAGTTAATATTTTAATATGAATATTTGGGGGGCTGTGGAACCAATCGTCTGAGTTTCCATTATTTCCTATGGAAAAATCCGCTTCACTTAAAGAGCAGGCCTCCAGAACGAATTAAGCTCTTTATGTGAGGCACCACTATATATATATCCATATATACAGTTTATATGGATATATGGAGAGAAATGGCACCACTGGTGATGTGATTAGAGAACCAATCTGTACTTATTTGCAACCCCCATGGCATGTATTCCCCAACTCCAATTGCACCTTGAGTACTTACTAGAATTTTTCGGAGTTTGTATTTCTCTCTCTGACCTTCCTCTAGTACTGATTGTTGGGGATCCTAAGCAAGGTTTTGCACCAAAGCTGCAATCCTAAAGACACTTTTCTGGGAGTAACACCCATTGAAAACAATGGGGCTTACTTTTGAGTTTACATGGTTAGGATTGTGCTCTGTTTCCCAACGTCCCCCACCTGTCTCTTGAAAGATTGTATTTAACTATGGCCACCTTACCTTTACCTTACTATGACCACCAGTATTGAAAATTCAGCGGTCTGGCCAGCCAGGGTCCAACCTGGACAAGCTGTGTGTGTGTTGATTTTGTTTTATTTTAAACTACCCAACATCCTGGCAAAACATGACCCACCACTCCATAGTCCTCGATAGCTTGAGATCCTGCAAGTTTCCATGAACTTATTTTAAGGTGTTCCTGAAAATTGAAGCCCACCACTGTGTGGGTCTCATTAGTGGGGTCACGAGAGGCAGGTTAACCCTTACCCCAAAGGGTTCTTTTATTCACTCTCACATCAGTTAATAGATCAAATTCACTTTGGATCATTGGGGGGGGGAGAGGGGGGGTTGAAGAGCACAACCTGCTCTTCTGATATGGGGCAAACCGGCCATCACTAATAGAGGGAATGGAATTGGTCCCTACAGTGTGTACTGAACTTTATTACAACACCATACCTTGCATAAATCATCAAGCATAAATATGAAATTGATCCCTAGGAACACATCGTGCCCATAAAAGCAGGCATTTTGTAAGCAAATCAAAACAGTTTGAATGCATAGAACCCTCAATTTGAATGCATAGAAAACTTCCCAGCCTCGATCGATCGATCGATCGATCGATCAATCAATCAATCAATCAACAGAATTTGCAGACCACTTTTCAACAAAAAGTTCACTATCGTCTACTTACACTGTTTCGTCGTCCTTGAACTCCAGCTCCCCACAGGAGTCTTCGTAGTCCACGCCTCCTCCTCGTGCTGTCCCTTCCACCGTCTGGTAGGGAACCATGACCGTTCCGCGGGCCCCCGAGCTCCGGATCACCTTGACCTCTAACGTGCCTTGGCATTCGCTGACCCTTAGCAGTTTGTCCTGGAACGTGAATATGCCAGCGTGGTCATCGTCCAAAATGGTCACAGTCGCCACCAAGGGGGCCACCAGCCTTCCCTTAGGATGATCCGCCGAGTCCGACTCAAACATGCCCTCCGCGTCCCCCACCCGCAGGTTGAGCAGCCGCACAAAAAAATGCTCATCCTCCTCAAAAATGTCGTCGTCGATGATCCCAATCTTCAGCTCCTTTTGGGTTTCCCCGGGCTTGAAGATCAACGTCCCTTCGCTGTACTCGTAGTCTGAGCCTGCCTTGGCCGAGCCGTCCTCTGTCTTGTAGTCTACGTAGAAGGTGTTGTAGGTGTCACCACCCTGCTGGCAAGCCACGGTCAAGGTGACCGAGCCACAGTTCTCCAAGCAGTGGTACATGAATGGCTCAAAGAAGATCTTGCTGTAATTCTCTTCCACCTCTGCTTCTGATGGCACCTCTAGCAAGTTGGTGGACTTTCTAGAGAACTCGGAGACGTGTTTCTTGAGAATGTTGCCTGCCCCGGTCATCAAGCGGGTGGCCTGGATGCGGTAGAAAGCTCTGCTCTTCTGCTGGTGCAACAGGGCATAGTAATTGGCCATCTCCACCAGTTGCTCCAGTTCTTTGTCCGGGTGCTTCTGCTTGAGGTCTTTGAGGATCTGGATAACCTCCTTGCGACTCTCATCCAACTCTTTCTCCTCCTGGGAAGTCATGGGAAGGGGAGCCACGGTGGCCGCACTGCCATCAACAAAGACGCTCTCCCGGTGGTCGTTGCCCACAAAACTGCCATCCATCTCTATTCCCTTTGGAAACTCACCCTCCGTCCCGATAATGATCCCACTGCGCGGATCAGCCCTGTACCTCTTGTAGACGTACTTGTAGAAGAGCAGGCGTTTGTCGGCCATCCACGCAAAGACCACGCAGACGGGAAAGAAGACGAGCGTGAGGAGGGCTTCCCAGACCTGCACCACTCCAGGTGAGAACACCGCCAAGATCAGGTACAACCAAATGTAGGCAAAGATGCTCCAGAAGGCGGTCACAAAGAAGACTCTCAAGTGCTTGATCTTGCGGCACTCGCCAGCCGGGATGACGTAGACACACACTGCGATGACCACAAACATGTTGAAGGCTGCGCTGCCCACTATGGTTCCAGGACCCAGCTCACCAGCTTGGAAGTTGTGGCCACAGACCTCGATGACCGACAGTAGGATTTCAGGTGCCGAGGAACCCAACGCCATAAGGGTGAGGTTGGAGACCGTCTCGTTCCAGATCCTGACAGTGCCAATGCTGGTTTCACCATTGGTTTTGGTGATGGTGATCTCCTTCTCCTTGGACGTGATCACTTCAATGGAGGCCATAAAGCGGTCTGCAATGATGGAGACTCCCAAGAACATGTACATCATGGCCACAAAGTAGACTATGGCCCTGGCGGCCTTGTCCCCAAAGGAAGGGTTGTCCGGCTCCCACACGGGAAGCAGCACTCCAGGTTGACATCGAGTTGCTCCTCCACAGGAGTTCTCAGTGGCATTGGAGTACAGGATGGATTCATTTGCCCGAACACAAGAGGCATTCCCAACAAGGAGAGCCGAGGCAATCAAAACCTTGGCCAAGAAGGAACAGGGCGGCCACCACATCTGATCTGATGGTGACATCCTCCTTGGGCAGTTCAAGCCGACGGGATCTGAAGGGGAAGAAAAGAAGAAAAATAGAAACACAGTCAGATCTACCTGTAGCTACACTCTGGGATAGAATCCGATCCAAGGATGGACCAAGATTCTGGGGAATGAGGGTAAGAGGTCCTGTGGGTTCCATCACGTGTTGGTGCTAAAGGGTAGACTGCAAAGCATGTTAGATCCAAGGTGACCATTAGCTATAACCAATGGACAAAAATGTAGCATCAAGAAAAAACGTAGGACATAATAGAATAATACTTAGAACCACTCATATATATTGTTTCCATATGGTTAATTTATACACTACCCCCCAAATCCAGAGTAACTACAGGAGCGTGTAAGAGACTTTGCGTGCACCCATAGTTACTGCACCACCAAGTGAAAACCCATGGGAAATTCATATTGGAATCCAGAGTAAGTTGTTCTTACACCGGAGCAAGGACTCCCTGTAGTTACTCTGGATTTTGCTCTATATTACACATTATTAAATTTAAAACTAGTAAATATACTTTACTGCGTTACACATACACACACACACACATATATATATATATATATATATATATATATATATATACACACACACCGTATTGACTCAAACATAATGCGTTATCGAATATAATGCACACCCCATACTTATAATCAAAATACTGTACTTACTTGATTCTAATTAACATCAAATATAATGCGCACCCTGATTTTGGAAACTGAATTTGGCTGGGAAAGGTGAGCATTATATTATATATATTAAGTACTATAATGTATTATATATATTAAATACAGTATATACCAGCTTTTATACCAGGTTTCTCTTGTGAGTGATACAGTAGATCACGATGCAGGGGAAAGCGTCAGTGCCTTTCCCCAGATGAAGCTAATGGCATAAGAGAAAGTCTGGCCACGTTTTCTTGGTCAGTTGGCAACCCTCCTTCCAAGAAAACTAGTTTCTGAAGTGTTGCCAGCCACGGAAACCTCACCGGTTTTCCCATCCGTCTTGAAACATCATTTTCTTTTGCAGCCTCTTCCTCCGATTGGATCCTACAAGCGAACAGATGGATTGTACCCATCGCAGCCCACATACAGGCCTAGTTCCATGCACCAACCTCCTGGGCAACAAATCTGCTTCTATTTTTATCCCCTAAAGGAATAAGGCTGCAGAATACCTGCCATGAAATGGTACCATTCAAGAGCAAAGAAAGCTTGTGGGGTCTCAGAGGGAGATAATTGTGGGTTTGGGGCACTCCAATGGGAAGGAGGAGGAGGAGGGAGGGAGGAGGAGGAGGGATCTGAATAGATCTGTGGAGTTGTGGCCAAGCCCAATTATTTATCCAATTTATATCCCTTCTTCGTAAAAGGAAGGACACTCAAGGGCCCCCTATAGAACAGGGGTCTCGAAACGTTTCCACTAAAGGGCTACATCAAGTATCCGGCACAGTGTCGAGGGCTGGAAAATAATGTTAAATATAAAATTGCAATAAATATATTAGAGATGGCATTTAGATAAATGAATAAATGTGCACTCGTTTCCAGGATTTCGACAAGCACCAACACACTGCACCGAAATAAAGCACCGACTTAACCCATCTCCACCATCACAGCTCCAGTTGTGTTTGGTCAATTGAATCAGATGCAGGGATTTTTCAACTAGTGTGACACGAATGGTCCACGGGTGTGCTGCGGGATTTTGGGGAAAGTCATTGATTAATAGGAAAAATAGGGAATTTGAACAGCCTGGGATGCCTTGTCAATGATCCAAACAAATTGATGGTGGGCCTTGACAATTATTAGCGAGCCGTGAGATGGAAAGGTTGAAAATCAATGGATTAAAGGATCTCGAGGTAGCGTAGCTAGAGGGGGGCAGAGGATAGCCATACAGCACCGTTTTGTTCCCCTGCCTGGAATGGCTCTGAAGGGGAGGACTCCTTGCACACCTCCAAGGATGACTTCTTTGACCCTCCAGCTACGCCACTTGGGGAACCACAGGCTGCCCCCAAGCCAGGCCGCTCACCAGCCTGGCCTGCGGGCCAGGGTTTGGAGACCCCGCCAGATCTTGAAGAGCCTTGTTTCTGCATGTCCACTGCTGAAGGGGTGGGGGGGAACCGAACCAGTTGTCAGTCCTAGGAAGGGACTGTGGTGGAGCTGAGAGCCAGACAAAGGCTTGTTCTCCCCGCAGAGTCTCCCCTGCTGCCTTCCTCCATCCTCTCCATCTCCACCACCCACCCAGAACCTCTTGTCTGGCTTGTAGGCTCTCCACAGGCCATTCCTGTCTTCCAAGCAGGGCTGCTTCTTCGCCTTTGATATCCACTTCACAGCTCCCCAGGCTGTTTCCATTCCTGGCCTGCGGACCCTGAAATTGGGGAAGGGGGAGGCTGTTCTCAGCTCAAATGAAATACGGTAAGCCTGCTGGGGAGAATTATCTCTCTTTCCCGATTCTCCACTGACTGTTGTTTCAGGCCTTTTGGCAAAATTTTTTCCCTTTCTCGGTTTGGGGTCTTAAACGTTCATCCCCAAAAGGGGTGTCTTGACCTGTTTTTCTCTTCTAGCAAGACATCTGGTCCTTCCCAAAGTGGAAAGCATGGGCTATGAAGCTACAAACACAGTAATACACCGTGAATGATTCCATCCAAAAAAGATGAGTACTACAAGCTGCCTGTAGAACAATGATCTACCTCACAGGGTTGTTGTGAGGACAAAAAAGATATTTTTTAGAAAAGTACGTAACTTGCCTTGGGCTTTTGGGAAAGGTGGGGTCTGAATCGTCTTTAAAAAGGAAATGAATGAATGAATGAAGGAAGGAAGGAAGGAAGGAAGGAAGGAAGGGAGGGAGGGAGGGAGGGAGGAAGGAAGGAAGGGAGGGAGGGAGGGAGGGAGGGAGGAAGGAAGGAAGGAAGGAAGGAACTGTACAGTATAAGTAAAACAAAAATGTTCTCTGCCCTAGAGACTTTATAATCAACATGGAGGAGTCGAACACCCTCCTCATCTATTTTCAGATTATAATTATTTATCTTTAATAATAATAATAATAATAATAATAATAATAATAATAATAATTTATTTATTTATTTATTTATTTATTTATTTATTTATTTATTTATTTATATCCCACCTTTCTTCCTAAAAGGAAGGACACTCGAGCAGCAAGACGGGGAGGCTTTGAGCCGGCCATGATCAACGGGCCTTTCTCCTTAGTAAGTGTATTGAAACTGAAGCAACAGAGCCTGATTCCAACTTGAACTAAGAACTAAGGAGTTAAACCAAAGTTCTCTCCCCCCCCCCCCATTTTGTCCTTCATTTTGGAACTTTGAAATGGTATAACAGCGTTCCGTGCGCCTCGGCGTATAGTCATGCGTAGAGACCCCGCGACCACGGAAGTGTCTTTGGACAACGCTGACTCTAGGCTTGTAAATGGGGATGAGCACCGTACCCTATAGTTGGAAACGACTGGCAGTTAACCTGCGGGGTTAACCTGCACAATGGTGTGCAGGACCCCATCATGTCAGAAGTCGTTGGATTCGTATTGAAGAGCAGAATCCAATGCAAAAATTGGTTTTGAAATATCTCCTTCCTATCAAAGGTTATTGCCAAAAGATTAAAAATTAAAAATATGCAGTGAGCTCTATCGGAAAGTGAAAGTGCCCAATATTGTGGCTTTCCTCATGAGTAGGCAAATTGTTCACCGGAAAGGCCAGGCTGAGAGAAATCCAAGACCTTGTCCTACTTTTGAGATTAGGGCATCTGGTCACCCTCACCAGACTGCAATGTGAGATGGAGCAGCTCAAAGATTTAATCAGGGAACAACAGCTTGCACGGCGACGATGGCCCTGCAGCCTGGCAGGTGGCCGTGCAATGGTGAATTGGATGGTGTGATGCCCTTGGAACGGTTGGAGAACCACTGGAGTGCATTCAAGGCTTTTGCATGGTCTATCACAGTGGTATTCAGGCATTTAAGCCCTTTCAAAATTCAATATCAGTCCGGCACCCCATCATACTTACCAGGATGCTCCTTCATGTCGACTTGGAAATAGTGTTCCATGAGACTTTCTCCCAGGAAGGCCCTCGTTGCGTTCAACAAGACTTACTCCCAGGAAGGCCCAGTGCCAGATCTCAAGATGGTGGATCCCATCCTCTTGTGACCCCGCTGTCCGGAGGTTGCAACTCCAGAGGGTCCCAACCCCCACTTTGAAGACCACTAGTCTACCAAGCATCTTTTGGATAGCATAACTCTTACATGGCAGGATTTCCAGATTTCAAATCTGATTTCAAATGGTGTTCTAGATCCTGGCAGTTTTGGAAACCCCAAATATGTCCCTGTATTACTGAGCTTTTAGGATTCATGGTCACACTCATCCACCCATATTTGTCTAAACACCAAGGGAACCCAAATTTGAATAGGGCCTCAGAGCTGAGTCTACCGCCTTGCAACATTCGCCCCTGCACCAGGTGTAAATCCCTCTCCCAAATTTCTACCAGTATCCAAAGGATAGGTAGGTGCATCTCTATCCATATATAGGATTGCCGTAATTTTCTTCTACAAAATTGGGACAGGACCCTCTGTCCCATTTGCCAGTATGTGAAAACAATCCCCCCAAATCGGGATTATCCCTGATTTTCGGAACATACGGCAACCCTACCCATATAGGAACAGGCCAGGGAGCAGCATGTTCAGTTTGGGGACGCAATTCTCACTGAACTCAGCAGTCCAGGCTTAGCAGCTGCTGGCCTTGCAGTTTCCCAGCCGTTCGGCATTCTCAAAAGAGCTGACTCAGGGCCTCATTAAATCCGGAGACCTCATTAATGCAGGCGGGTGGGGAATCCCTCCAATCAGTATGAATAAATCAAGGTGGGCAAAGAAAGCAGGTGGGAGCGGTCCCTGTATTGTACCTTTGACTGGACCACCCATCCGAAGATCCGGCCATTGAGCCCGGCCATGAAGATACCTTACATATATATATGAGAAGATACAGTGGCGCCTCACGTAAAGTATGTTTCACGTAACAAACAAAAATTTCTCTAGGATTCTGCTTCACGTAACAAACTGTGCTTCACGTAAAGAACACATTCGTTAGCAGTTGGGCAGACGCGCTGGCTGGCAGCCTGTTTAAAAAGCATCAGGGCTGCCTAGCGCGCATGTCCATAGCGAAAGCAATACTTGCGCGCTGTTCCTCCTGTGCCCAGGGGGTCCGCTGGGCAGAGGGAGAGAAGAGCAGTGGAGAAGAGGGAAGCAGCTCAGGGTAGCCAGAAGGGAGCAGGGCAGACAGAGGCTCAGGATGGAGAGAAGGAGAAAGTGGGGAGACACTTTGAAGGTGTCTTGGATTGCAGCCTCCTAACCATGTCTACCCAGAAGTAAGTCCCATTGTGTTAAATGGGTCTTACTCCCAGGAAAGTGTCTTTAGGACTGCAGCCTAAATAGACTTCATAAGATCATGCAGATTGAATGCATGTTTTGCATTCAATTCCAGTATTTTGTCATCATTTTGACATCCAGTTCATATTTTTCTATGAATATTTTGGGGGTTGTGGAGCCAGTTGTCTGAGTTTCCATTATTTCCTAGGGGAAAATCCGCTTCACGTAAAGGATGTTTCACGTAACAAACATGCCTTCAGAACGAATTAAATTTGTTACGTGAGACATCACTGTATATACGAGAAGATATAGATAGATAGATAGATAGATAGATAGATAGATAGATAGATAGATAGATAGATAGATAGATAGATAGACAGACAGACAGACAGACAGACACACACACACACACACACACACACACACACACACACACAAAATATCTTCTGCACCCTGGTTGCACATTTTGACTCAAGACTGTGAATATCGCAATGGCCACCCATTTCCATAAAGCCTTTGGCTGCAATCCTAAAGACACTTTCCTGGGAGTAAGCCCCATTGTTCACAATGGGGCTTACATCTGAGTAGACCTGGTTAGGATTGTGCTCATAGTCTGATACGTCTGATATGACAGGTGACGGACAGCACACTGTCAGAGCGCATGGCTACCAAGTGCATAGTAGTGCACGTAACCCTACTCATGGCAGTAGGGGAACCTATTTGAGATGCCGCCTTCTCTGCCCTGAAGGCCACCTGCTGAAAAGTCACCCAACTGAAGAACCAAAGCAACAAAGCTGAACCCACCATCCGTCTCCATATGCACAGAATCTGTTTGGGAAGCAGAACCGGCACAGGTAGCCAATCTCGTCCTCCTCCTCCTCCTCCCCCTCTTTTCCAATGGCGTCTGCTTGATCAGCAGTTGCTCCACTGGTTCTACCAGAACTCTCTCTCTCTTCCAGCCAGAGATGGGCTGTTCCGTTCCCAGATCCAGATAGATAAAAATGGAATCCGGACACGGCAGGAATGTCCAGAGCTATAAAGCTCGGATCTCTTTATATCTTCTTCTGTGTCTACTGTATTTACTCCTGGGAGTAAGCCCCATTTAACACAATGGGGCTAACTTCTGGGTAGATTGCAGGAGGCTGCAATCAAAGACACTTTCCTGGGAGTAAGCCCCATTTAACACAATGGGGCTAACTTCTGGGTAGATTGCATGAGGCTGCAATCAAAGACACTTTCCTGGGAGTAAGCCCCATTTAACACAATGGGGCTTACTTCTGGGCAGACATGGTTAAGAGGATGCAATCAAAGACACTTTCCTGGGAGTAAGCCCCATTTAACACAATGGGGCTAACTTCTGGGTAGATTGCATGAGGCTGCAATCAAAGACACTTTCCTGGGAGTAAGCCCCATTTAACACAATGGGGCTTACTTCTGGGCAGACATGGTTAAGAGGATGCAATCAAAGACACTTTCCTGGGAGTAAGCCCCATTTAACACAATGGGGCTAACTTCTGGGTAGATTGCATGAGGCTGCAATCAAAGACACTTTCCTGGGAGTAAGCCCCATTTAACACAATGGGGCTAACTTCTGGGTAGATTGCAGGAGGCTGCAATCAAAGACACTTTCCTGGGAGTAAGCCCCATTTAACACAATGGGGCTTACTTCTGGGCAGACATGGTTAAGAGGATGCAATCAAAGACACTTTCCTGGGAGTAAGCCCCATTTAACACAATGGGGCTAACTTCTGGGTAGATTGCAGGAGGATGCAATCAAAGACACTTTCCTGGAATTAAGCCCCATTTAACACAATGGGCCTTACTTCTGGGCAGACATGGTTAAGAGGCTGCAATCAAAGACACTTTCCTGGGAGTAAGCCCCATTTAACACAATGGGGCTTACTTCTGGGTAGACATGGTTAGGAGGCTGCAACCAAAGACACTTTCCTGGGAGTAAGCCCCATTTAACACAATGGGGCTAACTTCTGGGTAGACATGGTTAGGAGGCTGCAACCAAAGACACTTTCCTGGGAGTAAGCCCCATTTAACACAATGGGGCTTACTTCTGGGTAGACATGGCTAGGAGGCTGCAATCAAAGGCACTTTCCTGGGAGTAAGCCCCATTTAACACAATGGGGCTTACTTCTGGGTAGACATGGTTAAGAGGCTGCAATCAAAGACACTTTCCTGGGAGTAAGCCCCATTTAACACAATGGGGCTTACTTCTGAGTAGACATGGTTAGGAGACTGCTATCAAAGACACTTTCCTGGGAGGCTTACCTGGGCTGCTGCTGGAGGTTCAAGGTGGCTGGTGAGGGAACTTGGGGGCAGTTAGGGGCAGCTGCCTCTGGCACCCCCAGGCAACTGCCCCCATGTTGGGGGCAGTTAGAGTCAGCAGCATTGGCCGGCAGCCCTTTTAAAGAGCCTCCATGCGGAGCGTCAGGGCTGCATAGCACACGTGCCCATAGCATGCTTGCTTGTTAAGTGAAGCAGAATTTGTTATGTGCAGCAATAATTCTTGGAAATTTATACTTGTTATGTGAAACACTTGTTATGTGAGGCGCTTGTTATGCGAGGCACCACTGTAGTTAATTAATGATGCTTTGGATTCCAAGATGTTTTGGCAAACCTTAAAGGGAGATAGTATAGTTTGGAGGCCACTCTAGTTCAGCAGCTTCAGGACTGGCTGTGGGCCAAGAAGAGGAGAGCCCTAATCCCTAATCAAGCGTGGTGTGATGGGTCCTCCAGGGAACGCTCTCGCCAAGCCGCCCTCTTGTGTTTTAATTAAAATGATGTCTCTTGCAACGGCCTTACATTTCACGACACGAAAAACACTTCTAGGTAAACGAATGAATGAGATTCATAGCATGCATGGTGCCATCGTGATGCCCGACATGAGTCCAGTTGAAATTCTGGAGGGTTTGGGGACTGGCTGGTTCCGGTGTGGCCTCGTCACCCAACATGTGCTAGTCTAATTGGAATTCTACCCTGGGGTGCTGATCGGGGTTGGCATATTATGAGACGGAGTGGCATCACTTTGTGTCATCTGAGGCAGAAGGGCAGCATATCACCTTCATGATGGATCCCCACTGATGGACGGGCACTCCACTGATGGGTGGGATCTCCACTGATGGGTGCGCACTCCACTGATGGGTGGGATCTCCACTGATGGGTGCACACTCCACTGATGGGTGGGATCTCCACTGATGGGTTGGATCTCCACTGATGGGTGCGCACTCCACTGATGGGTGGGATCTCCACTGATGGGTGGGATCTCCACTGATGGGTGCGCACTCCACTGATGGGTGGGATCTCCACTGATGGGTGCACACTCCACTGATGGGTGGGATCTCCACTGATGGGTGCGCACTCCACTGATGGGTGGGATCTCCACTGATGGGTGCGCACTCCACTGATGGGTGCGCACTCCACTGATGGGTGGGATCTCCACTGATGGGTGGGATCTCCACTGATGGGTGCGCACTCCACTGATGGGTGGGATCTCCACTGATGGGTGCGCACTCCACTGATGGGTGCGCACTCCACTGATGGGTGGGATCTCCACTGATGGGTGCGCACTCCACTGATGGGTGGGATCTCCACTGATGGGTGGGATCTCCACTGATGGGTGGGATCTCCACTGATGGGTGCACACTCCACTGATGGGTGGGATCTCCACTGATGGGTGCGCACTCCACTGATGGGTGGGATCTCCACTGATGGGTGCGCACTCCACTGATGGGTGCGCACTCCACTGATGGGTGGGATCTCCACTGATGGGTGGGATCTCCACTGATGGGTGCGCACTCCACTGATGGGTGGGATCTCCACTGATGGGTGGGATCTCCACTGATGGGTGCACACTCCACTGATGGGTGGGATCTCCACTGATGGGTGGGATCTCCACTGATGGGTGCGCACTCCACTGATGGGTGGGATCTCCACTGATGGGTGGGCAACAACTCAGGTAGTAAGCGTGGTGATGCATTTTGCTCCACCTGGGCAATATTGTGATTATTTCTAATATTCTAATATTATTTCTAATATCTCTGGTGGCTCAAATGGTTAAGACACTGTGCCTATTAACCAGCAGGCCAGGGTTCGAGACCCAGGTCCCCACAAAACGATGATCTCCTGTACAGGCAGGGGGTTGGACTAGATGATCCACTGGGTCCCTTCCAACACTATGATTCTATGAAATGGAGCATCATTCAAATTTAGCACCCCTGCCCAGTGGTGGGATTCAAATGAATTAAGAACAGGCTCTACGTCCTAATAACCTAAATTAACAACATGTGAAATTAATTCAAATCAAATACATTATTTATTTGTTATTAAATCAAATAAATTAACAACAGGTTCTATGTCCCATTAGTAACCGATTCTCAGACCAGGCACTCATTAGCAAAGGGTTCTATAGAACCAGTGAGAACCCCCTGAAGCCCACCACTGCGCCCTGCACCACATCAGGGGGATCATCGGAATTTCAGTGGCATAGGGAAGGTAGTGGTGGTACAAGCCATGGCCCCCCCTATCAAATCAGGACCCCAAAATACACTTAGGGCAAAATCCCGAGTAACTACAGGGAGTAAGTACTCTGGATTCCAATATGAATTTCCCATAGGTTTTCACTAGGTGGTGTAGTAATTCCAGATGCACGTAAAATCTCTTACACGCTCCCGTAGTTACTCTGGATTTGGGGGGTCACTTGGGTTGTAATCTGAGGCTATGTGGGAACTCACAGCCGCCGTCTGGGCACCTGGGGCAATGTTGCCTCTGCCCCAACTTAGCGATGCCACCGAAAAAGTGCGAGAGAGACCCCAAATTTTTCCATCCGATCAACCGAGAAGACTTTGGACGAGATTAAAAAACTCCTTTCAATCTTCTCCCGCACCTTAAAAGGAAACTCCGAGTATCGGAGGAAGCGGGTTGCTGTTGGTAACGGTTCCGATGGGGTAATTAACGATGATCCATTTGCTGATAAATTCAACGAAGAGGAAATGGAGTTCCAGGAGGCCATTAGGACTGAAGCACATCAGTGTGAGAGGGAGAGAGGGCCATGGATGCCCATGTGTCCCCAACCTAGAATGTGGGCACATCACGGGATGGGGGCCCGGTGGAAACAGACCCACATGCGCCTGCCTCCGACACCCGCTCTCCGTGGAGCGCCGCCATGCGCCTCCGCCCATAGAAACCACACTGTTCCCGTAGCAACTAGGCTATAAAAAGGATGCTCAACGCAGGGATACAAAAAGGAGAGAAGCAACGGGGACCGTCTGGCTCTGGGGGATGAGCAGCAGGGAAGGTTTGCGGAGCCCAGTGGCTGGATCCAGAAGCCAGCCACATCTGTGGCTCATCTGTGGCCAGCCCGGCTGGCCTTTCCATTATGCAGTTGCAGTGGTGGGCTTTGGGGGTTCTCACCGGTTCTATAGAACCCTTTGCTAATGAGCGCCTGGTTCTGAGAACCGGTTAATAATGGGACGTAGAACCGGTTGTTAATTGAGGTTCTGAAGATATAGAACCTGTGGTTAATTTAATTAAATCCCACCCCTGCCCGGCTGGCACAAGAAGTGTAACTGCCTCTTTCACCCACTCGCTTAGTGGTCCATGGAGTAGATCCAGAAAGAAGTCGGCCTGGGCATGATCTGGGAAAGTTACCCAGCATGTAGTTGGTCTGTGCAACTCCCTGCCACAGGGTGTGTTGATGGATAAAAACTGCTCCCTCCCTTGAAACCTTTCATAAAATCGTAGAATCCTAGAGTTGGAAGGGACCTAGGCTGCAATCCTAACCTTGCCTACTCAGAAGTAAGCCCCATTGTGCTCAATAGGTCTTACTCCCAGGAAAGTGTGTTTAGGATTGCAACCCTAGTAGGCCATCTGGTCCAACCCCCTGCCTAAGAACATTTCAGCCACTCCAAAAACATTTCTGAGCGTTCAGCCTTTTTAAATGTTGCTGCTGCCCCTGCTACTTCTATTGTACAAGTATTATATATATATATGTATATAAAGTGTGTGTGTGTGTGTATATATATATGTATATATATATATATATATATATATATATATATATATATACAAGTATATATTTTACATAAATATTATTTTATATATCTATATATAACTATTTTATATATCTATATATATATAAAAGAATATATATTATATATATTATATATATAAGAATATATATTATATTATATTTATATAATACTTCTACTATATATATGGTATATATATTATATATATAATATAGTATCTATATTATAAGAAGTTTTTATAACATATTTTTATTGTGGCTTTTAACAGTTGTTTTTAATATGGAGGTTTTTATTGGTTATTATTTTAATGTTGTTTTTAATTGTCATGGATGTATTTTCATTGTTTTTAATGTTTTTTAGGGATTTATTGATTTTGTAAGCTGCCTTGAGTCCGCCAGGGAAAAAGTCGGGATATAAATAAAAGCCTTATTTGCTTGCATCAAGCCTTAGTGCCTTTAAGGGCGCAATCCAGAGTACCTACAGGGAGTCCTTGCTCTGGTGGAAGAACAATTTACTCTGGATTGCAATATGAATTTCCCATAGGTTTTCACTAGGTGGTGCTGTAACTACAGGTGCACGTAAAGTCTCTTACGTGCTCCCATAGTTACTCTGGATTTGGGGGAATGTCTCTTATGTGCTCCTGTAGTTACTCTGGATTGTAGGGCAAGAAGGGATTGGATATATTCCTAGAGGAAAGGATCAT
Source organism: Cryptoblepharus egeriae (assembly GCA_030015325.1). NCBI lineage: Eukaryota > Metazoa > Chordata > Lepidosauria > Squamata > Scincidae > Cryptoblepharus > Cryptoblepharus egeriae. Next base: position 809,586 of record JAREYC010000014.1, read on the forward strand.
CACCGGTTACAAGCCATGAAGGGGGTGTGTGTGTAGGTGTGCAAAGATAGATGTAGATGTGGACAACCTCAAAATGCCAGATGGAGGGACGGGCACCTGGATGCAGGTGTCTTGTGTGCTGCAAGAGGCATCTGGTGGGCCGCTGTGAGATCAGGGAAGCTGGACTAAATTCCCCCTTGGCCTGATCCAGTAGAGGCTCTTCTTATGTTCTTAATAGATGCAATTCAATTACATGCACTTAAATTTCATTGCGGGGTAATAGAAACCCCAACAGGTCACCACAACTTCGTAGGAAAGGTAGATTTTAAGATCTGAAAATTGGAAAAATGCAACCGGCATTTGGTACTATCGGTAGCCGCTCAATCCTTCCAGCTTCCCCAAGAGAACAGATTGCCAAGGGAGGTGGTGGACTCTCCCTCACTGGGGATCTCCAAGCAGAGGCTCCACCAGCACCTGTCGGAGATGCTGTAGGAGGATTTCCTGCTACAGGCAGGGGGTTGGACTAGATGACCTACTGGGTCCCTTCCAACTCTAGGATTCTATGAGAAAAATGTTAGAACCGTGTTCACATTGTGCAATATTATGCTGGGTGGATGTGCGCCAGTCATCAGTTCTGTTCCCATTGGCTTGAATCAGATCTGGTTGACCTCCTCCTTCCCTCCACCCTCTTCCTTCCTGCTGGGTCTTGAGGAGTGTCCAAAACCCAAATGATAGAGGGACGTCTCCAACACTTGCAGGCTCAGAGGAAGGCGCAACCAGGACTCTGTTTTCCAGCACAAACATTCCTGTAATTAATGTAATAGCCTCATTAACTGTATCTGGGCGAAACACCAATTAAAACATCCGGGAGGCTCATTCGACACGAGGACAACAATGGGGTTCTATTAACACTCATCCCCCCTTCCGATTGAGGGCTTGGTGATGGTTTTAATAGCAGCCTTGGGCTGCCTGCGTGACTAACGCACACGCAAAAAGTGCCATTTGTTTGGCAGTGGAAATTCAGGAGGCTGCCGGAGGATGTGGGTGCCAACTTACTGGCTGCAGGAGCGCACCTGGAGGAAGCGCTTGGAGAAGATCCAAGGGGCAAATCCCAGGAAGTTATCAATTCTGTGATGGGGAGGTAGGCTCAGCACCAAGCCTTCATGTGCAGCATCATGTGAAGCCGGGGAAAAAAATATTATTCAGACTTTCCCTACAAGCAGGGGGGGGGGAAAATAGGAGTAAGACTTGTGATGGAATTATATTGGCCCCTTCATTAATCTGAGAACTCAGAACTGCAATACCATCCTTTGGCCAGCTGGCTTGGTGGCGCTGCAGTGCTAAAGAGCAAAGGGAACCAGCGCCCTCTCCTGGTCAGTCATCATACCAGCACAACGGTTATGGTGCTTGAATTGGGTTGCCAACATTATCGGTGATGAGATCCTTGGAAGTGGTGTGGCTAGGGTTGCCATATGTCCCGAAAAAAGGATACTCCTGATTTGGGGGAGTGTGTTCACATAATGGGAAATGGGACAGAGGGTCCCATCCGGTTTTGTGGAAGAGAATTATGGCAACCATAGGTGTTGCCACATATGGCAGAGTGGTAGGTGATGGTCTGCTCCTGGTGGCTCAATGCAGGGGTCTTTGAACAGCTGCACCCCAGGAAGTTGGACTAGATGGGCCAATGGAGGGTCTTCTTAGGTTCTTAAGCACAGGCACTTTAGGTCTATCCCAAATTATGCACTTCATTAATCTGAGAACTCAGAACTGCAATACCATCCTTTGGCCAGCTGGCTTGGTGGCGCTGCAGTGCTAAAGAGCAAAGGGAACCAGCGCCCTCTCCTGGTCAGTCATTATGGTCAGTCATTGATGGATTTTGATCAAACTGGTACTGAAGTATCAGACCACTTCACCTGGCATCCTATTTCTAACAATGAACTTTGGGGTGCACCAACTTGCCCTGACATTTCCCCCCTACAACCTGGAAATTCTGACGTTGAATTCTCATGGACATAGGGGTTCCCTATAGGTATTGAAGTTCCCAAGAGCTGCTAACAGATCTCTCTGACTTTGTCATTAACTCACTTTTAAGGCCATCTGAGCCATAGCTAACATCCCATAAACAGCATTTTATGGTATGCAATCCTACATAAATGAAAAGCCGTTCTTTTTTTGTGGGTAGAGATGTTAGAGGCAAATGAGCACATGCCCAACCACAGGATCCGGTCCTGGTTTCTCCAGGGTGCCCTGAAGCATCCATCATGTGCTAGGTTTCCTCCAATACAGGCAGAAGCCCCCCAAGCTGGGTTTCCCAGCTTTCCCAACTGCCGCAGACAGGGTAATTCCCCAGTTAATGAACCTATCCGTCACGAATGCCAACGCAAACATCGATCGGACAGGAGAACCACTGCTAGCGCTGCAAGCACCCTGGAAAATTCATTACAATTAATGTCTATGGGAGTAACAGCTCTATAGGGGCCCAGCCTGGGAACCCAGACCCTCCTATAGATCAGGTCTGTAGAGCTTGGCACTGGATCATCTTATTAATATCGGGGTTTTTTGCATTTTTACAAAAATGCATGGGGGGGGTCTTCAAAAAGATGACATGGATCAACCCACCATCACTAAATGGAACCTCCATGTTCAGCAAATGTCTACCAGAGCTGGCAGCAACCAGATCTGGGAGCGACCAGAGTTGGCCACCCTCTTTACAACCTGTCGATGAGCCTGGTGGCATTGATGCTAGGGCAGCAAATTTTAGTCAGCGTGCCATGAAAAGGGTATTATGGGGAGCACTAGGGAGATGCGTCCCAAAACGGTGCCACACAAGGGACCACTACTTGCTTGCAAACATCAAAGATGGCCATGCCTCCATTGAGGTCAAGGAAGACCACACACCTGATTGCTCGGAGATTCTCTTGCTTCCCCAGGAAGGGATGTCATTCATTACCCTTTTCTTTCCATTGCATGCTGATATTCCCATGATCCTATAAAAAAACAACTCTGGGATTATGGCTAGAAAGCATTACAGAGCCCAGAGCATCCGGCATTGTTTGCTGGAAAAAGGAAGGATTACCCACTGAGCTCGGCTTAATTCCCCCCTCCCCAAAAAGGCGCAGGGAGATTAATACATGTTTGAGTCACAACAAAAGGGTAGGGGGAAGGGGGGGAAATTAGTCAAAATTAAATGGATCTGTTTGCGTTAATTCGCAGACCGCTGTCCAAAGTGGATTGCAGCTCTGCAAAGCCTCACTTGGGAGGTGTGGAGTTTAATACCCATTCGCACATGTGGGTGTCACTGGGACACTGGAAAGGCCAAATGCTTTTGTGCCTCAAAGAGATGCACCCCGTAGCCAGAGAGGTGCCTCCTTCCCTTGCAATGACCCACAGGATTTTGAGGTTCCCCTCTCGGGGTCTTTGAAAAACAGGCCCAACCACACCTTTTGTGCAAGGATGATGCAAGAATGCTGCTTTGCAAGCATGATGCTTTAAGGTTTGCTGTGGGACGCCCACATAAAATAGGGTTGCCATGTGTCCCCCAAAATAGGGACAATCCTGATTTTGGGGGGTCGTCTTCACATAGTGGCAAATGGGACAGAGGGTCCTGTCCCAATTTTGTGGAAGAAAATTATGGCCCATGCATTTGCTACTGTACAGAAGAAGGCAGCTAAAGGATCACGGCAAGGCCAGCTTCAAGCCAATTGCTCCCAACTGGGCCTCATGCCTAAGGGACCCCAACACTAAGGCAGTCTGTTATGATTTACCAAAATCCTTTTCCAAAGTGATATATACATTTTGTTTGTTTACCTGTAAACTATGCATATTCATAGAATCCTAGAGTTGGAAGGGACCCAGGAGGTCATCTAGTCCAACCCCCTGCCCAACCCCCTCCTAGAGCATCTCTAAGCATCTTCAGTTTTTATATATTAAATTTATATATTAAATATTTATATTTAATTATTAATAAATTATTAAAAATTAATTAACAATTAATTTTCTATATTAAATATTAATTTTATATATTAAAACATGCTTTGATCCATTCGGTCCAGGGAGCTGCACGCACTTTTTAAACGCACATTTTGATTGCACCCCGTTCTATCGTGCAGATATAATAAATTTTATTTATATCGTTAACACGGCAATCCTAAAAGACACTTTGCTGGGAGTATGACCCATTGAACACAATGGGGCTTACTTTTGAGTAGACATGATTAGGATTGTGCTCCAAGTCTCCAAATGCTAGGTGAGTCCTGATAAAGTGATGCTTTGAAAAATGGTGCTTAAAAAAACCACATTTTAAGAAGTGGTGCTAAAAAGTTTGGGAACCACTGATTTGTAGACATATAAAACATATAGAGTTAGGAGTCATGAAAAGGGTGATGGTATGTTAGGGTTGCCATATGTTCCGAGAAACAGGGACAATCCCAATTTGGGGGGATTGTGTTCACATACTGGCAAATAGGATAGAGCAGCGTTTCTCAAAGTGAGGGTCGGGACCCCTTTGGGGGTCGCCTAGAGGTTTCTGGGGGTCGCCTAAAGACGACCAGACTTGTCAGACCTCCAGCTGTAGCTGCGCGTGCACTGGGGCTGACTGACAGCCTCAGGGCCCAATCCTATGCATGCCTACTCTGAAATAAATCCCATTATAGTCAGGGGGACCTTTACTCCCATGTAAATGTGGATCGGATTGCAGCCTCAGGCCCAATCCTATGCATGCCGACTCAGAAATAAATCCCATTGTGTTCAATGTGTGCATAGAACACACATTTCATTTGTAACAACTAAAATACATCCTGCATATTGTATATTTACATTACGATTCATAACAGTAGCAAAATTAGTTATAAAGTAGCAACGAAAATAATTTTATGGTTGGGGTCCCCACAACATGAAGAACTTATAAAGGGGTCACGGCATTAGGAAGATTGAGAACCACTGGGATAGAGGGTCCTGTCTTAATTTTATGGCAACCTGAATTATGGCAACCCTATTTTATGTGCTTCACTCATTACGCCCTCCACAAAGTACAACCAGAGCACATGTTTACCTCTTGCATTGTAGAGAAACTCAGAATATTTTTCCTCCTTGGCTAAAATATCCTCAATTCTCCTTCTTTTGAGCAGCAAAGCAACGTTTGCAAATGGGGTTGTAGGCAGGATGACCATATAGAATGGAGGACGACCTTTAACCTTGGCATCAAAGTAATTTAGGCAGGATGAACTCATCATAGATGGGTTTAAAAAGCAGCACCTGCTTTAATTCCCTTTTCTATGCAATCCTTAAAGGTAGAGTCACTCTGTCCTCCATTCTATACGGTCACCCTGGTTGTAGGATGCAAGGTAGTGGTAACCATAATAAACCCTTCCCAGGGATGAGGGACTGAGATACCTCATTAGCAGCAACCAGAAGAGAAACCGAGGCAATTGCAAAGGAATGATTAAGAAGCCTCAGGCGCTCATGCAGGAGCGGAGATTAAAAGAGCGCTATATTTATAGCTTGGGGATGGGATGAAAGTCAGAAAGGCCTTGGGGTGCGACACAAAATATCGCCGGGGTGCAAAGCCAATGGGGGGGCTGCGTTTCTCCTTTGGCGTGGACTTCACAGCCATGAAAAAATATGCTGCTCTGAGCTGCTTCTCATATGGATTCATCTGCTGTTCAGTAGCAGATTGCAACTTGTTACTATAACAGGAGGTGCATCAATTTTGGATTTTGCAAGCACACAATGAACGTGCCAGATCTCTCCCATCTCGCATTTCTCCGTACACTTGCAAACCCACACTTGCATATGCGCACTCGTGGTTTCGGCACGCGCATTCTTGCTGCTACGCGCGTGGAACACAACTCTGCTACCGCCACAGTTTTGCTCACAAATCTGATCAGTGCACGTGCAAATCTGATGCATGTGCAAAGTGTGTGTGTGTGCAAAGCGTGTGTGTGCGTGCAAAGTTTGCATGTGCAAATCTGATGCATGTGCAAAGTGTGTGTGTGTGTGCAAAATTTGCATGTGCAAATCTGATGCATGTGCAAAGTGTGTGTGTGTGTGCAAAATTTGCATGTGCAAATCTGATGCATGTGCAAAGTGTGTGTGTGTGCAAAGCGTGTGTGTGTGCAAAGTTTGCATGTGCAAATCTGATGCATGTGCAAAGTGTGTGTGTGTGTGTGTTTCAAGCGGCAAGCCAAGAATCACAATTTTGAGATGTACATTACGCATAGGATAGAGAATGGATACAGGGATGTTCTTCTCTCTCGTGTAACACTGGAACTAGGGATATCCACTAAAACTGAGTGCGTTAAAGAAAATCTATCTTTACCCAGTGTGTAGTTAATCTGTGGAACTCCCTGCCACAGGATAAGGTGATGGCATCTGGCTTAGATATCTTTGAAAGGGTACTGGACAAATTTGTGGAGGAAAAGTCCATCACAACTTACAAACTGAGACAGGTATGTGCAACTTTCTGGTTTTTGAAGTGTCAACCTCAAAATGCCAGGTGCAATGGAGTGGCCACAGGATACAGGTCCCTTGTTGGCAGTGCTATTTTTCTGGTGCCGGTACTCACAGGTGCCTGTATGAGTATGTTTGTGTCTATGTGTGTGTTTGCCAGTACTCGTTCACAGAGGTGCCGGTACTCCGTACATGTGCGTACCCCTTGAAAAAGACCCCTGCTTCTTGGTCTTAGGAGGCATCTGGTGGTCATAGGAGGCATCTGATGGGCCACTGTGAGATCCAGGAAGCTGGACGAGATGGTCCTCTGTCCTGATCCAGAATTATTTTTATGTATTGTTAACTTTGGAGTTGCATCTAGGCTGCTACTCTGTCTTGATCTACAGCTGGTCAAACGTCTCTCTGGACGCTCACAAGTGGGGCATGAAAATGGAGTTCATTCCTAGGAAGTCAGAGTCCACACTCTACTAAACAACCATGTTTATAGTGGTCGAAGTGGCTTATAGTGGTGTCGAAGTAAATGGATATTTGTAATAAGAAAGAAAGAGGAAGAAGAGGGAGTGAGAATGAGAGGTGAGTGGTGGAGCAACTGATGTTCTACCCTATTTCTGCATCCGGGAAGAAGGCACTGAATGCTGACTCAGCGTCTAGAGGCAATGCTGACTCAGGTCCAGTGGCAGACCCTACTTGTGTGTTGTGTTCACTTCTGAGCCCCCTGAAACACAGGCTGTACCTGTAAAACAGATTACTATAAGGCACCAGAAAACGTCTAATGCCCTCAACTCCAAAGGAAACAGGCCTCTCAGAAACTTCCCACTGGCTGGGGAAGAGGGCACATGAAGTCCCCTAAGGAAGGGATACATGATGTCCCCTGGGAAGGGGTGCATGACGTCCCCTGGGGAAGGGGTGCGTGGAGTCCCCTGGGGAAGGGGTGCGTGGAGTCCCCTGGGGAAGGGGTGCATGGAGTCCCCTGGGGAAGGGGTGCATGGAGTCCTCTGGGGAAGGGGTGCATGGAGTCCCCTGGGGAAGGGGTGCATGGAGTCCCCTGGGGAAGGGGTGCGTGGAGTCCCCTGGGGAAGGGGTGCATGAAGTTCCCTGGGGAAGGGGTGCATGGAGTCCCCTGGGGAAGGGGTGCATGGAGTCCTCTGGGGAAGGGGTGCATGGAGTCCCCTGGGGAAGGGGTGCATGGAGTCCCCTGGAGAAGGGATACATGAAGTCCTCTGGGGAAGGGGTGCATGGAGTCCCCTGGGGAAGGGGTGCATGGAGTCCCTTGGGGAAGGGGTGCATGGAGTCCCCTATGGAAGGGGTGCATGGAGTCCCCTGGGGAAGGGATACATGAAGTCCCCTGGGGAAGGGGTGCATGGAGTCCCCTGGGGAAGGGGTGCATGACATCCCCTGGGGAAGGTGTGCATGAACTCCCCTGGGGAAGGGGTGCATGACATCCCCTGGGGAAGGTGTGCATGACATCCCCTGGGGAAGGTGTGCATGAACTCCCCTGGGGAAGGGGTGCATGACATCCCCTGGGGAAGGGTTGCATGAAGTCCTCTGGAGAAGGGGTGCATGAAGTCCCCTGGGGAAAGGGTGCATGAAGTCCATCACATTTCAAAATGCGATGATGCCAAAAAAGGAAAGCATCTGAAATTGAGAGAAGGCAGATCTGGTGCTAAAGCTCTGTCCTGAGATGCAGCAGAGATTTTGCTTCTGAAATTATTCTGAATCAGAATCCTAGAGTTGGAAGGGACCCAGTAGGTCATCTAGTACAGGGACACCCAAGGACAGCCCCACGTGTTATGTGGAAAAACAGCAACAGACCCTGTCCAGGTGTCCAATTTCTTCAACACACATTGCTCCCTAGCCGTGGATTTCAAAGAAAGTGGAGGGGAGCCACTACTCATTTTTATAGAATAAAAATTCTAGAATAACCATAGAATAAAAATACAGGCTCCCAAGAAAGAGAAATTTATCTTCCTGATGGTAGCTTGACACCTGTCATAGCCTCAAAACTGACAAGCAGCCAGAATTAGCCACGACCCTCTGATTCATGGCTCTGATGACGTGCTTTCTTGTTGTTGAGTAAGTTCCCCGGCCCCCTACATAGAGGTGGCAAAAAGGTACTATCAAAATAAAAATACATAAGAACGAACGGACGGACGGACGGACGGACGGACGGACGGACGGACGGACGAAAGAAAGAAAGAAAGAAAGAAAGAAAGAAAGAAAAAGAAAGAAAAAGAAAGAAAGAAAGAAAGAAAGAAAGAAAGAAAGAAAGAAAGAAAGAAAGAAAGAAAGAAAGAAAGAAAGAAAGAAAGAAAGAAAGAAAGAAAGAAAGAAAGAAAGAAAGAACTTTCTTTAACAAAAACTAGTAACAGCTTTCTAGTTTGGGTTGCTGCCTTGTTACCCAACTAGCAATGTTCTGTGCCAATGTTTTACCCAACTAGCAGTTCAACGAGTGCCACTTCACTACTGTGAAATACAGACTCTATGCTGGTGAACCCAGTAGTGTACAGCAATAACTTGACCTGGATGGGTAACAACTCTATTAATAAAAAAACAATTCACAAGTTAAAGTATTAGTAAGACTCTTAAAAAGAAGTTAGAGATTTATCTCAGCAGATCTTACAGAACCGCCAAAGGACTACTCATTAATTTAGTTGATTCCTATTGCAGCCTGCCTGCAAGCAGCCGATAGGGGGTTACCCCATTTTATCATCACAGCAAGCCTGCAAAGTAGGCCTGAGTCATCATCATCCTCATCACCCCCATGTTACTGCTGGGTGTGTTTGCTGGTAACCACACAGCATATTCTACAACTGAGTAGAAATGCTTGGCTTCGCTCAGAGCGCATGCGTCTCGCTCTTGCACCCCACTTGGATTAATCTCTGCTTAATTGGTTCTTTCTTCAGTTTAGAGTCAGAGCAAGTGTCAAGCAGGATTTATCAGCAATATGGATCTCTTTCCTCCCCAAATCCAAAACATTGCAAGAAGCTTGGCCTTTCCCAAAAGCCAGCATTGGGTCCAACTCAACAGCATCCCCTATTCATGGGGTTGGACTAGATTACCTACAGGGGCCCCTCCAACTCTATGATTCTCACTTGCAGCATTAACGCCTCCGTTTAACTGTCTCATCCCACATAGGGGTGACCCCTCCAAACCTAGAACCAGGAATTGAAATTATAGGGTCAAATATGTCCTGCCTAGGAAATTCTGGGCAAAATCCAGAGCAACTACGGGGAGTCCTTGCTCCAGTGTAAGAACAACTTACTCTGGATTTCAATATGAATTTCCCGTAGGTTTTCACTAGGTGGTACAGTAATTACAGGTGCACATAAAGTCTCTTACGTGCTCCTGTAGTTACTCTGGATTTAGGGGTCTGTCTTTTACTTCCTCACTGCATCCAGAATAACACCACTAGTCCATCAAGGACTCAACTCTACGAAACCAATCTCAAGAGCCAGGAGAAAAGGGAGGAAGATGTGAGTCTGGTGTACCCAAGCCAGAGGAGAAACCCAGAGGTTCATCTAAAACAGAACAAACAGACAGACAGACAGACACCCTGACACCTCATAGGGATGCAGTCTTTCCCACAGGATGTTCATTGCCACCACTGGTGTAGCCAGAGAGGGTGCAAAGCAGTAGGTTTTGCAGGGAGCCTCATCACAGTGTGCCCTCATCACAGTCTTCCTCATCTGCTTTGAAGCCATTCCAGGTGGACTCCAAAGAGGGGCTCTTGCACACCACGCTGACATTCCCTGTAAAACTGAGTGCTTTGCACCCCTTCTAGCTACACCACTCATTCCAGCTCTGTACAAAACTACATCTTCAACAAGTTGCATTCAAGTGAGGAAGACTGAGATGTTGGGATGATATTGTAAGAGAACAGAAAAGACCTCCTTGGGATATATTTTCCTTAATGAAGAAGGGGCTGTTAAAAGGGAAATCCTATATTTGAGAACTGAAACACCTTTTAGGTTCATATCTGGTATCACTTTCAGTGGAGTCTATTAAATAGCAATTTATAACCAATGGTGGGGGCCTCTCTCCACATTTCGGGAACATCAGGTACCTTCTGCAAGGTTTAACTCTGAAATAATAGATGGTGCAATACCCAAAAGCAAGGCAAACACTCTTAAAACTTCACCATGCTTGAATTATGTGGACAGGATTTGCCCCACTGATAGTACTTGCACCCCATGGAAAACTATATGTGCAAGTCTTTTACAGGATCTAGTTTGGGGAGGATTCCTCTGATTCCAGGACTGAAACAATCTCACTCATAGGCTTCACCTAAACGGAAACTCCATAATTGACTCTGTCCATTTAAAGTATCCGCAGCCGGAAATTCTGATGGTGATCCATAAATCAGGCCCCAGCAATTTCCACCAGTGGGTGGGCAAAGCAGGCACCTCACTTGCAACCCACATGAATCTTCCACACTGGAAGGGATATTGTGTCTATTGCAACTGTCCTAGCTAGAAAAATCTGAGAAGGGGGGTTAGAAAAAAGTGTGGGGTACAATTTCTTTTTTGGTTGCCAGATTTCAGAAACGGCAGAAGGGAATTTTGGCAGTACTGAGGTTTGTTTTGCTTTTCTCAGTGGGTGGAAAATTCATTTTGGTGGAGAGGTTTATTATTAATCAGAGAGATGCTTGGTTTAAATGGCCACATTCCCTGTGAAAGTGATCCTTCCACCATCTCCAGTGGAGACACACAACCTACCTGGATCTCCAGTTGGTGGAAAAATATGCCCCGAGGAGTCGGTGGAGGCCAGACCCAGTAGTGGTGTCAAGTAGCACCGCTATGCTGGAGTGAACATGGACTGACACCAGTTGTGGATCAGACTGGTAAGATGAGGATCCAACAGCTGGCACTATGTATGGGTGGTGGTGGTGATAGTGGTGGTGGTGGTGGTAGTGGGGAAGCTCAAATGAAAAGCTAACAGGGAGTGAAAAGTAAGGAGAGCAGGCAGGGTGCATACAAGTCATTCTGATCTGGATCATTACATGATGCCCATTCCCAGAATCTTCCCCTTACTCCCTCCAAAGCTTCAGATCTAACTGAGGATGAGGATGGGATGGGGAAGAAGCCACCCACCCACATGTTCCTGTCCTCCCTCCCCAGATTCCACACTCCTACCTTTCACAGCACCCTCCGAGAGCCCCTTCCCCAGCGTTGTGGCTCAGCCAGTCACTGCCTCTCCATGGTCCCAGTTGAATTTTCAGCAGGGTTCAGTGCAGGATGTGTGCCAAGGTTGAAGAGCAGCCAGGAGGGAAGCCTATCAAGAGGGGGTGAGAGCCCACCACCAGCCCCACCACCAGCTCCTGTCTGAAGGGAGACAGCCCCCACCAGCCAGATCCAAGAGTCCCCTCCTTGCAGCCAGTTAAATCCCGCCTCTAGTGAAAGAGGGAGGAGGGCACAGAAGAAGAGGGTTGGGGGGTAGAAGGAGGAATGGGGCAGGGAGAAATGAGCTCTCAGGACCCACAAAAAATAAGGAATCAGTGGGGGAAAAGAGAGGGGAAAGTCTAGGAAAACAATTAATTGAGCAAAACAAATGTGGGTGTTACCAAGGATGCATAGGATGCATCACAGCATGGCAACATTGTTGTTCTCTCAGGATTAGGTACAGGTTTCTCCTTAAACGCACACACACATATATACTACACACACACACACACACACACACACACACACACACACACACACCACCTCCTGAGTGAATCCCCTAAGCCAAATCACTGGAAATTGCAGGGAAATTCAGCACTGGACAGCTCCCCACATGTTCAGCACTCAGCACCATGGACAGCTCCCAACATCAGGAGTAGTTGTTCTGGTGTGTGGTGAGGTCTTCTTAGGCTGCAATCCTAAAGATACTTTCCTGGGAGTAAGACCAATGAACACAATGGGGTTTACTTTGGAGTAGACATGGTTAAGATTGTGCTCTAGAAACAGGTGGACAGCTTCTCCTGGACCGGATAGAAGTGTTCTGGTATCTAGTGAGGTCTTCTTAGGCTGCAGTCCTAAAGATACTTTCCTGGGAGTAAGACCCAGTAAACACAATGGGGTTTACTTTGGAGTAGACATGGTTAAGATTGTGCTCTAGAAACAGGTGGACAGCTTCTCCTGGACTGGATAGAAGTGTTCTGGTATCTAGTGAGGTCTTCTTAGGCTGCAATCCTAAAGATACTTTCCTGGGAGTAAGACCCAGTGAACACAATGGGGTCTACTTTGGAGTAGACATAGTCAGGATTGTGCTCTACAAACAGGTGGACAGTTCCCCCTGGACCGGAGAGAGGTATTCTTGTGTCTGGTGAGGTCTTAGGCTGCAATCGTAAAGACACTTTCCTGGGAGTAAGACCCAGTGAACACAATGGGGTTTACTTTGGAGTAGACATAGTCAGGATTGTGCTCTGAACCAGACATTAGGAATAGGTGGACAGCTCCTCCTGGACCGAAGGGAGGGCCCAAATGGCCAGGTGGAAGTTAAGTTTGCATTATAAGTTCTAGAGATGTTCCAATCTCTGGCCTGGGATTCATAAATTCATTTAGAAAAGAAACACTGAATTAAATCCCCCTTTCCCAAGCACACATGGTAGTGAATCACATTGAGAACTAGTGTGGATCATTGGACAGGAGTAGGGTTGCCACATATCCCGAAAAATGGGACAATCCTGATTTGGGGGGATTGTGTGGCAAATGGGACAGAGGGTCTTGTCCCAATTTTATGGAAGAGAATTATGGCAACCGTAGAGAGGAGGACTGGAGCCTGGAAGTCCCGGATTCCAACCTTGGCTCAAAGCTCTGAATGGTGTATCCTTGAATAAAAAATGTTTTTCCCAATCCTAACCTCAGTTCTTTCACCTGTAAAATGGGAGTAATGATCACTGACAAAAAATTTTGTGAAGGTGAAAATCAAGGAGCATGCATGTTGGAAGAGAGTGGGATGGTGTAGAGATAAGGGAGTTGGACTAATACCTGGAAGATCCCAATTCATATCCCACCATGGTCATGATGTTTCTTAGGTGGGCCAGTCACTCACTCCCAGCCTCACCTACCTCGCAGGGTCGTTGTGAGGACAGGATGAGCGGAGGAACTAAAGTTTTGTAAGCTGCCTTGGGCAATTGTGTCAATATGGGAAAAGTGGGATATAAAATCCTTAAAATAATAAATAAATTGGCATATACTAAGGATGCAATCCCAATTTCCTGAAAGTTGGCCCCATTAAATACACTAGGACTTACATATACTAAGTCCTAGTATATGTATATACTATATGTATAGTATAGGTATACTTACATATACATATACTAGGACTTACAATATACTAAGGCTGCAATCCTAAATACAATTTCCTGAAAGTAGGCCCCACTGAATACAATAGGACTGACTTCTGAGTAGACAGGCTTAGTATTGCACTGTTAGTGACAAAATAAAAATTTGAAACAAGCCCATTTCTATAAATTACACAGACTGGCCGATCATGTATGCACAGTTTTCTGCAACATTTATAAAAGTGCAAAATTTATTATAGTTTAAAAATTTATTATAATACAATTTATTATAAAACTTATTTATTTCCTAGTCAGAAGGATGGTGGAGGGAGGGAAACACTCTCTTCTTCTTTCCCTTCCCAAACCAGTTGGAAATTTTTATTTACTCTACTCTCTACCCTCTGAAATTTCAGCCCATAAATTCCAAACACACTTTAAAGGCATAAAAAATCCTAGAAACTTCTTCAACACAAAGCAGGATGTTTCAAGGAATTTTTTTTTCCTATTAACATACTTGACATCCCCTCCCCTATTTCTGTAGAATGAGGATGTGCAGCCCTTTTTGAATGGGGGAAGCACTTTCTATGTTTCAACCCGATCAATGCCACATGTGCCATGTTTGCAGCCAGGTCATAAGTGCCTTGGCACAAATCAACCCGACACTGGCTGTTCAGCCACACGGGGCAGTTCACACCAGCACTGGCTGTAAATTGGCTACATGCTGAAGTGAGGTGCCACATGGCTCCAGATCCTCTGGTGCTCTTGCCAACACATGGAGAACCAGCACTTCAAGAGAAAAGTTGCAGCAACCTTGTTAGTGCCTGGAAGGGGACGGGGGGGAGACCACTGGAGGAACTCCATCTACACCTATATATTTTCTCCCTATATATTTCTCCACTCTCCATAACTTTGTGAACACCCTATACAGTGGCACCTCACGTAAAATATGTTTCACGTAACAAACAAAAATTTCTCTAGGATTCTGCTTCACATAACAAACTGTGTTTCACGTAAAGAACACATTCGTTAGCAGTTGGGCAGACGCGCTGGCCAGCAGCCTGTTTAAAAAGCATCAGGGCTGCCTAGCGCGCCTGTCCATAGCGAAAGCAACACTTGCGCGCTGTTCCTCCTGTGGCCGAGGGGGGGGGGTCTGCTGGGCAGAGGGAGAGAAGAGCAGTGGAGAAGAGGGAAGCAGCTCAAGGATGGCCAGAAGGGAGCAGGGGAGGGAGAGGCTCAGGATGGAGAGAAGAAAGTGGGGAGACACTTGGAAGGTGTCTTGGATTGCAGCCTCCTAATCGTGTCTACCCAGAAGTAAGCCCTATTGTGTTAAATGGGTCTTACTCCCAGGAAAGTGTCTTTAGGATTGTAGCCTAAGTAGACTTCATAGGATTATGCGCATTGAATGCATGTTTTGCATTCCAGTGTTTTGTCATCATTTTTACATCCAGTTAATATTTTTATATGAATATTTTTGGGGTTGTGGAACCAATCGTCTGAGTTTCCATTATTTCCTATGGAAAATCCGCTTCACGTAAAGAACATTTCACGAAACAAACATGTCTCCGGAACGAATTAAATCACTGTATATTTCACTATTTTTCATGGTGGACAGAAGAAGGGTACAATTTTCCACTGAAATGATGCTCCGTTTCAGTTTCCATAGAATCATAGTGTTGGAAGGGACCCAGTGGATCATCTAGTCCAACCCCCTCCGTGTAGAAGGAAATCCTCGTCTTGTGGGGACACAGGTCTCGAACTCTGGCCTGCTGGTTAACAGGCACAGTGCCTTAACCACTTGCGCCACCAGACGATAACGTTAGAAATATTAAAAATAATATTAGAATATTAGAAATAATCACAGTATTGCCCATTTGGAGCAAAATGCATCACCACACTTACTACCTGGGTTGTTGCCCACCCACCACAACAGTGGAGATCCATCGTGAAGGTGATATGCTGCCCATCTGTACTAGATGACACAAAGTGATGCACCTAGTGATGCCACTCCATGTCATGATATGACCCAGTGGATCATCTAGTCCAGTGGTTCTCAACCTTCCTAATGCCGTGACCCTTTAATACAGTTCCTCATGTTGTGGGGACCCCCAGCCATAAAATTATTTTTGTTGCTACTTCATAACTGTAATTTTGCTACTGTTATGAATCCTAATGTAAATATCTGATATGCAGGATGCATTTTCATTGTTACAAATTGAACATAATTAAAGCATAGTGATTAATCACAAAATAATATTTAATTATATACTGTGAAATATTTATTTCTAATTACTAATAAGCAGGCCTCCGTCAGTCTTGGAAGACTATGGTATCGTGCTCGGCGCTGCATGCGAAGCACGAAAGCCTGGGTTAGATTGTTATGGAGGATAAGCTGTTACCAAAGCAGCAAATCCCCCTCTCCATGCCACTGAATTCGTCCAATGGAAAGGCAGAGCCAATACGATTGGATCCAGCTGAGTCGCAGAGCTGGGCTAAGGACAGGAGCTCACCCTGTCTTTTGGGGCCGACCCGGGTCTCGAACCCTGACCTGCTGGTTAACAGGCACAGTGTCTTAGCCACTTGCGCCACCCACAGTCCTTAATTACAAATAAAAAAGTTGCAAAATACCTTGCAAGGCCCCCTACTCCAGGCGACCCCCATGAAAGGCTCAGGCGACCCACAGTTTGAGAAACACAGATCTAGTCCAACCCACACCCTGCAGAAGGAAATCCTCGTCTTGTGGGGAACCCGGGTTTCGAACCCTGGCCTGCTGGTTAATAGGCACAGTGTCTTAACCACTTGCACTGCCAGAGGATGTTCTCAATAAATTTTCCTTGTCAGATTGGCAGTTTTGTGACTCACCAAAAATTGGGACATGATCCACTGAGGACTTCAGACACACCATTTAGGAACCACCGAGCTAAATAATTATAAAATGTGGGATCAGGAGGGAGAAGGACCAATTAGCCAGATTTGCAAGCCCTCCTTCTCCTTACCAGTTAACAAAGATCTCTTAACTAAGTTACTAGTTAACTAAGATCTCAGTTAAGTTCCTAAGAGCAAGTGTATTTCCTTTGCTGAGATCTAGCCTTGCTTTGGCCTCTTATTCTAAGCTCAGCTTGTCTCGGGAGAGGGTTAATTTTATGCTCTTGCAGTTACCGGATCTAGCTTCCTAACAAACAACAACAGCATGAGATAGAGGAGGAACCAGGAGGTGAGATGAGGTTTAAATCAGGGGTCTCCAAACTTTTTAGTGGGAGGGCCACATCATCTCTCGGACATGGTGGGGGGGGACAAAGTTACATTTCAAATTTGAATAAATTAGAATACATTTACATATAATAATGTATTAGAGTATATTACAGGTATTGGATTACAAGGCTTGCTCAAGGGCTGGATAGAGGGGTCTTGCCAGGGGCCACATTGAGGCTAACCTGGCCCCTGGGGCTGGGTTTTAAAGACCCCTGGATTAAACGATTAGGCTTTTTAAGAGTGATTCTTGCCCCATGGCAAACTTTGCCTTGAAGGAGTTATACAGATGCTGAGGGCATCAGGAAAATCAAGAGGTTTTTGTTTTTCATCCAAGTGTTGAATAGCTGGACCTGGGCTTTCCAATCCAAGGAGTTTTCCAAGCACAAACTCCTTGGAAGAGTTTAGGAAGAATCCTTTCATTGGATCAGATTGGAGAGCTTTGGATCGGCAAGATTGGCACAACCATCAGCTCAGTAGATAACAGAAAGAAAAGCTTGGGCATCCATTCTCCCCCTAGAAAAACCTCCAATTTCCTGCACTGCCCACCGGCAGAGTGATTTGCAGCTCTTTCCTCCAGGTCTGTCTGTCAAGTCTATATCCTGAAGCCTGCTTCTCAAGCCTATTTTTAACTAGGTGGTGCAGGAGCCTGGAGGCTTTCCTCCAGACTCCCTTAGGGACAGTTCTCCTGAATCTATTAAGTCCTCCAAGAGTACTTGGATAAACATAGACAGATAAGGACCTCACCCCTCCGAAGGTCCTGAGCATCATCAAAGAGTGCAATACAGCTCACTACCGAGGTTAATGAATTGCTGTCCTTTCAGGCCTCCGTCAGTCTTGAAAGACTATGGTATTGTGCTCGGCGCTGCATATGCTGCATGCGAAGCATGAAAGCCTGGGCTGGATTGTTATGGAGGATAGGCTGTTACCCAAGCAGCAAATCCCCCCCTCCACGCCACTGAATTAGTCCAATGGAAAGGCAGAGCCAATACGACTGGATCCAGGAAGAGGAGGAGAAAGTGGGGAGACACTTGAAAAGTGTCTTGGATTACAGAAGAAAGTGTCTTTGATTGCAGCATCCTTATCGTGTCTACCCAGAAGTAAGCCCCATTGTGTTAAATGGGGCTTACTCCCAGGAAAGTGTCTTTGATTGCAGCCTCCTAACCATGTCTACCCAGAAGGAAGCCCCAGTGTGTTAAATGGGGCTTACTCCCAGGAAAGTGTCTTTGATTGCAGCCTCCTAACCATGTCTACTCAGAAGTAAGCCCCATTGTGTTAAATGGGGCTTACTCCCAGGAAAGTGTCTTTAGGACTGCAGCCTAAGTAGACTTCATAGGATCCTGCACATTGAATGCATGTTTTGAATTCAATTCCAGTGTTTTGTCATCATTTTTACATCCAGTTAATATTTTAATATTTTGGGGGTTGTGGAACCTGTGAGCCGGACTGGGATGCCTACTCCCGATACAATATGGAGCCGATGGGAGTGCACATGGGGGAGAGCCTAAAGATCTGGGAGCGCCCCAACTATCCACCCCGGGACATACAGACTTTCCCGGACTCTGTGGAAGTATGGTGCATGGAGGACATGGTGGAGATGTGGAGGACGGGGGGAAGCGGGGGGGGGCCGTCGAGGCATTACTGTGGGACCCTCCACCCATTGGTACACTCGGGGAGGGGTGCCGTCGTTGACAGGGGTTTGGCGGGAGGAGATGGGGCGGAGTAAGGGATATAAGGGAGTTGGAGGGAAAAGAGCGGGAGACACTTTGGCAGGAGGATCTCCCTTGGAAGGAGCCTAGCACGTACGAAGCTTGGCGAAGCGAACCCGGACGGGGGCAAGCAACAGCAAGCCAGGGACAGGGACTCGGAGGAAAGGGGACGGTGCCAAAGAAGGGACGGAGCCAGTAATTGGAGACGACAGAGGGGGCAACAAGTCTGGCTAGAGGCAACCCTTCTACGTCGAGCCAGTAACGACTTCCAGGACCCTGTCCCTGCAAGAAGGAGGAGAGAAGAGACAGTGAGGCAAGGGTCTCAGTTTGAGTTGGACTTTGGTTATAAGTTACCTACCTGTTGCGTGTGGTTCCGGCGCGTGTTGGACCTGTAAGAATAAGAACCCCATGTGAGTGAGACTGTAACCATTATGCTTTGTGCCTGAGTAAACATGTGTTCTGTTCCCTACTTACCCGTGAGTGAGTCTTCTTGGGGATGTATACCTTGGCAGAAGACGATGATGCCACCCAAATATCCGTGGTCCTGGAGGACCCGTCTGTGGATAGCGGGGGGGGGGGGGGGAGCTAGAAAGAGGACTTGTAGAACCCGTCACAGAACCAATTGTCTGAGTTTCCGTTATTTCCTATGGAAAAATCTGCTTCACATAAAGAGCGTTTCACATAACAAGCATGCTTCCGGAACGAATTAAACTTGTTATGCAAGGCACCACTATACAACAACCTCATCTCTTTGGTCTCTTTGGTCTCCTCCTCTTTAAGTAGCCCTCCCTCTCTCACCCCCTCCCCGCCCTTCAAAATGGTGACGATAGCCTGGGGCACTTATGTAGAGGCATTATTATGAACATAACCACTTGAATCATTTTATATCTAGTTGCATTTTCATGCCACATTCCCACTTTTCTCATCATAAGCGGAACCTTCCAGTAAATAAGAGCATTAATCCCTATATCAGACACTCAACTTTTGTCAGTGCCATGGGGGGCATTTCTTTGGGGGGGCACATAAGAGTCCCTCGGTCACATGTTTTGGTACTCCAGTTGCCCTGTATATGTGTCACTGAGCAAGTGGGGCAACAATGATACAGAGCCTAAGTGAGGGGGTAACAAGACTGTTGTGAATAACACACGCTCTTGAAAAGCATCAGAGCATCCTTGAGACCAGGGGAAATGGCCAGGCCTGGAGGGAATAGCCTGCTGTAACCCCGGGGTATTGGCACACAGAGGGAGAAGAAACCAATGGTGAGTTTTGTATCCTCATGTCCAAGGCCAAATTCCTGGAGTAGGGACCAGTATGGGGTTTTTGCCTCCACCCCTGAGGAAGAACAACTAGAGAGAAGATTCAAGGGCGCTTATTGGCAAGTAAACCTGCTTAAGGGTGCAATCCTAACCTAGGCTGGCACAACTCATCCATCTTCCCATTTCTGTGGTGATGTAGGGAGGCAAGCACTTGTCTGTGCACTGACCTAACCCTCCCCCAGGAGTGGTGCAGAAGTCCCATATGGCACTTTTGTGATCAGCACAGGATTTATGCCAGAACTTAGGCCAGCCTAACCTAACTTAGGATGCAGCCTAAGACAGGGATGCAAGATTGGATTTTAAAAACCCTGAACACAGTCCCTATTGTGTTAACATTAGCAAATGCTGTTCTAACGGCTTTACTGAGGTCTTGGGAGTAAAGACCTCCTTTACTGGGAGATGTACATCCTTAATTCCAGCCCAAACTTCTGACTCATCACACAAATACTAGAGTCAATACCTATTTTTGCACTGAAGTGGCTTTTAATACAAAAATTTACACATAGTTTAGAGAGTTCTTGACTACATCCTTTGGCAGCAAAGTGGAAAATGCTAGAAAGGTCTGACCGCTATTTTCTTGTGCCCTGGTGATGCCTTTCCTGTTTGGCAATGACTGAAGCTGGTTTTAAGGATCAGTTGGCAGAATCAGGAGCACCCGCCTGTCTCCTCACTTTCACCGCAACCTTCATTTTGGTCCTTGCTTCTTCTGGGGCTCCACAGCACAGCTGGAAGGGTCTCTGGGGATGGCACTGCTCTTGGGATTTCCGTCACCGTTTCTTCTTCTTGCAAACAAGCAAGATGTGCCATGCATCCCTCACTCCTTTGGTCCTCTCCTGTCCACATCGATCACCTGGGGCTGCTCACGGACACTGCGCTGGGCTGCCCGATTGGCTGCTTTCAGCCGTAACCGCTCCAAGAGGCACTGGGCTGTCTGCGTCAAGCTATGCTGTTAGGAGTGAATGGGGGGGAGGAAGGGGAGAACCAGAGATAATGTGATTTATTAAAACCAGTTTAAGGATCTTGAGGAACTGAAAAGCAGCACATATAAAAGAATCACCACCACCACGCATCAGAACCCTTGCAACATATACACACACCACCACTGGATTGAAATAAAGATGCCTATTAAGTTTACCCTGCCACTTCCGGCCCAATCTAGACCACTGCAAATACCCACCCCACATCAGACAGCAATAGGAGAGGCTTAAGTAGAGTCTGGCAATGGGGATGCAATGGGGATGCAAAGCTGCCACCACCTCTGGGGAGAACCCAGAAGGAACCCCTTGCGTATCAAGGTGAGACTCCTCCAAGACTGACTGCTCTGCCCCCCTCTAGCTAGGCCACTGGCATTCAGAGTCTGAAAAACATCCCCCCACTAGCAGCTTTTGTAATATGAGTCTTCCTCGTAAGTCAGCACACGGTTCATGCAAAAATGGAGAGCAAGAAGCAGCAGCCGAGTGCAAGGAGCAACATTAGCAGCTCCGAGTGGAACAGCTACACCTGCGGATCTGGGCTTCGTGCCAGCTTGTTGTGGTTGAAGAAAACGATTCAAAGTTATTTTCTAATGGCCTTTTGCAAGCTCCGAATCGCCTGGATAAGGAGCAGAGCTGAAGTGGGGCCTGCTGAAGTGGGGCCAATCCCCTGCTCCAGATTACTCCAAACCTTTTCCCCAATACATTCACCTTTAAAAAAGTTGATGGTTCTCCTACCTTACAAAGAATACAATGTAGGCCATATTCTATTAAGGCAGGAACAAATCCATCTGAGCCAAAGATTAACAAATATCTGGAAAGTCTGGAGGTCTACACAGACCAGACTTGGAGGACCATCGTCTATGCCCCTTCCCCAGAATATGCCACCACCACTGCGTACCTGGAGAATATGCAGCCCCTTCAGACACACCACAGCCAATTCGCAGAGTCCGTCGCAGGTCAGGTCTACATACTCCATGGACAAAAGAGGGCTGGGGAAAGTGCGCTGCCACAGCAGGTGGAACTCCCCATCGAGCTGGCTGGCAGGCTGAGAAACTGCCGTGCCGGAGACGTGAGCATTTGTGACCCGGTACTTGTAGCATAGAAGTTCCTGTAACACCAAAAGGAGGAGCTTTGCCTAAACCTCAAGAGAATCTGGAAAATAATCCTGTGTGTAGAAAAGTTCTAGGAGATGTAGGCTCTTCTCTGTTTCATTTAATCCACCAGCACCATGGTTAATCTACTGTGGTTAAACATATGTTAACCATGGTTAACCACTGGATTCGGTTAATCCAAAGTTTAATCCCAAAACTTTGTTTCCAATTGCTTACAAGGGCATTGACATGGCTACCTCTCTCCATAACCGAGGTTTCTGTCCCATCCAATGTGTGTAATAGCCAGGAGAACTTCATTGGCAAGAGAGCAGCAGCACATATGAGACATTACAGATTAGCTGATGCCAACAGCGCATGGCCTACCTGCCCGTATGTGCCAAGCAGGATCTCTGGTTCGCAGTCAAAGTCGACATCGGTCACCAGGGCACAAAGCACACTGTCATACTGGTCACTCGTGGAAAGGACAACCTGGTCTTCCAGGCCGCTTTGCAACACATTCCTGAAAGACAGGAGTGCTGGTCATGCAACAGGAACTGGACCCACCAGGGTGAACCTTCTGCCTCACCCTACCTACTCACCTGTACACAACAGACAGCTCGATGGTGCTTGTGACCAAGACGCTGTACCTCTGAGCATGGCCGACAGAGCTCCCTGGGGAGGGAAGGAGATGCAAAGGGTTAATAACCCCAAGGAAGAGTTTGGGAAAGAGCTCAGCTCGCTGGACAGCTCTCAAAAGGCTCTTAAGACTGATCTTCAGTCCTGTCCAGGACCTGATCTCCAGGTCCTCCAGAAAACAGGACCTGATCTCCAGTGGAAGCATCTCTTGCATGTTACCATTTGTAGCTGTGGTTCCCACGAGGTCTCCTGGATGGCAGGAAGTTGGCAAGGCGAACACCAGGACTTTGGAGACGGGGCCATCTTGCTGGATACTCCAGCTCTGCAGAACCGCTTGAGTGGAGGAGAAGAGGAGGGATCGAGATCAGCCAAAGGCACAACTGCAGAGCCACTCAGGGTAGGCACAGTTCTGTCCAAATGGAGTATTGTGGTCTTATACAGAGTCGCACAATTTGTCCACAGTGCCCAGTATTGTCTCCACTGATAGGCAGTAGCTCTCTTAAGGCCTCAAAGGGTTTTCTGATCCTTGGGACTGGAGACATCAAGGACGAAGCTGGGCCCTGCTGAATGCAGTGATATCCCAGCTTCTTATTGAACTTTGTGGTAGTCACAAAGCTGGGCTTCACCCCTCCTATTCCATCCCTCAACGTTCTCCTGTTAGCAGAGAAACTGGTCAAAATTAAAGTGTCCCCATCCTGCTCCAAATTAAAGTGTCCCCATCCTACCTCTGGTAGCTGGTTCAACCCAGGCAACTCGAATGTAGCCGCTCTGGCAGCCAAAAGCCGTGATGCGCTGCCCAGAGTTTGGAATGTTAAACACATCCAGCCACAGCACACTGTGATGGGGGAAAGATTAACACTGTGATGAGAGAGGTTTCCCTGGACAGGACTGAATGTGGGGTGCAGATGAGATGCAGGGCTGAATCTCAAGGGGTGGCATGCAAAACAAGCAGAAGAGGCAGCTTTATTGAGGAGGAAGTCTACCTTGGCCTTAGAACTTCACTAAGAGCACAATCCTAACCATGTCTACTCAAAAGTAACCCTCATTGTGTTCAATGGGTCTTACTCCCAGGAAAGTGTCTTTAAGATTGCAGTCTTATCCACACTCACATACAATAAGAAGAGCCATCACCCCCCCCCCCCTTCACGGCAGCTTTCATGCCTCCCTCTGTTCCCCAAGGCTGAAGGGGTCTGACCTTCCTCACCAAACCGGCTCACCTACTTGCTCGGTAGCTCTTTGAGTTCCGGAAAGAGGTTTTCCACCGGCTGCTCCTCAAATTGGTGCAGTTCTTCGTTCTGCAAAGGAAGGAGACCCAGTCATAAGAACATCAGAAGAGCCTCCACCGGATCAGGCCAAAGGCCCATCTAGTTCAGCTTCCTGTATCACACAGCGGCCCACCAGATGCCCATTCAGGGAGCACACAAGACACATATATCCAAGTGATGCCCCTGCATCTCGCATTTGGATGTTGTTCACATCTACATCTATCCATGCACACACACAGACTCACCCCTCGTGGCTTCTATCCCATGATGGTCCATTCCTCTAGGAATTTGTCCAATCCTTAAAGGCATTGAGGCTGGATGCCTTCACCACGCCTTGTGGCAGGGAGTTCCACAGACCAACTCCATGCTAGACAAAGAAATACTTTCTCTTCTCCATCCTAACCCTCCCAACATTCAATCTGAGTGGATGCCCGCTAGTTCTGGTGTTACGTGAAACGGAAAAGAACATCTCTCCATCCACTCTATCCATCCCTTGCATAATTTTGAACACCGCGATCATGTCCCCCCTCAAGCGCCTCTTTTCTAGACTGAATAGCCCCAAACGCTGTAGTCATGCCATGACCCTCCTAACCATCTAATCCAGACCCTGTCCCAAGAGTCACTGATGTTGTCACTGAAAATAGTACAGTTAAAGCTAAAGGGTGATGAAAGTGCTACAGGATAAGGATCCGATCCTGCTTTGAATGACATGCAAGTGTCGGCCGCACAGCTTTCCAGCCAAGCTTCAATTTAACAGACAAAAAACTTGGCATCCATCAGTCTCGAAAGACTAAGGTATAATGTTTGACGCTGCATGCAAAGCATGGAGGCCTGGGTAGATTAATATGGAGGGTAGGCTGTTACCCAAGCAGCAAATCCCCCCTCAAGGAATGGAGGTGGTACAAATTACAGAGGCTCAAACACCATAGAAAAGAGGGGATGAGCCACACCAGCAGAGATTACTTGGCAGCCTTACCTCTTTGTATAGGTGGATTGCGGGGTCATTGCCACTCAGCAGAAAGACCGTCTCTGTCTGGTTGGCCACCTGGACCCTGCCATAAAAAACAAGTGTCTGCGTTTTAACTACAGTAGTATCTTGGTTTATGAACATAATTCATTCCGGAAGCATGGTTGTAATCCAAAATGCTTGTATATCAAAGCAAATTTTCCCATAAGAAATAATGGAGACTCAGACGACCCAAAAATATTCATATAAAAACGATTACAGTTCTGTCATATAAATAAAGAAAATTGAAAACATAAAGATAAATAAAACAAATTAACTTGCACTTAGGGCAAAATCCAGAGTAACTACAGGGAGTCCTTGCTCCGGTGTAAGAACAACTTACTCTGGATTCCAATATGAATTTCCCATATGTTTTCACTATGTGGTGCAGTAACTACAGGTACATGTAAAGTCTCTTACGTGCTCCCGTAGTTACTCTGGATTTGGGGGTTAGTCTCTTAGGCCGCAATTGGCCCCCTTATACAGGAGTGAGCTCCACTGATTATAATAGGGTTTACTTTAAATTAGACATGCAAGGCTCATTTCCACTGCCTCTCCCTTACACAGGAGTAAAGTCTCTTAGGCTGCAATTGGCCCCCTTATACAGGAGTGAGCTCCACTGATTATAATAGGGCTTACTTTAAAGTAGACATGCAAGACTCATTTCCACTGCCTCCCCCTTACACAGGAGTAAACCCCACTGTTTATAATAGGGTTTACTTTAAAGTAGACATGCAAGACTAGTTCTCTCAGGCTCCTTTCCATTGCCTCCCCCTTACACAGGAGTGAGCTCCACTGATTATAAAACGGCTTACTTTAAAGTAGACATGCAACGCTAGGTCTCTCAGGCTCCTTTCCATTGCCTCCTCCTTACACAGGAGTGAGCTCCACAGATTATAAAACGGCCTACTTTAAAGTAGACATGCAACGCTAGGTCTCTCAGGCAAGATGAGGTCTTTCCATTGCCTCCCTCTTACACAGGAATGAGCTCCACTGATTATAAGAGGGCTTACTTTAGAGTAGACATGCAAGGTTAGGTCTCTTAGGCTCCTTTGCATTGCCCCCAAAAAACACACACACATGATATAGATAGTAGATAGTAATCAGTGGGTCTCAGTCCTGTGTAAGTGGGGCAAAGGAAAGGGGTCCGAGAGACCTAACCTTGCATGAGTGAATATCTTGTTTGGTCAACTTCCGGGACTTGAGAGGCAATATTCAAAACAGGGCAGAAGATTTCCCAATTTTTGGAAAGACATGAGAAAAATAAATTTGAACCACTCACATACTCTGCATGGTACAGCTGGTAAGGGGTAAACTGGAGTTCCAGGTTCAAACAACTCTCTGGAGATAAAAGAAAATGTGTATTTATGCACATAAAAACAACTAAAACACTAACAAAAAATCTTTGAACAGCTAAAAGGGTTACAGCAGAAAGTCTGGAGACTCACGTGCAATGGAATCCAGATTGTATTCTGAGCCTGGTTCATAGTCACAGTAAATGTTCAGGAAAGGACTGGCCTTATCTCCAGAATCCTACAGAGAAGGAAACAGACACACTGGGGTTTATTTCCAAAGATAAAAACCTTTGTCTAGTTGTGCTTAGTAGGGACGCCTGGTGCCCAGTAATCATAGAATCATAGAATCAAAAAGTTGGAAGGGACCTAGTAGGTCATCTAGTCCAACCCCCTGCCTGCAGCAGGAAATCCCCCTAGAGCATCCCCAACAGGTGCTCATAGAGCCTCTGCTTGAAGATCCCCAGTGAGGGAGAGTCCACCACCTCCCTTGGCAGTCTGTTCCACTGGCAGTCTGTTCCTTGGCAGTCTGTTCCAGTAAGGATGCCTGCTGCTCACTCTTGTCCAGTGGTACCCCCTGCCTTGTAGTGCTCCCTGGTGCGCACTTCTCACTGCATAGTGGTACTCAGTGATCCCTGCTACCCAGTTAGGGATGCCCGGCAGGGATGCTGCCACTGCCCCTTGATACTCTCCGGTGCCCAATGCCTGTCAGTGCCCATTGCTCAGCAGCGCCTGGTGCCTAGAGATGCTCGCTAGTGCCCAACTGTGCCCAGGGCCCACAAATATTTTTAGAAATTTTACTCTCACGACAAGTAAATTAATAAAAGTACCTTAATAATATTAATAAAATTAATAAAAGTACCTTAATAAAAGTGATTCCAACCACTAGACCCCTTTTGGGAGGAGATTTGTTGAAAGTGTCAATAGAGACGATCTCAGCATCAACTGGAAAGGAAAGAGTGTTGTCTATTAGACGCCCTGCCTCCAATACAGCACTACTCAAAGCGAACCAGGGGCTCCTAAGAGGCAGTTTCAGAAAACTGGAAGTTACAAGAGGGGGGCAGCAATGACATACCCCCAAATCCATAGTAACTACGGGAGCACGTAAGAGACTTTACATGCACCCATAGTGACTGCACCACCTAGTGAAAACCTATGGGAAATTCATATTGGAATCCAGAGTAAATTGTTCTTACACTGGAGCAAGGACTCCCCGTAGTTACTCTGGATTTTGCCCATAGCTAACCATGATGTTGCCCCCAAGACATACCGGGATATGACATCATTTCTGAGTGTGATGTCACACCCCTGGTTTTTTAAAAGAAAAATTTAAAAATCTACCACCTTCAGTCCGTCATCATCCGTCCCGTCCCCCCCCCCAAGGCGCAAGCAGTTACTGTTATCTCTGCTACTTGTGCTTGTTCTGCCACCTCCAACATCTGGCTTCACCACTAGGGAAGTGATGCTCTGACACCTACTCCATGCCCAGCCTGCTTACGCTTACCCCTTAAGCCCCAAAGCAAGGGGAGCAGAGACTGGATCTTTGCTGTCCCTCTTGCAGGGTTGCCAAATGTCATAACCAAAAAAGAGGACAAGGCATCCCAAAATGTAGGACACCCGAGAGAAATGTAGGACATGAAAAAATAAAAGCTAAAAACACTGACATACCCTACAATCCAGAGAGCACGTAAGAGAGACATTTACATCGACATAGTTATGGCACCACCTAGTGAAAACCTATGGGAAATTCATATTGCAATCCAGAGCAAATTGTTCTTACACCAGAGCAAGAACTCCCTGTAGTTACTCTGGATTGCGCCCATATATTGCTTTCATGCATCAATGTGTGTGGTTGCAACCCTATGCAGTACAGCTGCAATCCTAACCATATTTTCCTGAGAGTAAGTACTACTGAACAAAATGGGACTTATTTCTGAGCAGACATGCTTAGGATTACACTGTAAGTTACTTATTATTAAATTAACACTATTTAGATATAATTTATAATGATTTAAGTAATTTAAACACTGTATTGCTTATTATTAAATTTAAGGCTGTTGTTTATGTTACATTACATACGTTACATATAAGGCTGTTACATATGTTACATTTATGTAATTTATTACATAAACCCCCAAATCCAGAGTTACTACGGGGGCATATAAGAGGCTTTATGCACACCCGTAGTTACTGCACCACCTAGTGAAAACCTATGGGAAATTTATATTGCAATCCAGAGTAAGTTGTTCTTACACCGGAGCAAGGACTCCCCATAGTTACTCTGGATTGTGCCCACAATTGATTAATTTGAGAGAAGGCTCTGTTCTCCTTGCTCACAAGGAAAAGGAGGACAATGAAGTCATTTTCAGGATAAGAGGCTCAAAAAGAGGACGTGTCCTAGAAAAGAGGACATATGGTTGTTCTGCTCTCTTGCCAAGAGAGCAGATTTTCCCAACACTTATAGAAAGGGGAATGGGGTGATTGTAGGGGGTGCAGGTGCAACAGCAGCTTGCAGGCCGGTCTAGTTGCTACACCTGCGCCCTGTCAGACACACCATTGGGGGACATGGAGTGGATCCTGCCAGCCTCACCCCCCCCCATACCTGGGATGTAGGTGAACTGCACCTCCCTAGCCACAGGGCGCAGTTTCTGGCGCAGGTCTTGGTAGCGGAAGTGGATCACTTTCCCCTTCAGGGTGGCGGCCAGGAGACCCCCAGGAGCCGCAGCACCCCCCCAAACTGGCCGCAGCGCCCCCTCTTGGCTGGGGGGCACTCCAGGAGCCCCTGTGCCCCCAGTCTCTTGCCCGGGAGATACGGGGGGCCCCACCTCAGCAGCACCTGCGCCCCACTGGGCACCCCCCAATGGAGCCCCTGTCCCCCCACCCTCCAAGCCAGGGGACATGGGGGGCCCCATCCCAGCAGTCCCCCTACACTCTTGGCCCCACTGGGCACCTCCCACGGGAGGCCCTGCCCCACCTTCCAGGCCAGGGGAAATGGGGCCCCCCACCCTAGTGGACATGGGGGGCCCCACCCCAGAAGCCCCCCCAACCACTGGGGCCCACTCAGCAGCCCCCACTGGAGCCCCTGCCCCCCCACCCTCAAGGACTGGGGTCACCCCAGGAGTCCTAGATCCCCCACCCTCTGGGCCCCTCTGAGCAACCCCCACTGAAGCCTCCTTGGGGGTGGCCCGCCCCTGGCCCCCAGCCCCTCCCCCCGCTGGCCCCGCCCCCTTCAGCACCCCAGGCCCCGCCCCCTCATGCCACTCCCCTTTCAGCACCCCAGGCTCCGCCCCCTCAGGCCCTAGCCCCGCCCCCACAGGGCCCCTCACCCTCTCGGGCCCTAGCCCCGCCCCCACAGAGTCCTCCTGCCCCCGCCCCCCGCCTCGAGCGGCCCCAGGCAAGGCGGTCAGCCCGTAGACGTTGCTCTGGGAGGAGAAGCGGGTGAAGCTGTCCTCCATGAAGGGGCAGCCCTGAGAGGGCTCCATCCCGGCACAGGCACCGCCGCGGGCAGCCCCGTCGCCCTCCCGCTTCCCCTCAGCCCGAGATGCGGCGCAGCAGAGCTTCGGGGGCCTATCACTGCTCTCGTCGCGCCGGTGATGACGTCAGTGGGAAAGGCGTCGCAGGGATAGGACGCTCCGAAGGCAGACTTCCGCCCTCTTGCCCTTTTCCAAAATGGCCGCCTCAAGAGCCTGGAATGGTGACGTCACGCAGGATGGAAGTGTGCAAAAAAGTGGAGAAAAATTAAGTTATGCAAAAAATGCAAAAATTAAAATATTTTTTTTTTAAAAATTAAAAATAAAAAATAAACAATTAAAATTAAAAAAATTTAATATTATTTAAAATTAACATTTGTGTGCAAAAAACGCAAAAATTAAAAAATGAAAAATTAAAAAAATGAAAAATGAAAAATGCAAAAATTAAAAAATGAAAAAATGAAAAATTAAAAATATTAAAATTGAAAAATTAAAAAAAATTAAAAATTAAAAAATGCAAAAATTAAAATTTTCCAAAAAAATAAAAATGCATAAAGTATGCAAAAAATTAGAAAGGAATAAAATGATGCAATAAAAAATGATGCATTTTGTTTGATTAAAAACAAAATGCAAAAAGGAATAAAATATACCAAAAAAAATGTCAAAATGCAT
Source organism: Cryptoblepharus egeriae (assembly GCA_030015325.1). Taxonomy (NCBI): domain Eukaryota; kingdom Metazoa; phylum Chordata; class Lepidosauria; order Squamata; family Scincidae; genus Cryptoblepharus; species Cryptoblepharus egeriae. The sequence continues at coordinate 839,953 of JAREYC010000014.1, forward strand.
GAAAATAAGATGCACAAAAGACTAAAATAAAATATGCAAGAAATTTAAGAAAACTGAACTATGGAAATTATGCAAGGAAATGAAGAAATGAACCGAAGTAGAAACGTGTAAAAATTTGTAAAAACTAAATGCAACAAGATGTACAAAATAAAAAAGTAAAAATGTGCAAATAAACTGAATATGTAAAATAAAATTGAAACAATTAAGTAATAATAAATGAATAAAATAATATAACCAAGGCCCATATCCTAAAGTCAAATTAAGCCCTTTGCAATGGAGCTGTTAAGGTGACTTTCCATAAGATGACACTAGAGGGTGACGTAACTGCCTGGACCCGTAACTGCTATGGATTCTGCCTTAAAATATATAAAATACTGTATACAGTGCAATCCTAAACCTGTCTTCTCAGAAGTAAATCTTACTGAATGCGTTGGGAGTCGGGACCTACTCCCGGGAAAGTGTGTCTTGAGTTGCAGCCATAATAAACTCTTGCTTCCAACTATGACTGCAGTACTAAAGACACTTTCCTAGGAGTAAGATCCATTGAATATAATGGGGCTTACATTTGAGTAGGCATGATTAGTAGGTCTGATTTTTTAAATTTGAAAGGGAGTGCCGGGCTGAAATGCCTGAATACCACTGGGTAAAATAAAAGACAGCTCATGAATTGCATACACACTCCCTTTACCCCTGCCCTTTTGGAGTAAAGTCAGTCTACAGCAGTGACTTCCAACCAGTGTGCTGCAGATAGTCCTCAGGTGTGGAATTTGGGGATTGACATTCATTGATAGGAAAATCAGGGGATTTGAACATCCTGGTGTGCCTTGTCAATGGTAAGAACAACTGATGATGTGCCTTGACAGTGCCTTGTTAGTGTGCCTGAGATGAAGAAGAGTGAAAATCCCTGGTCTTCATCAGGGCCCATGAGACGAAGCAAGTGATTTGGCTGCAATCCAGAAAAAATTTTCTTGGGAGTAGGCCCCATTGAATACAATAGGACTCACTTTTGAGTAGACATGCTTAGGTGGTGCAAGTGGTTAAGACACTGTGCCTGTTAACCAGCAGGCCATGGTTCAAGACCTGGGTCCTCACAAGACAAAGATCTCCTGCTACAGGCAGGGGGTTGGACTAGATGATCCACTGGGTCCCTTCCAATTCTATGACAGTGGGATTGCACTGTATGTTATTTAAATGTTTTTCCGAAATATACGGTGACTGCACATGGAGTGCACATGTCACGCCGTGGGTTGGGCACCCTTAGTGTTTGACATGATCCTTCTCAAATCCATAATTGTCTAGCCACCTTGAGCTCCCTCTTGCAGGTGAGGAAAGGCGGGATGTTAATTATTTAATTAATTAATTAATTAAATAGTAGTTTGTTTACAGGATGTAAGGTTCGCTCCGTGATGCCGGCAAATTGCAATAGAGGAAATGAACCATGTGAGCACAAGCAGCAGTGGAAATTTTTGCAGCACGTAACAGACAAGAAGCAGTCAGGACACAATTCCTTGTGCACGTGCTGTGCTTTTAACAAGTAGAAAAGTATTAAATCAGCCCCAATTTTTTCCAAGTTCTCTAATAAGAGTGGTGGGCTTCAGGGGGTTCTCACAGGTTCTATAGAACCCTTTGCTAAAGAGCGCCTGGTTCTGAGAACCGGTTACTAACAGGACATAGAACACTAATGGGACATAGAACCTATTGTTAATTTAGGTTATTAGGACATAGAACCTGTAGTTAATTTATTTGAATCCAACGCTCTAAAAGCGTTATATGGATTGACTGACTGACTTGGGAAAGTTGGAAAGACAGCTTCAAAACTTCTCCCACACCAGCTTAGGAAAATAAGGACATTGTAGAACATTACTGGGGGATTGTGTGAGGATGGGGGTTTTGCTGGTTAGAAGAGCGATGCTTCAGTAGTTTATATAGCTTATCGTCAGTTATCTCATCCAAAATCTGTTAATTAAGTGTCAACGTAAACTCCTACAAGCGAAGAACTTTCACATCAGTTGGGAAATGCCATGACCTTTTCCTTAAGCTGAAATTAAGCTTCAACAGGTTGTCATAATTGGTGTGATTCTGGGGAGGAAAAGTCAAGCATCAGGCAAGCAGGGAGAAAAAAGTTAGTACAAAGAGTTTGTACAAACACCATGCGTGAACTGAGAGGGCTCAAAGAGCACAAAATTCCCAACTCTTCAAGCCAGTAATCCCTCCTGCCTTCCCACCCGCCCTGTTATAGACCACCAGTGCCTACCAAGCTATAGATTGGCCACATGCCAGGGTGCCAAGTCCTCCATACTGCATTTAACTATCAATTTTTCTTCTGATTTTTTTAAAGCAGTGAAAATAGGCAGGGGGTGGCACAAGTGGCTAAGACGCTGTGCCTGTTAACCAGCAGGCCAGGGTTCGAGACCCACAAGACAGGATGAGCTCCTGTCCTTAGCCCAGCTCTGCGACGCCAGCTGGATCCAATCGTATTGGCTCTGCCTTTCCATTGGACTAATTCAGTGGCATGGAGAGGGGGGATCTGCTGCTTGGGTAACAGCCTATCCTCCATAACAATCCAACCCAGGCTTTCGTGCTTCGCATGCAGCGTATGCAGCGCCAAGCACAATACCATAGTCTTTCAAGACTGACTGCAAAAATGTAGCTTCCTACAGTTTGGACACATCCTGCCAGTAAACTAAAACTCGTTATAGAACTCAGCTTAATAAGGGTGGTGGATTTGAGTGCCCTGATCCCATCCAGGCACTACCGATGGCACCAGCCGCTCGCCTGGTCTGAACCCCAAAACACACACGAACACAGGCAGTGGGATTCAAGCATACAATTGTGTTTTTATAGACATATATAGAATCACATCCAGTGTTCAGAAAACAGAATCACAACTTAGAGGGAGGTGTGGGAAAGGTGGCAGAATTCATTCTTAAACACTGGGAGGGACAGGATGGCAAGGAATAGTACATCTGAAAACATGCAAGTCGCTTAAGCTCAAAGAAGCTGCAGGAACTGTAGCTAGAGAGAGACTACAATTAGATGGACGTTACTGAGGTTTCTTTTTTCCACCCATGCAATTTTTAATATTGTTGTGTTGTTGTATGTTTTACTAAGATCAGCCGAGTCCATTTCTGGTGAACGGTTTAAAACATGCAGCAGTACTTAAAGTCTCCCCCCATGAGTAATAAAAAAATAGAATGAGAATTACTAAGGGACAAAAATCCCCCCGTAAAGTACCCCTCCTTTCCCAAGGCTACATGATGGATTTTCCTGAAACCAGAACAAGAGGAAACTCAGAAAACACAAAACTTTATGGCAATGAGTACAGAACACACAATAGTTGGGGGGGGGGGGAAGAGAGGAAAGATGCTCCTTTTGAACTAATTTTGAAGTGGGGAGCCATGCAAGACAGGATGGTTGTTACCCAGATAGCTGGTTGTTACCTTGCTGGTGCTAATGGGAAGGAGCGTGGGGCTACCTGCTGCACGGGTTCAAGAACTAACTCCCTTTTGCCACCCTGGCAGCAGCCAAATTAGCATCCTGCATAGAGATTGGCCATAGATATGTACTCTAGTACTCTATATGGGGGGGGGGAGTGGCACTGACATTGAACACAAGGGAAATAAAGCAGAAACTAGGCTTTCCTCTCTGAAATCCAGGTGGTGCGTTTGGGGTGCAGCCGGAAAACTTCCTGCAGCAGGGAGAGAAGTTAAGTTAGAACGTACACCATATAAATATCTAGAGCGTCACTAGTTCTCAGAGAACTGTGCCAATACTTAGGGACAGGGAAGGGGCAGGCGGAAGCCAGCCTCCACATCATTAGTACATTAGGTAACGCTGCTCTATGGGAGACCCTTAGAGGATAAGTATTTGATAAAAAGCCCAAAGGCAAGGGTCACCTCCCATGCCCTGCCACCAAACAGGACCTGCTCTGGTACATGTGGTCAGAAGGATGCAGCAAGGTGGAGCAATAGGGACCACATTTTCCACCCCAAGGGGGCTTCTTCAAACAACTTATGTAGGAGGAAGGGAAAAAAAGCTGGTATCATCAGCTGAATCTGCTAATGAGGCTTTAAATAGTAAACCATACAAATTATTATATGCCATTGGGACACTATAGAAGCCAGCCCAGGAGGCAAGGTGCTCTCAGATCTGGAAATGGATGTGTAGCCTGCATCTCTCTCCCCAGCCAGGTGGCATTCTCTGGCCCTGATTTTCTGCTGAACAAGGTGGTGGCAGGGAGAGGGGGATGAGGAGGAAGGGAATAAAACCATTTGCCATTCGAGTCCAGTTCTTTCATGCCGAGACCCTCTCCTCCCCCAGAGCCCATCCATGCAGAGTTCTGCAGATGAGGGGTAGAGGGTTGAGGGCAGCAGCTTAGCGCAGGTCTTCCTCTTCACCCTGTATGGTTTTCTTGATGCGCAGAAGCATGGTGGTGAGCCATTGGTCCAAGCGAGAGATAGAATCGTACTCCTTCACCTGGAGAGAAGAGATGCCATGAACTTAGCTCTGGGGTCGTGATAACTATTCCAACAACAGGTTCCTCTAAACATTTGATAGGTCTTTGCATTAAGAGCCAGCCTGTAATGGCTCCGCCAGCAGAAAGACAACACAGGAGTTACGTTCTTTGATCTGCATTATATTTCAACTAAGGCTACAATCCAGAGTAACGACGGGACCTTTTACACCGACGTAGTTATAGTGCCACAAGTGGTGGGCTCCAGCAGGTTCACACCGACTCTATAGAACTGGTTGTTAATGACAGGGCATATAAAGTTTAAAAATAGCCATTTAAAAGTGGCTGCCAGATGGGCATAGAACCGGTTGTTAATTTCTTTGAATCCCATCACTGAGTGCCACCAATGGAAAACCTATGGGAAATGCTTAGAGCAATCCAGAGTAAGGACTATAACCCAAAGTGAAATTAAGCCCCTTCCTCCGGAGCAGTTAAGATGACTTTCCATAACACTAGAGGGTGACTAGAGGCGTGGACCTAGAATTGCTATGGATTTTGCCCTAAGTGCCTCTCATGTCTTCCTGTAGTTACTCTGGATTGTAGGGAAAAAGCCAATTTGAATCTAGAAATTTCTGGCTCCCCTACAAGACTCGGCTGGCCCATCATTAGTTTGAGACTTTGAACGTAGGCACTGCTTTGCAGTCCTATGGATCAACCCTACCAACATATAGAAGACTGATAGGAAGTATCTTTCCTGGAGCTCCGTTATAAAAAAAGAATGTGATGAAGACTCAGACACTACCCTTAATGGTGCTACCATAGCGGGTTCCCATTTTCTCTACTCCCTTTTGGCAGGGAGAGAGGGAGATAAATTTAGGCTGCAATCCTAAAAACACTTTCCTGGGAGTAAGACCCACTGAACACAATGGAGCTTACTTTTGAGTAGATATGGTTAAGATTGTGCTCTTAGCTTAGGAACCTTTGGTTGCTGACCCCCCCAATGTAGCTCTACTGTCCTCCAATGTAGTACTACTGTCATCTCCCCCCAAAATCGAGTTCTTGGCCACGTGGTGTCACAAGAGGGAAGGGACACCGAAAACACACAAAGAAGGTGAAAGTTGGCAGCAAACAACATGAACCAAACTTTAATGGTGGCACTCAAGTTGCAAGCCATGTGGTCCTGCTGCAAAATATGGTAGATTAGGAGACATCAGATAATCTCTGCCCCACAATGGAAGGGGCAAGAGGAACCACAGCCTTACCGATTCAGTGTAGCTGTCAATGTTCTGTTCTTCATGAGCATCCAGTAATTTCTACAAAGAGAACAGGAGGTTAGTGCAGTTCTGAAATGGTTCCCAATACATCAACCTGACAGCAGAAGCATCCCACCAGGACGATGCTGAAGAGGGGTGCTGGGAGCATGCGCACCTCACTGACCCAAGAGGCATTCCAGTGGTGAGACCTGGAATAGATCCTATTTTTAATACCAGTAACACTGCACAATTCATCATTGGGAACATTTCCAGTTTCTACCAGGGAGAGATCATTGGGGTTCACAGAAGCAAGGCTTGTGTGCATTTGCATAACCTCTACTAACAACAACAAAAAACTATTTTCCATTCTTGTTGACGATGCATTCATAGCTTCTCCATCTTTACTTTGCAGAAACACCTTTTTTTGTGTACAAAAATCCTAAACACTAAGATTAGAGCCAGTTGCACCATGAGTCATGAAGCTAGAACGAACCCAGCCCAAGAGCAGAATTAGGTTTCCTTGTGTGGTTCAGAACTATACCAAGCAAAAGTAGGTCATCATAGACACATACCCTACAGTCCAGAGTAACTACGGGAGCACGTAAGAGACATTACGTGCACCTGTAGTTACTGCACCACCTAGTGAAAACCTATGGGAAATTCATATTGCAACCCAGAGCAAATTGTTCTTACACCAAGGCAAGGATTCCCCGTAGTAATTCTGGATTGTGCCCCGAGAGTTGGAAGGGACCCAGTGAATCATCTAGTCCAACCCCCTGCCTGTAGCAGGAGATCCTCGTCTTGCGGGGACCCATGTCTCGAACCCTGGCCAGCTGGTTAACAGGCACGTCTTAGCTTCCCTTCGGCCGCCACCGCCTCCTGAGGAACAGGGCACAGCCATGCCAGAATAATGATGTCTGAGGCAGCTTTCAAGACCAAAAATGGATCCACTTACTTTGACCAGTTTGCACTCCCTGGAATCTGAGAAAGCTGGGAACATTTCTTCATATTTCTGTACAGCCAACTGTTTTAAAAAAGAAAAAGGGATGGGATCCCAGAAGATATTGATCCCTCAAAGGTTTGTTGATACAACTGCCCAGGTTCTGCCAACTAATACATCAGAGCAGCCAAGTCTACTAATTTCCTATGGGTCCCAAGGCTCCCCATTTCCAACCCTGTTCATACCCATGTCATCACCTCAGTCTCCTCACTCAAACTCTGAATGTCTTATTCTGCAGCTTCAGGCCCTGATCCGTATTTTATACTTTCAATAGCTTGCTGCTATTTAGCTTTCCTTTCTTCCCTGAAGCCAACTGACAACTCTTGGGAAAGTACTCAGATATTATGTATGTATACCAGAGGTAAGGACAGTTAGAGGTCTATGCTTGCCAACTCGTATGCCAAATTTTACATGTGCGCCTACGCGATCACATACCTCAATTCAAGGACCCTCGATCCAGAGGATCTTGGGAGCACTGCCTTTATAATGGCTCAGAACCTTCTTTCTCAATGGTATTCAAAAGCAGAGGTTGGGACCTCCTGAAGGGTTGTGACCTCGAGTCAGGGAGTTTGCAAGAGGGTGGGATTCCCCATCTTGGAATCTGTACTGGCCTTTCCTGGGAGTAAGTTTCATTGAACACAATGGGACTATGGGCAAAAGCCATAGCAGTTATGGGTCCACGCAGTTACGTCACCCTTTAGTGTTATCTTACGGAAAGTCATCTTCTGGAAAGTCTTATGGCTTTTTATGGAAAGTCATCTCTGGAGCAAGGAGCTTATTTTCACTTTAGGATATAGCCCTTACTTCCAAGTAGATTTAAAGGAGCTCAGGCATCACAGTGATGTCACATCCCAGTAAGTTGGACAGGTGGTCCCAGACAGATTTTTAATTTGAAAGGGGGTCCCGCGTTAAGATTCCCAAGTACCACTGTTCTATCTAGAAAGAGAAAATAACTGTGACTCAAACCTTGGCATTCAACATGTCAATGCAGAAGTGGCAGAGGGCGGCCTTGAAGAAGTACTCCTTGGCACTGTACTTCAGCAGAGGGCTGTCCATTGCACTGGTGCCCACCTAGAAAGACAAAAATGGAGCAATTCGAAGCATGCCACACATGTAAACAGGTTTTGGGAACAGACATTCCCAAATGTCAGAAACAAACCTGTTCATAGATCTCAATGGCTTTCTGGTACTGCTCCAGCTGAGCTGCATAGGTGGCCACTTTCAACAAACACTTATTAGCAGAGCTGCAAAGAGAGGGAAGACAAGTTAAAGGCACCTGTGGTCCCTTCAGAGCCATTCGAGGCAGGGGAAGCAAAAGGGGTACAGCTCCTTTTTGCTCCCTTCTCCCCCGGGAATGGTTCCAAAGGGGTGAGGCCCCTTGTACACCGCAGTGACTGCTCCACCCACCTTTAGCTATGCCACTGTGCCAGATTTATGTAAGAGAGACGTGCAGCCCTTCTGGCTTTGTGTTATATCCAGGATGGCTTGCAGTGCTGCAGAAGCTGCCCACAATAGAAGGACCTGGAGCCCGAGGCACGGGACAGAATGACGTTCCTCCCATCCTCACTGCTACCCTGGGAAATTTATCTCTGACTCTTGCCTATTTTGCCTTGGGCAGATTTTAAATCTAGCTTTCCTGCTCCAACATGAACCACTGCACCATGCTGACTGTCCGTGACCTGCCACTGTAGCTTTCCCTTCTTTTTTAATGGGGGGGGGGGGCAGCATTCATGGCCTGGAACACTCTGGGATTGCTCCGCTTTATGAAAATTGAATTATAATTATATTTCAGACCACTTGGAATGAAGAAGTTACTTCTTACTGAGTTCTTAGTTACCTGTTGGATTCTTCACCTTTGTAATAATCTGCTGCTTGCTCATAATGAGCTATTGCCTGCAAAGGAAGCAATCGTAGAGAAGGAGAGAATGTGTTATCAGACCAAACTCAGGGATTAGGTTCAGACCAGAAATGCACCACACCATGTTATCATACCTCTAAGGCTGCAATCCTAAGCACACTTTCCTGAGAGTAAGACCCACTGAACTTAGTGGGGCTCACAACTGAGTAGACATGGTTAGGATTGTGCTCTAAGGGCACAATCCAGAGTAAGGGCAGTGAGGAGAGCCCTAGCTGGGCCGCCCCAACTATTCTGTATCCACAGCAGAAAGTTATGCTGCATCCAGAGTCAGGAAGCCTGGGATGCCCTAACTGCTCCAGAGAATGCTAAGTCAGTGACAGCTGGGGAGGGCTTGCTCCTGAGGAGACCCTCCTCAGGTCACTCTGAACAAGGAACAGCTGTGGTGGTCCCTGCATTATAAGGAAGCCCAGCAGTGCCTCTACTATAGGGTGGATGCTTGGAGTGGCCTGCTGTATTCCCAGGTTAGTGGCTGCCATAGTTGTTCCATATCCTAAGGTTAAGAGGCAGGGGTTGCAGATATGCTGGCCAAGAACTCAGATTTTTGGTCAACACTGCCATTCTTACTTGGGCCTTGTAATGGACCCCTTTGGGTCTACTCATTACTATACCTGCTCCTGAGGTGGTATAACTCTAAGGAGCTGGAAGAGGGTATTTCTGCTCTGAAAACAGGCTCTGGATACAAAGTAACTGCTCTGCACAAGGGAATGCTAAACATGCCCTCAACATGCCTCTCCTGAACTGCCTACGCTGTCCCAGTTAGAGCAGAACAGGTCCACCTCTCTTGGGGCACCCTATGTTGCCATGCTCTGCCCCAAGCCTTTTCCAGAGTAACTAGGCTGGAGCATCTTGCAGTTGCTCCACCCTACTGATAGGGCAACCCAAGTGCTACTCTGGATTGTGCTTTATGTCTCATACCATTGAGAGAGCTCACAAGCAAGACAAAATAGCAATAACTCAATACTGTTGCAGAGCTAGAGGAGGGCAGAACAGTCAGTCTTGGAGGAGTCTCACGATGACATGCAAGGGGCCACAAGGTAGGAAAAGAGCCTTATGGTAAGGCTCCCTCCATGACTGACTGCTCCACCCCCTCTAGCTATGTCACTGAGCTGCACCCCTGAAGTCCACGTACTCAGTCATTGCAACTTGCCTATCCCACCCCTCAACCTTTACCAAGTTCTAAAACCTAGGTTTTAATAAAATTAAAGGAAGAAGCAACAAGAGAGTTCCTCTTAGAGTTTATTCTGCAGCCTTCTGGGGAGAAAATCCTAAGGATCTGTGAATGGCATGTACTCCTAGCATGCTTCTAACAGTCTTAAGAGATGCAAGATGCGGAAACTCCCTTCTTCTATCACATACCTTTTCAATGTCCACCAGCTCTGTCTCGTAGATCTCTGCTATCGTTATGTGGTGCTTGGCTGCGATGGTGAAGCGGCCCTGATAGAAGGACAGACACAAGAAACATGAGGAAATATTTGGGATCATCTGGGAATTTGTATACAGCCCTATTTAGTGGTAATAAAGCAGGTAGAAACTGGGCACTGTCCAGAGCCTCCACTTCCATGTCAAAAGTCTGGAGATTCACCTAGATCAACCCAACCACCCTTCTGCAAAATACATGCCGTGTTTTAAGCTACTAGTTGTGTAAATGCAATTACGCTCCCCAAAGTAGAGAGATTTAAGCTACAATCCAGAGTAACTAAGGGACCTTTTACACTGACATAGTTATGGTGCCACCTATGGGAAATGCATAGAGCAATCCAGAATAACCCTACAATCCAGAGAACTATTGGAGCACGGAAGAGACATTTACGTCGACGTAGTTACAGAGACACCTAGTGGAAACCTATGGGAAACTCATATTGCAATCAAGAGTAAATTGTTCTTACACCAAAGCAAGGGCTCCTTGTAGTTACTCTGGACTGCGCCCTAAGTGCCTCTTATGTCTTCCCACAGTTACTCTGGATTGTAGGGTTAGAGTAGGAGAAAGATGCTGAAAATCAAGTGTACAAATATGGTCTTTCTAAAGGTGTTTGTGTACTTTGAAGGATGCCCAGACTAGAGATTAGCCTTACCAGCTGCTTTTCTTAATTCACTTCACAAAACCCCCAGCGTTGGCTTCAAGTACTCTGCGCACTATAGTACTGTATTGGTTTAAGCACTTACCTTTCCCAGCCCCCTTAAGAACAATCCCTCATAAGATTAACATCAAATCCTCCAGCTAGAAGTACAAGCTGTGTCTTCAAGTAAGCAACAACCACTTCAAACGGGCTAGTGACAGGACCCCAACCTATTAATGGCAGCAAGAACCCCAACCATTAACTTTATGTTCAAGTCAACAAACACTGAACACACAACCAGAGGATTTGGTCTGAGAGCCACGTCTAAGGCACAAAGCAGACTTTGAGGAAATGCTGCCCTCTACCGGGTTCACTGACACCCCTCTCCCCGTCAAAACACCCCATATTTAAAAGAAAATCCATCCAGCTGACTTTTGAACTGGACAAGAGACACATCTCAGGAAACACTTACCATGTCTGTGTAGATCTCAATAGATCGGAGGAGACAGTTAATGGCCTCTGTTGAAATAAAGAGAGAGTTGGCCGCTTTAAACACAACATGATGAAGAAATAAAGCCACCTAGAAGGCTGTTCCTCTGACCTCGCTGCAAGGACAAAGCAGCATTGGGTTTATTTATAGCACGGCCCCCTCCCTAGAGGGGATCAATAGCCACTTAAGGAAAAGCTGCTCAGGCCTGGGGATCTTATACAAAATGGAAAGAGCGCCAAGCAGGAGGATTGACGGGCAGTTTTGCCATCACTTCTTGGGGTCTGTTTTACTCCAATTGGGAACAGATTAAAGCAGATCCCCCCACCCCCAATGCTCACCCTCACCCACAAATCCTCCTCTTGGAAAGATGCTGGGCGACTTCATGATAGCATAGCTAATGCCTGGACACCAACCAAACAGGTTCCTATGTTGCCCTTCTGTGGCCACTGGAGGAACTGCAGGGCTGAGACACATCTAGGCTGTAAGGCAGTGGTTTTCAACCTTTTCCCATCACAGGGCACACTAACAAGGCACACCATCAGTTGTTTTCACCATTGACAAGGCACATCATGCTGTTCAAATCCCCCAATTTTCCTATTAATGCCTCTCCTCAAATTCCCATGGCACACCTGAAGACTATTCGCGGCACACAAGTGTGCCACGGCATCCATCAGTCTCGAAAGACTATGGTATCGTGCTCAACACTGCGTGCGAAGCACGAAGGCCTGGGTAGATTGATATGGAGGATGGACTGTTACCTGAGCAGCAAATCCCCCCTCTCCACACCACTGAAATAGTCCAATGGAACGGCAGACCCAATACGATTGGTACCAGCTGCATCGCAGAGCTGGGCTAAGGACAGGAGCTCACCCTGTCTTGTGGGGACCCAGGTCTCGAACCCTGGCCTTCTGGTTTACAGGTACAGTGTCTTAACCACTTGCACCACCCACAGCCCACACTGGTTGAAAATCGCTGCTATAAGGTATGTGCTCTTTACCCACCAACTCAGAGCTCCACTCTTTAAAAGCCAGTTTCTACTCCTCATAGGTTTTAATGGGACGTTGTAAAGGCTGCTGGATTCAGAGTCTTCAAAACAAGCATGTGGCTCCTGAGTTCAGAGCAAAATTGTCACACTTGGCTGTTACACTTGGACTTTTCTGCCCTGGGGGTCCTTGCCAAAATAAAACCACATTAGCAAAGCAGATGCACAGAAGGTACATTGACCTGAGGTCTCTACATTTTTTGGCAAGAGGGCTACACAGTCTTTCTGATGCAGTGTTGGGCACAAGAAAAAAAATTAATTTAAATTTCTAATTTGAATAAATTTACATAAATAAATATAGTAGTGATGGAACCTGTATATGAATGAATGAATGAATGAATGAATGAATGAATGAATGAATGCAAATCAGTTCATGAACACTTGCCAACACAGAGAGAGAGGGTGAACTTCAAACCAGTTCATAAGCACCAGTTCATAAGCACTACCTCCCAGCCCTCAAAATACCTTGCCAAGGTGTGGAGAACAGAACTCCCCTCACTTCTGGAGGTTTACAGAGTTTGCCCAAAGGCCGGATGGAGGTTCTTGCCAAGGACTGGACGGAGGCTTGCTGAGTGCCAAATCTGGCCCCAGGACCAGGGTTTGGAGACCCCTGCTCTAACTGCATAATTTATATATATAGGCTCTGCCTTTCCACTGGACTAATTCAGTGGCATGGAGAGGGGGGATTTGCTGCTTGAGTAACAGCCTATCCTCCATAACAATCCAACCCAGGCTTTCGTGCTTCGCATGCAGCGTATGCAGCGCTGAGCATGATACCACAGTCTTTCAAGACTGATGGAGGCCTGCTTTATTTGGTACATGGGCTATAGAAAGTCAGGCATGGGCCATATGGTGCACACATATCCATGCTGCATTCAGTTATTCTGCTAGAAATTTGCCATGCTTTCCCTGCCACTGTCACTTCCACGGACTGAAAGCCACAGATCAAGAGCCAACTGACAAGGACATAGGATATCATCAGAACCTCTATGGGGCTGGGGGAAGCCCTCCCATACTGCATACTATCCCCCCCCCAGCACAAAGACAAGGGCAAGGCAGTTTGATCTTCAGCTCTGCCACTGCAGCAGAAGCGATAATCAGAATGCAAATCTCCAAAAGATTAAGCAAATCCCTGGGGGGATTAAATTTGTTTTCTCCTCAGGTTACTTCATTATCTTTCCAACCCCCCCCCCCAAAAAAAAAAAAAAAAAAACTGTTGCTAGAGCTGAGGAAGAGGCAGCCTCTTCACCTTCACAGGGTTTCAGGCACATGAAATCCTGAAAGAGCAACTCTTGATGCCACAGGGCACCAGAGCACATTGCCATGTGGAGACCACAAACTAGCTGGAAGCAAACCAGGAAGACTCTCCCATAACCACTACTTTCAAGGAAGGGTAGAAAGCAAGCTCAGCCTGAACCCAACTTGAAGGAGAATGGAGAGCGGTGCCACTTTGGCCACATCATCCCAAATACAAAGCACAATTTTCTTCTGCCTACAACAAAAGGAGATATCTGTGCCCCGTTGAAGGGCAAAGCTTGAAGATTAACACACAAGTGGACAAACCATAGTTATGGACCACTACGTTGTATGGGATGCCTTCAAGAGTAAGGTAGGATGCGCCCAAATAAATATGCATGCACAGTGCATGCACTATGGGGAGATTTGTCAACCTGTAACTCTTATGCAATGCCACAAGCAATGGAGGATTCCTCTATGTATAGCGCAAGAAGGCCAGATGGCACTGAAGTTTTTGCCCTTCAACAACCTACATGACTTGCAGCTTCTGAGTTTATGGAATAGCGTATTATGGCCAGCACTGCAAGTCAAAGAAGCCCAATTCACTGACTCCTCCCTGAAACCCACACTCCCCAAACTGCCCAAGGTATACAATATGAATAGCTATAGGCACACATTTCTTCTACAAATGGTCAGGCATACGATCATTCTCCATGTAGTGCTCTGCACTACAGATACCTGCTCTGTACAATCTAAAAGTGCTTGCGCAGATTTAATTATGCAGAACAGTCTCGTCTAGATCCAAAATGCATGGGTTCAGAATAGTTGTGTGCACTCTCCAATCCACCACAGCTTTTGATGAGAGTGTGCAACTGCCTACCCGGCTCTTACCTTGAGGATCCGCTTTCTTGAAGGCATTGCCAGCGTCCACAAAGCTTGTGGCTGCGTCATGCTTGTTCTGCAACTGGAGATGCAGCTGAGCAGCTTGGCAGAAAGCATTCCCTGCAGCTGGGAGAGGAAGAGCGACCATAAGGCTGGTTGCAATACTTGAAACCGATGCATACGCACACATGAGCCCCTAAAATATGACAGGGTGTGCTAAGCTCAGAGCTAATCCACTATGACAGCTCCTGACAGCAGGCTGGTGCTGGCTGCCACTTACTACCTGACCATAGAGTTTAATTCTACATCAACCTCTCAATAAACATCTTGTCCGTTTCAAGCTGAACCCAGAAGGAGGTTCTAAGATAATTCTTCTTCTCACAAGAAGCCACCATAAAACTTGTCTACTGACTGGCACAATGGATAACCTCCACTAAAGCAAGTGTTGTAACCCTTCACATCCCACAATCTCAAGCCTCCAACCTCCCACTGTACTGGGGACGACACACCTGTACTGTGACTTTGTACTGCACTGCAATTCAAAAATAGGTTGATGAGGTGTGTGCCTGACCTGTTAAGGCAATGTTTCTCAAAGTGAGGGGTCGGGAACACCCTTTGGGGGTCGCCTGGAGCTTTCCTGGGGGTCGCCTAAAGACCCCTGGTGCAGAGGGCCTGGTCAGGCTTGCCAGACCTCCGGCTGTAGCTGCACGTGCACTAGGGCTTCCTTAGAGGCTGCCCCAGGGACTTCTGACTGCTGAGCTGGGGGGGCTTCCCTTCAGGCATGTGTGCGCTGCCCATCCAGATCACACAGGAGGGGGCTTCCCTCCAGGTGCGCACACTGCCCGCCAGCTGCCTACTTGTTTGCAGTTTACAAGCAAGGTAAACTGTTGCTGGCTTGCAGACTGAGAGGCCAATCCTATGCATGCCTACTCAGAGGTAAGCCCATAAAGACAATGGGGCTTACTCCAAGGTAAACTGGCTAGGATTGCAGCCTGAGAGGCCAATCTAAAGCCCATTTCCCCCCAGAGAAATCTCCCCTTCCCCCCAGAAACCCCCCATCAGCCTCCCCTGATGCCAACAGAACCCACTATCCTCAGCCACCCCCACCAACTCACCTGGCCCTGCCTGTGCCCACTACCCCAAAGAAAACCCCCACCAAAATTACAGTTATAAAGTAGCAAAGAAAATAATTTTATGGTTGGGGGTCCCCCAACATGAGGAACTTTTAAAGGGGTCTCGGCATTAGGAAGATTGAGGACCACTGTGTTAAGGCATGTGGTTCAGAAAGACAGAGGTGAAGATTATGGCGTGCTACATACCACTCCAGTTCTTGGCCATTTTGAACATGTTGGCCGCTCTGGCGTAGATGTCACATGCTTCTTCAACCCTGGAGGAGCCGCCTCTGAGGAAAGAGGGAAAGAGAAAAACCACATCAGTTTATATTCATCTCCATATCCAACTATATCTTTCATCTTTCATCAACTATGTCATCAACTATATCTTTCAGGTATAGTTTTTGAATATCCAGGGATCCTCACAGGGTCAATAGAAGGAGAAAAATTAATGCTTTTTCCCCGACTGGAAGATCAAGATCTCATTTCCTTTGAGAATTGCTTGCAAATGCAGAAAGTCAGAGCCTTGCTAGAAGCTTCAACAGAATCAGTCCCTGGGGTTTAGAAGCAAACCCCATTCTGTTTGGGGGAACGAAAGGGGGCCTCAAATAAAGGACCAGATGTGCAGAGAGAAAGAACATAAGGGCCTCCACTGGTCCTGTGGCCCACACATGTGACACCTGCATCCAGGTGCCCCGGAAGGGTATGCTGTAACACAGTGATTTTCAACCTTTTTCATCTCACGGCACACATAAGGCACTGAAATTGTCAAGGCACACCATCACTTTTTTCCCCTTGACAAGGCACACCAGACTGTTCAAATCCCCCATTTTCCTATTAATGAATGCCCATCTCCAAATTCCCAAGGCACACCCGAGGACTATCCAAGGCACACCAGTGTGCCACGACACACTGGTTGAAAATCACTGCTCTAACACATGCAAGAGAAAGTTAACTGCCCCCTCACTTCACCAAACTGTTCAAATCCAGCTTGGATCATTTCCACGTTATGATGGTTGGAAAAGCTGGATCTGAACAGCTCACAGTCTGCAAGCAAAGGCAAGATGACAGTTATGGCTTAGTTGATTGATAAATTTGATTGATAAAGCACTGATTGATAAATTCCTGGGCCACAGCAGCATTGGCGATCTCACAATACACCGCAGAGCAGGGCAATCCTGCAGGAACTGAGCTGAACCCAGAATATGGAGGTCTACCCACCACCTCTGGCACATCCTTGCACGTCCAGTGTAAGAAAGAAGGCCAATACCTGGATTTCCAAGAAACAGGGACCCGTATATTTTTTCTAGCGTTCTGAAAATCTGTTTCCTAAACAAGGGCCCACAAGTGTGGCATTGGTTGTAAGTCACGTTTTTGTCACAACCACTGACAAAGACCCCATGCAAGGTCTTCTTCACTTTCCGTTCACCGAAAGATTTTTGCACTGGGGAGGAGAAGGCTCACTGGACTGGGAGAAGTTCTGACTGGCGACCAGGGTTGTGGAAATCTTAAATGAGGCCAACTTTTAAAAAATGATCTTCTGTATGGGTTTGTTACAACAAAATTAAATCACTGAAGTGTTGTAAGGAAGATAAACAACATCACTGGGGAACAGTTTAATCCACAAAACGCTCTTCGTGATCATCTGAAATGGCTGCAAAGGGTTTAATGAGGCTTAAATACTTAAAAAGGAACACTCCCTCATATTTGTATGTCTACTGCAGCCTTTGATGGCAAGCACAGCCATGGTTCTCATCTGAAAGGTCTCTCAGGACTTCTTTGTTCCTTACTGCAACAGAGGGAAGGGATCAGAGAGGATGTGCCTACACAACCTATTCCTGAGAACTCGGTTCCATCAGGAGACCGAAGAGCAGAAGAGTGCTCCGGGTCAATGATCTGGCAAGTCCAGTGCTAAAGAGTGCAGACCTCTCATGTTCCTGGGAGCCGATCCCACACATCTCTTATAAGTCAGACTCTAGATGTGTGCTGTGGTGGCTTAGCTAGAGGGAGGAGCAGTAAGCTTTGGATCAAGGTGAGCAAGGATGAGCAAGGTGAGCAGTAAGCTTTAGTCACCAGCATTGTCATCTGCCCCCTCCCACCTGCAAGGCAATGGATGCATCTGCTTCAACAAGAGCCATTGCCTGTGGGAGAAAACAGATGCGCTGCTGATGATGGTGATCCTTTGGAGCCATTCCAGACAGGGGGAGCAAAATGGAGCCGTACAGAATTGCTCCCCCCCCAGCTATGCCACCAGTGTGCAGGACAGGTGAGCCCTAATCCAAGCTGTCTGTATCAAGGAACAGATTCTCAGCTACTCCAAGGAATGACACAAAACTGTGATGTCCCCAAATGTTTAGAGCCAGTAGAAAGCTGGACTGTGTCTGCTCCAACAACAGAAGCATTCTTGGCGCTCTCCCATTTTATCATCTTCCCTGCATCTTTGTTCCTCATCCCCTCTCTCCCCCCCCCCCCAATTGGCACCCTCCTGTTCACAGCCTGCAAGCAGTCATTATCCATTTCAGCTGCAGAAGGTGTTTGGCTTCTCAGGACACAGATGTAGGCTGGGGAGGGGGGAGAGAACGAGCTGGTCTGACTCACCAGCGTTGTCATCTGCCCCCCCCCCCCCCCCTGCAAGGCAACGGATGCTTCAGCTTCAACAAAAGCCATTGCCTGTGGGAGAAAACAGATGCGCTGCTAGGAAAGAACTGCAGGCACAGACCAGCTCCCTCCTCACCCGCCCACAGGTTACGGTGCAAGAGCCTCCAGATACTTCAAGCTTTGGATTTTGTGCAAACTCCTGTTATGTCTGGCTCAAAAGGAACGGATCCCCTCTTGCTCTCATGACCACACCATCCCATCTGCCAACGAGAAGCGCAGACTGGCCCCCCTGGCCTTTCTAAGGACACTTCCAGCTTCCGAGAAAACGTGGCCTCTCTAGCTGCTGCTATTTTCCATCGTGGCTGCAGATTAAATGAAGGGGGCAATTCATCTCCAAACAAGATCGAGCTCGATTATGCAACTAAAAACACTCCGGGGTCATCTTGGATTTGACAATGAAAGGAAGAGGTTTGCTTGCCTGGGAAATGGCATGACTTGAGACAGGGAAGGGTCCAACAAGCTCCACAACTGCCCTGCTCGGCAAAGTCTTGGTTTCTCAGGGCCGGCCTTTTGATTCAGGGCAAGTCTGATTCAGGCGGCAATCCTAAGACCCTTTCCTGGGAGTACAAAATGGGGCTTACTTTTGAGTAGACATGGTTAAGATTGTGCTCTTAGGGAGCAATCCAGAGTAACTACGGGGAGTCCTTGCTCCGGTGTAAGAACATTTTAGTCTGGATTGAAATAAAAATTTCCCATAGGTTTTCACTAGGTGGTGCAGTAACTCTTACGTGGTGGTGCAATGTGGTGGTGCAACTCTAAGGTGGTGCAATGTCTCTTATGTGCTCCCCTAGTTACTCTGGATTGTAGGGTTCCTCTCCTCATTGCTCCCAAGGACACTCACAAAATTCTTCTGCCTCCTGTTTTGCACTACCCTGCCTTTCAAGTTGGGCTGCAAGTTTTCTGCTAATACTACTTCCTATGACTACAGCCAAAGGGTAGTTGGTAAAGACAAACAGAAACCAAGATATTTCTGGTATTCTTTGAGTCCTACATTGATAGTCTAGCCAGCCAGAACTCTGCCACGAGCACCATTTTCTCCTATACCAGCCCAACCTTGTTATACATGGATTTGTTTATACACGGATATGACACAGCACAAATGGCCGCTGCAAATCATAGTTTTAAAAACTGCTTTTCTGCTGTTGTAGAGAGGCTGTATTCAAACAATCATTCCTTTCTTCACTTTGAGAATCAAACCCCTGTGGATACTGAGGCACTGCCTTATTCCATTAGGTACAATAGAGGAGCAAGAAACCTGAACGTGGGTTATTAAACCTATTTTTCCACTGTTTTCTTTATACACTGATTTTTTTCCCCCAGGGCCAGGGTTTGAGACCCAGGTCCCCACAAGACAGGGTGAGCTCCTGTCCTTAGCCCAGCTCTGCCACGCAGCTGGAACCAATCGTATTGGCTCTGCCGTTCCATTGGACTATTTCCATGGCGTGGAGAGGGGGGATTTGCTGCTTGGGTAACAGCCTAGCCTCCATATCAATCTACCCAGGCCTTCGTGCTTCACATGCAGCATCGAGCATGATATCATAGCCTTTCAAGACTGATGGATGCCAAGAGGGATACCTGTATTTCCCCTTTCCTTTGTCACTTAGATACCGGTACATCCTTAAAAGATTCAGGCACAGACCTAGATCAGATCTCCCCATGAGTCAGCCCTATCTGAGATTAGGTGGTACAGATCCACCACAAACATCCAGGGTTCAAGTCAATGACATTGTTTCCCAACAATTCTTTCCACATGTTGTCAGATCATGGTGGTGTTCCAGGGTGGACAAAGAGCTGTTGTCCATACCGGTGTGCGATTGTGTCGCAAGCACTTCTTGCCCCATCCTGGGGCAGAAGAGGAATGAGGTCCAGCTGTAGGTGGTGACTCCATCCACCATTCATGATTCATCTCCTTGAGAGTTCTAGTCTTCCTGACCAACACTTCAAATGCTTTAAAAACAAAGTGGATGCAACTGATCCTCTATGAGTTGAGAAGAAGTCAGTGCAATCCTAAACCCTGGTTAGGTCAGCACACGTTCCGGCACAGGTCCCGTGATGGGGGTGTTGCAAATGTGCCATAAGGCACTTCTGCGCCACTCCTGGGAAGTGAAGCCAGCGCAGACACCACCCCACGAATGGTGAGACGGGCAAGTTGCTCTGGCTTAAATCGGTTAGGATTGTGCCCTGAGTTCCTATTACTTGGTATGCATAGGAGTGGAACCAACTCACAGCACAAATACAACACGTTCCACAAGAAAGCAGTCACTGTCCAGTTCACCCTCAGGGAAATCAGCAGGCCCTTTCCAGGCCAACAACAGCTCTGGCGCACTATTCGTCATATGATTGCATTAGCCTTGCACAATCCCTCCTCCCAAGCATTAGGAAGACAGACACCTGGGATTTAACTACTCCTCTCTGTCTCCCAGTCTGGACAGCAGCAGCAGCAGTCATGAAGACCAAGCCGGAGCACAAGGGCTCAGGTGTTTATAAGTGGCTGCCAATGCCTCCTGCCAAGGCAGTGGCTCCCACCAGCTAGTTACTTCTGCCACGGTTATCCCACCTGGGCATAGCAAGAAACCTATGAAACAGACAGAACTGGAGAAATAAGCTGAGTTCATTTACTACTGCATGATGGAGCGGGGGGGGGGGAAGAGTTATAAAGGAGCCCCCCACTTTCTGATGGTTCATTTTCTGGCGGTTCTGCTCTTTCCACACCTTTCAGGACTTTCAACACCTTATACCCAGGACTCATTTATTCAACACACACTCCACTCTTTCACCCTCTCTCTGCTGGTTTAAAACCCTTAGATGACCATCTAAAAACAGCCTAATCTGTATAAATTCTAATTGCCGGTCAATGGACCGGTTGATCATCTAAGGGGTTTACAGATTAAAATTATCTTCCCTGATGCTGATCTGCATGTGACACTGTTTTTGGCATTTCCTTATGACTTTCTTCAGTAAATAACCGTTATTCAAATACATAAGATATGAATCACCCACATATGCCTTTGTTCACTTTATAGTAATTTGTTATCTATTTTGGCTATGTGTTATTTAGCCTTTTGCAGGCAATATTTCTCTTTTTGGTGGCCGTTTTACTCTTACAAGCTGAAAAAGACTGGGTTCCATTTTTCAACCGTTTTCATTTTTGGACGGTGCTTCGCTCCCTAACCTGTCCAATAAGGGGGAGGGGGTTGCCTGTATTAGGGTCGGTGAGAGGAGAAGACTGAGTGCAGTTGCTCCAAGAGCAGATTGCACCACATCGCACTTGGTTGTGGTGTAAGTTTCTATTTCAGCTAAACAGAAACTGAGCTGCCAGTTGACAACTTCCCAATCTCTTGACAACACGACACCCAAACTCCTGTCTTCACAAAGGTGAGCGGAGCATGCCAGCCAATGTCTTGCCCTAAAGGAAAGAAAGCAAGGCCCATGTGGTGCAAAGCAGGTGGCCTGGATCACAACAGGTTGGGCAACACTGGAAAAGAGTCAACCCTCTAGTGTAGGGATGTCCAAAGTTTCCACTTTAGAGTTCCTGGACCTGCAACAATTGTGTAGAAGTGGAATTTTTAGCAGGTGCAGCTTGTGGTTTGTGCAACTACAAGCTGCACCGCTGAAAATCCCTCCTTTATACCATTTTTAAAGATCCAAGAGCCCTGACATTGACAGTTTGGACACTCCTGGGGTGACACAAACTGAACACTGCAAGGTGCACAAACCAGCAAAGATTAGGGAACGTTCAGACATGACAAGCAAACCAGGGTCCTGGGGCTTCCACAAGAGTAGAGCCATTGCAGTCTTTGGGTATCCAAACAACCACAAGATCCTGCCTAAGGCTGATGGCCTAACATGGTGGCCTGACTCAAGACGGCAATCCTAACAATACTTTAGGCGCAATCCAGAGTAACTACGGGGAGTCCTTGCTCCAGTGTAAGAACACTTTACTCTGGATTGCAATATGAATTTCCAATAGGTTTTCACTAGGTGGTGCCATAACTACAGGTGCACATAATGTCACTTACGTGCTCCTGTAGTTACTCTGGATTGTAGCATTACCTGGGAGTAAGACCCATTGAACACAATGGGGCTTACTTTTGAGTAGACATGGTTAGGATTGTGATGTCAGTCTAAGATTCACAGTCAGCTTGGCTGGTTGG
This sequence comes from Cryptoblepharus egeriae, assembly GCA_030015325.1. Classification (NCBI taxonomy): domain Eukaryota; kingdom Metazoa; phylum Chordata; class Lepidosauria; order Squamata; family Scincidae; genus Cryptoblepharus; species Cryptoblepharus egeriae. The sequence goes on from JAREYC010000014.1 coordinate 862,208, forward strand.
TAGGACCACAAACAGATCCTTTTCTGTATTAACACCAGGCCCTAAAAGCTCTCCATAGTGGGGTCCACGGGGTGACCTCCCTTGCTGCTCTTAAATGGATTTGGCATCATCAGTCATTTGATGGTTGATTCCAGCTCCTATTTGTTTTCCTTTTCTTTCTTCCCAGTTTCAATTTACTGTTGCATATTGTCTTGAAACGTTTTTATACTTCAAAGCCAGGATAATCTTTAAATAAAACAACCATCAAACCCCACCAACCCCAGTTATTATTTCCCCTTCCAGCACCACAGAGGCCATTATTCCCTCTAAAATGCGCAGCTACATGGCCACGTTGCACAGAAACTCAGAAGTTCCGCAATGGCATCATTGCTCTCAGCCTGATCTACCTCTCAGGGATGTTGTGAAAGTAAACAAGGGGAGGCACCGAAGAAAGAATGCAACCCACCATACATGCCATCCTGAACTTCAAGCAGAGGCTCGACGAGCACCTGTTGGAGATGCTCTAGGAGGATTTCCTGCTACAGGCAGGGGGTTGGACTAGATGACCTTCTGGGTCCCTTTCAACTCTAGGATACTAACTCCTTGATGAAAAACCAGAAAATAAGATTTCTTAACGCAGATGAAGCTCCACCAACCCTTGCATGTACCTCCTAAACAGGAAAAGGTCATAGTTCGGTGACACAACCACTGATTTCCACATAGAGAGGTCCCCTTGCACCATTTCTAGGTGAGGCGAAGACTGATCCATTTGAAAACATGCACAACCACTGTCAACAGTCACAAGCTTGACAGTCCTGCTCGGTCTCGATACAAACAAACCAGCACATTCCTAATGCTGGGAGTCAGTGCCAGCCAGTGTCAACAACTGGGAACGTGAAGGCCTGACTCACCCTACAATCCAGAGTAACTACGGGATGACATAAGAGGCACTTACTCTGGATTGCTCTATGCATTTCCCATAGGTGGCACCGTAACTACATTGATGTAAAAGGTCCCGTAGTTACTCTGGATTGTAGCCTCAGTCTAGGATCACAGGAAGCTGCTTGGCAGACACTAAGTCAGGCCATCAGGAGACTGGCTGGCATCAGGACTTTGAGAAGCTACTTAATGAAGACAGAAAACTATATATCCCTAATTATGAACAGCTGTTACCAACCCAGGGTGACGTATACAAAGGAGGACATAATGCCCGCACCTTTAACCGTTAAGGGCATTTAGGCTCAGTATGGAAGGGTTTAAAAAGCAGCACCTGCCAAAATTTCTCTTCTAACCAAAGCTTAAAGGTAGAGGCACTCTGTCCTCTACTGTATATGGTCACCCTGTAGCCAACCATTACACAGGAGTCGTCAAACTCTCAACTTCAGGGTTCTTGGTCCTTTAAGACTTGTGTCAAGGAGGGAATTTCAGCAGGTGCTGCTTCTCCTCTCATAGACCAAAAGCTGCACCTGCTGAAATTCCCTCCTTTACACAAGTCTTAAAAGGTCCAGGAGTTTTAAAAGTTTGGACATACCTGCATTACAGCAAACAGGCTGCAATCCTAAGCACACTTTCCTGGAAGTAAAACCCATTGAACACAATGGGGCTTACTTCTGAGTAGTCACGGATTGCACCCACACACACACAAATTCCCACTGTACATCCCACTGAATCATCTTCTCTTCCAACACTGTCCATATACACCTCCGTGTTCATGTGGTTGGAGTGGCATCTTATGTCCTCTTCTCCCTTCCTCAATTATTTCCTTTACTTCTTTTTTAAATACAATCCACATTCACCTTATACAGCACTTTTATAAAAAAATATACAATGTGTTTAAAAAGTGTGTTTTTATAGACACATTTGTATATATTTATAAAAGTACTGTGTATATATATCCTTGCACCAACGTAAGAACAATTTATTCTGGATTGCAATGTGAATTTCCCATAGGTGTTCACTAGGTGATGCCGTATCCACATCGACGTAAATGTCTCTTATGTGCTCCTGTAGTTACTCTGGATTGAAGGGTGTCAGCATGAGCTTAGAATGTCATGCTTTGCCAAAGGATGTTCATTGTATGCATCTTGGGCACCATCTAGGGCAGTGGTACTGGGGCATTTCAGCCCATGACCCCTTTTCAAACTTAAAAATCTATCTGGGACCCCCCGTCAAACTTATCGGGATGTGACACCACTGGAGCTCCTCTGTATCTACTCGGACGTAAGTCCCACTGTGTTCAATGAGACTTACTCCTAGGGAAGTCCTGTACCAGATTCTAAGATGGCAGATGCCACACACTCTTGCAACCCCCAGACCCAAAGATGCAACCCCCAAAGAGGTCCCAATCGCACGACCACTGATCTAGGGGATTCCAGGTTTACCTTTAGCATGCTGGAGATGATTATAGAGGATGAGAGGCTACCTAGGGGCTGAGGAAAGCCAGAGGTACCAAGAGACAAGTGGAGGAGGGCAGGTGAAGCAACCTCCTCCCCACTGCTGAACTCTGAGGCCTCTTTAGCCACAATCATAGCCTTAAGGTGCAATCCAGAGTAACTACGGGGAGTCCTTGCTCCGGTGTAAGAACAATTTACTCTGGGTTGCAATATGAATTTCCCATAGGTTTTCACTAGGTGGTGCAGTAACTACGGGTGCACGTAATGTCTCTTACATGCTCCCGTAGTTACTCTGGATTGTAGGGATAATCACCATAGCCTTAATTTTTGATGTGCTGCATGAAGGAGGAAGCATCAGGTGCTTGAGATCTTGATACCCGCCTTTTGCTATCATGCACCCCCATAGACTTCAGGTCCATAAGTGTTCATAGATTGCATGGTTGTTGATGCTGCCCACACTAAATGCCATAGTGAGATGCCAGCCAAGCCCACATCCTGGTGCCCTTTCTTCTGTCTGATGTTTTGCTGTAAAAAAAACCCCAAGGAGTTCTGTATGCCCTTGACTGGCTGTGACCTGTGATCGACTTTCCCCCACAAAACCCTCAACTCAAATCTAACGCTCACTTTTCCCAGCTGAATTTAGGCCCCCGAATAGGGGTTTTGCGCATTACAAACGCTAGTAAACATTTTTAATCTCGAGGGTTTTTTTTAAATTGGAGCGCATTAAATATGATGATGCATTAGACTCGAGTAAGTATGGTGTGACCTTTTCAAGGCAATCCATGTCCAGATTCCACCACCACATCCTGTGGCAAGGAGTTCCGCATACTGCATGCTGAGTACAGAAAATGTTCCAAATGACGGACTATACTGGACAAGGGAGAGCAGAAGAGAAAACGGAGGGCTGGATCTACCCCAATTCGGATGCTGCTGCCTCATCTGGTGGCAAGGCGTTCCACAGGCTACATGCCAAGTACTAGAACATTCAAGATGACTCCATAGACAGCAAAAATGGGGGAAAGGCAGAAGAGAAAATGGAAGCCTAGAACTGCCCCACCCCAATTCAGATGTCACCACCATATCCAGTGGCAAGGAGTTCCACAGGTTAATGCCATGCTGAGCACAGGAACAGGCCCAATGACTCCCTAGACAGTAAAAGGAACGGGGCAGAGCCAAAAAGAAAATGGAAGGGTAGAACTGCCCCCCATTCTGATGCCACTGCCTCCACCATTGCATGCAGTGGCAAAGAGTTCCACAGGCTACATGCTATGTATAGAAAGCAATCCAAGAGACTGCCTACACTGGAAAAGTGTAGGGCAGAGAAGAAGAGAAAACAGAGGCCTAGAACTGCCCCCCACAAATCAGAGGCCACCACAACCACATCCTGTGGCAAGGAGTTCCACAGGCTACATGCTGAGTACAAGAATAATACAAATGGCTCTCTACACTGCAAAAAGCTGAGGGAATCAGTGGAAGAAAAAATGGAAAGCTACAACACAAATGTCAAAGGGAAAGTGGTAATGGTGCCCCACAAATTCAGATGTTGCTGCCACACCCAGTGGCAAGGAGTTCCACAGGTTAACTCAGCATGAAATATGCCTGATGACCCCCTAGACTGGAAAAGGAAGGGGTACAGCTGTTCCCTCCATTCAGATGCCACCATATGTCCAGTGGCAGGGAGTTCCACCGGGTAACTCAGCTTGGAACATGCCCAAGGACCCCCTTAGAATGGAAAATGAAGGGGGTAGCGATGCCCCCCAGATTCCGCCACAATATCCAGTGGCAGGGAGTTCCGCTGCTTAATTTCATGGGGAGGGCAGGAACATTCCCAGTGACGGGGGGGGGGGGCTGGAGCTGCTCCCAATCAGGTGTCACTCCACATCCAGTGGCAGGGAGTTCCACAGACACCTCCCTCTGCAGTGAGGGGGAGGAGCCTGTGGTGTTGAGGCCACGCCCATCCTCCGAGGGGCGGGGCTTGAGAGGCTGCTGGCAGTCCCTCCCCCTCCAGATGAGTGACAGCCGCAGCAGCCAATCAGCGCCCCTCCCCCTCCCCGCAGGGCCTCACCCGAAGAGCCCCGAGAAGAAGCCCGAAGAGCCGCGGACTTTCTTGTCAGCCTCGGCCAGCAGCTGCAGCGCCTCCTTCTCCTTGCCGCTCGTGTCCATCGCCATCGCCGCAGGGAAGGAAGGAAGGAAGAAGCACCGCAGACGCCGCCCTCCGCTCCTCTCCTCTCCGTCGCCTCCACTGACAGGGCGACGCCGGAGGGGGCGGGGCCGCGGAGGGGGCGGGGCCTCACGCACGACGCGCCACGCACTGCACGCAACGCCGCAGGACACGTGACCCCAGGGAAGAGAGCAGGCACGTGACCAGGAGGACACGTGACCAGGGAGGAGAGCAGACACGTGACCAGCAGGGACAGCAACACTCCAGGCTCCCCTGAAAGCATCACAGCCTCTTCCTCTGCACTTCTCCCTAAACATTAATTCCCTAGATTAGTAATACGTTAACAACACATAATATACCGATTGGTTAATTACTAATGTCATCAATATAAAAATAAATATAAAAATATAAAATGCGTTTTATGTTTACATATGAAATAAATTTTCTATTTTTATGTTTATTTCACTATTATGTGTTTTATATCCAGAGTATATTTTGGTATTATTAATATAGTGTTAATATTCAGCACCAGCCTAACCATGTCTACTCAGAAGTAAATCCCATTGACTTCAATGGGTCTTACTCCCAGGAAAGTGTCTTTAGGATGGCAGCCACAATGAATTAATTATGTTATTATATTTATTGTTGTTGTTGTTGTTGTTATTATTATGTCACAATATGTTTTTGCATTTGATGTTTATGCTAGTTGATCTTGGATCATAAATAAACTAACTTATAATTATAATATTATATATATTTATATTATAATTTTTATATTTTTATATTCATATTTTAGGCATTATTATAAAATATAAATATATATATAATTTATAATTATAAATATATAAAATTATATAAAAATTATAAATATATATAAAAATTATAATATAAATATATATAATAGTATAATTATATAATTATAATTATATAATTATATATATATACACACAGACACACATATATACATAAATACATATACATCTACACATATATACACACACACACAGAGTATTTTATATCTGAAGAGTGATTGAAAAGTAACTCCCTATTTTAAAATACTCATAAATTACAATACGGTGGTGCCTCACGTAACAAATCTAATTCGTTCCGGAGGCATGTTCTTTACATGAAACTTTCTTTATGTGAAGCGGATTTTCCCATAGGAAATAATGGGAACTCAGACGATTGGTTCCACAACCCCAAAAATATTCATATAAAAATATTAATTGGATGTAAAAATGATGACAAAACACTGGAATTGAATTCAAAATATGCATTCAATGTGCAGGATCCTTTGAAGATCCTTAGGCTGCAATCCTAAAGACACTTTCCTGGGAGTAAGCCCCATTTAACACAATGGGGCTCACTGCTAAGTAGACATGGTAAGGATTGTGCTGAATGAATATTAATATTTTATTATAATATAAATATACATATATTATTATACAGTGTATATACATATATATTTGTGTCTGTACACTATAACATACAGTATATGTATAAGTGCATGTATCTATATAAAAAAGTCACTGACTGACTCACTGATACACATGGAATCATGTGTGTTGGACATGGGGTGAATGGACATGGGGTGAATGATGCACAGTGGGGGTTTGCATGTGGGGGTATTTTCCTTCCACAATGCAGATACATTTTGCGTGTTTGTGTATGTGTGTATGTGTGTACACACACACACACACACACACACACACACATACTGAACACACACCAGATGGGAGACCCCTCAGAAGGTTGTGGAGAATGACAGGGCTAAGGTCCTGTGGGACTTCCATATCCAGACAGACAAGAAGGTACTGGCTAACCAGCCAGACATTGTGGTGGTAGATCAGGCCCAGAAGACAGCCCTAGTGATAGATGTATGATGATGTATGATGCAGATAGATAAATGACAGCAACATCAGGAAAAAAGAGCATGAAAAGGTGGAAAAGTATCAGGGTTTGAATTAGAAAGGTTGTGGCAAGTGAAGGTGAACGTGATCCCAATAGTGACTGGAGCACTAGGGGCTGTGACACCCAAGCTGGAAGAATGGCTCTGGCAGATCCCAGGAAGGACAACAGAACGCTCGATCCAGAAAAGCGTGTTGCCAGGAACAGCTAAGATACTGCGCAGAACCCTCAAACTCCCAGGCCTCTGGTAGAGGACCCCAGATTGAGGATAACATACATACACCACCCATGGAGGGGGAGAAAACAAATTTATTTTAAAAAACACACACACACACACACATATATACAGTGGCACCTCACGTAAAGAACGCCTCATGTAAAGTATGTTTCACATAACAAACAAAAATTTCTCTAGGATTCTGCTTCACGTAACAAACTGTGCTTCACTTAATTTTTTTTATACACATATATATACACACACACACATATATATCTATATCTATATATCTATATATATCTATATCTATATATCTATATATTATATCTATCTATATCTATCTATCTATATATATATATCTATATATATCTATATATATCTATATATATCTATCTATATATATATATATATATATATATATATATATATATATCACACACACCAAGGCTGTGTATATTTCCCAGCTTATTACACACACCGGACCATGAGACACACCGGAGATCAGAGGAGCAAAACAAGAAAATAAATATTCTGAACCGAATGGTGTACTAATATATTTAATAAAATATAGCAGAATTATATTTCAACCATGTCAAGTCAACAGCGGCATTAAGAACCGTTATCACTGTCATTAACAAATGAGGAAAGACTTTAAGCTTCAAGGACTCTTCTAATTTTCTGGAAACCCCCAAAACTCATCATCTCCAGTGTCAGAGATTTGTGACTTTTGCACAAATCTCATTTGTGATTGTGAAGGCAGGTAAGTTTGGGGGGGGGGGGTTTGGGGGTGGGGGGATCCAGGTAAGTAGGGAAAGATGAGGGGATACACATATGGGGATACACATATCACTCTTCCCTATGGGGATATCCCTCCATAGGGAAGAGTGAGGGATGCACAGGCATGGAGCAGGAGGGACCAGGTCTTGTTCATGTCTACTTTGGAGCAAGTCTCCAAGCCAGGGAAGGCTGCTTAGGATTGCAACTGTGCCAGGGTGACCAGATGCCAAACCCAAAATTCCTGAACCCCAAGGCCAAAATTCCTACTCGCTTAAAAAAATTGCCAAAAAATGTATATTCTTTTTGTTTTTATATTTTTGATTTTTATGTTTTTGGCCATAGCTTTTGATAGGAAGGAGATATCTTTCCTTGTTGCATTGGATTCTGCTCTTCAATACGAAACCAACGACATATGACATGATGGGGTATGGTGCTATCACTATCACCTATGACGCACAATTCCCCCCCCCCTTTGGGGAGAAAGTGTGTCTTATAAGCTGGGAAATACAGTATATACACTCACACGTACATACAGCCTCTATAAACACAGCCTCGGTGTTTGTGTGTGTGAATATGTATCTATGTGTATACACACACATGCATACACTGTGACTGAAAAGTTAACTCCCTATTTTAAATTACTTGTAAATTACAATATAAGGAGTTACTTTTCAAACAATATACATAACTTGACATCCATCAATCTTCGCATACAATTTATATGTTATACACACACACACACACACAAACACACACACACACACACACATATATATATATATATATATATATATATATATATATATATATACTATAGATGGATCCAGATAGATCCAGATGGAGGCACGTATGCCAAAAAGGTGACCCCATTATGGTGGGAACAAAACTAGAAAGATGACATATATATTATATTATTATAATTATTACTTTATTTTTATCCCATCTTCTTCACAAGAAGTTTATAGTTGTATTTTATTCTCTGTTAAATGCTGTTACCCACTTTGAGTGTCCCTTTAGGAAGAAATAAATAATCCTTTTAGAATATTATTATTATATATTAATAATAATAATAATAATAATAATAATAATAATAATATATTAATATTATTAATATAATAATTAATATTAATTATATTATTATTATTAATAAATAATAATATTAATAATAATAATAATAATATTCCCTTCACTTGGGAAGGCTCTGACTTGTGTTGATATAACAAAAACCAGCATAGAAAACTCACTTGCTGTTGATAATATTTAAATTGATACATATGAATTATTAATAAATATGAATATGTATAATAATACATAAATTTATTAATACATATGATTAATAGTATAAGAGAATTATTAATTAATTATAAGTGATTATTAAATAATTAATCAAACTATCAAGTTTTGGATTTCTCCATATATTTAATTGTTTTCTAATCTTCCATTTATATCCAGGGAAGAAACCACCACCAAAAAAAAGGATTGTTCAACCTGAACCCAGAAGTTCCATATTGTTGCTCAGGCGCAGGTCACTCTTGCATTTTCTTAGTCTGTGTTTCTCTGGCTCTTGTCTCCAGCAGGGCTTTGCTGACTCACTGGCAACCCTGACAATGGATTGTTCTCTCAGCCACTCAGACTGCAGAGCTGTGCAAGGGCTAGAGTCAAGGGCAGGGAGTGACTGGGAGACGTCATTAAAGAAAAGCTTCAATTCAGAAACTTGCTTTCTATAGCCCTGATGTGGATGCAAGGAATATTTACATGGAATGCACTCCACTGACATGGTTCACATTCATAAGAATCAAAATTAATTATCAATAGTAATTAATAGTTACATAATTATTAATAATAATTAATAATACAGTAATAATTAATAGCTGCATCAGCAGTAGTCTGAAGGTGACAGCCCAAAATGCTATGAGCAAAGTCATATCTATCATCCATGTCTACTCAGAAGTAAGCCCCATTGTGTTAAATGGGTCTTACTCTCAGGAAAGTGTCTTCGATTGCATCCTCCCAACCATGTCTACCAAGAAATAAGTCCAATTGTGTTAAATGGGTCTTACTCTCAAGAAAGTGTCTTCGATTGCATCCTCCCAACCATGTCTACCAAGAATAAGTCCAATTGTGTTAAGGGGGTCTTACTCCCAGAAAAGTGCCTTTGATTGCAGCCTTCCAACCATGTCTACCCAGAAGTAAGCCCCATTGTGTTAAATGGGTCTTACTCCCAGAAAAGTGTCTTTGATTGCAGCCTTCCAACCATGTCTACCCAGAAGTAAGCCCCATTGTGTTAAGTGGGTCTTACTCCCAGGAAAGTGCCTTTGATTGCAGCCTTCCAACCATGTCTATCCAGAAGTAAGCCCCATTGTGTTAAATGGGTCTTATTTCCAGGAAAGTGTCTTTGATTGCAACCTCCCAACCATGCCTACCCATAAGTAAATCCAATTGTGTTAAATGGGTCTTACTCCCAGGAAAGTGTCTTTGATTGCAACCACCTCCTAACCATGTCTACCCAGAAGTAAGCCCCATTGTGTTAAATGGGCCGTATTCCCAGGAAAGTGTCTTTGATTGCAGCCTCCTAACCATGTCTACTCAGAAGTAAGCCCCATGGTGTTAAATTACTCTCATTGGGAAAGTGTGGGAATTACAATGGGAATTACTTTCAGGAAAGTGTGTTTAGGATTGCAGCCTTACTTCTTACTACATTACTTACTTAGATTACTTACTTAGAAGTAAGCCCCATTGTGTTCAATAATTAGAAGTAAGCCCCATTGTGTTCAATAGGTCTTGCTGCCAGGAAAGTTTGTTTAGGATTTCTGTTCTAGGCTGCAATCCTAACCACACTTGCTGGGAGTAAGTACTAATAACACAGTGGGACTTCTAAGTAGACATTCTTAGGATGGCACTGTTGCATGTCTAATCTATAGTAAGCCCTATTATAATCAGTGGGGATCACTTCTTTGTAAGGGGGCCAACTGCAGCCGGAGAGACCAAGTGCAGGTTAATTTGTTTTATTTTCCTTATAGTTTGTATTTTCTTTATTATTTTGTATTGTATTACAGTATTGTGAATATATTTGGGTTGTGGAACGAATTTTCTGAGTTTCCATTATTTCGTATGGGAAAATTTGCTTCAATATACCAACGTTTTGGATTACAAGTGTGCTTCTGGAATGAATTGTGCTCGTAAACCAAGGTATCGCTGTAATGGTTTAGATTCTCTTGCCCCCAAATCCAGAGTAACTATGGGAGCATGTAAGAGACATTACGTGCACCCGTAGTTACTGCATTACCTAGTGAAAAACCTATGGGAAATTCATATTGCAATCCAGAGTAAGTTGTTCTGACACCAGAGCAAGGATTCCCCATAGTTTCTCTGGATTTTGCCCTAAATGAAAAATGATGGTTTATAGGACGCCATCAATGCACATGACTATAAACAACATTGCAGACCCAATGATAGTCCCTTATGAGGCTCCATCCCATTGGTCCATCTCCCAACCAGCCACACCAGTTTGTGATACTGCTGTCCCACATTTAGGATTTGACCACCAGTGAGCGATCCAAGCCCACCCTCACGTTGGCCGTGGTGGTGTGACACTCCAGTTCTCAGCAGTGCCCTGGCAAGACGACCATATGACGGGATGTTTCCGGATTTGTCCTCTTGTTTAGCCTTCTGTCCAGGTGTCCTCCAAAAGGGCTTCATTGTCCTCCATTTAGGAACTTTGCAATGATGTGCAATACCCCCATCATATCATATGTCGTTGGATTCGTACTGAAGATCAGAATCCATTGCAAAAATCGGTTTTGAAATATCTCCTTCCTATCAACAGTTATGGCCAAAAAACTAAAAATAAAAAATATGCATTGAGCTCTAGGAAAGTGAAAGTGCCCAATATTGCAGCTTTACTCCTGAGTAGGAAAACATGCCATTGTCCATCAGAAAGGCCAGGCTGAGAGGAATCCAAGACCTTGGCTGCAATCCTAAAAACACTTTCTTGAGAGTAAGGGCAAAATCCAGATTAACTACGGGGAGTCCTTAATCTGGTGTAAGAACAACTTGCTCTGGATTCCAATATGAATTTCCCATAGGTTTTCACTAGGTGGTGCAGTAACTACAGGTGCACATACAGTCTCTTACATGCTCCCGTAGTTACTCTGGATCTGGGGGTAAGCCCCATTGAAAACAATAGAACTTACTTCTGAGTAGACATGTTTAGGATTGCACCCCTTGTCCTTCTTTTGAGGTTCAGGCATCTGTCACCCTGGTTATCACATCAAGGTTACCCTTCAGCAGTGCTCCCAGATGCACCCCAATAGGCCTACTCAAAGCAGGATTTACAGCTTTATTGCTAAAGTCGACTGCTATTTTTTTTCCTTTTCCCAGAAGTTCTTCTTTTGGTGGCACAATTTCTTCAGTTCATCTGAGGTCACCACTTTTCACGTGCCCTCCCTTTGCCCCAGTGTAAGCAAAAGATCCCCCATATGCAGAACCAGTCACATCTGCAGTGCATTCACCTTTTATTTGATACTTTTTATTGCAATGGCATCGGTTGGTATATAATGGTATATAATCAGTTGGTATATATATCATTATAGAGCAGGGTGCCCAAACATTTTAGAAGATGGGGCTAGTTGTCTCTCTGATGATAGGGAGGGGGCTGGCAAAAAAAAGAATTAATTCAGATTTGAATTATATTACATAAATTAGAGACCAAACAATGAATGAATGAATATCAAGAATTCAGATTTGAATTACTTCCCAAAACCTTTATTGGTGTATAAGATTTGAATTAATTTACATAAATTAGAGACTAAACTGTGAGTGAATGAATGAATGAATGAATGAGTATCAATGAATGAATGAATATCAAGAATTCAGATTTTAATTTATATGCATAAATTAGAAACCAAACTATGAATGAATATCAATGAATGAATGAATGAATATAAATAATTCAGATTTGAATTAATTTACATAAATTAGAGACTAAACTGTGAATGAATGAATGAATAAATATCAATAAATGAATGAATGAATATAAATAATTCAGATTTGAATTAATTTACATAAATTAGAGACTAAACTGTGAATGAATGAATGAATAAATATCAATAAATGAATGAATGAATATAAATAATTCAGATTTGAATTAATTTACATAGACTAAACTGTGAATGAATGAATGAATAAATATCAATAAATGAATGAATGAATATAAATAATTCAGATTTGAATTAATTTACATAAATTAGAGACTAAACTGAATGAATGAATGAATAAATATCAATAAATGAATGAATGAATATAAATAATTCAGATTTGAATTAATTTACATAAATTAGAGACTAAACTGTGAATGAATGAATGAATAAGTATCAATAAATGAATGAATGAATATAAATAATTCAGATTTTAATTTATATGCATAAATTAGAAACCAAACTATGAATGAATGAGTATCAATGAATGAATGAATGAATATCAAGAATTCAGATTTGAATTAATTTACATAAATTAGACCAAACTGTGAATGAATGAATGAGTATCAATGAATGAATGAATGAATGAATATCAAGAATTCAGATTTGAATTAATTTACATAAATTAGACCAAACTGTGAATGAATGAATGAGTATCAATGAATGAATGAATGAATGAATATCAAGAATTCAGATTTTAATTAATCTGCATAAATTAGAAACCAAACTATGAATGAATGAATATCAAACCAGTTCTTTGAGCACAATCCTAACCATGTCTACTCAAAAGTAAGCCCCATTGTGTTTAATGGGTCTTACTCCCAGGAAAGTGTCTTTAGGATTGCGGCCTAAGTACTTTCTTACAGGAAAGTGTCTTTAGGATTGCGGCCTAAGTACTTTCTTACAGGAAAGTGTCTTTAGGATTGCGGCCTAAGTACTTTCTTACAGAGGTGTTTGCAGCCACCTTGGCTCTTAGAATATACTCCGGAGTATTTTAGTCTTATTATATGGAGGATTATAGGATTATTAGAAGATTATATGGGGAGAGCTGCCTCCAGGGGCATAACCAGGGTGGATCATAAGGAGCACCTGTCCTGTCCTGGGCACTACACCAATGGGGGTGTAGTGGATGCTGCCTGATTATGGCAGCAATTCTAAAGACACTTTCCTGGGAGTAAGACCCAGTGAACACAATGGGGCTTACTTTTGAGTAGACATGGTTAGGATTGTGCTCACAGTAATTAACCACACAAAAATAAATTACATGTAACACTGTACATAATATGTAACAGTTTTAAATTTAACAATAAGAAATACAGAGTTAAAATTAACCACGCAAAAGCAATATGTATGAGTGCTTTTAGTTTTTGTTTTGCCTTGTTTTTATTTTCCTTGGGTGTCCTACATTTTTTGTCCTCTTTTGCAGTTCTGACAGATGGTCACCACCATCACCTGTATCCTGTGCCTTCCCCATCACCTGTGCCTTCACTGCAAGTTGAAAAAGCATCAATGCAACACCATGCCAGGAGGGAAGAAAGTGGCATAGCTAGAGGGGGGTCTTGCAGGGGGCCTCACTGCAGCATGCAAGTGCAAAGGGAAGGGTCCCCATGCATTCTGCAGTGAGGCTCCCTGCAAGACTGAGTGCCTTGCCCCCCTCTGGCTATGCCACTGCTAAGAGCGCCTGCGCCTGCCCGGCATCATTCTGGGAATCAGCTGCATCAGCAGCCAAGGGATCTCTTTCCTCTCCTGCTGTGCACTTTGCAGAGGAGCCCTGAGAAGGGGAATCACTTCCAGCTGAAAGGTTAGTTGCAAGCCCAGTTTGCTGCAATCCAGCCAGCAGCAGGAGCTGCTGAACCTGTGCTGGGCTATGCCCCTGCTAACAAAGGAGTGAGTATGCATGGGGAAGGGGGGCTGCCCACTGCTTGATCCCCCCCCCAGTTCTTGCAAAACTTTATGCAATCAACCTGTTTGCAAGATTGGGGGGCTTGGAGGTGGGGATGGAAGGGAAGGATGCAGGGGCATGCTCAGGGGAGGCAAGATCCACCTGCAGCAGGAGCCCATATGGCATCCTATGAGCACAAGCCTAACCATGTCTACTCTAAAGTAAGCCCTATTGTGTTCAATGGGTCTTACCCTACCATCCAGAGTAACTATGGGAGCATGAATGAGACATTATGTGCACCTGTAGTTACTGCACCACCTAGTGAAAACCTATGGGAAATTCATATTACAATCCAGAGTAAATTGTTCTTATACCGGAGCAAGGACTCCCCGTAGTTACTCTGGATTGCACCCTTACTCCCAGGAAAGTGAGGTTAGGATTGCAGCATTGATCAGATTCATCCTATGGCAGATGAGCCCATATGGCATCCTATGAGCACAACCCTAACCATGTCTACTCCAAAGTAAGCCCTGTTGTGTTCAATGGATCTTACTCCCAGGAGAGTGACTTTAGGATTGCAGCATTGATCAGATTCATCCTATGGCAGATGAGCCCATATGGCATCCTATGAGCACAACCCTAACCATGTCTACTCCAAAGTAAGCCCTGTTGTGTTCAATGGATCTTACTCCCAGGAGAGTGACTTTAGGAATGCAGCATTGATCAGATTCATCCTATGGCAGATGAGCCCATATGGCATCCTATGAGCACAACCCTAACCATGTCTACTCCAAAGTAAGCCCTGTTGTGTTCAATGGATCTTACTCCCAGGAGAGTGACTTTAGGATTGCAGCATTGATCAGATTCATCCTATGGCAGATGAGCCCATACGGCATCCTATGAGCACAACCCTAACCATGTCTACTCCAAAGTAAGCCCTATTGTGTTCAGTGGATCTTACTCCCAGGAGAGTGACTTTAGGATTGCAGCATTGATCAGATTCATCCTATGGCAGATGAGCCCATATGGCATCCTATGAGCACAACCCTAACCATGTCTACTCCAAAGTAAGCCCTATTGTGTTCAATGGGTCTTACTCCCAGGAGAGTGACTTTAGGATTGCAGCATTGATCAGATTCATCCTATAGCAGATGAACCCATATGGCATCCTATGAGCACAATCCTAACCATGTCTACTCCAAAATAAGCCCTATTGTGTTCAGTGGGTCTTACTCCCAGGAAAGTGACTTTAGAATTGCAGCATTGATCAGATTCATCCTATGGCAGATGAGCCCATATGGCATCCTATGAGCACAATCCTAACCATGTCTACTCCAAAATAAGCCCTATTGTGTTCAGTGGGTCTTACTCCCAGGAAAGTGACTTTAGAATTGCAGCATTGATCAGATTCATCCTATGGCAGATGAGCCCATATGGCATCCTATGAGCACAACCCTAACCATGTCTACTCCAAAGTAAGCCCTGTTGTGTTCAATGGATCTTACTCCCAGGAGAGTGACTTTAGGATTGCAGCATTGATCAGATTCATCCTATGGCAGATGAGCCCATACGGCATCCTATGAGCACAACCCTAACCATGTCTACTCCAAAGTAAGCCCTATTGTGTTCAGTGGATCTTACTCCCAGGAGAGTGACTTTAGGAATGCAGCATTGATCAGATTCATCCTATGGCAGATGAGCCCATATGGCATCCTATGAGCACAACCCTAACCATGTCTACTCCAAAGTAAGCCCTGTTGTGTTCAATGGATCTTACTCCCAGGAGAGTGACTTTAGGATTGCAGCATTGATCAGATTCATCCTATGGCAGATGAGCCCATACGGCATCCTATGAGCACAACCCTAACCATGTCTACTCCAAAGTAAGCCCTATTGTGTTCAGTGGATCTTACTCCCAGGAGAGTGACTTTAGGATTGCAGCATTGATCAGATTCATCCTATGGCAGATGAGCCCACATGGCATCCTATGAGCACAACCCTAACCATGTCTACTCCAAAGTAAGCCCTGTTGTGTTCAATGGATCTTACTCCCAGGAGAGTGACTTTAGGATTGCAGCATTGATCAGATTCATCCTATAGCAGATGAACCCATATGGCATTCTATGAGCACAATCCTAACCATGTCTACTCCAAAATAAGCCCTATTGTGTTCAATGGGTCTTACTCCCAGGAAAGTGACTTTAGGATTGCAGCATTGATCAGATTCATCCTATGGCAGATGAGCCCATATGGCATCCTATGAGCACAACCCTAACCATGTCTACTCCAAAATAAGCCCTATTGTGTTCAGTGGATCTTACTCCCAGGAGAGTGACTTTAGGATTGCAGCATTGATCAGATTCATCCTATAGCAGATGAACCCATATGGCATCCTATGAGCACAATCCTAACCATGTCTACTCCAAAATAAGCCCTATTGTGTTCAGTGGATCTTACTCCCAGGAGAGTGACTTTAGGATTGCAGCATTGATCAGATTCATCCTATAGCAGATGAACCCATATGGCATCCTATGAGCACAACCCTAACCATGTCTACTCCAAAGTAAGCCCTGTTGTGTTCAATGGATCTTACTCCCAGGAGAGTGACTTTAGGATTGCAGCATTGATCAGATTCATCCTATGGCAGATGAGCCCTTATGGCATCCTATATCAGCTCTTTGTGCATTGCTTGGAGTTCAAATCAATAGTGATATTTGGGATTTTGGGCATGAGAAAAAGAGCATCAATTTGACCTGACCCCACTATGTCCTCAAGAGCACATAGTGCTTGTGACATGCATGCGCCGGTGTGTCCGTTCCTTACCCCTTGTGCCCACCTGAATATTTTTGCCAAGGGTCCTGAAGATGATCAATGCAGCTCTATTTCTGGGAACGTAAGGACTGAACATGGCTCCCTCTGCAGAATTATAAAGGATGTCGGTGGAGAAACATCACAAAAGGAAAATGGATCAATCAATGACTCGCCACCAGTTTGAACTGGTGCTTGTGCATGTATAATGTTCAATGACTATAATGTATAATGTTCAGTGATTATAATATATAATCAATGACTCACCACCAGTTTGAACTGGAGCTTGTGCATGTATAATGTTCAATGACTATAATGTATAATGTTCAGTGATTATAATATATAATCAATGACTCACCACCAGTACGAACTGGAGCTTGTGCATGTATAATGTTCAATGACTATAATGTATAATGTTCAGTGATTATAATATATAATCAATGACTCACCACCAGTATGAACTGGAGCTTGTGCATGTATAATGTTCAATGACTATAATGTATAATGTTCAGTGATTATAATATATAATCAATGACTCACCACCAGTATGAACTGGAGCTTGTGCATGTATAATGTTCAATGACTATAATGTATAATGTTCAGTGATTATAATATATAATCAATGACTCACCACCAGTACGAACTGGTGCTTGTGCATGTATAATGTTCAATGACTATAATGTATAATGTTCAGTGATTATAATATATAATCAATGACTCACCACCAGTACGAACTGGTGCTTGTGCATGTATAATGTTCAATGACTATAATGTATAATGTTCAGTGATTATAATGTATAATCAATGACTTGCCACCAGTATGAACTGGAGCTTGTGCATGTATAATGTGTCTTTTCTAAGCTGTGGTTGTCTCTTGAAATCAGATCTGGGCATCATATGGATTTTTTCCCCTACAGTCCTCAAGCAGATGTGGGCAGATGCCAAATGTAGCATCAGCTGTGAAATATAAAGCGGCAGGTTTTAAAGCAGTCTGGCTCCGTCTATTAAATCTCCCACCTCCCATTTAAACTGGGGTGGCTTTTGCAAGCAGGGGAGCATCACGAATATTGTGACGCACTGGTTTCTGAAAAGGAAATGGGCGCCACTGGTGTTCGGCAATGGGCCAGATTTGAAAAAGCTGAATCTAAGTCACAATTGTGGGTCACCTCTGAAGTTGCCTCTGCAACTTGCAAAGCCAGGCAAGTAGAATATGCCGGGTTGTTTCAGTGATGATGAAGATATATTTTCTTTTGCTCTGAAAAGGGTAGTATTGGTTGCTGTCTGTCTGTCTGTCTGTCTTATCAGTCTATCCATCTTATCCATCTGTCTATCCACCTGTCTTATATATCTAAGGGCTAAATCCAGAGCAGTTACGGGTCCAGGCAGTTACGTTACCCTCTAGTGTTATCTTATGGAGACTCATCTTAACTGCTCCAGAGCAAGGGGCTTCATTTCACTTTAAGATATAGGCCTTATCAGTCTTTCCATCTATCCATCTGTCTATCTTATCCAACTGTCTATCTGTCATATATCTATCAGTCTGTCTATCCATCTATTCATCTGTCTATCTTATCAATCTATCAGTCTGTTTATCTGCCTTATATATCTATCAGTCTGTCTACCAATCCATCTATTCATCCATCTATCTTATCAATCTGTCAGTCTGTCTATCTGTCTTATATAACTATCTTATCAGTCTATCTTATCAGTCTACCTATCCATCCATCTATCCTTCCGTCTATTCATCCATCTCTTATTAATCTGTCTATCAGTCTCCTATATGGCTATCTTATCAGTCTATCTATCTTATTAGTCTACCTATCTATCCATCCGTCTATTCATCCATCTTATTAATCTGTCCATCAGTCTCTTATTTAGCTATCTTATCAGTCTATCTATCTTATCAGTCTATCTATTCATCCATCTATCTTATCAATAAGATAGCAATCTGTCTACCTGTCTTATATATCTATCTTATCAGTCTATCTGTCTTATATATCTATATATATATAGATATATCTTATATATCTATCTGTCTTATATATCCATCTATCCATCCGTCTATTCATCCATCTTATTAATCTGTCTATCAGTCTCTTATATAGCTATCTTATCAGTCTATCTATCTTATCGGTCTATCTATTCATCCATCTATCTTATCAATAAGATAGCAATCTGTCTGTCTTATATATCTATCTTATCAGTCTATCTATGTTATCAGTCTATCTATCTTATCTATCCATCTATCCATCTATTCATCCATCTATCTTATCAATCTTCCAATCTGTCTATCTGTCTTATATATCTATCTTATCAGTCTATCTATCTTATCTATCCATCTGTCTATCCATCTATTCATCCATCTATCTTATCAATCTGTCTATCAATCTGTCTGTCTTATCTATCTGTCTGTCTGTCTATCTATATCTAATCTAATCTATCTTACCTATCTGTCTACAGTATTTCTATACCACTTTTCAACTATAAAGTTCACAAAGCTGTTTAACAAAGAAAATGGGAAAAATTAATATCAGATGGGTCCCCATCCCAAAAGGGCTCACAATCTTAAATGCAAAACCTTTTGTCCCAGGTTTTTTTAATTCAAAGTGCCTGCAGCAGGGAAATGTCCTTGCATTTAATTCCTCATTAATCGTCATACAGAGGATTGGCCAAAAGAGTCTTTTATTGATTTATGGATCCATTATAGTGGAATTCAGAAATTGCTATTCAGAAATTACCAAATGTACGATGCTTGGAAAATTCTTACATATCCTCCTTTTTGCTGAGTCAAGGAATTGCTTAGTCAAGCTCAGTGTTATCTACACCTGCAAGCAATGGCTCTCCTAGTCAGCTTCTCCTAGTCCTATTTAAACAATTGGGTTTATGTAAAGTAGAACCATCTCTGAACTTCCTGAGTGTAAAAAGTACACCAATTTTGCTATGCAAATTGCACGGTGAACTTCTTGTTGAAAAGCAGGATATACCCCCAAATCCAGAGTAACTACGGGAGCACGTAAGAGACTTTACGTGCACCCGTAGTTACTGCACCACTTAGTGAAAACCTATGGGAAATTCATATTGCAATCCAGAGTAAGTTGTTCTTACACCGGAGCAAGGACACCCAGTAGTTACTCTGGATTTTGCCCATAATTAGCAAGTCTAATATATTAAAAAAAATACACAGGAAAAAGAATGGGGAAAAGAAATTGGCTCATCTTGTGGGCTCAGTCCACAATTTGAGAAATACTGCTCTATTATTTCTCTTTCTATGGGCAAAATCCAGAGTAACTACAGGGAGTGCTTGTGCCGGTGTAAGTACAATTTACTCTGGATTGCAATATGAATTTCCCATAGGTTTTCACTCGGTGGTGCAGTAACTACAAGTGCACGTAAAGTCTCTTACGTGCTCCCGTAGTTACTCTGGATTTGGGGTTTTGTCTCTTAGTCCTTATTTTTCTCCTTCAATCCTTCCATTCCTATCTTCTTTTCTTCCTCCGGCTTTGGCAGTTAGGCAGGGTTAACTGTCAGGGTGTTCAGAGGGAAGCAGGGAAAGCAGTTCCATCACTGTGTGCCATGGAAGGGTGTTGTTGTAGGGCAGGGAGCCCTCGGACCATGAAGAGGGTCAGTTGTGCCACCCTTGAAGAAGAGAAGGTGAGGTCTGTGCCAGACGATCCTTTTGGCACAACTAGCAGATCATCTGCTGTTCACAGGTTGGCAGCAGCCGGCACAGCACAAGTACGGGCATCCCCCAGTTATTGGACGGGAAAGGAAGCGGAGCGCCATCCAAAAGTGAAAACCGTTGAAAAGTAGAACCCAGTCTTGCAGCAATAACAATAATAATAACTTTATTTATATTCCTTCCGCATTACTCCCAGAGGGACTCAAGGCGGCTTACAAAACAGCAATTAAAACACCAACAATAAAATCCGGTACAGTACGTTAAAATCCAGTACGGTTGTGCCTCACATAAAGAGCTTAATTCGTTCCGGAGGCCTGCTCTTTAAGTGAAATGCTCTTTAAGTGAAGCGGATTTCCCCATAGGAAATATTGGAAACTCAGACAATTGGTTCCACAACTCCAAAATATTCATATAAAAATATTAACTGGAGGTAAAAATGATGACAAAACCCTGGAATTGAATTCAAAACATGCATTCAATGTGCAGGATCCTATGAAGTCTACTTAGGGCAAAGCCCAGAGTAACTATGGGGAGTCCTTGCTCCAGTGTAAGAACAACTTTCTCTGGATTCCAATGTGAATTTCCCATAGGTTTTCACTAGCTGGTGCAGTAATTACAGGTGCACGTAATGTCTCTTATGTGCTCCCGTAGTTACTGTGGATTTGGGGGTTAGGCTGCAATCCTAAAGACACTTTCCTGGGAGTAAGCTCCATTTAACACAATGGGGCTTACTTCTGGGTAGACATGGTTAGGAGGCTGCAAAGACACTTTCCTGGGAGGCTTACCTGGGCTGCTGCTGGAAGTTCAAGGTGGTCGGTGGGGGCAGTTAGGGGCAGCTGCCTCTGGCACCTCCGGGCAACTGTTCCCAAGTTGGGGGCAGTTAGAGGCAGCAGCGCTGGCTGGCAGCCCTTTTAAAGAGTCTCCATGTGGAGCATCAGGGCTGCATAGCGCGTTTGCTTGTTAAATGAAGTGGAACTTGTTATGTGAAGCAAGATTTGGAAATTTATACTTGTTATGTGAAACGCTCGTTATGATAGGTACCACTGTACATTAAAACTGTTAAAACAGGCATCTTAAAAACAATATAAAACATATACATTAAAGCACTGATTAAAACCATAATAAAAATTGTGCAGTAGAAGTGCCTAGACTAAAAATAAAAACCAGCAAATGGAAAATGGCCACCAAAAAAAGATATAAATATCACTTGCAAAAGCCTAAATCACATACCCTACAATCCAGAGTAACTATGGGTGCACGTAAGAGACATTATGTGCACCCATAGTTACTGCACCAACCAACGAAAACCTATGGGAAATTCATATTGCAATCCAGACTAAATTGTTCGTACACCAGAGCAAGGACTCCCCGTAGTTACTCTGGATTGTGCCCATTTTTATTAACCCTTGGCCAAAATGCTTACCAAATTACAGTAACGTGAGCAAAGGCATGTGTGGGCAATGAATATCTTATGCATTTGATTAATGGTTATTTACTGAGAAAAGTCATAAGGAAATGCCAGAGACGGTGTCACATGCAAATCGGCATCAGGGAACACAATTTCAGCCTTGAGACCAGCAGCGAGAGGTTGAAAGAGTGGAGCATGTTTGGAATGAATGAGTCCTGGATATAATTGAAAGGTGTTGAAAGAGTGGAACCGTCAGAAAGTGGAGATGCCTATAGAAAAAAGAATTGGATGCTCTGAGGATGGTGCCTGAGGATGCGCAGCTGACGACAAATCAAGAAAAAACAGGAACAGATGGTGAGAAAAGGGGCTCTGCAAGGTTAATTCAAAGGAAAAATAAGGGCGATGATACAGACCTCACCTTCTCTTCTTTTGCGAGGTCCTAAATGCAGAAATTATTTATTTATTCCTAATAAATAATATTATTTTCTCCATTCTGATGCATGCCAGCCTTTGTGCAGCGCAATTAGAATCTTCAGTTACAAGACTGATAACACCAAAGTACCGTATTTACTCGAATCGAACGCGCCACCGAATCTAATGCGCACCCCATACCCCTCATCAAAATTCCGTATTTACTCAAATCTAATTAATCCTCGAATTTCATGCGCACCCTGATTTTGGAGACTGAATTCGGCGGAAAAAGATGAGCGTTAGATTCGAATAAATACAGTACGTTCTCAGATTCGCCCATATAAGCCTTGGTAGGGGCCGAGGCTGTTGTGTGCCAAAATTAAAAAAAATAATAATGTATAGATCTGTGCTCTGAACCTTCTGGTAACATCTACTCTTTCTTCACCCCGATTCCCACAAAGACAGAAATGGAAGATGTGAGCTCCAAAAGGGTCACGGAGTTTTTGCAGAAATGCGTCAAGCTTGAGGATAACGAAGGAGACGCGCAACCAAAGGAGGAGATTATAGAAGTGCAAACTCTGCCTGTTCTTGCTCCATCCTATCCTCAAACCGTACAAGGTATGGGAGATTTCTTTTTTTAAACTTTTTCTGCAATTAGCCCTACAATCCAGAGTAACTACGGGAGCACGTAAGAGACATTACGTGTACCTGTAGTTACTGCACCACCTAGTGAAAACCTATGGGTAATTCATATTGGAACCAGAGGGAGTTGTTCTTACACCAGAGCAAGGAGTCCCCGTAGTTACTCTGGATTGCGCCCTTTGTCTAGAACGGGTGTCCAAACTTTAATCTTTAGGGCACTTAGACCTTTAACAGTTGCTTAGAGGAGAGAATTTCAGCAGGTACAGCTTCTCAACTCACAAATCACAAGCTGCACCTGCTGAAATTCCCTCTTCTGTACCATTGCTAAAGATCCAGGAGGATCTGAAGATGAAAGTTTGGACATGGTTGTGGAGTGCAGTTGTGTGTGGCGCATGTGCGGTTGTGTGTGGCGCATGTGAGAGAGTACAAGGTATGTTCTGACTGGCTCTCCCGACAGCTTCTGGAACCTATGATGGCAACCTATGATGGAACCCTCCCTTTCCCAGCAGCACACAGAGAGCCCCTTCTCCTCCTTGGATTAGAAAGTATTGCCCCAATCATAGAATTTATTTATATTAAATAATAATGCCACACTTCTGCATTTAATTCCACAAAATTAAATACCCAGTCATATGAACTAAAAATTACTTGTTGTTTAGAGCACAATCCTGACCTACTAAAAAGTAACCCCATTGTGTTAAATGGGGCTTACTCCCAGGAAAGTGTTTTTAGGACTGCAGCCTAAGCAGACTTCATAGGATCATGCACATTGAATGTATGTTTTGAATTCAATCTCAGTGTTTTGTCATCGTTTTTACATCCAGTTAATATTTCTACATGAATATTTTTGGGGTTGTGGAACCAATCGTCTGAGTTTCCATTACTTCCTATAGGAAAATCCACTTCACGTAAAGAATGTTTCACGTAACAAACCTGCCTCCAGAATGAATTTAATATGTTCTGGCATCTGGAATTTAATATATGAGGTATCCCTGTTACCAAAGGGATTGCAGTCATACAACCCCACAAACTCAGTTTTTCCTCGGGGCATATACAGAGTAGAGTATCTTTGGTTGGGGGGAAATCATGGGGTTTTTTTAGTGGGGGGCACGCCACGTCAAGGAAGAAACCACAAAGTTTTACTGGATGGGCACATCCAATATGCTATCATAGCATAGTCTATTTTTGCCAGTGATGGTTGCAAGTCTCTTTCTTTCATTTAATTACCTTGTTTTGTATACATATTGTTGGTCCATAAATCTTAAAAATGCTTCATAATAAATGTTAATAATAATAATCTCCATTAATTCCAAGGTACATTGTTACCCTAATACCCAGGGGCAACTGTGACATGCCTTTTGGCACTCCCCTTCACGAATATTGGTCTTATACAATTGCTGTAAACTTTTAACATTTTAATTAATTGCAAATCATGGTGTTACTGTGTTTTTTTTCCGTTCCCCCCAACCTAACAGAAGAAATATCGATGGTCTTCAATACTTGTGCGATGCCAGCCAACCTGGGCCCGTGTACCAAAAGGAGGCGCGAGAAAGGCAGCGGCCACGACGGGACGAGCACTTCTCTTTACGTTGATCGGCGCAAATCCAAGGTGTGGAACTATTACACCAAGCTGGGGGACGCCTATGTCGAGTGCAACGTTTGCAAGAAACAGCTGTCTTTCCACAACAGCACCACAACCATGAGGGAGCACCTGGTGCGGAAACACAGCATCCGCGACACCTTGTTGTCCCAGCTGAAGGACGACCAGGCTCCGGATCCAGACTTCTTGGCTCAAGAACATGCAATCAAAAGAGCCCGGCAGCTGACCCCGGAGAACAGTAATCAGTACCACACGGTGTCCTGTACGGAACCCAGAACGGATGTGATTCTGGAGCTGGTGCTGGAGATGATCTTTCGGGATCTCCATCCCCTATCGGTGGTGAAGGACAAAGGCTTTGGTTTGCTAATAGGCTACCTAGAACCAAGCTTTATCCTCCCATCGCCCATGCAGCTCTCTAGCATGCTGTGGCACCGATACAACGTTGTCAAGCAACACCTAGAACACTACCTGCAAACAGCCCAATCTGTAGTGATCTGTGCCGAGTTCTGGCAGTCCCAGCCCAACCAGACCTATCTGACAATCATGACGCACTTTATTGATGGGGAATGGCGACGGGCCAGGTGCATCTTGGAAACCCAGCAGGTGCACGAGAACAAAACGGAGAGCAATTTGGGGGACAGGCTGTACTCGGTGCTGACGGACTTTGGGCTGTCCAACAAGTCTGTGTTTTGCGTAATGCATGACAGCCTGCAGGACTTGGAGAGAAATTCCTCGCAACTGAAGTGCGTCTATGGCTGGACTAGTATGTGCTGCGCTGCCCACTTGCTGCATCTGTGTGTCAAGGTTGGTCTTGAGGTGGAGCAGGTGCAAGAAGCACTTAGCGCTGCCCGTGGCATCGTCTGTTACTTCCAGCAGGATGCCAAGGCCACCTGCTCACTTAACAGCAAACTGGAAGCCATCAACAAGACGAAACTGAAATTGGTGATGGACACTGGAGTTCGGTGGATCACCA
The DNA here is from genome assembly GCA_030015325.1 of Cryptoblepharus egeriae. NCBI lineage: Eukaryota > Metazoa > Chordata > Lepidosauria > Squamata > Scincidae > Cryptoblepharus > Cryptoblepharus egeriae. The sequence continues at coordinate 888,022 of JAREYC010000014.1, forward strand.
CCATTGAGATGTGTGAATGCCTGCTTGATCTGAAATGGGCGATCATGTCTGTCTTGGAGGAACATCCCAAAGGAACAACGGTGGTCCAGAACTTGGCCGACCACCAGTGGAAGCTCTTGCAGGACCTGGTGCCCGTCATGAGGACACTTAAGATAGCCACCTCATTCTTACGGGAGGAGCAAAACTTTTCTATCTCCTCACTGATGCCATGCATCCATGGCATTGTGACCGCTATAGGGCAGCAGTCGGAAGAAGCAAGTGGTGTCATTAAAACAGTAGTGAATAATATAAGATCAGAGCTCACGCAGCGCTGGAACATCTCGGATGATGAGAAGTTGCTGGAGAGTCCGGCAGTGGTGGCATCTTTCTTAGACCCCCGGTTCAAAGAGATGAGGTTCCTCAGCCCTAACCTGCGAAGCGAACTGCACAAGAAAGTCAAGAGCATGTTGTCGCAGTTCTTCAACCACCAGTCCCCGCTGTCAACCCAATTCTGGGTGCCAAACTCTGATTATAAAGCAGAAGTTGGCGACGCTGCCGGCCAGCTGTCCGCCCACAAAGAAAGAGGCTCAAGCGGACAGTCCCAAAGTATGTATGACATCCTTTTGGGAAAAGATCCAACAGAAAGCATGCCTGAGATCCACCAGCAGCTGGAGAACTACATCGTGGAGCCTCTTTGTAAGCGTAGCACAAACCCTTTGGACTGGTGGAAAAACAACGAACACCGTTTCCCTTCCGTCGCCCGGCTAGCCCGACAGTACCTTGCGATACCAGCGACGGTTGTGCCACCGGATCAGGCCTTTGCTGCCAGCGAAAGTGCCCTGGAGCATCGGAGGGGCGTGCTTGCCCCTGAAAACCTGGACCAAATTCTCTTCTTGCACCAAAACTTTGATTTTTTAGAATCAATGAGAAACGGGAGTGAGAATCTGAGCAAAAATGTGCACAACCAGTATTAAAAAGTTGGGGGGAACAGCAAGCCAACCAGTAGTTTGAGGGCTGGGCTAATACACTGGGTGATGGGAAGGGGACAATGTCTTGAAAGGACAGCTCAGCCCTCAAGTCACGTTAGTCAAAAGTCAGAGTTTGACCCCAAACTGATAATTTAAAGGCAAGTGTGCCAGACTCGTTTAAACTTGCCCGTTATCTTTGTAGCACTAGGTTGGTCCTTAACTGAGACTTTCTTCCTGGAAAGTCTGAAGCGAAAAGTGTGATCCTTTCCTAGGATGCTGTAAAGATGCACTTATAGAAAGCTAACCTTTGTTTGGAGATCCAGGATGAAAAACACGTGGTTTTTGATACTCCGATCCCTGCATCCGTCTTGAAGACACCAATAGGGAAAAGAACGCAAAGCGATTCCAAAGCTAACCAAACGTAGACAAGTGTGTTATAGTGCTATAGTGTGTGTTTGTGTGTATGTATATGTTTTCTTGCACCTTCGGGTCCTGAGGCCTTTCCAGTGGGGGAATGTGGATATCGGGAGAATTTCTCTGGTCGTTCTGAAATCCTGCAGAAGGAATCAGGTTTTGAAATCCTGCAGAAGGAATCAGCTTCCCAGCATGCGCTTACCACTACCACCTTCCCCTTTTTCAAAACACACATATCCATAGTACTGGACATATGAATATCCATATCCATAGCACAATGCATAGTAACTATTCCACTAGATGCGTCACCACAAGGTAGAGTTGCATTGACGCAGCTACAGTGCCATCTAGTGGAAACCTATGAGAAATTCATATTGCAATCCACAGTAAATCTTACATCCATCAGAGCAAGGACTGCCAGTTGGATTGAACCTTTACAGCAGTGTTTCTCAAAGTGGGGGTCGGGACCCCTTTGGGGGTTGCCTAGAGCTTTCCTGGGGATCGCCTAAAGACCCCTGGTGCAGGGGGCCAGGTCAGGCTTGCCAGACCTCCGGCTGTAGATGCGTGCGCTCTGGGGCTGACTGACAGCCTCTGGGCCCAATCCTATGCATGCCTACTCTGAAATAAATCCCATTATAGTCAGGGGGGCCTTTACTCCCATGTAAATGTGGATAGGATTGCAGCCTCAGGGCCCAATCCTATGCATGCCTACTCTGAAATAAATCCCATTGTGTTCAATGTGTGCATGGAACACACATTTCATTGGTAACAATGAAAATACATCCTGCATATCGGATATTTACATTACGATTCATAACAGTAGCAAAATTAGTTATAAAGTAGCAATGAAAATAGTTTTATGGTGGGGGGTCCCCACAACATGAGGAACTTATAAAGGGGTCACGGCATTAGGAAGATTGAGAACCACTGCTTTAGAGCCTCACGTACTCACGTTAAGGGTGTGATGCCAACTGGCGCATGGATGGGTGGTGCTTCTTCTGTAGAAAGGCCATAAACTTCAGGCCTTGGTGGGGTGACTCAAAACCCTGTGAAATTTGCACGAGTGACACTTTCATGAGAAGGTGGGCTAAGTATTTAGGCTGAGGAGCTGCTATCAATATTAGAGCACTGTCCTAACCATGTTTACTCAAAAGTAGGCTCCATTGTTTTCAATGGGTCTTACTCCCAGGAAAGTGTCTTTAGGATTGTAGCATTCGTTTGTTTTTCCATTGATACTTTGGAAAATAGCATCTGAATTTGGGATGATGCAAGAGGGCATGGGTTTCTTGGGTTCTGAAAAGTCCTTTAAAAAGAAATTCCCAATGTAGTGCCCTTCTAAGCACGTATGTATATGTTGAAGACGGTTATTTAAGTGACGGTTTTTCCTTTGTAGATACTGTTTTATCCGTGGCACTAGCTGTTAAATCCTTCGGTCCTCTGCATTCCTGTCTTGTGCAACAAAGAGAGAGTGACAAGGCATTTGTCCCTTTTCCTGTCTCTTCCATTTGCAGGTTTTGTTCAGCGAAATGAAGAACATGGCAATTAAGTGCTCTTTGCTTACAAATACCTGCAAGTAGTGTTTATGGGGAAATATCAGTATCAACCCCAAATCTCAGCCTGCAGTATTCTGGGATTCTCAAGGATGGAGCTGGGAGGGAGTAAGCCATACAATTCCAGCTGTGACATAAAGAAAAACTACAACCACGTGAACAGTATAGTGATGCCAGGCTATTGAAGCTGGCTGGTTGAACCATGGCAAACATGAAGTCAGAGTGGGAGAAAACCATTTGTAAGTGTGTACAGCATGTGCAGTGTGTAAGTGTGCACAGCATGGGGAAAGCGTAAATAGAAAAACATGACCCGAGTTAGAAGAAAAACACTGATTTTGGAGGATTTTTGATTTTCCTTTTTATTATACACGTCAATTGTGTGTTGTGAGCATCTCTGACCATGTTCCTACAAGGCTGGGGCAGCAAATAATTCAGCGCCACATGGCTAAATTGTAGGCAAGGGCGCCATCCAAGTCTCATTAACTGTGGCTGTGCATCCCATGCACCACCACCCCCCACAAGGACTGACCTGGCTTTGGCCGCCTGTCAGGTAACCTCCCTTCACTAATTGCTTCCTGGATTATAGAAAGTGTTCAGATCTGCACACAAGAGCTAAAGTTGCAGCCATCTTTCATAAGGAGACACCCAGCACCCTGTCAAACCATTTGATGTTCATTAATATTTATGAGGGGGAGCGACATCCCGTTCATAGGTTCCCCTTCCCCCACTTTCCATGGCTTTGTAACTTAAGCAGAGCAATGGTGCAATAACCTGTATCAAGGTATGGTACTTTGAAAGCATAACTGCAGAGTGTATTCAGTGCGGGGGGAACTAATAAAAGTTTTAGTTCAGGTTTGGTTGTTGTGTTCTTGTTAATGGGCTGATCCTGACAGTATAGGGTGAATAAACCTCTGATCCTTGACACAGAGTCCTCTAGGTTTGAAGGAACACACTAGGCTTGCTGCAGATTGTTTAGGAACTCTTACAAAGGACCAAGTAGGTAGTTATGAGTTACTTCTGGTGGTTGGTTGCAAAAAAAGATTTAAGCTACAATCCAGAGTAACTATAGGACCTTTTACACCGACATAATTACAGTGCCACGTATGGGAAACCTATGAGAAATGCAGAGCAATCCAGAGTAAGTGCCTCTTATATCTTCCCATGGTTACTCTGGATTGTAGGGCTGAGACCACTTTTCATCTGCATAGCTAAGGGCCAGTTCTGACTTAAGTGGGTGCCCAGGAATTACTGTTTTCATTTATTATTTGTATCCTTTCCAAAGGGAGTTGAAATCCCTATTCACAAATGCCTCTTTTATCATTCGATGACTACAATAACGAGAGGTTGTGCTGGCCTAAAAAAATATCACACGCTCCTTAAAAACACAAGTTAAAGTCTGGTTGAGGCGATGCTATAAACAGGAGCTGTTCATGTGTTTTACCACAACACCCCCCCAAGTCATGCTTGAGCAAGTTTGATCCCAGTTACAGGTTATTCTAATCCCAGTTCTAGAGTCTGATGGCCCACATGACACCCAAAGGCTGTTCTACTTTGCAAAACTATCCAAGACTTGTTCAGTCTAAAGGCACTTGATGAGCACCTGTTGGGAATGTTCTAGGAGGATTTCCTGCTACAGGCATGGGGGTTGGACTAGATGACCTACTGGGTCCCTTCCAACTCTAGGATTCACTCCTGGTTCAGTGTGGACATACCCAATTCATTTATTTTTTATTGTAATCTCAGACTAGAATACTACACCAAATATAAGGGAAACATCTAGCTTTCTGCAGCACGCAATCTTACCATGTTTTCCGCTGTGGACTTAGCATTCAGTTTGCACCCTGGATTACCCAATGACCACCAGCTATCATTGTTGCTTCCACCCCACTGTAGACAGAAATAAACATTCTGCTCTGATTTTACTTTTCATTCTCTGAAGGGAATCAGGAAGACGCTGAAACTTTGGTAGAGGAACCCATTTTAATGTGCAACACTGTGAGCATGTACAAAATAACAATAACGCAGATCAGCGCGGTACTAGAGTGAATCAAAAAGCAGTCGTGTGAACTTCAATCATGAAAAAGTACAATGGTGATTTCTCATTGATTGGCCTACTCCGTCCTTCTCCCAAAAAAATAATAGAACCCTGTAAGAGATGTTAAGGGGTGGGGAAGAAACAAAATGAGTGTTACTCTTAATATTATAGCACCACAATGGAGTAAAGATATAAAACAGAATCTGTCACTGAGCAGAAGCTATTTTACAGTTATTGAAAGCTGCCAATAGGATCCTTGCATCTGTACAAACTGAAATTCAATGCAGACACCTTTTTTGCTATGGTAAACAGGAAAAAAATGAACTACCAGATGATATAAATCCTTATTTTAACCCCAATTTTTATTTTCAGTTTCAGAACATATGAAGGTGCCTTACATCAAGTCAAACCATTAGTCCGTGTACTTCAGTATAGTCTAGGGCAGCGTTTCTCAAAGTAGGGGTCAGGACCTCTTTGGGGGTCACCTAGAGACCCTTGGTGCAATGGGCCAGGTCAGGCTTGCCAGACCTCCAGCTGTAGCTGCGGGCACACTGGGGCTGACTGACAGCCTCACAGCCCAATCCTATGCATGCCTATTCTGAAATAAATCCATTATAGTCAGGGGGGCCTTTACTCCCATGTAAATGTGGATAGGATTGCAGCTTCAGGGCCCAATTCCATGCATGCCTCCCCTGAAATAAATCCCATTGCGTTCAGTGTGTGCATAGAACACACATTTCATTTGTAACAATGAAAATACATCCTGCATATTCGATATTTACATTACGATTCATAAAGTAGCAATGAAAATAATTTTATGGTTGGGGGTCCCCACAACATGAGGAACTTATAAAGGGGTCACGGCGTTAGGAAGATTGAGAACCACTGGTCTAGGGGTTCTTGTGAGCTGGATCCCACTGGGGGGAAGATAAGAGTGATGGAAAAACCAGACAATTAACTGCCTCAAGACTTGGAGCTATTCAAAAATCAAATACCTGCTGCTCTGCAAAGAGCCAAGTTCCTAAACTTTTCAAGAATGTAAAAACAAAGAGACACATTTTGAAAATATTTTTTCTGATTACTATAAATATTCCTTTCTAGACCTCCTTTTTTAAAAAAAAAATCTGGTAAATCCAGGTGGGTCCAATTCAGGAAGAGTGACATTTAATAAAGTGGGTCCCTTTGATAAAAAATTTAGAAACCACTGATCTATATTAATTAGCTATTAATTAGCTATTATTTTTTCATTTTCTTTGTAAACTGTGAACTTTTTATTTGAAAAGCGGTATATAAATACTGTAGATAGACAGACAGACAGACATGGAAGGGATGGATGGATGAAAGAAAGAGACAGATAGACCTAGCAGTGGTTTTCCTGGCCCTGCTTTAAAATGCCAAGGATTGAACCTGTGGCCTTCTGTATGCTAAATAGGTTCCATGCAACTGAGATGCAGCTCCATCCGTAAACTGAAGCAGAGACCCCAGGTGTGTGAGCCCTTCATTTCAAACTTGCTAAAGGGAATGAACAGCTGCTCTGAGGATAGAAAACATCTCCTCCTCCTCCTCCCATCCAGCTTAATTTTATTTTCCTGGAAAGGACTAGTCTGTCAACATTCTTACCCTGAAACTGCACCTTCCCAGTTACCACTGGAGGAAATTGACATCCGAGCTTCTTTCTTCCTTCTTTGGCTCGGTTTTCAGATGCTTCATGGGCCATTTAATCTTTATCATTGGTTCCATCTGCTCCTGCAGGCGATGGCGCTTCATGTGAGCATTCCGGCTTTTTATCTTGTCAAACACCCTAGATGTTAATGGGAGATAAAAACCAGGGTTTCTTTAGCATTTTTAGTGAGATGCTGCAGTAATGTCTGTCTGAGACACACATGATTTGATGGTGAGGGTGGTTCGGCAGTGGAACAGATCGCTGAGGGAGGTGGTGGACTCTCCCTCACTGGGGATCTTCAAGCAGAGGCTCGACGAGCACCTGTCAGGGATGCTCTAGGAGGATTTCCTGCCACATGTAGGGGTTGGACCTGATGACCTACTAAATCCCTTCCAACTCTAGGATTCTATGATTTTTCTATGATCCCAACACAGGTAATGGGGGTGGAATGCAATCTCCCCACCCCCTTGCCAAGCTTTATGTGGTTGGGGTTTTCCTGATGCAGTAGTAAGTGGCAATCAGTAATAACCGCAGAAGAGCTTCTGTGTCGTATCAAGCTATTTCAAAGCAAGGGGAAAAAACCCAGAACACACTGATTTGGACTGCACAAACTGGACCTGTAAAACTGAAACCAAGAGGAAGAATAATTGGCTACCTTGCACACTCTTTGCATGGGAATGCACCCTCACTGCCTGTGCTTCCAGGCCTATCTATAGCTTCCTTCTGGCTGCTGCTGGTCAGGCTGAAGGTGCACTGTGTTTTTTTGGAATTCCTCGGCTTTAGCTTGTTCTCCTGTTTAGGAAGGTGGGTGTGCCTTTTCTTTGGGCTGCATGCAGGCTGGAAGTCACGAAATATTTGTGTTGAAACAAAACTATTTCCCTTTTAATACTGTTATGTTTTTAACAAATCCAAAGCTTTGATGAAATCAGTTCATGGATTTCAAATGCAACAAGTGCTTCAGGTGGGTACGCCTTGGTTTTTGGGATGGTATCAAACTAGCACCACTTTGAAAGGTGCTGTAAAATCAGATGCAATAAGAACAGTAGTGATGTACCCTTTCAATTCCTACCCCAAAAGCAGCTAGACAAAAGGCTACGATCCAGAGAAAGTACAGGACCTTTTACACATAGGCTGCAATCCTAAAGACTTTCCTGGGAGTAAGACCCATTGGACACAATGGGGCTGACTTATGAGTAGACAAGCCCTACAATCCAGAGTAACTATGGTAGTCTAAGAGACATTTACGTCAACATAGTTACAGCACCACCTAGTGAAAACATATGGGAAATTCATTTTGCAATCCAGAGTAAATTGTTCTTATGTCAGAGCAACCTAAGGGAAATGCATAGAGCAATCCAGAGTAAATGCCTCTTACGTCTTCCTGTAGTTACTCCGGATTGTAGGGAAATAGCACAATCCTAACCATGTCTACTAAGAAGCCCTGTCGCATTCAATGGGTCTTACTCCTAAGAAAGTGTGTTCAGGATTGCAGAAAAAGTTGCCAAATAAATATTAAAAATTGACAGTTTTTCAACTGTATTCAAATAAACTTTAAAAACCTAAATGTTTTCATTCCCATCAATCATTTTAAACCCTTCATTCACTTTAAATGCAGTTTTTTTGTGTGGAATATGGTTCTAGCACAGAATTTAGATTTCTTAGAACCTCAGTTGTTAATTCAAGAATAAAATCAAGATGTAAGCTCTTGGGGTGGATGCATACGCTGTGTTCATAAAAGGCATGCACCAGGAAATCAATGTGCATGCACCAGAGCTCCTGCACCAGTTAAAACTTCTGGGATGGAACTAATAGCCTGTTAAGTATCAACCGCAACAAGAGAGGACACTTAGCATTTTCTGCACCTGAAAATTAACAGATGCCGTATTCATACACAGCTTAAATAAAAAAATGGGACTGCAATCCTATGGCACCCCTACATGGGTGTATATTCTGTGAAATTTGAATAGACGTGTATAGAATTGCTCAGACGTGTTAATCATTCTTAGCAAAAACCAATGAGTGAGCGGTAGCATGTTCAGGACTAACACTTATTCCAGCATAAGCGTTCATACACATGTCTTTCAATACATCAACGAAGGAGAGTTAAGGAATCCCAACACCACGGAACCTAGAAATAATCTGTGGCGTGCATTCTGTCTTTTGTAAGGAGGGGAAAGGGAGGAAGGGTGTAGGAAACAGAGCAGATCTTTAAATTCCTAAACCTCAGCCAGATCCCCGGCAAGCTTTCCTCTACCTTTTCTTCTTCCATTTCTACCTCATCCTGCTCTTTCTTGGGCCTTTTTTCAACCACTTGTGCGCGACAGCAGTCAAATTTTAGTATTTTTTTCCAGCTATAGTAGTATTCAACACACTGGGAAACCGTCTTAGTTTGTATCTATTAAAAGCAGGAGGGGAGGAAGAAAAATGCAAAATGAATATACTTGGAATGCTTTGTGTGATAACTAATAACAATATTAACTGTAAACCAGGCATTTTTTCCTCCCCAGCCTTCGTTGTGGCCCGTTGGACCAAGGGCTGAATTGGAGGACAAATCTCTGAACTATAAGAATTAGCTTTAAATTGCAACAGAACAAAATCATGTAACTGTGCAATTTTGAAAATACAGATTTTTTTTTAAAAAAAAACCCCCAAAACTTCACGTTATTTTGAAAAGAGGGAGAAAAAAATCCAGGGTGTGAAATGTAGATATCTGGAAAATACTATTTCTTCCACTACCGGTCGTACCTTTTTCTGTATCAGGTAGAAATCCTTTTTGTGTGAGCCAAATGCCTTCTTAAACGACTGCTTCTCAGCAGGAGTCCACAAATGCGCACCTGGAGTACCAACAACAGACATATTATCAGCATATGAAATCTGTTTAATGGACTGGGGCTCCTGAAGATTAAGGCTATAATTCAGAATAACTATGGGACCTTGTACACCAACATAGTTATGGTGCCACCTATGGGAAATGCATAGAGCAATCCAGAGTAAGTGCCTCTTACGTCTTCCCATAGTTACTTTGGATTGTAGGGTTAGAGCTATTATTGTCCTCCTTTGCCTACTTTTCTCACTTAGGAAACTTTAGGGCTAATGAATTTGTCGTTATGTTTTGGAAAACTTCAGAACTTCTTTTTGAATCAGTGTTTAAAATAAAACAGCTCAAGTTACCTCAAAACACAAGAATTTGGTAGAGTTCTCATCTCAGTAATTCTGCTCTATTAGAACTGAGCAAAGTAAAAGGAGCTGCAATCCTGTACACACTTTCCTGGGAGTAAGCCCCATGTCACACAATAGGGCTGACATGCACAGGATTGAATTCTGTCTCAGGTTCTGGCATGTGTCACCCATTGGGTGTCACTGCAGGATCTCACATGCAAAATAACCACTGTAAGAAGACAAGAGACAGTGACATTCAATGCCTTTCCACATTGCATTTTATGCAATGCACATGCATTTGTTTCTTATTAGAGGAGCAAAGTCCTCACAGTCTTCCCAAACCAACAGGAATCGGAGCAGAACCATTACCCGGCACGTGCACTACAAAATTCAGACCTCCATTGAAAGCATTCCCAAACATTTTCAAATCCTGTGCAAGCTTGCTCTGCAATGCACATATATCCAAGTAGGAGTACTATCCCAGGCATATTATGGGATGCTTCTTCCAGAGAAGCCTGTCTGGCACCTACTTTGATGTCTTTCTGACATCAAAAGACTTTTTTATATTCCCAGGCCCTCTTGCTTCCTGTTAGTCTCAGGATGGTTGCCTGCACATTCAGTTCTTCAGTTCAGCAAAAAAAATGTAAAGAACACTTCTATAAGTGCTACTATAGAAATTAAAAGATACTGTAATGCACAAGGCCACAAATCTACAGAATTGATGGATACCGGATTAACAGGATCATGTTTTAGCATGGCTGCGCTTATCCCACTCCAACCCCAAATAAGTGAGGTGTAGGGGGGCTATCCCTCCATCTACCTACAGTATTTATATACCACTTTTCAATTAAAAAGTTCCAAAGTGGTTTACCAAGAAAATGAAAAATTAATGGCTAATGCAGTGATTTTCAAACTTTTTCACTTCATGGCACACTTAACAAGGCACTGAAATTGTCAGGGCACCATCAGTTGTTTTTACCATTGACCAGGTACACCAGACTGTTCAAATCCCCCAGTTTCCCTATTAATGAATGTCAATCCCCAAATTTCTGTGGCACACCTGAGGACTATCTGTGGCATACCAGTGTGCCACGGCACATTGGTTGAAAATCACTGGGCTAATAGGTCCCTGTCCCAAAAGGGCTCACCATCTAAAATGCAAACGCTACAGCCAGGAGGTAGTTGGTCAGGGAAGCCCCAGATGGAAAAGGTTTGGAAACCATTGACTTATACTGTTCCCTCCTCCTTTTTTGTACCTGGGTAATGGTAGTTAGCAAGAGGATGACATGGAGGCTTCTGTGGTCCTTGTAGCAGCAGCATCTCCAGTGCTTCCTGGAATTGTTTTAGAAGGTTGTCATAACTGTCTCCAGGCAGAAACAAGTAGAGGAAACTTGAAAGGGGAAAGAGGAGGAGACTGACTCCCATCAACTGCACTCAGAGGGCCAGCCTCACCATTAGGTGACTTGGGGCAGCTGCCGGGGAAAGCCGTTCACTGGAGGCAGCAGTTTGCACCAGACCATAGAAAAGAAATGCACCAGACCATTGCTTGAGATCATGTTTCTCCCACTGAGAGACCACAGGCCCAAAACTATTCTTTGCTGACATTCTTTAGGCCCCATAAAGAAGTGATCAGCCAGATTGTAGTGTGGAGCCTGTGGTTTGGCTGAATGTTACTATTCAGCAGGTGTAATAAGCAACTGGCTTATTGTGTTGTGCACAAAGGTACCAAGTGGCTGGAACTGATACATCAACCCACGGATTTGCTGTGAAGCAGCCGTGCTTTCAGAAAATTAGGGCTCTCAAAAGGATTTTTAAAAAACAGACAAAAATCAGATTGCCTGGCTTTTTATTGATTAATGGTATTCAATTTAAGGATGCTTGCAGATTTCAAAACTTCACTGAAGGCAGCACTATATTAAGAAATATAAAGAAACCTTAAATATTATCTTAGAGTTTAATAAATAAAATGTTCCCACACATTTTCATTTGAGAATTCAGAATGTTCTCCAATAGACCATATAGGAAAACTTTTTTTAAACAAAAAAATATACTCTTTAGGCAAAGGAATAAAAGTTCACAAGTCCATCAGTGTTATGAAAGACCTAAGTTTTAAAATCTAGTGGTATAGACTTCAATCAACTCTGGCTGCCTCCCATTGTTCTTACTGTCAAAAAGAAAACCCCAGTTCACCTAAAGAGACCTAAACAGGACCTAAACAGTAAGTCCTCCCTACAATTACTACATGGGGAGGGCTGGGGTTCATCTATGATAAAATAGGAAACTATATTATACCAGCTGTCCTGACCGGTGATGGCTTTCACAAAGGTCTCAATTCTTTCCCATCCTGCTATCCAGGACCTTGTTAGCTGGCGATGTGGGGACCGGACCCGAGAGTTTTTGTGTGCTAAACATGTACTCTAAAGCCCAACGCTATATAGATTAAACTAGTTGAATAATTATAATCTGAATCCCTACAGTAATTGAAATAAGCCCAAGAAATAGCAGACGTACCCAAGAGTCCCAGCAGAATAATAAAGAACAGGAATTTGATTGGTCTTGTTGAAGATTATTTTACTCTACCTTACCAAAATGTTTCCTTGGGACTCGTGCAGACAGTGTACAGCTAGTTCTAGATTGGTACCTCCCCCTGGCATCGCACTGGAGCAGGCCAGTTTTAACAGATCTGTCACTGAAAATGAAATTTAAGAAATTTGACTGTTCTTCAGATTTAAAAATTCATTTGTGCAGAAGAACAACTGGAAATTAGCCTTAAGATGAAAAAATAGTCAGCATACCTCTTTTCTGTGTTTCTTTGTTGGTTGTGATGTCTCCCCATGGCTTCCATACGAGCGAAGCTGGATGTTCATAATTTTCTAAGGATGACCTATCTTGGAGATCAGGTATCTCTGCCTGAAAACGACTTCCTATGTTAATATGTCTGAAATAGCAGAAAGAAAATAGGCACAGCTGTGAATAAACGGATTTCCTTTTAAAAAACAGCCTGACAGATAGAGCTGTTTTCCACAGCAATGAATTAGTTTCATGAGTATTTCCTTAATCTTGTTTTTAATCTGCTTTTCTTCTAGCAATTTTGTACCCACACGCACTGGCCATACTCTTTTGGCATCCATCAGTCTTGAAAGACTATGGAATCGTGCTCGACGCTGCATGCAAAGCACGAAGACCTGGGTAGATTAATATGGAGAATAGGCTGATACCCAAGCAGCAAATCCCCCCTCTCCACGCCAATGAAATAGTCCAATGGAACGGCAGAGCCTATACAATTGGTTCCAGCAGCGTCACAGAGCTGGGCTAAGGACAGGAGCTCACCCTGTCTTATGGGGACCCGGGTCTTGAACCCTGGCCTTCTGGTTAACAGGCACAGCATCTTAATCACTTGCGCCATCCACAGCCTATACTCTTTAGGCAAAGGTATTTAGCATAATGAGAATTAGCTGTTTCAGGTCCCTGGCAGAGAGCAATAGCTGCACCCCAAAAGAAGGCCACATGTGTCTGAATATCAAGTAAGACTTACCCAACATTACTTGGGTAACCTTCTGGTTACCATCAGTATCAAGGTAAGAGGAAGCCAAAGAGCAAGATTTATGATGCACAGGCTGAAGGCTATTGCCCTTATTTTGTTCTGATTACGTGATGAGGGTCCAGATAATTCCTGGCTTACAATGACTTACAAGTCATTGACTTACTTCTATGACTTACAAGTCATTGTAAAAGTAGCAAGGCAGGGATTTTAAAGGCAGATATAAAAACACAGGTGAGTCAAAACAGCAAGCCTCTTCCATCTGCAATAAGTGTTTGAAGTCTTCAGTTATCTCTTCAAGACTTTTGTTTGAGAAGCTCCTCGGGTCTCATAAAACAGACCCTTGATCTTCGGGTACCAACTAAACCTGAGTGGCTTGGATAACAGTAAGGTGAAAATATTTGTTTTTGGCCATGTGGGTGGAAGGCCATTCCCTCTGAGCTTTATCCAGGCAGGAGCTCATTGTCCAATGGTTCTTATGCTTGAGTCCCAGATTCAGACCACCTCTGTCATTCCTCTTCATTTATTGTACTTACTGTATTTACTAGAATCTCATGTGCCATCGAATCTAATACACATCCTATACTTATAATCAAAAATATCACATTTACTCGAATCTAATTTAACCATCAAATCTAATGTGCACCCTGATTTTGGAGACTACATTCGGCTGAAAAGGTGCACGTTAGATTTGAGTAAATACAGTATTTTGAGGGGAACCTTGGACATTCTTAACAGAATGACCTCTTTGCACTTAGACCAGGAATTCCTTGCATCTAATAAAGCAAAAGGGCTAGTCTGAGACCTCCTGGTGCTTGAAACAGGGTACCAAATGTTGCATCCCCTTACATGGCACATCCAACTACTACTGCATTGCTTCTCCTCCCTGGATTAAGAAAGGAGGGGGATAGTCCTGACTAGGATGCATAGGAAGGCCACAGCCCAGTGGTTGTGCACCTGCCTTGCCTGCAGAAGGTTTCTGGTTCAGTGTCTGGCGCCTCCAGATTGGGAAGAGAACCATTCCTACCATAGCCAGGGCCAGGGCTGACAATTTTAAATATTATAATGATACCCTTCCCAAACTCTATCGGCGTTATTCCTTTCAATGTTAAAATGTTAAAAAGCACAATGCAAAGCAATACAGGCAATTGATAGTCACCTAATATGTGTGTGCATCACACAGAAAGAAGTCTGCAATGTAAGGATTTTACTGATGGACTTTTTAAAGTGAACTCAGTAACAGCAAAAATGGTTGAGTAAGTCAAAAGATCTAGCCATGTATCCATCAAAATAAGGGAAATAATTATCAACATTATTTCCTTGCTTACGGTTCTATGCTGATTTTGGTGGTATCTTTCACAAGAGAGAACAAGAGGGCTCCATCCATTCCATCTGAAATTTAAAACACACACACATCAAAAACACAACAAAGGTTATAAAGTATTTGTTTTAGTAGTCCTTATTTTCACCTAACTCTGTGCTCTTATACAGTTTGCTTATTTACAGGAAGGGCTGTGGGTGGCGCAAGCGGTTAAGTCGCTGTGCCTGTTAACCAGCAGGCCAGGGTTCGAGACCCGGGTCGGCCCCACAAGACAGGGTGAACTCCTGTCCTTAGCCCAGCTATGGGACACCAGCTGGATCCAATTGTATTGGCTCTGCCTTTCGATTGGACTAATTCAGTGGCGTGGAGAGGGGGGATTTGCTGCTTGGGTAACAGCCTATCCTCCATAACAATCCAACCCAGGCTTTCGTGCTTCGCATGCAGCGTATGCAGCGCCGAGCACGATACCATAGTCTTTCAAGACTGACGGAGGCCTGCTTTTATTTACAGGAGCTCCCAGATTGGACATCAGTGAAACTAAAACCACACTGCAACACTCAAGACGTAATTTTGATCATCATGCTGCACTACCATAATTTATTTATTTTATGAATTTGTATGCCTGCCTTTCTCAGGTCATAGACTGACTCAAGGCGACTCACATTAAAACGTAATTAAAAACATTGAACAGAATGTATTAAGACATTAAGAATGTATTAATACAGAGTATTAAGACATTTCTAATCACTAGAAGGGAATCCAAAAGCAATCGTGGAATTGCACAATGATTGTTCAGGACTGTTGCCTCTTCCTGCCCAAATGAAGGATAAGGACTATTTGAGGACCCCTACTTAGAGTGGTTGCCCAGTTCCCTACTTTGAACTCTAGTAAGTTTCCCCACTAGCAGTGGTAGAAACAGGATAACAACCCTGGGAACAATCAGGGATTGTTATATCACTGAGTGTAATGTAGCCAACTGTTAACCCTCTGTAGGGCTAGCCTGTGGGATTCCAGGAGCCTGAGGAATCAGATGCTGGTTTGCAGCCCAGAATCAGGGGTGTGTTCCCCAACAGGCAGACATCGTTTCAAAGTGGCAGCAAAAAGCAGAGGGGCTCAAAGCACGTTTGTAGACAAAACCAGGTAGGGGTCAAGATTCAAGACAGTAATCAGAGAAAGGGAGCAAGAATTCGGACAGCATCTTATGCACCAGAAATGAATAGCTCGGGTCTCCTAGAGCTTGCTGAACACCCAACTGGCGAGTCACCCAACTGAATCCTTAAACAGACAAGTCCTGCAGGATATCTCAGAAGTACAGAGGTCAGTTGGCTAGATTTGCAGGAGAGGCAGAGTGCTGGTGGAGTAGGTCAGGTGATTTAGCATCCATCAGTCTTGAAAGACTATGGTATTGTGTTTAATGCTGTATGTAAAGGATGAAGGCCTGGGTATATTGAAATGGAGGATATGCTGTTACCCAAGCAGCAAATCCCCCCTCTCCATGCCACTGAATTAGTCCAATGGAAAGGCAGAGCCAATACGATTGGATCCAGCTGGCGTCGCATAGCTGGGCTAAGGACAGGAGCTCACCCTGTCTTGTGAGGACTTTGCTCACTTATTGAAGCAAACAATTTTGGAAAAGCTAGCATTGCCACTTATACTACTTCTTGTACACATTAATTAGCAGACAGAAAGAAAAAGATGAAATTGAGGCCTTGAACCCTGGCAGCTCCTAAGCAGTTTCTTAACTCCCAGGACAGTGGAGGATGATTATGCAGCCGAAGCAAAATTCATCACATGGAGTTCTATCAGCTTTGCACCTTGCTCAAAATCAAGTTCATTGACTGAGATGTTATTTAAATAAAAGTAAAACCACTTTCTGACTAATTCAGATCCACTAATAAGATTACAGCTGTAATGCACAACTGTTGAGAACCCACTGACCTCTATCCTTAACCTTACAACAGCTGAAAATATAACATGCCTATTTAAACTTTGTATGGTTTGAAAGCTGGAACACAATGTGCTCCATTGGCAAACAGTGGACATTCAATGAAGGATTCAATGAAGGATTTTAAAATCCTAAAAGTCTTAATTTTGCTTTCTTTTAGAAAGGGATTGAACAGCATGGAAAACATCAGCAAGACTGATGAACCAAAGAAAAGACATGGTAACTTCTGGTGAACATCACAGTCTTGCTGATGCTTTCCAGGTCAGGCACTGGGGTCTGAATACTGAGGCCCCCATTTGAGATACCCCTTCTAGGCACCTTATACATGTAGCCGATGTAATTTTTTAAAATACCAAGAATCAATGATTTAGCGGAGTCAACCTAGACAGTTTTTGTGCTCAGCTAGTTTTGGAGAGCAGACCTGACCTGCTTTCTGGTGCTTATCACAGATGTGACTTGGGGCTATCCTAAGATGTCCTTCTACAATCACTACAAGCACACATTTTGGAGATTATTATTTCTATTACCTATAACAGTGGGGTACATCTTGGTGGAACCAGTGTTTGTAGATGAAGAGCAGAGTGTGTTGAAATATAATCCTGACCCCTCACGAATAGGGCTCAGCATTGGAGGTGGCGTATAGGGGGAACACTGGACTAAGCCCTGGAGGAGATGGTCCATGAGGAAGACAGGGGAGCGAAGGTTACTCTGGTAGCATCCTCCAGTGCCTGGCTGTATCTCACTGCAGACTGGTGGTGGAGGTGGAATGAAAAGCGATTTTGGACGGGTCCGTCTCTTCTTCTTCTTCTGTGGCATATTTTCCTGAGGGTCACCCAGGTGTTCCTTCTCCTCAACCTGAAAAAGGAGACATAGCTTACTAAACTCAATAGCCCTTATGGCTCAAAAAAACATATAACTTATATGGTGCAGAATCCTTCAGTTTGCAGGACTGGAAGCTTCTCCCTGGTGATCCCTTGGAGGCAACCTCTTCCCTAAGTTCACATCATGACCCATAACTAATAAAAAAACACTCCATTAAGGTCAAGATAAAAGACATACCTAGGAAACCAGGCCAGGGCACAGTTCACTACAAACTTTTATTAGTTTTTACATCACCTTAATGGTTATGATTTCTGGGGACTCTACTGCCTACAGGTGCTATCAGAAATCTGTAGCCCCCACCTCCTACACCCCAGGATACCTCCACTTTGGATATCAACTCTCTGATGATCCTTGTTAGATAATCTTAAGTGAGCAATTCTTTCCTATCCCTGCCCTCCTGGCAACATGGGGATAATTTTGACCTACCTCATAGGGTTGTCATTAAGGATTACAACATGAGTAAATATATCTGAAGTGCTCTGAATATGTAAGTGCTCTGAATATATAAATGCCTAACCTAAGCCAGCACAACCTAAGGTGCAATCCTAATCTAAGCTGACATTGGTCTCCTTGTTTCCTGTAGTGATGTAGAGAGGCAAAGCACATGTCTGTGCACTGGCTGAACCCTCCCACAGGAGTGGTGCAGAAGTGCTTCATGGCATTTTTGTGACAGCCCCATGTCAGCGCATGGGTCTTAGGCTGGCCTAAATGGAGCTTAGGATTGCAGCGTAAGTAAATAAATGGGCCATGGCATGGTCTGAAGGTAGGTCACACAGAAACCCTGTTTCTGGTCCATGCCAGAACTGAAGACTGCCTGGGAATTTCATGATAAGCACCTTGATTTTAATGATGGAAAAAAGACGGAGTTCTCGTAACAAATCGTTAATATGATTAGATGGGAATGGCAATTAAGGCTACAATCCAGAGTAACTACAGGACCTTTCACACTGACGTAGTTACAGTGCCAGCTATGGGAAATCTATGGGAAATGCATAGAGCAATCCAGAGTAAGTACCTCTTATGTCTTCCCATAGTTACTCTGGATTGTAGGGTCTGTCACTTTGGGTCTAGATTGGTGACAAGCACATGACAAGGCGTTTGTAGAACTCCACTGAAAATAAGCTTCACAGTTCACCTCTTAAGACCTGCTCAAGCCCAAATACGTTCCAGGAACAACATTTGTTACATGTTTATATGTCTGTGACATATGAGAACCAAACAACAGGAATCCTGAAAATGGCAAAGCACAAATCTCAAGCATTATAATCCTGCACTATTCAAAACCACATTTATGGTGTATTCTGTACAGGCCGGTCTTAATTTCACACAAATATACACACTTTGCTGGGCTAGAAATGAAGCCCAGTCAGAACTTGGGATCAACTCGTTCCCCAAAATACGTGTTTTGTTTTTTTAAACTCTTGTTATTTGTTAGCTGCTTTTTGAGTTTTATTAAAAAGCAGGATACAAATATATTAAGGCTGCAATCCTATACTCACTTCCTTGGGAGTAAGCTCCATTCAACCTAACAGGACTTGCTTCTGAGTAGACCTGCTTTGGATTGCACCCAAAGTTAATCCCTAAGTTTGTTGATTAAAATTTCTTTGTATAATTTGAAGACTATACACTACAAATCACCACCCACTTTGCTCTCTTGTTGCTGGTTTGCTGTTGTTACAGGTACGGAGACAGGAATTACAAGAGGTGCTACCGCTATATCTTCCAAAGGCCTTTTGATTTCAGGAGTATCTCCATCCCCTGTTGGCTTGAAGGACAGTTTCTGAGGTTGCAAATGTTCTGCCTCATATGCCTTAAGGTAAAGGAAAAAGAAAGAGAAATATGCATCCTAGCAAAACCACAATATTGAAGCGAGTTACCTCTTTTGCTCTATTCCAAATTCTGTCCTTCTCCTTTCCAAGGGCTTGGGGCAAGTAGTAACAGTTTACGTTTAAAAAGAAATGAAACAGACTTCCCAAAAATTAAACAGAATATGTAATGAAATATATAAATGTTTCCACAATTCTGCTTAAGCCCTTAAATGAGTGTTAGCATTAATGTTTTTCAGCATTCAAAGCACTTCACCCACACAGGGTGACCATACAGGATGGAGGACAGAGTGCCTCTACCTTTAATCATTGCACAGAAGAGGGAATTCAGACAGGTGCTGCTCTTTAAATCCTATGAAGAGCTAAACCTGCCTCTATTCCTTCTTCTATGTAATGCTAAAAGGTAGAGACGTTCTGTACTCCTTTCTATATGGTCACCCTGAACCCACATTATCTCTGTAATCCTTAAAACCAGTTATCAAAAGGTAGATCATTATTATTTTATTCCCAATAGCCCATCCTGAATGCCCATCATTATGTCAGGCAGGAACTCCCTCTTCCAGGCAAGAGGATAAAATGTTTTGGACACTCAGCACAAAAACCTGTGTACAGTTCAACATGGGTTCCAGCTGTGAAAGCCTTAGCGTGTTTAATCCTGTTTCCTGCATTTTCTTCAACCATAGATAAGAGGAAGCCAGCATCATATCTGCATCATGTCTGCAATTTGCCCAAATTCACCCAATTTGCTCTTTGGCTACTGCAATAATTCAAATCCAGGTTTCCCATGTCAAAACTTCACTGACTCTACCATACGATGAGTTGTATCAATGATTCATGTCATTATCCATTTACCAAAACTGATTTATCTTTTACCTGCGTTTTCTCCTTCTTCAATGGAGACTGCCATTCTTCACTATGGAAACACATATGGCTGTTCAGGCCTCTCTCTGTATAAAACAGCTGTCTGCACGTCGTACAAATGAAGCCATTTCCCTGCTCATTCCTATCTCCAGGGCCTCCCCCAGTTTTGTTAGTGCTAGCAAAAAAAATTGAAGACAGATTTTAAATAATGTAATAATATGCTGAATTTCCACTGTGTAATTCAGCCTCAACCTATATTACAAGCAATTTGCATTTCCCCTGCTTTTGAACCTGTTTTATGTCTGCCTGAAAAAGATCTTCTACCACTCATTTACCAGCCAACTGTGTTAACTGGTGAATAAAACTCCACAGGGGTATCATAGAGAAGCAGGGCAGATACTGGCTGCGATCCAAAGAGCTGCTCATGGACTTACAGTAAGTAGCCCACTCCATTTTTTCTTTCTTATTTTCATTGAACAGTTTGCCCTTTTTGCAAGCTGCTTTTGAAACTCCCCTCCTAGGAAGTGCTTGATTATTGTCTGCTCCCTTCTAGGTTTGTCTCTAGAAGGAAGAGCAATTACTCAACTCAGTATCCTTTAGCATGGGGAATAGAAACCTCATGTTAGCATAAGCTTTTTAATTCACTTTTTCACCAGTTCCCTTTATTTGGGGAAGGGGGTTTGCTGATAACCACCAAACTTCATGATTTCCCTGGCATTTCATGAATGCCAGGTCTATAACAGCACAATCCTAACCAGGTCTACGCAAAAGTAAGCCCAATTGTGTTCAACGAGTCTTACTCGCAGGAAAATGTCTTTAGGATTGCAGCCTCAGGCAGTGATCTTCAATCTTGGGTCAGGACCACAATGGGGTTGTGAAGTCTTAGTTGTAGGTTTGCAACAACTTATAAGAATGTAGGAGATTCTAGAGCACCACCAGGTACAGCACCTCTAGGGCCATTAGCTATTAATTGTTTTCATTTTCTTTGTAAATCACTTTGTGAACTTTTAAGTTGAAAAGCGGTATATAGATAAGATAGGATAATAGATGATTAGGTTAGATTAGAAAAGATAGAAAGACAGACAGATCTGATGTACCGTTTTAGGTTCCAGGAGATTGTGTCCCAGTCCTGCTCGGGTTATTAGGAATGGTGATAAAATAGTATCAGGCTTCATGGTAACTTTTCCTGCTCTAAGAATAACTGATTACAGTGAACACAGTTGGGTGGTGAACAAGGCAAGAAGGTGGTAATGGCAGTACGAAGTGAGCAGAAAAGATCTCAGGAGGAGGATGGGACCTATGTTGGGCCCCAAGTCTCATGGTTCATGTGTGTGTTGGGATCTGCTTACCATTCTAGGGAAATGGGTTCTTCTTTCACTCCACTGGTAAAGCTGTAAATATTTCCACCCTGTGATTAATAAAAGAAAGCTATATTTTTTTGTTAAACAAATAAAATAATGTATATCCCAAAGGAATGCTTGTGATTCTACTCTCTTCAACTCTCAATCCCATTTGCAGAGTAATAATCATTACAAGCCTTTTAATCTTTTTCCTCTGTCCTTACAATATTGGGGCCACCTAAGGGACCCAATACGGTGCCCAGATCCTTTCAAGATGACACCCACAATCATCCTAATCCTGTATACCAGTGATTTTCAACTTTTTTCATCTCATGGCACACTGACAAGATGCTGAGTCAAGGCACACCATCAGTTTTTGGATAAATGACAAAGCACACCGTGATGCTCACATCCCATTGGCCCTACTGATAAATTATCTTTCCCCAACCTTCTGTGGTACACCTGCGGACCATTTATGGTACACTTGTTGAAAACAGCTGCCGTATACACATACAAATGCATGCAATCCAATGACTTTTTGGCCCTCTTTTTCTTAGCAGGAGCAGATTGGGCCGACACAATCCTTAATTAACATAGTGTACCTCAATTGTTCATACAAGTGCAAGTGAGGGCAAATGAGTTTGGGCTGGTAAAGTGCAAAAAGGGACTATGGCTGCAACCCAAACCATGTCTACTCAGAAGTAAGCCCCATTGTGCTCAATGGCTCTTACTCAAAGGAAAGTGTGTTTAGGATTGCAGCTTCTATTTGCTATTTATGTTCAAGATGCCGGAGCAGAAAGAGCCGTTTGCCTATAACTTGGCTCACATTTTGCCGGCCCTTTAGTCCTTGGTTTCTGTTTATAGTACAGAAATAGGCTGGATTGGATTGACAGTTACTTGGATTGAGAGCACTTTGAAAGACAAGCAAACATTTCTAATAAATTTTGACTCATATACAAATGATGTTTTATAAAGCAATAAAAAAATTACTGGCCGGGATAAGGCTGGTTTCAGTGCTCCGCCAGCATCTGTTCAGCCTCTCCTGGAGACCAGCCTATTACAGTCAATGGGGCTCACTCCTATGTAAGTGGGGGAAAGGAAAGGAGCCTGAGAGACCTAGCCTTGCATGTTTACTCTAAAGTAAGCCCTATTATAATCAGTGGGGCTCGCTCCTATGTAAGGGGGCAGATTGCAGCTTGAGAGAGTTAAGTGCAGGTTAATTTATTTTATTTTTCTTTGCAATTTATATTTTCTTTTTTGCTTTGTATTATATTACAGTACTGGAATCATCTTTATATTAATATTTTTGGGTTGTGGAACAAATAGTCTGAGTTTCCATTATTTTTTATGGGAAAATTTCATATACAGCTTTTTTTGGTTACAAGCATGCTTCCGGAACAAATAATGCTCAAAAACCAAGCTATCACTGTAAATGAAAGAAAAAGGGAAAGAGGCTACCAACAAGAGTCCTTTGCCATACAAAGAGACTTCTCCAAGCAGAATATCTGGTCACCACCAACCCTGTGGGAGCTACAGTTTCTTACAGTCAAGTTGCACAATCTAGAACAGAGTCTTGACCTAAGGATTAGACAGAAATCCTACCTTTGCTTTTTAAATTTATTTTTCTTGAGATGTTACAACTTGTTTTAAGAAAAGCAAACCATGTACAAATTGAACATGCCTGAATCCTGTTGAAAATGGTCAGCTTTGGTTTCCCTCTGGCTCCATTCTCAAGTGAGGTAGTAGGCAAGGAAAAAGAAGCCATGGCCACTTGGCTTGGAGAAGCCACAGAAGACGCATCAAACTTCAGCTTGTCCTTCCGGCGGGGTCTACCACTGCGGGAATTCCCTTTGCTGCTCACTTCTTTGACACAAGCTTTGCTCTTTTCTTTCTTTCTCGAGATGGGAGAGCTGTCTCCCAACTGGCTTGGCTTTCCATAAGTGTGGTTCCCTGGGGTGTTTTCATACGTTACAGCCTGACTTGGGTTGGAGTAGTCTTTGAACCCCAGGCTTCCTTTTAAGACCCTGGTGTGCTTGGCATGAGAAACAGTGTCTGTGCTCATGGTAGGTACAGATAATGACTGAAATGATTGCGGAGGAGTGGCTGGCTGTTGCCTTTCCTTCTCAGTGCCAGACAAGAAGTCTTTCTGACAAGGCATCAGGACCTTTTTAGCGCACAAAGGAGATCCTTCGCTTTCTGCGGGCTCCAGAAGTGGATGAGCCAAATCTGTCTGGTGCTGGAATACACTTTGAAGTGGTTTTGCCACAGTCTGCTTGGCCTCTGAAGTCACCAGCTGAGACGGGCCCAGCAGCTGAGTGTGAGACACAATATGTTGAGATTTGGTGATCCTCTGGAACAGGTGACCCTGGACTTGCAGCTGATCTTGATTCACAGAAGATTCTTGGGATTTCATAAAGAGCTGCCTGAAGAGTGGCCCAGCCTCCTCCTTTTGCAGCACACCATGTTTTGAGACATCTGGAAGCCTCACTGATGGCCTAAAAGTCTCCTCAAAGCCACTAAGTTTTGACTCTCCAGGAAGTTCCCCTTGTGTCTTTAAGAGTGTGGGAGTAAAGGACAAAACATCTGAGTGTTCAAAGGTCTGTGCCAAAGAATCAAGAGCATGAGATGGCCCCACCAGGCCTTGTGAAATATCTTGATTGGCAACAGGTGACACCTGAGCAACAAAAACACTGTTCCCTTTGCTTTTGGTGCAGGCT
The DNA here is from genome assembly GCA_030015325.1 of Cryptoblepharus egeriae. Lineage (NCBI taxonomy): Eukaryota > Metazoa > Chordata > Lepidosauria > Squamata > Scincidae > Cryptoblepharus > Cryptoblepharus egeriae. The sequence goes on from JAREYC010000014.1 coordinate 912,223, forward strand.
GGTGGCACATTTCGGACCCACTGGAAATTGCTGCTTGACTGAGAAGCTGTAGAAATCTTCTGGCCTCTGAAGAAAGAGTAAGGAGGGACACTACTATTAGGCCAATACTCCAGGGCTGTGGTTTCTAAAGGAAACTGGGGTTCCGACTGCTGTTGCCTCTCAGGCAAATTTGAAACGTTTTCTGTTGGTCCAAGCACAGATAAATTCCCAGGGTTGAGTATGGTGTACACACTAGAAGAGGCTGTGTTCTTTTGACAAGGATAAAGTTCCTTCATCACTTTATCACCCGTGGCTTCTGTGAGCACAGTCGTGTTTGTGGGAATGCAGGAAACTGGGCCACATACAGAGGTACAAGGTTGTAGGGAACTCTTTGAGGTGGGTTCAGATGGTCCTGTAGAGGGTGAAGGAGCTGATTGAAGCTTCTGGCTGACTAAGCTACTTATGATACATCTTAGCAGATCTCTGTTGGGCAGGAGGGAGTTATTAGGGGTTGGAGGTTCTGGGTAAACAGCCAGCCTCTCTGCAGTTCTCACATTGCTGGGTCCAATTTGAACACGTGAATCGTGGGGAGGCGGGCAGCTCTCACAAGCCTCATCATCCTTTAACAACCTCAAACCATGGTGCATTTCATAATGCCGGCGCAGCGACCGATGGTCCGAGTAACTTTTATTACAGCCTTGTTCTATGCAAATGAATGGCTTTGTTTTTTGGTGCGTTAGCATGTGACCGCTCCTGAGATTTAAAAATACATATGTTTTTTCTTTAACGATATGAAAATAGAAGGCTAATCTCAAACACTATTGCTAAACACTAACATCACCTCCTATCCTATTTAGTACAATCTTCACTTTTATAATCAATGCTGTAATACACCAAATGTATCATAATACACCAAATGTATCATGGTAAAGATCATGAAGGGATGGCACTGAGTGGTTCATCTGCCTGCCCATCACAATATGACTGAGCAGTCAGAAGAACCTCTGAGCTATCCTGATCCTAGAAAGAAGTAGGAGCAGAGAAGTCAGAAAGGTTTGAAGAACCCAGGATGGAGGTGGGAACCGGAAAATGACACCAGAGACAGGAAATAGGCAGAAAACATTTGAAGGGGAATAAACACCCATGTGGCCAGGAGATATAATGGGAGAGAAGACTAAAGTTATTAATGGATTTGAAAATAAGGGCACAGAAAGATGATAAGCCAATGTTTGGCCACACTTTTAGGAACTGCAGAGACCAAAACTGGCAAAGTTTTAAGATTAAACGTTGCCCCAAACTTGACCTTGCAAGCTCTGACTCTTCCATGGTACACAAAAACTACAAGTCAGACAGAAGGTTTCTAGCCTTCCTACCCCCTTCAGTGTTTTTGATTTTCAGGAAATTGTTTTTGCACAGCAAAACTGGTACAGTCCAGACACAGGTTTATCATCTCAGTGAGAAGTTGGTCCAAATCCTTGGCTACAAGCCTCTCGTTTTCAAAAGGTAGGTTTTGAGACCAAATTTCAGTGGCCATGCTTTCCTTTCAATAACTGAGGATCATGGTTAACAAAACTGCAGGGAGTATGAAAAGAGGCACAATTCTGTACAGTGCATAACAGAGTTCAGAAAGCTCTTACAGTTCCTCATCTTTCTGCTCAATATACTTTTCCTGTGCAATCATTATACCACCCATGTCTCACCCACTTGAAACTCCCACCCAAGTATCTCACCTCAACACTTAACTGCCCAGTCATCTATGGAATCCTGCATGAATTAGTGTTCTGTGAAACCCAAGAGACAATTACATACAGAGTTGTGTGCTAATACCGTTCATGCAATGCAGCTCCACTGACTGTTTTGCTATTCACTTAACTGGGATATAAGAGCTATCGTAGATATAACTGGGATATAAGGGCTTTCTTAAAGAGTAACCAAGGGAAGACATAAGAAGCACTTACTCTGGATTGCTCTATGCATTTCCCATACATTTCCATAGGTGGAACTGTAACTACATCGGTGTAAAAGATCCCGTAGTTCCTCGGATTGTAGCCTTACTCTGGATTGCTCTATGCATTTCCCATAGGTGGCACTGTAACTACTTTGCTGTAAAAGGTCCCATAATTACTCTGGATTGTAGCCTAAGACACCATGCCTGTTATATCCAGGTGCTATGAAACAGAGTTAGTTCCCAGCCAACCTAGCGGTTTGAAAGCATGTAAATGCAAGTGGATAAATAGGAAACACTTTCATGGGAAAGAAAAAGTATTCCATGTGCCTGAGTGCCTCAGCAAATAGTCAAGCTGGCCACATAACCAGAGAAATCTCTGGACAATGCTGGCTCTTCGGATTAGAATTGGGGATGAGCATCACACCCTATAGTCAGTCATGACCTGCAGGGGACACCTTTAGCGGGATGTGGATTATATAATAAAGTAATAAAGAAAACAACTCTATGGGCAGATGTACCTAGCACTAACCAAACTGTAACAGCCAGATTTCTACCATACCAGAAAACGCTCTTCATGCACTTAAACTGGTTTCATTGGCAAACAGATACATACAAGTGATCCTGTCGCTTGAACGCTTTGCTGCAGATCTTGCAGACGTGCTTCCGTTCCTGGCTGTGAGTCAAATAATGTTTGCTGAGAGAGCTGGTGCTACTGAACACCTTCCCGCAGAGGCTGCAATCCAGGAACGGGGCTTGAGGGGAGCTTTGCGGATGCCTCCCTTTCTTTCCACTGCCAGAACTGGATCTGCCTCCTTGCTCCACTTCTTTAGGTGCGGAAGGGACAGGAAGCCCCAGTTCTAAACAAGTAAAGAGAACTTTCAACTTGCTTGCCACCCTAGCTCTTTATACCCAGGGATGCTCTGAGAAGTACTCACCATGAAAAAGTGGCCGTGCGTCTGAGTCACAGTCCTCAAGGAGTTTAGCAGAATCACAGTCCTTCACCGAATACAAAGACGACAAGTTGTCCAGGTTTTCCTCCAGTGAGTCATTATTTACATTGGTGGCTGAAAGGCTGGGATCCACGTCCACGTTGTTCAGTCCCGAAAAAATCATCTCTCTCATATCTGGACAAAGATCATGGCTGAAAGCATCGCTGCAGTCCAAAGTCCGGCTCCCTGAAAAGTCATGAAGCTGCATCTCAGAATGGAGGGAGCTTTCATCACTGAGGTGGTACTGGTCCATGTTCACCTCTGGATTGAATTGGATTGAGCTTGGATTCCTAAACATAAAAAGGGGATGAGAAACAGAACACCGCCATAGCTGTGAGGCACTATTGTCATGACTTTTGAAAGAATTGCAATTAATACAGTAGGAAATACAGTAGGAAATACAATCTTAAGGTGCAATCCTAACCAGTTTAGGCCAGCCTAACTCTACTAGCATATCTTCCCATGGTGGAGGGGGGATGTCAATGTATGCCTGTGCACTGGCCTAGCCCCCCAGGAGTGGGGCAGAAGTGCCTTACAGCACTTTTGTGACACCCCTTAGTCAGCACAGGATTTATGCTGGTCTAACTGGAGTTTAAGATTGCAGCTTTAACGCTGGTTTTTTATGCAAAGCAATTACCCAACTATAAGAATGAGACATCAATTATGCTAATCAATAAAAAAACTTGTCTAAGAAACTAAAAAGACACTCATCAGAAACACTGGGAATTATTGAAATCAATATTTCAAGTACAATGGTACCTTGTTTTATGAGTGACTTGGATTATGAGTGTTTTAGAGGGCAAGCAAAAATTTCTAAGCTATTCTGACCTGGTTAATGAGCCACATCTTGGTTAATAAGCCATATCTTGGAACATTTGGTTAACTATTTTAATGTGATACAAAAGCAGTTATGGTAAGAAGGCAGACAATGAGCTCCTGCAAAAGGTGCTCAGCTCTTCTAAACAAAGCCAGCACACTCTCTCACACACACACTCTTTCCCTGCCTGAAAACTATCACCCTGACATTCTTAAAAATTATTTTGTATTAAATATATGACCTTGTTAAACATGGATTTTTAATGCACGGATTTTATGCATCAATGTTCACTACAAATCGGTTATAAAAAATTGCTTTTCTACTATTGTAATCACGGAAGTCATCACTCCATTCTTCAGTCCCAGAATCAAACCCCTACAGGTATTAAGGCACTACCTTATTCCATTAGGTGCAATGGAGGACGAAGAAACCTGGGTCTTTAAACCTATTTTTCCATTGTATTTTGTATTTTCCAATGTATTTTGTTATACATTGATTTTTTTTAATCCACAGGAGGTTCCACAACTGAACCCTAGTGGATAACGAGGGACACCTGTATATTACAGTATTGCAATTATTTTTATATGAATATTTTTGAGATGTGGAACGAATTGTCTGAGGGATTTTCTGTAGGAAAATCTGCTTTAGATTATAAGCATTTTGGATTACAAGCATGCTTCTCGAACAAATTATGCTTGTAAACCAAGGCACCACTGTATAGTTATTTTCTACACCAAATAAGGTTCCCTTTCTGTTGCTTTTCAGTTGATTATGGTTTTATTTATGGTCTCCTATGAGAAGATGCAATTATTTTTAAAAAAATTCCAACAGAAATGAAAATAAATTTTGACAAAAACTGACAAACATGCAAAGCTACGCATACAGATTCATGATGTCTCCACCTCAAGGTTCACCAATTCAGTTCCCTATTTTTTGCAAACACTTCAGTTTAAATCAGGGGTCCTCAAACTCCAGCCTGCGGGCCGGATACAGCCCGCCAGGGCCCTCAATCCGGCCCGCGGGAATTTTCAGGACACCTCACATCCTCCCCACTGGGGGTTGGGGGAAACCCCAGGGGCCTTGATGCCAGGTGCACAAGCGACTGAGCGGGAAGCACTCATGCCTGTTGACGCTTCTCCACAGCGCCAGGGGTTACTACTTCTGTGTAGGAATGCTTAGGATGGGGCTCTGAGGCTGCAATGCTAGCCACACATTCCTGGGAGTAAGCCCATTGACTATCATGGGACTTACTTCTGTGTAGGAATGCTTAGGATGGGGTTCTGAGGCAGCAATGCTAGCCAGACTTTCCTGGGAGTAAGCCCATTGACTATCATGGGACTTCTGTGTAGGAATGCTTAGGATGGGGCTCTGAGGATGCAATGCTAGCCATACTTTCCTGGGAGTAAGCCCATTGACTATCATGGGACTTACATCTGTGTAGGAATGCTTAGGATGGGGCTCTGAGGCTGCAATCCTCACCTCTCTTAGGGGGTTTTTTGTGGCATAATTCATAAAATGTTTTCATCTTTCCATCAACTTCAGTATATGTTATGCTGAGTAGCATTTTTACATGAAAGTAACACTGTTTGCAAAATATTTTGTTCCTTATTACTTAATTTAATAAATTAAATAATTAACTATAGTCAGGCCCCCGACAGTGTCCAAGGGACAGTGAACCGGCCCCGTTTAAAAAGTCTGAGGACCCCTGGTTTAAATATCTGCTCATTAGAGCGAGTTGCAAACAATAAAGCAAAGTTCATCTGAACTTCCTTTCGACTTCACAATGATTATAGAAATGTGGGTGGTTTAAAATCCTTTAGGGGGGCCTTTGGGGAAAATGTCGTATAAGGACAACAAAGTAGAAAGAATTTTAATTCATATCCATTCAGAATGACATACAGTATTTCACCTTATAAATTTAATCTACAAAATTAACACAAGACTTTTTCTGTAGGGGATTGAATATCTAAAGGGAATACCCTTAAAATGCTGCTTTCCATCTTGCAAGCGGTGAAGGTGAATCATTTTCAACCCAGGGCTATTTTATTTTACACATTCTTCAGTGTATGGGAAAATCACCTATAACTAAGCAATACATAAATTTATTTAAATTAATTAACTTCTTGATCCATTAAAAGATAGATAGGTGTTTAATCATTAAATTTCCATCAGTTTGCTGAGGAAGTTTTTAAGGTGTACTGATTTCCGAAGTTTTACAATATTGGAACATTTTTACTTTGTAAATCATTTTTACTAATTCCATGCCTACATACTGAAGTACACTAGTGTGTACATGTAAAATAATAGGGGGGAAATCCACATTTTTAAAAAGTCACTGATATTTTTTAAAAATTTCCTTTTAATGTGGGCATCGTTAACACTATTGTAGGCATTTTGAATGAATTGGAAAGGCAAGAAATAAACGGCTAACAAAAAATATTGTAGGAGACACAATACTGAGTACACAGACCATAATATGTACTGTATACCTATGAAATCAGAGAACAAAAGCAGTATAGGATACGGTGCTCTTGTGAAGAGCAACAGTCTTTTTTTAGACAGTGCTTCCCTGTAGTTTTAACAAGAAAACTCCATATACAGCAGGTGCCCACAAACACCTAGAAATATTTATTCCGTCTTATGGAGCAACACGTTAAATTCTGAGTTTTAGACATGAAAAGAATTTAATTCATTTAAAATCCTGGTTTTGTGCTTCCAAAAAAATAAACATTTTTTCCAGTTCTTCCCTGGGGAGGTGTCTCTGCTTCCACCAGTAATGAAATCCTCTATTGTGAGGTGGAAATGTGTGTGGTTTATCTCTCTTTCACCCACCACTGAATCTAAGGGGGAAGAGGGTGAGTGTTAAAACACTCTTCCAGCCCAAACACAACCTTCCTATACAGGTGTCCCTTGTTATCCACTAGGGTTCCGTTCTGGAACCTTCTGCGAATAAAAAAAATCCTTGGAAAAATAGATTTAAAGACCCATTTCCAGGTTCCTTGCTCCTCTATTGCACCTAACTGAATAAGGCAGTGCTTCAAAATCTGTACGGGTTTGAATCTGGACTGAAGAATGCAATGATTGCTTGCATGCCTACCTATTTACAATAGTAGAAAAGCAGTTTTTTTTAAACTGTGACTTGCAGTGGCCATTCATGTTGAGTCATATCCACGTATAACAATTGGACCTGTATAAACGCTCAACTTGCACTCCGAATTCTGATTTACTCCCCTCTCCTTGGAGCATCCTCCAGTTCCCCCCACCCACCCTGGAGAAGGGGGGTGTCTTTGCTGTCACTAGGATTGAAACCATGTGGTCTTCCACCCACCAGTCAATCCAGAAAGACATGGAAAAGGGGGGGGGGGAGAGTTTTGCAACACCTGTCCAGCTCCAACACAACCTTTAATAAAGGGCTGAATAAAACTTCACCATGGGGCTGATGGAAAGTGGGGATATTGCAACCCCTTTCCACCATCAACAAGAACTTCCTATACAAAACCTTAAATTGCAATGTCCCCCCCTCCAAATAAGTGTGTGAGGGGCAGAAAAGCGTATATATTTCTTTGCAATGTGCCCCATCTCCCCCACTTTTTCTTTTTGGTAGGGGGAGTCTGTTTCCTGCTCCCCTTATCTAGAGGCTGATGGAGAGATGGGGGGGTAAGAAAAGTGTATATATTTCTTTGCAATGTGCCCCTTGCCCCCAGTTTTTCCTTTACACTGGCAGGCAGCCCTGTGGGGCCGTGTATGTGTTGAGGGGGGGCTGATGGAAAGGGGGGATTTGTGGGTGATGAGAAAAATGTAAATTTTTTTTGCAATGTGCCCCCCCAAAAATGGGGGGGCAGAAAAATGTAAATATTTCTTTGCAATGTGCCCTCCAAGAAAAGGTGGGGGAGAAAAATGTATATATTTCTTTGCAATGTGCCCCCCAAGTAAAGGTGGGGGAAGAAAAATGTATATATTTCTTTGCAATGTGCACCCCATGAAAAGGTGGGGGAGAAAACTGCATATATTTCTTTGCAATGCCCCCCAAAAAGTGGGGTAGGGGGAAATGTATATATTTCTTTGCAAGGTGCCCCCCCAAAAAAGTGTGGGGAGAGAGAAATGTATATATTTCTTTGCAATGTGCCCCCCCAAAAAGTGTGGGGAGAGAGAAATGTATATATTTCTTTGCAATGTGCCCCCCCAAAAGTGTGGGGAGCGAGAAATGTATATATTTCTTTGCAAAGTGCCCCCCCAAAAAAGTGTGGGGAGAGAGAAATGTATTTCTTTGCAATGTGCCCCCCCAAAAGTGTGGGGAGCGAGAAATGTATATATTTCTTTGCAAAGTGCCCCCCCAAAAAAGTGTGGGGAGAGAGAAATGTATATATTTCTTTGCAATGTGCCCCCCAAAAAGTGTGGGGAGAGAGAAATGTATATATTTCTTTGCAATGTGCCCCCCCAAAAGTGTGGGGAGCGAGAAATGTATATATTTCTTTGCAAAGTGCCCCCCCAAAAAAGTGTGGGGAGAGAGAAATGTATTTCTTTGCAATGTGCCCCCCCAAAAGTGTGGGGAGCAAGAAATGTATATATTTCTTTGCAAAGTGCCCCCCCAAAAAAGTGTGGGGAGAGAGAAATGTATTTCTTTGCAATGTGCTGCCCCCCAAAAAAGTATGGGGAGACAGAAATATATATATATTTCTTTGCAATGTGCCCCCCAAGAAAAATTGTGGGGGAGAAAAATGTATGTATTTCTTTGCAATGTGCCCCCCCCAGAAAGGTGGGGGGAGAAAAATATAAGTACAGTATTTTTTGCAATGGGGGAGAAAAGGGAGGGAGAGGAAAATGTAAATGTTTCTTTGCAATGTGCCCCCTCTCCCCAATGTGGGGTTGTGTGTGTGTGTGTATGGGGGGGTCTGTTTGCTGCCCCCCACCCTGGGGCTGCTCAGAGGGGGAGGGGAGAACTGGGCCCCCTTACCACAGAGACTGGGAGGACTGGGCTCTGCTTGCTGCTGGAGGTCCCACACTGACAGGAGCACTGGGGTGAGGGAGGGAGGGGTCTGTGGGGCCTGCCCCACAGAGCAGGTGGGGGGACAGTTGCACCTCCCCCCACAGGTCCAGGCAGTGGGGGGCTCCTCTCCAGAGGCCCCTCCCCTGAGGGGAAAGGTGGGGGCTGCTGCACCCACGCCTGAGGGAGGGGGTTGCTTCTTTCCAGAGGGGGTCACGAGGCGCGAGGGAGGAGGGAGGCCAGGCACTGGCAGGCGGCTGCTTTACCCGTCGCCTCGCGCCTTCCCAGAGGCGCCGCCTCCCCCCTCACTGGCAAGGCCCCGCCCACCCGCCTGGCTCCGCCCACGCGGCCAGCCGCCCGAACGCTGCGCGAGGGGTGGAGTTGAAGGGCGGGGCTCGCGAGGGAAATGGGCGGGGCCTCGTTCTGTCACTCACGCGCTCAACTCGCGCATGCGCACTCCTCGTCTCGCGCTTTTAGGCGGGAAATGGAGGGAGGCGGGAAAGTTTGGGCCGCCATTTTGTGAGAGGGAGGAGATGAAGGACTGGAGGGGAAGGGAGGGGGGAGCTCCCTGAGGGGAGGGCCTCAGCTGGGGGGATTCTGTGGAGAGGAAGAGAGGGCCTTCCACAGAGCACAGCTATGGGGGGGGGGAGGTCTGTGGTTCTTGAGGGAGAGGCTGAGGGGGTGGCTTCAGTCAGTCACTCAGAGGGTGTGGAGGCTCCTGGCCAGGCAAGGGGTTGTGACTTTTCCCTCAGAGCACCATTTGTAAAGGGTGTGATTAGCCTGTGGAACTCCTTGCCACTTCACGTGGTGGAAGGAAAAGCCCCTCACTGGTTACAAGTCCTGATAGGCATGTACTGTAATTATTCTGTGGAATTCATTGCCACGTTATGTACTGTACTAGTGAAATATACCTGCGCTATGGAAGTAAAATAACCCCCCTGTGCACTACTCCCCCATTGCACCACCCCTAGGTCAAGAAACTCCCCCCATACAACAACCCCCCAGCAACCTCCCCTCCAGGCAACTTCCCCCCAGGCGACAACCCCTCCCCCAGGCAACATAACCCCCCAGGCAACTTCCCCCCCATGCAACATAACCCCGCCCCCGGCAACATAACCCCCCCCGGCAACGTAACCCCCCCAGGCAACTTCCCCCCATGCAACATAACCCACCAGGCAACATCCCCCTTGCAACATAACCCCCCCAGGCAACATTCCCCAAGGCAACATTCCCCCCAGGCAACATTCCCCCCAGGCAACACAACCCACCCCCTCCCCAGGCAACATTCCCCCATGCAGAGTGTCCATCAGTCAGGGATTCTTCAATGGAAAGTATAGGCAGGAAAACATGTTGTGCCCCTTTTCAACCCCTTCCAGTGGGAATTTCTCAAAACATGTTCTTACTGGTTGCTTCCATCATGGAAGGAACACTCTCCCCAAATTTCACACTTCTAGGACCAGTGGTTTTTGGCTGGGCGCTGATAAGTCGGTGAGTCAGTAGCTGACTCTTCAGTTTTATATATATTTTATATATATTGGTAGCGTTTGGTTTAATTTATGGGCTGTGGTGGCGCAAGTGGCTAAGACGCTGTGCCTGTTATCCAGCAGGCCAGGGTTCGAGACCTGGGTCGGCCGCACAAGACAGGGTGAGCTCCTGTCCTTAGCCCAGCTCTGTGACGCCAACTGGGTTCAATCGTATTGGCTCTGCCTTTCCATTGGACTAATTCAGTGGCGTGGAGAGGGGGGATTTGCTGCTTGGGTAATAGCATATCCTCCGTAACAATCTAACCCAGGCTTTCGTGCTTCGCATGCAGCATATGCAGCGCCGAGCACGATACCATAGTCTTTCAAGACTGACGGAGGCCTGCTTTTTTTTGGTTTAATGTAATAATAAGTAACATTGAGCACAATCCTAACCATGTCTACTCAGAAGCTGTAAGCCCCATTGTGTTCAATGGGTCTTGTTCCTAGGAAAGAGTGCCTAGGGTTGTAGCCATATTGTTTAAAATTAATGGCATTAAAGCAATAAATCAGTATTTTTAGCTTTTATTTTGTCATGTTTTTCTTGGGTGGGACCATTTTGGGAATCCTTATCCTCTTTTGTGGTTATGACGCCTGATGACCATGTAAGTAACAAATGTATTGTTTTGTTAGTTTTTTGGTTTGTAGGTAGTATCACAAAGGAATTGTGAAGCTTCATAAATATTGGCAAACAGGAATAAGAAAAAAGATAACAGTATTGTGTTCTCAGGAAGCATCATTATTACTATGGAGTCAATCAGCCCTGGGTTTCCAGGGCTTCCAGCCCTGCTTTGTACTCAACTACAATTTCGTAAATTAATGTTGTTATTATTAGCCCATGAGAAGTTGATCTGATTTTAATTCATAAGGAATATTGTTCTCTGCCAGAACATGTTCTAATATAAGTTGTTACTGCTCCCTTGGCAGTAATAAAGCTCTACCTATCCAAATTGGGGGGAACTGCATTACTCGTGAAGCAGCCCTGTTCCTGCTGAGATAGAATCGTGGAGTCATCCATATCATGCTAAAATGCCAGGGAGAAAGGAAGAGAATTTAGGGATCATCAACACAATAAAATAAGTAGCCAACTGTGCTTGTTAAAGTTGCCTTACACCAACTGTTAACTGCAGTATAATGATTAAAGCACTTTTAAAGCAGTTTACTTCCAGACTGGACAATCTGTGTACACCACATTTTCCTAAGCATGTTTGCACACAGGTAAGTCCTGCTGTGCTCAGCACCTTGGAACAGAATCCTATGTATGTTTACTGGGAAGTCTCACTGTCTAGTAGGGCTTACGGACAGATAAGCATACATGGGAGTATGCTTAATTCATACATAATTCTCCAACTTTTAAAACTTTTGTGTGTGAACTGTGAAGTTATCTCTTCTGAGCACATTTTGCTGGAAGCCTTGGAATTCCGTTTCCAGAGAAGTCCTTACAGGTCCCACACTTGCAGTTCTTAGGAAGAAGCTAATGCTTAAATTGTTAAAATCTTCTTGATTCTGCTTGTTTTAATATTTAATATTTAAAATATTATTTAATATTATTTAATATTATTCTAGTGTTTGTAGTTGTTGTTTTAATGGTTTTTATTGTTGCTAATTCCATCGATTTTTGAAAATCTCTTGGAAAGCACTTAAAAAATTAAAGAAATAGATTAAATAAATAAGTGCCTGTAATAGCGAATCATCATACATTTTAAATTATTTTTATTTATTTAAGGGATTTATACCCTGCCTTTCCCACACAAATGGTCAAGGTGGCTGCAATCCTCCAACAACTGAGAGGTAGGTGAGGCTGAGTTACTGGCACATGGAAGCTTCATAGCTAAGGAGGGATTTGAACCTGGATCTTCTCAGTTCACCTCCAACATCCTGGTTCTGTTGTTAGATAGTGGTGTGGGGGACGCTGCTTCCTGGAGCACAGTAAAATTTAAAATTGTAATCAAATTAGAAATAGTTTGACATTTAAGCGGAGACCTGTAGGGGTTTGTTGATATCGATTGGTTAGTTTATAGAACTCTGCAAAGCAGGATGTTTATCAAAACAGCTTTTAAAAACTTGTTCTAGTTTAAGCTGCAGTTCTCAAAAAGTTCTCAAAAGTTCATCTTCACTTGTTCTGACAGCCTTCTTTTAATCTCAGCAGAATATATTCTACTCTGCTAAAAGTTAGGAGGGTGAAGTTGTTGAAAACATGCCTTCCTCAGGCATGTTTTTTGCTAAACTGTCACTATTGCTCACTGCCTTTGCAGGAAGGGAGCCCCTCCATAGCCCCACCCAAGTATAAACAACATATAGAGACAATTCAAATCCAGCCAATCACAAAGTATAAATATGGCAGAAGGCCCAGCCCCCCTTGTTAATTACCACACTAATCAATCACATTTAACCTGTCTAATCACAGTGACGGATGCTGTCATTAGCCCTTCCCATTCTTTCCTGATCTCTTTCACTTGTGACCAATCAGGACCAGCATTTCTCTGGCAAAACTATTTTTAATACTCCAAGGACCCTTTCCTGTGCTGTGCTTTCAGCTGCCTGATTTCACATCCACTTTAAGTTGGGGTTACTTGACTTTTGCTCTGTAACTGGAACTTGCATGCAGCAAACTCAGAAACTTTACAGCTTGTTTCGGTCAATGCATTGGCTGTGTGTCCTGCTAGATGTAACATACAAAGCAGTAATTAAGAGTTGTCCTGGTTACTTTTGTGGCTTTACTGCAGGAAAGTAAATATTATGAAACGGAAGCATTGCAAAATAATTTTATTTTCTTGAACACTAGTGAAAAAAATCCAGCAGTCAGAAGGAGTCGCTTGACAGTAAATTTCTGTAGAGCTAGGCCTGAGCTTTATTCAGTGCAAGTTTTGGGGTGGCTATGGCTCTGCCCAAAAATAAGGGGAAATAATTTCCCTTCACCTACAGAGAGCTGTTTCAGCCCCAATGGGTTACTTGGATCTGTAACACCTAAATAGGGTTGCCATATGTCCCAAAAAATAGGGACAATCCTGATTTGGGTGGGATTGTGTTCACATATTGGCAAATGGTTTAGAGGGTCCTGTCCCAATTTGCAGAAGAAAATGGCAACCCTACACCTAAAGAATGGTGCAAATCTGAGCAGCCCAGGACTGCACCAAGCTTCCAGGAACATAGCTAGGATCTTTTGTTTAGTGCTGGATCCTGGCCTTCCTGCCTGCTCACAAGACCATCCGCCTACTGCTGCTCAATGTAAAGTATAGGGTCACTCTCAAACACTACCCAAATGTCTCAGATCCACAATTTGTGCACACAATTTGTGCACATCTAGACAAGTACTCTGTGATCAAAACAACCCAGCATGGATTTACCAAGAATAAATCTTGCCAGACAAATCTGATCTCCTTTTTTGATCGGGTTACAAGCTTACTGGACATGGCAGTGCTGTGGATGTCATTTATCTTGACTTCAGCAAAGCATTTGACAAGGTCCCACATTACATTTTAATTGGGAAGTTGGAAAAATATGGGCTCGACGAGGCAATTGTTAGGTGGATCTGCAACTGGCTCGATGGCCGCACTCAAAGGGTTTTAGTAAATGGTTCTGTGTCAACCTGGAGGTCTGTTTCAAGTGGGATACCCCCAGGCTCTGTCTTGGGCCCAGTCCTCTTTAACATTTTCATTAATGACTTAGAGGAAGGGATACGGGGGAGCCTGATCATATTTGCAGATGACACCAAGCTGGGAGGAGTAGCAAACACAACAGAAGACAGGAGAAACCTACAGGAGGATCTGGATAAACTGGAATCCTGGGCTGTCACAAACAGAATGAATCTCAACAGGGAGAAGTGCAAAGTTCTGCACTTGGGCAATAAAAACCAAAAATACAGGTATAAAATGGGGGATACTTGGCTTGGCAGCACAACATGTGAGCGGGATCTTGGAGTCGCCACTGTGGATCACAAGCTGAACATGAGTCAGCAGGTGATGTGTCTGCAAAGAAGGCAAATGCCATTTTAGGCTGCATTAAGAGGACTGTAGCTTCCAAGTCACGAGAAGTCCTAGTTCCTCTTTACTCTGCATTGGTGAGACCCCACCTTGAGTACTGTGTTCAGTTCTGGGCACCTCACTTGAAGAAAGATGCAGCCCAACTGGAGCAAGTCCAGAGGAGAGCGACAAGAATGATCAGTGGGATGGAAGGGAAGCCCTACGAGGAAAGGTTGGGGGAACTTGGGATGTTCAGCCTGGAGAAGAGGAGGCTGAGAGGAGACATGATTGCCCTCTACCTGAAGGGCTGTCATAGGGAGGAAGGGGCTCATTTGTTCATAGCTGCTTCTGAAAGCAGAACTAGAACCAATGGGTACAAACTGCAAGTGAGGAGATTCCGGTTGGATATCCGGAAACAATTCCGGGCGGTTCGGCAGTGGTGGACTCTCCCTCACTAGGGATCTTTAAGCAGAGGCTCGACAAGCACCTGTCGGGGATGCTCTAGGGGGATTTCCTGCTGCAGGCAGGGGGTTGGACTAGATGACCTACTAGGTCCCTTCCAACTCTATGATTCTATCCTTGCAGTGATTGAGTTCAGCTGGCAAAAATTTATCTGACCGGTTTGCTCTGGAGCAAGGAGGCCTGTGTGCATCATTTCATGGCCTTCTGACTCATGAGTTGGTGCAAATGTGACTTATGGCACATTAGTGACACTCCCTTGCTGGCGCAAGGTTCTTTGCCAACCCAAGCATGCTTTAGGATTTCACTCTTATTTATTAAATGCTATTATTGTTTTAGAAGAAAAATAGCTGCATGCTTTCCCAGTACATGTATCTGTTGTAGTACTGAGAGCTTGAGTACATACATGTACTTACTGTGTTGCATCCTATGTATAATGAATCTGCTCTGCTTTTCTGTCAACCAGGTTTACTATACAGTTGTGCCAGTGCAGCTGGGTATGTGGTCAATTAAAAGTATTTTAACATAATCCATATATGTTCATTAATCCTAACTTAATTTTATAGGCCCTCTGCATGCACAGAAAACAAAACAGTGTTACATGCTCTGCAGTCCTTCACATAGTCCTGCACAGATATTGCTGTAGCCTCAATTTCTTATGGTGCTCCAATTCTTGTACCTTATTTGTAATTTTACAACTTTATACGTGTAGGCTTAAGCAATGAAAGCAATGAAACGGTTTAATAAAGTTAAACACTGGATAGTTGACTCACAACACAATCCGGACTTCCTATGTTGCAATGAAGCTGTGCCAGGACATCTCCCACTGCATCCACATTCATTTGCAAAATGCTAAGATGCATTCAGTAGAACTAAAGAGACTTTCAGCCACGTGCTTTGAGCTTATGTGATTTATGTATAACTTAAAAGAATGATTAAAAGTATAATTCAAAAGCCATGTAAGCTTGTGTATTACTCTTCAGTTGTGATAGATTATCTTCATGATATGTCCAATGAGCTTAAGCATATTTCATATGAAATAAGCCTCTAAAGTTCAGTGGGACTCTAATAAGCATGTCTGAGGCCTCAGAACTGATCTAAAATATACACTTAACTTGCGATGACGTTTAATCAAATAAAGTTTGTAAATATAATTATGTGTGATTTACTTTACACTATGTGGCAGGCATTCAATTCATCTATGATTTTATTTTCCTGATATACTGGTAATTGTTGTGTGGCATCCATTTAGACTAGGAGCATAATCCTAACCATGTCTACTCAAATGTAAGTCCCATTGTGTTCAGTGGGTCTTACTCTCAGGAAAGTGTCTTTAGGATTGCAGCCTAGGTCTTGATAAATACATATGGATTGGGGCAAACTATAGAGCCCAATCTAGCTGAGGTAAAGGTATTGTTCATTCCCATTGCTTTCAGAATAAGAATTAGAAATCAGTATTATGCTCACATAATAAGAGTACAATCCTTATGCATGTCTTCCTAAAAATAAGTCAGCTGAAGTGCAATTGGATTTACTCCCAGGTAAATGCATCCTGAGCATGTTTAACAATGCAAGCTGATGAGGAAAATACAGGTAAGCCCTGTTGAACACAGTAAGGCTGCAGTAGGGACATTCCTGAGAGTAATTCCCATTGTACACAGTGGAACTTACTTCTCAGTTGACATGCATATAATTGTGCTATAAGAGCAGTGGATTGTGCTGTTTGTTTACAATCTGACTAGAGAAAAAGGAAGAAGCCTTTAATTGCCCTTACTTGCCCTGTCTTCCTAATTTCTTCCTTTTCTCACATTTCTTGACTCATACACAGTATGTGTGATTGATAGTAATTCAAAGATTAAGCTAGAAAAGTTGCCATCATAGCAGGGTGCACAGATGCCATAAGTACAAAAGAAGATAGGGGCCCCCAATATGTAGGACAACTTTTTCCTTTAACTTGCATGGGACAATCTGCATAGGACAATCACTGACAATTTTGGTCTGGGTGCAGGCAGGTGGTTCTCAAGGAAGGGTTGCCACAATTCTCTTCCACAAAACCAGGACAGGCCCCTCTGTCAAACTTGCCTGTATGAACACAATCCCTGGAAAACTTGGGACAGTCCTGGTTTTCTGGGACATATGGCAACCCTATTCTCAGGTCACCATGCAGTGTGTCAAGCCATCACTGTTATGGGTGACCCTTTGGGTGTTTGCCACTGACATCCAACTGCAGGCTCATGGTGTTGGCCCCCAATATGTAGGAAATCCAAGAAAAAATGTAAAATATAACAAAGTAAAATCTAAAAACACTCGTATGTTGATTTCATGATTAATTCAAACATAATATTAATTATTACAGGTAATTTATTAATTATAAGAAGCTTATGCAATGGCCTGCAAACCAAAAAAAGGACATTAAAGTTCTGTTCCAGGTCGGGAGGCTTAAGCAGAGGATGTACCCTGGAAAAAGAGGACTTCTAGTCACCCTTTGGCACTGTTATCGTGGATTGAGTCATTTTGACCTCCTAACCAACTTTCCAGTACTGGCATACCTGTCTACTCAGAAGTAAGTAGTCAGTGGATCTCACCTCTCCCTCCCACCCCCCAAAGAGTGGTTGTCAGGTTTGCAACTTCAATCTCTTCTAAATCCTTAACATTTAGAAGAGGTGTGAGAAGGGTTGGGGTGGTGGTGGTTCTGGGGGAACCCTGCAAAGCGTAGCTAGAAGTGGCGGCGTAGCTAGAGAGGGGTGGAGGGAGGTGTACAAGGGGGGCGGAAAGGGGGGCTTCCCCTCCGAACCCTTGGGGGGGGCCAAAACGGAGCCGTGCGGATGGAACGTTGGGGAGCTGAACGTTCTAACCATGGAACGTTGGGGTGTTGAACGTTCTATGGATGGAACGTTGGGGTGTTGAACGTTCTGATTGGGTCTAGAGGCTGGAGTGGCGTAGCTGGGGGGGTCGCAGCAGTGGCAAGGAGTTCCGCAGGCTAATACCAAGAAGCAGCTCTTTGCTTTCCTTGCCTGGAATGGCTCCGAAGGGGTGAGACGAATACTGCGCCCCCCTCTAACCACGCCATTGATGCAGTGGCAAGGAGTTCCGCAGGCTAATACCAAGAAGCAGCTCTTTGCTTTCCTTGCCTCGAAAGGCTCCTTACAAGGATGAGTGCTGCGATCCCCCTTAGCTACGCCACTGTTCCCTACAACTCCCCCAAGATCGACTGCTTCGACCCCCCTCTAGCTACGCCACCAGCTGTAAGCAGCAGCGGGAGCCGCAGCTGTGCCTTTAACGCACCCCCTTGCCTGACAGCCCTGCTTTGAGCGTGCGCCTCTTTTGCAAAGAGGGAGGGGCGAGGCCAATGCAAATAGCCTGGAAAGGGGTGGAGGGAGGCCTTTGTGTTTTTTTATTTTTTGTGTTTTTTTAATAAAACATTTTTTAAAAACATTCCTCTGCAAGGCCTGAAATGCCCCTTTAGGGGCTGCTTTTGCCCCCCCCCCTTTTTCCCCACCTCTCCCCCTCTTCTCTGCATTGCCTTCTCTTTCCCAGGGAATCCCAAGGAGCGCTGCAATCAGGCACTGCGTTGGACCTCTAAGAGCCTGTGCTTGGCTGGGGTCCTGCCTGCCGGAGCCCGTGCGGGGATGTCTGGGAGACCCCGCGCTGACTGCTGCTCAAACATCACGGTGAGTTTGTTACAATGTAGCAATTTCTCTTTAAATCTCTTAACCGGCGCTACCTGCGGCTGCGGGACGTGACAAGGCGGCAGAGGCCCCGGGTGGGGGGCAGCAGGACGTGGCCCCCCCTCGTCCTCGGCAGCACCCCCATACACGGCCGCCACTGCCCCAGCCCCAGCCCCGGTTCTTCCCCCCAAACAGCCTCTCGTCCCCGAAGCTGCAGGGCACGTACGCCGAACACAATGTAACACCAGAAAATGATACACAATGTTCTAAGCGCTGTAGGGGTTCTCCCCCCTCCCTCCTTCCCCCCCCCCAATAGCCCCACAGCACAGGCTTCCTCCTCCCAGCAAAGGGGTGGGGGATAGGGGGGAGCTGATGATCCTTGGTTGCAGTGGCGTAGCTACAGGGGGGGTTGGAGCACTCAGTTGTAGAGAGAATCATTCCAGGCTGGAACATTGGAGGGCTCAACATTCTGTGGATGGAACATTGGAGGGTCTGAACGTTCTATGGATGGAACGTTGGGGGCCTGAACGTTCTGATTAGGAGGCTACAGTGGCGTAGCTACAGGGGGGTCGGAGCAGTCGATCTTGGGGGAGTTGTGGGGAACAGTGGCATAGCTAAGGGGGGGTTGCAGCACTGGGTCTTGTAAGGAGCCTCATCCCTTTGGAGCCTTTCAAGGCAAGGAAAGCAAAGAGCTGCTTCTTGGTATTAGCTTGCGGAACTCCTTGCCACTGCATCGGTGGCGTAGTTAGAGGGGGGCGCAGTATTCGTCTCACCCCTTCAGAGCCATTCCAGGCGAGACTCCCTCCAAGAACCAATGCTGCAACCCCCTCAACTACGCCACTCCAGCCTTTAGACCCAATCAGAACGTTCAGCACCCCAGCGTTCCATCCATAGAACGTTCAACACCCCAACATTCCATGGATAGAACGTTCAGCTCCCCAAAGTTCCATCCACACATCATAGGCTCCATTTAGCTCCCCCCAGCCTGGAATGGCTCCAAAGGGGGGAGACTCCCTCCAAGACTGCTCAGGGCTGAGACTCCCTCCAGGACTGACTGCTCAGCTCTCCTCTAGCTACGCCGCCTGTCCTCACCTCGGTGGATCTCACCTGTCCAGGCTTTGGTCTTCACCTGGGGTGGATTTCACCTGTCCAGGCCTTTGGTGCCATTCCAGTTGGCTTCTCCTTGCCTCCAAGCTTGACTGCTCCACCTCCCTCTAGCTACACCACCACCTTCGCAGCATTATTGCCTGTATGCAACTTTGCCCCTCCAGGCCCCCACCCCATCCAAAATAAAAGCAAGAATAGTTCCTTTTCCTTGGTGTAGTCAAGCTTGGTGTGGACTTCCATTCATTTCCAAGTGCTGTTGAAGCTCTTGAGATGGTCCTGTGAAATGGTGCTCTGGGGAAGGAGGAAGACCTGCCAGGAGCTGGGCATCCTCTGCTCACCCTCCTCCTGAGTAGATATATGAGGCCCAAGCTTCCTTCCACTCCTCCTTACTTGAACTTGTGGCTTCTCCTTTTTTAGTGGTTCCTTCAAGAAAACAACAATGGTTTCGGGGTTGAACTAGTGGAGGAAAATCTGCTAAGTGATTCTTTTTGTGTCTTGTGCGTTCCTGCAGACTATTTTTCCTATCACCCCAAACACTCGTAATTTTTCTTCTATCCATTCAGTCCTGTCTGACTCTCTCTAATACTCTATAGCACAGGTGTCAAACACAAGGCCCGCAGGCCAAATGTGGCCCACCTCGCCATTTCATGTGGCCCCCAAGAGCTTCCTCCTCCACACTTTCCTGGGAATAAGCTGCATGGGACTTACTTACTTACTCCATGGGACTTACTGCATGGGTATAATGGGAATTACTTCTGAGTAGACATGCATGGGATTGGACTCCTCCCCTTGGGAGACACCCCCTAAAACCCAGAGTAACTAGGGAAGACGTGAGAGGCACTTAACTCTGGATTGCTCTATGCATTTCCCATAGGTGACACTGTAATTACATCAGTGTAAAAGGTCCTGTAGTTACTCTGGATTGTAGCCACCACTAATGCTAACTTTGGACCTCTGTATGAAATGTGTTTGACACCTCTGCTCTATAGGCCAGATCAATGGTGAGCTCTAGCAGGTTCGCACCTACTCTATGGAACCGGTTGTTAACAAGCTTAAAAATAGCCATTTAAAAGTGGCTGCCAGATGGGCTTAGAACCAGTTGTTAATTTCTTTGAATCCCATTCACTGGGCCAGATCCCTCCACGCTTCCCTATCTTTCACAGCTTCTTCCTGTTGGGCGATGTTTATGCCAGTGATTATCGTAATTGCCAGTTCATGCTCGTAATTAATGTGAAATAAAATACATTTGTTGCTTTTAATATGTTTTCTTATTTTGTGGATGAATAGTAACCGCCTCCACCCCACGCCAACAGTTCTCTATTTGGCACAGTTGTGCTTGTTTTCTCTTAGCTCCTCTGAATATATTTTCAATTGTTGCTTAGTGGTTAAGTAGTGTCCAGCTCTTCATGACCTGTTATATTTGCAATACATACAGCTTTTAGTTTTCTGGCCTGGGCTCTTGTTTTGTACGCCCCAATTAGTCGTCGAATCTGGTTCATCTCTGGAGCATGTCCAAACATAGGGCACAATCCAGAGTAACTACGGGAAAACATAAGAGACATTATGTGCAGCCGTAGTTACTGCACCACCTAGTGAAAACCTATAGGAAATTCATATTGCAAGCCAGAATAACTTGTTCTTACTCTGGAGCAAGGACTCCCTATAGTTATTCTGGATTTCACCCATAGAAAAACTTTACAGTTCACAATAATAAACTAGAATGCCCTTAAGATGTTGTTAAACATATTATTTTTGGAACATACATGTTTAAAAAATTAAATGTCGAAAATAATGATTTCTCTAAATAGGCTTTTCCTCAATGACAGTGGTTCTGATTTTTTTATTTATATATAAATCAGATTCATGATGTCATTCCTTAGATGTCCACACTATTTCTAGGAGTATTGGTGTTCTTTATCAGAATTTCTGCTTTGAAATTGAGTGTTCTGTGAAAGGTGTTTGGAGAACTCTAGAAGTGGGCCTAAAGTGTTTTTATTTATTATTATTTTGTCTTGTGTTCTCAGAGAACTAGCTTTCGACAAATAACAGAAGAAGTGTTAATGTTTGTTTAAGGTGTCTTTCCTCTTGAGTATTCTGATTGTTTAAAAATAACTACGCTAGCTGAAAATGAAAATCATGAATTTATTTCAGATTCACTCAACTGTTGTATTCCTATCTACTTAAGTGTGTGGCTAGCCAGCTATTTCACTGAAATAACCTTGTTACAGATGCCTACAGATGATGTTGATTTTATCACAATCCTGGACATGTTAATTTTATATCCATAAAAGGTTACCAAAGTAGCCAAAGAAATGGGAGTGAGATTAAGGTTTTAATATCAGAATATTTACTATTTGAATCTTTGCTTGTATTGTTTTTTGGCAACAATTACTGTTTCAGGTTCTGCTGTATTGTTTTTTAAAAATTATTGCATCAGGTCTGAATAACTGCCATCTCTCTACCACTGGATTTTTTAAAAGTTTGAAAATGGGGAAAACATTTTCAGAACAGGCATCTCAGTTCTAACCTGTCATAGCCAGGCTGTATGGTCTATGCTGTGTCCAGCACAGGTTAGGAGACATCTGAAGGTCTCCTCGTAGTAAGGTGACATATTTACCCTTACCCTGGATAAAGCCCCAGCCACCCATATAGGTCTTCTTGGTTCCGTGACAGCTATTTCACTAGAGCAAATCCAGAAAGATTGGGGTAATGCCAAGTTGGCCAGGATAGGATATGGTGAGACCTGCTTTGCCATCCCCACCTGGACTTTATTTGCCCTTATACCACCCTTCCCTGCTTATAAATGTACCCTTCCCAAATGCCATCAGGATTTAGTTTAGCCATCAGTTTAGTACCTGTATTGGGCTGGTGCTGCCACTCATGTCTTTGAGGGCACGTTGTCCTTATGGCTTGTTGTGACATTTGTTGTTGTGTCACACTATGGCTTGTGCTGTGACACCAGCACAGGAATGTCTTAACTAGCAGTTAGGATTGTGTTGGAAATTTCTATTCTTCTTGGCTGCTGTGAAGTTTTGTTTCTTTAAATGAATGTATGCAAGTTCCACTTGATCTTAAGAAATGCCTCACTTTATCGGGGGCTTGGGGGATTATTGTATGTCAGTTGATGTTGATCCATTACATTAAATGAGAGCAGGAAGCTCACAATTCCTTTCTTTCTCTTCCTCTCTCACCAAATAATCTATTCTTCACTGTTCAGCTAAGAATGTTTAGGGAGAAGGAAAGTTAATTGAAAATATTAAAAACAAGTAATTCTTTCTATTTTGGTTGGAGATGAGTTGTGCTGACCCTTTAATGCCAGATGCACTTGTCATCTTCAGGAGTTATCTCCTTCAAGATATATATATATATATGTGTGTGTGTGTGTGTGTGTGTGTATATGTGTATATATATATATGTGTGTGTGTGTGTGTGTGTATATATATATATACACACATATAAACACACACACACACATATACACAAACACACACACACACACACACATATATATGAGATAAAGAAATAGGAGGAGAGGCTTCCTTAAAAATATAATCAGGATGCATCTTATTTGAATCACAGGATACTTGAAATTGTCAGTGACATTCCTCTTTCTTTCCTTTTGAATAACTGTCTGTTCTTCCACCCAGAATTCCCTGACCGCTTTGACATTTTAGTACGTTTTCTGTTCTGTACAGGACGAGATCAGGAGACTACCCCAGTGCTTTAATGGTTTCCATCACAGTTCAAGATCCTATGAACACTCAAAGATCTCATTACTAAAGCTGGAATATTGTGACCATACAGGGCTTCCATAACTTGGTGATAAGGAAGGCCCACTTTTGCACACAGAACTGCCTCTTTAGTACCTTTATTGTATCTGAAAACGTACAGAGTTCTGTGTTTATAAATATGATGTAGAAGACCATGTATTATTACAACATATTTTGAGCATTATGACTATTACCTATATAGGGTGAACGCTTACTTTTCCTCTCATTGATGTGCTTTCTGAAAAAAAAAGATCACAATTCAACACACCTATCCGTACTTGACTATGGTCTTGTTAGTGCATGAACTCACTTAGAGCACAAGCCTAAGCATGTCTATTCAGAAGTAAGCCTCATTGTGTTCAATTGGTCTTACTCCCAGGAAAGTGTCTTTTGGATTGTAGCCTTAGAGCCCAGTCCTAACATGGGCCAGTACTGGTGCTGAGCCCTAGGACTGGGTATCATAAACATGCCTTCAAGCATGTTTGTTGTATCTGGCATGTAAAGATTGCCAGCACTGGGCACTGACAGTCCCAGTCAGGGCACTGGGCCCACGACCACAGAAGGAGGATGCACCTCTTCTGGGGGTGAATGCACCCACTGAGTGGTGGTGTGACCTCTGGGGAATGGGGGAGGGAAAAATGAGGGCTAGGGAGAGCAGGTCAGGGGGAAGAACTAGGGTGGAAGAGAGTGGGACAGAGCTACATTGGATCCTGAACTCTGTGTTTGGCAGGAATTTTTGACACAGAGTTTCAAGTCTATGATTACAAAGTAGCTGGTTTATTTATTTATTCATATGACAAAATACAGCAGCATAATATGGAATTCACATATATAGAGTACAGAATATGAGCATTTGTTTGGGTCTAGGCTGGTTATCATTTAGTCATTTAACCATTGGAAAGCAGTCTCAAGTTGTGTGATTCCTGCAGGGAGCCAGAGTGCTTTCTAAGGGGGTGTTAAATGGCAATATGATGTAATTAATATTTGTGGGGGATTCCCCACAGTCACCGTTAGGATTGTCAACTTGCATTTCCAATATTGACACCTGCCATAGGTAGTGTGAATCCAGTTGAGTGCTGTCCAGTTCCTCCTAGGAAGATCAAAGCCAAAGGGATGCTGTACTGGATCAGGCACTAGGTTAAAGAAATATGGATTGGAAGTTGCCAAATCCTTGCACCATGCTGTCTCAGTATCAAAATCTCTGAAAAGGTGCTTCCCCAATTTCCATGCTGGATTCCAAGATCTGAGTCTAAACAATTGACCATGGTAATCCTCATGAATAGGTAGTATTGGCACAATAGCTGGTGTAGATATTCGAAGCCACATTGTGTGGCTTGAAGCTTTTCCTAGGGGAAGGGACTTTCATCCCCTTTCCTCCAAGCAGACTCCAGGCAGCTTCTTGGTGCCCACTGAATACAACAGTAGCTTGTTTGGTGCTGCTGTTCCAGCAGGCACTGGGAAGCTCAGGACTGAGATGTAAGAGTCCTTGAATATAAACAGAAATCCATTGATTCTTCAGTTTCCTCCCTATCTCTAAGCCATTGTTTCCCAGTGTTTGTCCTCCACTGTATCACTTCACATGGTCCACCTATTTGAATTACCACCGGAAGTAACTGGTGATGACATCACTGCCAGTTGGGAGACCAGATGTGACCAGACAAAACAGCACTAAGAGGCTCAGGGTGATTGGGAGGGCTTTTTCAAGTGTGGAAAAGCATGCTTTGGATCTTCCTATCACTGTTTGTTATGTCACATTCTTGGTCTTGCTGCTGGGCAGCAAGGTCCAGGGGTACTGTGAATATCACCCAGCACCACCTCAGACACCACTGGTAGTACTTGAACCATGACTTGAGAAATAATGGTCTAAGCAGAGATAATTTTGTACTGCAAAAAAAGTGTGACTACATAACCTGAGGTTCTGGATTATGCTCCTAGGTATTAAAAATGCTTTATTCATTAACTAGCAAAATGTACCCATGTTGTGGAAGTAAAATTTCAAGAATATTTGCAACACACACCCCAATGCAATGCACCCCACGCAACATCTCCCAGAGCAGTGGTGGTCCCATAACCCTCTGTGCAACACACCTCCCCATGCAACATCCTATATGTGCACCCTTCCCCCCATGCGCACCTTTCCCTCTCTGTACAACTTCCCCCCATGCAAAACATTCCCCCTCACTCCTTTCCCATGCACCGCCTCCCAGTGCAGCGTTTCTCAAAGTGGGGGTCGGGACCCCTTTGGGGGTCGCCTAGAGCTTTCCTGGGGGTCGCCTAAAGACCCCTGGTGCAGGGGGCCAGGTCAGGCTTGCCAGACCTCTGACTGTAGCTGCGCACACACTGGGGCTGACAGCCTCAGGGCCCAATCCTATGCATGCCTACTCTGAAATAAATCCCATTATAGTCAGGGGGGCCTTTACTCCCATGCAAATGTGGATAGGATTGCAGCCTCAGGGCCCAATTCTATGCATGCCTACTCTGAAATAAATCCCATAAATAGTCAGGAGGGCCTTTACTCCAATGTAAATGTGGATTGGATTGCAGCCTCAGGGCCCAATCCTATGCATGCCTACTCTGAAATAAATCTCATTATAGTCAGGGGGGCCTTTACTCCCATGTAAATGTGGATAGGATTGCAGCCTCAGGGCCCAATCCTATGCATGCCTACTCTGAAATAAATCCCATTGTGTTCAATGTGTGCATAGAACACACATTTCATTTGTAACAATGAAAATATATCCTGCATATTGGATATTTACATTACGATTCATAACAGTAGCAAAATTACAGTTATAAAGTAGCAATGAAAATAATTTTATGGTTGGGGGTCCCCACAACATGAAGAACTTATAAAGGGGTCACGGCATTAGGAAGATTGAGAACCATTGTCCCAGTGCATCAGGCACTGGGCACCAAATTGGCTGGATGTTGATCAGTCAGTCTTCAGTGTTAAGCATAGGATGAAAACATGTTGCACCCCTTTTCATCCCCTTTGGGGTTAAATTTCTGAAAATTGGATGGTCACATCACAGAAAGAACATCTTCCCCAAATTTCATGCTTCTGAGTTCAGGGATTGGGGCAAGGAGTTGGTGCGTCAGGGGTTCTTTAATTTAAAGTATAGGGAGGAAAACGCATTGCATCCCTTTTCATCCTCTTCTGGTTGGAATTTCCTAGGACTGGTTCATAGTGGGTGCCTCTGTCACAGAAGGAACACCTTCCCCAAATTTCATGCTTCTAGGTCTGGCAGTTTTGGCTGGGCATTGATGAGTCAGTGAGTCAGTCAGTGACTTTTCAGTTTTATAGAGAAAGAATCAGTACAGGTGGGGCATCAGTATCATCAGGAAATCCGTTTTTGGACCCCCTGCTGATACAGAATATTGTGGATTATCAAATCCGTATTATTCACCCCTTTAAGCCCTTCAAAGGGGGACTGGAGGTACTCTCTGGTCCTCTTTGGATGGATTTCTGAAGCCCTGCTTCAGAATTAACACCCATCCACCTGCAGCAGAAAAACCCTACTTCAGTTTCCCCAGAGGAAATTTCCCATCATATTAGACATTCTGAGGCCTGGAGAAGCCCTCAGAATGCTTTTAATAGGCAAAAAAGTCTCTTCTGGTTTCCCAAAGTAGTGTTTTTTCTTCACTGTGTGCCATTCTGGAGCCTGCAAAGGCAACAGCCAGACATGTGCTGCCTCTCCAGGCTTCAGGAAGCTCTGTGGAGGGGACCTGAGTACAGCTCCCCCTTCGGAGGGATGAGAACTGCTGGTTCTGCCTTTTGTGATCTGATGTGAGGGCAGATACATCATTTGTGTATTTGGAGTCTTAGTATTAGAAAGATCTGAGTGGGCATTGGCACCCACAGGAAGCCTAAGCAATACAATACATGCTTTTGTGAAGCAAGGTTTTTATAGTGAAACTTCCTCACATTTTTTTCACATTGAGTACTGTTTTCTCAGTAGAATTGTTTATTAAGGGCCCAGTCCTATCCATCTATTCTGTACTAATGCAACTGCAATGTAGCAGCATGTTAAAGATCCAAATGTTCCCTAATCTTGAGGAGGCATTCCGGACTGCCCCAAGATGCAGCCCATATCCTTTTGGTATGGCTTTATCAGTGCTGAAAAATTGAATAGGATTGACTCCTGATTAAAGGTTTTGGGTTGATTATCCGTTTTGAGCAATTAAGGGGACCCCTTGTGGCTCTGTGGTTAGAGGTGCTATGCCTGTTGATTTGAAGATCGACAGAGCCCTAGTTCAAGACCCGGGTGCTGCATGAAGCAACATCCTGGTGATAGGCTGGCCAGATTTGCCCATGTTGCATCCTTCATCTAAAGCGGACCCTGCCAGGAGCGGGAATAACACTAAGAAAATGATTATCTGTTTTGAGCAATTAGCCATTTTTAAGTTTGCAAATCATCCATATTCGTTGCAAGTGTGTTTTTGGATGCAGTTCATAGTGCTGGTGTTTACCTTTTAGTGCCCTTTACAGGGCCAGAGCGAGTGAAGGACCACTTTCTTCTACAACTATGTGAGTTTAGACTGCCCAGTAAGATCATTTAGAATTTTAGAGAAGTTATCTTGAGAGTTTCATCACAATTGCAAGTTTGGTTGACAATGAACTAAGAGATGCCTTTCTTGATGGTGGGTCCCAACCCTGTGGAACTCCCTAATCTGTGAGGAGAGAAAAAGCAGGCCATTTCTAGTTTACTGTGGGTGTTCCTTGTCCTATGATTTATAAAAGTTTCTTTTTAAACAGATTTTAATTTATTGCACTGCTTTTGGTATTACTGTATTTTTATATGGTTGTCACAAGCTGCCTTGACCCTTTTAAAGATCAGATGGGTTCAAAAGCTTTAGGTGTCTGAGAGATTGAAGGGTGTACTGGATAACTAATAATTCAGTAAAAACGTTGCTGTTCGTTGTCAAAAAGAAAGGGAAAGGAATATTTCCATACCCATTACAGTAATATATAGTACAAGAGCCAGAATAGCCACAGCAGATTAAAAGATGTGCACTTGACTAGCAGGGCATTAATATTGTTCTGAGCTTGGAATCCTAGTTTTCAAGACAGGCCTGTTGTGGGAAAGATTTTGCAAATAAAAGCACAATACATTTTATGTGAAATGAAAAGGGGTGAAAGAAGGAGGTTTGTTATCAAACGATCATGTAGGTCTTGAAGACAAGAATCCCTATTGCCACGTGTCTATTTAATGCACACCAAAATTGTAGGGATACTTATAGTGCACCTTCCTAAGGTTAGGATAAAAGTCATTTGAGAATCCCGGATCATCATCATCAGTTCCAAAGGCATTTTTTTGACAAATGCCCCTTCAACAATATCACTTTGTAATGCTACATTATTCCCCAGTTGATGGATACCAAACAAAAAAGACTCTTAAATAGATTGTATGTACACAGTACACTACTAACTGTAAAGCCAAATATAGGACTGTTTGCACACAGTAAAACTGAATTGAATGAACTCATCAATGCAATTACATGTTTATGGTCAGTTACAAGTCCCCTTATTGAGAATCCCTACAACCCTACAATCCAGAGCAACTATGGGAGCACGTAAGAGACATTATGTGTATCCGTAGTTACTGTACCACCTAATGAAAACCTATGGGAAATTCATATTGCAATCCAGAGCAAATTGTTCTTACACCGGAGCAAGGACTCCCTTAGTTGCTCTGGTTTGTGCCATAAGTGTATGTTCTTGTCTATGGGATTCTACACACATCCCAAGTTCGTTGACCATTGTGCGTCATTTTTTATTCCAAATTACCCAGTTTAATTTTTGTTTTGTCTGTTAATTTTTGTCCATTTATTGTGTTGTGAGGAAAAAGTCCAGTTTATGTATTTATTTACAGTAAATAATTAGTGCAGTACCCTGTTATCCCTTTGCCAAAGCAAATGCCTAATGAAGCCTACAAAATGTTCACAAAATATAACATTGCATCAAAAAACAGTCCTCTTAGGCCAGTCCTGGTCTCGATGGAAGCCTGTGTTAATAGTCTCCTGTGACTGGCCTGAGCACCTCCTTCTTCTCCTCTTCATAGGGCATGCAGATCTCAGTTGATTCTTATCAGTTAATTTATGAGGTAAACAAGCATTATGTTGCACGGTGCTATTGAGAGACTGACTTGGGCTACAGTCCTTAACACACTTTCTTTGGAGAAGATCCTATTGAATACAATAGGATTACTTCAAAGTAGATATGCTTAGGATTGCACTGTTGGAGAAACATGTAACCAGTCCATTAGTGGGTCAGGACTGACAGTGTTCTCTGGAATTATTCTGGGGAAGGGGTAAGGAGATTAAAGTGATGACTTTTAATCCTTATCACATTATGGAATCTGTATACAGTGGTACCTTGGTTTACGAGCATACAGTAGTTTGTTCTGGAAGCATGCTTGTAATCCAAAATGCTTGTATATAAAAGCAGATTTTCCCATAAGAACTATCCCATAAGAAATAGACTCAGACTAATTGTTCCATGATCCAAAATATTGACAAATTCGTTACAAGCCATGAATGGGGTGTAAAGATGGACAACCTCCAAATGCCAGATGCAGGAGGGCACCTGGATGCATGTGTCATTTGTGCTCCCTGAAGCATCTGGTGGGCCGCTGTGTGATACAGGAAGCTGGACTAGATGGGCCTGATCCAGTAGAGGACCTCCTTATGTTCTTATTCATGTAAAGTTACATAATACAAAATAAAGAAAATACAAAATATAAAAAGAATAAAACAAATTAACCTGCACTCTCAAGCTGCAATCTGCCCTCTTACACAGAGTAGACATGCAAGGCTAGAATGCTCAGGCTCCCTTCCATTCCGCCCCTCACACAGGAGTTAGCCCCATTGATTATAATAGGGTTTACTTTAGAATAGACATGCAAGGCTAGGGGTGTCAGGCTCTTTTTCATTGCCTGCTTACAGAGGAGTGAGCCCCTTTGACTGTAATTGGCTTACATGCATAGGCTGGTCTCTCAGGAGAGGCTGAACAGGTGCTGGCGGAGCACAAAAGCTGGCTGTATATTGAACTTTTTTGCTTGTTTTACAAGACATCACTTGTATATCAAGTCAAAATTTATTAGAAATATTTGCTTGTCGTGCAAAACATTCTCAATCCAAGTAACTCAATCCAAGGTTTTACTGTACTGTATAAACAGAAACTTAGAACTTAAGGGCCAGCAAATTTGGCTGAACATGTGAGCCAAGACATAGGCAAAGGGCTTTTTTTGCTCCAGCATCTTGAACATACATAACAAATAGTCTGTAGCA
Source organism: Cryptoblepharus egeriae (assembly GCA_030015325.1). NCBI lineage: Eukaryota > Metazoa > Chordata > Lepidosauria > Squamata > Scincidae > Cryptoblepharus > Cryptoblepharus egeriae. The sequence goes on from JAREYC010000014.1 coordinate 942,716, forward strand.
GACACTTCCCTTTTTGCACTTTACCTGCCCAAGCTCATTTGCCTTGACTTGCACTTGGGTGAACAATTGAGGTTCATTAAGGCTGCAATCCTAAATATACTTTCATGAGAGTAAGACCCACTCAACATAATGGGGCTTACTTTTGAATAGAGAAGGTTAGGATTGTGCTCCAAGTTAATATAGGATTGTGTCAAAGTAGTCTGCTCCTACTAAGAAAAAAGGGCTAACAATCCATAGGCTTGTATGCACTTTTGTGTATATACAGCAGCAAATTTCATTCAGTGTGTCACAGCACACTGTATGCCAGAAATGATTTGCAGGTGTGCCTTAAAAGATTTGGAGAAGGATAATTTATCAGTAGGGCCAACAGGATGTGGTGTGCCTTATCAATGGTCCATAAACTGATGGTGTGCCTTAACAATTTCAGCGCTTTGTTAATATGCCATGAGATGAAAAGGAGGTGAAAGGTTTTTTGTCCCTTTACTTAACATTGAAGACTGACTGATCAATACCCAGCACCAACCCCTGCACCTAGAAACATGACATTTGGGGAGCATATTCCTTGTATGATGTAAGGACCTACTAAGAACCGATTTGGTGCCTTTTGGTGCTTACTGCCTGCTGTTGCCCAGCGTCTCGTGCCCAGCAGGGATGACTGGTGGTCTTCAGTGGTGCTGTGCCCTGTGCCTACTGGTGCCTGCTAGGGGTGCCCAGTGGTGCCTGCTAGTGCCCATTGGGGATGTGAGATGCCCAGTGGTAACTGCTGCTCCGTGCCTGATGACTGGTGGTGCCCAGTAGGGATACCCAGTGCCCACCCACTGCCTGGTGGTGCATGCTGATGTCTAATTGGGAAGCCTGCCAGTGCCCACTGGTGTCCGCAACTAGTACCAGATAGTGTCCAGTTCTTGTCAGAACCCAGTGCTTCCTGCCACCCAGTGTCTGGAGCCTCCCAATGCCATGCTCAGTGCCCACAAATATTCTTGGAATTTTACTCCCGCAACAATGGGTAAATTCTGCTAATAGATTACAGTGGCGCCTCACATAAAGAACGCCTCACGTAAAGTATGTTTCACATAACAAACAAAAATTTCTCTAGGATTCTGCTTCACGTAAAGAAAGTGCTTCACGTAAAGAACACATTCGTTGGCAGTTGGGGCAGAGGCGCTAGCCAGCAGCCTGCTTAAAAAGCGTCAGGGCTGCCTAGCGCACCTGCCATAGTGAAAGCAATACTTCCATGCTGTTCCTCCTATGGCCGGGTGTCCTCTGGGCAGAGGGAGAGAAGAGCAGTGGAGAAGAGGGAAGCAGCTCAGGGCTAGCCAGAAGGGAGCAGGGGAGAGAGAGGCTCAGGATGGAGAGAAGGAGAAAGTGGGGAGATACTTTGAGGGTGTCTTGGTTGCAGCCTCCTAACCATGTCTACCCAGAAGTAAGCCCCATTGTGTTAAATGGGTCTTACTCCCAGGAAAGTGTCTTTAGGGCTGCAGCCTAAGTAGACTTCATACGATCCTGCACATTGAATGCATGTTTTGAATTCAATCCCAGTGTTCTGTCATCATTTTACATCCAGTTAATATTTTTATATGAATATTTTTGGGGTTGTGGAACCAATCGTCTGAGTTCCCATTATTTCCTATGGGAAAAGTCGCTTCACATAAAGAATATTTCACATAAAGAACATGCCTCCAGAACAAATTAAATTTGTTACGTGAGGCGCCACTGTATAATATTGTTGCCAACAGTAGAAATCCTTATATACTGGTGAAGTGTTGATTTTAAAATATCTAGAGTTGAGACTTCCAGCCCAGATTTCCAGTTCTCCACTTCTCTTTTTCATGTATCCATTTGTTGCAAATCTTTTCATGTTGCATCTCAGTTTAGATGGGGCAGTGTTGAGACTATCTGAGTGTAGAGGTCAGCTGTGCAAATTGTGAGTGCAATCTGGAATATATTCAACACTTCCCTGGGGTTGGCATTGCAAGGGATGATCGGACAATGTGTCTGTGAATGCTAATCTTGTTACAGAATGTCACTACACTTCTTAAATTCCAGGGTTCTTTGGAACACTGTTTCAAACAAATAGCCAGAGCCAAGCTGATCAATGAAAAAATTGAGCCAAGCTGATCAATGAAAAAATTCCATATACAGATGTACGCATCAGGGTTTGTTTTCTTTAATGGGATGATACTGTGAACTTGAGATGTACAGGAAAGCAGCACTGTAGTTATTCAAGTGATGGTTTCATGAATGTTTCAGTTTGAGCTAGTTTGGTTGAACTGGAGTGCTTGAACCTTAGGGCGCAATCCAGAGTAACTATGGGGAGTCCTTGCACCGGTGTAAGAACAATTTGCTCTGGATTGCAATATAAGCTTCCCATAGATTTTCACTTGGTGGTGCAGTAACTACGGGTACACGTAATGTCTCTTAGGTGCTCCCGTAGTTACTCTGGATTGTAGGGTTAGTTTGTTTTGTCTTATTAAAGCCAGTGGGGGGATTTTTTTAAAGGAAAAATAATACATACCTTGACTTTCTCTGTTTAGTTCTTTCAGCCATTTTCAAACATAACCACATTTCATATTTCTTCAACATGCTTTCTTCTTTCATCCAATTTCATCCAACCTTCCATAACATTGATTTGTTACTCTTCTGATTTCTTTTTATTTCAGTTCATTTATGTTGAATTCACGTGTTGAATAGTTTTGGGTTTTTTTTTTATTTTTGCTGGTTAAAATAAATTCGCACGCTAAATAAGGCTCTGCTTTTACTTTAATCTTGCTCTGGTCCCTAACCAGATAAATACAGGATGCTGTATTAACAAATATATTGTGCATTCTTTCAATGTGTTTTCTTCTTGAAAAATGCCAAGGGATGCCAAGACACTGAGTAATAAGTGTCTCATCATCTTTGCTATTCTGTGGTTCTTTGCCTGAGCAAGAGACAAGAGACCCCAGCTTCTAAAGCTGAAACAGGGAGATGAAATTATGAGCGAAAGCAGTGTCCTTAATGTTTATCTGAGATGGGTTTGTTGATCAGGCTACCCGGTCTCAAGGGCTCCTGTTCCACTGTCAAGTTTAATGGAAGAAATACCACAAGCAGCAAAAATGCTGGACTCTCCTCCCTTAACTGAACCTCATGTTGATAAGTTTTGATTATCACAGTGTTATATATACACAAGCCCAGATTTACTCTCAGGCATAGGTAATTGGGGAGGGTTAGTGCATTCTTTAAATGCAATTAGTGGGAAACTTAATAAACTTGTTACATTTGGGACTTTCCTTTCTCAGGGATTCTCTTGACTATATGCCAGTGAATTCTATTGGGAAGGCTTTCACTGGAAGATGGAGAATCCAATCTACCAAGATTCATAATAATACTAATAATTAATAGTTTCAGAGATGGTGTACTTGAAAATAACAGGAGCGGCTCGATTTCTTAGAAATTTGTAAGAATTTCTGCTGGCTTGACAGTGGCCAAACTGCAGATTCCTTAATTTCCTCCATCTTTTATTCTTTGAGCAGCAATTTATGTCACCTACCTCATCTGTTAGCCATCCATAGTGCAGTTAGCTCTTAAGTTGGCCTGCACATTACCTCTTTTTTTTCTTCCTGCAACTAGATCCCACCAGCTATTGCTGTCTTGATTTTTTTCCCACAAACTAGGGACTGCACACCCATTTAGCATCTTATGTCTTTAGATGATTGAACACAGTTGTCTTCTGTCCATATTGTGGTTTGCAATACACCTTCTTCAAAGTCTTACTCCTAAAGATCTTTGTACTTTGACCTGCCATTTGTCATACTTTCTTGTACCTCTTTCATTAAAAAGGGAGTATTAAGCACAGGGCGCTAATGCTGTCAGTGTGCAGTTGCTGTTGCCACACAACACCTCTCTGAATATGTTCTGGCTGCTTTATTTTTGTGGTTTCAAAAAAAGCTGGATGTTGTGTTCCCTCCATGTAATGCTAAGGTTGTATGATTGTAAAAAAGTTTATTAGGAATGCAAAAAAGGGGGCGGTGGATATATTTTATCAGCCTCATCTTTTAGTGCTTTCCAGTAAAGTCTTATGCCACTATAAGAATTGTTATTGGGTAAAGAGAACATAATTATTACTGTTGTATCTCGTACTTCCTCATAATATGTCAGGAATATATTAGGGTTATCCCATTACATTTTTAACAGATAGCCTGCTAAGACTTGAGAGGCAGTAATTTGCACCTAGGATTTGAACCCAGGTCTTCCAGATTCAAAGGAGCGCAACACTTACTCAAAGCAGCCAGTTACTTCATAATTGCATTTGAACTTGCACCCCCCCTCCGCTACAACACTGTCTTATCACAACCAGGCTAGTAATCCTGCTTCATGAGTAAAATACTCCTAAAAATATTGCATTATGCATCACTATTTATTGTTTAAAAATTGAGATGCTGCCCTTCTACTTTTGCAGGAGCTCAGAGCATTGAATAGCAAAAATATAAAAGCAAACTGCTGTCCAAATGAATAGAACAAACCATCTGCCACAAGAGTTCAGCATCTAGTTAAAAAGTACAGTTTTTCTAAATCATTTCACATCAGGCTATAGAGCCAGTAAAAAGAATTGTTTTAACAGTCCTCTGGAGAATAGACATGGTAGTCTATTTAGACATGGTAGATTTGCAGAGGAAGGAATTCCTACCACCTTTATCAATTGACACAGCATGAGCTCCTGACTGGGAGGATGACCTCTTGATCTAGAAAAATATTCTAAAATTAGAAGTGTACTACTAAATCCCATATATAAATTTCACCTCCTTTTTTGTCAGATCTCATATAGTATAGGTTCCAGGACCAATGACTGTCTTTTCACAAAACTTAGACTGGTGTGGAGTGAGACCATTTTTAATCACTTGAAGCATCTGAGTTTCAATATACGGTGAATGCAAAAAAGCCAGCAATTCAGAGGTTGTGTGACCCCAAGGAGACAGACAAATAATACTTTTCTAGAGTTGTACAGGTGTTCCTCGTTATCCACCAGGGTTCTGTTCTGGAACCTGCCATGGATAAAGAGAATCAGTATATAAAGAAAACAATGGAAAAATAAGTTTAAAGACCAACTTCAGGTTTCTTCTGGTGCACCTAATGGAATAAGGTAGTGCCTCAGTATCTGCAAGGGTTTGATTCCGGGACAGAAAAATGGAACAAGTGCTTGCATGCTGCCTCTCTACAACAGTAGAAAAGCAGTTTTTAAAACCGTAATTTGAAGTGGCCATTCGTGTTGAGTTAAATCCATGTATAAAAAATCCATGTGTAACAAGGTTGGACCTGGTTGGACCTTCCAGTTGTTCTTCCCTGCTTCCATCTGTGAACTTAGAGGTCAAAATGGCCTTTTGTGGTCAAGCCCTAAATGCCCATACTGAGTTCCGGGTGACTTAACATTAGAATTTACAGATAACTGAGAACATGAAGCATTGTGGTACTTTTAGAAGAACATGGTTTCAAAAATAATCAGAATGAAGGCGCCATTGTTGGTTTATCACACTGTAGAAAAGAGAGCCCTCCAAAACTTCAGATGTTGGCTACTCCTGGGTTAAAATAAAACTGTAATAATAACAGAACATTATTTACTACTGTGTAATAGGAGGGCAACCTGTATCTGGAATAAATCCCACCAATCTTGGTAGTACTTCTTTTGAGTGGCCATAACTAGGTGGTTTAAGTTAATTTTGTAGTACTCTGTGCACTGTGCTGCTTTATTTAAAGTTTTGTTTTGAACGTTTCTTTCTGGTGACAATGAAAGACTAAAAAAAGAAATATACAACTATATTGCTGTGTGCTGATTATATATATTGTGGTGTGCTGAAAAGAGTTGATGTCCAGGAAGTAGATTTCTGAGGATTCATATTGTAGTCTACTTGATCTTGCACAGTGGGCTGTGGATGGCGCAAGCAGTTAAGCACAAGCAGGCCAGGGTTCGAGACCGGGTTGGCCCTACAAGACAGGGTGAGCTCCTGTCCTTAGCCCAGCTCTGCGACACCAGCTGGATCCAATCGTATTGGCTCTGCTTTTCCATTGGACTAATTCAGTGGCATGGAGAGGGGGGATTTGCTGCTTGGGTAACAGCCTATCCTCCATAACAATCTAACCCAGGCTTTTGTGCTTCGCATGCAGCATATGCAGCGCCGAGCACGATACCATAGTCTTCCAAGACTGACGGAGGCCTGCTTGATCTTGCACAAATAGCTGCTTCTTGTCTACCATTAACTGTGAGCACCTGAGTGTCAGATGGAGAGCAATCAGATGTAAGACTGACAACTTCATTCCCCTGTGTCTCGTTGACTATAGGAACTGGTGTCCCTTAAAGCAAGCAAGCAGGAAAAGCTCAGGATGCATATTGACATGACAGATGCCAAATAGTACATGTCCATCTGTTCAGATGGTCCAGTGTCATCAGAATGCCAGGTGAAGACTAATTTACCCAGTCGGTGCTGGCAAAGTTAACTCAGTGCCTGTCTGCCAAATGTAACTCAACAGCCGTGCCCATGGAATTGTTAGGTGTTTCGTCATATTTTCCCACTTGTCTTCAGGTCATCTAGTTCTCTTTAGCAATAGATTTTGGGGAATCTCTTTTCAAAATATGATCTGCTTCCTTATGCTTTCCCCTCCCCTTGATTCTTTGTTTTATAGATATTCTCTATCAAATCATATTTTTATTTTTTCACATCCTCTTTTCTTTATTCATTTTGTAATATATTGTATATTTTTTATCAGCTGTTCTCTGTGTCAGTCATGACTTATAAGTTTAAAAAATAGGCTATGAGCCTATGTTGTCATCCTCTACATTTGCTGCTTTTCTGTGTCATAAAATGTGACATTATTTCCTGGGTAGAATTAACCTGGAGAATTCTTGAAAATGAATACGATAGGTTCCTTCCTCTTGCTTTCTTTTTTGTTGTGTTGGAATTTTTTTTGAAGTCCCACTTGACAGACATTGGGCCTGCTCATCTTTGCTTTGTGCAGTACCATAGCCTAGTGCTTCCCAAATTCACTTGGTCTGTGAGGCCTCCAAAGATTTGCATCTCACATGGCTGGGAAGATTGATTTCCCATTTACGCTGCAGCATTCCAGCATTTGTTTTCTGGATGCCATGGAATGACATACCCTTACCAGATTCATGTCTCCTTCAAAATTCTTGTCCTCGTTGAAATCATGGAGACTGCATAAATTTTGCTGTCTGAAAAATCAAGATCAGCTTGATTGCTGATCTAGGCTTAATGATTTTTACAAATGGTTTAGTACCTCTGTTCCTAGCTTATTCTTAATCTCCCCCCTTTATAAAATAAAAAACTGTTTGATAGGATGTGCTTCTTGTTTTTGCTGTGCTTTTACATAGTTGCATTAAGGAGTGAAACTAGTCTTATTCTTGGTAGACTTGCACCCATAACTAAAGTTTCAAATTGGGCATGTTATTCCCTCCAAGTAGTAAAAGTTAACAACTAGCATAATATAAGGCTACGCGCTGTTGTAAATTGACATTTTGTGTTTGTTTCATGTATGGTACGTCTTTATCAAAGCCATAAGATACTTAACTTCTGTAGAAGGTAATGATGTCCCTTTGGAGTAAAGGTTACCTTCTTACCTTGATAAAATAAATTCCACTTAATTTCAAGACTTACCATGAGCCTTATACTTGTGGCCCAAGGTGGAGAAATCAGTATGAAATGTATTCGCAGATGGTTCTTCCCTCTTCCCCTCCAGTGTTAAAAGGCTGCTTAACCTTTTCTAAGCTAACCTAAAGGCTTTTCATCATATCTTCAGGCTGTGGAGTTTCCTTTTCTGTTACCTATCTCCAATTGTCATATTCAGTATTGTGTCCTTAAACAACCTTCAGTTTCAACTGTGTCATTTGCTTATTCTGTGATTCCTTATTACTGACTCCTGTATTCCAACATACTGCAATTGCTGGTAGTCATCCGTCTGTATCTCATACCTGCAGTGATTCCACTGATCATGTCTTGTTGACTGTTATGGCTTTGTGTTAGCTTTCAGTACCATTGGGCTCTCTTCTTCATGCACCCTTCTCATTGTTGCACAATAGAAACATTGTTGGGGAAGAAAGGTAATGTCTTTGCCCTAGGCCAGCTACAGGGGTTTCCTTTTTGGCAAATCTTGTAAGGTAAGTATGATTATCTCTATATTGCAGTTGGGAAGCTAAGAGTGAGTGGCTTGCTTAATGCCATTTAGTGTCTATTTCTATCCTACTTTTAAGCACCAAACACCCATGTACGTGCTACACAGCCTGTTGACACAGTCATAGAGCCCACCGATTGGTAAAGAAACATTTGATACATTGCCTTAAGAGCTGTATTGTGATTGGATCAGCCATAGTTGAATAGGATTAGGCCCTCAGTAAGAGCATGTCAGAGGTGGTATTTGGTTTAAATATTAGAAAGGAGGTGTAACATGGGAACTGGAAAATAACCTGTCTCCCTAGCTTCTGGTTTTTCACCTTGATATGGCATCTAACACTTCAAGTCAAAGATGTGGCATCCCAAGTTCAGGAGCAAAGGAAAAGGGGTACTGTAGTAACACTGTGAACATTATAGCAAAACTGAGCCAGTGAAGTAGGAGGCTAGTTGAGGGTTGAAGTTGGGATGTGATTTCATAAAGTCCAAGTCCAAGCTCAGATTCACTTGTGTTTATACACTGGCAAAATCCAGAGAATGCAAATTTGCAACGAGCGCTGCCTGTGCCAAGATTTCTCTGTCTGCCTTCCTATCTTTCAGTTAGGCTGGCAAAAGCCCCGCATAAGTCCTGTGCTTACCTGGGGGTGTCACAAAAGTGCTATAAGGCACTTCTGCCCCACTCCTGAGAGTGTTAGGCCACTGCACAGGCATGCGTTGACCCCACCACACCATCATGGGAAGATATGCCAGGAGAATTAGGCCGGTCTAAATTGGTTAGGTTTGCACCCTGAGTGATATCTGCTCAAAAAACTGTTGCCTCTTCCTATTTGTTGAAATTAAGTCCTAAAACAAGGTCTAGTTTAAATTCATATAGAACAACTTAGAATGAAAATGTGTTTAAAGAGTTTTTTGTTAAGACTGTTTGTTTTAAGTTGAGTTCCTTCAGAGAGAACCATCTATGCATAAGTTGTAGTTCAGGCAAGCATGGCAGTGTGTCTAGTTTGCAAGATTGAGGTAATATTTGCCTGTAATATAGCAAAAGGCAAAAGTACGCTGTGCTCTCTGTCTACATCTCCCATCCCTTGAAAGAGAACACTTTGCCTCCCATTGTACTCCTCCTCTTCCTCCTGCTGTGGTTAAGGGAATGCAAATCTGGAAATGATTTCAAGCAAAATGTTAGAAGTAAATACAGCACATTGGGGGAAGGGGAAAGGAAAGAGAAGAGAAGCAGGGGGCATTCGGGCACGGAATTCTGTTGTGAAAAGGAAGGTCCCTTGACCTAGAAATGATACGTTTCAGCCACCACCTGTGGTCATGGCAGCTTCATCCTGATCTGAACTGGAAATCTTCCAGTATTAATTTCTCAGCCACTATTTCATTTTCAGAGTTTTGACGGCAAATAGCTAATTATTTTAATTCAGTTTTGCTTTTCTGTGAGATGCAATTGCCGCTTCAGAATTATTCAGAAGAATTGTTGCTTTTTTGCTAATTTTTCTGTTTCCTTGTCGGCTCTTACCTCAGCTTCTTTTAACAAATAAGAATGTTTTACTTAGAGAAGAGAAATTCACCGTCTTGCTTTCCAAAATTTAGCCAGAATTATTTTTGCCAGCTTGCAAAATGAGAAGGGTATTCTGTCGTACAAGCTGCTTGATACAAATGGTAGTTGCATAGATCCACATGAGGTCCAAAGAATAACAGCACAATCCTAATCATGCCTATGCATTGAAGTAAGCCCCATTGTATTCAATGTGTCTTACTCCCAGTAAAGTATCTTTAGGATAGCAGCCATACTTTTTCTGCTGTGTTTCTGTTTCTGCTGCAGATCACAGAGAGAATCTGCATTATTTGTTTTTAATTTTCTCTGCATCAGTTTTTACCATTTGTAAAATGGGTGCATTTTTCACTTTTGAAGGTATGCAAATACATAATATTGGTCTTCCAGGCACAACATCATATCAACTTTATATAGGCTAAAGTTAAGCATTGAGAGTAGTTTGGGAGAGGTTTAGCTTTCTGTGATTTCTCCCACTGTCACTTCTAGTCAAGCAGGCTTTGAAGCAGTACAAAAACCCGCCAAACCTGTTTACCACAAGTAATTGAGTGGGCATACTATGAACTGCAGTACCTATCCCTCTCTGAAATCACGTGGTCTCCATCCACTAACATGAGCTTTGTACTCAGAAATAGTAACATTTCCAAACTATTCAAAATATTATTTTTAAAAATATTTTAATTTCCAGAATTTTTTCTGATTGCAACCTTTTAAATTTAGAAGTGAGTTATGTGATAGAAACGTTGAAGCACTTGTGACAGTGATGGGAACTGTGCCACGTGATATTTGCTTCTTTTCCAGATTTCTCTTTCATGCATATAGATGGGCATAAAAGAAGGGAAATTATGGTACTTGGAATGGATAAAAATTCCCTAATTGGGCAGGTATGACTGTAGGAAGTCACAAATACTATTAGAGGTGTGCGCAGCTTAACAAAGGACTGTATGGGTGAAATCCAGAGTAACTACAGGGAGTCCTTGCTCTGGAGTAAGAACAAGTTACTCTGGATTGCAATATGAATTTCCCATAGATTTTCACTAGATGATGCAGTAACTACAGCTGCACGTAATTTCTCTTACATGCTCCCATAGTCACTCTGGATTGTGCCCTATGACTATACAGTGGTACCTTGGTTCATGATCTTAATTTGTTCCACGACTCTGGTTGTGAACCGAATTGGTTGTGAACTGAATCAATTTTCCCAATAGGGTTCACTGTAAATTTGATTAATCCACACTGAACCTTTTTTAACAACAAAAATATGAAACAAAGTACAGTACTTTAGAGTGAACCTTTGCTTGAGATGACTTCACAGCAAGCGTGCACAGGTCACCCCAAAAGCTTCACGGCAAGTTTGTACAGGTCACAAAAAATACTTCACAACAAGTGTGCATAGGCCTAGAGGAAGCGACAACCACGTGACAGAGGCCTAGAAGAAGCCATGACCAAGTAACAGATCAGTTCATTGGTTCATGAGACAAACGTTTGTTGAACTTCTGCAAACAGAACTGAACTGTTCACAAACAGAAGTTTTTATGAACTGAGGTACCACTGTATATGATGGTGATCAAAGCACAAGAGGCTGTTAATGAGACAATCAGGACTCCCATAACTTGTAGCAGAATGTTTGCCCAAAAAGAGGCACTTGCAAGAAGAGGCAATCCCTCCAGTAGCTTGCTCAGCCAGAAGGTGTCTGTTAGGGAGTGTGCATACAGAACAAATTCACTAGATGTGGCTGTCCACCTAATGACCTAATCACACAACAACAGGATTGAGTAATGTATTCCCTCATTAAGTGTACTGTACTTTGTTTTATGCTTTTTTGTCATACCTTAAATCAGTTATTTTCAACCAGTGTGCCGTGGCACACTGGTGTGCCGTGGCACACTGGTGCGCCTCAGATAGTCCTCAGGTGTGCCACAGGAATTTGGAGATTGACATTCATTAATAGGGAAATTAGGGGATTTGAACAGTCTGGTGGCCTTGTCAATGTTAAAAGCAACTGTTGGTGTGCATTGACAATTTCAGTGCCTTGTTATTAAGTGTGTCCTGAGATGAAAAAAGTTGAAAATCACTGCCTTAAATCACTGGGTTATCTCCAAAGTTTAGTCAGTCATAACTGACTGGGCAATCCTATACTCAAGATCATCCACCAACCTAGCTAACAGTAATCTATATCCCATCCTATGTCATAGACAAAGGAGCAGGATTTGGCAATATTTTGTTTTCAGTGAATACATTTCGATCAATACAATCTTCATTGTTGGTGCAATGTGGTGCTGACATCAGGGGTCTTTCTATAAGGGCCTATATAAATGGAATAGGACATTGCATGAGTCAGCTTGTAACTGTCCATCCAGTCTATGTCATACCTTCCCATTTATGGACTTATTCCTGCTGGAGGTAAACCAGCATTGAAGCTATCTATGTTGGCCATATTTTACTGGCATGGGCTCACATTGATGGCATGGCTCAAGTTGTACTGATGTTATATGCTTATGTGCTCTGCTCTCATGCTAAAACTGATTTAAAAAAACAACAACCACCTATTTGAACACTTAATATTTGTACCCAAAGGGCACAATCCAGAGCAAGGACAGTGAAGAGAGCCTTAGCTGGGCTGCCCCAACTATTCTGTATCCAGAGCAGAAAGTTCAGAGAAGCCTGGATCCAGAGATTCAGGAAGCCCGGGCTGCCCTAACTGCTCCACAGCATGCTAAGTAGGCACCAAGTCAGTGGCACCTGGGAAGGACTTGCTCCTGAGGAGATCCCCCAAGTCTCATTAAAATCAGTGGGACTTAAATAAGCTTCCATAGCCACCACTAACTAAATTTAGGGTACAACCCTTTTTTGTTACAAAACAATAGATTAGGATTTTTCTAGCTTTCTAAACTGATTCAAGAATTAGACTTGATTAGTCTAATTAAAATTAGACCAAAAATAATTTGGTTATTTTATTAGTTTATTTTAGATGCAAAGTATGATTTGATTTATTGGAATTGCAAAGGAATAGATGAACTTTAGAATTACACAGAACTCCTAATTAGCTTCCTTTACAGTATAGTTTCCCATGTGCACTAAGCACAAAATCACAATGAAACATTGCCCCACTGAAACCTATTAAAATCTGGAAAATGTTCATGCTTAGGGCTTCAAGAATCCCAAACCCTTCACTGCTTTGGTGTCTAAGAGTTTTAAAATTTTATTAAATCTATGTACTGTTCACAGCGATCGCAGTTTGATGTTGGCTACTAGGAATTGTTTGTGCTGAAGGCTGAAGACCTTACTGTGTTTCAGTTCACATTATTAAACAGAAGTAAAGTAAGTGATAAGTCAGTGGTCTTTTGGACACGTCATGAATCTTTCTATTTTTAAGCATAGTGTGTTTCTTTGTAAACAGAACATCACAGTGGCTAATCTGCTGAGAGCAGCAGAAAAGAGCATTTTTCCCTGTTTTGTATTAAAAATAATGTGCAAGTAATAAATTTTCACATACCTCTTGCATCTCATCCTAATGAAAATAAATCTTGAAAATTCAGCTTCTTTCCCTGCTAACGGGGCAAGAGGCAATCTTTCAAGTGGGTGTTCCTCTTTTTATTTAGCAGGGGACTGGCCTGTCTCACCCCAGTAATATCTGTTCTAGTGGCTTCTGCTGGCGTTCTTTTGCGTTTTAGATTGTGAGCCCTTTGGGGACGGGACCCATTAGCTATTAATTAGTAGCTTACAAATTATTTTCATTGTAAACCGCTTTGTGAACTTCATTGTTGAAAAGCAGTATATAAATACTGTAGATAGATATTTCTTTTCTTCCTTTGTGCATATTTCTGACTTAGATTAAATTTCTGGTAGATATACAGTGGTGCCTCATATAAAGAGCTTAATTCGTTCTGAAGGCATGCTCTTTAAGTGAAGCAGATTTTCCCATAGGAAACAATGGAAACTCAGACAATTGGTTCTACAACCCCCCAAAAATTCATATGAAAATATTAACTATGTAAAAATGATGACAAAACACTGGAATTGAATTCAAAACATGCATTCAATGTGCATGATTCTATGAAGTCTTCTTAGGATGCAATACTAAAGTCAACTTTCCTGGGAGTAATCCCTGTTGAACACAATGGGGCTTACTTCTGAGTAGACAGGAGGCTGCAATCAAAGACGCTTTCCTGGGAAGGTTACCTGGGCTGCTGCAGGAGGTTCAAGGTGGCTGGTGGGTGTGCTTGGGGGCAGTTTGTGGCAGCTGCCTTTGGCACCCTCAGGCAACTGCCCCCAACTTGGGGGCAATTAGAGGCAGCAGCACTGGCCGGCAGCCCTTTTAAACAGCCCCTGTGCGGAGCGTCAGGGCTGCATAAGTGCTTGTTAAGTGAAGTGGAACTTGTTATGTGAAGCAAGATTCCTTGGAAATTTATGCTTGTTATGTGAAACACTTGTTGTGAGGCGCTTGTTATGAGAGGTACCACTGTATGTACATATGCACTTTATTTTTTGCTATATGACATATGGAGAATACATCTGCTTTAGAAGGCATCCCTGCCATCAGTTCTTGCTGTTATTTTGTATGAGACCCTAAAGATGTTGATTCTGCCTGATATTCACCATATAACAAATCAACCTGAGTTTCTTAGGTGTGATGCAAATACAGTGGCACCTCACGTAAAGAATGCCTCACATAAAGTATGTTTCACGTAACAAACAAAAATTTCTCTAGGATTCTGCTTCACGTAACAAACTGTGCTTCACGTAAAGAACACATTTGTTGGCAGTTGGGGCAGACGCACTGGTTGGCAGCCTGTTTAAAAAGCGTCAGGGCTGCCTAGTGCACCTGCCCATAGCAAAAGCAACACTTCCATGCTGTTCCTCCTGTGGCTGGGTGGGGGGGTCCACTGGGCAGAGGGAGAGAATTGCAGTGGAGAAGAGGGAAGCAGCTCAGGGCTAGCCAGAAGGGAGCAGGGGAGAGAGAGGCTCAGGATGAAGAGAAGGAGAAAGAGGGGAGACACTTTGAAGTTGTCTTGGATTGCAGCTTCCTAACCATGAGTACCCAGAAGTAAGCCCCATTGTGTTAAATGGTCTTACTCCCAGGAAAGTGTCTTTAGGATTGCAGCCTAAGTAGACTTCATAGGATCATGCACATTGAATGCATGTTTTGAATACAAACCCAGTGTTCTGTCATCATTTTAACATCCAGTTAATATTTTACATCCAGTTAATATTAGGGCTGTGGGTGGCGCAAGTGGTTAAGGTGCTGTGCCTGTTAACCAGCAGGCCAGGGTTTGAGACCTGGGTCGGCCCCACAAGACAGGGTGAGCTCCTGTCCTTAGCCCAGCTCTGCAACTCAGCTGGATCCAATCGTATCGGGTCTGCCTTTCCATTGGACTAATTCAGTGTGTGGAGAGGGGGGATTTGCTGCTTGGGTAACAGCCTATCCTCCATAACAATCCAACCCAGGCTTTCATGCTTCGCATGCAGCGTATGCAGCGCCAAGCATGATACCATAGTCTTTCAAGACTGACGGAGGCCTGCTAATATTTTTATATGAATATTTTTGGGGTTGTGGAACCAATCGTCTGAGTTTCCATTATTTCCTATGGGAAAATCCGCTTCACGTAAAGACCGTTTCACGTAACAAACATGCCTCCAGAACGAATTAAATTTGTTATGTGAGGCATCACTGTATTTCAATGCAGATAAGAAGAAGGCTCACCAAGAGGAGACTTGAGCTGCATCATTTTCTTGCTTCCAAGAAAGTGTTAAGTTGCTCTTAATTTTGTGGTGGAAAATAGGATTATTATGTTTCCCACCATAGACAAAGGATACATCATTTGCTCTTTTCTATACTTGAGGAAGGAAGTCAAATAATACGCCCTCCTCCAGTGGTAAAGATTCATCAAATAATTTTCCCAAAACCTGTTCTGTGAGGTTGCTTCACACTGTGTAGTAAAGGTAGTCTTGCATAAAGCAGGTGTGAGAGATTGCCATGGGGATGTAACATTTTAAATTGCTGGATGATTGCTACACTCCAGAGTAACTACAGGACCTTTTTTGCCGACGTAGTTACAGTGCCACCTATGGGAAACCTATGGGAAATGCATAGAGTAATCCAGAGTAAGTTCCTCTTACATGCTCCCATTGTTACTCTGGATTGTAGGGTTAATCAAGGACACCTTTGCGTGTAGTCCTGTCACCTTTACTTTTAAACTTCTTGTACTTCTTGCAATTTAAGACATGATGGCTGCTTAACTGGGAGCATTTGCTTTTTGGTTGTAGGAAAAACGGGAAATAATTCCACTGTCAACTGATGAAGGCGTAGCTTGGCTTTTGCAGCCTACGTAATTCACTCTGACCTCTTAGAGGCTAAAATAAACATGGGTGCTCGCTAACATGCCTTCAAGCCTGGAATTGTGTGGTGTTGAGCTTGTGCTCTTGCCAGCGTTTGTAATTTTATTGTGCATTAAACTTGGAATACACCATGTGAAGATTTTGTTTTAAAAGATTTCATATAAATTTATCTACCTAAAAGCCTTGACCTGTGCGAAGGGTGACCGCGCATTCCATGTCAATCGAGCAGGCTGAAGGTTCTATTCCCAAACGTCTCTGGGGCAGAGAAGGTTGAGAAGATGTCAACATTCCCTTCTTATTTCAACTGTCGTTTGTAACTGTTTCTGGGACAGATTACAGACCAGGCTGAAAACAAACGAGGGAGGCCATTGAGGAGACAGGAGGGAAAAGGGAAGTTGAAAGGAGGGAATGCTGGAAAGGGAATGCTGGAAAGGAGATGGTGTTTTTTTTTTTACTGATGAATGTTGTTGTACTTCAGTTAGAGCACAATCCTAACCCTGTCTACTCACGCGTAAGCCCCATTGTGTCCAATGGGCCTTACTCCCAAGAAAGTGTCTTTAGGATTGCAGTCTTATTTTTCATGTTCTCTGAACAAAAACACTCGCTGAATTCATTCAAAAATTCATTCCCCAATACAAGTAGCTGAGTATAAGTTTTTAATATTGAAAAAATTTTCAGACATGAAAGGGAATTATCATGCTAAAGCTTTCATGGCTGGAATCTATACTGATCATTACACTGTTTCTCTGGCTGCATCCCCTTTGTCTAATTTCAGGTCCAATCCTGAAAGGGACGGCTAATTGCCACCACGCTAAAACTAAAATTATTTTACTTTAAAAAGAAATCTTTAGTTTTAGTGTGGTGGTAGTCCTAGTCCCCCCCCCACCCCTCTTTCAGGTTCTTGAGATAAAAATTTAGACCATGGTATTCAGTCTGAAAAACTGTGTACAGTTCAATATGAAAGGAAATTGCCCAGCAAAAACTGCACCGTTGAATTATATTGTATGGTTAAACTACTAAAATTCTGAAAGAATTTCGTGTCACGTAGAATCCAAGTGTAAATTTGACAGTCAGTGTATTTGTGTATATAAACGTGTACTCTGGTGTGATAGTGAAAGATATTTTAAATTCAGAAACTTTAAATGTTTTCAGAGAGTTCTGCTATCAACTGATTTCAAGCAGCGAGGTCAAATTACGGCTTCTGTCATTATATACTCTGTTGCTATGATTCCTTATGTGTTTTTCATCCATGTAATATTCATGGCTAGAGCAATTTAGAAAATTATTTCCTGCAGAATTATTGCCAGAAGTGCAGGGATTTTTAAAAAATTGTATTGACAAAAAGAACATGACATGAGCTTGCAATCTGCTTGCAAACATTTTTAATG
The DNA here is from genome assembly GCA_030015325.1 of Cryptoblepharus egeriae. Classification (NCBI taxonomy): domain Eukaryota; kingdom Metazoa; phylum Chordata; class Lepidosauria; order Squamata; family Scincidae; genus Cryptoblepharus; species Cryptoblepharus egeriae. The sequence goes on from JAREYC010000014.1 coordinate 960,148, forward strand.
TTTTTCTTTTCTATGCAACATAAGTATGTGTGTCTGAGTAAAAAAAAAAAAGCATTTTGGTTTGCTTTTTGGGTCTTGTTTGGAAACATGGCTACACAGGCAGATTTCTGCAGGAATCCTTTTCATAAAGCCTGTCCGTTGCTATTCTCCTCCCCCACTCCCTCCCCTCACACACACAGCTGAAGGAAAGAGGTAGTATCCCTGCTGGTCATGCATTGAAATGGAGATTTCCTGGATTCCCTGTAGAATTCTTGCAGACTCCACAAATCCCTTCCTGCAAGGAGATTGTAATTTTCCTTTATCTGTAGTACAGTATGTGTTGGTGGTATTGAGATCTCTCTCCCTACATGTACATACACATATATCTTTGCCACTTCGAACCATTCCAGCAGACATTAAAGCACAGAGAAAGGATGTACACACTGCTGGCCCTACACACCCCAGCAGTGTCTGTTCAAGTGGCTTCTGCTGGTGTTCTTTTTTGCATTTTAGATTGTGAGCCCTTTTGGGACAGGGACCCATTAGCTTTTAATTAGCTATTATTATTTTTCCATTTTCTTTGTAAACCGCTTTGTGAACTTGTTAGTTGAAAAGCGGTATATAAATACTGTAGTTATTGTAGGTAGGTAGGTAGGTATATGCGTTTGCATAGCTACACAGCATTTTTCTTCCTAAATAAAAGACACTGAAGAGGGAAGAGGACTATCTTGTTTCAGATGTGCATAACTGCTGTTGTGGTTTCATACATGTGTGTTGTAGATAAATCACTCAGGATTTCTTTCCCTCAGTGTTGCTGGAATAATAGAGTGGTCAGATTTTCTCTTGCTTTCATTGTGCTTCATTGTCATCTTTGAAATGGCCAAAACTGGAAAGGCATGCACAGTATCTCAGTCAAGTTGTTCTGTAGGAGGAAAGGACTGTGGGAGAGAGAAAATGAACAATATTTTATCTGCTGTAAGGACAAAAGTTCCATAGTACACACCAACTTCAGGAATCACTGTTGCATGCTCCTGTTTTCTTTTGTGCCTGAAGAGGATTCTGGGCCTGCACACCTATAGGGTGTCCTCAACAGGACACCCACTCTGTCCTCAACAGGAGTTCAGTACCAAAGCCTTGGATGCCATCTATGCTTGTGGTTTCATTATTCTTGTTACAGCTACAGACATTTTTCTAATAACATAAGCCGTTTGAGCAGGGGTTATATTGTCCTCCCAGATACGTAGGGTTTCTTCAGTCAGTTGTTGCAGATAAATTGCCTTGGAGCACAATCCTAACCATGTCTACTCAAAAGTAAGCCCCATTGTGTTCAGTGGGTCATACTCCCTGGAAAGTGTCTTTAGGATTGCAGCCTTGGTCTTTAAAACAGCAGGCTGACATGTCACTGCAAAGTTCTCACATGAAAGACTTGCCCTGGCAAATTAGCATGGAATTCAGGTGCTTGGCTATGAAAGTAAACAGTCTAGAAGAGGTTCTGTAACAATATTGAGTCATCAATGTGTGTGTGTGTGTGTGTGTGTGTATGTGTGTGTGTGTGTGTGTGTGTGTGTGTGTGTGTGTGGTTTTTAATGATATTTTGGCTAAATGTCTACCAGAAGTCTTGTACTTGAGACAAATGTAAGTTGTTACTGTATAAATTGGCTTCAGCAATAGATGTATTTGTGTTTCTGAGTAAAGCTGTGGTCTGATACCCATTGTAAAAACTCTTATAGTATTTGGCTCCAGCAACTTGGTCTTTAGCAAAGCGCTATAGCAAACTTAGAGTGCTATAAGGGCAATTGCAAAAGAGAGACATATAGCACAATCCTAACCATGTCTACTCAAAAGTAAGTCCCATTGTGTTCAATAGGTCTTACTCCCAGGAAAGTGTCTTTAGGATTGCAGCATTACTCATCTGTTTTTTGTGATATTTAAAATAATTGCATACGGTAGCAGCAGTAAATCCAGAATGAAAATTACATTTGTTTAGGCCAGGTTGCATTAACAGAATCAAAGAAACCTGAAAACTCCCAAGTACGTCGTAAAATAAAAAAGCAAAGCGTTCTCTTTGCTCAAGGTTTAATAATCTTTGCTGTTAATTTTTGTTAAACATCACCTGATCCCAGGGACCTTTACATGTCACACTGAGATCAGTGGAGCTTTTGTCCTTGTAATTGTGCCCAGAAGTGCAAAATTGCCAATAGGCTGTAGAATTTTTGTGTAAAAAAAAATTCTTTAGCATCACTTATGTGCTCCTAGTGGTGTCCAGGCAGTGCTGAGCTGAGCAGGCACTGGATTCTCAAACATGCCTGCGTTACGGCATGTTTACAGGCCTAGTGCTGAAATTCAGCAACAGCACTAGGCCCTAAATTCCTTCAAACCTGTCCAGTCCATCACATTAAAAACAAAGTAAACCAACTTGTAATTCAAGGATGATTGTTCTGACATGGGGGTAAGGCGCACACACAGTTGCACAAAGCATTAACTTTTGGGGAAAATCATAAAGCTTTAGGTGAAATACTGTTTTGTTGCTGTTGATGCCATGTTGCAAATTCTGTTTGATGTCATGTTTCTGACGATGCCAAGTTTCAAATTAAATGAACATCTTAAAGCAGTGATTTTCAACCAGTGTGCCGTGGCGCACAGGAGTGCCACGGATTGCCCTCAGGTGTGCTGCGGGAATTTGAGGATTGACATTCATAAATAGGAAAATTGGGGCATTTGAACAGTCTGGTGTGCCTTGTCAATGGTAAAAACAATTGATGGTGTGCCTTGACAATTTCAGTGCCTTGTTAAGTGCGCCATGAGATGTAAAGGTTGAAAATCACTGTCTTAAAGGATTATAAATGGTGCCAGAGTGTGGCCAATATATATCTATATTCTTTAAAAGCAGAGAGGTTAGAGTTTGTATTATAGGCATTTAGGAACTTTTTCATATCTAGCAGAATGGGCCTGCCATTGTGGGAGTAAAATTTTGTGGGCTCTGGGCACGATTGGACACCAGCCAACACTGGTAGGCAATGGACACTGGCACTGGGTGGTGGGCACCAGAGGGTGGGTACCAGCGGGCATTGGGCACTGACAGGCACTGGAGTTCCAGGACAGTGGCAGACAGCAGCAGGCACTTAGGGGGACAGGTCTTCCCTACCAGGCACCATTGGCCAGAGGGCATCAGTGGGCACAACCTGGCAGTGGCACAAGTGGGTACCAGTAGGCAGTAGGCATCCATAACATGCACCACCGGGCAGCAGACATAACAAGGTACCAGGCATCCTTACTGGGTCTCACTAGACATTGGGCACTAGTGGACATTATTGGGCACCAGTGGGCACCCCTTGACACCACCCCGCAGAGGACACCAGTGAACAGCATGCACCAACAGGCAGCAGGCACCACCAGTGGGCACTGGGCATCCTTACTAGTCATCACTGGGCATTGGACACCGGCACCACTGGGCAATGGGCACCACCAGGCACTCTTATTGGGCACCAATGGGCAGCAGTCAGCATTGAGTACTGCTTTTGAAGGCTATTCAGAAACTTGAGTTGGTGCATAATGCAACTTTGAAGATTTTGGCCAGAACAAAATTTTATACCAGCAGCCTGATCTTATAGAGATTTCCTCCCATGCTGTCACCTTACCACTAGCTCTGGGTATTGTGGAAAGTGCTCTAAGTCACTGCGGTGCCTATGGTAAGGACACAGCTTCTGTTGAAGCCAACACGTGTTAACGCTGTGACTTACTGCCAAGAAGATGCATCAAGGAAGGTCTGGGTGGTGGGTTCGGTGCTAGTTGGCAATAAGGCTTTTTTGGGGTGCAGGGATGGCAGAGGGAGGGGTTCAAAACAGTGGCAGATGCTACTTCTGAATCCTAAGCACCCTTTCAAATTGTGGAGACCAACATGGGTCTTCTTGGTTCTGTGCCTATTATTGAAAGGGCACAGATCTAAATAGGACCATTGGGGCCACCTGGGCTCAACACAGCATAAGGGAAATGATGTTCCTTCACCCCTTGGAGACCTCAGGCAGCTTCTCTGACCCTGTAGGATGTACTGCTGCTCCTTCAGGTAGTGGGGAGCTTAGGCTTGGGCCTTTAGTCCTCAAAGTATGTTCTGGTTGTGTCTCTAAAGGTCCTCTGGAAGTCAGAACAGCTGGTTATTGCTGGCTCAGAAATATTACACCTGTATTTAAAGCACCAGAATGATGGGCTGCACCAGTGTGCACAGCCATACATAACTTGGACATCTTTAACTCAGGGACTCTGTGTAATATTATTGTTGTTATTTGTTATCATGCTACATTGTTTCTGCTTTGTGCTGTTTTCCAATTTGTTTCTGAAAATAGTTCAAAGCATCAGTTACTGCTGTTAAATCCCTAAAAGGTTAAGGCCCTGGGTATCTGAAGGCCCACCCACCTTTTCCCATGTGAATCTGCCCATGCTCTTAGGTTGACTAGGGTGCCTCTCCTATGGGTTCTACTGCCTTCAGAAGTTCAGTAAGTGTTGGCTTATGAAAGAATCTTCTCAGTGGTGGCACCTGTGCAGAGTAACTCCCTTCTCTGTGTTGAGAATTTCTTTCACGTGGTTTGTTGCTAGTTGAAGACCTGGATTTTTTTATGTGTCTTCACAGGTTTTCTATAATTTGCTCTCTCATTAAGTTTGTTAGTTCTCTCTGGGTTTGCTGTTTGTTGTATTAGTTGATGTAAATATAAATAAGTGAGCCTTATATAAAGTAAATTTGTCATTATTAGTGTGTTAATAATGATACCAATAATACTACATTAATTATTAATCAAAATTATTAGTTTCTGTATTTTATCATAGTTTGTTTCTATTGACTGACCACCTTTCTTCCCAAAATAGCATTTCCTGTTCAGTTTCCTATGCTAGCAGATGAATTTTGTAATGTGTGAAATAAGGGAACTAGCAGCTGCTCATAATGCTCAAATTATAGAGTTTTAAATGAATATCCTCGTATTGTAAGATGTACAAAGTATCTGTTTTTGTACCACAGTATTACTTTTTGAAAAGTAATACCACAACACAAAATGTATGTGAACAGTTGTGTAAGAAGAAAGGTTGGGGGAAAGCTACTTACTCATATCAGCTCTGAAGAATTTGGGTTATTCAATTCAAATTTATTACAATCTCAGACCAGAATAAAAATAGTGAATTTGGGTTACCTTCCCTTTACCACCCCATCTAGGCTCCTTACACATAATATCTAGAAACACTTCCACAAACCCTGCAGATGAAGAGTTCTATGGCCCAATTAGTTCTTATTTATCTGGAACATTATCATCTAAGATTCAGCTATGGCAATGGGTTTATTTCATTAAAAAAAGCAACTGAGTAGTAAAGCTGTAATTTCCAAATATAAAGCAATTCCTCTTGCACATTTATAACATGATGTAGATGGCAAGCTTTTTGCTTTACAGAAACATTTACTTTTATAAATTGGATGGTACTGTGAATCGGTACACAGTGATTCAGTTTGGCAGTTAAGAAGTAACTTTTGTTTTCATATTTTTGCTGCCATGCTGAGTTGAGTTACTTACATAACCCGAGGCCTTCAGCTGTGGAGACAGCTTTGCTGTATATCCAGTCCTTCCAATTTCTTCTCTACTCAGTGGACGTTTTCCTGCCCTCTTTGTTTGGCCCTTCTGCACCTTTAACAGCAGCTTAACAGTAACAAATTAAGCAAGTGAAGCATAAGAGAGGAGGTGGGGAAAGCTTCACCCCCTAATTTCTGTGTTTTTTGTTGTCAAAGGCACAGAAACAGGGCCTGTAAAAGGAATTCCATTCTTCTAATTGGATACATTTTTGGCTTCCTATTAGTTATGAGTTGACATCTAAGCATATGCCCATCAAACATCTACTTCTCTTTTTAATTTTGCTTTGGTGAGAGCTGTTCACTTAGTTCAGGGGAATCCAAACTCTTTGGCAGGAGGGCCACATCATTTCCCTGACACTGTGTTTGAGGGCTAGAAAAAATACTTGCTTTACAATTCATATTTGAATAAATTTACAGTAATTTACATAAATTATAAATAAATGAATTTTTAGAGACAGAACTTATGTGAATGATGGATGGCTGGAATGAGCAATGAAGTTATTCTGAATCCTGCCTGCAACCTGTAGAGGGCCCTGATGAAGAGTGGCAAAGTTGTGTGTATCTGGGAGTGGTAAGTGTAGCTAAGTGATTGTTTAGAAAAAGGCCCTCTTGGCTTTGAGATTGGGGGTGGCAGCAGTGCCACAGTTAGAAAAGCCAGATCAGAGGCACTGGAAGGATTCCCCTCACCAAACCAGAATTCTGTTGAGGGTGGGTTTTCTGAAGAAACCCTTTGCTGCTTTGCAAAATGCAGAGCATGTCAAGCAAATGGCAAACAAGTCTTGCTACTTTTTCAGTGTGAATTCCGTGAGTTGATTGTTTATGTACCTGTTAGTGATATAAGTAGGCCTCCGTCAGTCTTGAAAGACTATGGTATCGTGCTCAGCGCTGCATATGCTGCATGCGAAGCACAAAAGCCTGGGTGAGATTGTTATGGAGGATAGGCTGTTACCCAAGCAGCAAATCCCCCCTCTCCACACCACTGAATTAGTCCAATGGAAAGGCAGAGCCAATATGATTGGATCCAGCTGCGTCGCAGAGCTGGGCTAAGGACAGGAGCTCACCCTGTCTTGTGGGGCCGACCCGGGAATCGAACCCTGGCCTGCTGGTTAACAGGCACAGTGTCTTAACTGCTTGCGCCACCCACAGCCCATAGTGATACTGTTAGTGATACTGAAGGGTTAAAATCTGCAGGAAGCACTCGCTGCATTCCTGTTACACCTAATGTTCTTAATCTGAATGGCTCTGAAAATGCAATGCAGGAGTCATAAACCTAGAACAGCTTTTCTCCATTCAGAGGCAATGGGACTAAGCTTGCTCAAGAGTAGCAAGTTGAGAATTCTTTGAACTGCAACCTTAGAGGACAAACGTTCTCTTCTGCCATTCAGAGGTGATCATGATGTATGCTAAGCACAGTGCTGCCTTTGGCAATCGCAGGTGAAGTGCACCTCAGTAACAAGCTGTTAACTTTTAAGGGCTTGTATCCTTGGGCTCTGGTTACGATCTTAATGAAAAACAATACCTGAAAAATAACCTCATTTACTTGACTATCTGTGCATTGTCTTTCAGGAAAATTCCTGAGTTGTCACACCATGTCCTTTAATTGGATCCTCTAAATGCATACTGCAGTTGTAAAAGTTAGCAAGATCAACTTATTCTGTAGTTCAAAATGAATAAGGACAACTAATTATATGCTATATGTAAAAATACATATATGTATTTTTATGTAACTATATGAAAAATATATGCTTCCTAAGATGTACAGAAAAGTTAATTCTGAAGATATGGTTTCCAGCATTTCTAGCAGGATATACATGTCACCAGGATATACATATTACCAGCATATACTAGACTAGATATGTCTAGTATATGCTACTGCCTCCCTATCCTACAACAATCTGCTTTCTCCTACGCTGTAGCAAGATGGCTCTGGCTCTAAACCTTGTCAGAGTTTTAAGGCCTTAATTTTCCATGATGTTAATGTAACCTCACTTATAATTTGCTCCTGTGCCAGGAAATTCAAAGTGGTTTCCATATGATGTCTTGGAGGCAGGTCTCATACAGGCATATTACAATATGTCCATTATAGTCTGTAGACTACTTCCTTGTCCATGCATTATCAACTACTAGTTAGTGGCGAAAGCCTGAAAAGACAGAGTATGGTGCATCTGCCAGGTTGTTGATTCCAAAGCGACTTTTGAAAAGTCAAAGATGTAGGAATGGTTAAAAGGCCATAATGGCAGGACCACAGACCCCGGTGACAAGGCCTCGCTGTTTGTTTCTCTTCCATTTCAGGGCATTCTAATGCATAGAATTATTTTTTTACATTATACGTAGACAAAGGCTTTCAGTATCACCTCTATTGTAGATTATGTCACCAGGAGTCTTTCCTTGCTTCATGTTGCCTTTTCTCAGTTTCACAAGTGTGTGGCGCGCATGTGAGTTCTAAAAATAGACTTAACATTGAGTGTTATCGCATAATAAATCAAGTTGGAACTACTGTTGGCAGTCAGCATCCCCCTGCTTTGAACAGAATGAGGAGCTGAAGAAGAAACTGTAGCTTAGCTCCTAATATTATTACAGTCAATTCAGCATGCATTAGCACAGCTGTTACCGAAACATTTAAACATTCCTTTTGCCAAAAATATGTTCTCCTCTGTTCTGATAAATTAAAAAAAGAAAAGCATTCAATGCTAAAAGAAAAGTGAAAGGATAGGCACATTTTTCTTTCTTAGAATCTGGGCTACTTTACAATAGGCATATTTTTGTCTTTTTATTTTTTTAAAACCTTCCTCTAATTTCTTCCAAATTTAGCAAACCATCATTTGGAAAATAAGAGCCCCATTCTTGGCTCTCTTTTTTTCCCCATCCAAGGCTTTGGCTGCTACCCTGTAACCACTTGCTCACAAGTGGTCTCAGGATTGTGGTGCTTCATTTTGGTTTCTGAGACTTTTGGTTTCTGAATTTTAAAATTCATCAGAGCATGAAAGACTTGTAATGGATGCCATCCCCCCGTATGCCCCATTAGCAAAACAGTGTTTTAGTTATTCCATTCCTTTCCTTCATGCTATAAACGCTTGCTGACTTTTGTGGAAGTCTCTCAGTTTTCCCAGATGCTTATATTCAGGATTATTTACAAAGCATGAGTAAACACAGTTGTACTTCAGGTCCATATGAGTAATTCAACAAATCCTCCGGGGGAGATATCAGAAATATTTGCTTGTGGCAATAAGACAGGATCAGATGTATGAAACCTCCAAGTGGAATGAAGTCGGGGTGGATGAACTGCAGCCAGGTTGTTCTACTGTATATAAACCATATGTTTTGAGTTGATGGAAAGAAGGAAGAAAAATCAAAGTAATTAGCTGTATAAATAATACAAATCTTCAGTTGTTTTAATCTGTTAACAGAAAATAGTTTGCCACAGTTGAAAAGATTTAAGCTTTGTATATAAGCAGATCCACAGTACACAGCAGAGTGGAGCAAAAGCAACGTTACATAAGAAGAACCGTGAATCAGGCCAAAGACCCATCTAGTCCAGCTTCCTATATTTTACAGTGACCCATGAAATGTTTCAATAACAGACAAGTCACCAAGGTACCCATTGTTACAACCCTGTCTCTCCTCAACACTTTCATTATCTATTTCAGGGGCCTTCAAACCTTTTGGCAGGAGGGCCATATCGTCACTCTGTGTCGGGGGGGGGGAGGGGGAAACTAATTTACATTTCAAATTTGAATAAATTTACATATAAAATGTATTGGCGTGGATTACAAGGCTTGCCCAAGGGCCAGTTAGAGGGGTCTTGCTGAGGGCCGCTTTGAGGCTCACCAAAGGCTGCATCTGGCCCCCAGGCCTGGGTTTGGAGACCCCTCATTATTCATTTCAAGGTCTTCTTCAGGTTTTTGGTCTGGAGCAGGGATTTCGAAACCCTGGCCCAGGAGCCAGATGTGGTCTGGCAAGACTTGATGCATCCTGCGGCACGCTCCCTCTGGCCAATGGACAAGCATTGTAATGTATTTAATACACTCTTATTTTTAAATTTATGTATATTCATTCAAATTTGAGATGTAAATCATTTTTCTGGCTCCTGTCACAGTGTCAAAGAGATGACGTGGCCACAATGTTTGGACACCTTTGGTCTGGAGGATGATGGCATGCTCCCAATATTACATCACCCCCTGTAGGGGTGTCGTTTAAGGGATGTTGGGTTTGTGGTACGCATCAGGTGACATGCACAGGGGTGTGACATGCACTGAGGGGCTGTGACAACCCCAAAATACAACTTTGTGACGGTGCGGAAATCATGTCATATACCATTGCATGTATATTTAAAAGCAGAATCCAATGCAAAAAAACCCACTTTGAAATAGCACCTTCCTATCAAAAGTTATGGTCCCTAAACATAAAACAATAAATTATTTTATTTTTAAAATTTATATCCTGCCTTTCTCGGGCAGTAGACTGACTCAAGGTGGTTCACAGTAAAACACATTAAAAAGCAGGCCTCTGTCAGTCTTGACAGACTATGGTATCGTGCTTGGCGCTGCATACGCTGCATGCAAAGCACGAAAGCCTGGGTTAGATTATTATGGAGGATAGGCTGTTACCCAAGCAGCAAATCCCCCCTCTCCACGCCACTGAATTAGTCCAATGGAAAGGCAGAGCCAATACGATTGGATCCAGCTGGCGTTGCAGAGCTGGGCTAAAGACAGGAGCTCACCCTGTCTTGTGGGGCCGACCTGGGTCTCGAACCCTGGCCTGCTGGTTAACAGGCACAGCGTCTTAACTGCTTGCGCCACCCACAGCCCTAGTAAAACATATTAAAAACATTGAATAAGCCATTCAATTAAAAGCAATTAAGCAAGCTAAAAACATTAAAAACAGTAACCCCCCCAACTTCCCCCTCACTGAAACACTTTTTTGAAATAAAAATATGCTTATAGCTTTATGGAAAGTGAAAGTAGCCCATATCGTGGCTTTGCTCGCAAGTAGGCAAACATGCCATAGTCCAGGGGAGGCTGAGAGGAATCCAAGGATACCAGAATTGTCCTGATCCAATGAATGCAGCCCCCACAATGGTCCTGATCAGGACCGTCACTAGGGTGTTAAGAGAGGTGGATAACACCTCCAACGACCAAAATGGTTAAAATCATGGTTGTTAGAAATAATCCCACCACGTTACATAACACTGGATGTGTAATTTATAAGAGAATGCCATAAAACAAACCACTGTGAAATACCATTATCAAAACCTCCAGCCAAAAACGCAGTGGAGTGTTGGCACATAATCACACCCACCATTCAGGTTGTTACCCCACCCAGTGCATGGGGGTGATGTGCTGGCCTCCACTCTGGGTGACGCAAACCATAGTGACATCCCTGACATCCAGATGGTTATATTTTAAGACATTTCTGTTGCTAATTTCTCTCAAAGCAAGTGTCAAACATTTTCAAACAGACAAAGCACCCTTTTAAGAAGGATGTGACCAGAAAAATGGTAACTGGGCCTTTGGGTTGTGATAAATGGCAACCTCTGGGATCATGAAGATAATATCCCAGTTGTTTAGGTATCCTAGAGGACTTCAAAAGGGCTTTATAGCTTACCCTATCTCTCTCTAAGGCCGCAATCCAAAGACACTTTCCTGGGAGTAATACCTATTGAACACAATGAGGTTTACTTTTGAGTAGATATGGTTAGGATTGTAGCCTTACTGTCTATTTGTGGAGATTTACTTTCTGGGCTTGGTTATGGGTCTCTTTCCTCCCCCCTTTCCAATTATTCCAGGTATTTCTTCCCCCTTGTGGCAAGGAGGTGACACTGCCCATTAAAAAGAGGTTAAAAAAATGAATTTCTCAGCTGTGAAGTGAAACAAACCCTACAATCCAGAGTACCTACAGGAGCAGGTAAGAGACATTACGTGCACCCGTAGTTACTGCACCACCTAGTGAAAACCTATGGGAAATTCATATTGCAATCCAGAGCAAATTGTTCTTATACTGGAGCAAGGACTCCCCGTAGTTACTCTGGATTGCACCCAAAGTCAGCCTAGCATTTCAGTGGGTGCACAAATCCTACCACAACTGTAAGGTGGTGTGTAAGAGGAGGCAGTTACTAGTAGAAATAAAACCTCATCATGGCTGATCCTGCCTCTCTCCTAGGCTCAACTGGCTTCATCTTTCACCCTCCCTTACCTAGAAACACCACCTTCACCCCGCCTACCCACTACAGTCTCCTACCTCTGGTCCAGCCTCCTCAGCTGGCACAAACCAACCCCATCCAGATAGGGCAGAGCAATCTGTTCGTCCTTGTGCCAGTGTGACCTACTCCCAAGTCGCCAAACAGGCTATACAGCACACACAGCTGGCTCAGGGGGCTGTGCTGAAACAGTGCCAATGTATGGGTTGCACTGTAAAGTTCTCATTTTGTATGACCATGAAAGTGTGTGTACCAAAGATTGTTGTTGTTGTCTGTGTTGGGTGTCACCTTCGAAGTTTATTATTGTCCCCCAGTAAGCCTTTCACTTCCCCAGTATTTCCCAGACATTGTAAATATTTAAGATTTAAGGCGCAGTTCTAAGCATGTCTACTCAAAAGTCCTACTGAGTTCAATAGTTCTTACTCTCAGGAAAGTGAGAGTAAAAAACTTAGTGATTTTTTTTTAAAAGCTCACTTACAATTTACCTGGAGCAAAGTTGATTTCCAGTTCATTAATGTGTCTGTGGGACATAAATGTATCACTAATAAATGAGAAAGACATAATTGGAGGGGTTGGTGAAATGAGGAAATACTGTATTTATTCGAATCTAACACTCACCTTTTCCAGCCAAATTCCGTTTCCAAAATCAGGGTGCGCGTTAGATTCAAGTAAATACAGCAACTTGTTTGGGACACAGGGCAGAGTATAGAGGCTGTGTAAAACTTACCCATTGTCCTTAATCATCTTTACATCAAAATAGCAAATGAGAAACATACAGAAAATAGATAAAATTCAGCTGTTGCTTTCAGTAAGATCTAGCAGTCTGTGTGCAGCCAACAATACTGTTTAATTCTTTAAACCTACATTTCTCTGTGTGGCGCAAGTGTTATGACACTGTGCCTGTTAACCAGAAGGCCAGGGTTTGAGACCCGGGTCCCCACAAAACAGGGTGAGCTCCTGTCCTTAGCCCAGATCTGTGACGCAGATAGAACCAATCGTATCGGTTCTGCCGTTCCATTGGACTATTTCAGTGGCGTGGAGAGGGGGGATTTGCTCCTTCGGTAACAGTCTATCCTCCATATCAGCCTACCCAGGCCTTTGTGCTTCGCATACAGCGTTGAAAACGAAACCATAGTCTTTCAAGACTGATGGATGCCAATACAATGCTATTGGCTCCTATGGAATAGCTAGAGCAAAATGCCAAGTCAAAAGGAAAAATGTGGCAGAAGTGAAGAACAGGCCAGGTGGGGTGTGAATCCATTAATGTTTATAAGCCTCAGATAGAGAGTATTAATTCACTGAATGGTTTAGACAGCAAATAATTTATAGCCTTGGTTTGTGCTGTGAGTATCATCATGCAGAGTTATATGTTTATACTATTTCTGTCTTGTTGAAACTTTCACTCTTTGGAAATACACCACCAGAAGTCGGTTTGTAAGATGTTGTTGATGTAAAAATGCTTAAAGGGTTTGTTCTTTGTGCAAAATGCACTGACTTGAAACAGGAAGTACAGTAGCATGAATCAGTTGTTCTTGTATTTTCATTCTTTCTTCCAACCATTTCAGTTTTGCTAGAATTAAGCATAAATTGGAATATTGTTAATGATCAGAGTGCCAACCTCTTAATATGGGTACATCTACCTTATAATGTTGACATCTGTTAATGATTATTAGTGGAACGATAATCCATTGCACTTGTCCAAAATTTACAACTTAATCCTTTGCATGTCTATTCAGAAGTACATTACACTTTATTCAATGGGGTTTACTCCAAGATAAGGGTTCATAGGATTGTAGCCTTAGTTCCTCCTTTTACCTTTGGTCAGGGTTTTCCAGATTATGGCCAAGGGGCCACATCTGGTCCATCACAAGATTTTATCCAGCCCAGAGCAACTAAAAATATTTTGTTTCCCAACAACACAGTCAGACAGTTTACACATGCTGTTCTGTCCACCACACTCATTTCCATATGGCCAGATGTCAGCCTTGCTAACCCTCAGTTTCAGTCACCTGGGCCAGACTGCAAGGATCTAAAACCATAACTATTCAGTGTTAACCTCACCACTGCTGGTAACTCAGGTTTGCACATGTTGACTTTACAGCAATGCTATAAAATGATAACTGTGAGGAAATAGCATCATTTTTGCACATGTGTAAACAAATCATAATCTAGAACAGATCAGGAGACAAGGGCATGTCATGTATTGCTTGCCTACACTCTATATAAAACTGATTTTGGGGGGAGCAGGCCATGAAAAAGTGTAAAATATATGATGTGCCCTCCCATGCTGAAAAGGTTTGGAGACTCCTGCCTTTCCCAAACACTCAGAGGCCATTGTAAGTCCTTATCAGGGAAGGGCATTAGTGATGGTTTTTCCAAAACCAAAAAAAAAGGATATTGTGAAACACCTACAGGTTCATAAAAACTATTAGTGGGTTGTAATAGCATTTCTGAGATAGGAGGAGGCCTGAAAGTGGGGGGGGGGGGGGCTTGGCTTCTTGCACCCTCTGGAGGGCCAACACTGCCTCCTGAAAGTATTTATAAAATACTCATAGCAAAATCGAGAAGATCCTGCTGTCATCATCCCACCCCCTTCAGGGGATAGAGACATGGCTTACCTGCCTCTGGGGTATTGCAGTTGGAACCCCCTCCTTAGGTCATCATCTTGTATGGAGTTAGGCACACTGCTCCTTACTTGCATTGGTTTAAAAGTTGTCACTTTTCTCCACTTTGGACAAAGTGTGATTTCATTTCACTCCCTTCTCTCTGTTTCATGTTTAAGGGTAGAAGAATACAGTGGCGCCTCACGTAATAAGTTTAATTCGTTCTGGAGGCATGCTTGTTACGTGAAACGCTCTTTATGTGAAGCGGATTTTCACATAGGAAATGATGGAAACTCAGATGATTGGTTCCACAACCCAAAAAATATTCATATAAAAATATTAACTGTTTATAAAAATGATTACAAAACACTGTAATATAACACAAAACACTGTAATATACAGTAACAAACAACACTGCATTAAAGAAAATACTGTACAGTAATAAACTGTACTGTACCTTTGAAAACCTTCCTGGCTGATATGAGTGTTACAGAGAGAGGGATGACTTTGGCTGCAATCCTAAAGACACTTTCTTGGGAGTAAGTCCCATTGGACACAAAGGTGCTTACATCAGAGTAGACATGGTTAGGATTGTGCTCTTCACAGTCACCCATGGAGTCACTGCTATCCATTGGCTCAATGGAATCTTTGTCTTTTTGTGCAACTTTAACATTCCCAAGCTGCTGACGGGGAGCAGCACTAGAACATTGATAAGGCACACCTTCCACACTACCACACACAGATCCCACATACAAACCTGGCTCAGGCTGCTCCCCCCAGTACCCCCATGAGTTCCCTGGCCATGGAAGCCTATTCCAAACTCTCACAAGTGCTCTTTACTCAAGACAGTGCTCTTTATGCAAGTCAAAATTTCTGAGAAAATTTTGTTCTTTACCTAAAATGCTCTCTACCCAAGCCGCTCTTTACTCAAGGTACCACTGTAGTAAGTTTGAGAAACAGAATGTATATTCAACGCCAGAGAAATTAATTCAGTATCTATATAAAAAGACAGCATGGTTCTGATGGAAGTTATTGCTGGAATAATCTATGATGATGGCTTGTAGAAAGGAGAAGCAAATAACAGCCTCTTTCCTTTAGTTCTGAATCTTCGTATTCAGGGATCACCTTCTGTCATAATGGTGTAGGAGAGAGATCAGAATTCTAAAAATAAGTGTCATTGTTTACATCACAATTGAAGAACAGATTTTCCCCATTTTTTGATAGAGATTAGCAGGCTTACTTTTGAAGGTCTGTTCATTTGTTTCAAATATTTTGCTTATATGAGTAACATTCATGTGAAAATATTTTGTTACTTCTTCCTATTTTGAGTGATGGGTGTTTTTAAGATAAGTTACTTTTCTTTTCCCAGGATCTTTTGGATGAAACAAAATCTTTAGCTGAGGCTTGGATATACATTTTTGGTTGGCAAATACGGGTAGCAAACCTTCTCTACTAACCCCTGCTAACTGAGCAAGAGGCACTCTTTCAAGTGGGTGTTCCTCTTTTATTTAGCAGGGGGAGAGTAACAGGCCCTACACACCCCAGCAGTGTCTGTTCAAGTGGCTTCTGCTGGTGTTCTTTGCATTTTAGATTGTGAGCCCTTTTGGGACAGGGACCCGTTAGCTTTTAATTAGCTATTATTATTTTTCCATTTTCTTTGTAAACCGCTTTGTGAACTTGTTAGTTGAAAAGCGGTATATAAATACTGTAGGTAGTTAGGTACTAAACCCTACACATTAGCTCTGTTCTCATCCCAATACTGAGTAAATAGCTGAGTCTGAAATATTTTTACCCATGCATTGCCTTCCTGGAAGCAGGTGAGAAATTGTAGGACACCCCCCCTCCCCGCCTAAGCATTTGTCTCTTGGTGAAGCCAGATATAGGTTTTAGGCAAGAGACATTTGTTTACAAATGCCATGCGGCTACCAAGCATTTCCTTCCCCTTAATCAAGCAACAGTGACATGTACCTTGCTAGTTCTGCTGAACTAGAACTATTTAGTGAGACTAACTCCACAATATCCTATGTACTTGGGTACTGACTGAAAAAGCATATTGGAGAGCAAGGTCTCAGCAGCAGAATAAATAGAAGTAAACCAAAGCAAGATATGTTGTATGGGACAGCAAGTAGCAGTCCAGAAAAGAAGCATGGCTCAGAAGGTTGACCAGCCTGGTATCTCATGGGCCTCAGGTTCAACTTCTGCTATACAGGTTCTTATTACTATGAAGTGCCTACAATAATGTTTTGCCCTCTAAACAGGATTACACATTGTAGTGATTAACAGAGCAGCTATTTGATCTGCTCTGTATGCATTCCATCATGATCCCAAAAATGTTAGCAGAATTTGGCAGCCAATCTGTGAAAAATAGTGCTGGCTTTACTTAAGCAGGCAAAACAATGCTTTTATCAGCTTTTAAAAAGAAAGCTAGCATGCTAAGAATACCCAACTTCCACATATCTTTAATCCCAGGAGACTTATGGATGCTTTCTAGTCATTAGTTAGTAAAGCTTCACAACTCTTCTGGGAGGCTTACAAGTATATTCTGATTGGTAAACAGAGTCATGGAGAGGTGAAGTGGCTTTTTTAAGGGGTACGCTTAGCAAAAAAAGCCATGCCCACCGTCCTCCTATCCCACATACTATATTACTTATTGGAACTGAGTTCAGTGAAGATCTGTGATCAGACCAGGCTTGTGAGCCCTCCTCATCCTGATCAGGTATAAAACACACCCCTTCTGTCATAGTCACATAGTACACCACAACCTGTTTGTTATTTTTGGCTTCAGACTCGCTGTGCAAATGAGTGAGAGGTGGACAGTTCACAGTCTTCACTGTTTCAAATAGACGAGTTCTGAAATTCTTTGGTAATGGGGCAACACCTGAGGTCAGCCTGGCTAAGAGTCACAGGGGCCTGACAAACTAACCCCTGGCAGATCCCAGTGGAGGCATGAGTCTCTCAACTACTGCCTTATCCACCATCCTTAACCATAATTAGGCTTCCTCTGAGGCCTCTATGATTCCCCCCACCCAAAACATGATGCATCCTGAAAGATATGGCAAGAAGTGGTGGAACAGAGGGAAGAAATTATTCTTTTTCTCCTTCTACAGCTTCCCAACTTGTGAAGTGGTGATTTACAGTCCTAGAACAGATTCATCATTAGATTTGGTGCTGTGATGTTGCAGCAAAGTCACCAAATTGGGGTGAAACTCATTAGGTGGTAGATGGTCCAGAGAAGTTGGGCAACTGCATCAGAGATACGAGCAAGGAATGTTAAGGGACATGCAGCATCCTCTCATTTGTTGTTGAAGAAAGCACTAAAATAGCCACAGGTGTTACTTGGTCTGTGTTTGATACTGCTGGAATTCCAAAAGAACATTTATTTCCACAGGACTTTACCTCTCTGCACCCCTGATTAAATAGGGACAGTTGTTTATATTGTTTTTATAACAATATTGTTATAAAAGAATATCAGTTTCTTGGTGCTTACTCTTATCCTGTGGGCTGTGGGTGGCGCAAGTGGTTAAGTCACTGTACCTGTTAACCAGCAGGCCAGGGTTCGAGACCCAGGTCGGCCCCACAAGACAGGGTGAGCTCCTGTTCTTAGTCCAGCTCTGCAATGCCAGCTGGATCCAATCGTATTGGTTCTGCCTTTCCATTGGACTAATTCAGTGGCGTGGAGAGGGGGGATTTGCTGCTTGGGTAACAGCCTATCCTCCATAACAATCTTAACCAGGCTTTCATGCTTTGCATGCAGCGTATGCAGCGCCGAGCACGATACCGTAGTTTCAAGACTGACGGAGGCCTGCTACTCTTATCTGAAAACTGCATTGCCAGTGAATTAAAATGATGTTGTATCAGTATGTTCAAAATGGTCTTGAGTGTTAAATCTTTTATGATAGGGTTTCTATCTGAACAGAAAAATTATTGCTCTTTCCAACATTTAGTTTCCCATTCCCTGATCTAGTGATCTTTGTAACTTGAAAGCTTGCATGTTCAGTAATAAAATAAATAGGTCCACCAAAGCTGTGGGCTTCCCAGTTTATCTCTCTCCTATATCTGTTTTGAGATGATCTGTTTATATTTCACACTTAAGCATAAACTGAATTTCCACTCATAAACAGCTGGTTACTCCCTTGATGCAGCCCAGTCTAAATGCATCTCTCCTTCTTGGAAAGACCATCAATAGCCTGTTGTATCCCTTCCTTCTCAAGCAAGAGACCCCCCTCTGCAACAATCCTTTGTGGTTATAGTGGCATTTCATTCCCTCCCTTGCCCCCCTGCCGCAGCTCTGCAGGCAGCTTTGCCGCTTTTGAGGGCTGCCGTGATTCAAGCCTGGTGCCATTGGTCAGGACATGAATCCCAGCCAAGCTAAATCACAGGTGGGGGAGGGGAGCAAGAGCGACACACACCATGTGTTGGCACACAATACCAGATGCAGGTTTTCATAATGGGGAAGCCTTTTTTGCCCCAGGCATCGTTCATTGTTCAGCAGCCCTGCAGAAGAGCTGTAAAAATAGAACTGCTGATAGGTGGATGAAAGTGTAAACAGGAGATGGTGTTCTGGGTAATTTTTCATGGACGGTACTATTGTAACTGAGAAGGTAATTCTCTAAGAAGGTACCATAGCATTGTTCTTTTGCCTTTTTTTAAGGATGCTTTATATATTTTCTGCATTTCCATCCTGTAAGAAATGCATTGCCATCTGTGAAGCTTTACTGCTTCCCTACTGTCTACCTCCCCCAAATATATGAGTAAGTTTTCATATGCTGGTTGAAGACGAGAGCTTGGAAAAAGCATGTTCTCTCCTCTCCACGCTCCACAAAGAAATAGCTGGACTTCCTTCCTCCTGCTTGCTCTTTTTTTTAGGTACTTGCATTTACATAAGCTTTCAGTAGGCAAAGTGGAGGTTTTACCCATGGAGAGAATCTTTGCTCAATTTGAAAAACCACTTAGCCAAGATAAGCTTAATAGAAGTGAATCACCATTTCAAAATGTACAAAGGATCAAAGTGGATTGTGAGTGCAAGATTTTGTACACGTGTGCATGCACACTTACGCTCAAGCCCCAAATTGCACGTTTACTATCATTATATTGATGTTTCTCGCTAAAATGCTTTTGTTGCAAAATATGGAAGGCATCTTGAAATCTGTAATAATGTGCAGAAGGAATAAAACAGCTAGGGGGCTGTACATCCCAGGCATCCTTAGTTCACTAGTCAACCTTTATTTGTGGTTTCTGCCAACCATTTCCATCCCTTCCTCTAACATATGAAGAGAACATTGGGTTGGAAAGATCAGTCTGTCACTTTTGCGTTGGGTTTTGAAGAAGGCAGAAGCAGGCAGGAGTTCCTTTTTCTGATTCTGTTTCTTGTAAGCCTGACATGTGATGCTTTTGAGAATCTCCCCCATTCCTACAGTAACCTGCGTTCCAGAGGGATTGGAGGAGGTGAGGGGTTCTTTCACCTGTTTAAAGCCCTCTCCAAGTTATCTGAAGTTTCTAAGAACTCTGAGGATTTGTGTTTTCACAGCCATGGCAAAGTTGGTTGACATGGACTATTTGGCACTCTGCACTCTGGGTAGATAAGTAGAAGCACCTTGTAAACATGTGCTTGACCAGTGTTTCTTGGCATTGCTGTACTCATTTGCACAGTTCACATAGAAGGAGTACCACAAGAAGTAGCTGGTAATGATGCAGTTGCATTGGTGTTACATTGGAGTTGCATTTGGGTAACAGTTGCATGGCTCAGTCCTACCTGCTTTAGCCTCTGTATTCAGGTTTTCAGCCATGACATCCAATATGTAGATGTCGAGTAGACACAATTTTGACCTAATCATAGAGTTGGAAGAGACTTAATAGGTCATCTAGTCCAACCCCCTCCCTGTAGCAGGAAATCCTCCTAGATCATATCTGACAAGAGCTTCTCAAGCCTCCACTTGAAGCTACCCAATGAGGGAGGAATCCACCACCTCTCTTGGCAGTCTATTCCTCTTCCAAACTGCTCTGACCATCAGGAATTTTTTCCTAATATCCAGCTGGAACTCTTTTCTTGGAGTTTATACACATTGGTTCTAGTTCTACTTTCAGAGGCCATTGAGAACATATGTGTCCCTTCTTCCATATGACAATTCTTCAGGTATCTGAGATCATATCCCCTCTTAGCCTTCTGTTCTCCATGCTGAACAGACCAAGTTCTCCCAACCTTTCTTCATAAGTCTTGTCATGGAGCCCACTGATAATCCTTGTCACTGTCTCTGAACCTGCTCTAGTATGGCTGCATCTTTCTTAAAGTTAGGTGCCCAGAACTGTTCACAATGCAAAATAAAGACAAACTATAACTTCTCGTAAGTTGGAAGCTACAGTTTTCATAGTGAA
Source organism: Cryptoblepharus egeriae (assembly GCA_030015325.1). Taxonomy (NCBI): domain Eukaryota; kingdom Metazoa; phylum Chordata; class Lepidosauria; order Squamata; family Scincidae; genus Cryptoblepharus; species Cryptoblepharus egeriae. The sequence continues at coordinate 980,906 of JAREYC010000014.1, forward strand.
AGCTAAAATTGCATTTGCCTTTTTTGCAGATGAATTACACTGCTGACTCATGTTCAGCTTGTATTCCACAGTAACTTCAAAATCCTGCTCACGTGTTGTGTTGACAAGCTGTATCTCGCATTTTATACCCATTTCTTTGGTTATTTTTGCCTACGTGCAAAACCTTGTATTTTTCCCATTAAACTTCATATTCATTTCAGCCCAGTATTTCAGTTTATCCAGATCCTCCTGAAGACTTCTCCAGTCTTTTGTTGTTTTGCTACTCCTCCTTATTTGGTGTTATCCGCAAATTTTATGAGGTTCCCTACATCCAAGTCATTACTATTCACCCCCTATTACTAATCTTCTGAACAGTGCTGGCCTCTCTGAGACCATCTGAAGCAATGGCCTGTGATAGCAGATTTGTTGTGCCACCTCTGAGCACCCCCTGGATGCTCCTATTCCCTGGAAAAGGAATAGGTGGACCGAGAGGAAAAGGAAATGTGGCGGAGAAGAGAGTGTTGACCTGGAACACTGCAGAACAGGAGTGGCTGGTACATCGTGGGGTAAAGGGGAGCAGCATTTGATCTGCCACATCAGACACCAGAAGTTCTGAGCCAAAATACTTCTGAGGAACCTAAGGGAGTTTGGAGATCCAGTGGAGATCCAGTGGAGTTTGAGATCCAGTGCAGGCGGCTTTCCTGATATTCATTCAGTTCTGGGGGGAAGGGGACTAGATAGTTTTCTAGACTCAGAGCCCAATCCGATGCCTGTTAGAATCCGATGCCTGTCTAGGCCCATTGCATTCAATTAAGCCAGGAAAATGTATATAGGATTGCAGCCTTAGTTACTTATAGCACAACAAAATGGCAGCCATAAGTTCCAGACCTCTGTCCATACTATAAGTGTTTAAAGAATTCAAATGCTTATAATATTTATGTGAAGCCCAGCCAGACCCCAACTTCCTGCCTAGAAGTTTAATGCTGGTGGTCTGGAACTTGAATTATCTTTCCAGTGCAAATTTTTATGAATAATATCTTGACCTATAATAGTCATCGGGTGAAGGGTAGGTCTGCAGAAAACATCTTTTAAAACAGACCTTTGCCTATCCCTATACCTGAACAATGAATGGGAATGTACCACTTGCTATATAATAGCAAGATTTCTGTTAGTGTCAAGGCACTTTGTTATAAAAAATTGCTTTACAATTCCTTACAAAGGTGGTGCTTGTTTCAGAGTCCTGATTTTACGTTATCTTGTGAGTCTTAATTTATAAGCTGCCTTCATTCTATGATTGCAAAGAAGAGGAACTTTAAACCCTTTTTAGCACACAAAAAAGGCAGCACAATCCTCTGACCCCTGGCTTTACTTTAGAGCTAAATAGGAGCTGTATTCCAAATAATGTAGAAATGGTATACAGGGCTGTGGGTGGCGCAAGTGGCTAAGTGCCTGTTAACCAGAAGGCCAGGGTTCGAGACCCGGAATTGGCCCCACAAGACAGGGTGAGCTCCTGTCCTTAGCCCAGTTCTGCGACGCCAGCTGGATCCAATCGTATTGGCTCTGCGTTTCCATTGGACTAATTCAGTGGCGTGGAGAGGGGGGATTTGCTGCTTTGGTAACAGCCTATCCTCCATAAAAATACAACCCAGGCTTTCGTGCTTCGCATGCAGTGTATGCAGCGCTGAGCACGATACCATAGTCTTCCAAGACTGACGGAGGCCTGCTTTTTTTTTAGTGTACAGTATTCAAGAAGCAATGCTGGTACTCTTTGGGTAAGAGCACTTTATTTCATAGGAAAAGGAAAAAATAAGCTACAATGGACCACAAAATTGTGACTGGACAGATCAGACTATGCAGGATCTCCGCTGAAAATACCAAATTATTCAAACTTGCTGAAATATATCAGAAGATGTGCTCCCAATTAAACCACAGACTTTCCTCTCCCAGAGGAAGATTTGTGGGAAAATGAATTTGAAAGGAACTATTTGGCTGAGAGCAACTGGACCAGCGAGATCCAACTTCCTTTCTCTGCTAGTAATTATTAATGCTTTCCCCTCTCCAGAGTTATTGGAGACTCAAACTTGTTGGCTCCTTTGTCACTACAGGTACAGTTGGCTGGCTTCAAGCATGTAGTCTCTGGGACAGCATTGGAGAAACATTGGCACAGAGTATTGTAAAATACATTAATTTAAGCTAACATGGTATCCTGGAAGATTCTGATCACTGTGTAATTCAGACTTGCCTCATTTAATTAACATGCCCTTTGCAGAATCCCTCCAATGTATGAATATAGTTTGTTGTCCTTGCTAAATCTGCTGCTTTTTCTGATGCATTTTAAGACCCTATATTCATTCCCCATCTGACAATATGTAGAGACAATTTTAAAAATGACAGTACAAATGGAATTAGAGCTCATTAACTGCAGCGTTGGATTTTTAGTCTTTCCAAGTAGAGGCCCTTGCTGATAGCCAGTTGCATGCATTTTGGTGTGTGTGTGTGTGTGTGACTATCTCATGAGTCAGTCTCAATTTGGCATACTTAGATCTCCTGTGCTGTTAATGATGGTTAAGTTGGCCGTGTACTGATTGTAATTTAATGCTGGTCTTGGACTATAATTATAATGCACATACCAAATAAATTTGGAGAACAGTCTACTGGTCTAAAGGAAACATTAACACATATGACAGCAGCATCCTAGTCAATAATATTCAATGACTCATGTTAACTATTTGCCCTTAGAGGTACTTTATGTAGAACAGTGGACACTGTTAAGACTGGACACTATCTTCATTTTTCCAACTAATTGTGAACCAGTGACACCCAGTAACCCAAACTGCTTGGAAAATTTTAATAGCCCTGCATTTCTTTGCTCATGGTCTTCATGCTATTGATAGAAACATAAGGAGGTAAATTGGGAGCTTATTTCAGAAAATATGATATGAAGAAGATCCCTACTCGTGTATATAGAACTGTAGGTAGAAGTGATGTAAAGTTAGCTGTTTCATAGGTAGCTAGTCCCTGCTCTAGATATCTTTTTGGAGGTGAGCTTAATTAAGGTGCAACATAAAGCAGCTGCTTTCTTTAAGGCAAAGTACCTGTTCATATGGTCCACTTCTATTGATGATTGTGACTGTATAAAGGTCCAACTTTTAGAATCCAAGATTTGACTGAACACGAATGGCCACTGCAAATCACAATTTTTAAAAAACTGCTTAATCAATTAGGCTCAATTTAAGCAAGAAACCTGGAAGTTGGTCTTAAACCAACTTCACTGTTTTTTTTATACACTGATTTTTTTATCCACTGGAGGTTCTGGAACAGAACCCTAGTGGATAACAAGGGACATCTGTATAAGAATGATGGGTTGAGCTGGCTATACAACAGCAATATCTCTTATAGAAGTACCTAACACAGAAAATCTTTATTTTTGTGAACAGAGGAACACAGTGACTGTTATGTAGTGGAATTGTTTTGTGAAAAAGAAAGAGGATATGGCAGCTGATTGCCTGCTTTTTGGAATTGCTAGCTCTGTAAGATATGGGTCTCTGTGAACCAAGATGGGTTTGACTGCCAAAGTTTTGATTTGCTTGGAATAAATCCATGAGGAATTTGTTGGATTAGGATTAGGTTGCATAAAGCTAGAATCTAAGTTTTCATTCTAAATGTCAGTCATAAAAAGTGTTCCGTTTACAGGAACGTGTTCTACTTTTGTTATTTTATATATTGTAACTTTCTAATATCTTTTCAGATTCCCTGATTGTTTAGATTTATGTTAAAGTGACTTTGGGGAGTTCTGGCCAGTTCTTTCAGTTAGTATCTTGATGATGTACTCTGAGAATAGCTCAAAAAAGGACAAAGATAATGCTTGATTGATGGCTGCTGTGGCTCAGCAGATCTTATTCTCCCCAACGACTGTAATACAAGCCACAACAGTGCAAGCTTATCTTCACTGTTCCGTTAATGTCTATCTTTGAGTTGGTGGGATTCTCCTTATTCCCACACAAATGTGCATGAAGAGTGCTTCACCTGCATGGTTGTTGGTTTGGTGATGCCATAGGAAAAGCTATCGGCCTTTTGCCTGGCAGCTGTTTCACCTTACAGTAGCCAAATCTGCAGTCACCTTCCTTTTCTTTGTCTCGCTTGCCAGATGGGTTGTCATTGCCAGAGGCAGCTGCAGCTCATTGCTAAGAGAGCAGCTTCAAAAAGGCCACACTGGACAGAGATAGAACTCGACAGGCTAGCAGAATCAGAAGCCTGAGGCAAAGCAGTTGTGGCAGCAAGACCAAAGGAGTCCTTGCAGTGTGTTGCAGGGGAAAACGGTAGATGGCTCTGACAGCTGCAGCCTGCAAGGAGGACGTCGAAGCCTCCCCCGGTGTCAGAGGGACCAGCATGCATTATGGTTGTCTGCTGTGACTTTTCCCAGAAGGGTTTTGATGCTGCATTGCAATCCTGGCCTGCATTGCCTCTGATTTCCACCACAGGGAACACAATGGAAGCAGAACAGTGTTGAGCTCTCTGAATATATTGAGACATGGTGCAGATCAGGGCAAGTCCAAGCCCTTTTCTACCTGAATTGTGTGCACAACTCTTGTATGTCAAGCAGCTCAAAGTGGCATTTTGATTACAGATTCTTGGCCTGTGTAAAACCTCTTATCAATTGGTTTAAGTACTATGCTGCTGTTCTACTGGTACTCTAATAAAACCAGGTATTTATATACTTTGGTTGCCAACTTGGGGAAGGACAGAGTTTTATCTCTGCTGTCATACTGAAATATGGTGGTGCTCCAGGTGGCTTGGAAACTCAGCAGAAGGTCAGGAACAGTCTTCCACACATCCTTCCCTGTCCTTTCCAATCTTGGGAGAAGGGTGGAAGTTCATTCCATTTTCCTGAACTTCAAAAATATTCCGAATAAATAGCACACCTGCAGGGTTGCTTTCCAAATTAAAAGTTTGGGAGAAGGGCAAGGGCTTGTCACATATTCACCAAGGAGTGGAAGGCTCTCTCCAGGGAAAGGAAATTTGTGGGTTCCCAAGTAAAAAATTTTAGAAAGTTTTTTTTCCTGTTTCATCTAGAAGGAAAAAAAGCACTATGATCAGTTGATTTATTATGTGGACCTCTTTCTCTGTGCCTTTTGATCAGCTAATGAATGCAAACGATCAAGCAGTCATTTTTATGGATTTTTAAAAATAAGTCTTCAGAAACAAGAAAATTAATATCCCTCCAGGGATATCCTGGACTCTGACCTTGGCAAGCAATTGAAAATTCAAGCTACAATATTCAGATGGATTTTTCTTTCTTCCTTTCAACAGTGAAATATCCCTGCCCTTCTGACAATGCTACTCTAGAGATTTGGTGTGGGAAGCATAGTCCTGCTATATTTTCCAGTCATAATACTTTAAATACTTGGGAGAAAGTAAAATAGCAAGAGATTGTCTTCATCACTTTGCACATATGCACATGCATACACTTTCTGGACTGAGGGGGCCACCAGTGACACTCACTTTAGCAGGACAAAATTACCTAAAGGCCAGGTGAGTTGCTGCACGTATCACAGTGTTCAGTTTGCTACTTCTAAGCCTGAGGTCTCAGAACCCAAAGGAGCATTGTGAAAGTTGAGCCATTACACCTATCTATGAGGAGGCAGAAATTAATGGACTGTAATAAGCACAGTCAATCAAAGCATGCTTAAGAAAATGCATTATGCGCTTATCTTGTACTTTCACTGAGCTGTCCAAAATGCAGGAATTTGTTTTCTCTTTCTTTTGTGGCCCAATTCCAGCCAGGATTCTAAGAAGTCCCAAGTGCTATTGTGTGTTTTTACAGGTGTTTCTATTAAGGAACTATCATGTGGTCACCATGCAAGCTGGATATAATGTTTGCTATGCTGCACGCTTTATATCTGCTGCCCTTGCATACCTTGAAGACTGGCAAAGCGTTCACCAGCCCAATACACCATTTTTACTTTGCACCAATCGACTAGAAAGTTCAGAGGTACTATGAGAATTTTCACTTTGTATACCCCATTACTATCCATCTGAGGGTTCCTTGCATCATAGAGCACAATCCTAACCATGTCTACTCAAAAGTAAGCCCCATTGTGTTCAATAGGTCTTACTCCCAGGAAAGTGTCTTTAGGATTGCAGCCAAAGTCACCCAAACGCTGGAACTGGCGTTGTTTAGAATATGAGACTGCCTTGTATTGCTGAACTGTAGACAATATGGGAAAGAGCATTTCACTAATATAATGTTCTATACACTCTCTTTCTGGTTATAATGTGGTCTCTAACCCTTCTTTCAGTTGACATGGATGATGAAGATGGCCGATGCTTGCTAGATGTAATTTGGTAAGTCTTTGCCTTCCCTGCGACTTGTATATTTTATTCTCTGTTGTGGCAAAGTGTTTTCATTTTCATTTTTCAAATTCCATTAGGGATTTATGTTTCATATGAAGTAGTTCCACCCATTCTTGATTCCAAGTCTTGGAACCTCTCCTCAAGGCACCTATTCTGCTGTCTGTCTACAACCTGGCATTTCCATAATCATTATGAAAGTGATGCCTAGAACTGAAAGAGTTAGACAGCTTCCAGAGTAAATTGTTGTTACACCGGAGCAAGGACTCCCCGTAGTTACTTTGGATTGTAGTTACTTTGGATTGTAGTTACTTTGGATTGTGCCCTTAGTTCCCGGTACTTAGATCTTGGTTTTGGGGGGGAGGTAAAGAATAAGAATGTGTTAGGGAACCCAGGTACACCAATACCCCACTGAAAGAAAATGAGCATGTGTGCATATTTTGTACATATTAATAAATAACACAAAAGTATATTCTGTAAAATATATTGATCTTGCTCCAGCTAAAATGAATTGCAGTGGTCAATAGAAAATGAGCTGTTTTTAAACTGAGGGGAATTTGCATGGAGGGTTGCTTTACAATTACGATTATGAATACCTTTATTGGCATTAAAAGTTACAACCAAACAAAAACAAAAAGACAAAAGAGCAATATCATGTGAAAGGAGTTGGGGTGTGGGGAGTTGCTGTATATACAGGGGCAGTGGACTGCCAAGGTATAGAATAGCTCTTTGGGTGCTGGTCTGTATGGGAAAGGGAATGTAGATGTACTGTGGGTGTGCATTCCATGGAAATAATAAATTGCCAGTTTTGAAGACCAATGTAATTGATAAGTTGCCTCAATGAAGGGAGTCACTCCCTAGCAATGCACAGCTATTTCTCTTGGTCAAAGCATAAGCAATTCCTAGCCTTGTAATTAGCAACTTTGTATTGCTCTCAATTTTTAAAATGCAAGTTTTAAACAATTCTCTGTGATTGTGTTTTGTTTCCAGTGATCCTCAGGCCTTGAATGATTTTTTACATGGCTCTGAAAAGGTGAGGCATTAGCTCGTGTGTATTTTTCTTTCAATGCTTAAGTTAACGCATATTTCATTAATAAATCTGAAGCTTGAATTGCCTTTCGTTTGTTTGACCAACGGACAGTGGAGAAGGTGCTGCAGTTAGCATGTTTTGTCCATTGTTTTTGTCAGAGAATTTACAAATATCACTCTTCTTTGTAGTAATCTATGAAAAATTATTTGCTTGCTGGTATGAACAATTCTACCAGCACAACTGGTGGTTTATTTCCCATTCTGGGAAAGTCTGAAAGCCGTGGTCTGAAGACAAAGTGATATTAACCCACAAATCCAGAGTAACTACGAGAGCACGTAAAAGACTTTACATGTACCCGTAGTTATTGCACCACCTAGTGAAAACCTATGGGAAATTCATATGGGAATCCAGAGTAAGTTGTTCTTACACCGGAGCAAGGACTCCCCATAGTTACTCTGGATTTTGCCCTTAGTCTCCATTTCATATCAGCCTAACTCTTTGTATACTGTCAATCTGGAATTCACATTCACATACAGTAATTTAAATCTTTTTATTACAGATTGACAGTGATGATCTCCTGGACAACCCAGGAGATGCAGCCAGTGCCTTTTTTGAGGGTGCTGGGGTATGTATTTTCATTTAATCTAATTTTAAAATTTAGCAGTTTTTGTTCATTTTAGAAGCATGGTGTCCCTTCTTTGTAAATGTTATAATTTTTATAATGCTCAATGCATGTTGAAAGAGCACATGATGTGAGGTTACACTCTTGTGACTGTACACAGGCACGAAAACAGAAAAACTTAGCATGGTTCTAAGAAACATGCAGAGGCATAGAAAGACATGTGGGTGCCATGACCCCAGTTAAAAACTGCTAAGAAGGTGCAGAAAGGCAATCTCAACATAACATCTTGCTTCAGGTCTCTGCTGTAAATCAGACATTGTACGGAGGATTTGTCAAATGTATTGATAATCAGGCAGGCAAAGTTCATAGGAGAAAGAAACTGCTCAATGGCATCCTGTGAAAATAAAAACTGTTGAACACAAACACCACATTTTAAAACATTGTTGAATACAGAAAGTTCTAAAAATTCTTCTGTGTTATTTTGCTGAAATTATTTTTCTTTTTGTGTTTAATCTTCATTCTTTCAGCTGCACGTTCAAGAATCGTCTGGCAATCATCTGAACACTGAACAAAACCAGCCCACAACCAGCGTTGACCTAGACTTCTTGGAAGATGACATCCTGGGATCGCCTTCAGGGGGTGCGGCCAGCCTGCAGAACTCAGACCAGCCCTGTGACATCCTTCAGCAGAGCCTGCAGGAGGCAAACATCACTGAACAGACTCTGGAGGCAGAGGCAGAACTGGACCTTGGTTCTTTTCAGCTTCCTACACTCCAGCCAGTGGTCCACACTGCCTCTGACGGCACTCCACAAATTTTCTCCAGTGGAGCTGACCTGATTGGATTGCAGCAACCTGCCGTCCTGACACATCAAGCACTGGTGCAGCAGTCAGTAGGGGCTGATGTTGTCAACAAGGCTATCAGTGTGCAGCCTTTTCTCCACAGCTTGGGGAATGTCACCTTACAGCCAATTTCCAACCTTCAGGGATTGCCCAACGGAAGTCCCAGTGGTGCACTGGGCATTGGGCCAATTCAAGTGGTTGGCCAGCAAGTGATGGCAATCAATCAGCCAGCTCAGCAAATCATCGCTAAGCAAGTTCAGCCTTCCCAAGTGGCTACTATGCCAGTAGGGAGTTACATCACTCAGACTGCACCGGACCAGCAACAAGTCACCCTTGCTTCTGCCGGAGTGTCTCCACAAAATGCTGGCCTTGTCATCCAGAAGAATCTCCCAGCAGTGGCCACAACAACTCTAAATGGAAGTTCTATGTTTGGGGGTGTATCTGCCACACAAGGCTCCCAGCCTCTCACAGTTACATCAAACTTGAGCAGTTCCTTGGTACAGGCACAAAATGTGATCATTCACCGGACACCCACACCAATTCAACCCAAACCTACAGGAGTCCTCCCACCAAAATTATACCAGATCACACCTAAACCTTTTGGCCCCAATAACACCACCCTGACCATTCAGAATGAAGCTGCCCTCCAACAGAAAGCTCAACAAAACCTAACCTTTATGGCAAGCAAAGCAGGGCAGAATGTGGTGTTGTCTGGCTTCCCACCGGGGCTTCCTGCCAACATGTTCAAACAGCCTCCACCACAGCAGCAGGCACTTAGCAAGCCCATGAGTGTCCACTTGCTGAATCAAGGAAGCAGCATTGTTATCCCAGCACAGCATGTCCCTCAGGCCATGTTGCAGGGCCAAAACCAGTTTCTTCTCCCAGGGCAACTCACTGGTACATCTGCTGTTCAGATTCCTCAGCAACTGTCAGCCTTGCAGGCTAATATGGGAGGCCAAATTTTAACAGCCTCCCATCCTAGTGGGCAAACCCATATCATCACCAGCCAAGGGCCTGGTGGGCAATTAATAACAAATCAGGCACTGCCTGCCCAAATCCTCACCAATCAGAACCTGGCAAGCCAACTTAACCTGGGACAGGTACTGACATCACAGAATGCACACGGCACCGCCCACATTCTCTCTGGTCCTATCCAGCTGCAGCCTGGGCAAGTTGGTCAGCAGACTCTCTTCCAGATGCCTGTCTCTCTAGCTGGTGGCTTGACAACTCAGAGCCAGTCTACCGTTGCAGCCTCATTGGCCGGTGGTGCCATTAGTCAAACTGGCCAGACTGTTATCCAAGGAGTCACCCTGCCTAACCAAGTGGCAATGTTAAATGCCACCGAGAACCTCAATCAAACTGTGACCATCCAAGCACCTCCCAGTGCCAGTAGCCAGAGCCCAGGCCTCATTCAGCCACAGCCAACCTCCAATCCCAGCCTGCTGCCAAGCAGCGAGCAGCCCAGTATATTAACCGTCCAATCTGCTTCTCAGCCTTCTGCTCCTTCCCAGCTTCAGCTGAATGTACAGCAACAAACTCCTCCACCTCAGCAGCCAGCACAGCTACCTGTAATTTCCCAGCCAAGCCCGAATTTGGTGTCATCTAGTCCAGAAAAGATTATCTTGGGCCAGTCAGCTTCTGGAACCGTCGTCTCCCAAGACTCCATGCAGATGTTCTTACAGCAGGCAAGTGAAGTGTTTCCCAGAATAGTGGCTGGTCTTTTGGACTGATCTGAATCAGTGGTGGGCACTTACCGGGTACGGGCCTACTCGCCCGTACCGGATCTTCCCGTTTCCCTGCCGCTAGCGGACCGCCAGCGACAGGGAAATGCAAAAACATAGTGGACCAGTACGGTCCGCCATGTTTTCGCCCCACCGTGCCTGCCTAGAAGCGGGCAGGCTGCTTCTAGGCAGGTCTGCACAAGCGCTGACATCGGCGCTTGCGCAGAGCCTGCCTAGAGGCGGCCTGCCCGCTTCTAGGCAGGCTCTGCGCAAGCACCGACGTCGGCGCTTGCGCAGAGCCTGCTTAGAAGCGGCCTGCCCGCCTCTGGGCAGGCACTGCGCAGGCGCAGATGTTGGCGCAAGCGCAGTGCCTCTACTGAAGCTGGCCTGCCAGCTTTAGTAGAGGCACTGCGCTTGCGCCGATGTTGCCCCGCCCCTTGCCCCTCCCCAGTCCCGCCCCTTGGCCCCGGCCTGGCCCCTCCCACTTCCGGCGAACCGGATCTTGGGAGAGGCCGGGCCCACCACTGATCTGAATGTATTGTAGACAAGGCAGAATAAGGCATGATGGGCTTTAGAGAGATTACCCATGGCTCTAAGCCTAGCTTTATGGCAACACTTACTGTATTTTCTAGTCGTAGCCGGAATATGAATTGATAGGCTTACTTATCTTGCTCTGATTTATTAAGAAAGCATTTGTAGATAGAGAGTCAAGACTGCTTGTGGTGCCTGACATGTCCCTTAAATGTAATTTCAAAGAGGGTTCCCATGTCCCTTAAATGTTGTAATTTTTTTTAAAGAAAAAGGCTTTTACCCCACTTTGTGGTTGAGAGAACATTTAGTAGACTCACCTCAGGCTGAGCAAAACAAACAAAAAAGCAGCAGCAGACCAAGATAGACTTTGTCCTGTATAACTTCCATTTTTCCCTCCTCACTCTGAGATGACTTCTGACCCATGGGAAATCCATTAAAATTGAGCATTGTGAGAGTCAGAACAGAGAAAAGAAATTTTTTTTTACCCCTTGGGTAATTAGTATGTGGAACTCTTTGTCCAGCATATACCCATGGCACCTGTCCTAGATGCCTATAAAAGGGGCTTGGACAAATTTCTAAAAGAGAGTCCACTGCAGGTTACCAGCCATGATGGGTATGTGCAACCTTGTTTTAGAAGTCTGTTTTCTCTGAATGACAAATGAAAGGAAGTAGCAATAGGATGCAGGATTCTTGTTGTATTCTGTGTCTCTTGAGGTGTTTAGTGGGGAACTGTGCAGTAATAGTTCCTATGGACTAGATGGATCTTTGGCCCGATCAAGTGGGGCTCTTATGACGTCCCAGGCGCCCTATCCCTCTTCTCTGCCACCTCATTTGTTTGCAAGCCTCTATTCCAATCCAATTTGGCTTAATAGATAGTACAGTTTAAATAGATTATCTGCCAAGTGTTATTGCAGGAAAATTATACAATTCAAATGCAAAATTGAGACTGAAGTGTTGACAGGAGCATTATGGAAGTCCAGTTCAGTATTATCAATTCCACAGTTTGCTGCTCACAAAGGGGACCGCTTCACAAGAGTTGTGGTGCTCATGCTTGAGTTGTGGTGCTCATGCTTGACAATGCTGAACATCGCATGTTCAGCTGGAAGCATCAGCTCTTCTGACAATTGTTCAGGGACTAGAAATGTCAGTATGCCGACTAACTTAGAAGGTCCTATCTGTATGTGAGGTGTAGATCACTCATACAAATAGTTTTATGTAACTGTGAACTTCATATCTTACAAATAAACTTTATTTTGGGTTTGTATGAAGATAAGAAGGGCTGATAAAATCCCATCATTGTCAGGGGGTGACCTTTTATATATTTTCCTTTTGTATCTACCCAATTGACAAGTTGGAGGGTTGCTCTGAAATCAGAACTGTGGATGTGATTCTAAATCCTTACCTGATTTCTGCATGGGATACAGATTTGAAATGTGTGTACAGTAAACAGCATCGGCAGGGAAGACTGAGCAGTTAATATAAATGTGGTCCATGCTAAATCTCTTGGAAATTTCAGAAGGATCGGAGTCAGCAGCAGCAGCAGCAGCAATTTTATTCGACAGCCCTGAAAATCCAGCAGGAGAGCAGTTTGAATGAATCCACAGTACCTCCCCACCTGCCAATGCCTCTGCCCATCTACAGCATAGCCACCACCGCCCTCAGCACAACAAGCAGTGTCCCGGCCTCAGTGATAGTCAGCAGTAGTGTAGGCGCACCCCTGCAGCCGCCTGCCAGCCGAGAGCTGAGCCAGAACCACAACCTGCCGCCGGTGGAGTCCAAAGTACCTCACTTCTCAGCCGGCCCTCCCCAGCAGGCACTGGCTTGCCAGGTAGCCCTTACCTGTTTGCAGATCCACAAAGTTGCCTTGCTTTGGCCTATCCTCCTGCCTCGTTCCCTCCTGTCTAACATGTCTGGCCATTCTTCTTAGTCTTCCCTTCAGCATCTTGCTTTCTCCTATGCAGGCTCTCTTGTGCAGAACTCAGATAGAAATTAGCACCTCCTTTAGGTTTGCACTTGCATTCTCCCACACTTCAAAACAAAGGCCAGGCTTGGGTGGGTGGTGACATGATGTCACTCACAGCAATGGAAGTCTCCCCCTTGTGGAAAAATACTAACCATGCAGGTTGACTTTGTGACTGGCACAAACGTTGTGCAAGCATGCCATGTGAGTTCATGTTTTTTTTAATTGCTCCTTTAGTAATAGCCCAACATATAGAAACAAAGCATGGCTGTTCCTGGTTTGCAGATAAAGTAACAGAAAAGGCTTCCATGACTGGGTTTCTCAATGTTAAGCTGCTACTGGGGAAATAAGTAGGAATGAATATATAATGAATGGTTCATTTCTTCTGAGCAATATGGTCATACTGTTCACAAAGAGCCTAACCTGTCTCCCTCATTCTGCCCAGATTAAAAACATATTTCAAAGATGATGTCTGCACACAGGGGTTGGGTGATTGTGGGCACCTGGCATGCTCACATGCCAGAAATTGACCACGAGAGCTTTGAATTGTACCTCCTCCCATCTTCCTGGCTCCTGCTGCCAGTCTGTGGCCCTCACCTGTTTGTCTCTTTTTCTTGTTGCTGCTTTTGCTTGCTTCCTTTTCGATCCTAACTAACCCTGGGAGATGGTGGTCAGTGGTAGTTCTGCCTCTTGTTGCTTTTCTTCCCGTTTTCTCTGTCCCTTCAGAGCTGTATGTTGCACTCCTGGTACATACCTATTTCCAAGCAAGACTGCACATCTTGTATTTAAGCAAAAAGTATTAACAATGTGTTTTCCAGTTTGACTCTTTATAATCCATTTTATGCCTGTATGTTCACAAAGTTGTAGTTCTTTATTGTATTCCCTGTGCATCTATTAGAAGTTTAATGTCTTGGGATTACACAGTCCTTTCATAGCTAAGGCTTGGTGCTGTCATACCTAGGGGATCATAACTTTTTCTGTTTTGTTTCTTGGGATTAAAAGTGGAGCACAGGTGTATTGTGAAATACTAATAATAACTAATCTGAGAATATAGTTAAAATATAGGCTGATGGGGGAACCAAGAAGAGTTGTCACCTAGACCCACTTTCCTCAGAAAGATGTTATGAGGAGGTTTGAAGAGGTATATGTGTGTGTGCTCACTCCATGTGGAGATTAAGAGATACCTTCTCTCCCTTCCCCATCTTTCTACCTTCTCAGGCATGATGACAGGGAAGAACATTGACTGGTTCAGTGTAAGATTTTGGTGAAAGCTTTTGCACCCATTTATGTGAAAGGGGCAGGCATAGAGTGAGAGAATGAATTTTAAACTAGGGCTCCTGGAAAGATCAGGTACCCTTTTGTCTTTATCGTCTTCTCCATGACTTAAAAAAAAAGCATGACTTTAAAAGCAGCCTCTCCTATAGCCAAGCTTTGAAAACAAGCTGAGACAGTAAAATAAATATGGCAGGTGCCCACAAGTAGTCTCAGCAGGACAACCTATAAGCCTGACATTCTAATTCTGAAATCTTCCCCTCCTCCTGGGCCCAAGGTCTCTCAGTGTGAATTGGAGATGGAAGGAGGGAGGGAACAAGCAGGCTCTTTCACTTATGAAGCTGGCAATTGTGAGTGTTGGACATGATAACTCTTGGCTGCTTCTGTTGTATTCTGGTGCCTGAGCACATCAGAGCATAATTGCAAGCGACTTTTAACCCAACTTACTCCCTTTTTTCTTTCCTTTTCTTTTTCCAGTTGCCTTCAGGGCAGCAAAAACTTACTGGAGCCTCCCCGTCCCATTCGCTACCTCATCCTTCAATGGGGGAAAGTCCCCAACTTCAATCTACACACCTTTCGCAGATGCAGTCTCCACACCAGTCCCGTCCTCCATCACAGCCTCAGCCTCTTTCCCGGCCACCCTCCCGGCCTCACTCAAGGCCTCCATCACAACCTCAGACTTTGTCCAGACCCCCTTCTGAACCTCTTTCCCGGTCTTGCACCCCTCAGACACAGATGCAGAACTTGTATGTGATTCAGAATCAAATTGCATCTTCCCCACATGGCCCCAATCAGCATCCCTTGCGCCCTCCATCTCAGCCTCAGGTACCGTTCCAAGCACCACAGACCCAGCCAGAGGGACAGCCTCAGCTGGCCACCCCTCCACATTTGCAGCTACAGGTTCAGCTTGCCCCTCAGCTCCAGCCACAGGTTGAGGCTCAGGTGCAGACCCGCCTGCAGCCTCAGATTCAGACAGCATCTGAGGTGCAGCATACACATTCACCCCATTTTCAGCTTCAGTTCCCTGCCCAGGGCCCTATCAAACCACCTACCCCAACCCAGACCCTTCATCTGACACCAGAACAACAACGGAGTTTTCAGATGGTCTCAAATCAGTTCCAGACTCTGTCTACGATTCCAGCCCCCGTATCTCAGCAGAAGCAGCTAATGGATCGGTTTCAACAGGTAAATATCTATGTTATATAGAAAAGGGTGAGATGGAGGTCAAGTTAGCTACTGACAATATGACAGTAATTTCAGCATAGTGTGGTCCAGCATTCTCAATTTTATCTAGTTGTACAGGATATTGGTGACATATCTGTGAACTAATCTCATATAACGCAGAGGCTTCAGTCCCTAAACCTGTTTCACGCTCCTCCCTGGAGCAAGCTCTGTTTTTATTCCAGTAATGCAGGGCAAACCAGCTTTCTTTCAAATGGTACAACTGCTTGTTGCAGGTAAATATCGTATGCTCTGAACGCTTGCATGAATAAACTTTTGCCACCAGCGGCTCCGGAAATTGCCCTTGTCAATAATAGCCTTGTGCAACTCTAGCTCATGTGTCAGATGTTTCACTAGTTAAGCATAGAAGGTGAAAAGTCTTTGTTTAAAGGGTTCTTATATCAGGGGCCCGAAAGAACGGTATAGAAAGAAAATGCACATTTCTCAAAGCACTTAGAGTTATGAACAATCTTAGGATTAGTCTACATTTGTTGTGCAGTGATGCAGTAGAATTCTGAGGCAGGAGGGGAGGCAGACCACCTCAGTCTGCAGGTGATGGGAGATACCTTCTTTGAATGTTCCCTCATGGTTTAAAGAAACAAAACTTTAAACTTCAAGGGAAAAGGGTTAAAACTTTTTGCTAGTAGAAATTTTGCTAGTAGGATTTCCAGGAGAAATGTGGTAAATCATCCCAATCCCATGATGTGCTGTTTTTCTTCTTTCAAGAAACTTTTTGCACAAGGAAATATTTTAAAATGTGATTCTCACCCTGCACTTGCAGGGAGATGATAAATTCTGCTATCTCAGAACTATGCCACTTCATTCACACTTCAGTCTGCAGTTGTGCAGGTTAGACCTTTTTCCCACTTCATTTCCTAAAATAACACTTCTTCAAGGGGTAGGAAGCATCCTCAACACCCATTTCCATTCATGGGTGTGAGCATTGCAATAACTGGTTGAGGAAATGTTTTCTGGACATCTTCAAAAAAGGCCTGCATATGAGATGGATCCCCAACATGACCTGCAGACACTGAGGATTGGTTCTGGTGGATCCTGGCTCACTGTGCACTTTGAAAAGATTGCCAGGACATTTGTGTCCTATTCTCTGCTTTTTTATCCTATGCAGGTACCCCAGGGGATAATCCTACAAACAAAGCAGCCAACCTCCACAAGCCAAGCAGCCCCAGTGTTGAGCCAGTTCAGCAGTCAGCCCTCCTCCGTCTTGGTTAGCAGTCAAGGGCAACAAGTCACAGTTACGACAGCCCAAGCACCACCACATGGCCATGTGTCAATTCCTGCCACAGTTCAGCCTTCTGGTTCAAGCAAGGTGGCTCCTGTGCTTGAAAAAGGCCAGGTGCAGAGAGGAGGACAGCCAGCACAGTCCACAGCATTGCTCCAGCAGCAGACACCCGTTTTGGTCAAGTCGGCATCAGTATGTAAGTTGACCCCACTCTGGTGATGGCAAGAGTGGCAATGGCAATTCTTTGGCACATTCCTTACGAGTATGAACGTTAACCCTGGTGGTCTGGGCAAACTCCAGTATGAACAATGTCCTTCTCCCAATCCCATGCAATATAAAAGACAGGCTCTTTGCTTAACTGGTAGAGCAATCATAAAGATGGCTTTGGGTATGTGGGCAAGGGCAGCCAGCTTCTAGAATGTCTGCAACTGCTCAACAGAAAACAGTGTGAGAGCCAAAAATGTATTTTACTGTAGCAAGATGATCAGAATTATTTGCTTAAGCATAGCCTTGTTATTATCAGGGATGTACACCAGCCAGATTTTTCTAGTAGCTGGCTTAGAAAGAGCTAGACGCTGAGATCTGGCTAAGTGCCAGGAAAAGGAGAGATATGTCCTTGTTTTGCATACTAGTCTCTTCACCTTTTAGGCAATGTTTAATTGAGAGGAGCCAGGCTGCAAACCTATGTGAAACTTATAGCCTGATCTGGGAGACTTTATTTCCATGCCTAGCTGCTGTTTGCAGTTGGGAATTATGGAAATAACAGTATAGCAAGCAAATTCCACCTGCAGCAGTAATCATGAGAGGAGGGGATCCCACTTGCCCTTCAAAAACCCTGGCACCAGAAGAATCATTTTCTGGGTGCCAGTGATGTCTCATCATCTATAGTTTTTGCACTCCTTCATTCTTCCTTATAACTTGACAAAAGTTTTTCTAGTTCCAACTTCGATAGGAATGCCTGAGGTCAGATTGGTGGACTCTCCCTCACTGGAGATCTTCAAGCAGAGGCTCGATGAGCACCTGCTGGGGATGCTCTAGGACAGCGTTTCTCAAAGTGGGGGTCGGGACCCCTTTGGGGATTGCCTGGAGGTTCCCTGGGGGTCGCCTAAAGACCCCTGGTGCAGGGGGCTAGATCAGGCTTGCCAGACATTCAGCTGTAGCTGCACGTGCACTGGGGCTGACTGAGAGCCTCAGGGCCCAATCCTATGCATGCCTACTGAAAAATAAATCCCATTATAGGCAGGGGGCCTTTACTCCCATGCAAATGTGGATCGGATTGCAGCCTCAGGGCCCAATCCTATGCATGCCTACTGAAAAATAAATCCCATTATAGGCAGGGGGCCTTTACTCCCATGCAAATGTGGATCGGATTGCAGCCTCAGGGCCCAATCCTATCCATGCCTACTCTGAAATAAATCCCATTGTGTTCAGTGTGTGCATAGAACACACATTTCATTTGTAACAATGAAAATACATCCTGCATATCGGATATTTACATTATGATTCACAACAGTAGCAAAATTACAGTTATAAAGTAGCAACGAAAATAATTTTATGGTTGGGTCCCCACAACATGAGGAACTTATAAAGGGGTCACGGCATTAGGAAGACTGAGAACCACTGCTCTAGGAGGATTTCCTGCTGCAGGCAGGGGGTTGGACTAGATGACCTACTGGATGACTTACTGGATGACCTACTAGATGGGTCCCTTCCAACTCTAGGATTCTGTGATTCTATGAGATTGCTTTTGGGAGCTTTGGCTGATCTAGAGAGATACAACTCCCTGGTTGAAGGGGAGTAGTGCATGTGAGATGCAGAATAACAATTGAATAGGCTTCATTTTGTAACTTGGTCTGGTGTTGTTCTTCCAATCCTCAGCTGTGGCTGCTACAGTTTCTGCAGAGAGCAAAACATTTACCGGTGGCTCCACAACTATTTCTGGTGGGAAAGGAAGCACTGGGCAAGGAAAACCTACAGTTCCTCTAGCCATACAGCAACCAATGCAGGTAACTTACGTTTTGCAGAAAAATGTATCCATACTGTCATGGTGTGTCTTTTAAAAACAACAACAACATATATTCCTGAAACATTCGGTTGGCCACTGAGATACAGGGAGCTGGACTAGACAGCCCTCTGGCCTGTACCAGAAGGGCTCATCTTAAAAAAAAAAGCAGGCTTCCATCAGTCTTGAGAGACTATGGTATCATGCTTGGCGCTGCATATGCTGCATGCAAAGCATGCAGGCCTGGGATAGGCTGTTACCCAAGCAGCAAATCCCCCCTCTCTACGCCACTGAAATAGTCCAATGGAAAAGCAGAGCCAATATGATGGGTTCCAGCTGCATCGCAGAGCTGGGCTAAGGACAGGAGCTCACCCTGTCTTGTGGGGACCGATCCGAGTCTCAAACCCTGGCCTGCTGGTTAACAGGTACAGTGTATTAACCACTTGCACCACCCACAGTATTAACATTAGGTTCTACATGGATACTGGCTGTTGAAGAAATGTTGTCCAGCCCAGAAAAGTTATCACTGGTAGATGCACTCAGAGCTCTTCTGTTGGGATTTGTTCACATTTGAACTTCCTTTTCTGAGGAAGTTCAGGCCTTATGCAGGAAGTGCTTCAGAACTGCTTTCTGAAGAGGCCATTGGAGAGGAAGGAGTTTTAGTTTATGGAAAACTAATGCTGTAGATCATACAAAAAGCCCTGCTAGTCAGTGCCACTAGTCCAGAATGCTGTTTTCTCAAGAGGCCCATCAGCTGCCTCTGGAAAGTCCACAAACAGAAGAGAAAGACTTCTATTGTTGGTTCCCTACAACTGGTATTCAGAGACATACCACTGCTAAACTCCGAGGTAGCACTTAAACATCATGTCTTGTCGCCATCAATAGACCTGACTTCCATAAATTTATCCAGTTCCCTTTTAAAGCCATCCACGTAGCCATCACTGCATCTTGCAGTAGTGAGTTACTGTTAAACATGTGCCAAGACATAAATACATGATGCATTCACCTTTGATTCCATAGGTCTGTCTCTATGGAGTTTCTGTCTTACAGTATTTATATACTGCTTTTCAATTATAAAGTTCACAAAGTGGTTTACAAAGAAAATGAAAAAAGTTAATTGCTAATTAATAGCTAATGAGTCCCTGTCCCAAGAGGGCTCACAATTTAAAATGCAAAAGAACACCAGCAGAAGTCACTAGGACAGACATTGCTGGGGTGAGACAAGCCAGTTACTCTCCCCCTGCTAAATAAAGGAGGAACACCCACTTGAAAGAGCATCTCTTGCTCACTTAGTTTTGGTTTATTGACAGCTTCCAGGAATAATGCAGATAAACTCCTGAATGAATCAACCCACAGTTTCTTGTGCATCCTTTCCATGAAGCATTCGTCAGTGCGCCACAATCTAGAGTAATTATAGGAAGACATAAGAGGCACATACTCTGGATAGCATTTCCCTTAGTGATTCATGGTTAGAAAAGAAAGAGGTGGACTAGATATACTTCCAATTTACCACCATTTATCACCATCCTGATCCTTTTGGGTGTCTCTAGTTACAATAATCTTGTTGCTTTACATGTAGGTTTTTTTCTGATTTGCCTTAAATATGTTCCTTGGGAGTGGACATTGGCTTAACCAAACTAGTTTAAATGCATACAGCTATTAAAAGACTGCATTTGTCTTTACAGGTAAGGCTTAGTAATCACAGCACCAAACAATTCAGATATTGTCCATTCTGTAGGTACTGGCAATATCTTATCATTCCGTTTCCTGCTGTGTCTTTTGCAAGAAACTTCCTTCTCATGTTTGTTTTTAATTCATTCTAATCCATCTGGTGTAAAGCTGCCTTTTTGTTTCTCCGGCAGACCAAGCCTGGAGTCATTAGCTCCATGTCAGGCCTGAGCGTTGGGAAAAGTCCATTGCAACTCCAGGTAGTTGGAAAGAGTATGCCACAACTTATGCCTTCAGCCCCTGCCCAAATCCAGCAGCAGGTGAGGGTCTACAATAGAATGCAGCAGAATTTATATGCATAGTTCTTTGATTTTTTGTTGTTGTTTTGTTTTCCTTTTTCGTTTTGTTCATTTTCTTGGGGTTTCATATTCTTCTCAATATTTTTGTTATTTTATTTTCCAACAAATCTATAATCCCTTTATCATGGGGATTTCTTTATTCTTCCCATCAATATGCTACCTCCAATTCTTGCTTCTCTATTATTAATTCAAGAAGTGAATCAACTACAGGTGTCCCTCATTATCCACTAGGGTTCCATTCCAGAACTTCCTGTGTTTTTTTAAAAATCTGTGTATGAAAATAAAATGGAAAAATAGGTTTAAAGACCTAATTCTAGATTTCTTGCTCCTCTATTGCACCCAATTGAATAAGGTCATGCCTCAGTATCTGCAGGGATTTGATTGTCGGACTGGAATAATTGCTTGCAATAATTGCTTGTAGGCTACTCATCTACAACAGTAGAAAAGCAGTTTTTTTAATCTGTGATTTGCAGTGGCCATTCGTGTTGAGTCAAATCCATGTATAAAAAAATTTGGTGTATACAAAGTTGGACCTGTATTACCATCTGATCACTTTCTGTCAGTATCTTGTTTTTCTTGCAATTGCCATCAAGCATTTACTTGGTCAGCCCCAGTTTACAAGCAGGCCTCCGTCAGTCTTGAAAGACTATGGTATCATTCTCGGCACTGCATACGCGGCATGCGAAGCACGAAAGCCTGGGTTGGATTGTTATGGAGGATAGGCTGTTCCCCAAGCAGCAAATCCCCCCTCTCCATGCCACTGAATTTGTCCAATGGAAAGGCAGAGCCAATACGATTGGATCCAGCTGGCGTCGCAGAGCTGGGCTAAAGACAGGAGCTCACCCTGTCTTGTGGGGCCAACCCGGGAATCGAACCCTGGCCTGCTGGTTAACAGGCACAGCAACTTAACCACTTGCGCCACCCACAGCTATATCTCAAAATACAGTTCATTGTCTGCATAATGCAAGCCACATTGTCAATGCTTTTCAGCACCATTGTTTTGAGAAGGTTGTTTCATTGTGCTTGTCTCTGTTCATTGTGGCCCACACTTTTTTTTCTTAGATCCTCCTACATATGAGTGAGGGGGGGGGGCTGAGATGATAAAATTATGGACTGTTACACTTTAGATTGCAGGAAAAGAGCATTTCCCCCCCTTCCCTCTGCAAAAATATACTTCAGTAAGTATGACTGCCCCTACAAACTAAAGTAATTATAGGAAAACATAAGAGGCACATACTCTGGATAGCTCTATGCATTTCCCATAGGTTTCCCATAGGTGGCACCATAACTACGTCGGTGTAAAAGGTCCCATAGTTGCTCTGGATTGTAGCCTGCATTTTCTAGAACTCCCATCACTTTAACTATACCACCATTCTCCTCATAATCAGATCTTAGATCAGGTCAAAGTTAGACTATACTTTTTCA
Source organism: Cryptoblepharus egeriae (assembly GCA_030015325.1). Taxonomy (NCBI): domain Eukaryota; kingdom Metazoa; phylum Chordata; class Lepidosauria; order Squamata; family Scincidae; genus Cryptoblepharus; species Cryptoblepharus egeriae. Next base: position 1,003,127 of record JAREYC010000014.1, read on the forward strand.
TTACTTTGCAGTTCTTAGCTCACCTGCTGTGATTTATGGATGAAAGGTCCATCACAAGTTACATGTGTTGATGACTGAGGCCTGTGAGTTTTAGAAGTGTCCTGTCTCTAAATGCCAGGTGCAAGGGAGTGACAACAGGATACAGGTATCTGGAAGTGTGTCCTCCCAGAGGTATTTGGTGAGCCACCGTATGGTACAGGAAGCTGAATTAGATGAATTCTTGGCCTGATCCAGCAGGGTTCTTCTTGCATTCTTATGTTGCTTCTTGTGTTTCTTTTTCCTACCAGTATGATGGCAAGCTTGGAAGTCTGAAAAAGCCTCCTATGTTACAGCCCAGCAAGGAAGCTTGGTAAGTTTGTTCCAGAGCAAGCAAATGAAATTCAGTTGTAAGGAGTGGTATGTCAAAACTTTGGCAAAACCCAGCCAGCCCCACTAGATTTTCCTTTGCTCAAATGGCCAGTTTTTCAGACTATGTGGAGGGCCATACCTTTGCACTACTTTTGTTTATCATGCATAGATTGGTTTGGGGTGACCAGGGTTTGAATAGCCACATTAGAGTGGGTGAACACACCCTCATCTTAACACTCTTCATGCTGTAATTCTAAAAACCTTCTCACCTGCACTCTCCTATACATTTCCTTGAAGGAAGAGCATGTTGAATGTGACATCCCCCTAATGTACACTAACTGGAACTCTGTGAATTAGAATAGTGTACCTCCAACCCAATTAGTCGGTCTCTATCCAAGGAGTCCTAGCATATTCCAGTGCCAAGACCATATTAAACTCAATATATTTTTCAACCACAATTAGCAAAGACTAAGCCACAGTGGCTGGGATGGCAAGGGATGCACAACTGCTGTCTCCCTGTAGTGTAATGTAAGAACAGGTTCCATGGTTCCTGAGGGTAAAACTAACCTGCATTCTTTTTCTACCGCTTCCTTTAGTTTCTTAGAACAGCTCCATAAACACCAGGGAGCAGTGCTACATCCTGATTACAAGACCTCATTTCGATCATTTGAAGATGCCTTACAGAGGCTACTTCCATACCATGTCTACCAGGGAACATTGCCTTCTCCCCATGACTACCGGAAAGGTGAGTTTATCTGGGACTGTGTGACGCCAAATGTAATTGAACTGATTACCCTGACTTAAGCATCAGCTCTTGTCAAACTTTACCACTCTGCTAAATGACTTATGAAAAGTATATTTAGCAGTTCGTCATATTTTTCTTAATATTTGAAGCATTTCACATATGTTGGGATTACAACTCAGTATGAAATGTGATGCTGTTGCATATGAGCAGGCAGGCCTCCGTCAGTCTTGAAATACTATGGTATCATGCTCAGTGCTGCATACGCTGCATGTGAAGCATGAAAGCCTGGGTTGAATTGTTATGGAGGATAGGCTGTTACTCAAGCAGCAGATCCCCCCCTCTCCACGCCACTGAATAAGTCCAATGGAAAGGCAGAGCCAATACGATTGGATCCGGCTGGCGTCGCAGAGCTGGACTAAAGACAGGAGTTCACCCTGTCCTGCAGGGCCGACCCGGGTCTCGAACCCTGGCCTGCTGGGTAACACGCACAGCGTCTTAACTGCTTGCGCCACCCACAGCCCTGTTGCATATGAGCTAAATCAGAATTTTGTAGCTTTGGGACTACCACAATTGCCCTTGAGATTTGGCCTTGAGAAACAATTGTCCTTGTGGTCCATTTTTATAGCTATCCAGGTTGAACAGTAGTTGCTGTGAATTATGTACATAACTCACATAAGTAAGCTCTTTTTACCTGCGAAAACTCCTTCCCACCCCCAAAGGACGGCTGTCTATACTGAGGCCATCCCAAGAAGCAGCCTGCTGCATTCTCCATTCTTCCCAGAGCTCTAGGTCACATATCCCACATAGCCTTCTCCTTTCAAATGCAAATTGGAGTCCCATGATTGCAGGCTTATCACCAAAGAACAATAGCCTTGACCAAAACCTAGCTCAGTCTTGGTCATTGGTTAGTTTGTTCACCTGACTTGGGAGCGGGAAATTTGAAAATCTGTTAATGTCAAATCAGCCTATCAGAGCTTGGGGGCTAAGCTCCCAAAAAAATGGAATATAAAAGAGCTTCTCAACTGGAGGAGAGAGCATGGTCTGCGAAAGATGCATGAAGTAAGTTGGGCTTTGCAAAACGCCAGCCAAGTCTAGCAAGGAAAGAGTTAAATCCTAGAAAGCTCTGTCTCCCTGTGCAAGCAAGATGCTGTATGGTAAGTGGACTTGTGAAGACAGGGAAGTCTTAATTTGTCTTATCTGTTATTTATTTTCAGCTTTATGTCTTAAATTTTGAGTATAGAATTTGATAGTTTTTCCTCATTCTGTTTTAATCCTAATAAGTCCTTTGATTTGAAAAAATTCAAAGTATTTGAATACTTTGATACGAGTATCTCCTATCTCTGTTGCTTTACTCAGACCTTGCATGCTATTGAAAGAGGGAGAGTGTATGTTGATATGTAACTTTCAAAAGTGCCTCTTTGACCAGTTAGTGTATGTTACCTACTAAATGAAATAGGCTCTTACTTATGAAAATTCACACCATAATTAATTTCTTAGTCGTTAATAAGATGCTGCAGAACTTCATTTGTGTTCAGTATAGCTTTTCCTTTTGGAAATATTTATACTCAACGCATTGCAGGATTCTTCCTGTAACTCAAAAGACTTTTCCTTATAGCTGATCCCATTTAACGGAGGCAAATATATCACTTCCTTGCTTCTTATAGATGAAGAGTTTGAAATGGTGTCCACGCAACTGTTGAAACGCACACAAGCCATGCTGAACAAATATCGCCTGCTGCTCTTGGAGGAATCCAGGGTAACATTTTCCTTCTTTATACATGCAGCTTATTCGAAAAAGAAAGAAGAAAGTCTGTTATTTGCCAAGAATTTAGTGTTTGAATTCATTTTCCAAGAGGCAAACTACTCATTAAGTTGGGCATGTCTTTTTGACTGGCAAATAAGTGGAAGGGAGAAAGATATTTTTATCGAAAGAGGGATAGGCAGAGCTGTTTGTACATTGTTGAAACCTCCTCATCTGTTCACAGTTCTCAGATGGAGTTTCTGCAAATCAAATCATGCTACATTCTTTGCTGAATGTTAACAAAAGTACAAAAAATGTGATTTGCTGAATTTTACTCAGCCTGCTTTCTTCTGAACTTGAACTTTAGTGGGTTTTCTTCCTCTTCCCATGGGGGCGATTTTATGAAGAAGAGAAACAGTAAAGAAATGGGACTTATGTGCACTGCAGTCTCTCCTGGGTGGTGCTTATATGCTGTCACGTACATCTCTAACCCATCTGCTGGAGGCTTTTCATATACAGGTTCCATGTGAAATTTCACTCTAATACATCTGTGAAAAAATGAGCAGCCCTGAGCAATTTATTTAATATATTGATTAAGCTAGATTTATTTATTATTTATATATTGATTAAGCTAGATAGCAGTTTCCTGTCATTTCAGTGAGAGCATCTCACCATTCTTCCTCACCTCGCTTAGGCTGCAGTCCTAAACAATCCTTTCCTGGGAGTAAGACCATTGAACACAATGGGGCTTACTTCTGAGTAGTCGTAGTTAGGATTGTGCCATAAATCAGTCAATATAGGATGGTTTCATTCATCCTTACCTCACTATACCACGTGATACGGAATTTACAGAGCTTTGCAGAGTTTCCTCGATGAAAGTTTCAGAGGATGACACAGATCAGGCAGGTTGCTCAATAATTGCACCTGCTTTTCCTTCCACATGCCACTCACTTGCCATATTTCATTCTCCTTTGGCAGAGAGTTAGTCCTTCAGCAGAGATGGTGATGATTGATCGGATGTTCATTCAGGAAGAAAAAACAACATTAGCTCTTGATAAACAGCTGGCCAAGGAGAAGCCAGGTAAGGGATCCATTGGGGGTGTTGTGTGTCAATTTCTTATTCCCTTTTGCTTCAGGGTGCTTACCAAGTGGAGGTGGTTGCAGCAGTTGGGGACTTTTTTAAAAATCTGTTTTCCACTGCACTGCTTTTCTCTGCCTTTTTCTTTTTGCTCTGCCTTTGTGGGCAGCCATGATGGGTTCTTAGTGGTCTTTCTCTTTCAAGCATGGAGAGCATCCTCAGTAGCTGGATTTTCAGATTTTTTCCCCCCGAATGCTCCAGGACTTGCCCAACTTCATGTGAGATGGCTGCCTCAAGGTGCATTTGGGAGATAGGGGAATGACTGGTACAGGTGGCTACTGAGGCTGGCATATGCCCCAGCATAAATCCTGTGCTGTCCTGGGGGTGTCACAAAAGTGCTCGAAGGCCCTCTTCCTGGAAGGTTTAGGCCACTGCACAGGCATGCGTTGACCTCCCCACACCACCACGGGAAGATATGCCAGGTGAGTTATGCTGACCTAAACTGGCTATGATTGCGCCCCGAGTTATTTCATCAAAGCACTGCTGGAGTTGCCACCCTGTGCAAGGACATGGTAAAGAGATATAAGAAAGAAAGAAATCTTGCCATAGCCCTCAAAAAATTCACAGCTTTGCCACTTGTGACAGATTAAATTCAAGGCTGTGGTAAATGTAATTTAAATGTAGTTTTCTTGTCAGGAAAAGAAGACAATGTCTTCACAAGTATTTCAGCAAAGTGTTATGTTGACATTCCAGATATGCATTCTGGGAAGCCAAAGGCCCATTCGCATGAGGAGCAACTATTTGCTTCTTGACAGGATTTGTTCTTCAGCCCCACTTTATGAAGTTGATAGCCTCCTCCTGCCCGTGCCATGAAGCCCTTACTGCTACAGACAGGCAACTGTATTGTAGAGTTTGGCCCTCCAGCAGCAGTGCCACAGAATTGGTCCAGTGGTATTCAGAGAATACTGTGACCCCTGGCCATTTGTACATTTGATTTTGGTGTGGTGTCCCTGATGAAGGGTTGTGGTGGCGCAAGCGGTAAAGACGCTGTGCCTATTAACCAACAGGCCAGGGTTCGAGACCTGGGTCGGCCCCACAAGACAGGGTGAGCTCCTGTCCTTAGTCCAGCTCTGCGACGCCAGCTGGATCCAATTGTATTGGCTCTGCCTTTCCATTGGACTAATTCAGTGGCGTGGAGACAGGGGATTTGCTGCTTGGGTAACAGCCTATCCTCCATAACAATCCAACCCAGGCTTTTGTGCTTTGCATGCAGCGTATGCAGCGCCGAGCATGATACCATAGTCTTTCAAGATGGATGGAGGCCTGCTTTTTTGTGTGTGTCTCTGATGGCCATTATCCATGATAGTGGTGATATGAGAAGACCTACTTCACCTGCTTCTGAGTAAATTAGTGCCATTTGCTCTTCTTTTGCAGATGAGTACGTTTCCTCCTCTTCACGGTCGCAGAGTTTTACTGCTTCTTCTCTGGCTCAGGGCTCTGTGCCCAGCAGCATTGCTTTGACTTCCGAGAACTTGAAGGCACCTCCAGTGCAAATAGCAACTCCAATTAACCCCACAAAATTGGTCATCAAGCACAGTGGAGGCTCCCCCTCTGTCACATGGGCCAAGGCCTCACCCTCCTTGGACGGTGATGAGGATGCATTGCCCTCCAGGAGCAAACCACCCATCAAAACCTATGAAGCCCGGAGCAGGATTGGACTGAAGTTGAAGATCAAGCAGGAGGCAGGGCTTAGCAAAGTAGTTCACAATACTGCCTTGGACCCAGTTCACCAGACCCCACCACCTGTGTGTACAGTGATCAAAACAACTGAGCAACATTCATCAACTGCATCCACTGCTGCCACCACCACCTCCATGGCGGGGCAAATGAATGGGACAATTGACCATGTCAGTGCAGCTCCAGTAGAAAAAAAGCCCATTGTGACTTACTGCAGGCTTCCTCTCCGTAAAACTTACCGGGAAAATGTGGATGCTTTTGTAGCAGACAGAGCCCCTGACACCTGCTTAAAAGGGAACACCCCGAAAGCTGATATGGTGCCAAGCACCCTCATCATAAAGCAAGATGGTGGGACTAGAAGCGTTATCACCTCCCATAAAACTCATGAGAGCTCTGCTGTTGCAGAGAAGAGCAGGTCAGAGGACAACACTAAGCATACCTTTTTCAACAGGAGTGATGCCCGTTCTCTAGTGATGCAAGAGAGCCCAGCCCCTCCTAAGACCGATGATTCAACCAGTGGCCTTATAAAGGAACTAGCAGAGGTTGAGGATGAGTTTTATCACCGGATGATAAAGGCTGAGCCACCTGATCATGGCTCTGCCTCTGAACTCACGTGGGAGGTGCCTGTACCCCCAGCCAAACGTAGGAAGTCTGAGTCTTTCGATGTGGACAATGCAAGCTTCTCTAGTGACAGTCCTCCAGATGACTCACTGAATGAGCATCTGCAAAGTGCTATTGATAGTATCCTGAACTTACAGCAACCCCAGGCTGGGGGCCAGAACACCCGGACTCCCTCTTCTTCATACAACTCTTCCTCCTCCCCCCCTTTCTCCTCCCCTGTCCACCGCACAGACACTTACCTTGCCCCCAATCACAATGGTGGCCTTGGAGCAAGGACGTTGAACAGATAACAGAAAACTAAACCAAGCAGTAACTGTACAAAGAGAGCCAAGGACTGAAGCTGCTGCAGCTTCTACTGACTAGAGAACGGTTTGCAAGCCGAGGTGTCACATTCCAGAGACCCAGCAGTTTGGTCTCCTGATGTGATGCCAGAAGTGGAAGTACAGGGGTCTGGGGTGGGGAGGGCAACAAGAATGTCCTACAGAGGCTTCATCCATCCACGTGTTTATATGATGGGTTTTGGTTGTTGTAAAGTACAAGCTGTGGCTTGATTTACAATACACTTGTCTCATCACATGCACCATTTTTAAAAGAAATTCAGCAAATGCCAGGCAGGCAGGTGGGAGGGGGTTGGATTGGGGCCCATAGGTAGTATTGGCTGTGTAATATTTAGATTCTGTAACAAATTGCTAATTTGAATCTCTGAATGATGATGATGATTGGGTTTTATTTCCTCCTCCCCACCCCTTGTCTTCCCCAAGCTCCACCAATATCTTTAGGACATTTTGCCTAAATCCCAAGTCCAAAGCCAGCAGGGAGGCCAAAGGAATGGAGTGGGGAACAACTCATTAGGAGTTGACAAAAAAGGGGCAATTATGACAGCGGGTTTTTTTTAGTTTTAAGTTATTTAATATAAAATGTCAGCTTTTTTAAAACTCCTGAACAAATGCAAAAAAGAGAAAGTATAAAAGATACAAATGCAGAGCACACAAAAAAGGAAAAAAGAATGGGTGAGTTTACACAAATCGATTTCAAAGAGGAAGCCAGTCTCAGTCATGGGTACATCTTGTGGTGGAACAAGGAATGTTCTGGTAAGGGGGTATGTGTCTCCCCCCCTCCAAAAAATTGCATTAATTTAATATTCAGACAAATGTGGTCCAAGATGAATTGTTTAAGCAGCAGCAGGAATACAGTTTGGCCAAGCATGTCCATGTTGGGTATGAGGTTAGTGTTCACCTTGGAAACTGAGGCAAGGGCAAAAGTCACACAGGTTCCCTGTCATGTTCTTTTGCATTCTTTGCTATGACTGCCAGTGTTTTCACCTCTTGCTGTCCCTCAACAGTTTCAGGATATCCCTTGGTGGTTACTCTTATTGGTGTCTCTCTAGCTTTAATAACTCTTGTTTTTAAACATCTATGTTCTCTGTCTTCTTAATTACACATGGTCAAGAGTTTAGGGGGGATTCCCTTAGATGGAAACTGCAGACATTTCCCTGTGGTTCTTAAGCTATATCAGCCATTACAGTATGTCTTTACAGGGCCTCTGATCATAATGCTGCTCCTCCATCCCCCCATTTTGTCTTTCGGCACCCCCACAGAAAGCATGCATTAGGACACCGAAACTCTGCCGGGCACAACTTGTGGTATGAAACACGAGTACAAACATGAGGGATTGGTTTATCTATAATGTGGGTTCTGTTAAGACTCTTATAGATAGTGCCAACTGAATAGCAATGATCTCAAATTGCATTGTGTTTTTAGGATTCGCAGGAACATTCCAAATGATCTTAGTTTTTTTTTTCTTTATCCTTTTCCTCACACGTAAATAACGCTTGATAGATTTAAAAGTCATTTGAACATAGGCAGATCTTCTTCCAGGTTCTTGGCCTACCTCTTTCTTAATTCCCACATTGCAATTTTCAGCATAGGTGAGGCTTTGAAATTGTACATTTCAAATGGTATTCCTGAACAGCTCGAGTTGGATTCAGCCCTCTGATAATGCCAGGTTACTGGAGAGCCTTACACAACTTGATATCTTTGCAACAGTGGTACTCATCATTCCATCTTTAGCGCATTATAATCGAGAGGCTCCCTTTTTACATATGTACTGACAGATGATTGATGCCGTGAAGCAGTGTTGGTGATCCCCCGTAGAACCCACATAGAACCCTATGTTCATTGCTTTCATCTCCAGCCTTAATGTGTGATATGTTTCAGTCTATGGTTGCACTTTAGGCTGCTTGTTCTTGCTTTTTCTGACCTTGAGTGTCAGCCCTTCTCATTCTCACTGAAGCTTATAGGTGTTGTCAACTGCTACTGTTATAGGTGCAGGCTTTTCTGCACGGAAGTGTTGCTGAATTGATATGATCTACTGTTTTTAGATGATGTCTTTTAGCCTCTTTCAGAGAGAAGTGAAAACAGGTGGATTATGTAAGGAAAAATTTGATTACCCATATCTGCACAGCCCACAGTTATTCACATTTGATCCCTGTTGTGTAAATGCAACATGGGGCAGAACTAGTGATGTGAAACAGGCAAGAAACCTCCTTTTGGAACGATGTGTGAGCTTTTGAATTTGCAGAGAACACATCAGCTGGCACGCTGGGAAGGAGAAGGTCCTTCAAGCTCTTTGAAAAGCAAGTGTGCTTATTCATCAGATATATTAGTTCTTTAAGGTAGTCTTGAGGACTGTTGTGACCATTCCTAGAATTAAAAGGCATAAAAATCAATATGTTGACCAGGTAGAAATGGTCACTTTTGGACAAAGCTGGACTACTTTTATCTCCCTTCAGTGACTTAAAGCATCTTGCTCTGATTTACTATGATGTAATGGCTCTTCGTTCTGATTAGGAATTCTACATAACTTAGGAGGCTTTCATACTATTTTCTCTAAGTGAAGGTGTTAAAAGCTTAGTAGTGCCTTTTCTTATTAATATCATTTTTTGACTGACTATAACAGCAGCAGCCAAAGGACAAAGATGTGTTTCGTGGCTTGACATCTGTGGAAGAGCATTGGTGGGCTAGAGTTTGGGGGGTGATTATTCTTAACTGTTGTACATTTTAATGCTGTAGTGCAGCCAATATTGGACTTGGTTTGCAGCATCTTCAAAAATCTGACCCATACCAATATTCCAGACAAACCAATCTTCAAAGATTTAATGCAAAAAGCAATCCAATCCATTTTTTAATTTTTGTCTGCTTTTATGTGCCAAAGCATCTGTGTCTGTCTTCTCTTCACCCTCCTCTACAAGGGAGAGATGGATTCCTACTACTTTGAGTCTTGAATGTGGCTAAGAAAGCATAAAGGCAGTACTGTGACATGCACACTTGTTAACTGCAACATGTGGCTTGAAGAATACGGAGCTCAGGAATGTGTTTTGTATCTGGCAGTGGATATCCAAGAGGTCATGAGCACACAAAAAAATAGATCAGTCTTTTAAAGTGGAGAGTTTATAGGCTGTCATCTGTATCATAGAAATGCTTTCTTATGTTTGCAGTTTAGGAGAGTTTTCTACCCAAGTGTCTGTGTGGGGGGGAGTGAGAGGAGAGGGACAACAAGCTCCTTAAATGCCCAGAGAAAGAACCTGCTGAGCTTGATGTAGCATAGCATTAGCAAGCAAAGAAGGGGGTGATATTGTCAGTGTTTTGAACAAACATGTAGATTTTCCATTTTCCTTTTCCATTCACAGCTCCTCCTTAATGGTCCAGTTTTATTTTTAGTTCCAGAAGTTTTGCCAGCTTGGAAATGGCTTTCTTAATCTTGATCCTTAGCATATTATTTGATGTCTCTTTTCTCTCAGATCAGACCCTGAAGTCTAAAGACCCTGATTTCTTTTTTAGCTTGTCAAATTGTCATGGGCAGTTGTGGCTTCTTCTTGGGGTCTGGATCAGTTGTGAGAGTCCAGTGCCTATTGAGCCTTGTGTGTATCCCTTTGTCTCCAATTTTGTCCTTTCTCTATCACTTCTCTCTAAAACTGTGTCTGATACCTGAAATCAAACAGATGTTCTTGCCCTTCAATACAAATCAGCTGGTATTGCCAAAATGTATCTTCTTAATTCTTAAATTCAGGCCTGTTGCTCATTATTTTCAGAGTTGCTTTGTAGTGCTCAGCTCGGTTATCCTTTGCTGAAATTGGATTCCTTGCTCTGTGCCTCTTCATCCTCCCATCCTTGTAAAAAGAGCAGTACCTTTCTTGACATCCCACCTCAGATTAAACACAGGCCAGCTTACTCTTTTGGCTGCTGTCCCACAGGATGAACCAGGAGCAGAAGTCAGGGCCAGCAAGTCCAACTTGCAGATTAGCTGTTTGTTCTTTTGGAAAGGTGCCAAAGGAACACGCTCAGCCGTTAGCTATGCATCTTTTATTTTATCTGCTCTCCCTTCAAACTACTTTAATTTCTTTTAAAGGAAAAATGCTATAATTCTGGAGTCTCAAGTTTGGGATTTGCTGCAGCTGCCTTCCAAATTCCTGCACTCTGTTTTTTCCCCTCTACAAGCAGTCCTCAAACAAAGTCTCTTTGATACTTTCATCCCCTGGTGCTCATGGCCATCACCACCGCCAGTCCCTAGGTAAATGCATATGATAAATTGTCATGAAAATTTATAAACTTTGTTTCAAAAGTAAAAGTAGCTGTCTTCTGGAGAGGAAAAAATGTAAAAACCAGAACTATTAAGAGATAAAGCACCTTTTCTTGGTTCTGCCTATAAAACAAACCATGCCTTTTTTAGAATTTCCATTGCTGTCCTATTAGGTTTGAAGTATTTGTTTTAAAGGGCTAAAAGTTACGTTTCAGAACTAATAAACACAAAACAGGGCCTTCAAAAGGATAGTTAGAATAATGGAAAAGCCTTGGCCAGTCCAGGTGCAGAAAACCTTGAACATTCTCAAGCCTCTTGCTTTTACTCCACTTTTCCCCACTCCAAATACCAAACCCAATTAGGTGAGGCCTTAACATTATCCATGTGCTCATTTAATATGTTTATTCTAGACACCTCTGTGTGTTTGTGTGTGTGTGTGTGTGTGTGTGTGTGTGTGTGTGTGTGTGTGTGTGTGTTGCCTACAGTTGCAGTAACAGCCTTTGGAATTTAGTAAAAGGACAGCAGTACTGTGTGTGATAACTTGCTTTAAAAGAGAAGGTGGAGGAGTTTGTGATTTGTAGCTTGCTGGCTTGGCCAGTTCCCAAGCAAACTCCCTTAAAGCAGTTGCTTACTGAAGTTTGGGTTGATTTTGTCTCATCCATCACTCAGTGGGTATGTGCAGGTTTGCTTCATTAAGACACGTTCACACGCAAGCATCTCACGTTTAACTGTTCGCCTGAAAAACATGTTTGACAAAGAGAAATATGATCACAATCAAATAATTCTGGCGTGTGAAGGTAGAAGTTGTGAAGAGCTTACCAGTATCTCTCTTGTTCTTAATTAGATGGATAAAGAGATTGATTTGAGTTTGGAAAAAAGTTTTGCTTTCCCAACACACCCTCTGACCAAGGATAGAGAACATGGAGTTCCTTTATCAGCTTTCTATTTTTTTTTCTTTTACCCTTGGATTTATTTCTGAATGCACTCTGTTCATTTTTCTACCTTTTGGCTGATGGTTCTTGGATTCTTACATTCTTTTGCCCTCAAGATATATTCCAGTGGCCCTTTTACCCCACTACATGGAGAAAGGCAGAAAATTATGGGAAATGTCAGCCCTATCCGAGCCTTTTTGTCCTTTTGGCATCACTTCCTCCTTCTCCTCCTTTAACCTTTGTCTTGTGTAGTAGAGAATGTTTGTGTCTTAAAAACTCAGTCTACTGGAAAATAATTTTTAGAAATATAATTGAACCAAAAAGAGGGTTAAGAGGTCTAAATTTTATTTTGTCTTAAAATGTGTTTCAGAACACACCCCATTTTACCAATGCTCCAAATTTGCTTAAAAAATCCTGTATACCAGAGCCCAATGTCCAAGCTGTGTGTGTTCATCACATAAGTAGTCCTTAGTGCTTCACGCACCATAATCTCCACAAGGGATAGCTGGATCTGGCTGCAGATTTTCTTAATTTATTTTGTGATGTACTGAGAATGTCTCCTGTGCAATTCATCTAAGTGAGGTTTGTGCACAAGACTGTCTTGTAGCAAACTGTATCCAGAACATTTTACTTTCAAAAGAAAATGGCAATGTTACTCTCCCGTCACACTCAGCGGTGGTGCTCAAAAACTCTAAAAATTTAAATTTTGCTTTATGTTAGGTGACATTTGGGGTGAAAATCTATTCTTTGGAAAGAGGAAGCCTTTTGATATATTCTGAAGCACTTGTCCATCACCCTGTTCCCTCCTGCTGTTAAGGTGGCCTTTGTTATAGGACAATAGTTACAGCCTTTAAAAGGGGGGTAAGAAGCATGGTCAAACACTGTGGCACTGATCCAGAGCCTTGCGTGTACTTTGGAGCATGCACAGTATATCTGCATGCAAAGGCTTCCCCAGATAATGCGGAGTGGAGTTTGCATGTGTGTTCCATTGTCATGAAATGGAATTCCAGCACTTCAAAGAGACGGTTAATTTTGGGCAAATAATTCCTTGTTTCACTGTGAGGAGCTATTAGAGCAGGATCCCAAGTGAGAACGAGGATTGGATCTGGAAACACTACTTGCAAATGCTGACAGTGCTCCCCACTTATAACTCCCTGGTTATCTTGTAATGTGGCGTGGGGATATATATATGGTTAGGAAGCAATAAGGGATGTTCAAACTCCCACACTGGTGGTATTTTGTTTTTTTATATATATAAATATATATAAAAATGTATATGAAATTGTTTGGCTTTTTGTTTAGTGTCCTTATTTTCCTTCTTCTAAGAAGTGTGGATTTGGGATCATGAATTCATTGGTTGCTGCCTCTCCTCACTGAAAGACGGTTAAGTTAAAAATGAGCTTCCCTTGCAGATTAAAGGGATACATTGGTTATCTTATTGTTATGGGGAATTATATACAAATTTTTTACTTTAAGCCTTTCCAGTATTTTTGAATAAACAAAAGCGACCATTTGTGTTTTTTTTTGTTTTGTAAGTGCAGAAGCCCAGGGAAAATTCCCATTTTTCTGTGTGTATTAATTTTCACTGAATTTTTTATTTTTTTTAAGGAGGGAAGGGCTGGGTATTGAAGGCAAAAAGATACAGATATTTCAACTTTTGAGAAGCTTCCACCTGCCCAGTATAGCTTGTTGCCAATTATAAATGGGCTTAGAAGGTAATTTGAAAGTTTAAGAAAATCTATTCAGATAACTTCTAAATCCTTCTGCTTTCCCCTGACACCAAATAACAGGAGGCTCTGGAAATAAAAGGAAGCAGAAAAGGACGCCCCACTCCTTTTTAGTATTAAAAAGTTTTTCTTTCCTCCCCCTGCTGGTACCAGTTTGAACTTCATCACAGTTCAGAAACAAAATATAGTACTATAAAATAATTTTGTACTGTATTTATTGTGTATAACAATTTTTTAAAAGAATTATGTACATTTAGTACTTCTGTGTAAATTAAATTGCTCTTCTTTTTAAAAATGGCATAGGAATTTGTTTGCTTCTTCTTTTGAAAAACCACCGGACTGTTTTGCAGTATGAAAATGGATGGGAGGCGACTTCTTAGAAGGTCCTTAGAGCAACACAACCTGCTTCAGTGCTGTGGAGATGGAATGGAGACTCACACTGAATGGGTGCTAGTTCTGACACTAATAATGGCAACAAAAGTGTGGGTGTGAGGTGTGGTGTGAGAGAGATGTGGGTGTGAGGAAGTGCACGCTCATCTGGGAAGAGTCAGAAAGAATGGCACAAAAGAGGGGTTGTCATATATGTCTTCAGTCACCAAAAGGAAGAGGTTATTGTGTTAAGACTAAAAGGTGGTGAGAAACCCCACATGGACACTATTTTTTTAAAATCATAATTGAAATATGACACATGCTAGTAAGGGCACAATCCAGAGTAAGGGCAGTGAGGAGAGCCCTAGCTGGGCTGCCCAGCTATTCTGTTTCCAGAGCAGAGAATTATGCTGGATCCAGAGAGTCAGGAAGCCTGGGATGCCCTACCTGTTCCAGAGCATGCACAGTAGGCACCAAGTCAGTGACACCTGAGGAGGGCTTGCTCCTGAGGACCCTCCTCAGATCACACTGAACAAGGAAAAGCTGTGGTGCCTTCCTTATAAGGTTCTTATAAGTTCCTGACAACCACTAACAGTGGCAGTACCTCTAGTGGAGGGTGGATGCTTGTATCCCCAGGTGAGTGGCTGTGTAGTTGTGCCATATCCTGAGGTTGAGAGGCAGGGGTGCAGATATGCTGGCCAAAAACTCAGATTTTTGGTCAATACTGCCATTCTTACTCTGGCTTATGGACCCCTATGAGTTTACTCATTACTAAACCTGCTCCTGAGGTGGTATAACTCTGGAGAGCTGGAAGAGGGCATTCCTGCCCTGGAAACAAACTCTGGGACCAGAGTAACGCTCTGCCCTAGGCAATGCTAAACATGCCCTCAACATGCCCTTTCCTGAACTGCCTAGGATGCCCCAGCTAGGGCAGCCCAAGTCCACCTCTCTTGGGGCATCTTATGTTGCCTTACTCTGCCCCAATCCTTTTCCAGAGTAACTAAGGGCTGTGGGTGGCGCAAGTGGTTAAGTCACTGTGCCTGTTAACCAGCAGGCCAGAGTTTGAGACCCGGGTCGGCCCCACTAGACAGGGTGAGCTCCTGTCCTTAGCCCAGCTCTGTGATGCCAGCTGGATCCAATCGTATTGGCTCTGCCTCTCCATTGGACTAATTCAGTGGCGTAGAGAGGGGGGATTTGCTGCTTGGGTAACAGCCCATCCTCCATAGCAATCTAACCCAGGCTTTCATGCTTCGCATGCAGCGCTGAGCATGATACCATAGTCTTTCAAGACTGATGGAGGCCTGCTTTTTTTTAGGGTGGAGCATCTTACACTTGCGTCACCCCAGTTATAGGGTCACTCAAGTGCACTTCTGGATTGTGCTCTAATTCATTTTCTGGATTGCAAAAACACCGCGCGCTGATTAGCTTCCCACTGAGGTGATACCTTTCTACCTACTTGAATTTACATGCTTTCAAACTGCTAGGCTGGTGTAGTCATGCCAGCCACGTAGCCGCAGAGGAGACTTCAGACAGCACTTTGAATCAGGGATGAGTACTATACCTGTACCCTACAGCTCTGCCTAGTGTCTGTATAGGAAACAGGGCAACCTGCAGCCAGTCATGGCTGGTAGGGTAACCAGCCAGGGACCATTACCTTTTACTATATCATGCCAAAGCAAATGCTTCACCTGAGCAAGCCCAAAAAATGCAAGCTTGGCTCTGTCGTGTTTTCCTTACCACCTTCTCTGTTATGTACAGTGGATCAGTCCATCACTATTAAGATCTTGATCTTTGCAATGCCCATTTGCAATAAAAACATATGGTTAGGAAGCAATAAAGGGATGTTCAAACTCCCGCACCTGTGGTATGAATGTATTAAAATATATATATAAAAGTACAACGGGCAGGATAAATAGAATTCTCAGAAAGGTGTATATTAAAACTTCCTTTCTTCCCACCAAGAAGATTTATGCTATATGCTCCAAAATCCTAATAATCCTAGGCATCCTTTGTCACATCCAGGAGTGTATCGCATACCTTGTTGTTGTAACAAAGTTTATATAGGTACCACTAAGCATTCAGTTGCCACTATAGTTAAAGAACATTGCTGTCTGTTACAACCGGAGAAATCCGCTTTAGCTGAGTATATAATCAACATGACGTAAAATATGGTTCCAACTCTCCCTAATTACTTACGCAAGTGCTGCAGGCATGTGGATCTAGCACCCTCTCCTTACTCCTCTGTCTGAAAAAGCATAAGATTGGGATGATAAAACCCAGTGGGACATTTGCGGAGAGGTTTTTTTCACACAGTAGAGGAGGGTGCTGTGGGGCAAGTGTCTGCCCCCATTCACCCCAGACTCAGGGCTATGTAAATGAAAGATTCTTGAGGCTTATGGGAGGAAGACCTCTGCTGATTCAGTTCCTGTCTCGGTTCAGGGAATAGGGTTAAAATGAATCCAGCCAGCCTGTTGCCACCATTATTCAAGTAGTCTTATATCACAATCCTAACCTTGTCTACTCACACGTAAGCCCCATTTTGTTCACTTTCCCAAGAAAGTGTCTTTAGGATTGCAGCCTGTCCTGGCTAGTTGTAAATTCTTCAACCTACAAACTAATTCTCTAGGACAGTGTTTTGTAAACTGAGTCACAACTTTATTGGTGGCTCGTGAAACTGAGATCTCACAGAGGATCTCAACAGCACACGTCAAAGATGCTCTAGGCTAGGAGGATTTCCTGCAGTAGATGGGGTTGGACTAGATGATCTATTAGGTCCCATCAAACTATAGTATTCTAGGAGACTGAACTGTCTTTAGATCCAAAAAGAAACTGCTTTCCTTTGCAGTGTTTTTTGCCTTTGTCAGTGCCACCAAAAGGAAGTGGTAAAACAACAAACTCTAAAAATAATTTTTTTCAGTGGTAGAAAATATGGGAATACACAACAATTTTCATCCATATTTTAATTTTCACTGATTTTTTTTCTCTAAGGAAATGTGGGGTGAAGGCTGGAGAAGAAACAAGGAGAAACCCAAAGAAATCCTTTAACTTTTCCAGAATAGAAGGAAGGCATTGTGAAATTTTTATTATGTCCCATTTAGATGTCTTGTGATTTAGAGCACAATCATATATCTCATAGTTATCAATCTGTTCATTACTCCGAACTGTGGGAATTTCTGATGATGCAAAAGGTTTCGAGCACAATCCTAACCATGTCTACTCAGTTATCTTAATGGGGCTTCGTTCCAGGAAAGTGTCTTTAGGATTGCAGCCTTCTATCAAATAATAGGGGCAGGTCCCTGCCTAGATGGGCTTACGGTTGCAAAGAGGATCACCGAAAAGGGAAAGGAAATTGGTGTCTGGGAAAGAAAAGGCGCCCGTCTCATGCACGTGTACACTTCGGAGTTGGTTGTGATGAGTTAACAGGAGGTAAAGAGTTCCATCCACTACAAGGAAGAAATGAAACAGAGCTATAATTTCCCACTTGGATAGTACTTAATGAAAATTGAAAATTGCCCCCCAAAATTCCTGAAGCTTCTGGATCTCAACACCCTATACCAGTGGTTCTCAATCATCCTAACGCCGTGACCCCTTTATAAGTTCCTCATGTTGTGGGGACCCCCAACCATAAAATTATTTTTGTTGCTACTTTGTAACTGTATTTTTGCTACTGTTATGAATCGTAATGTAAATATCCGATATGCAGGATGTATTTTCATTCTTACAAATGAAATGTGTGTTCTATGCACACATTGAACACAATGGGATTTATTTCAGAGCAGGCATGCATAGGATTGGGCCCTGAGGCTGTCAGTCAGCCCCAGTGCACGCGCAGCTACAGCTGGAGGTCTGGCAAGCCTGACCTGGCCCCCTGCACCAGGGGTCTTTAGGCGACACCAGGAAAGCTCTAGCCAACCCCCAAAGGGGTCCCGACCCCCACTTTGAGAAACGCTGCCCTATACTATCCTGGTTGATCCATCCATACTGATTCTTCATTGCTGTTCTCCGTTGATCTAAACAAGCAAAAAAATACCAAAAAAATGCAAAGTTGACCATGTCATCTTTCTTTACCTCCTTCTCAGTCATGTAGATCAGACCATCACCATCAAAGTCTCGACCTTTGCAATGCCCTGTTGAAAAGAAATATCTCCATGAAGTGCTCTTTTCCAAATAACTGATTCTGAGAGGGTCAATTTGAGAGCTGGGGGGGGGATAAGATGTAGATCAGGGTCAGGGAACTTTTTTACCTCTTACCCCAAAATATATTTAGGTATGTGGATGTTACCCCCTTGATTTGAAAGGAAGGAAAAAATATGTTCTTAATTTTTTTGAATTCAAATATGTGGCTTCTGGGGAGCTGGAAGAAAAGTTTGAAGTAGGGGATAAAATAGTGTTGGATTGGACAGGATGACCACATGGTCTGTTTTCCCAGGACATTTCCTCTCTTTTAGCCTTGTGTCCTGGAAAGAAACCTTCATTGTCCTCCTTTTCCTTGTGAGCAGGCAGCATGTAGCTTTCTTGGAATTCATAAATTATATGTAACTAGCAAAAAGCATACCCGCGTTGCAGGAGTAACATTTCCCCATACAACATCCCCCCACGGCGCAACTTCCCCCCACGCGCAACTTTCCCCATGCACATCATCCCTCGTGCGCAACTTCCCCCATGTGCAACTTTCCCCATGTGCAACTTTCCCCATGCGTAACTTTCCCCCATGCACATCATCCCCCATGTGCAACTTACCCCATGCGCAACTTACCCCATGCGCAACTTTCCCCCATGTGCAACTTTCCCCATGCGTAACTTTCCCCCATGCAAATCATCCTCCATGTGCAACTTACCCCATGAGCAACTTACCCCCAAGTGCAACTTACTCCCATGTGCAACTTACCCCCTTGCCCAACTTCCCCCATGCACAACTTCCCCCATGCGCATCTTAGTGCACTCCTCCCTCACGGAAGGAACACCCTCCCCAAATTTCACGCTTCTAGGGTCAGCAGTTTTGGCAGGGCGGTGATGAGTTAGTGAGTCAGTCAGTGAGTGACTTTTCTCTTTTATATATATAGATATGTAATAGTTTTAAACATACAGTACTAATACGTAATATGGTACTTAAGTTAACCACATGAAAACAATATATATATCAGTGTTTTTAGCTTTTAAAAATGTCCTCCATTTTTCTTGGATGTCTTATACTTGGGGGGGGGGGGGCTTGTCCTCTTTTTGTGGTTATGACATATGGTCACTGCATAGTGGAGAAATGTGGGGGTCAGGGTGACCATAATAAAAAAGAGGACAAGATCCTGCAAATGATTGAAACAAGTGCAGGATTCAACCGGAGTGAGGAAGAGAGCCCAATCTATTCAAGTTTACTCAGAAGTAAGACCCATTGTAGTTATTGGGCTTCCCAGGAAAATGTGAATAGGATTGCAGCCTCAGAGCCCAATCCTGTGCCTTTCTATTGAGCAGCAGACCATTACAGTCAGTGGGGTTTCCTTCCAGGAAAGTGTAGAGAAGATGCAGTCACAGATCCCAATCCTATGCCTTTCTATTGAGCAGCAGACCATTACAGTCAGTAGGGTTTCCTTCCAGGAAAGTGTAGAGAAGATGCAGTCACAGATCCCAATCCTATGCCTTTCTATTGTGCAGCAGACTATTACAGTCAGTGGGGTTTCCTTCCAGGAAAGTGTGGAGAAGATGCAGCCACAGATCCCAATCCTAGGCATTTCTCCTCCGAACTAATGCCCATTACAGTCGGGGGGGGGGGGGGTTCCTTCCAGGAAAGTGTGGCGGCATGTATCCTTTTTGTAATTAATAAATCATATGTAATTGTTGTAAATGTAATAAGTAAATATAGGCTGCAATCCTAAAGACACTTTCCTCACAGTAAGACCCATTTAATACAATGGGGCTTACTTTTGAGTAGTCCTGGTTAGGACTGTGCTCATAGTGTTTTAATTATTCACATGAAAGCAACATATGTCAGTGTTTTTAGCTTTAATTTTGTCATGTCCTACATTTTTCTTGAGTGTCCTACATTTTGGGATTCTCTTTTATGATTATGAGATATGATCACCTTGATACAGGAGCAATGAATATACAATACAGGAGCCTGCAGATGAGACACTATTGATTTCTCTCCCCTCCAACCTCCCCCCCCCCCCCCACAATAACCTGAACTTCTTATGACCCTTCAGGGATTCACACCTTTTGTGTGTTTGTTTTGTTTGAGCTGATTAGGTGCTAAGAGTAATCCCTCAAGGCTGCAGAGTGACAGGCACAGTGACTGCAATGCCTGCTCTGCTCTGTGCTGGTCATGCATACCTGGCTGTGTCATTCATATGCAAACCCAGGTGGTCCATTACCCCCAGGAATTCCATTATTACCCAAACTGGGGTAATTCACCCCTGTTCCCCGGTCTCTGATGTAGATGAATGTTTAGATCAGGCTTGTCCAACCCGTGGCCTGGGGACCATATGCGGCCCAGGATGCCTATGGATGTGGCCCTCCAAGGCCTCTTGCAAAACTCCCTTCCCATAGGGAACCCCAGAGCCCCTCTGGGATTCCCCCTAGCCTCAGCAGCCCTTTAAATGGTTGCGTGCACACTTTTTAAAAAGTTGCGTGCGCAATTTAGACTTTGGCGCAGCTGCGTGCGCAGTTCTGGGGCTCTCTATCCCCTCCCTCCCCAGCAAGGGCAGGCCTTTGGCGAGCGGCTGCCACTTTTCTGGCCGCCGCCGCCACTGTCCTCTCCCTCCCTGTGCTCTTCCTTCACCACTTAGGACCTCTGGCACCGGCCGCTGCTTTTCTGGGCAAGCTGGGCCACCTCTGCAGCCTCCAGGTGAATGTGTATGATTGAGTATGTGTATAAGTGTGTCCTTGTTTGTGTGTCCTTGTGTGTATGAGTATGAGTGTGTGTGTTCATGTGTGAGTGTGTGTCCTTGTGTGTATGAGTGTGTGTGGATCCTTGTGTGTATGTATGAGTGTGTGTGTTCTTGTCCTTGTCAGGATCATGCATGTTGAAGTAACCTGTGTTGTGCAAATTGCTTTGAGGGTGTCCTACATGCCTAAGGGCACAATCCAGAGTAACTACGGGAGCACATAAGAGACATTACATGCACCCATAGTTACTGCACCACCTAGTGAAAACCTACAGGAAATTCAAATTTCACCCTAAGGGTGAAATCCAGAGTAACTATGAGGAGTCCTTGCTCCAGAGTAAGAACAAGTTACTCTGGATTGCAATATTAATTTCCCATAGGTTTTCACTAGGTGGTGCAGTAACTACGGGTGCACATAATGTCTCTTATGTGCTCCCGTAGTTACTCTGGATTGTGCCCTAAGTCTGAATCACATATGTTGAAGCAACTTGTGTAGTGCAAAGCCATGTTTACTCAGGAGTAAGCCCATTAAGTCAATGGAGTAAAGCTTGACCATGCTGGCACCCAAAAAGGAGAACAGGGTCCTCCAAAAATTTTTTTGAAGGTCCGGATTTCCAGTGGAAAATCCAGACTTTTTGAGGGACACTGTTTTCTATGGGTTTTTGGATGATCAGCTATTGCTAGTGCTTTTGTGCAGCCCAAACCAACTCGTCTTCTTCCAACGCAGCCCCGGGAAGCGAAAAGGTTGGACACCCCCCTGGTTTAGATGAATGGAGGAAAGAAACAAGACAAGTGCAATTAACCAGAATAAAATTTGGAAGATGCCGGCTCTTACGGAAGACGTGCTCCAGGTGCACCATGAAGGACACAAAGCTTGTGAAGTCTACCTGAAGCCAAGGCTTGCTATATTTTTCCAGAAGGACCTCTGTTGTCTCTTTGTTCAAGTGGAATCCTGAGCAGAAACAGATACAGGAAAGTTTGCAGGGCTCTGTGTGCTTTAGGAAGAAAGTCAAATACATGGGTATCTTGGTTTACGAGCATAATTTGTTCCAGAAGCATGCTTGTAATCCAAAATGCAAATTTTCCCGTAAGAAATCATGGAAACTCAGACAATTCGTTCCACAACTCAAAAATAGTCATATAAAAATGATTACGATACTGTAATATAACACAACGTAATAAAGAAAATATAAAGGAAAATAAAACACTTGGGGTGCAAGCCAGAGTAACTATGGGGAGTTCTTGCTCCAGTGTAAGAACAATTTAATCTGGATTGCAAGATGAATTTCCCATAGGTTTTCACTAGGTGGTGCAGTAACTACATGTGCATGTAATGTCTCTTATGTGCTCCAGTAGTTACTCTGGATTGTAGGGGCAATCTCTCAGGTTGCAATCTGTCCCCCTTATATAGGAGAGAGCTTCAATATTTATAACAGGGCTTACTTTAGACATGCAAGGCTAAGGGTGCAATTCAACTATGGGGAGGCCTTGCTCCAGTGTAAGAACAACTTACCCTGGATTGCGATCTGAATTTCCTATAGGTTTTCACTAGGTGGTGCAGTAACTTCAGGTACACATAATGTCTCTTATGTGTAATGTCTCTTATGTGTCTCCCATAGTTACTCTGGATTGTATGATAATGCTGCAATCCTATAGACACTTTCCTAGGAGTAAGTCCCAAATGTTCAGAAGGAGACCCTTTCGAAGTCTCCAGATCAGTCATCATCCAATTTCTTAACAGACATCCTTTTTTAAAAATGCTTTTATTGATTTCCGCTACGGGAAGAAGGATATTGGATATACAACGATAGGGATGCGTATACACAGGAATACACATGAGGTTCTCCAGGCACAACACCTATTTTCTATTAATACTACTTTAAATATACTGAATTAATCAATTTCTATCTTTTATAACTCATAACAAAGAGAGACATCCTTTATGTTATCTTCCAACCCCTCTTTTTTACCTGCTGCATTCAGTGCGAGTTGCATCTCATGGGCGTTCATAGTGCCGGACCTGTCCAGGTCGTATTTGAAGAATACACCCTGTGGAGCGGAAATAGGAAAGATCAGCTTCTTGGAACATGCGGGGTATATCTATATATCTATAAACTATATTTCTGAAATGGGGGAAGTCCTTGGTCCTGGTTCACCAGCTAGCCTGAAGAGAGTCAAGAGTTGTCTCAACCTTACTCTTCCCACCTGTGAAATGGAGACAAAAATTTGGGCTGTCTTTGCAGGACAAGTTGAAGATGGCAAAAGTGTCACAATAAAGAAAACTCACCCGCAGAACTGGGTTCGGGTCTGGCAGCCTCCATGGATCAGTCATGGACCAAGCCATGGGGTGGGAATTCTTTTACACCCAACCCCTACACACTCACCTCCAATGCCTCTATTTTGGTCCAGACTTGCTTAAACTCGTGTAGTGTCAGCCTGCCTGTCCCGCTGTCCTGTGATCTAGTCAAGGGCAAGATAATACAGCGCTTGCGGCTCTTAAGGAGTCAGGATGGGGCAGCCAAAAATCTGGTTTTTTAATGGATTATCTCTTAAAGCTCTTAAATGCCTTTCCTTCTATTCAAGGAGCTTTCCAAGCCGGGGGACAACTTGGGTTTCTCAAACAACAGGGGTTCGGCATCACTAATTCGCTGCAATCCTCCAGTTAGGCTGGCCTAAATTCTGGCATAAGTCCTGGGGTGACCTAGGGTGTCACAAAAGTGCTGTAAGGCACTTACTTCTCCCTCACTCCTGGGGAAGTTAGGCCAGTGCACAGGCATACGCCAACCTTCCCACACCACTACAGGAGGATATGCTGGCTGAGTTAGGCCAGCCTAAACTGGTTAGGATTGCACCCTACAAGACATTTTTGCCATCAGGGATGAAGAATGACCAGCCCCTTGTCCTCTCTGCATCCCAGTTCGGCAAAATCGGCCAGAAAGTCCAATTCCTTTCCAACGTAGGTTGCATTTTCCCTGCTGAAGGATACACTGAAGCAATGGATGATTTTCAGACACTCGTCCATGGAGAAGTCGCCCATCTTCATCTGACTTACTGCAGAAAAAAAAAGTTTGGTAAAAGCCATTAAAGGGCCCTGCCATTGGCATCCTTGCCCCTTCTGTACCAGCTCCGACTTGCAAGCTCCCTCCAAGACTGACTGCTCCACCCCCCTCTAGCTATGCCACTGGAAACGATACGCTGCTTTAGCTGACAACTCACAAGTGCTCATCGTTCTCTTTAGAAGGCCCTGCAGTTCCATAGTGCCGACTTGCCGGTCCTGCAACGAAACAAAACATGCTGTCTTGTGTTACGCCTCGTTCACGAAGAGCCCCTCAACATGACTGACCATTCCTTGATCGTTCTCGGTATCGGGCACCTTCGATGATACGGATCTCGGCCAAACTGTTAACTGGTTACTCTACAAATATTTGAATGGACTGTGGTGAGTGATGAGCTTGTACTCTCTTACCTGCCCTGCCCACTCCAAGAAAGTTTCCTCAAGTGTCTGGTCTAATCCAGTCCTGGGGGGTACCATCACCTGGGGAAAAGCAGAGACCTGAGACTAAGCACAACAGTGGTGGGCTTCAGGGGGATCTCGCAGGTTCTATAGAACCCTTTGCTAATGAGCACCTGGTTCTGAGAACCGGTTACTCATGAGACATAGAACCTGTTATTCTAGGGTGACTGAACCTATTAATTTAGGTTATTAGGATATAGAACCTGGTAATTCTATATCCTGATTTATTATCTATATCCTAGGACATAGGATATCTATATACTAGTTAATTTATTTGAATCCCACCACTGAGCATATACTATGGATTGTAGTCACTGAGAGAGAAAAGCAGATTAAATAAGAACACACCTGACATCTAGCACAGTCCGATTCCTAACCATTGTGTATGCAAAAGTAATCCCCATTGTGTTCATTGGATCTTACTCCCAGGAAAGCGTCTTTAGGATTGCCACGAACCTTGCCCCCCTAATAGGCTTTTGGTGCTTATTTTATTATATTTTATCACCGTTTTGGAAGCTGAAATTTTTCCCCATCTTAGGCATCACCAAGTATTCAAGGGTGGCAAATTTATGATCGACAAATGTGCCCAGCCCAGCTCTGAAAACTCTCCTGTCCACTCTTTTAGGGGTCTCCAAACTTTTGGGCAGGAGGGCCACATCATCTCTTTAACAGTGTGCCAGGGAGCCAACAAATGGTTTACATTTCAAGTTAATATAAATTTTTGAATAAATTTCTAAAATACATTTCTTAAATATAAAAGTTTATTAGATACATTATAAAGCTTGAGGGCCAGACGGATGGGCCATTTTGAGGTTTACCTTAAGTTTTGGTTTGCTACAAGTTTTGAGTTGGTTAGTTTTTGAGTTTGTTTGCCGCAAAAGTTTGCCGCGGCGTAGAGTTTAATTGCTGCAAGTTTTTGAGGTTTGCCATAAGTTTTGAGGTCTGGCCCCCGAAGCTGGGGTTTGGACACCCCTCAAACAATTGCAATGCAGCCACCGGAGAAGCTGTTACCTGCAGTGCCTTTTCATCCATGCTGATCTCGTCATCAATTTCCCTGCAAGGCCATTTAACACCATTAAACGACAGCTGTGCACATGGCGGGGGGAACATTTGATATACTGCCTCCAGTATTAGGAAGCCTCCCACCCCCCAATAAAAATACGATTACTGGTACATAATAACCAACACCAACAATTTGCCGTCCTTTCATGAGACCCCCCGATAAGGCTGGCCATCACCAGTACTCAGGACAACACAGAGAGGTGGATTCAACATCATGGTGGGACCCAAGATGTGTCAAGTTGTACATAAATTAAAAGCCCTGGGATTTGAGGGACTCACAAGAACTGGTGTTTATTTTCGGTGAAGATGCGGAGGGTAAAGCTTGCCTCCTCCATTGGCTTCAGAGTGCTGGGGATGATCAAGTAGTCACCACGGGGTAGCTGGAGGTGTCCTGTGATATCCCTGGAATTACCATAAACTGGAGGACAGACTGCCTTGAGTATAGGGAGCATTATCCTTCTTTGAAGCGTGGTTTTCAGCTCTAGATACTAGTGAGAAAAAAGGTGCAATGATCTATTTGGTTATTTTATATTATATTATATTTATATTATATTATAAATTTAAAATAACCCTATATTTATAGGGTTAAATATAAATATAAAATATAAAATTTATAGGGTTAAATATAAATTAAATATAAAATAACCCTATAGTTAAATAAAGTTTGATATATAGGTATCGCTTTGGTGGGAAAGGCAACGTCCTGGCGACAGGCCCCTGTGACATGCCAGCCACATATCCCCACGTCGCGTCCATCACGGACTGGAGGAAACTCCAATCCATAACAAGCAGACAACATCTCACACGGTACTGAAGAAGTTGCTTTTTATTATATTATTTATGTTATTTATATTTATGTTTATCATTTATAATTATTTTATATTTATTTTTATTTTTTTAATGATGTATTATTTATATTTATTCTTCTATCTGATTATTTGATAATGTGAGATTTCACGGCAACTTTTGGGATGCAAATACTGTACTTGCTCAGATATAACGCTCACTTTTTCCCAGCCAAGTTCAGTCTCCAAAATCAGGGCGCGCATTAGATTTGATGTTAATTAGAACTGAGTAAATATAGTGTTTTGATTGGAAGTATGGGGTGCGCATTAAATTTGATGGTGCATTATATTCGAGTTAATACGGTATCCATGCATTTAGCTCTTGATGTATACTGTAATCAGAGTGACCGCACGTCCTCTTTTCTAGGATATATCCTGGATTTCAGACCTGTGTCCTGGAAAAAATGTTATAAGATACAGAGCCCAATCCTAACCATGCCTACAATCCAGAGTAACTACGGGAGCATGGGAGAGACATTTACGTCGACATAGTTACAGCACCACCTAGTGAAAACCTATGAGAAATTCATACTGCAATCCAGAATAAATTGTTCTTACCTCAGAGCAAGGACTCCCCGTAGTTACTCTGGATTGCGCCCCTTGTCTACTTAAAAATAAGCCCCATTGTGGCAAATCCAGAGTAACCACGGGGCAAAATCCAGAGTAACCACGGGGAGTCCTTGCTCTGGTGTAAGAACAACTTACTCAGGATTCCAATATAAATTTCCCATAGGTTTTCACTAGGTGGTGCAATAACTATGGGCGCATGTAAAGTCTCTTACGCACTCCCGTAGTTATTCTGGATTTGGGGGTTTGTCCCAGGAATGTGTCTTTAGGATTGCAGCCATGTTTAAATTAACCACATGAAAGCAAAATACATGAGTTTTTAGCTTTTATTTTGTCCTGTCCTGCATTTTTCTTGAATGTCCTACATTTTGGGAGGTCTTGTCCTATTTTTTGGGTTATGACATATGATCAACCTGAGTACTAGTTCACATCTATGCATTGGAAAGGAAACCCTTATTCCTTTGTGGCAATTTTATTCTGAAGCTAACTGTTCCTAGACCGCCTTCCCTCCACCAATAGCCCAGGATTTTAGAAGTTGCCCGTTCCTGACTTATCAGAATCTAGAGCATGGGGGGATGTTGCGCATGGGGGTTATTGCGCATGGGGGATAGTTGCGCTTGGGGGTTGATGGTCATGGGGGGTTGATGCACATGGGGCGATGTTGCGCATGGGGGGACTGATGCACATGTAGGGAAGTTGCCCATGTGAGGATGTTGTGCATGGGGGATGTTGCGCCATGGGGGGATGGCGCACAGGGGAATTTTACTCCCACAACGCGGGTACGCTTTTTGCTAGTCTAGAGATAAAAATCATAAATGTTTGTGTTTTTCACTTCCCTGATTTGTTCCTTTTCATGCATGATGGTGCTTCTCGTTCCACTCTAATGCAATCCAATTTTTTCCTCTCTATACATTTTTTGGGTGCAGTGATGTTTAAAGACTTCTCGAAAAATATTGGTGAATACCTGTTTGGGCACCTGCAAGAGGAAAGAGGAATAAATATAACTTAGAACAGTGATTTTCAACCTTTTAATGTCATGGCACACCCATCAGGTGCCCAAATTGTCAAGGTACACCATCCATCTTTGGACAGTTGACAAGGCACACCATGTTGCTGGTGGGGGGTTCGATTCCTCAATAACCATATTAATAAATGATGTTTATTTAATAAAATAAATAAATGTTCCAGTCTCTCGTGGCACACCTTTCACAGCACATCAGTGTGCTATGGCACACAGGTTGAAAATTGCTGGCTTAGAACAATCACTAGGTATGCAATTCTAATCTAGGCCAGCAGAACCAGTGGTGGGTTTCAGGGGGGTTCTCACAGGTTATATAGAGCCCTTTGCTAATGAGCGCCTGGTTCTGAGAACCGGTTACTAATGGGACATAGAACCTGTTGTTAATTTAGGTTATTAAGAAACATCTATCTAAAAAGCAGGCCTCCGTCAGTCTTGGAAGACTATGGTATCGTGCTCGGCGCTGCATACGCTGCATGCGAAGCACAAAAGCCTGGGTTAGATTGTTATGGAGGATAGGCTGTTACCCAAGCAGCAAATCCCCCCTCTCCACACCACTGAATTAGTCCAATGGAAAGGCAGAGCCAATACAATTGGATCCAGCTGGCGTCACAGAGCTGGGCTAAGGATAGGAGCTCACCCTGTCTTGTGGGGCCGACCCGGGTCTCGAACCCTGGCCTGCTGGTTAACAGGCACAGCGTCTTAACCGCTTGCGCCACCCACAGCCCCACATATCTATCTACAGTATTTAGAACCGCACGTAGAACCAGACATAGAACCACACGTACACAGTTATACATGCACGTACTCACATGCATGCATCATCATCACCTTCATTGGCATCATATACACAAAGAGAAAAATATAAAAGCAAAAATTTAAAATATCTTAAAATTAATTTTGATTAGAGATAACAATACAATTTAAAAACGTAGCTACTCTGTGTAACAAATTGGTATCACCAGCGTCCAGAAATCTTTTAAGAACATTCAATTCCGGATGTGAGGGCGATCTGGCTGCGACATCTGTCACCCCATTGATCGCCAGGGTTGTTTTGGCATATGCATGCCACATACGTAACACAGTGTGTTAATTTATTTGAATCCCACCACTGGGCACAACTCACCAGTCTTCCTGTTCCTGTGGGGCTGTATGGGAGACAAGCGCATGTCTGTGCACAGGCCTAAACCTCCCCCAGGGTTAGTGTCTTATGGCCCTTTTGTGATACCCCCAGGTCAACACAGAACTTATGCTGGGGCTTAGGCTGGCCTAAGTAGGGGTTAGGATTGCAACATATGAAGGTAAAAAAATCAAACACATTTCCAGTATTTGTTCTGGAGCTACACAAAAGTAGATGCTCTCTCCCTGTTGGCTCTTGCCTTCAGGGGCCAAATTGCCCCCTGGTAAAACCAAACCCCAAACCAAACCCCAAACCATTTTCCAGATGTCCCCACCTGGAAAATGTCAAAGGAGATCACCAGGAAATCCTTTCTTTTCCACCAGCTCCTGCGCTGTTCTTTCTGCATTAGAGAGACAAGCAGGGTACAGGTGGGATCTTGGCCTTGACGCTTCTTCTTCTGTTGCTTCTTTAGTTCGTCCTCATCTGGCTCCAACAGGGAAACATGATACTGGGGGTTCATCCAGAAGGTGTCTACTTGAGAGGAGGGTGTTGTGTGAATATGTCTCCCAATCTGGTCTAAAATCACTCAAATATTGGCTTCTAAAATCACTGGATCAATGAGCTTCACTGCTCCATCCAGGATCAACCCAAAAGGGGTGATCCTAAAAAAAGTGGTCACTCAGATCATATGGCATATGATCCCCACCCTGATGTTCATCCCAGGTCCATCAAAGACTTCGACTCCCACCCTCAGCCATCGAGCCCAGAATTTACCCCACGGA
The DNA here is from genome assembly GCA_030015325.1 of Cryptoblepharus egeriae. Classification (NCBI taxonomy): domain Eukaryota; kingdom Metazoa; phylum Chordata; class Lepidosauria; order Squamata; family Scincidae; genus Cryptoblepharus; species Cryptoblepharus egeriae. Next base: position 1,032,786 of record JAREYC010000014.1, read on the forward strand.
TAGAGGGTCTGGCGTCCACCAGAGGTATGACCTCTAACCCAGCGCCCTTGGACGCAGTTGACGTTCCATAAAGAGGGGGTTTCCTCCTTTTCTAGCACACCATCAGCACTCAGATGGCAGATCTCCAGAGCATCAAAATAACGTATAAAATCAATCAGCTGCATCCTGGATAGAGGAAGCGAACCAAAAAGAAGGACGCACTCAGTACCTATAGAATGGTGCAAGGTGACTTAAACAACATAAAGAAGAAGGAAAAATTCCGTACCAAAATTCCCCATCTTCTCTGTTCACACACAACTTTGTCTGCAGTACAGGATCTAGATTCGACCACAATGGAGAACTGAAACCGTAATAAAAGGGGGGGGGGGGGGAACCGGTATGACAGTGAATATATTCGATACCCATATTTAATGCATCATCAAATCTAATGCGCACCCTATACTTATAATCAAAACACCACATTTACTTGAATCTAATAAACAATTGAATCTAATGCACACCCTGATTTTGGAGAGTCAGTTTGGCTGGAAAAGGTGAGCGTTAGATTTGAATAAATACACTATATCATTCCTTGGTCCATGGATGAGCACGAAAAGGATTTGCATCTTCATTCTGATTTCACGGAGATATTCCTACCCTGCCATTTGAGTCAGAGAAGGCCTACTACAAATGTTTAAATAGAACGTAAATATGGAAATGGTCTTTGGGTAAGGGCAACAGCATCAGGCATGCTGTGGCAGGAGGTCCTGAGCAAATCCTGATGCCCCACACCCTGATTGTGGCACCAGCCACCCCAAATCCCCCCCCCAGGTAACACTCACTTGTCACTCCAGCGACCTTTCCATTCTGTTTTGCCCCAAGGATTCCGCAGTCTCAAGAGCCTCACCGTCTTGCCCTCCAGTTTGAACTAGGAACAAGCACAAGAGTGAGCGAGAGAGAGAGAGAGAGCAAATTTTTTAGTTGAAAAGCGGTATATAAATACTCTAGATCAGACAGACAGACAGACAGACAGACAGACAGACAGATAGATAGATAGATAGATAGATAGATAGATAGATAGATAGATAGATAGATAGATATTTTTCCATGGCACTCAGCAGGTCACTGGCATCATCTTATTCTACTGCCCACTTTTCTCCTGCCTCCCTCTAGGAAATACCCCCCTCTAGAAAGAGGAAGCCAATAGGGGCTTTTCCACGACCTACCTTGTGAGTCCCGGTGATGGAATAGGCATGCCCCTTCACCAGCCCCTCTGATGTTACTGCTTCCCTGTCCCGAAGGTCGCCAACCTGAAAGCAGCCAGAAGGGAAGAGCACAGTCAGACTAAGGGTGCAATCCAGAGTAACTATGGGGAGTCCTTGCTCCGGAGTAAGAACAAGTTACTCTGGATTGCAATATGAATTTCCCATAGGTTTTCACTAGGTGGTGCAGTAACTACAGGTGCACGTAATGTCTCTTATGTGCCCCCATAGTTACTCTGGATTGTAGCCTAATTGCCCCCTGGGTCTGGTAGACTGTGGTATTGTATGACGCCTGGAAGGGGATTCTCCCCCCCCCCCGACACTTCCCAGCTTCCTAGTAGTGACTCCTGATACCCCAGAGCCTGCATGTGGGTGCTCTCCGTATCTTTCCCTGCAAGATCTTGCTGGACTGTATTCAATAAGGAAAAGTACCTCTGAGCATGTACAAAGTGCCTTTTGCTTAACAGTTGATGAGCTCACTATGTCCACCACAAAGTCAAACCTTCCTTTGAGTTTCCTCCGTTTAAAAAGCAACACACGGTCCGGAGCCAGGATCAGAGCATTCTTGGCACCGACCCCTACCTGAATGCAGGCTCCCATCAAAGAGCATCTGCTAAGCGCAGCTCGAATGGACTTGAGGAGGCCTGGGTTAGGTGCTTTCAGAAGGAAGGTCTCCCCAATACCACCAGTGAAGTCAACAAAAGCCTCGTTCATGAATCCGCCACTAATAGCCTCATAAGAGCCATTCAGCCTGGGAGGGAACAAAGAAGAGATCAGCAGGATGAGACGGGTAAAGGAGAAACAGAGATGCATCTCCAGGGGACAGGTATCTGTCCGTCCGTCCGTCCGTCTGTCTGTTAATGTAATCTAATCTAATCTCTGTCCATATCTATCTATCTAGTCTGTCTGTCCATATCTATCTATCTAGTCTGTCTGTCCATCCATATCCATCTCTCTATTTACGGTAATCTATCTACAATATTTACGTATATACTGCTTTTCAAATAAAAGTTCACAAAGCGGTTCACAAAGGAAATGAAAAAACTAATAGCTAATTAATAGCTAATAGCCCACCAGTTGGCGTACCAGAGCAGGGCCTTATCGGAATGTGGAACTCCTTGCCACAAGATGTGGTGACGACATCTGACCTGGAGGCCTTCAAAAGTGGTCATAGATGCAGTGGCGATCCTAGGAGGATTTTTGGGGCACAGGCTACTACTCAGGGGTGTGACCAAAATCACAAAATTTGCTAATATTGCTTTAAAAATTGTTTGGAATAATCCCCAATCAAGTCATAGACCATTAAATGTGTATTTTCCAGCAGAATCCAAAGCAAAACACAGCTTTGAAATATCTAATTTCTATCAAAAGTTATGGCCAAAAAAATTATTAAAAAAGAAATGGAGCCCTATGAAAAGTGAAACTGAGCCATATTTTGCCTTTACTCATGAGTAGGCAAGCATGCATTAGCGTGTTGGAAAGGGCAGACTTGTGAGGAATCTATCTCCCCCAGAAAAGTCCTGATCCCATGAATGCAGCCCCCACAAATCAACCCACAATAAGTCCTTGATAATGGCTTTGAACCCTATGGAAAGTGGAACTGAGCTACACAGTCGTGTTTACTCATGAGTAAGCAAACATGCCTTGGCTTGTGTTCAGGTCAGGCACAGAGGAACCCTCTGTGGTCCCAGTGCAGTGAAAGTGGAGCTCATCCAGTGCTCCAGAAAGCAGCTTCAACCTTCCCCCAAAAAAGAATTGAACAGAGGCTTAATTGTAACGAGATTTTTTGAATATGAAAATATCTAATTAACTGTATTAATTAATATTGATAATAATTAATTAAATAATTTTTGACTGTAGGGGTTGTGCGAATGATCTATGTACGCCACTGCCTGGATGGACCAATACAGCCTCCTAGTTCGAGAGGCACGTCGCTTATGGTCTTGAGTGCTCCCTGAAGCATTTGGTGGGTCAAGAGATCCAGGAAGCTGGACGAGATGGACCTTTGGCTGGAGGGACACAGCAGGGACACTGAAGCGGAAAGACGGGGTTCCCGCATTGGGAGGAAGGTCACCATCTCACTCACTTGGCATAGGCTTTCTCCAACAAGGGCATCCAGAACTCGTCTCTCTCCGCGGAGTGCACAAAGAAGAGCTTCCCATCCACGGTGGGCAAGCGGTCATCCACCACGACGTCCACCCACTGCCCATATTGCCAGAACTGGGGAGGCAGATGGTAGGACAGAAAGGGAAAGTCAATAAGCTACTGTATTTACTCAAATCTAGTACGCCACCGAATGTAATGCGCACCCTATACTTATAATCAAAATACCACATTTACGTGAATCTAATTAAGCATCAAATCTAACGCACACCCTGATTTGGGAGATTAAATTTGGCTGAAAAAGTGAGCCTTAGATTCAAGTAAATACAGTATATAGTGATTAAATTAAGCATGTGAGAGCAATATGTATGAGAGTTTTCCGCGTTTATTTTGTCATGTCCTACATTTTTCTTGGGTGTCCTACATTTTTGGATGGCTTGCACTCTTTTTTTGTTTATGGCATATGCTCACTCTGCTCGGAGACATTGTTGAACGGCTCGCTCACCTGGAAATGGAAGATGCCAGCATAATCCTCGCTGTCAAAGCTCTGATCCGGAGGCACCACCCTGTGCAAGAGGTGAGGGTGCAAGGTCAGGGATGCCGCTGCAGCCAGGAACCAGCAGTCACCTGTTGTGGACAGAGAGGAGGCGTCTGTTTGGTGGCACCCTTTGGTGGCACAGTCCGTTTGGTGGCACCCTTTGGTGGCACAGTCCGTTTGGTGGCACCCTTTGGTGGCACAGTCCATTTAGTGCCACCATTCGGTGACACAGTCCATTTGGTGCAACCATTCGGTGGCACAGCCAACATTTCTGGAGGCATCAGAGTTGAGTTTAGTAAAGACCTTAACAGCACAATCCTAGGCATGCCTACTCAGAAGAAAGTCCCATTAAGTTCATTATGGGATTCCTCTGCTATTACTGTGTGTGACAGGCCGAAATGCAGCAGGTAAAGCTTTTGCCCAACGTAGAGATGCAAAGATAGTGACAGCCTCACCTTGAAGCTTTCCCTCTTGATAGCTCTTTTTTAAAAATAATTTTAAAAAAATTTTCTTAATGGGGGGGACGGGGGACACCCAAAGCAACCTGGTTCCAAAGAAGGACCACTTACCTAAATATTCCCCCTGGCAAACATCAAACCGAGTTGTTCCTTCCTGAATAAACTGGGGTGGCCGCGGCTTGCAGATGTCCTACAGAAGCAGTGATGGTTCTTAATCAGATGCTATATCTACCCGCATTTACTCAAATCTAATGCACCATCAAATCTAACGCGCACCCCAATTTTGGAGAATAAATCCAGCCGGAAAAGATGGTATAAAATATGGTATATTCTCACAATACCTGCACTCTCATATTAACACCAGATCTTAGCTGTCACAACAACCAGTTTCCTTTATTTATCTAGCAGTCCTTTGGAATTGGAATCCCACCTTTTCTCAAAAAAGATCATTTTAAGTTTTTAACCCCATGGTGGGGTTGATGGAGGTGAAGAAAGCAAGAGATGGTGGCTGGTCCAGACCACCAGGTGCATTTGAGGCCTGATCCAATGTTTACAATGGTGGTGCATTCAGGGGTGGCGCACTCAGAGGCAAACCAAGAAGAACTTCACCCACCTTTGGCCTCATCCATACCAGCCCCTTGGTGGCTGCAGAGCCGGGTCCCAGTTCGCTGTATCCAACCGATTCGGGACGGGCTTCAAAATATGCATCGGTGAAAAGCCTTCTCTGCTGCAGACATTGCAGCTTCAGGTCCTTGAAATTCTGCGCACAGTAGGGTAAGACGTGGACCGTTCCAGTGGCATCGGAATCCTTGGTGAGGCGGACGGTGATGCCCGGCGGAGCCATAGCTGAGCCACACTATGGCTATATCAGTTACGTGGCTGATTTTATAGTACATAAAGCAGGCATCGGTTTGCTGCACCCTTACTGGCACAGTTTGTTCCTGCCAACTCTGAGTAAACTGGACGTGGTTTACCAAAGTTAACCCTTTCCGCTTTTGTACCAAGTTGGAAGTAAAATTGGCGACGTCTCTATCATACATGCCTGTTCTTTTTTATTAATAATAAAAATAATAATAATACTGCCACCACTTTTTAGCAGCCTTGCTCAACTTAACTTTCAGATGTTTAGAATCCAAAAGTACGATGGAGGCACTTAGAGCAGGAAGCAATATCTATCCTGCTTCATTTCTGCAGAAGAAATGCTGTAACCGACATAGGAGCGAGCCAATTTTTTAAAAGTTGGCAATCCCAGATTCAGGGCCGTCATTAGACAACTGTGCATATGAAACAAAACTCAGAATGATGTTGCACATGCATCAACTTCTCGGTCACTGTAATGAAGGAGAAGCTATTGCCATCTAGGGTTGCCATATGTCTGGAAAAACAGGAAAGTGCTTTTGGGGGGGATTTGTTCACATACTGGTAATCGTGACAGAGGGTCCTGTCCCGATTTTGTGGAAGAGAATTGTGGCAACCCTGCCATCCCATCTGATCTACCGTCGAACTTGGTTTGCTACTAAAGAGTTAACCTTTGATGTCCATCCTTACTGTAAAAGGCCATAAAATAGGTTTAATGTTTTACCTGCTCTGGAGTTCTGCGAGGCTCTTCCTTAGCTGCCACCTGTGGTACAGTCAACGAAGGGTGTCACCTGCCAGGTGATCCCATTTAGTGTTTAGGGCTGCAGTTTACCCTACGGGGTCAGTCATGCCAACTAGCCTTCTCATCCGGGATTCTGATTCAAGTTTCTCCCATCCAGGAGCAGGTCCTGGACCATCACAAACCATTGCCTAGCCTCCCACTTACACAAGTAGGCTGCAATCCTGTGAACCTGGAGTAGGGTTGCGATATGTCCCGAAAAAAAGGACAGTCCCAATTTTTGGGAACTGTATTCACATACTAGGAAATGAGACAGAGGCAGGGTGAACATATGACCGGACTTTTCCGGATTTGTCCTCTTTCTTAGCCTCCTGTCCGGGTGTCCTCCAAAAGGGATTCACTCCATTTTGGCTTCATTTTGGAACTTTACAATGGTGCGCATGACCCCCATCATGTCATATGTCGTTGAATTCGTATTGAAGAGCAGAATCCAATGCAAAAATCGGTTTTGAAATATCTCCTTCCTATCAAAAGTTATGGTAAAAAAACTTAAAATAAAAAATACAGTGGTGCCTCACATAATGAGCTTAACTCGTTCTGGAGGCCTGCTTTTTAAGTGAAACGCTCTTTAAGTGAAGCAGATTTTTCCATAGGAAATAATGGAAACTCAAACAATTGGTTCCACAACCCCCAAAATATTCATTATCAAAATATTAACTGTATGTAAAAATGATGACAAAACACTGGAATTGAATTCAAAACATGCATTCAGTGTGTGTGAACCTATGAAGTCTACTTAGGCTGCAATCCTAAAGACACTTTCCTGGGAGTAAGCCCCATTTAACACAATGGGGCTTACTTCTGGGTAGACATGGTTAGGAGACTGCAATCAAAGTCACTTTCCTGGGAGTAAGCCCCATTTAACACAATGGGGCTTCCTTCTGAGTAGACATAGTTAGGAGACTGCAATCAAAGTCACTTTCCTGGGAGGCTTACCTGGGCTGCTGCTGGAGGTTCAAGGTGGTCGGTGGGGGCAGTTAGGGGCAGCTGCCTCTGGCACCTCCAGGCAACTGCCTCCAAGTTGGGGGCAGTCAGAGGCAGCAGTGCTGGCTGGCAGGCCTTTTAAAGAGCCTCCATGCAGAGCGTCAGGGCTGCATTGCACGCGTGCCCATATCCTGCTTGCTTGTTAAGTGAAGCGGAACTTCTTATTTGAAACAAGATTTCTTGGAAATTTTTGCTCTTCATGTGAAACGCTTGTTAAGTGAGGTACCACTGTATATGCATTGAGCTCTATGGAAAAGTGAAAGTGCACAATATTGCGGCTTTACTCGAGAGTAGGCAAATATGCCATTGTGACATATGACATGATGGGATACTGCACACCATTGCACAGTTCTAAAATGAAGCCAAAATAGTTGCCAATGAAGCCCTTTTGGAGGACACCCAGACAGAAGGCTAAAAAAGAGGACATTTTTCTCAGTCAAGAGGACATTTTTCCGGCTAAATTTTCGGTCATCTGGTCACCCTGAACACCACCCATTCTCTCTGTGTTAGAAAGTGTTTATGAACCGATTTGAATCCATTCATTCATATAAGTTCTGTTTCTAACATATTTATTTATGTAAATTTCCATTATTTAATACATATATTAATTAATATATTAATACATATTGGACTAATTCAGTGGCGTGGAGAGGGAGGATTTGCTGCTTGGGTAACAGTCTATCCTCCATAACAATCTAACCCAGGCTTTTGTGCTTCGCATGCAGCATATGCAGCGTCGAGCACGATTACCATAGTCTTCCAAGACTGGCGGAGGCCTGCCTGCTTTAATAAATATAAATATAATAAATATATTAATACATATAATACATATAATAAATATAAATATTAGCAGCAGGCCTTCGTCAGTCTTGGAAGACTATGGTATCGTGCTCGGCACTGCATACGCTGCATGCGAAGCACGAAAGCCTGGGTTGGATTGTTATGGAGGATAGGCTGTTACCCAAGCAGCAAATCCCCCCTCTCCACACCTCTGAATTAGTCCAATGGAAAGGCAGAGCCAATAGGATTGGATCCAGCTGCGTCGCAGAGCTGGGCTAAGGACAGGAGCTCACCCTGTCTTGTGGGGCCGACCCGGGTCTCAAACCCTGGCCTGCTGGTTAACAGGCACAGCGTCTTAACCACTTGCGCCACCCACAGCCCTAACTAAATATAAATATAAATATATTTATATAATAACTAAATATAATAATTAATATATAAATATAATAACTAAATATAATAATTAATATATAACTAAATATAAATATAATAAATATATTAATACATATAATATATTGTATATTAAATACATTACATAAATATATATATGTAAATTATTTTTTTTCTGGCCCCAAGGCAGATGATGTCTGACTGTCATCATCATCACACCCCCCCCCACCAAAAAGTTTGGACATTCTTGCATTTGGCCACAAGGTGGTGCCAGAGATCCCCCCATTTGCCAAACCAACATTCCTGTAACTTGCAAGGGGGAAAATGTGTCTCTTGTGTGTATGTGTGTCTATGTGTGTGTGTGTTGTGCATGACTTGTTCTCAAGTTCTTGGCCATCCCAACCTCCCCCTCCCTTCCTGGATAATTTATGCTAACGTATTCGGCCGCCTGCTCTTGGCAGCCGCTCATCTTGACAGGAGTGTCTCTTCCAAACAGGAGTCCTCTGCAGATGCTCTTTTGGAGATCTCCGGAAAAGAACAAATTCAGCATATTAAAGATTATTTTAAAAACTGACCAAAGGGGATTTTCCATCTGAAACTGACATCAACCTCCAGTATTTGGCCACACGCAAACTCATCCGCAGCTTTTTGGAGAGGACACTGACCATTTCCAAAGAAGAAGAAATCTGGAGATTTCTCTTTGATCTCTTTGGAATTAAATTCTGCACTTGAGTACTAAATACTTGGACAATCAGTAACTTTGGAGCCGGAGGAAAATCCTCAGATCTCTACAGAAGAGACTCCTTCATTTGGATCTACTACAGAACGAAGCTCTTGACCCTCTGGGACCAACCCGCCCAAGTCTCCTTGGTGGGCACCACCCAAAGGATCTGCTGATCAGTTTAGGTCAGGTTTCAAGAGAACTGGAGATCCTCTTGAGGACTCTTGGAGTGTTGGATTCCAACTTCTTGAGATCTTTCCTATTTCCAGGCCTTGTCAGATTCTGAGCATCCAAATCTCTTCTTAAATGTCTGGTTGCTTTCCATCAGGACATTAATCTCCAGCTTAGAGCAAACATTTATTTTTGCTTCTGATCTCTCGACTTGGATTTTATTTTCAAAGAGACTAGATCTCTTGCTTTCCCCCCCCACAAACAGCCAATATGTTCAGCTGGATGAAGAAGAACGAGAAGAAGAACCCAGAGGTGATCCACACGGTCACAGAGGGCCTGAAGGACCTCTACAAGAAGAAGTTGTTGCCTGTGGAGGAGTTCTACCGCTTCCATGACTTCCATTCACCAGCCCTGGAGGACGCGGACTTTGACAACAAGCCCATGGTGCTGGTGGTGGGGCAGTACTCCACCGGCAAGACCACCTTCATCAAATACCTGCTGGAGCAGGACATCCCTGGGAGCCGCATTGGGCCTGAACCCACCACCGATTCTTTCATCGCTGTCATGCATGGCGAGACGGAAGGCATCACCCCTGGCAATGCTCTCATTGTGGACCCCAAGAAACCCTTCCGAAAACTCAACCCCTTTGGAAACACCTTCCTCAATCGGTGAGTGCTTCTGGTTGCACCCACTTTTTTCTGTTCTCTGGATGCACCATTGGGCCCCTTCCTTTTGGGGAGGTGGTATGTATTGTGGTTATAGTGCCGGATCTATGAGACTTCAGTTCAGATTCCTACTTGAGTGTCAGGAGTGTTTGAAAATCAGTGTGTGGGTGTTAATCTGTGGAACTCCTTGCCATAGGATGTTGTTGTGGAATCCGGCTTAACTGCCTTTAAAGGGAATTTGACATATTTCTGGAGAAAAAGTCCATCATATGTTCCAAGCCATGATGGGACAGAATTTGGAGGGGGGCGAGTGGGGTCTCATTGCCAGATCCACTCCTGGTAGAGGCTCCAATGTCTAACAGCTGCACTGGAAGGAAAAAACATCCAACAGCTGCTGTCCTGCTGGCACCAAGATGGGCACAATTTTTATTTTTATTTATTTTTTGCTTGACATGATGGAGGCGTTGGAGTCTCTGCAAGGGAAAGTATTGGGATTCCTGGCTGGAGCCCTCTGATTGGAGTGTGGGGGCGGCAAGGAGGCAGAGAGACCCTTTTGGGCTTGGTTGGGGAACAAGGGGGGTTCACCGAGGGGGGGGGCAGCAAAGGAATCGTGAGGAAGTTGGAGAAATTGTGGGGGGCTCACATGAGCTGTCAGAGACCAACTGGATTTCTTTTGCTGCAACCTTTTGCTAAGAAAAACCCCTTTTCTCTGCTGATTGTTTAATTAATTAGACTCCTCTTATTAATTAGATCCTAATTATTAATGGATTGATTGTTAAATAATCGGTTGTTAAGTTAAATAATTAATTAATGGGATTCATACTTCACTTTTCCCATGCCAACACCAAAGCCCAAGGCAGTTTACAAAGCCTTTGAGCACAATCCTAAACATGTCTACTCAAAAGTAAGCACTATTGTTTTTAATGGGTCTTACTCCCAGGAAAGTGTCTTTTGGATTGCAGCCTAAGACCACAATCCTAACCATGTCTACTCAAAAGTAAGCCTCATTGTGTTTCAATGGATCTTACTCCCAGGAAAGTGTCTTTAGGACTGCAGCCTAAATGTGCAGTCCTAAACCAATTTGGGCTGGCCTAACTTAGCTGGCCTATCTTCCCATGATGGTGTGGGAAGGTCGGCATATATATGTGCTCTGGCCTAACCCTCCAGGAGCGGGGCAGAAGTGTCTTAGGGTGAAATCCAGAGTAACTACGGGGAGTCCTTGCTCTGGAGTAAGAACAAATTACTCTGCATTGCAATATGAATTTCCCATAGGTTTTCACTAGGTGGTGCAGTAACTACGGGTTCACATAATATCTCTTATGTGCTCCTGTAGTTACTCTGGATTGTGCCCTTAATGACACTTTTTGTCCCATGTCAGAGAAGGATTTATGCTGGGGTTTATTCCATCCTAACTGGGATTAGGATTGCAGCCATGGCTACCCGGGTAGATGAGGATGAGAGTAGGCTGCAATCCTAACTACACTTTCCTGGGAGTAAGTACTATTGAACTCAGTGGGACTTCCTTCTGAGCAGACATGCTTAGAATTGGACTCTGAGTGACTGGCCTAAGGTCACCCAGGAAATTTCATGGCCAAAGATGGATTTGAAGCTGGGTCTTCCAGGTCTCAGTCCTTCACCACCGCATCATCCCGGCATCTTCCATCATCACTGCATCATCATCATCATCATCATCATCATCATCATCAAAGGATCTTTGGCAGGGCTGGCCCATAAGTGAGGCAAACTGAATCAGCTGCCTAAGGCAGCAGATTACAAAGAGAGATCTAATTCAACCCTCCCACTAGCTTCCAGTTCTTCTCCTTCTGCTCTTTCCACCTGCTTGATCGGAAAAGCCAGGAGGGGGACAGAGCGGAAAAAGGAATGCAGAGACGAAGGGAGCCCCCCCTCTTCTCTTTCACACTTTTCTCGGCAAAGTCCCCTTTTCCTCTTCCAATTTGGAAAGTGAGATGAACAGAGGCCAGCTTCTCACCATATCTATGGGGCAGCATTCAGCAGACCCCGAATTGAACCTCTGGCTTTCTCTGCCTAGGAAGTATCTGTATTTACTCAAATATAACGCTCACGTTTTTCAGCCAAATTCAGTCTCCAAAATCAGGGTGTGCATTAGATTTGATGTTAATTAGAACTGAGAAAATTCAGTCGTTTGATTATAAGTGTGGGCTGCGCATTAGATTCGATGGCGTATTAGATTCGATGGTGCATTAGATTCAGTGCAGAGGCTGGTCAAGGGTTTCAAAATTTTGCCTTTCTTAAAAGTGTGTGTGCTTGGGGGGCAGTGTGTTGGGGGGGGGGCAGACAGTTCTCCTCCTGACCAGATCAGGCTCCGTGTTCTTGGCCTACAGTGGTGGGAAACTGTAGGATTGCATGTCCCTGGGTGTCTCCGGAAGGTTCTACTTTTAGCATCCTTGTTTATACTGGATGAGCCCTGCTTTTTCCTCCATTGGGGGTTTATAAACATAGACTCCACCCCAGGAGCAGAGAACAGCCTGATTTTTTTGGCAGCTGTGATCTCGGCTCCTGTTCCCCCCCCACCTCTGCTCCATCCATCTGGGGAACCTGAAATCTACACTATACCCAGCGGTGGGCTTCGGGGGTTCTTGCAGGTTCTATAGAACCCTTTGCTAATGAGCACCTGGTTCTGAGAACCAGGTACTAATGGGACATAGAACCTGTTATTCATTTAGGTTATTAGGACATAGAACCTGTTGTTAATTTATTTGAATCCCACCACTGGCTACACCCAATGGAGGACGTCAAGGAGTCACCCTGGAGAGGGTACATAACCATCTAGCTGGGTGATTTCCTCGGCAATGGAGAGCCTTGTGGTTGCCCCAGATTCCTAGACACACCTGTAGGGGTGTGTAGGGGGCAAATATCTGTAGGGGGCAAAAATCAGAACCTGGCAAAAAGAGCATCCTCCTCAACTAGTACCTTCGTTTACGAGTGACTTGGATTAAGAGTGTTTAGAAAGAGGAGCAAAAAAATTTCTGACTTGGTTAACGAGCAACGTCTTGTTTAATGAGCAATGTCTTGGAATGGATTTATGTTACATTTTAAAATATAATATGGTAAACTGTTAAACAAAATACGGATCAGGGCTGGATTTAGGTTTGATGAGGCCCTAAGCTATTGGAGGTAATGGGGTGCTTTATACGTCCAGCTGTCCTTTGTCAACAACAAATTGTTGTTTTTTGTGTTGAATATGTTCTATATGGTAATTTATGGACCTCATAGGGATCCAAAGCCTTTTGCACATAACAATATATGTATTTTATCAAAGTAATTGTTGAACTGAAATACCATTTAAATTTTGGGGGGACCCCCAAGAGAGTGGGACCCTAAGCTATAACTTGTTTAGCTCATACATAAATCTGGCACTGATACTGATCTATATTTCTAATCAAAATACTACTGTACTATATTTACTCAAATCTAACGTGCCATCATGCACACCCTGATTTCAGAGACCAAGGGCGCAATCCAGAGTAACTATGGGGAGTCCTTGCTCCAGTGTAAGAACAATTTGCTCTGGATTGCAATATGAATTTCCCATAGGTTTTCACTAGGTGGTGCAGTAACTACAGGTACACGTAATGTCTCTTACGTGCTCCCATAGTTACTCTGGATTGATTCAGACAAGCACAATCCTAATCATGTTTACTCAGAAGTAAGCCTCACTGTGTTCATTGGGCCTTCGGGCACAGTCCAGAGTAACTACAGGGAGTCCTTGCTCCGATGTAAGAACAATTTACTGTGGATTGCTATATGAATTTCCCTTGGTTTTCTCTAGGTGGTGCCATAACTACGTCAACGTAAATGTCTCTTACATGCTCCTGTAGTTACTCTGGATTGTAGGGTTACTCCCAGGAAAGTGCATTCAGGATTGCAGCCTAAATTTGGCTGGGAAAGGTGAGCGTTAGATTTGAGTTAATATGGTTTTTCTTTACCCAGTGTATGATTAGTCTGTGGAACTCCATGCCATAGGATGTGGTGATTGCAGATTTGTGGAAGGCCAACACAGCTTACAAGCCATGATGAATCTGTGCAACCTCCTGGTTTTAGAAGATGCAGACACCTTGTGGTCTCCCTGATGCATCTGGTGGACCACTGCAAGATCTAGGATGCTGGACTAGAAGGGTCTTTGGCCTGATCCAGCAGGGCTTAAGCTCTTATGATCTTCCAACTACACATTAGTTTGGTCTGGTGGGTGCACGTGTTTTAGGTGAAATGCAACTGTGGGAGGAAGATGAGGCTGGAGAGAGGAGGGTCTGAAGCTCCTGCTTATTTAATCCTTCCCCAGTCTATTCTCAAAGCAATTCAGAACAGCTCGTTCATCCAAGCAAGCCAAGTCTGTACAAGATCTCAGCTGGAAAGTCTCCCTCCGCCAATATAATGACATCATTGCGATGGGGTATCCAAGCACCCCAAAAGATTTCTAGAAGAAAATTAGTTTGCCCCCCTAAAAGCCAACCAAGGAAGCTTGAGAAGAATGGGGTTGTGCCTCTAAGAGAAGGATTGATAAGGAAAACCCACCATATTTACTCAAATCCAACACCTTTTCTGCTGAATTTACAGTGCAAACCTGAGCATGTCTACTCAGAAGTAAGTCCTATTGTATTCAATGGGACCTACTCCCAGGAAAGTGTGTTTAGAATTTCAGCCTAAGATTATAACCCTAACCATGTCTACTCAGAAGTAAGCCCCATTGTGTTCTATGGGTCTGACTTCCAGGAAAGTGTCTTTAGGATTGCAGACTAAGAGCATAATCCTTACCATAGCTGCTCAGAAGTAAGACCCATTGTGTTCAATGGGTCTTACTCTCAGGAAAGTGTCTTTAAGATTGCACCCGAAGGCTCCAAACCTTGGGTGCGTGTAAGATTTGATGGCATATTAGATTTGAGTAAATTATATTTCAATTATAAGTACAGGTCAGTATTTAGTTCAACAGTTTACTATATTATTATAAAAATGTGACTTACCCTACAATCCAGAGTAACTATGGGAGCACGTAAGAGACATTACATGTACCCGTAGTTACTGCACTACCTAGTGAAAACCTATGGGAAATTCATATTGCAAGCCAGAGCAAATTGTTCTTACACCGGAGCAAGGACTCCATGTAGTTACTCTGGATTGCACCCATATTTCCATTGTTACATAAAGTAGTGCAAGTTGGTAAAAATCATAACATAAAACTATTGCCATATTAGTATTATCATATAACTTAAATTATTGCAATTGCCATATTATTATTATCATATAACTTGTTGTATGCAGTAAAATTATATTTTGCAGCAGGGGTGGATCATTCATTAGTAGGGTCAGATATGATCCCCCTTTTGCCAGCAGCATCGACCATTGTAAAAATAAAAAGGGGTCCCCTGACAATTTTACCGCTTTGTCGTGCAACAAGAAGAAAAAGGACAGATAATGCAATCCTAAAGACACTTTCCTGGGAGTAAGCCTCATTTAACACAATGGGGCTTACTTCTGGGTAGACATGGTTAGGAGGTTGCAATCAAAGACACTTTCCTGGGAGGCTTACCTGGGCTGCTGCTAGAGGTTCAAGGTGGCCGGTGGGGGCACTTGGGGGCAGTTAGGGGCAACAGTGCTGGCTTGCAGCCCTTTTAAAAAGCCCATAGGGTGCCCACGCATAACCCATAGGGCATTTGCTTGTTAAGTGAAGCGGAACATGTTATGTGAAGCAAGATTCCTTGGAAATTTATACTTGTTATATGAAACGCTTGTTATGTGAGGTGCTTGTTATGAGAGGTACCACTGTACTAGATTTTATTGTCGGTGTTTTTATTGTTGCTTTGTAAGCCGCCTTGAGTCCCTCTGGGAGTAAAGCAGAATATAAATAAAGTTTATTATTATTATTTATTATTATAGATGAGCCAGACTGGAAAAGGTCCTGGCTTGCGATGCCCTCAAGTTAGAGATGTGGAGTAGGTGATCCGTGCAAGGACCTGCACACACCTTGCTTCTCACTGCACCCTGATTCCGGCCTCCTCTTTCCCACAGGTTTATGTGCGCACACTTGCCCAACCAGGTCCTGGAGAGCATCAGCCTCATCGACACCCCAGGGATCCTGTCCGGCGCAAAACAGCGCGTGAGCCGAGGTAAGGCAGTATCGGATTGGGGCAAAAGGACGGCAATGGGAACCTGCCCTTTCTCAGTGGAACAAATGGGCTTTCCTTGCGGGGAATGATTCAGATCTTCCTCCTCTCATGTGTCCGCACCGTGCGCCAAGCCGGCTCGGGGTCGTCCTATTTGGTGGCACGTCCTTGGGTGTTCCCTTGGCCCGTGGCCAAAGCCGGCAACCCCAGTAACAACCTCTATTGTGTTCCTGTCTGCTGGTAAATATTGATTCAGTCTTAAAAGGTAACTTCAAGAAAAACAAAGAGGGCCCAGATCCATTTCAAAACAAAGGAAACAGCTGGACGGAGGGGGGCAGGTTGGAGAACTTCGGTTTGGGTTGGCATTTTATCCTCCAACGTTACTTTTGACAGCGACTCACTCTGCAGAAATATTTTTCCACCACTATATCTTCCAGAAAGGAAACAGGATTATTTTTTGCATGGCATGCGGACAAAAGGCATAGGAGCAGTGCCAGAAAAAAAGTTGGCATCTGCTTTGGAACATGCATGCCAATGGAGTAGGGTTGCCATAATTCTCTTCCAGCAAATCTGGATAGGATCCTCTGTCCCACTGCCGGTATGTGAACACGATCCCCCCCCCCCCAAAATTGGGATTGTTCCTGTTTGCGGGATATATGGCAACCCTACGATGGAGCGGTCAGAAGGATGATTAGAAAAGTTATGGAAAAGGTCATGTATACATCCTAACCCAGCAGGTTAAGTCATGTATACATCCTAACCCACCAGGGTGGGTGTTGTACCCCAAATGTTGTACCCCAGGACATCTCCCCTTTTTTCCCACAGTCCCAGGAAAATGAGGAGTCTTCTGGGATCCATGATTGGCAAGCCTGCATTTGACTTGGCAATGGTGGCATAGCTGGAGGGGGGTGGAGGAGTCAGTTTTGGAGGGAGTCTCACCCCTTCGGAGCCATTCCAGGCTGGGGGGAGCAAAACGGAGCCGTACGGCTCCGTTTTGCTCCCCCCAGCCTGGAATGGCTCCGAAGGGGTGAGACTCCCTCCAAAACTGACTCCTCCGCCCCCCTCCAGCTATGCCACTGCTTGGCGCAGCACGAAATGTGCGGGCTTGGCTCAAGCGATTGGGATGGGCGGGAGGAGAGGGGGGGACACCCTGAGTTGACCACACAAGTACAACACAAACACACAGATTACAAAACACAAGGAAACATTTAGCAAACTCAGGAACGAATCGGTTACAAAGGCTGCTATTGAGTCGGAACAGAATGTGCGGGGAGACCGAGAGGGAGAGAGAGGCCAGAGATAAAGCGGTTCCGAGATGCAATGTTCGCATTCCAAGCTGCGTCGAGGGTGCTCTCGATGCCTGTGACGCGACAAAGGTGGCGGCTGAGGTTGCCAACTCTCCGGCTGACTGCACGTTGGCAGCTCCTCAAGCTTTAGGGAGGGAAGCGCATGTCTGTGCACTGGCTTTACCCTCCCCAGGAGTGGCGCAAAAGTTTCTTATATAGTGACACCCCCAGGCCAGCGTATGTCTTAAGTGAGGACTTAGGCCTACCTAACTTGAGATTAGGATTGTAGACTTAGGCTGCAATCCTAATCCCCAGTTAGGCCAGTGTAAGTCTCAGCACAAGTCCTGTACTTGTCACAAAAGTCCCTTAAGGCACAGACATGCGCTTCCCTCCCTACATCACCTAGTTTAGGATTGTGCCTAAGGGCACAATCCTAAGCATGTCTACTCAGAAGTAAGCCCCATTGTGCTCAATGGGTCTTACTCCCAGGAAAGGGTGTTTAGGATTGCAGCCTATGGCTACAATCCAGAGTAACTACGGGACCTTTTACACTTACGTAGTTACCGTGCCACCTATGGGAAACCTATGGGAAATTCATACAGCAATCCAGAGTAAGTGCTTCTTACATCTTCCCCAGTTATTCTGGATTGTACTCAATCCAGAGTAATTACGGGGCGTTTTACACCGATGTAGTTACGGTGCCACCTATGGCAAATCTATGGGAAATGTATAGAGCAATCCAGAGTAAGTGCCTCTTACGTCTTCCCGTAGTTACTCTGGATTGTAGGGTAAGACTAACAAGATCTTGCCGTCTTAGCTATGAAGCTAAAGGGACCACAAGAATGGGAAGAATAGGAAGAATGATGAGTTGTGCCGGCCTAGGTTAGGATTGCATCATTAGACTAGCTAGTCTTAGATTAGACTTGCAGGCTAGGATCTTGCTAGCCTTAGACTAGAATTACAGACTAGGATTTTGCTAGCCCTAGATTAGATTTACAGACCAGGTTCTTGCTAGTTCTAGTTTGCTGCTCTCACCACTACACCATACTGCTCCAACAAGTTAAGAGGTCAGGATGAATTGAAGACTGCAAACCCATTGCTTGCTGAATGGTGCTTTGGAAATAGAGGGGCCTAGTCTCATCCTGACCCAGAGCCAACTTCTTCACCCAGAGCCCCTCTGTGGGGCTGGGCAGGGCTGGGTCAGGAGAGCCCTTTCATGCTTTCCGTCTGACGCAGACATTCCAGTGCTCCTCTCCCCGTTGGAACTGCTGGTTTCCACTGTGCGGGGTGGGTCTGATCCGGGTGGCTCTGCATTCCAGCCGAGGGGGAGACCTCCCTCGCTCCCCTCCCAATGTTGCTGGGAGAATCCCAGGCAGGGAGCCACAGAGTGTTATCTCTGAATGTTCCCCCTTTAGGCACGTGGGGAATCTGGAGACCAGCCCCACCTCGCTGAACTGGGGGCAAATGGGGAAGGCTGCACCCTGCACAGTTTGGGTCTTGTTTACAGCCACCGTTGCCAGGAATCGATGGAAAGCACAAGGAATGCTGATCACTGGCTGCGCTGATAGGTTCTGGTGCCTCTGCGCATTGTTTGAGCATCACTGGCTATGTATAGGGTCTTGGGCATGAGTGCGTTCTGAAGCTGAACCTCGACTTGAGCTAGGGGTTGGCAACGGGCAGATATAGACAAAACGTACCCCACAGAATCGTATCATCTGGCCCCACATCAGGGTGACCATATGACCGGATTTTTCTGGCTTTCCCCTCTTTTTTAGCCTCCTATCTGGGTGTCCTCCAAAAGGGCATCAAATGTCCTCCGTTTTGGCTTCATTTTGGAACTTTGCAATGGTGTGCAGGACCCCATCAAGTCATATGTCGTTGGATTCGTATTGAAGAGCAGAATCCAATGCAGAAATCGGTTTGGAAATATCTCCTTCCTATCAAAGGGTACGGCCAAAAAAACTAAAAATCAAAAATATGCGTTGAGCTTTATGGGAAAGTGAAAGTGCCCAGTATTGTGGCTTTACTCGTGAGTAGACAAATGTGCCATTGCTTGCTAGAAAGGCCAGGCTGAGAGGAATCCAAGACCTTGTCCTCCTTTATAGGTTCAGGCATCGATCTGCCCCAAATTGCCAGTTCTACCAATGTGGGTCATTCAGGGCCAAGCACCAGAGATCTCTGGCACCAGAGATCATGTGACAAATGGTGCCCCTTTTCCCTTTACTTGCTCCTTACCCTCATATCTACTAGTCCTCCTACTCACCATAAAAAAGAAGGAGCACAAGAGGAAGTGTGGAGGAGAGGGGTCAGGTGTTCCCTCTTCCCCCCATTCCATGTCTGTGCCAATTCCAAGATGAAGGGAAGGCACATGATGTAGTCAGCCTTTGGGCATCACCGTTGCAGGTCTGATCCCTTCCTGGGAGCCTGAAGAAGTAGTGGAAAGTAGTCCAGAGGGGAGAAGTCTCTGCTGGCCGGGTGCCCGGAGGAAGCTCTGCCTTTGCACCATGGCAATCTGGAGAGGATGATTCACTGGCAGAGTGCTGAGGAATGCCTGGTGGGTGCCAGGGACGGAGGAGGACGGGTGCGTTTCCAGGGCAGGGCAGGGTGCAGGCATGTGCAGGGTAGGAAAGTGTGTGGGTTCGCAAGGGTTGGGATGAACCCCTATGATAACAAGGAAGGGAAGGGGAAAATCACAGCCCTTCCTTGATGCCTCTTTGCTGAACTGGGGTTCTTCTCTGGGGTTCCATCTCAGATCTGCCTGTTTGAACCAACCACAGTGGAGCCAGTAAAGGGGGGGGGTTTGCTAGATAGGACACTATTTTTATTTATTTATTTATTAGATGTATTTATTAGATTTATTAGATTTATTTTATTTGTTAGATTTGTATTTATTTAACAGATTTCATAGCATCATAGAGTTGGAAGGGACCTAGTAGGTCATCTAGTCCAGCCCCCTCCCTTCAGCAGGAAAGAGCATCCCAGACAGGTATTTATTAGATTTGTATTTCTCCCTGAAGGGCACCCGTGTCGCCTAACAATAGATATAATGATAAAATACAATTAAAACAATAAAATTAGATTAAAACAGTATAAAATGCAGTCAGTGTTAAAAATACTATTGAGATCCTGCCTAGTTGGGTCAAGCCTGGACGCTCGGTGCAAGAGGCATCAGCTGTCAGGGAGGGTCCCCATCCCAGGGAGGAGAATGGATTGAATGGGGTGAAAATGCGTGCATGCGCATGTTTGTGTAGGCGAGCTGCTTTTTGGAATGCTTCCTAAGGGAAGCCTAGTAAGGGCAGTACCGTAAGTCCTGCAGGCTCCGCACTGTGCTGTGTAAGCAGTTCCTAATGGCCCCTGCGTAGGGTTGCCATATGTCCCCCAAAACAAGGACAGCCCCGATTTTTGGTGGGAAGGGTGACAAAGGGTCCTGTCCTGATTTTGTGGAAGAGAATTATGGCAACCCTACTCCATATAACCATATAAGGGACTGCTTATATGGCACACTGGAGAGTCTGCAGTACTTACTGTGCCACCCGCCACTGCTGTCTTCCACCGTGACTGGCAAGGAGGGATTTTTTCCTCCTTTCACCAAGGCATCAGGGATGCCACGCTTGTGCCAGTCTGGACATGCCCACGGCCCACCCCGTTCCTTGGCTCCCTCACCTGCACGGAGCAGGGGAGCTGTCGGGTGCCAACGCAGAGAGGAAATTCCTGCTGCGAGTCGGCACACGTCGGAGTCAACGGCCTGCCCATCATAGTGAATTACGGCTCTTCCCAAGAGATGCACTGCTGGTGCCAGCGTTTCTTCACAAATCCTGTCCAGCAAACGTCAGATATTGGAAAGTCAAACATAAATTTCAGTATCTTGGGTAGGGGACAGCTGTATGAGAGGCACAAATTCAACAGGTATAGACTTTCCTCAGCATGACGAGGCAGTGATAAGCAAGAGAATGGCTTCATCTGTTGGGTGTCAACCTTTTAGACCACTGTCAAAAATACAATTGCCATCCAAACACTGCCGCAGGGAAGCCACATCCTGCTTCTGTTTTGTCTGGATCATGTGCTCCGGTAGGGAATCCAGTGTTGCCAGATCATCCCTTTGAAATCTTCATCTGACAACCTCAAAAAATTCTGAGTCCTGTTCCAAAAGTCTTGGCCTGAAGTTGTATTGGAAAGGTAAGGGACTGGACCATCGTCCAAAAGTGAAAACCGTTGAAAAGTGGAACCCAGTCTTTTTTTTCGTTTATAAATGTTGCATTTAATGCTTTAAAAAGCAGGCCTCCGTCAGTCTTGAGAGACTATGGTATCGTGCTCGGTGCTGCATACGCTGCATGCGAAGCACGAAAGCCTGGGTTGGATTGTTATGGAGGATAGGCTGTTACCCAAGCAGCAAATCCCCCCTCTCCACGCCACTGAATTAGTCCAATGGAGAGGCAGAGCCAATACGATTGGATCCAGCTGGCGTTGCAGAGCTGGGCTAAGGACAGGAGCTCACCCTGTCTTGTGGCGCCGACATGGTCTCGAACCCTGGCCTGCTGGTTAACAGGCACAGTGTCTTAACCGCTTGCTCCACCCACAGCCCACAAAATTATTTGGAGCTGTTGTCAGAAGTGGGATTCGAACCCACGCCTCCAGGGGAGACTATGACCTGAACACAGTGCCTTAGACCACTCAGCCATCCTGACTAGCTATTCAATGCTTTATTAGTTGGCAAATTGAAAATGTCCCCTTTATCTTGCAAATTCCCATTAGGGCACCAAGATTTCTGCCAATGGATTAACTCCTTCAGAAATGGGGTGAGACCAAAGGCAAAATCCAGAACAGTTAGGGGTCCATACAGTTATGTCACCCTCTAGTATTACCTTAAGGAAAGTCACCTTAACTGCTCCGGAGCAAAGGGCGTAATTTGACTTTAGGATATGGGCCCAAGGGCTGTGGGTGGCGCAAGTGGCTAAGACACTGTGCTTGTTAACCAGCAGGCCAGGGTTCAATTCCCAGGTCGGCCCCACAAGACAGGGTGAGCTCCTGTCCTTAGCCCAGCTCTGCAACGCCAGCTGGATCCAATCGTATTGGCTCTGCCTTTCCATTGCACTAATTCAGTGGTGTGGAGAGGGGGGATTTGCTGCTTGGGTAACAGCCTATCCTCCATAACAATCCAACCCAGGCTTTCGTGCTTCGCATGCAGCGTATGCAGCGCCGAGCACGATACCATAGTCTTCCAAGACTGATGGAGGCCTGCTTTATGGGCCCAAGTGCTACAATATGGGAGAGGGCAATTTTGGCCTTTAGCACAGCAGAGAGAGGTTGAAAGAGCAAAACATGCACTGAATGAATGAATTCTGGGTATAATTGAAAGGTGTTGAAAGAGTGGATCGTCAGAAAATGAACCATCAGAAAGCAGGAGATACCTGATTCCAGTTTTGAAACTAGCTTTGTAACCAGCTTGCCTAATGAGAAAAGAGTGACCATATGACCAGATTTTTCCGGATTTTATTATTTTAGTCCTCCGAGTGTCCTCCAAAAGGGCTTCATCGTCCTCCATTTTGGCTTCGTTTTGGAACTGTGCCATGATGCGCAGGACCCCATCATGTCATGTGTCACTGAATTTTTACTGAAGAGCAGAATCCAAGGCAAAAATCGGTTTTGAAATATTTCCTTATCAAACCTTACGGCCAAAAATCTAAAAATAAAAAAATATTCATTGAGCTCTATGGGAAAGTGAAAGCGCCCAATATCGTGGCTTTACTCACGAGTAGGCAAACGTGCCATTGTTCGCCGGAAAGACCAGGCTGAGAGGAGTCCACGCCCTTGGCTGCAATCCTAAAGACACGTTCCTGGGAGTAAGACCCATTGGACACAATGGGGCTTACATCTGAGTAGACATGGTTAGGATTGTGGTGTTTGTCCTCCTTTTGAGGTTCAGGCATCTGTTCACCCTGCATGAGAACCACCTGTGGCCTTCCCCTAAACATCTCTGAGAGGTGGCGTCGAAGAATTGCTGGCAGTCTCCAACTGGCGTCTCGATTCTCTTGCACGCGCAAGAATTCTTGAGCATCAGACAGTCTCTGGCTCATCAGATTCCACTGCGATCTGTTGTGGGTGTCAGTTACATGTTGCAGGAATGGCTTGGAGACATTCAGTTCACACCTCCTCCTCTTGTCCGTTCTTTGGTGAACATAAAGAGCTGGAAAACCCTTCCGGGAGATGCTGTATCTTCTCAACAACCCCTCTCTTCCCTTGTGCCAGATCGCTCCGTACCATGGGTCAAGTGGGTTACAAACTGGACTTAACCAGAGACCCACAGACCTCTTGCCAACCATCCCCAGAAGACAGCCTGGCACGTTAGCTCTTATGACTAGTTGAATTGTCTGTTCGGTTGGCTAATAACAAGCTAGGAGGAAAACGAGGGAGAAGGAATGTGATTTTGCAATTTGAAAATGATTGGGATTTTTCAAGCTCTTAGGGTGCAATCCTCACCAATTTAGACCAGTACAACCCATCCTCATTCCCTGATGGTGTGGGGAGGCTGGTGCATGTCTGCACTGGCTTAACCCTCCAGGAGTGGTGTGGAAGTTTAGCAACACCCCCAAGCCAGCATGGGGCTTAGGTTAGGATTTCGACCAGAGTAATCGGGGTTAGGATTGCTCTGTCATATATCTGGCACTCTGCACGTGTCCAGAAACGCCATTATTTTTAAGATTGCATTGCAAGTTAAGAGGCCTGATTTTCCATGGTCGTTCGGGCTGCCAGAAATCCTTTTTGCTAGACTTCCCTTATCTTCCCGGGGCAAACCCAGAGCACAGAATGGTTGCTTTGTCTGACCCTCCATATCTCTATCTTGTGACACCAATCCGGAGTTAAATATTCCAGATTCTTCCGCCAAAGCAAAGCCTGCGCCATCATTCAGCTGACCTTTGGCAACCCCTTTTTCCCCTGCATGAGCCACTGGGACCCCTTGGTTCATTGAGATAAGGTTGTGTGGCCAGTTCTCCCCCCGTTATTGAAATCTCCCATCTTTATTATTTTTCTTTAATCTGTCAGAACAATGAGGCCCCGTTGCTCAGACTTTCCTATGGATCTGCTCGGTTTCCTTTTTTGGTGCTGCGCAACCGGCTGCCGTGAACTTCGGCTGCCAAAAGGCAGGCAGGAGGGGCTGGGGTAATGGCTGGGCTCCAGCAACTAAGAAAGCCATGGAACGTGTTTGGATTTGGCAGGGTGGGGCGGGGGGGGGGGAAGGATGGGGCTGAGAAGCAGAATACAGTACAGAGAAAATCTGCTCTCGGTGGGCAAGGAAGGGGGGCATCCAGCTGGCGAGCTGAGCAAATTTCTCATGGCGGAGAAGGCTTCTAAAATTCTTCTGGGACGTGGACTGGCTGGGGGTTGCAACATGGACTGGCTGGGTTTTAGGGGGTGGAGAGGGTGGAGGGAGGGAGGCCACCCCCACATACCAGTTGAGTCATGGAATTGGCACAGGGCACAGAGTGAGCCGCCCTCTTCCATACTCTGGCCCTGGTGCAGATCCTTTGCCCTCCACAATTGCTTTTTTGAAAATTCAAAGACCACTAAGAGTTGTGATCACGCCGGCGTTTTGTGGCAAAGATTGCCCTGGCAAGAGCACAATCCTAACCATGTCTACTCAAAAGTAAACCCCATGGAGTTACTCCCAGGAAAGTGTCTTTAAGATTGCAGCAACACACTGCTCCGCAATGAAAGGATTTGACTGTCAGCCCATGTAGATTCCCCATAGAAAGTGAGCAAACTGTCAACCCCACACAGCATCTTTTCCAGGGACAATTTTAGATCAGGGTGTCCAAAGTTTTTGGCAAAAGAACCACATTATCACTCTGACACCATGCTGGGGGGGGGGGGGGGGGCGCCAGAAAAATAATTTACATTTCAGATTTCAATAAATGTACATAAATTTAAATATAAGTGTGTGAATGAGACGGGTCCAGATGATTACAATTTAATTTCTAGGGTGCCCTTTGGGGGGAAATGCAAAAAAATCTAATAAATCTAATAAATAAATAAATCCAATAAATAAATAAATCCAATAAATAAATCCAATAAATAAATAAATAAATAAATAAATAAATAAATAAATAAAAGGCTTGCCTGTGGACCCGATCAGCCACTGGCCACATCTGACCCCTAGGCCAGGGTTTGGACACGCCTGTTTTAGATCATGAACCCTTGTGGGACGGAGTAATTTAATTTCTTATAATTTTTGTTTTTAAACCATTTTGTGAATATGAAAAGTAACATACAGTTTATATTTTTAATAACAAATACGCTTTTATGCAAACAAGCTACATTTGGACCAGGCTTTGAGGTTCCCGCACACCTGCGAGCTGAAAAACAGGTAACTTTTAGAAACCCTACATATTACCCGATGTACTCGAATCTAATGCGCCATTGAATATAATGCACACACTGTACTTATAATCAAAACACTGTATTTGCTCAGTTCTAATTAACCACCAAATGTAATGCACACCCTGATTTTGAAGACTGAATTTGGTGAGCTGTAAAAGGTGAGCGTTAGATTTGAGTAAATACAGTATTTCCTTGGGAGGATGAAATTGGCTGCATATTGGCAGAAAAAGGAGAACTGGTGCTACTCAAGGTCTGCCTACTCCATCTGACACCTATATCTTCGGCTGCAATCCTAAAGACATGTTCCTGGGAATAAGTTCCATTGAACACAGTGGGGCTTCCTTTTGAGTAGACATGGTTAGGATTGTCTTAGAAACCTCTCCAGCTGCTCTTGAGGCACAAAAGACGCATCTTTTCCCTCGTGTTCTTCAACTGGGGTCCGTAAGTGCGGGAAATTGGAGAGAAATATATAGTGAGTGTTCTTGAAATTTGGGACCCAAATTGACCCCCAGTTTTATAAGCCTCTCCTCTCTCTCCCAGGCTATGACTTCGCGGCGGTGTTGCAGTGGTTTGCCGAGCGCGTGGACCTCATCATTCTCCTTTTTGATGCCCACAAGCTGGAGATCTCAGACGAGTTCTCAGAGGCCATCCGGGCTCTCAAGGGCAACGAGGACAAGATCCGGGTGGTCCTGAACAAGGCCGACATGGTGGAGACGCAGCAGCTGATGAGGGTCTACGGCGCCCTCATGTGGTCGCTGGGCAAAGTGTTCAACACCCCTGAGGTGCTGCGTGTCTACATCGGGTCCTTCTGGTCGGAGCCTCTGCTCATCTCCGACAACCGACGGCTGTTTGAGCTTGAGGAGCAGGACTTGTTCACGGACATCCAGAACCTGCCCCGGAATTCTGCCCTGAGGAAGCTCAACGATTTGGTCAAGAGGGCCCGTCTGGTCCGGGTAAGTACAGGGAACATGAGAAGGGTCGGGAATTAGGACGACCCTATAGTATCCCATAGACAACGTATGGGATCCCGACAGGTAAGCCGGTCATCAGATACGCCATTGAAATGGGAAGGGCAGATGGACAGACCCAATGGATGGGCCATGCCAACTGGAGAAGGTTCCCTTCTGTTGAGTCTTAAGGACTATGGATGGACCATGCCAACTGGAAAATGTTCCGTTCCATTGGGTCTCTCTTTGGGAAATACTATGGATGGACCATGCCGTTGGAGAGAAGGCGAGGTGAAGGACTTGTCCATTCCATGCAAGCTTCGTAGCAGCCATGAATGTTGCAGAATCTCCCCTTGCAACAGAACTGGGGAACCAAGTGAATGTTCCAATGGAAAGTAGAAGGTGGGTGAAGCAATCCAAGGGGACCTCCACTGCAATGGTGGCTTGTATTCACATATAACGATTAAAATATAATTTGCAGATAACGCTGCCAAGACAAGTAGCTTGGACGTCCCATTGGACAAGTGTCCCATTGGATACCCCATTGGACACTGAAGTCTCACTGGAACAAGGGAGTAAAGCAATGGAGCCAGCTCAAATTCCATTGCAGTTCTCCATGTGCCGCTGGAGATGGCACATCCCATTGAGAGGGGATTGGAGGGGGAAAGAAGCTCCTCAAATAGGTTGAGATGTTTACATGGGACTGGGCACCTAGATTCAGTCATCGGTGCCAACTATTTTTAAAATAGTTTATTTTATTTTATTTTTTTTAATTTATATTTATGCAAGGGGTAGACAGAGATGATTCAAGTGGAACAGGTGTGTTTGCGAACAGGTGATGTTTCATGGTTTTTTAATGGAATGGGGAGGAAGGAAGGAAGGAAGGAAGGAAGGAAGGAAGGAAGGAAGGAAGGAAGGAAGGAAGGAAGGAGATGGGGAGGTGATCAGAGCTTGGCCTTTTTTGAGAATATATATTGATTTTATTTATTCTATTTATATTCTGCCTTTCTTCCTAAAGCAAGGATACCCAAGGGGACATCACCATGCTTCACATGCACGGTGGAGAGAATTCGGGACAGTGCTGAAATGGACCCCGCTGTGCCTGGAGTAGGGTTGCCATATGTCCCATTAAACCAGACTGTTGCCATTTTCAGGGATTGCGTTCACATATTGCCAAACTGATAGGCAAGTTGTTCCGGTTTTGTGGAAGAGAATTATGGCAACCCTAGCCTGGGGTGTTTTGCTTTTTGGAAAGGCCCTCCATTCCAACGTAAGCAATGGGATCACAGATCCCGTTCCTGGACTGGGACGTTTCCATCGCCTGACTGCCTCAGTGACTCCATTCCTTTCTCCCCACTGGAGCAGACTGTCCCGGCGCCCAGTTCTTAGTGCTGCTTTTCCTGTTCTCCTCAGCATTAAGGAATGGACTTCAGCCCCCTCATCGGAACAATAGCCATGTCCCCGCAGAGGAAGCTTGCATTGTGCGTCAGGGTACAGCGTGTTTATGGGCCCGCTGGTCACCCCTTTCCTCTTTCCCAGTTCTGGTTTTCTCCTTAAGTGTTTTCCGGTGAGGTAGCTCCGTCCACAATCTTGATCGCATTAATGAAGCTACCGTGCATTTCCAAATAGGTGAAGGAGCACCACTGGACGTGGCGGTGCAGGAAGGAGGCTGATTCCAAAGAGTCAGACTCAATATTACGTCAAATCCTAGCAATGACATCTGTGATCACAGTGGGCCACATTACCCTGATTTGTTGCCCTGGACCCCAAATCATGACATGGGGCTAATTCACATGTGCAGCTGTACTGCCATCATCGGCCTTCCCCGCCCCCCACATCTCACCCCTGTTGCCCCTTTGCCTTCCTCGCTAACCCAAAAAGGTAGGAGGGGAAGTCCGGTCTCTTCGATTTTATATTCAGGGTCTCCAGGGTGGAGATAAGGAATTTTATGGACTTCCACCATTTCATAATAACCTCAGTTAACCCTCTTTTGTCCATTCCAGTCCACTGGAGGTTGTCCCAGACTCATTTGCAACACCTCCTCGGAAACTCACAAAAACATATCATTGGGTTCTGGTTGCTCAGAAAAGGAACCAGCAATTCCCCCAAAGTTCAGGAAGTTTCAGAACTGTTCCTTCTCCCCCTTCCTCCCCTTTTCTTCTAGGCTTATCTTTTCCGGTCACCTGTAAGGCCAGCTTTGTGCTTGGCAAGGGTGCTCCGGTGGCCGTTTCCTCTTGGCTTAAAAAGCCATCGGGGGGATGAATGAGCGAGGACGTCAAAGCCTCTGAAGTGGGTTTTTCCACCATCCAAGGCATGCCAGTCCCAGGAGTTGTGGAAGCACAATCAGAGTTTGTGTGAAAATGCCAGGAGGATACCCCAGAAGTCCTGGCACTGCCCTTGGAAAAGCCTGCCTGTCGTGGAGGGCATGATGCTGTGATGCTCAGCCAAAGTCCTATTTGTCCATCTAGCCGTTCCCCTGCCTGGTCGGAGGCTCAGAGGAGGATTTACAACCTGGGTTCTTTCCGGTCATCAGTGGACGTGTCCTACGCTCACTCCCTCAGTATCCTCTCTCACGCTCCAGGCGTCTGCCAAGCTCTCTTTGTGGAGATTTCCTTATGGAAAAGGAAATCCACACGGCCTTGCGCAGGAAACACTGGGATATAAATCTAGCAAGGGATTGGGATGAAATCTGCCTTCAGGATGCAAAAACAAAAACCTAAAAGCAACAGCCCCTTTTAAGAATTTGGGGTCACATACCCGAAATTTACATTCCGTGAAATTCTAGTTCTTTATCAAACCACCCGGCTAGTAACCAGAAACACATCAAGATTCTTGTAGCATCTTGGAATGCTTTGTGGGTCTCTTTCCCAACCCAGTAGACTTGGGATGGACTGGACATTGACATCTGATTTACCATAAGTCCATATGTAACAAATAGCACTGGCATCCATCAGCCTCAAAAGACTCTGGTATCGTGCTCGATGCTGTATGCGCAGCACAAAGTCCTGGGTAGATTAATATGGAGGATAGGCTGTTACCCAAGCAGCAAATCCCTCTTCTCCACACCACTGAAATAGTCCAATGGAACGGCAGAGCCAATACGATTGGATCTAGCTGGTGTCGCAGAGCTGGGCTAAGGACAGGAGCTCACCCTGTCTTGTGGGGCCGACCCAGGTCTCGAACCCTGGCCTACTGGTTAACAGGCACAGTGTCTCAACTACTTGCGCCACCCACAGCTGATAGATAGATAGATAGATAGATAGATAGATAGATAGATAGATAGATAGATAGATAGATAGATAGATAGATAGATAGATAGATAGGTGAGTGAGTGAGTGAGTGAATACATAAATAAATACATAAATACATGAATTCCAACCCCGTTGATGTTCATCATCTCGAGGGTAGGGTTGCCAGAATTCTCTTCCATAAGATGGGGACAGGACCTTCTGTCTCATTTGCCAGAATGTGAATACAATCCACAAAAATTGGGATTGTCCCTGTTTTTCCCAGACATTTGGCAACCCTACTTGAGGGTAAACATTCCCCCCTTAAAGCACTTTCATGTTGTCACAGCATCTCAGCCACTGGCGAGGAAGCAGTGTGTTCCTGGGGTACCACCAGCTTCTTTTCTGAGAAAAGTTATGGGTTTTCATTCTATTTCCAACCCAAACATTGTTGCAAAGAGACTTGCAGGGTCAGTTCATGAGGGTCACAATGAGGTCCCAGCGCATAACCAGCTCCTTCTGTTCCTGCTAGGTCCATGCGCACATCATCAGCCACCTGAAGAGGGAGATGCCCTCTGTCTTTGGGAAGGACAACAAGAAGAAGCAACTCATTACCAAGTTGCCGGTGATCTTCGCCAAGATCCAGCTTGAGCATCACATATCACCTGGCGATTTCCCCGACTGTGACAAGATGCAGGTGAGGAGCATTTAACAGTTCAGCCCCCATGCCATCCAGAAAGGCCAATATTTGGGGTGTGGCGGGCAGAGAATCCTGTGGCAAGGGGTTCCACAGATTAATTTCTCATAGCAAATGTTGAAGGCTATCTCACCTCTCCACCCCATTGCCCGACCTCTTTCCAGGAACTGCTGATGGTCCATGACTTCACCAAGTTCCATGGGCTGAAGCCGCGCATGATGGAGGCTTTGGATGAGATGCTGACGACCGACATTGCCAAGCTGATGCCCCTTCTGCGCCAAGAGGAGTTGGAGGTCCCTGAGCAGATTGTGCAGGGAGGGGCCTTCGACGGCACGCGCAACGGCCCTTTCGTTGAGGGTGCGACCGAGGGAGCCTATGAAGGAATGGATGACGAAGAGTGGGTGGTCACCAAAGACAAGCCCAAATACGACGAGATCTTCTACAACCTTTCCCCGATGGATGGCAAGCTGAGCGGCACCAAGGCCAAAAACTGGATGGTCACCACCAAACTTCCCAATTCGGTGCTAGGCAAGATCTGGAAACTGAGTGACGTGGACCGCGACGGCATGCTGGACGACGAGGAGTTTGCTCTGGCCAGCCACCTCATTGAAGTCAAGCTGGAGGGCCATGGCCTGCCCTCCGACTTGCCCCGCCACCTTGTGCCACCGTCCAAGCGTCGGCAGAAGGGCTCGGCTGAGTGACATCCCCACACCGGGCTAGAACTGCTCCAGTAAGCCCTGGTTTCCCCCTGACTTCCATTTTGCACCCACATCAGGCTTAAAAAATTATATTTCAGCCTCTTTCCCCCATAACAGTCATGCATGATCTTGCTGCTGTTGCAGAGAGCCTGGTTCTTCATCAAACCCGGGTTTCATTTGCACCTTCCTCTTCCTCTTCACCCCAGCCAGACTCCGGGTGTCATCTCCATTCTCCAAAAATTGCATCAGCGACTCATATAACACTTCTTCACAACTTCACTTAGGGCACAATCCTAACCATGTCTACTCAAAAGTAAGTCCCATTGTGTTCAATGGACCTTACTCCCAGGAAAGCGTCTTTCGGATTGCAGCCTTACCCTGCAATCTTATCCACACTGACCTGGGAGTAAGCCCCATAGACTATAAGGGGACTTGTAATGAGTAGACGTGGCTAGGATCTTAGTCTTAGGATCTTAGATATGGATTAGGATCTTCGTCTCTTGCTATTTGATGCTCCGCTCCCATCTTCCAGGCCTCCTCACTGGATAGTCCAAGGACAGCCAGTTTCTACCAGTGCTTGAGACTTTCCTTTCTCATATCAAGGCCACTTGACCTTATCGTGCTTCTTATATCACAGCTGAGAAGATTGACTTCTACAGTCCTCACCTGGACTACTGGTCCACAGCATGGCCTGCACTGGACTTCAATATAAGAGGGATCTCCTAACAACGCTTGGACCATCTCCAGTAGGTCTTGTCCATGCTTCCAGCTTGTATCCCAGATGGTCTCTGATCCTCCTGGCTCTTCTTATCCCTTGAGTAATACTAGGAGTGGAAGACACCCTTTTGGCATTCACTTCCCCATTGGATATTCCCTTGGCATTCACTTACCCATTGGTGCATCGATGGGCAGTACTGGGTGGCACTGTCACTGGCCACATCTGATGCTCCAGGTCAACTCTCTTCGGTCAAGCTGAAGACAAGGCTAAGTTGAGGCCAGGTGTGGCTGATCACTCCGCAGCAGTGTTTTGGCCACACCTGTGGGATCCACACACGGGACTGGCCCTACTCTTGGATATCAGCTGCGCTTGGCCTCTGAGCCCAGCCCCAGCTGGAGGCCCATGGATCCGGCAGTGAGATGCTTCCTCTCTAGACACTTTGCTCTTTCTCCTCATTCCCCTGGTAAGTTTCCAGGATGAGGCCATTCTTACAGCCAAGAGGATCCATCAAGTGGCAAGGGTGAGACAATTCCAGTGGTTGTGTAAGTTTAATCAGGTTCAGAGAACAAGTCTGGGGTGCTTGAGGCAAGACGTCAAGGCTGGGATCCAATGCAACGAGGCGCTGGGTTGATCTCGGTGGCAGGGCGAAAAAGGAATGGACCGCAGCATGTAAGGCACCCATGTCTGGGAAAAGATATTTCTAAGAGAAAATGAAATTTATGCAGGGGCTCCTAGCCAACTGGGGAGCCACGATGGAAGCCAATCAGGGATTTGAGGAATACTAGATCAATCAATCAATCAGTCGATCAATTGGTCAGTTTTACTACATCTTACCCAAACTCTGAGTCAATTTTACTACATCCTACATCTTACCCAAACTCTGTCTCATATCTCTTCTGTGGTGCCCAAGAGAACTAACAGTTGGTGCTAGACCTGTTTAGTGTCGGAAATAGCTTCCCCCATCTCTCCACCCTGCTCCAAACATTCCTACATCCCCTTCCCAAGATGACCAATATATGCTGCCAATGACCATATGTCCTGAGAATAGGGTTGCCATATGCCCCGGAAAAGGGACAATCCCGATTTTGGGGGTTATGTTCACATACTGACAATGGGGCAGAGGGTCCTATCTTGATTTTGTGGAAGAGAATTATGGCAACCCTACTGAGAAGGCAAGAAGAGGCCAGCCTACAGAGATTCTCTAAGAGTTTCTCTGTCTTAGTGGTCACAAACTCACCCTTTTTGCAGATGTTGCAGAACCACATGGGGTGCAATCCAGAGTAACTACGGGGAGTCCTTGCTCTGGTGTAAGAACAACTTACTCTGGATTGCAATATGGGTTTTCCCATAGGTTTTCACTAGGTGGTGCAGTAACTATAGGTGCACATAACGTCTCTTATGTGCTCCTGTAGTTACTCTGGATTGTTGGGTTAGGGTTGCCATATGTCTCAGAAACCGGGACAATCTGGGGAAATCCCGGTTTTGGGGGTTAGCATTCACACCCTGGCAAATTTAACAGAGGGTCCTGTTTTGGTTTTGTGGAAGAGAATTATGGCAACCCTATATTGGTATTGGTAGCTCCATCTCTATACGTGGAACACTAGGCAGGGCTGTGTGTGTGTGTTTTTGTGTGTGTGCCAAACGTTCAGGAAACCCAGTTGTGTCATTGGAACATAGCGTACAACAAAGACATCCAGCTTTTCAGGATGAGGTTTCCTGGATCTTAAACCATTTGCATCGCTATAATAAGAGGATTTCGGAACCTGCGGTTTCACCCAACACTGCGGAGCACGGTTGTCTCGGATAACGGGACCTTCTGAAATTCCTTTTGCTGTTCCGCAATCAAAAGCACAACCATCCCAGTATTGACTGTTGGAAATCCATGTCACTCCAAGCCAAGGGGGCTGAAGGATATGGGAATGATGTTCCGAGTACTGAGGAGGGGTGCGTTTCACATACTGGTTCAAACCAATGGGGTGGGCTGACGATTCTCTATTTATGTACATTTGTGAATGTTTACTTCAGTGCTTGTTCTGCTTCTGTTACTGAATTCTTCACATAATTTGGAAACTTTTTAAAGGGAGTGACAACGGGGAACAATGAAGGTGGAAAGGGATGATCCTAAAATCATGAGGTCCAGCAGCTTGTTTTTTAAAATAATATTAGTAATGAGATTCTCAGGATGCTGGTTCCTTTGTAGGCAACCACATCCTTTAGTGCAGGGTCAGGGAACAGGGGTAAATTACCCCAAATGGGGTAAAAATGAAATTACTGAGGGTAATGGACAGTCGCATTGCCAAGACACAGCCGAGCATGCATATGAACCTATATTACGTAATCCTTTGCACATAGTGACATAGTGGGGGTGCAAAGGATTACGTTTTGCGGGGAGCCTCACCGCAACGTCCTCCATTTTGCTCTCTCTACCTGGAATGGCTTCGAAGGGACCCCTTGCATGCGACAATGACGCTCCCTGCACAACTGAGCGCTATGCCCCCCTCTAGCTATGCCACTGCAGCGTTGTGAATTGTACGAACAGCGTCTTGTCCATCAGATTTGCTACTCAGGATCTCACACAGTCTTTCAAAATACTGCCAATCTGGATGCAGAGTGTCCTCATGTGAACGCCGCGCATGAACCGTACCAGGAAGAATGAGTTTCATCCCATCCATATTGCTTTGTGTATATTTGTGGTGTTTTAACTCTTGCCTTTCCACGATAATCGAGTATCCCAGTTGAGCAACTGGTTCCTTTTCAGCCACACTTTTATTATTACTGCTAATTTTCCAAACAAAATGCATGATTTCATTTCCGGTGTACCCACAACATTTATCTTGCCTGCCTCACTTGGAAATTGCTTTAGAAGTGAGTTAAGAGAGAAACTTTTGGGATGTATTTTATTTTTTATGGGACGACTCCGATTTAGTCCAAGAACTGAGCGAGTCAGGCAGGGAAGTGGACACGAAATTGACGCGGAGACAGGAAAAACATGTATGAAATTTACAAGATGGAGACGTTCCCAAGAGTTTGCTACGAGCTATTACGATGCTGTAATAAATCTTTGCTCACTGAGCCGGTGCGAGTCCTATGCCGTAACCTAGGGTGCAATCCAGAGTAAGTACAGGGAGTGCTTGCTCTGGTGTAAGAACAAATTACTCTGGATTGCAAGATGAATTTCCCATAGGTTTTCACTAGGTGGTGCAGTAAATATGGGTGCATGTAATGTCTCTTATGTGCTCACATAGTTACTCTGGATTGTAGGGATAGTCCTTGCACTTAAATTTGCACCCAAAGTTAAATAAAAACAACATCTTCGGCAGCCAGAACAAAGGAAGTGGATGATCTACAAAGTATGAATATATTTGCTTACATTTATGTAGCGTCACTTGGTTCGTTCTGCGTTCTTTATGTACGCTGAGTCCCTACCCTGCAAGGACTCCTTTCATTCATAGAGAAGCTTGGCACACTTGCACCCCCAAATCTGTGACCCCGCAGACTGCTGTGACCCCAGTGTCTGCTTATATGGCAGCTTCTTGCAGCCTTAAGGATGAGGGCAAAACACCACATTCAAGTCGGGGGAATCCTTTCGACGACCAACCCCTTTGACTGAAACACACCCGCAGCCTGCGTTCAGAAGGTCCTGGGACCCTGGGGTGCCGCCTGAGCTCGGAGAGGGCCTTGCTGCTTCTGTTATGTGTTATAGTAAAAACAATATTTCTGCCACAATAAAATACATTGTATTTAC
Organism: Cryptoblepharus egeriae; assembly: GCA_030015325.1. NCBI lineage: Eukaryota > Metazoa > Chordata > Lepidosauria > Squamata > Scincidae > Cryptoblepharus > Cryptoblepharus egeriae. The sequence goes on from JAREYC010000014.1 coordinate 1,068,328, forward strand.
CAACCTGAGCCTTGCTTGGTTGCCCTCTCTGTGTGTGCGTCTCTTGCAAAACTTTCTCTCACCCGGGCTAGAGAGAGGCATAGCTAAGGGGGGTAAAGGGGGAACATTGCCCTGGGTACCACATCTTAAGGGGGTGTCTTAAAGCACAATCCTAACCATGTCTACTCAAAAGTGAGTCCCATTGTCTTCAATGGATCTTACTCCCAGGAAAGTGTCTTTAGGATTGCAGCCTTAGAGTACCTTTGGTGTCAGGGAAGACTGGAAGTACCTTTCAGAGGTAAGCCACCATATCAGGGCATGATACCCAGGTCTACGGAGGTCCCTGTAGGCCCCTCCAAAGCCTCCAAAGTCCTCATGGAGACCTCTAAAAGGCACTTTGGGTTGTTGGAGGCATCTAAGATGTTATGGGAGTGTTAACAATTTTGGAGATGTTACGGGAATAGGGGTGCAATCCTAACCTAAGCCGGCACAACTCATCGGTCTTCCCTTTCCCACGGTGAGTTAGGGAGGCAAGCGCATGTCTGGGCACTAACCCTCCACCAAAGTGGCGCGCATGTTTTACGCCACTTTTGTGACACCCCCAGGTCTGCACAGGATTTGTGCTGGGGCTTAGACCACTGCATCCTAGGAGGATTTAAAAAACTTTTTGGCCCCCGTGTGCCAGATCCCTCCTCTACTCCTCTGGGCTGGAGTGGCCAATGTGTCCAGTGTCACAGTTCCCCCCCCCCATTTTGTGAGTGGTTCATTCCTCCTATCAAACCAGAGATCAACGGGGAACTGGCCACAGTATTTGCTTTAGGGGGGACCGTTCTCCAGCCTGTGAGTCACTCCCTGGGCTACAGCCAAAGCTCTCCCAGCCAGGAAATTTTTACATTCTTTTTGTTCTGCCAAAACAAGCAGGCGATACCAAGCTGCTCGGCGTAGGGGATTCTGCTATAGGGATGACATGGGGCTTGCCCCCCCATCTCGAGTCCCAGCCTGCTCAGGAAGAGTCCAGGAAACTCAGTGCTCAGCACATGCCGTCACCCCAAAGCTATTGGAAACTGGGTCCTACTGGGTCCCTTCCAACTCCACGAGTCTATGTTCCCCCAGTCGGAGAGGAAGGGTGGCACAAGGCTGCGGTGGCACAACTTAACACAAGGGCACCATTTCAAATGGGTGAACATATATTCTCAGAACGGTCTCAATCATCACTTTTGATGTATCGTTCCCAAAGCAGTGCAGAAGTATCTGGGTCTGATCCTGAGTTCTGTTCTCTTCCACCTCCCCGTGGCTGCTGTTTTAAAAAAATCCATTCAGTAGTGCGCATTATATACTCAGATGCATGCCGGATTGGGCCCCCAAAAGGAACCCGTATGGCTAAGATTCTCAAGGGAGAGAGCAATCATTCCATAGCTCTGATGCCACCCTTCCTTCCACACCCCTCACCATGAATAAAATTGAGGCACACAGCCCGACTCCGGTTCTCGCAAGCATGCATTAAGTGATTCTGTAGTAAGCGAGGACATGAATCTATATCCCACCCTCCCACCCCCTACTGTGATCCTATGGGCATGACACTTTCCTGCTTAGGAAATGTTTCCACGAAGGTAGTTATATTAATAAGTCTATGCAAAAACCTTCTGCAAAAAACCAGTACGAAAATTCATGAAATTATGAAAATTATGAAAAAATTATGAAAAATTTCATAATTCACATTTCTTTCCATCAAAGGGCATCTTGCAAATGAATGACGGGAACGGTCAGCGCAATCCTAACCCACAATTTGACCGAGACAAGTCCCATGCTGGTATGGGGGTGTCACAAAGCCGCCGTTAAGCACTTTTGCACCACTCCTTGGGGGTTATGCCAGTGTTAGTATCATCATCATCATCATCATCATCATCATCATCATCATCATGATGTGCTGGCCCCCCCTTACCACCACAGGAACAGGGAAATGTGCTGTGTTGTGCTTGGCCTAAATTGGTTAGGATCGCACCCTGTGTTCCTTCCTAGAGTCCTTGTCATCCGAGGCATTATTTTTTGGGACCGAGTCAGTGGTCCACCTTCACGCCTTCTGGGTATGTATGGGTGCAATCCAGAGTAACTACAGGGAGTCCTTGCTCCAGACAGTACAATTTACTCTGGATTACAATATGAATTTCCTATAGGTTATCATTAGGTGATGCCGTAACTACGTCGACGTAAATGTCTCTTACGTTCTCCCGTAGTTACTCTGGATTGTAGGGTATGTTTTCCCTGCATGTCTGAATGCCGTTTTTATTTGTACCCATGAGCTGCTTCTTTCCTTTTGCGCATCTCACCCTTTTGTATAGGAGAGTGGAGAGGATGATGAAGGACCCTTCTGAATGGCTGGAAAGCAAGCAGAAAGGTGGGAATGGGTAGGATGACTAAAAAGAGGTTGGGGGGAAAAACATACGAAGGCTCCAGGTACGTTGTGTGCTTGCGCATGAGGTCAGTAGCTGGGCCAGGGAAGGGAGGGAAGCAGCGACACGGAGGGCACAGCCTCCCATACCTGGCAAACAAGGCCTACTTAGACTTCCCTTTGCTTACATTCCAGTTCTAAGAAGCCACATGAATATTTTTAGCATTCACGTCATCACAAGGCGCTGGACAAGACAACGATGATCTACATCAAAGTGGTGCTTTTTAATGATAACAGTTTCCAAACCGGTTTGAGAAATATGAAGATAGTTCCCTGATCCCAAGGAATTGACAATTGTGGGGGAAAAGGTCCCCCCAAACCAACAGCTACTGGGAAAGATGCTCCGTGGGATGAACAGGGACTGGTGTTCTCCTTTGCTAAATAGGAGATCCAGCGCTTTAAAAAGTGCCGCACATCCTGCAATGTGCAATTCCTGGATGATGTGGAAGAAGGAACACGGGGTTGCCATAATTCTCTTCCACAAAACCAGAACAGGACCCCAACAAATTTCCCAGTATGTGAACACAATCCCCCAAAACTGGGACGGTCCCAGTTTTGGGGGACTTATGGCAACCCTACTCCTGGCACTTAATTTATGGTTAACTAATTCATGTCATGGCTACCTCAATGCTTTATTGCACCTGACCTCAAACACAGAAATAAGGCAAAAACAGTCCCAATGAGTTTACAAATCCCTATATGAACTACTAGTACTACTAGTTCTAATAGTACTTAGGCAGTCCTAAACCATTTTCCAGGGCTGATGCAGCTGCAATGTGCCTGCAAAAAGATTTCCCTGTCAGGCAGTACTAGTACTACTAGTAGTGCTACTACTAGTACTACTACTACTAGTAGTAGTTAGGCAGTCCTAAACCATTTTCCAGAGATGATGCAGCTGCAATGTGCCTGCATAAGATTTCCCTGACAGGCAGTACTAGTACTACTAGTAGTGCTACTACTAATACTACTACTACTACTACTAGTTCGGCAGTCCTAAACCATTTTCCAGGGCTGATACAGCTGTGATGTGCCTGCAAAAAGATCTCCTTGACAGGCAGTACTACTAGTACTACTACTACTAGCTAGGCAGTCCTAAACCATTTTCCAGAGATGATGCAGCTGCAATGTGCCTGCATAAAATTTCCCTGACAGGCAGTACCAGTACTGCTAGTAGTACTACTAGTACTACTACTGGTTTGGCTGTAGTACTACTAAACCATTTTCCAGGGCTGATGCAGCTGCAATGTGCCCGCAAAAAGATCTTCCTGACCGTCCTACCACTGCCACAGGATGCAGCACACACCCCGTTGGCACAGACTGCATTGGCACTGGAAAGTTAAGCTAGAATTGAGGTGTTGGGCTGCAAACCCAATGAGAAAGGTGCAGGTCTTGGCATGCCCTGCAAATCCCAAAGCAGCATCAACATGCAACTGCCTCTCAACAGGAGACTTTTAGCAAACCTTTAAAAGAACTGGAACTTTCCTCCATGCTGTGCAGCTGTCGCATGAAAATGTCTGCACATGGATTTCATTATTTTTGTTTGTTTGCAGGATTTTTTACATAGAAGTGGTGCATGAGCAGGATGACTGGATGCGCAAACCTCAAAAGGAGGACAAGGTCTTGGATTCCTCTCAGCCTGGCCTTTCCGGCGGACAATGGCACATTTGCCTATTCACGAGTAATGCCGCGATATTGGGCACTTTCCCGTAGGGCTCAATGCATATTTTTCATTTTGAGTTTTTTGGCCATAACGTAAGATAGGAAGGAGATATTTCAAAACTGATTCTTGCATTGGATTCTACTCTTCAATATGAATCCAGCGACATATGACATGATGGGGTTTTGCACAGTTCCAAAATGAAGCCAAAATGGAGGACAACGAAGCTCTTTTGGAGGACACCCGGACAGGAGACTAAAAAAGAGGACAAATCCGGAAAAATCTGGTCATATTGTCACCCTGCACATGAGAAGAATGGACCCCCTGCTTTCTCTGGGTTGCACAAACAACCCCCAGGGTATAAGCAGAGATGTTCCTCCAACGCCACATGGATTATTTCTGATTTAACAGCAGCGGGAAGCCCATAGCCTCCAAACCACAGATCATGCAGCAGCAGCAGCATCAGGAAGAAACAGTCCTGACACGGCTGTGAAAACAGCAAGCCGCTGATCCCAGGGTTGGAAAAACACAGTCACAGCCTTGGTCGGCCAGCCGCACCCAGGACCCTCTGTTGGACTGGACCTGACCTGCCTCCTGGTGGCAGCACATGGAACTGATATGGCACCCATAGATGTGCTGCACATCATCACCCACGTGTCATTAGAACCAGGGCTGTGGAGTAGGAATAGGAGTAAGGAGTAAGAGGTTTTTACAGGAGTAGGAGTCAGAAGTAAGAAAATATGAGTATATTTGTTACTCCTTACTGCTGTTATTATATTGTACTGTACATGCAAACACCAAAAAACAATTTTATAATATTGCACCAATTGAAATTTTAATCTTTTGTTGTAGGTAATATGAATTACTTAATTTAATTAGTATAAAATGGAACAAAAGAAAGCAGGAGTATTTGAATACTTTGAATTATCTCAAGAAAAAAATGTCAGTTTTTCTGACATTTCATATGTCAGAGGTCAGATGTCATGTCATATGGCATGTCATATGTCAGTTGACGAATGGAGATAAGCCATGCAATACAGAAATCAGAGCAGGGAAAGGAAATATTTTTTTATTGAGGAGTAGGAGTAGCAGTAGGAGTAACATTAAGAAAAAATATCTTACTCCAAAGTAGGACTGCAGGGTGACCACATGACCATAAAAACCCAGATTTGTCCGGATTTTTAGCCTCCTCTTCGGGTGTCCTACATTTTGGCTTCATTTTGAAACTTCGCAATAGTGCACAGTACCACATCATGTCATATGTCGTTGGATTCGTATTGAAGAGCAGAATCCAAGGCAAAAATGGGTTTTGAGATATCTCCTTCCTAACCAAAGTTATGGTCAAAAAACCAAAAAAACCAAACCAAAAAAATTACAATTTTTGGCAATATTTTTAAGCGGGTAGGAATTTTGGCCTCCACAGAGTGGAGGCGGAGGTGCTCATTCCCCACTTATACAGCACCAGAGGGTCTGTGGAACTCCCTGCCACATGATCAGGTGGAAGAATTAGGAATTTTGGCCCTGGGGTTCAGGAATTTTGGGTTTGGCATCTGGTCACCCTGAGTAGGAGTAACCCCAAAATCACCACTACTCCCCAGCCCTGATTAGAACATAGAATCATAGGGTTGGAAGGGACCCAATGGATCATCCAGTCCAACCCCATGCCCTGTAGCAGGAAATCCTCATCTTGTGGTCATGTGCAGAGTGTGATTCTTTGTGTGTGTGTGTGCATGTGTGTGTATCAGTCCTGTGTGCCTGAGAGGTTAAGAGCCTGGCCTGCAGGATCAGGATGAAGACTCGGCTGGTGCTGCTTTCTGTATCTTGCAGGAGACCACAAATGTTTCACAAGATACAAGTGATCCGCATCTTCCCCTCCATCTGGCATTCAAAGAGAGCCTAAAATCCGGAGTTTGCACACACCCGTTAACGCTGCAATCCTAACTACGTCTTACTCAGAAGTAAGCCCCATTGCATTCAGTGGGTCTTACTCCCAGGAAAGTGTCTTCAAGATTGCAGCGCAAATCTACTCAAAAGTAAGGCCCATTGCATACAATGGGTCTTACACCCAGGAAAGTGTCTTTAGGATTGCAGCCCATATCTGTCCAATCCTGCTTTCAAGGCATCCAGGCCAAATGCCATCATCACATCCTGTGGCAAGGAGTTCCACTGGTTAATGGCATGCCGGGTAAGGATTACCTACTCAAATCTAATGTGAACATTTTGGGAGGCCTTTTCCTCTTTTTTTGTTTGTTGTGTATGATCAACCTGACCAGATGGAGAAAAGAGGACAAAATGTAGGACACCCAAGAAAAATGTAGGACATGAGAAAACAAAAGCTAAAAACTCTTATATATTTCATATGGTTAATTTAAACACTATGGCTGCAATTCGAAAGACACTTTCCTGGGAGTAAAACCCATAGAAAACAATGGGACTTACTTCTGAGTAGGCATGATTAGAATTGTGCTCATATTTAAATTTAAAACTGCTTCCATATAGTTTATTACATTTATGGTGCAATCCTAAGCATGTCTACTCAGAAGTAAGTCCCATTGTGTTCAATGGGACTTACTCCTTGGAAAGTGTGGTTCGGGTTGCAGCCATAATTAATTATCTTTTAGTTTGTTGATCTTTTATTTGTTGATTGAATTTATAATTGTTACATAAATTGATTAACTGATTAATTGATTGATTGATTATTTAATTGAATGATAAATTAATTGATTAATCAGTTCATCAACTATTAGTTTGGTTAATCAATTGATTAACTGATTGATTAATCGATTAATCAATTGATTAATTATTAGTTTGGTTGATCAATTGATTGATTAATCGATTAATCAATTGATTAATTATTTGTTTGGTTAATCAATTGATCAATTGATTGATTAATCGATTAATTAATTGATTAATCAATTATTGATTATTGATTGATCAAAAATTGATTATTTATTGATTATTGATTGATTGATTGATTAGTAGACATCACAAGGATAAATTTAGAGGACTTTCTGCAGAGTCCTTGTGAGCAAAGGGAGTCCAGCTCTTTGGCCTGACCATCTCTAGGTCTTTAGGCAGCTCATGGCCTGATCTATCAATTGACGACCCACCAAGCGGGTCGCGACCCACCAAGGGGGGTCGCGACCCCGGAGTTTGGGAACTAAGCCCTGCAACAGACGCAAAGGCTTCTGATTGGCCACCTGTGCGCACAAGCCCCGCCTTCCTTCCGGAGCGGAGCCAATGAGGACGCTGCCTCTTTGCCTCTAGCAAGATGGCGGCCAACGGAAGGCGTGCGCTCGCTTTTCCGTCCCCTCGGCGGCACTTCCGGTTTCCGTCCGGAAGTGTTTGAGTGTTGCACGCTCGTCCTCCTTCCTTTCCGGCGAGACTCGTGTCCAAGATGGCGGCGGCGGAGCGGACGGAGAGCGGCTTCCTGGGGTTCGGGCCTTCCTCGAGAGACCCGGCCAGGCCCCGCAACAGGCGGGCGGGAGGGCTGGGCGCCCGCAGCCGCAAGAAGGGCTGGAAGCGCTGGAGGGGCCCCGAGGCGCAGCTGGGACGCGAGCTGGGACTCTGGCTGGAGGAGGCCGCCTCCGAGCAGAGACACTTGGGGTGAGGGGGGCTCTGGGCCACACAGGCCTCTGAGTATCTGTGGAACTCCCTGCCACTGGAAGGCCTGGGGACAGAGTGGAGGGGGAGGTGCTCTTTCCCCACTTACACAGCACCAGAGGGTCTGTGCAACTCCCTGCCACATGATCTGGGGAAGAACTTAAGTAGGAGAAGGTTAGAGGGAGTCTCTGCTCCATTCACTACAATGGAGTTTCTGTGGAACTCCCTGCCACTGGATGGTTAGGGGCACAGAGTGGAGGGGAAGGTGCTCATTCCTCACTTAAAAAGCACCAGAGGATCTGTGGGACTCCCTGCCACATGATCAGGGGGAAGAACTCAAGTAGGAGAAGGTTAGAGGGAGTTGCTACTCCGTTCATTACAATGGAGTATCTGTGGAACTCCCTGCCACTCGAAGGCCTGGGGGACAGAGTGGAGGGGGTCTCTTTCCCCACTTATACAACACAGAGGATCTCCCTGGAACTCCCTGCCACATGATCAGGGGGAAGAACTGATCACTATAATGGAGTGTCAGTGGAACTCCTTGCCACTGGATGGTAAGGGGAGAATAGAGATGTGTTATTTCTCCTCTCACATAGCACCAGAGGGTCTGTGGAACTTCTTGCCACATGATTTTGGGACTTTTGCAGAATGGGGGTTTATAGAAGGAGGCTCTTTCCTTCTCACGCTATATTAGATTTAGGGGACATCCACTCACGTTGAGCGGATGGAGTGATGGTGGAACTCCTTGCCATGTGAAATGCAGGGAATGATTAGAAGGAGGCTCCACTACATCCAGTGCAGTGGAGTTTTAATGGAACTCCTTGCAACTTGGAATGAGGGAAGAACTTATGCAGAGGGTGGATAGATTCTTTCCCTCATCCGACCCAGAACCACAGGACACCCACCAACATTGAGTGTCAGTGGAACGCCTGGCCACCTGATCTTGAGGAAGAACTTAAGGGGGAATAGATAGAGCTTCGAATGAAGCTCTTTCCTCCCTTGCACATAACATTGAGCAGATTAAGGGTCAGTGGAACTCCTTGCCACATGACATGGGGTGGCTGCGCATAGAGGTATGCTCTTTCTTCTCACACTCAATCCCAGAACTAGGGGACCCCCAATAATGTTGAATGGATTGAGTGTTGGTGAAACTCCTTGTCTTTTGATGTGGGGAAAGAACTTGCGTGGGGATGGATAAAGGTATGCTCTTTTCCTTCTCACACAAAAGTGCAACCATGGGACTCCTTGCCACACGACATGACGGAAGAACTTATCTGGGGGGTGGATAGAGAGGATAGAGGATATGCTTTCCCTCTCACGCAACACTAATGCCAGAGGACATTCTCTTATACAGTGTCTTCAAAGTGGGGGTTGTGGCGGGCTCCCAGGTGGGTCGTGAAGGCTGAGGGGCCACCATTTTATCCCCATCCCTGCAACCCCACTGATCCCCCCCCAAGGTTGGGGGGCACTTCTGAAAGGAGGCCCACCAGAGCAGCAGGGAGGCTGGCTGTGGGTCCTGGCAAGGACTGTGCCTACCTGCTTCGGGAGGGGGAAGGTCCTGGTGCTCCGTTTTGGGGGTCCTGGATTGAAATGGCCAAAGACCACTGCTCTAATTGAGTGAGTTGATTGTCAGTGGAACTCCTTGCCCTATGAAATGGGGCAAGAACTTTTATAGGGGTTGGATAGATGCTCTTTCTCCCCTCACACAACACCAGAATAAATACATTTATTTTCTCTTCTCCAGAGGACCAGTCTCACAAAAACCCAATGAAAGCCTGTTCTTTGTAGACACCGGCAATGAGGTTAAAGGTGAGTGTTGGCAATGGATTGCCCTAGATTAGAGTATCGGAGAAATGGGAACCTGGACCTAAAACAAGGGAAGTACAGTAGTGCCTTGCTTTACAAGCGTAATTCATTCCAGAAACATGCCTGTAATCCAGAACGCTTGTATATCAAAGCAAATTTTCCTGTAAGAAATAATGAAAAATCAGATGATTTGTTTCACAACCCAAAAATATTCGTATAAAATTATTATACTGTAATATAATGCAAAATAATAAATAAAATACAAAACATAAAGAAAAATAAAACAGATTAACCTGCACTAGGTCTCTTGGGCTGCTTCCTGCCCCCTTATACAGGAGTGAGCCCCACTGATTATGATAGGGCTTATTTTAGATTAGACATGCAAGGATAGGTCTTTCAAGGCTCCTTTCCATACATAGGAGTGAGCCCCACTCATTATAATAGGGATTACTTTAGAGTAGACATGCAACCTACTAGAGTAGGTACTAGACATGCGACCTCTAAAGTAGACATGTGAGCACAGTCCTAATCATGTCTACTCAAAAGTAAACTCCATTATTTTCAATGGGTCTTACTCCCAGGAAAGTGTCTTTGGGATTGCAACCTAGGTCTCTCAGGCTTCTTTCCATTGCCCCCCTCCACATACAAAGAAGTGAGCCCAGGGCTTCCTTCAGAGTAGACATGCATAGGCTGGTCTCTCAGAACAGGCTGAGCAGAGCGCCAAAACTGGCCGTATCCTGGGCTGGACTACTTTTTGCTTGCTTATTGAGATATTGCTTGTATATCAAGTCAATATTTGTTAGAAGTGTTTGCTTATCTTGCAAAACACTCTCGATCCAAGGTTTTACTATAACTGACATCTGTCGTTTATGGTTTGGGCCACCTGTATGTATCAGGTGTCTTTGTCTTCCTTGCATTGAAGAGCTCATGGCTTCAATCCTAAAGACACTTTCCTGGGAGTAAGACCCATTGAACACAATGGGGCTTATGTTTGAGTAACATGGGTGGGATTGTGCTCTATGTGTTGCAGAAAATTTTTGAGTTTTTCTCTGTCCTTCCATTCTAACTACGAGTTTGTAGGGAGTGTGTCCAATGGGGTGTGTGGCCCTACCTTCCAGTCAGTCCCTTTTGAGGGATGGTTTTGCTGCTGCCACCTAATGCAGCTCTTTAATAGAGCAGATTAAAGGGCCGACTCAAATGGGGCAGCTGGTATCGGGTTGAGTCTTTGAATGCAATCCTAATCTAGGCCGGCAGAACTCATTGGTCTTCCCCTTGTAATGTAGGGAGGCAAGCGCATGTCTGTGCACTGGCCTAACCCTTTCCCACAAGTGGCGCACAAGTGTTTGTCGGCACTTTTGCCCCAGGTCAGCACAGGACTTGTGCCTGGGCTTAGGCCAGCCTGACTGCAGGTGAGGATTGCAGCCTTTGTTGTCAGCTTGTGTGCCTGATAAACTGATGGTTGTGTTTTTACCAGACCAAAAACAGAACCGTGGCAGACAGAAACCTTTGAAGATTGACTTGATTCTACAGCCAGATTCCAAGGTGCCTCCACCCAAAGAGTGAGTGTGTTCCTCTCCCTGAGTTGTGTGTGGCAGGGGTCCCCCACCACTCCACAGGCTCTTCCCCTGACCCAGCTTTTGCATTCCTCCTTAGCATTCTCGCCCATCAGATCCCCAACGGCAGGAAACTGAAACGGAAGCAGCGTTTGTGGGATCATCTGGCAGAGGAAGGGGTGGTGCCCCGGAAAGAGCGCCTCCTTCAGGAGAAGTTGAAGAAGCTACCAACAGAAAAAGAAGGTTCCACAGAAGCAGTTGGGCCGTCCAGAGAGTTCTACGATATCTGGTCAGACTCAAGTAAGAAGGAAGGGGAACAAGTCTGGGATCTCCAAAATTCAGCCCTTGGCTCTGTGGCATTTGGGGACATGGGACTTGAAGTTGAACTGGTGGGAAGAAGATGTTTGCCATGATGCTCTCCAGAGCATGGCAAACGAGCGTTGCTTTGGGGTCAGTTTTAAGTGGGGTCAGTTACTTTGGGCTCAGTTGGGGATGTTTGTGGGCAGCAGGCCAGCTTATTGGTCGAAAGCACTTGCCTGTAAAGGACCCCATGTGGTCCTCTTGTTGAAAGCACCAGTCTGCATTCTGGCCAACACATGAATGCATAAGTGGAAGAACTGGATTGCATGGAAAGAAAATTCCTCCACATGGGCTGAATGGGAGCACAAAAGAGCATGCTTGAAGCATCTCCCGTGTGGTGTGATGCTGATGTGTATATTCACATATATCCAGTATATTCACTCTGCCCCTTCTTTTCCAGCATGAGGCTGAGTCAGCTCCTCTTTCTAGTGCGCACATCAGTTGTAATTGATTTTGGCTTCAAGATGCATTTATCTCCTTGTTTCTCAAATGTTGTAAGGTGTGCTTTTTCCAACCTATGGGGGAAGTGGGGAGACTGACCTGCATCGTAAGAAAACAGTTCCCAGTGTCATACTGGTTTTCTCCAGGAGAGGCCAGCACTAATCCAGTAATTTGCTGACATGACAGGACAGTGAATAATGAGGAAATGTCTTCCCATCTCACAAAAATTAATTTGTTTAATAAAAAAATTCCGTATTTGTGATAGGACATTTCAGTATATGGATGCAAGAGCATTTGGGAATTAAAGGCTGGAAGCTGCATCCTGGATTCATGTCTGGTTTAGAATCTTAAAGCAGGGAGAGCCGGGTTAGGTAGCCCCAACTATTCTGGACTCACTTTCCAACCAGGTGTGCTCATTTGGACCAGGCTGTTCTTGTGAACGTCCTGCCTTTGGAAAATACCTGTCGTTTATATGTTGCCTCCCATAGGAGTAGCTGCCAATTGTATGAAAAAGGCTGAGCAATGGACGGCTTTTGTTTTCCACCAACCACCACTTTCTCAGCATTTGCAATACTTGTAGCCCCCCCCTTCTCTCTCCCCAGAGGTGAGGTTTATCCTTTCCTCCCCTCCAATCTGCCGGGGTCAAGGGTTCAGGACTAATCTTAGTGCCTTAGAACACAAGATGACCTCTTCCAAGGCCACTGCTCAGCTGGAACATTACAGCCCCTCTGCCACCCTCTCGGGCAGCCGCTTCCACAAATAGAACCGAGTTGCCAAAGCATCGGGTCCTCCCTGTCCACTTCTCCCTTTGTGTTTCTTGCCTCACTTTAATCCCCAAATTCAGAATCGGTCCCATGGGAAGAACTTACAACAGCTTAAGCAGGATTAGTTGCCACTCGCGTCTCTTCTGTGTGCTGCCCCCCAATCAAGGTGGTCAGAGTGCACAGGAGAGGGATTGTCGTCCTCCCCTTCCGAGGATGCTTATGGGTGAACTGAGGATTCTGACCCCACGGTGGTGGTTGAAATGCCACATGGAGTTGCAGAGAGAGAAAGGTTTTCTGAAGCTCTGCTTCTCAGGAGTTTGCATTTGGAAGTGTGGCATGTCCTGGCCTGCAGTTTTCAGTATCAGGAGTTTCATATGTAGAATACTCATGAATACTGAGGCAGGAGTGTGTAAGAGGTGCACGTATCCAGAAGAGAGAGAGGCTCAGGGGCATCCCCAGCATCCTGACACTTTTTTCTTGGCCTTCCAGACCCTCTTGATAAAGCCTTGGCTGGGAAGGATTCCTGGTTCCTAGAACAGACCAAAAAACAACCAGTGAAGGTAAGGAGGGGGGCCAGTTTCTGGATAGGAGCAAGGGAAGCAATTCCATACATTTTTTCACCTATATTTCCTTTTAGCGTCCAGAAAGGCTGAAGAAGGCTCCATCACAACTACCTGCAGTGGAGATCATCTCCCCAGGAGGCTCCTACAATCCCACTTTCCAGGCTCACCAGGTATCTGCAGAGTTTGGAAGGAGCAGAAAGGGGCTGTTAAGATGGGAGTGCTGTAGAATGGGGTATTTCTGAATGTGTGGGGGAAAACGTACTGTGTTTATGGCTAAAACCCAGGATGGATATTGCCTGAGAGGCCCCCACTGGGTCAGTAACGGGTAATGTGGGTGAATGGGTGAAGCACACAAGCTGATTGTTGGGTGGGTTCTTCAACGCCTTACACCGTCTTTTTCCCCCTGCCCTGAAACTGCAGGCGTTGCTCCTCCAAGCTCATGAAATTGAGCTTAAGAGGCAGAAGGCAGAGGAGAAGCTGCAGCGTCAGCTGAATTTCCCCACAGAGGCTGAAGCTCCTACCCAGGTGAGTGCTGGCTGCAGTGGGGCAGGACATCCCCCTCAGCAGATAGGTGAAACTGCAGATTTGGATCCTCAGATACAGGGGGTCACTTGTAGTTATTAAAGTGTGTTGTTATTATATAACAATCACTAACTGTGTATCTGACTCACTTGGCATATTTATGCTCACAGCCTAAGCGCTTATTAAGTTGGATCATAAACAGCTACAGATATACACAAATATACTTCACGAAAGACTGTCTGCCATTCCTGATCCTCTTGTGAGGGAACCCTCAGTTAGTTTTGGGGAGTCTAGCTTGATATGATGAGCTGTGATATCACAGCTATTAGTGTGTTTACCACCTCATATACAGGCCCCTGCTTGATAATGGTTGGCACTTTGACTGTTTGCCCAAATGCCCTCATGCTAAGAACCTGGTGAGGTTGCTGGTCTCGCTCCTTTTGCATAGTGGTGATCCTGCTCTCCAGCTCTCCTCTCCCTGGTGGTTGGCCAGGTGGAAGGGTATATTTAGCCTCGTAATAGGCCTTAGCCCTTGAGCACTGTGTCAGGTTAAGGGGATAGGTGGACCTCTGAGAAGCTGTAAGTAATCCTGCCCTGAGGTGCCAGGGCCTGGCACTCATCAGCAGCTTCCCACACACAGTCTAGACCTCTTATATAGGGACTGTTGAGGAGCCCAGAGTGGAGGGGAGGCTGAGATACTCTCAGAAGGAACCAAAAACCTGGGAACCAAGATCAGTTTGCCCTGAACTTAAGAAGAGCCTCCACTAGATCAGGCCAAAGATCCATCTAGACCAGCTTCCTGTATCACACAGCGGCCCATCAGATGCCTCAAGGAGCACATGTGACACCTGCATCCAGGTGCCCTCCCCTGTATCTTGTTAGCCTGACCTCAGGTGTTACTCCCTCTGCCCACTTGCAGCCCCTGTGCTGTGGGGAAAGGCTCCAGCTCAGCAGGAGCACCTGTGTTGAATATGGAAAGCCTTTGATTCCATTCTTGCCACCTCCAAAGACTCAAGTATTTGATGGCAAACCGAGCTCTATCCAGCCCTGGTTGTCCCTTGAAAGTCCACTCCAGCCTCTGGATAGGTGTTTTTGTGCTTTGTCGTAATCATGATTGGCAGGATAAAGTGGAGTTAGGTACCTGGGCCTGTCTGCGTCTCCGGGTACCCTTGACTTTTGCAACCTAAATAAGTAGCCGTGTGCTAAAAGGGCCTATCTTTGGTAGGCTTCACATTCTTATGCGAGTGCTTTTTGGTGTGTTCACGTTGTCATCTCTCTCTTTGCAGGAAACGATATTCCGGGAACAGTGTGAGGGGCTCCTGGAGGAGGACTCTGGTGATGAAGAAGGGCAGAAGAGCGTGACAAAAGAGAAGACGGCAGAGGAGGAGGAGCTGCCAGCAGACTCTGTCCCCGTGTCTAGTTCCCAAGTGGCAGTGGGAGAAAAGAAGACGGAGCGGCAGCGCAAGAAGGAGAAGGCGGCCAAACAGCTGGTGGGTGTTGACCTGTGTTGGGAGAGCTCTGCAGTGATCTCACAGCAGTGAAAACTCCTTTGTTGCACCAAAGCCATCTGTGGCTCTTGCCTTCATTTGAATTAGCAGTAAATGCTCTCCGCTCCGTCATCCAGTCCAAGAGAGGCAAAGCTCTCTTTGCTTTCACAGAGCAGATTCAACAAGAAGTGTTGAATCTTAGGTTAAGCTAACAACTGCATTTCTTTAGTACGTTAAACCACTCAGTGTTCTTCATGCTAGCTCAGTCCTAACAATAGCCTGGTAAGGTAGGCTGGGAATGCCATTCCCCACTTGGCAGAGGAGGACAAACGGAGAGAGTATCAACTCTTAAGGTCTCCTGGCGGAGATAAGAAGTGAACCAGAGAACAAACTGGTGCTGCTTTTGCAGACAGAAGCCAAGGGGGAATTGGCTGTCTCAGTCAATCAGTTGGTCCTGTGTCAATCAATCGGTATTTATATACTGCTTTTCAATAAAAAGTTCACAAAGGGGTTTACAGAGAAAATGAAATAACTTAAATAATTAATGGCTCCCTGTCCCGAAAGGGCTCACACTCTTGTCCCTGCAGACATAGGCATAAATGAGGTTTGCAGTGGTTTCCACACTGCACCCCAGTTTCCACACACCCCCAGTATGTGCACATACATGGGTGTTCTGTGATTTGAAAAGAACCTAGAAAAATTACAGGATGAGGTGTAGGTACTGTTGGCTTTTCTGAGATTTAGATTTCTGCTGTCATTTGGGCTGTGGGTGGCGCAAGCGGTTAAGACACTGTGCCTGTTAACCAGCAGGGTAGGGTTCAAGACCTGGGTCGGCCCCACAAGATAGGGTGAGCTCCTGTCCTTAGCCCAGCTCTGTGACGCCAGCTGGATCCAATCGTATTGGCTCTGCCTTTCCATTGGAGTAATTCAGTGGCGTGGAGAGGGGGGATTTGCTGCTTGGGTAACAGCCTATCCTCCATAACAATCCAACCCAGGCTTTTGTGGTTTGCATGCAGCGTTAGCAGTGCCAAGCTCGATACCATAATCTTTCAAGACTGACGGAGGCCTGCTGCTATCATTTAACAGACCGACAATTCATGTTTCTGGCTTGTGACTGCCAAGGTTCATGTGGCTGTGTATGGACTCGGGACTACTACTAAATATGGACATGATTGAGCACACTGTCTGGTGGCTAGAAAGGCTTTGTGCTTTCTGTGACTTTTTGGTCCCTCTTAACCAGCAAAACCACAACATATATCAAATAAGGGGACATGTGGATGGCAGAGATGGCATTGTGTGCATAGGCTACACAGCAAAAATTGGCAGGAACACAAAATACAAGGCAGCTCCTGAATATCTCAGTGTTCTCATGTGTGTATGTCTCCACCTGTGTCCACATGCCCAAAACCACAGTTCTTCCCACGTAGGCGCTTAAGCTCCCATCCGCCGCTCTGACACTGCATTGCTCTCTGTGCTGTCCTTGAGGAGCAGCAGGGAATGGGGCTGCCTCCTGGGCCGCCTGCCAAGGCGAGCTTGATTATATCTCCCCCCCCCCCCCCCGCTGCTGCTGCATCTCGTGAACATGCGGCCATCTGGGCCAGCCTTACGCCTGCCATCTGCTTCCCGCACGAGCCACGAAGCAGCGGCAGCAGAGAGGATGCCGCTCAGAGACCACCCCTGTGCTGATGCAGACCCAATGAACTCATCTTGGCCCGCTTCTCAAGGGAGTTCCCCGAACTGTTCCACTGCAACAGAGGGTGTTGCAGTGAGCCAAAGATGGCACACCAAAAGAGGACACACTTCTCTGCAGTGCGCCACCTGACTTTCCCTTTTCTGTACCCTCAGAAATCCCAGATGCTGAAGGAGAAGGCAGCTCGGCTCAGGCGGCAGGAGCTGTTCCAGCTGCGCTCCATCCGGCTGCGGGTGAAGCAGAGAGAGGCGGAGTTGCTGCGCCGGAAACAAGCCCGTGCAGCCAAGCGGGAGGCGGAGGCCAACAAGCCCAAGCGTCTGGGCAGACTCAAGTGAGGGCAGTGGCTATGGGGATGGAGAGAAGTTCAACCAATACCTGCTCACTGCAGCACCCCTGAATGGGGAGCAGATGCTTTGCTCTGAGGGTTTCATTGATTCCAAACATCCCTTCTCTGGCAGGTATGAAGACCCTGATCTGGACTTGCAGCTGAGTACAGAGCTGGCTGACTCCTTGAGGACACTGAAGGTGAGCAGGCGCTCCTCGGCCTTTGGGCTCATTCTGGATGTCAGCTGCACTAAGGAAGGATCATGTCCCACACCTTCCTCCATCTTGTGGCTGTCCCAACCTGTGATAACTGTGCTTCCTTCTTGGGCTGCTTCTCCAGTTGAGTGGTCTGTGCCTTCCAAGTTCTTCTTTTGGTGTCCGATGATGAGATCCATCCTTGCGCTCGGAGAATTTACAGCAGTCTTTGCTGGAAATGTGAAGGTCACCAGGGGACTCCCTGGCCCTGCCGAGTAGGCAAAGATCGGGGAGCTGAGGCACCTAGTGAACGATCCCCTTTCCCACATGATCTGTATGGGGTGATAGAACCTCTTCAGGTTCCTGGTTGCCTGCATGTCTATCATAGATGGTTCTTACCTGTGATAGAACCTCCATGTTCAGGTGCTGTACACCTCAGAATTCCTGCTGGGAAGTATGTGGTGTCCTTGTTGCTCTCCAGCACCTTCTGTGGCTCCTCATTGAAGGCCCTGCCTTTGGATCTCATAGACAGTAGTAGTCAGAGAGCACCACTCCACATACTGTACATACAGATGCTCTTATACATGTTTTAGGGTAGTGATATTCAAAGTGGGGTTGCAACCTTGGGTCAGGTGGGTTGGGAGAGGGTGGGATCCACCATCTTGAAACTGAGTACTGAGTAATGAGATGGAGTAAGTTTCACTCTACACACTGGGATGTACTTCCAAGTAAACATGGAGGAGCATACCAATAAGTTTGACAGGGGGTCCTGGACTGAATTTTAAATTTCAAAGGGGATCCTAGGCTGAATTGCTTGAGTACCACTGGCTTAGGGGATGGTTGAGAGCTTCCTATTAAATGGAATGTCCTTGAGAAATCCCATGATTGTAAATTGGGCCTGAAGTTGAGTATGGCCCAAGGACCACCCATAGTGTTGTGCTTGGCTGTAGGGTCTTTCTTCTGCTCTGTTCCACCCCACCTTTTAACACCTCACCCATGCATCTTTGGCAAATTTTTCCCACTACCTGAAGCAGGAAGACGCCTCATGAGTGGATGTGAGGAGCTGATGTTGTGTGAAGAGTTGCATTCACAGAGGGGCTGGAGGTGTGGGCAGGGAGGGGGTTGTGGCTGCAAGAAAAACTGAGAATCTATACTCTGATGCATCTCGTGGATCTGCTTTGGGAATTGGGATTGGACACGTGTACCGGAAAAAATTCCTAAGGGTGAGGGCGGTTCGGCAGTGGAACAGACTGCCAAGGGAGGTGGTGGGCGCTCCCTCGCTGGGGGTCTTCAAGCATAGGCTTGACAAGTACCTGTTGGGGATGATCTAGGAGGATTTCCTGCTGCAGGCAAGGGGTTGGATTAGATGACCTATTAGGTCCCTTTCAACTCTAGGATTCTATGATTCTTTTCCTGGTCCTGATTCTCCCCCTCCTCTCTGCAGCCTGAAGGCAGCATCCTGAAGGACCGGTTCAAGAGCCTGCAGAAGCGCAACATCATTGAGCCCAGGGAGCGTGCCAAGTGAGTGCGGGGGCGGGGAGTCGTTGGTGGCACTAGAATTGCATGGCCCATATCTCAGGAAGATGAGGCACATTAAATTTAAAATGGGGGGTGGGGGTTGGTCACTCTTCCTCTGAGAAGGCACCATCAATCCCAGAACCAGGGATTTAGCTGCAGGCATGCAAAAGATCACCCACCCATCCAGCCAGGGTTCAGGGGTCTTGTTCAGACCAGGGTGTGTGAGCCAGGAGAGCTGTCAACTGTCTCCAGGTGTTCAGGGAAGCATCCTGGCTGAAACACCATGGAGGCCGATATTAAACCTCTGATCACACGTACAGGTCTGTGGCATTGTGTGTAAGTGCGCTAATGGCACCTTTTCAGTATTGCTTCACAACTGCACAAACACATCTGTTTTTGATTCATGAAGTCAGTTAACAGATTGAAGCAATGAGTCATTCAGTGCATCCATTGCCTCCTGACAAGGCCAAGTTTGGTAGGAGGGCCTCAATCCAAGGAGGTGGTTCAGGGGTGGGCTGCTGCCAGTATCTGCCCTCAGTTTAGAGCTATTTATGTATGGGGTTTTTTTAATGGGTATGAGCTCTGAAACTTGTCCATGCTGTGGGGAAGAGGAACTTCCACTCCTTCTCCCTGAATTTGAAGCACTTCCATTCATATTTGGTAGATGCCAGAGGTTTCTGCTGGTATCCTTCTGGGTAATGGTGCTGGTGCTGGAGTGTATGGCATGCTGCTCTCCTGTATGAGGAGTTCATGGGCCAGCTAGCACTAAATTCTATTCCCTTCCTTACAGGTTCAAGAGAAAATATCGTGTGAAATATGTGGAGAAGCGTGCCTTCAGAGAAATCACGTAAGTGGTTTAATCGTGTCATCCCACAGTGACAAGCTGGGGGGACACCGCATTGGAGAGACAGTGCAGACACTGGGTAGGGGACAGCTCTGTGGACCACTGTCCCCATGTCCCATGTCGTAGAACTTCCAGCTTGATCTGGTCCTACTGGGGATGGGTATAATGCCCCAAAAGGGCGCAGAAACACTTCAGTCCTGCTCTCCCACCCATGTTCACCATGGTTCTTTTCCTCTTTTTTCTATCTCTCTCTTTGTGTGTATATACAGGTTGTAGTTCATGGATTACATCAGATCACCCTATTCCACTTAAGTTCCACCAGCTGCCCCACTCAGCCATGCTTTTTCTTCCTGTCCTTGGGTCATGGGTCCTGGAAGGAAGCCCTTCATCAGAGGAAGTGGACGGCCAAGTCCACCAATGGTTCCTAGACTGGGCATTCAGTGCCAAGCATGCTCTCCAAAGAAAGTTTCATAGAAAATTCACACTGCAACATGGAGCAAACATTTGGTGCAATTTTACTGAGGCTGGGGTGGGGGGGGGGAGGGCCGCAGCTGTGCAGGGCTTTGAAGCCATTGCCTGTCTGACTGCTGAGGCCAGGGAGCAGAAATCCTCCCCCTCTATTTCAGTCCACCTGCGTGCTTCTCTTCCCTTGCCTGTCCTGTTAGCAGGTGCAGTGTTTAAATTCTTTAACGGAAGGTGCTCACCTAGCACACCCTTGGGAGCTGACGTCTCCCCCGTTCACGGGCAGCAAGTGACCTCAACGTGCCTGTATTGGATGGTGAATAAAGTCAGGTTCTTGCTATAGGTGCAGCCTCTCCCTCTCATTCTCGATTGGGGGGTCAAATTCAGTTTACACAGTTCATATGCACCCCTGCTTTTGAAGACCACCGCCTCAAGGCCTGGAAACTAGTGGTTCTCCACGCAACCTCCCCAAAAAGTTGGAGCTTCCTCTTCCCCCAGTTGCTGAGCCATCCTGATGTTCAACCTGCATCTTCCAAGTTCTTTCTACTCCTGTCAGCTCCTTCCTCTGACATCCTTTCAGATATTAAAGCTGTCAGCCAGTGCATTGCCTCCAGCCTGGAGGAAAGAAGATTAAAATGCCCTGAACACTTCCTACCAGGAGCAGCTCAAGGATTTGTCGTCGGGGGGCCTTGCTCATCTTTGTGGCCTCCACCATCCCTCTCCACTTGTCAACATCCTTTGGGTTTCACTCGGTGCTCTCTTGTCAGGGGCAGCTTCCCCTCTCCGCCGGCTTGGCAGGACACACATCCGGGCTGACAGCTGGGCGAGGGGCAAAGAAGCCAGAGTCTTGGTTAATGTTTAGACTGCATCTCCCAGTTGCAAAAATGTGGGTCATTTGATGGCAGCATGGGAAGGGTGCAGACTGCCCCATGCCCTGCCAGCTGTCATTGGAGGTGGTATTGAGTGCATCTGCTTATCAGCTGCCACCTCAAGGCTGGCGCTTCCTGAGCAAGGAAGCACCATTGGGATTTCACATGTGTGACTGAGCTGTACTCATCCCAGTAGCCCTCTTCTGTCTTCCAGCTGGTGCAGCCCCTTCTTTCTCTCTTCATTTTTCGCAAGGAGACAACGGCACCAGTTGCAGCCAGTCTTCTTGTGTGCAGCAGTGACCTAGTTCAGCATTAATCAGATAAGAGTCCCGTGTGTCACCTGCAGCCTACTGCCCTCAGGTGTATCACCTGTCCTATCCATCAGCTTCTGGCTGCCAAGAAACTTGTGGAATACAAGGGGGGGGACGGGACACAGTTTCACCCATGGCAGTCTCTTGCTGCAGATCTGAATCACAGACATGATCATGTTTCCCCAAAATCAGAGCTGTGTTTTTCTGATGCACACTGAAAATAAACTCCAAGAGGAAATGTAAAGATCATTTGTCCTTAGAGCAGTTGGGTGCGCTGGCAAGGCATTAAAATGAGCAAAGCACAGCAGGGTTTTTGATTACAACTGGCAAGGCACACTAATGTGAAGGTGCTGATTTGCCAAAATCTGCAGCACACCTGCGGATCATTCATGGCACGCCAGTGTGCCATGGCACACTAATTGAAAATGGCTGTTTGGGGTCCATATTATGAGTACACTGTCCTGGATCTGTCTTCCTTGTGAGTAATTTGGTCACAAGCCCCTTCTACCAATGAATATTTGCAGCAGATTCAGACACCTGGAGAACGACCACCTTGTAACGCATGAATTGGAAAGGAGCAGTCTGGATCTTTTACAAGGACAGATTGTTTCCCTTTATTGCATATGGGGGGCCTTTATTTCTTACGTGGGGTAGTAACTGAGACAGGGGCCATGTGGTGAGTGTGGATTTGAATTTGGGGCACACTTCTGCGATTAACTTCTCCAAACCAGCTATGTCCTGTTTTAAATGCCTTGTCCCTCCATAGCAGGGATGTGACTTCCTTTAAAAAATAGGTCTGTTGCACAGAGTAATGCATTATGGAAATGGGACCACTTAACCTTAAACGGGCAAAAGGAGAGGATGTGTTGATGCAAGCAATTTTTGTCTGAATTCTTGTTTCCTTCCTCCTGAGAGTTGGAGAGGAGACTTTTCTGCGGATAAAAGCATTGACCCAGGCCTGCAGTGTGGGCTTGGTTACTTCAACCATGTCGAGAGTGCCTCTGAGCATGTGCAGACTGCGCCTGCAACCTCATGCTCATAGCATCAGAAGATATGATCAGAGAAATCAAACACTGCCTGGAAGAAATATGGTTAATTGGGGGACAAGATATCTTAATCCCAAATTGATGCAAGTCGTGAAATGTATGGCCGTGACAATCTGAAGTTTTAATCAATGGCCAATTATAATCTAGGCTAGAAAATTATAGGATTTCTTTAATAGAGAGCAAGGCACATATTTAGGGTGCCTCTGCGTCGATATGCAGTACACCAGAAGTGGTCGCAGACAGACTTGCAATGCCATCAGTTTTACCTTGAATTTTAATTATAGGGCCACTGATGTCAATTTTAATAGATTTAGTGGCTCTGACGTTCATTATGATTCCTCCATCTTCTGGTGGGACCTTGGAACTCCCTGCATCTTCACTCCTTCTGGGTCTTTTTTCTGACTTTGCCCTCAAGGCATTGTCTTCCTCCCTTTCTCTTTTAGGGACCTCTGCCGTCTGATCCATGCCTGAGCAGCGCGCCTCAGCAGCCTCTACCTCAGTGGTTCTCAATCTTCCTAACACCGTGACCCCTTTATAAGTTCCTCATGTTGTGGGGACCCCAACCATAAAATTATTTTCATTGCTACTTTATAACTGTAATTTTGCTACTGTTATGAATCGTAATGTAAATATCGAATATGCAGGATGTATTTTCATTGTTACAAATGAAATGTGTGTTCTGTGCACACATTGAACACAATGGGATTTATTTCAGAGTAGGCATGCATAGGATTGGGCCCTGAGGCTGCAATCCTATCCACATTTACATGGGAGTAAAGGCCCCCTGACTATAATGGGATTTATTTCAGAGTAGGCATGCATAGGATTGAGCCCTGAGGCTGTCAGTCAGCCCCAGTGCGCATGCAACTACAGCCAGAGGTCTGGCAAGCCTGACCTGGCCTGCTGCACCAGGGGCCTTTTGGCGACCCCCAGGAAAGCTCTAGGCGACCCCCAAAGGGGTCCCGACCCCCCACTTCGAGAAACGCTGCTCTATGTGAACAAGGACCCGTCAGGGTGAGGAGCTGGGGTCAGTCGGGGGTCCCGGCCAGACGCGGGGGAAGAGCGAGGCTCCGTCTCTGTCCCTCCTGGCAGAGTTCGAGGGGCTACGGGGGCGTCTTCCTGCCCGGACCGTCACCGGCTCGGAGAGGAGCCCCGGCTGGCCCGCAGGAAGACCGGCCTCTTCCAGGAGGGAGCAGGAGCGGTGCCTCCCACTTCCGCCCGGCCGGGGCAATTGGGGGACAGAATTTCTGTGTTCAGTCCCCCCAGATTTCTTTAGGGTAGCAGTGTGTGGTTCCTCCATAATGTTCAATGGATAAAGGGAGTAGGTGGACTGGCACACAGTTAAGATCCTGGGATTTGACATCCTCACTGCCCCTACGCTGCATTTTGCTGTTCTCTCCTGCGATCTCTGGGGAAGGTGTTGCTGCTGGTTCAGAGCTCAGCAGCACATCACAGCCACCATGATGCATAATTCACACCAGATCCTGTGGCGCTGGTGCTGTTGCCACCACCTCCCCCTCACCTCCCCACAAGCAGCAGCTGGATATAAAAATAGCTTCAGTGCTGGGCTATGAATAGCGCCAGGCCCAACACCGCTCCTCTGCCCTTGGATGGTGATGATGGGGGACAGGGCAAACAGGTGAGCCCACCTTCCTAATCTGTGCCCACCACCTCTGGAGGCAGCCAACTTTCTCAATGACACCTGCTCCAAAGCCTTTATGCTCATTGTATCAAACAAAAACAAAGTAGGTCCGGACACCACAGACACCTTGTTTTCCACCTCATTACTGTTTCTGAATCTAAGCACACTGGTGTATGGGGGGTGCCACCATCACCCCAGTTGTGCTGCCCCAAGGACCACCTTTGCCAACTGCCACTGTGCATCATGCACAGTTGGCAAGGGCTCTGTTTAGATCCTTTTCTTCGCCTTGGAGGTTGCTCCCTCCTCTTCCTCGCAACCTTCTTATGGAAGCAACAGGAAGGGGTGACAAGCTGGTAACTGTTGGGCCCTGCAGCAGGTCACAGCAGCTATTAATAGAGGTTTACATATGAATAAGATCTCGCCTCCTTCTGGGTGCAAATGAGCAGGTTGGGAAGGGGAAAGGGGGAGAAGTAGACGTGGGTGTTCCTCCTCCCCCCCCCCCCACTATATCTGATCTCTTCCCTACTGAGGCTACTGAAATGAGATGCTAACACTGGTGGGACAAGCTCAGCTGAGATCCCTCCGCCTGCACATCCGTGGCAGGTACAGAGATTCTTGTGCCAGCTTTAAAGTGGGGGGGAATGAATCTCAGCTGGCCTATGACTTCACCTGGCTTGGTTCCAACAAGGCCAAGAGGCTCTGGGGCAGTGATTTTCAATCTTTTTTAATCTCATGGCACACTGACAAGGTGCTAAAATTGGCAAGGCACACCATGCTGCTGATGGAGGGCTCACATCCTCATGGGCCCTATTAACGATCCCACAAATTTTCATATAACACCTGCAGAACATTCACGGCACACCAGTTGAAAATCACTGCTGTGGGGACTCAGCTGAGGTTTCCCAAAAGGTGGGTTCGAGTGCGAGAAGACAGCACCAGCACAACATGGATGGAGCATCTAGCAGTGGGCACAGCTTGCGCCCAGGCGAAGGCCCGGAAGGAATCCAGCCCCCAGTCGCACACCACCACCACCCAGTCACACACCCAGTAAAAGCGTCTTTTTTGTCTGAACTCCTTTGCTCATCTGGTTGGGACATCAAAGAGGCTTAGGGGGGTTTAGGCTTGAAATGCACCACGGGGGGCCAAGGGGACATGGATGGATGGAGGGGGCTGCGCACAACTGCTTAGGGGATGGGTGCAGTAGGGTGGATTAGCAGGCAAAGAGGAAGAGCAGCTCACCAGGGGCATCCAAATCCCCCCAAGTCTCTTGGGGGGGGGGGGGTTGGACTCCTGGGCTCACCCCTTTTGCTCTAAGATAAACAGAGTTTCTGTGCAGGGCCTTCAGCACCCAAAGATCTTCGGTCGTTCTGGTCCTTTGCGGGCAAGCCAGATGGCGCCTGGCTAACCCCCTTCTCTCCTATAGACCTATTAGAGAGCAGATTAAGGGATGAAAGGCTGCTGTAGATGATGGTGGCAGGAGGACGGGTGATTCGCCAGAGAGCGGAGAGTGCAGGAAGATGGGTTGCTGCAGGCAAGGAGAGACCCGTCTCCTGGACCTGGATACTTTCAGTGCGAATGTGCAGCCCCCCCAAAAAGAGCACATGCAACCCTTTACTGCAACAGTCAGGCCACCAAGAAGCTACAGAAAATGTTTCTTAATTTATTGCATACTTTTTTTGTATTTTTTTTGTATTTTTTTCCCTTTTCTTAAAAAAAATTCACATTTTTTGTGAAGTATTTACATCATGGCTGCTAAGAGGGAGCCGACCATGCAAGAGAGAATGCAGGAGCTCCGTCTATCTTTCTTTTGCCCAGCATGGTTTCCTTTAAAAAAAAAAAAGCAAGCCCCCCCCCTCAAAAAAACCGCACAGCCACCTTGCTGGTTCATGCATTGTCATCATCAGGTCCGTTATAAAGGCGTTGTAGGCACAAGTTTCTGCAAACCTGACCCTTTTGCTTGCACCATAAATGTGTAGAGAAGAGAGAAGTTATTAAAAGGAGCTGGGGAGGGGGCGAGGGGGCACCTTCTCCTCCTGCTCCCCCTGATTCCACCCCCCCAGCTCCTAAGGGGCTGAATTTCCCCAATCAGCCCTTAAAGCGAATGTAGTGCCCACCCCCTTGGAAAAGAGGGGGGCTTGTGAAAAGCACCCGCTGAATATTGCATCGTGAACCTGGGAGGTATTGTGGTGAGTTCAGTAGGTGGCGTTATTTGTGCCGGCGACCCCTCCGAGAGCCCCGTCAGCCGCCGTGGCACCAGACACCCTCAAACATAGGCGGACTCACTGGACTGCGTCCGTCCGAGCGTAGGCACTTGGGCCAGTGAGGAGAGGTCCTTCTTGCGCACCTCGCAGATGGACTTCCGCCTGGCCTGCACACCTCTGATGGCGGTCTTGATCTTGCGCCAGCCAAGGTGGTTGAGCTCGGCTAGGTTGAGCAGTACGCAGATCCCGCTCACGGCGAACATGAAGACCAGGAAAACCGTCTTTTCGGTGGGGCGAGACACGTAGCACTCCACCTCCTTGACGCACGGGTAGCGATCGCACTCGAAGATGGCCGGCACATTGAACCCATACAGGAAGTACTGCCCAGCCAGGAAACCGATTTCCAAGGCATTGCGGAAAACTACCTGCAGGATGAAAAGAAGTTTAGTGGTGGGGGGGGGGGAGCAAGTGGGGTACGGTTTGCAGGCAGAAGGCCTGGTCCTCACTCTCTGGCCAAAGCCCCATCTAGTCCAGCTTCCTGTATTTCACAGTGGCCCACAAGATGCCTTGGGGAGCACACAAGGCAAAAAGAGACCTGCATCCTGATACCCTTCCCTGCATTCTGAGGTTGCCTATATTTAAAATATGGATGTTGACAGTCCCACCATGTCTTTAACCCATGTTGGACTTTGCTTCCTTCAGTCTGTCCAAATCCCTTTTAAAGGCATTTCGGCCAGAATGTGGTTGCATGCTGTGGCAAGGAGTTCCACAGATTAAACAAAGTTTCAAAAACGGATTGATGTGAATAGTCCAGAAGGGAGGTGGTTGCCTCCAGCATTGGTCTGATGGGAGCCCCAGAGCATTACATGTAGTTTCCATTTTGTATAAATCTGCTGCGAAAGGAATTTTTTTAAATTTTTTAAAAAACTTTTAAAAATAAGCTAAATTTTTTAAATTTATCTTATTAAAACCACAAGAGAACCGAGAGAGAGAGAGAGAGAGCGAGCGAGCGCAAGAAATCTGGCTTGAGAATTGTAGCTATGAACTCAAGATGTATGGCTGAGTATGGCCAAGTCCCAAGCAGAAACTTGGAGACCTAATTTAGGAAGGGCAATCCAGAGTAGGACTACGCCTGTTGACCTGCCCTATGGGACAGTGTTCAATGGCTGGTTAGGGTGTGGGGACCTGGGACCCCATCCCACAAGGCAGCCTGCCAGTGATCAAGGCCTTGCTGTACCCCCAAATTGGGACATTCAGTGGGATGTTGGGAAGCTATGAAGCAGGAATGGAGTGTGAGCTCCAAGACGGACCCCTTCGAAATCCGTGGCTTACCTCTGGATACTCAGCCTTTGTTTAGTTCTGAGAGTTTGTTGGAGCTGTTGATCTGCTGCCTCTTTTGCTGCATTTATATGATCGGCAGAAAACATGGCAAAGCATCCCAGGGCTGACGGCCACGGGCTTGCGGTCTGCCAAGGGGAGGTCAGCAAGCTATACCAGAACGGGAAGGACGAGGTGGCTGTACTGGGGTGCCCAGAGCAACAGTCAGGGCTGGTCAGGATCTGGAAGGCTAAATCAGCTCTCTGCCTAAGGTCACTGTTGTCCTCTGCCTCCTTCCTACTCAACATAGGTGGTCACCAAGGCCCCCCAGCACTTGCTCCTTCTCTTGCAAATTGTGCTGGAACTGGAGAGGAGGTGGCGAGGGATCCAAAGAACTGTCTGCCCAAATGATGGATCCGTTGCAGCAGCAGACGCAGCCTGCAGCCCTTCCTGATCCAGCCCAGGCAGCCCTGAATGTGCTTCATTCAGCATCTTGCTGGAGATTTCGGTTATATGGGGAAGGAAATGGATACTGCAAGCTATAATGTGAACGAGCAAGAGAGAGAAATTCCCCATTTAAAGCTGTATTGCTCTCTGGCACTTATTTGTGATGCTCGGAGCTGGAGATTATATTCTAGTACATGCAGGTGGATGTGATTCCAAAGAACACTAGTGGGCTCTGATCACAGCCCCAAACAGGGATCTGATATTCGAATGCTGCCCCTCCGCTGTGGAACTGGATTGGTGCATCCACCGTACTGGTAGCTATTTGTTGTACTACCAAGACTTTGCAGTTTATATACCTATATTTACTCAAATCTAATGCGCCATCGAATCTAACGCACACTCTATACTTAAAATCAAAACACTGCACTTACTCAAATCTAATTAAACATTAAATCTAACACACACCCTGATTTTGGAAAAAGAATTGGGCTTTTAAAAGGTGAGCGTTAGATTCGAGTAAATACAGTACTTTGTACGGTGGTTTTGTTTTGTCTCCCTCAAATACCTTCACCACTAAGGGGTTTGTGGTTTGCAAAAGAGGAGTGTGTCTAAATCAGTGCACTGGTCAACCACTTCAGCAGTGTGGCTAGAAAAAACATCATCTAAAGCGGCATCGTCATCATCATCATCATCAACATCATTATATACCACTAGTCAACGGAAAGTTCATAAAGCAGTTTCCCTGAATGTCCAGCTTTCCCACTCAAGGTAATAGACTTTAGGAGTCTCCAAATTTTCAACTTCAGGGCTCCTGGACCTATAATAATAGTGGAGAGGAGGGAATTTCAACAGATGCGGGTTGTGATCCTGAGATGAAAAGCTGCACCTACTGAAATTTCCTCCTCTGCACACTTGTTAAAGGTCCTGGAGCCCTGAAGTTGAAAATTTGGAGACCCCTAAAGTAAAGTATTATTGGGGCCATGCTTGGACACACTGCATGTGAATGCCCCTTGGGCAATGCTTTTTGCACAGCCTATAATAGCATTGGCCTTGTATGCAGCAGCATCACACAGCTGGCTTTACATTCAGCATCCTAGTCTTAAAACTGTTGCTACTTAGCCAGTGATCCTACACATCATTGGAGGGTACAGGAAAAACTGGTTAGAACCCTCTAACCAGACCTCCCCATATATATATATATGATAAAGACAGACCTGGATGATGTAAAAGCGGGAGATGCCCTCTTGGCGCTTGACCTTGGAACTTTTGGGGGGCCGCATGGGGGTGCTGGGGATCTCCTTCACCTCCAGGCAGTCAGGCTCCTCTTTGGACAAGCTGTCTGGATTCTGCACCAGAATGCCGTTGACATTTTTGACCTTCTTCCCATCGCGGATACAGTCCTTCTCCAACAGCGGGTAGAGGAAGGAGTAGCGCCGGTCGCGCTGCTTGGCCGACTGGTGCACAGAGTAGGTGATGAAGCAGAGGCTGGGGGTGCAGACGAGAATGATCTGGAAGACCCAGTAGCGGATGTGTGAGATGGGGAAGGCCTTGTCGTAGCAGGCCTGGTTGCAGCCCGGCTGCAGCGTGTTGCACATGAACATGGTTTGCTCGTCCTCGTACACCGTCTCGCCCACAATGGCCACAATCAGGATGCGGAAGATCACCACCACTGTCAGCAGGATCCTAGGAAAAGGGGGAAAGTGAGTGGGTGGCACATTTTGTGGCAAGGGGTTCCACATACTAGCTACATGCTAAGTAAAGAAATACCATATTTACTCAAATCTAACACTCAGTCAAAGTTAGTATCCCAAACTGGGGTGCAAATTAGATTCAACAGTGCATTAAATTTGACTAAATATGGTATTTTGAATATTAAGTTGGTATTTAGTTTAACAGTTGACTATATTGTAATAAAATGTAGCTTACAGGGCTGTCTTATTCATGTCTACTCAGAGTTTAATGGGGCTTACTCCCCGGAGGGTGCTCTTAGGATTGTAGCCATAAACCCATTGTTGTATAAAGTAGAGCAATTAGGTAAAAATCCTAATATAAACCCATTAACTGAGTGACTCTTTTCTATACTGAAGAGCCTAATATATATTTACCATAAATTTAATTTTTTACAAAAACTGAACAATTTAAACAAATAATCAGAATGTGACCTTGCAGCGTTTCAACCCCAGCAGACACATAAAGTGATCAGTTTCCCAACCCAATCGCTTGGAAGAACGAGTCTAGAGCAGTGATTTTCAACCAGTGTGCCGTGGCACACCAGTATGCCGCATAGTCCTCAGGTGTGTACGGGAATTTGGGGAGGGACATTTATTCATAGGAAAACTGGGGGATTTGAAGAGCATGGTGTACCTTGTCAATGGTAAAAACAACTGATGGTGTGCCATGAGATGAACAAGGTTGAAAATCACTGGTCTATCGGTGTTTTGTTTTTCAAGAAAAGGACGGGATCTTCAGGTCTTCCCGTGGCAGGGAGTTCCAAGGGCCGTCACTGAAAAGGCACTGCCTTGGAGGTGTGCCAGTTGAAGTTATTCCGTGACTGCCCATGGAAGATCTTAGCAGACAGGTAGGTGCATATAGCAGAGCGTGATCCTGGAAAGGTATTGAAAGACCAAGCTTTTGAAGGGAGATCTGGACTGGGTCTGGAAAGGGATGGGGCCCCTTGTTGGCCCTACAGGATGGGATGCATGCATGGGATGCATCTTGACACATTTTTTTCTGCCTGGTTCCCATCAGTGGAACAAGGATCCAGAAGTAATTCAAAGACACCTTTGGGAGGTAGTGATTTCCAAGAATAGCAGGAAGCATCAAGCCCATAGGTAGGATCCAGTAGAAACACCTTCCTCCCCCACCCTAAAAAGAAGCATGAAGCTGTGAGGCAGAGAACACCCTCCAAGCACCTTTAAGGAAAAACCCTCTCCATGATCCATGTCCAGGCGCATACCCATCCTGGCTTGTAATGTGCACATACCCCTCACGGACTACCGGAAACCTGTTCAATCCCCTTTTAAAGGCATCTAGGTTGGGCGTCACCCCCACATACTGTGGCAAGGAGTTGCACAGATTACACACTGGTTCAAGAAATAGGATGAAAAGTAATGCCTCTTCTGGACCGATGCTTGGGGAAGGGGGTGTGGGATGGATGCGGCTGACTGCTGGGAGAGAGCCCTCCTGGCTGAGCTGTTGTATTCCTAAAAAAGAGGAGCAGGAGCCACATCCTACCCTGAGGCGCCCTTGTTTGGCCTGTCACACGTGCCAGGGCTAGTTGGAGACTGTCTTAAGTGGCATCTCAGATCAGTTATGAGACCAAAACCTGCCCCAGCGGGTCTCGAGCCTCTGAAACAAGATGCAGCCTTAGACAGCAAGTGACCATGTGGAAGCCAGGAAGGATGAATGGCAGAAGGCGGCCAGGCCAAACCCCATGACCGCCCTGTGGCCTCGTCTGCAGCAGCTGGCTTGGCCGTGGGCAACGGGATCCTGGGAGGTCACTTGTCTGGCAACTCTCCGGCCCTGGGGGCACGGGAAGACCGTAGCCTTCCTTCTTCAGCCAGTCATCCTGTCCAAGGTCCTTCCACCCACACGCTTGGACTACATAAGTCGTACTCAAAGTGAGGGTCAGGACACCCTTGGGGAGTCATGACCTCAAGTCAGGGGGTTGCAAAAGGGTGGGATGGGATCCACCATCTCGGAATCAGGCATTAGGATTTCCTGGAAGTAAGCCAGGAAGAGTAGACATGGAAGAGCTCAGGCATCATAGTGATGTCGCATCCCAGTAAGGGGGTCTTAGACAGATTTTTAAGCTTGAAAGGGGGTTCCTGGCTGAAATACCCAAATACCACTGGGCTACATCTTGCAAGGAATCCCCCTCCCCACCTTTGCTTGGGAAAGTGCATGGGCTGCTCTCACTGGTATCCTAGATTTGTGGTGGTAGGGAAACTTGTGGTGATGACTTGGTAGGGGTGAACACTCTGCACATGCTCAAAGGCATCCTTGGCTTTATTCTGTGCATTTCCATGCAGGCCTACGGGCACCTCTCTGTCCTTCTGTTGTCTCCCCTGCAACATCTATGCTTTGACTGTAAACTGGCTTTAGGCCCATTAGGTCCCACCAGTACTGGGCAGCACCTGTACAGGGCAATACCTGTATGGGGTGACATCTGTACGGGATTAAAACCTGTATAAAAAGGCACTATATGCCGCAGCACCTGTATGGGGTAACACCTATACGGGGTTGCATCTGTACAGGATAGCACCTGTAGGTACCTGTACAGGATGGCACCACTATGGGCAACACCTTTATGGGGTGGCACCAGTATGAGGCAGCACCTGTAGGCACCTGTATATGATGGCACCTGTATGGGGCAACACCTGTACGAGGTGGCA
The DNA here is from genome assembly GCA_030015325.1 of Cryptoblepharus egeriae. Classification (NCBI taxonomy): domain Eukaryota; kingdom Metazoa; phylum Chordata; class Lepidosauria; order Squamata; family Scincidae; genus Cryptoblepharus; species Cryptoblepharus egeriae. Next base: position 1,100,772 of record JAREYC010000014.1, read on the forward strand.
CCAGTATGGGGCAACACCTGTATGAGGTGGCACCTGTAGGCACCTGTACAGGGCAATACCTGTATGGGGTGGCACCAGTACGGGGCAACAACAGTTCGGGGTGGCACCTATATGGAGTTTCTAGGGAATTCCACACTTCTGACCCCATCTTTCCCTGCTGGGGTGGAAAGAGCCCCAACTGCACACACTGCAGGAAGGGAAAGAGCATGGTAGGTGGGCACAGACATGCCCCCTACTCTGCAGCCCCCTCACTGAGCTCTGCAGAGTGAGCGCCAGGGTCGCCTTTGGCAGCCTGCTTGGGAGTCCTTCTCACAAGCCTTTTCTATAGGTCACTATAGGGGGAAGACCTTAAAATGCTACTCTGGGGAGGAAGCATGGCAAGCCAAAATCCTTGGTGCCTCCCAGTGGCGTAGCTAGAGGGGGTGTAAGAAGTCAGTCCTGGAGGGAGTCTCACCCCTATGGAGCCATTCCAGGTAGCTCCGAATGGGTGAGGCTCCCTCCAAGACTTACTGCTCTGACCCCCCTCTAGCTGTGCCAACAGTGCCTCCACCACTAAATCTGACTCCAAACTGGGGAGAAAGATCCCAAGATGCTGGCATCTCATAACCTTAACCCCCTCTCCAGTGACTTTTAAGGAGACCTGCCATGCAGGGATCCCAGTTCCAGGGTGACTGCATGGGTGGCATAGCTAGTGGGGGGGTCTTAGCAGGTTGGAGGGCATCACTGGTGGCATAGCTAGTGGAGAGGGGTGGTAAGGTTGGAGAGTAGAGGTGCCTTTGAAGGAGATCTGCCCATACAGTAGACCCTCTTCAAGAGACCCCCAGACCCTCTTCCAGAGACCACTACATGCCTGAAAGGTCTCATTCAAAGGGATTGATGGGACTACCCTCTAACCTGACTGCTAAGACCCCCAGTGACTGCTATGTCACCCATGCAGTCACTGGGAGTCTTAGCAGTCAGGTTAGAGGGTAGTCCCATCAATCCCTTTGAAGGAGACCTTTCAGGCACGCAGTGCCAGAGACCCCCAGTGACTGCATCTGTGGCATAGCTAGTAGGGGGTTGGAGAAGTCAGGTTGGAGGGCATCACTGGTGGCATAGCTACTGGGGGTCGGGGCAGTCCAACCAGGAGGGCATCACTAGTGACATAGGTGGGGGGGTCACAGCAATCAGATTGGAGAGTAGTCCTGTGCTGTGAAGGAGACCTGTCAGGCATGTAGGGGTCACAGTCCCAGTGACTACAAGGGTGGCATAATTAGTGGGGGGGTCATAGCAGTGAAGTTGGAGGGCATCATTGGTGGCATAGGTGGAAGGGTCATAGCAGTGAGACTGGAGGGTAGTTGGGTGCCTTTGAAGGAGCCCTTTCAGGCACGCAGTGCCAGAGAACCCCAGTGACTGCATGGGTGGTATAGCTAGTAGGGGGTTGGAGAAGTCAGGTTGGAGAGCATCACTGGTGGCATAGCTACTGGGGGTTGGGGCAGTCCAACCAGGAGGGCATCACTAGTGACATAGGTGGGGGGGGGGGTCATAGCAATCAGAGTGGAGGGTAGTCCCGTGCTTTGAAGGAGACCTGCCAGGCATGCAGGGGTCCCAGTTCCAGAGCCCCCCAGTGACTACAAGGGTGGCATAACTTGTGGGGGGGTCACAGCAGTGAGGTTGGAGGGCATCACTGGTGGCAAAGCTGGGGGGACACAGCAATCAGAGTGGAGGGAGTTGGGTGCCTTTAAGGAGACCTGCCAGGCATGCAGGGGACCCTCTTCCAGAGCCCCCCGTGGCTGCATGGGTGGCATAGCTAGTGGGGGGTCCTGCCCACCCCTCCGGCCTGGGACTGCCCTCCGCTGCAGAGGGGGCCGCGACCCACCTGCCGATCATGGTGGAGTGCTGCTGCACCGCAGCCTCCAGCAGCCTTTCCAGGATGGTCCACTCTCCCATCGCTCCGGGCTGGGCTGGACGGGTCTCCCCGCATCCGAGGCTGCTCCGGTGCTGCGACTGCGGGGCTGCTCCGCTCAGCGCTGGCCCCTCCGGCCCTGGACCTCAGGAGGAGGAGGAGGAGGAGGCGCCCCGGGCGGAGGGGACCCCCGGCTGAGGATGCCGCATCCCCGCTGGGACCGGGAGGCTCACCGGGCTCTGCTCCTCCGCCCCACCTGGGCGCCTTCCAAGGATTAGGCGCGTGCACGCGTGGAGGGGTGGATGTGCACGCGCTCACGTGCACGCGCCACCCTCCCCGGCCAGGGCACGGCTGGAGGGATGCTCAAGGATGGGTACCAAAGAGGAGGAGGATGGTGAGGATGAGACTGAAGGTGAGGATGGATGGAGGATGAGGATGGTGAGAATGAGGATGGTAATGATGGGTGGTGATGAGGAGGATGGTGAGGATGGATGGTGATGATGATGATGATATGGATGGTGAAGATGAGGATGGTGATGATGGACGGTGATGATGGTGAGGATGGTGAGGATGACTATGAGAATACTGGTGATGAGGATGAAGATGATATGGATGGTGAGGATGATGATGGTGATTAGGATGAGAACGAGGGTGATGATGAGAATGAAGAGGATGATGAAGATGTTGAGGATGATGAAGATGCCTTCCTCCCCACCTAAGCTCCTGCACGCCCCTTGGAGGCTCCCCCTGAGCCTGTGTTCAAACCCCCTCTAGCTACGCCACCGTTTTGCTGCCCCCCAGTCTGAAAGGGGATGGGCAGCTTGCACGCTCCTTCCAAGACTTAGAACCCTCCCATCCTATGCATGTCTACTCAGAAGCAAGCCCTTTACAGTCAATGGGGCTTACTTCCTGGTACGTGTGGAGAGGATTGCATGCTGCAGTGAGACTCCTTGCAAGTCTTAGAACCCTTCCCGTCCTATGCAAGTCTACTTAGAATCAGCTCCATTAGATTCAATGGGGCTTACTCCTATGTAAGTGTAGAGAGGATCACAGCCTTAATGCTTTGCACGGTGTGGTGAGTCTCCCTGCAACACGTATTGCTTTGCCCCCCTCTAGCTATGCCACTGTGGCACCCAGAGTCAGGTGGGGGGCATGTGCACACCTGGGGCCCATAACCTGGACAAGTGGCTGCAGGTGGGGGGGGGCTGCAGATCCTATGCTTATCACCTAGGATCTTGCTCCTAGGATAGGATCCTATCCCAGGTGTGGATAGGATCGCAGCAGCCCAACTTCTGTGAGCGAGACCCCAATCCTAAACTTGTCTTCTTTGAAGTGAGTCCTATGGTTTTCAATGGGGTTTACTCTCAGGTTACTCCCAAGAATGCATGCACAGGATTGCAGCCTCCAAAGGCCCAGGATTGCGCCAGTGTGCATGGAAGGAGAAGCACCACCAGTGATCCCATCCAGAGATGCCTCCCTTGCCACATGCAGTGAAGATCAGCAATGATTGTGCACACAAGACCGGATTCCTCCTCTTGCACACCAGCTTTGCAGCCCACCCATTGCAGCATTTCATTCCATGCTGCAGCCTGGAACACAGCACATAAAATGATATGAAGAGGATGGTGAGAGTGAGGATGGTGAAATTATTGATGAGGTTGACGATGATGAGAATAGTGATAATGGATGGTGAGGATGAGGATGGTGATGGTATTGATGAGGATGAAGAGGATGAGGATGGTGATAATGGTTGGTGAGGATGAGGATGGTGAGGATGATGGTGGTGGTGATGGTATTGATGAGGATGAAGAGGATGGTGATAATGGATGGTGAGGATGATGGTGGTGATGGTGCAGTGCAGGAGCTGCAGAGGACCTGCCTGGCCTCGTTGGGGGTCCCCTGGATGGTGGAAGGAGAGGGCTTGCAAATGTGAGGGGTTGAGAGTGTTGTGCGCATGTATGTGTCTTTGTGTGTGAGCGCGCACACGTGCATGCCATGTGTGTGTGTTGCAGTTCTGAGAGATCAGTGTCCGACAGGCTTGGCCACCCTTTCTGTCCTGCCGAATTGCTGCAGTGCCTCCCTACCCTTGCCAAATCAGCACAGGGCCTTTGCCACAACGAAGCCTCTGCATGAAGGGAGTGCGCGCATGAACTGCGCATACAGACAGAGGTGTGCAGAAGAGAGAACTCTGGCAGCTGTTTCCCACCTGCAAGCTGCACCTGTTGAGTTCTCCTCTGGGCTCCCTGGCATCTGGCAATCCTGCAATGTCCAATTCCTGGATGATGTGCAAGAAGGAACACAGGGTTGCCAGAATTCTCTTCTGCAAAACCGGGATGGGACTCTCTGTCCCATTTGCCAGTATGTGAACACAATCCCCCAAAATCTGGATTGTCCCTGTTTATTGGGACATATGGCAACCCTAAACACAGTGGAGATGCTCGCCTGTGAGCTTGGCCAGAGGTCCAGACCAGGATTATGGCAATCTCTCCATCCATGTGGCTTCAAGACCATAACCAAGAAGGGCCAGGAAGGAGCAGCACAGGCTGGATTTGCCCCAACTCCAGGGATCCAGAAGGTTTAGCTTTAGAAGGTTAAACTCCAGGTTTAGTCCTTGACCCACAACTCTTAACCCACATCTCACCTGTGAGTGAATGGTTACCATTCACTTCCATGGTTGGGGGCAATATAATGCTACTAAGCATGGAGAGTGGATGAGAATTGCAGAACCCTAGACTTGTAAGGGACCTTCAAGACCATCTAGTCAACCCCCTGCTTGAACCCCCCTGCTTCAAGCATCTGTATGACATTAAAACCTGTATAAGATGGCACCTGTATAGGGCAACACCTGTAGGGGCAGCAGTGTATGGGGCAACACCTGCACTGGGTGGCATCTGTATGGGGCAGCAACTGTAGGCACCTGTTACTTGAAGCAGGAAAATCCTCTCAAGGGCATCTCCAAAAGGAGATGAGTGAGGACCAGAGTGACCATATGTTATAACTGCAAAAGAGGACATGGGCCATCCTAAATGTAGGACACCCAGGAAAAATGTAGGACATAAAACCTAAAGCACTCATATATTTTGCTTTTATGTGGTTAATTTAAACGCTATTACTTATTATTAAGTTTACAACTGTTACCGTATAGTTTATTACTTTTATTATTATTATTATATTAATAATAATAATAATAATAATAATAATAATAATAATATTACATATAATTTATTAATTACTAGAAGGTTATATGCTGCCTGCTCACAAGGAAAAGGAGGACAACAAAGATTTTTTCCAGGATATAAGACTTTAAAAAGGGGCATGTCCTGGAAAAAAGGGGATATATGGTCACCCTGGTGAGGGTCCCTAGTGAGTGAGGACCCCATTTTGCTTACTAATGCACTCCACTGTCAAAACTATTGGGACCCTTTAAAAATTCCTTTCCTATATAGGGTTGCCATAATCCTCTTCCACAAAATCAGGACCCTTTGTCCCATTTGCCAGTATGTGAATACAATCCTCCAAAATTGGGATTGTCCCAGTTTTTCGGAACATATGGCAACCCTATAAACATCTTTGCAATAGTATCCTGAACCATTCCTATCTCAGGATCTGGGGGGTGGTGGGATTCTATAGCACCTGTGCCCTCTGATGGCCTTACGAAGACCTCTTCCTTGCTGTCATCCCCATATAGGGTTTTACTATCCAATGCTCTGCCTGCCTGTCCATTTAGGGTTTTCCAGTCTCTGCCAAGCAGTGGCACAGCTAGGTCATTTGACACTTGGGGCCCACAATTTTTTGACACCCCGTACATCAAAATTATTTAATTAATTATTATCAGTATTAATTAATACAATTAATTAGGTATTAATTAATATTTTAAAAATCACCTTCTCAGTTAAGCCTGTTTTATTTTTTGGGTGGGGAGGTTGCCTCCTGGAGCACTTATTGAACTCCACTTTCACTGGATCGGGACCATACTGGCGGCCTGGCGTTCCTCTGTGCCTGACAAACCAAGGCAAGTTTGCTTACTCGCAAGTAAACACAGCTCACTTCCGCAAAGGTTTTGTTTCCAGGACACAAGGCTAAAAAAGAGGACATGTCCTGGGAAAAAGAGGACAGATGCTCACCCTTCCTCCCTACCTTTTCCATTCCCAACTATACAGTGGAAGCATCTTCCAGGGACATGGTGAGAGCCCCATCCTGTGGCTCAGTGGGGAATTGCACTCATGCTCACCCCAGCTGCTAAAAAAGTTTTTTCCCAAGCACATCTTAGGGCACAATCCAGAGTATCTACGGGGAGTCCTTGCTCCGGTGTAAGAACAATTTGCTGTGGATTGCAGTATGAATTTCCCATATGTTTTCATTAGATGGTGCAGTAACTACGGGTACACGTAATGTCTCTTACGTGCTCCCGTAATTACTCTGGATTGTAGGGCCAGCTGATAAGTTCAGTGTTTTCAGGCTTCAGAAGTGCGCATTACATTATGCGCAATGCCATTTTCTCAGAACTCCAGAGATTAGTCATGATGTAGCCCCACATCCATTTGCCCTAAAACTGAGCATGCAACTCCTCTCCTTGATTCATTCACTGTCAGGGAAACTCTTTGGACCCAAATGTCCTCTTTTTCCAGGACATGTCCCCTTTTTTCACCTTGTGTCCTGGAAAAAAAAAATCATCATTGTCCTCCTCTTTCTTGTGAGCAGATAGCATATAGCATTCTTGTAATTCATAAATTATATATAATGGTTTTAAATTTAATAATAAGTAATATACTGCATTTACTCAAATATGATGCACCATCAAATCTAATGCGCACCCCATACTTATAATCAAAACACTGTATTTACTCAACTCTAATTCACATCAAATCTAATGCGCACCCTGAATTTGGAGACTGAATTTGGCTGGAAAAGGTGAGCGTTACATTTGAGTAAATACAGTATATAGTGTTGAGTAGTCAACCACATGAAAGCAATATATATTTTACCTTTTATTTTGTCCTGTCCTACATTTTTCTTGGGTGTCCTATGTTTCTCGAGCCCCTTGTCCTCTTTTTTGACTATGACATACGGCCACCCTGTTTGCACGGTATCAACCCTGAATCCGTTTGGCTTCATGGGTGGTTGAAGACTACTCTGAGCCAATAGAACATGATTTGAAGGTCCAGGCTCAGCCTTGGAAAATGCCCCTGTGCATGCACAGAGTGCATTTTTTCAGCACTGAACCGCCACAGATTCCTGTCATTGGTTTTCATTGGTTGGGTGGGTTCTGATGGGCCTCCCTATTTGGCTGCCTGTTTCGGGGTGTACAGGGTGACCATATGACCAGAAATTTCTGGATTTGTCCTCTTTTTTAGCCCCTCCTGTCTGGGTGTCCTCCAAAAGGGCCTCATTGTCCTCCATTTTGACTTCCTTTTGGAAATTTGCAATAGTGGGCAGTACCCATCATGACATACGTCATCGGATTCATATTGAAGAGCAGAATCCAATGCAAAAATCAGTTTTTAAATATCTCCTTCCTATAAAATGTTATGGCCAAAAAACTAAAAATCAAAAATATGCATTGAGATCTATGGGAAAGTGAAAGTGCCCAATATTGCTGCTTTACTCGTGAGTCGGCAAACATGCTATTGTCTGCCGGAAAGGCCAGGCTGAGAAGAATCGAAGACCTTTCCCTCTTTTTGAGGTTTGGGCATCTGGTCACCCTGCCCTGATCCAATGAACGTTGCCCCCAGAAATGAACCCGAAAGTCCCCTCCGAGTACCATCTCCAAGGAGCAAGACCTGGAAAGTGCAGCTCCTTGATGGCCTCCTGGATTGGGTCCTTGCTGGTGGCTCTTTCCCTTTTGATTCATCCTGCTGGAACGCTGTTACTTGCACAACAGCACTGTTTGTCCAGAGGCTGGAGGGGTGCGCCACCCACCGTGTTGCCAGCTGGCGACAGCGAGCGCATGACGGCTGCCACATTTGCTGGCTGGGAGCCTATCGCTCTTGGAACTGGAGGAGGTGGGTGGTCGCTGGTTTTGCAATAGCCAGAGTGAGCGGGATGGGTCCACTTTCCTGCACGAGAGCAATGTTCTTTGGGAGGAGAACAGTCCCTACTTGGCCGTTCACAGTGGTGTGGCTCAAAACTTGGGTCCTGGAGCATGAGTTCAGGCCACTGCACAAAGCCACATTGGGACACTGCCACACTGAAGCCAACAAGGGCCCACATGTGGACTTTATGGCTCTAACTCTGTCATTTATGTTCTGTGATTAATGGGGGACAAGATGTGGGCACAGATCTTCAGCATATGCACTGTCAATCTCTGAATGCCCATTGCGGGTGACATTAAGGATGGGTGGCATCTTCCTTGCCAGCATGGGGGCATCCCAGGGACAGTGGCGGGGAGCACTGTGGGAAACAGGTTAGACACTATATGGTCAACCCTGGATGATGATGATCAGGGCCACCATGATGATGATGATGATAATCATCATCATGGACAAAAGTAGCATTTGAACCCATGTCCGAGTCCAGCTCTGATTGATGGTTAATGCCAATAAAGGTTCTGATGATGATGATGATGGCAGGGTGACCATATAGAATGGAGGACAGAGTCCCATGATGATGATGATGATCAGGGCCACCATAATGATGATGATGGTCATGGACAAAAGTAGCATTTGAACCCATGTCTGAGCCCATCTCTGATTGATTGTTAATCCCAATAAAGGTTTTGATGATGATGATGAATTGAGGAGGGAGAATAAGAAGATGGAAACCAGGAGACTTGTCCCTTTCCACAGCCCTTTGGCTAATGATCTCTTGAGGGCTGTTGTTTCCTGTCCAGATTTGTGTGGCTTCAAACAACTGGGTGCCCCGTAATCTCCAAAAGTCAACAAGCTTTGATTTCACGGCTGGCGCCACCCGCAGTCCAAGGAAGCTGCTTCTCCCAAGTGCCTTCCAAGAAGAAAGGCAGCGAGAGGAGGTGGGGGTGGAGAGGATGGTCAATATTGACCCAGCTACTCCAAAGTAGATTTGAGCCAAATGAGCTCATTTTGTTCTCCAGAAGGGCAAGGGTGCTCTGAGGTTAAGGCAGGCCAGCACGGCAATGCTTGCCCCTGCCCGCCAGGCATATCTTATGGTGCAACAAGGCAGTGGTGTTGCTATTGGGGAGGGGGTGCATGCACATAAGTAGCCTATAATGGCAATAAATGCACTTGTAATATTATATAAGTAGCCCATAATGGCAATAAATGCATGACCAGTCATGGGTAAAAGGGTCCAGGTTTAAACTTTTCCTAAACCAAATCTAGCTGGGTCTGGCACTCAGAAGCCACCTTGAGTTAGTCTCAGCCTGAGAGATCAGGATATATGGTAAATTGATTACTGTATTTATTCGAATCTAATGGATCACCTTTTTTGCCGAATTCAGTCTTGAAAATCCATGTGCGCATTAATTAGATTTGATGGTTAATTAGATTTTAGTCAACACAGAATTTTGATTATAAGTATTGGGTGCACATTAGATTTGATAGTGCATTAGATTTGCTTAAATAAAATAAATTAATTAATTTAAATAAAGTGTTCCAGGGCTAGTATGAATTTCTGACACAGCGGTTGCCCCTTGTCTGAGGCAACGTTATAGGGTAAAGAGGTGCCATCCAGGCCACCCTGAGGCCATGTTTGGGGCATCTTGGAGCAGGCCATTCCTTTTCCCGTTCCCTGCCTGGGTACATATTTGTTCAATGGTTCATAACTATCTAGGCAAACACCGGGCAGCATCACTGAAAAATTCTTAGCAGATACTTGTGCAAAGGTGGCAGGTGCCAAGCTTTTTTCAAAGCCACCGATGAACGCCAAGCCTTGGCATGGAAACCAGCCAAATATTTATTGGGCAGGACATTTGTGGAAGGTGCAACAGCAGTGGCAATTGTGGTGATGCATCCCTTGTGGGTAAAGGTAGGGGGTTTCCTACAAACTCATCCCAAATAATTCATTTGGCCACTTGCACTGATCACATCAAATCCTTTCTTTTAATCCCATTCCCAGTTCGCTCCCAGATAGACGCCTGGAACACATTATCTATCTATCTATCTATCTATCTATCTATCTATCTATCTATCTATCTGTCTATCTATCTATCTATCTATCTATCTATCTATCTATCTGTCTGTCTGTCTGTCTGTCTGTCTGTCTGTCTGTCTGTCTGTCTGTCTGTCTGTCTGTCTGTCCCTTGCTCATCCATCCATCCATCCATCCATCCATCCATCCATCCCTTGCTCATCTATCTATCTATCTATCTATCTATCTATCTATCTATCTATCTATCTATCTATCTATCTATCTATCTATCTATCTATCACTTTTCAACAAAAAAGTTCACAAAGCGGTTTACAAGGAAATGCAGAAAATTAATAGCTAATTAATAGCTAATGGGTCTACTATTCTATTTCTGAATATTCTACTGCTTAATATAATATAATATAATATAATATAATATAATATAATAGGGTTTACAAAAAGATCCTTTCTTCATCTCTTTAGCCCTGTGAATCCTTTGGCAGGACTCCTTTGGTCCAACTCTGACCTGGAGCTAAATCTAATAATCCCATAATAATCCTAATAAATCACTTTCTGAGCCTGCCTTATTCCCCAGTTCTACACATTCTCTGTGGTTTCCCTTGTTTTGAGATCCTGATTATGAACCCCTGGGGTAGGGTTGCCATAATTCTCTTCCACAAAATCGGGATGGGACCCTCTGCCCCATTTGCCAGTATGTGAACACAATCTCCCCAAATTGGGATTGTCCCTGTTTTTTGGGGGACATATGGCAACCCTACCCTGGGGGCTGTTCCCTCGTTCTTTGTCAAATGCTCCATGCAGCTGAACAAATTTATCAGTAAGAGCAATCTAGTTGTATGTCTATGCCAAAAAAATGAGTAACACATCACACTGGAACAATTCTGACGCATGATACTTGGTTGTACTGAATGTGGACAACAGCACAAGTGTCTACATTAATGTACTTCTCGAGAGTTCATTCTGGTCTGCAAACAAATTTGCGGAAAAATTGATGTCCATAATGTCCTGGAATAAAAGAATTCCATGTAGGCATCTTGTACTTCTCCCTGACAAAATATGAGCCCATAAATATCCAAAATAATCTCCGTGTTTATAGGATTTCCCCGGTTCTATAATGCTTATTATCACCTTTGAATGACTTTCAAAATAGTTTGATTTTATAAAACAGTGGAGGCTTAAATATTGAATACAAAATTGCTTGAATACATTGGGCCTTACTTTTGAGTAGACATGGTTAGGATTGTGCTCTAAGTCTTACAGGGCTTGCATCTAGGGTTGCCATAATTCTCTTCCACAAAACCGGGACAAGACCCCATTCAAACTTGCTAGTATGTGAATGCAATTCCCAAAAACCGGAACTGTCCTGATTTTTCCCGAACATGACAACTCTTACTTGTGTCAGATCCATTAGTATAAGGCTGCAATCCTAAAGACACTTTCCTGGAAGTAAGGCCCTACAATCCAGAGTAACAACAGGAGCATGTAAGAGACATTTACATCAATGTAGTTACAGCACCACCTGGTGAAAACCTATGGGAAATTCATATTGCAATCCATAGTAAACTGTTCTTACATCAGAGCAAGGACTCCCCGTAGTTACTCTGGATTGCACCCTGTATAGTTAGGATTGTGCTCTTAGTATTTTTGACAGGAATGCTGGTGGCTGGCAAGTGCTCGTGTGTTTTCCAGACCCTGTGGACCCAACGCCTTTCTCCCAGTGGCATAGCTAGAGGGGGTGCAAAGCACTAAGGGCACAATCCAGAGTAACTAGTTCTTACTCCGGAGCAATCCAGAGTAACTAGTTCTTACACAATCCAGGAGACATGTAAGAGACATTACGTGCACCCATAGTTACGGCACCACCTAGTGAAAACCTATGGGAAATTCATATTGCAATCCAGAGTAACTAGTTCTTACTCCGGAGCAAGGACTCCCCGTAGTTACTCTGGATTTCACCCTAAGTTTTGCAGGCAACAAAACCACAGCATCCCGACCTTGTCATGAAATTTTACTGTCTATGCTGCAATTTATTTTTTTAAGTGTTCCCATTAATTCTCCTCTTTCAGCAAAGTGGTGTGTCTGGTTAAATGTTCAGTGATGAAAACGGATCTGTCCAAAACTTTTGCATTAGCCGTGCTGGTTTTCTTTGGAGAAAGCAATCAAAGAGAGCAAAATCAGCAAGCATTAACTATCCCTTGTCAAAATTCATCTCCGACTCCTTTTCTTCCCTCTTGCACCAATTGATTGGGTTTGATAACTACCTTTAAAATGGCTGTGTGCAGCCAAACGCTTTGGCTGGGTCAGCAGAGGACATATTCTATAGACTTCAAGCATTTGGGGTCTCAGTCAGATATAGTTCCTCCTAATAATTTGGCCCGTCCTTATATTTCCTTTTGGATTTCTTGCTGTGTTTTGGGGCAAAATCCAGAGTAAGTACAGGGAGTCCTTGCTTCGGTGTAAGAACAACTTAGTCTGGATTCCAATATGAATTTCCCATAGGTTTTCACTAGGTGGTGCAGTAACTACAGGTACACGTAATGTCTCTTATGTGCTCCCGTAGTTACTCTGGATTTGGGGGTTAGTCTGGATTCATCATCCATTTGAAGCCTTGGAACCGGGGCAGGCCAAATGTTTCCTGATATAGGAGGACATCCAGCAAACATCACCACTACCCTCCTTTGGATACCCAAGGAGGGAAGAGGCAGGTGACCCTCAACATCAGGGTGACCTCTAGGACCTCTTTTTCCAGGACATGTCCTCTTATTGAGCCTTGTATCTCAGAATAAAACTTTATTGTCCTCCTTTTCCTTGTGAGCAAGCAGCATGGAATCTTATTGTAATTAATAAATTATCAGTGCAATCCTAAGCATGTCTACTTGAAAGTAAGGCTACAATCCAGAGTAACTACGTAAGAGACATTACGTGCACTCATAGTTACTGCACCACCTAGTAAAAACTGATGGGAAATTCATATTGCAATCCAGAGTACCTTGTTCTTACTCCGGAGCAAGGACACCCCGTAGTTACTCTGGATTGTGCCCTGAGTCTCATTGTGTTCAAGAGTACTTACTCCTGGGAAAATGTGGTTAGGATTGCAGCCTTAACGTAATAAATTATGTATAATAGTTTTAAATTTAATAATACATAATATACAGTACAATACTAAGCATGTCTACTCCAAAGTAAGCCCCATTGTGTGTTAATTGTACTCACTCCAAGGAAAGTGTGGCTGGGATTGCAGTCATAGTGTTTTAATTTAACCACATGAAAGATATATTTACTCGAATCTAACGCTCACCTTTTTCAGTCAAATTCAGTCTCCAAAACGGGTGCACATTTGATTGTTAATTAGATTTGAGTCAATACGGTATTTTGATTACTAGTATAGGTGCGCATTAGATTTGAGTAAATACCGTGTGTGTTTGTGTGCGCACGTGCACGTGTACACACACACACACACACACACAAGTTTTCTGGCTTTTAGTTTATGTCCTACATTTTTCTTGGCTGTCTTACATTTTTTTGGTTATGATATATCAGTGACCATATATCACAATCAAAAAAGGAGGACAAGGACCCTCCAAAATGTGGGACACCCAAGAAAAATGCAGGACATAAGAATAGAAAAGCTAAATTGCCTTCATGTGGTTAATTTAACTCTATATTATTAAATTTATTAATAATATATTAAATTTAATTTATTAAATTTAAAATTTAATAAATTATTAAATTTTATTTATTTGTTATTAAATTTAAATTTAATAAATTTAAATTTATGTTTATTAAATTTATTTAATGTTATTAAATTTAAAAAGAATATATGGAATGTATTACTTATATTTTATGAATTACAAGACGGCTACATGCTGCCTGCTCATTCAAAAATGGAGGACAAGGGAGATTTTTTTCCAGGCTAAAATTGAGGACATGTCCTTGGAAAAAGAGGACATATGGTCACCCTGTGATATATGGTCACCCTGCTAAGCATGCAATGGTTCTCACACACACACATATGTGCGCACAACACACACTCTTCTGAGTGCGCAGATGCTTGAAATATCTATTTATTTATTTATAAATTTATTTATAAATTTATTATCCTCAATCTTCACAACAAAACTCCACAAGGCAAACTACAGTTGTTCCCATTTTCTAGATGGGCAAAAAAAGGCTGATGATTTGCCAAAGACTGTTCCTCTTGTTTGTGGCTGTGGTGGGACATGCTTTTAGGATCTGTGTAGTCCTTTAGTGATCATGTCCTGCTCTTCCCTCACTTGGCAATGGAAAAAAAACACAATAATATAAACTTTTGAAACAGTGGGTAGAAAGTGACAAAGTACGGCTTTCATCCAAATAAAATGTAAGAGTAAGAAAAAGGTAAGCAAGCATGCGTCGGAAAGTGTCCAATTTATGCAGCACCTGAGTGGCTTAGCCCTGTCCACATGAGAAGGACATTTATATAGGATAGGATGGGTGTTTCACAGGCTATAGGGCTGGCTCGGACTTGTAGTACTTTTGATCCACCAAGACTGCAATCCTAAACATACTTACCTGGGAGTAGGTCCTATTGAATACAGTTGGACTTACTTCTGAGTATACAGGCTTAAGACTGCACTGAATGTCAAATGCGGGCAATGAAAATAAAGCAGTCATCAAAAGGCTAGATTGGGGTGGGCAGGCTGAACCACTTTAGGGATCCTGGACCTGTAATATGGAATCGGGGGTTTAAGCAGGGATAGAAGAGGGAATTTCAACTTCTATAGACAGTGGTGCCTCACATAAAGAGCTTAATTCATTCCGGAGGCCTGTTCTTTAAGTGAAACGCTCTTTAAGTGAAGCGGATTTTCCCATAGGAAACAATGGAAACTCAGACAGTTGGTTCCGGAACCTCCCAAATATTCATATAAAAATATTAACTGGAGGTAAAAATGATGACAAAACACTGGAATTGAATTCAAAACATGCATTCAATGTGCATGTTCCTATGAAGTCTACTTAGGCTGCAATCCTAAAGATATTTTTCTGGGAGTAAGCTCCATTTAACCCAATGGGGCTTACTTCTGGGTAGACATGGTTAGGAGGCTGCAATCAAAGACACTTTCCTGGGAGTAAGACCCATTTAACACAATGAGGCTTATTTCTGAGTAGCCATGGTTAGGAGGCTGCAATCAAAGACACTTTCTTGGGAGGCTTACCAGGGCTATTGCTGGAGGTTCAAGGTGGCCAGTGGGGGCACTTGGGGGCAGTTAGGGGCAGCTGGCAGTTAGGCACTCCCAGGCAACTGCCCGAAGTTGTGGGCAGTTAGAGGCAGCAGCGCTGGCCAGCAGCCCTTTTAAACAGCCTCCGCGTGGAGCATCAGGGCTGCATAGCACAAGTGCCCATAGCACGTTTGCTTGTTAAGTGAAGCAGAATTTGTTATGTGAAGCAAGATTTCTCGGAAATTTATACTTTTTATGTGAAATGCTTGTTATGTGAGGCGCTTGTTATAAGAGGTACCACTGTAATAGTTAAAGGTACAGGATCCCTAAAGTGGCCCAGTTTGCCCACCCCATACAAATAGCATCTGAGCAGTTCTAGAATACCATTAAATACAATGGAGGCTCTCCACCCTCTTCTTTCATACTGTTTCACCAGCATAGGCAGGAGGAATACTGGCCAACAGACGATCGGGGAAGCCAATAGAGTCCATATGGAGAATTGGTGAGATTTCACCTGGGATGCAGCTGTGCCCCCAATTGCTCAATTCCCCCTCTGGCCAAAACAAAAGGTCATTCTTTACGGGGTGACATTTAAGTGGGTTGACATTTAAGTGCTAACGGGTTTCGTGACATCTGTAGCAGTAGTTCAGTCCTCTGATCTTCCTCTGTGAAAATGTATTAATTTGCTTAAATACATATTAAATGTATTTATTATGTAAGATCTGGACCTCCAGCTTTGGATACAAATGATCCCAAGGCTGCTTACAGTAAGAATAGGTAACAATTCTAACATCCTTTGGCTAGTACCTGTGGTTACTGGCAGTTTTAGCGAGAAGCAGGCTGCTTTCCCTGAGCAGTGCTGATGGGCCAGACTGATTTTCTTCTCACTATGGGGTTCAGGCTGGGGAAGAAATGGGGTTTGCAAAGTTCCAGGGACCCTCACATTTCCAAATTCCAAGGTCTGAAATGCTTGGCGAGCATCTGACTTGTAAAATTGGGAAGTGTTGCATAAGTGACTCGGGAGATGCATGCCGGAGAAAGCTGTTTTCTGGGACTGCACTTGAGGATCAAGATGGGCTGGTGAATAAAATGTTAATGCCTGTTAAGTGCAAGCCCAGGATGATGGACAGCGGAGGGATGCCAGGCTGACACTGCCCTCTCGGAGGCTTTCTTAGATGGCGCCATCTAAGCATTCCAGGTTGGAGTCAGAAGTGGAGATGGATGGACCTCTAAAAAACCAAAGGCACATATGTATACATGTGGCACTGTAGTGTCGTGAGCCCTGGCTTTTGAGGGTTTGTTTTGCAAATCCTGAGTTATCTCTGAATTCCTGGTGCCTGTCCATGGGCAACAGGCATGCTCGATGCCAGTCTGTATTGGCTTCTGGTGGGACAGGAGTGGGCATTTCTTGCTGCAGACATCAGATGTTCAGGATGGCCTCTCATCAAAGAGAAAAGTCCAGTTCATTCCTCTTGGTGCCAACCTTGCTACCATGATTTGCCAAATGCCATGCCATCCTTGGTAGCCTTTATGCCAGGCTGAAGCTCGGAGCTGGAACTGGGGCTGGAAGTGATGCATGAGGCTGCAATGCCACTTTGCATGAGTCTGGAAAGGTGACAAGGGCCCCCCAGCAAGGGTTTCTCCTCCACTGGGGGTCCAACAAAGCCATAGCCTCCTGGGTGAGAAGCCACGCTGCTGTCACAGGCCTGGCGGGTGCCCTCTTTGGCGTCCATCTGCTTGGCCTGCTTCTTCATCTTGTAGCGGTGGTTTTGGAACCAGATCTTCACCTGGTTTGGAGTGAGGCAGGTGAGGGTGGCCAAGTGTTCACGCTCCGGGGCCGTCAGGTACTTCTGAAGTTCAAACCTCTTCTCCAATTCCTGAACCTGGGCCCGGGAGAAGAGCACTCGCCGCTTCCGCTTGCAGGGGGTGGGCGCCAGGAAAGGGGGCGATTTGATCACCTCGCTAAGGTAGCCCAGGCAGTCTGCTCCAGGCACGCCAAACCCCGATGGCCCCACGTACCTGGAGACTGGAGAAAAACAAGAGGGAGGCAGGAGAAGTTGAATTTTAAAGTTGAATTAAAGATGGGAGATAACAGTTTTATCATATGCGATTTTGGTGTTAGAAAGTGATGTAATCCGTTTTTATTCAAAACCTAACACTACAATTGTAAGTTGTAGCCACTTTGAAAGTACTAGGTAGTATTTACTGATAGTGCCGCATTTACTCGAATCTAATGCACCATCGAATCTAATGTGCACCCTATACTTACAATCAAAATACTGCATTTGCTCAAATGCACCATTGAATCTAATGCTGATTTTGGAGACTGAATTCTGCTGAAAAGGGTGAGTGTTAGATTCGAGTAAATATAGATTCGAGTAAAAATACAGGATATCTAAACAGTATATACTGTATACTTAGTATATAGTACTTTATAGTATATCATATATAGTATTAGGTACTTTGATAATACTAGGTAGACAGGATAGGAGATATTTAGTAAATTTAGTATTTAAGTATTTAAATACCTAAATATACCTGTATATATACCTGTATAATCCAATCCAGAGTAACTGTGGGGAGTCCTTGCTCTGATGTAAGAATAATTTACTCTGGATTGCAATATGAATTTCCCATAGGTTTTTATGAGGTAGTGCAATAACTATGTTGACGTAAATGTCTCTTACATGCTCCCATAGTTACTCTGGATTGTAAGGTATGACATTACGGAGGCAGGAGGCAGAAGCATATTGTTACCCCACTTCCTCCCTCCACAATCCTCCTTGTAGATGGGGTGCTGCCTGTTGTAGGTCCATTTCTTGCAATACAGTACTTTATAGTATAGTACTTAATATTTTGTATACAGTACTAGGTACTTTGATAGTACTAGGTAGACAGGATAGGAGGTATAGTGTGAGCAGATGCAGCCACAATTGTTACTCAGACATCCTCCCATTACAAAATAAATAATAAATTGCAACAGTTTTCTCATTTTGGGGGCAGATTTTATTGTTGTTGTTATATTTTTACAAAAATGAGAACTTCAGAAAGTGGTTTGATTTCGTTATTGTTGTTTTCTCCCATTGCTAATATATAAACTTAGTACCATTTTGATGGATATATTTTTAGGATTTTTTATCTTGCCCAATGAGACGAGGACAGCAAGCAGGATTTTTCTGACTCTCTGTGATCTGGGGTCACCGCAGGCAAAGACATGATGGGCGCAATCCGGAGTAACTATGGGGAGTCCTTGCTCCGACATAAGAACAATTTACTCTGGATTGCAATATGAATTTCCCATAGGTGGTGCCATAACTATGTTGACTTAAATGTCTCTTACGTGTTCCCGTAGTTACTCTGGATTGTAGGGTATGACATTACTGGGGCAGAAGGCAGAAACATATTGTCACCCCACTTCCCCCCTCCCCAATCCTCCTTGTAGATGGGGTGCTGCCTGTTGTAGGTCCATTTCTTGCAATTCAGAAGCCCTTCCTACACACACCCCATCATCATCATCATCACATCATCATCATATATTTTTCTCAAAATAATTCATGGATAGATTCGAGTCACTTACTGGAAGAGTAGGGCCCCTCTGGAGTGCTGGAGTACCACTCTCCGTGGGTCATCCCGTTCACAAAATTTTCCTGAGGGTAGGCAGGTAGGTCTGCAGTGCTGGGTAGTGCTCCTGGATAACACCCCAGCATAGAATTTGGAGAGATGCAGTGGGTAAGAGAGAACCGGGGACCCCCCATACCAGGCTGGTGGGTACCTGGCACAAACTGGGCAAAATCCTCAAAGCTTTCCATGGCAAACCCCTTGAGATCTTCCATGGCAAGGTGGACTTTGTAAGCCAAAGGTTGAGAGGGTCTACCCCTCCGCAACCACTGTTGACCTGCCTCTTTTCCCACCACCCTCCAGAAGACTCTGGCAGTGGGGGTGGGAGGCTGCTGGGCATTCTCTTCCTTTTTATCTCACAATCTGCACCTTATCAGAGATTAAGGGCTCCACCTCCACCATGGGGTGGGGTGGGTGGGCAAAAGGAGCCTCCCCCTCCCTTGAAGAGCCTAATCAAACAAGCCAGAAAGAAGAAGCAGTCAGTCTGAGTTAATGGAAAAGGTGAAGCGGCCTGAAGGCAGCAGAAGATGGGACGAGGTCCAGGTTGGGACATCCCAGTCGAGGTTCAGGAGTTATTCAGTAGTGCAGATCTACACCCAAAGGGGCCATGCATTTTGTTTTGTGCTTTTGTTATGGATATCGTATACAGTATAGTATAAGTATCCTAAGAGTCAATGTGGTCACGTTAGGATACAGCAGTGAACCAATATGGTATTAGAATAAATTAGCTCTAATTTCCATGTATAAAATCTTAAAGATCTTTTATTCAATTGTGCATAGGGCAGCGGTGGTTTAGTGGTTAAAGGCGCTGTGCTGGCTCTATGGCTTAAAAAATGGGGATGAGCACCACATCCTAGTACTAGCAGTACAATCTGCAGAAGACAAATTACCTTTTTATATAAAAGTTGTATATAAAACTTTTTATATAAAAATTATATATATAAACTTATATAAAAGTTTATATAAAAGACAAATTACCTTTTTTGAATAAAAGTTGGCCAATGGTTTCTTGCTGGTTACTGATTTGTTATCTGTTTGTTATCTATTAAAATAAACAAATAAAGTGGATGGGGTTACACCAGCCCAAGTGACTCCATTGCATTTAAGCTGTGCATATGATGTTGCAAATTTATTCTGAACAAACAGAATTAACCCATTGTTGTGGGAATAAAATTCCAAGAATATTTGTGGGCCCCAGACATATTTATGCTGGCACTGGACACCAGTGGTACTGGTACTGGGAGCAGGTGTCCACCAGGCAGCCTGCACCAGAGGTACACCACTAAGCACTGACAGGCAGCAGGCACTGGAGGGTACCAAGGGGTAGCAGTGGGCACTGGCAGATGTCGAGCAGCAGGAACTCGTGGGCATAGGGCACCAGCAGGCACTAGGCACCACCAGGCACCCCTACCAGGCACCATTGGGTAGTGTGCAACATCACCAGGCAGCAGGCATCAAGCAGTGGGTATCAGGCACCCCTACCAGCCACCATGCGGGCATCCCTATCCTTCACCACTGGGTAGTGTTCACAACTGGGCAGTGGGCACCTCAAGGCTTCATGCACTGGTCACCACCAGGCACTAGACATTCCTCCCAGGCACCACTGCGCACTAAATCAGTTCTTAGTGGGTACTTACATCACAGAAGGAATACTCGCGCCAAATTTTATGCTTCTAGGTCCAGGGCTTGGGGCTGGGTGTTGATCAGTCAATCTTCAGTTATAAGGATGAAACTATAGGGATGTATAAGGAAAGTATAGGGAAAGTATAGAGAAGTCAAGTATAGGAATGAAAACATGTTGTACCCCTTTTCACCTCCTTAGGAGTTAAATTTCTAAAAATTGGTCACATCACATCAGGAATACCCACCCCAAATTTCATGCTTCTAGGTCCAGGGGCTGGCTGTTGATGAGTCAGGGATTCTTCAGTGTTAAATATAGTGATGAAAACATGTTACAAACCCTTTTCACCCCCTTCTGATTTGAATTTCTAAAACCCAGTCCTTAGTGGGTAGGAGTATCCTCATTAAATTTACTGCTTCTAGATCCAGCGGTTTTGACTGGGGGTTAATGAGTCAGTTTATGTAAACTCTTCCATTTTATGTGAGAGAGGTGGACTGGTATGGGAGGAGGTCAATTATGGGGTGATGCAATGAGCTCTCACACCAGGTGACACAAACTCTAGTGATGCGTCTTATGCATTGATGGCATTTTGAGGAGGACATTGACAGGGAGGACCCCTTGCATGCTGCAGGGAGGGAGGCTCCCTCCAAGACTGACTGCTCCTCACCCTCTAGCTATGCCACCAGACAGCATGGCATGGTGAGTTGAGTGTGAGAAACAACTACCACTCATCTTCCAGGAAAGCATTGCAAATGGCATTGATTCACCTTCTAGCAAAAATCCATATTTTGCATTATGCTGACAATGCTGGTTGTCAGACTAGGAACTGACAAAACTCAACATGGCGTTGCTGTATCACAAACAATTCAGCAGGTTCTGAATCAGGCTAAGAGGTTCTAGACAGACAGACAGACAGACAGACAGACAGACAGACAGACAGACAGACGAGGGCTGTGGATGGCGCAAATGGTTAAGACACTGTGCCTGTTAACCAGCAGGCCAGGGTTCGAGACCCCAGTTGGCCCCACAAGACAGGATGAGCTCCTGTCCTTAGCCCAGCTCTGCGACGCCAGCTGGATCCAATCGTATTGGCTCTGCCTTTCCATTGACTAATTCAGTGGCATGGAGAGGGGGGATTTGCTGCTTGGGGAACAGCCTATCCTCCATAACAATCTAATCCAGGCTTTCATGCTTCGCATGCAGCATATGCAGCGCCAAGCACAATACCATACTCTCTCAAGACTGACGGAGGCCTGCTATAGACAGACAGACAGACAGACAGACAGATAGATAGATAGATAAACCTTTATTGTCACTTTTACTGTGCACACATGGGTACACACAAAATGAAATTACGTTGCATGCTCACCGGAGTAAAACTCATACAATTTCTAACAAGACACCTGCATTAAATCAATATATACACACCAAAATAACCAGGTACATATTTATCACATTAATTTTGTCCATTTTGTAAAACATGGTGGAAAAAGGCACCTAACCACCTACCGCTTTTCAGTCACTTTTTTGGTTTGGGTACAGGTTTGGTTTTTAAATTTCCAGATCTCTAAGAAAATCAATTTTTAAAAAACACCCCAAAACTCCCAAGTTCTAAAAGGATGGGAACATTGTTATTCTCCATGAGTCCACTAGGAGGGGATAGAAACTAATGTCTGCTTTTGGGGCTGCGGTCCCGTAAAAAGCAGGTTACTGGCCCGGTTGGCAGAGGGACCTAATTATGCCATCAATTGGGCAAACAAGGGTTTTTCACGTTCATTTTTTCACCATTTTCATTAATTTTTCCTTTTCAGTTTTTCAAAGACCTATAACTTGGCATCCATGATTACATTTCAGCCATAGCAATCTCAACCTCATGATGCTTCCCGCAACACAAAAGATGACACAGCCCCAAATCTGCCCCTTCTTGATTCTGAATTACAGACCACAAGCATGACTTTTATTTAAAGAGTACTTGTTCTTCTTTCTTGTTATGCATGCAATAAATCATATGTGCAGCGTGGAACAAACTGGATGTGTTCAAGTCAGTACAATGCAGTACTTGTTTTGATGATGCTATATAATCTGTTTTGGATAGCAGTCTGGAATAGCAGTCCTGCACAAGCCCCAGGGACAAGTAACTGGACGAGTAACAGTTTAAGCCAGAATTTAGTGTTCCTCCCGAGTATTCAGAATTAATTCGATATGGTTATAAATACAGTGATGACAGTGGCTTTGATTAAATTTGACATCTGGCAATGTGGACCTTTGGCAAACAAAATAATTATTGCCCCCCCCCTTTGATTTTGTGGAAAAAAAACCCCAAAACAAAAATATAACAAAAAACACTGTTTTAGAGAATTCCCTATGGCACTGGTCAGCAAACTCATTCATCAATGGAGCCAAATATCAACAGTACAAAAATTGAAATTTCTTTTGTGAGCCAAATTTTCTAAACTTAAACTATATAGTTAGATACATTGTTATTAACTTAATTAGGGTACTCCTAAGCTGGCCATGTCAAACAGGGAACCTAAAAAAAGTTTCATTTTATAATGATAAAGCCACCAACACAAAATACAGTGGTACCTCTCATAACAAGCGCCTCACATAACAAACATTTCACACAACAAGTATAAATTTCCAAGAAATCATGCTTCACATAACAAGTTCCGCTTCACTTAACAAGCAAGCGCGCTATGGGCACGCATGCTGTGCAGCCCTGACTCTCCGCGTGGAGGCTCTTTAAAAGGGTTGCTGGCCAGCGCTGCTGCCTCTAACTGCTCCCAACTCCATACTCCCAGGAAAGTGTGGCTGGGAGGGCAGCCTGAGCTGTTCTCCTCCTCGAGTGGCAGGGTGTTCCACAGCCCTGCCTGTGTCCTCCAGTGCCAGGCTAAGAAGCCTCTCCAGTCCCCTATCTCCCAAAGAGCAGGGTCCCTTTAAGAAAATGATTAGTCCTTCCTGGTTGCCTGGCTCCCTCTTCGGCAGATCTACTTTACAAGTAAGTCCCATTACAGCCAATGGGCTTACTCCCAGGAAAGTGTAAGAAAACACAAAATAAGTACAATTCTTAAATTGATAACAAAAATACTCCCAGGAAAGTGTGGCTGGGGGGGGGGGCAGCCTGAGCTGGTCTCCTCCTCTAATGGAAGAGCCACACTCAAGGGGGCAAAGAGCCGCATGTTGCTCTAGAGCCGCAGTTTGCTGACCTCTGCCCTAGGGTGGCGCAGAGGCACCACCAACCTTGCACTGGATTCATCTACAGTATTTTACAGTGCAGGGACATTGGCAGCAGTGATGGGATTCTTAGAAATTAACAACCGGTTCTATGCGCATCTGACAGCCACTTTTAAATGGCTATTTTTAAACTATATATGTTTTGTTAACAACCAGTTCTACAGAGTAGGTGCAAAACTTGCTGGAGCCCACCACTGATTGGCAGGAATGTGCTGAGTGTTTTAAATCAACCACATCAAATCCATATACAGAACCATTATTTTTTATCTTTTATTTTGTCACACCCTACATTTTTCTCAGAAGTCCTACACCTTGTGGTGCCTGGTACTCTTTTGCTGCTATGACACAGCAATGTACGAAACTGAGCACATTGCACATGGAATGGACAGAACAAATCTGTTTTTTTCTGTCAATCAGGTGCTTTCAAAGACATGATCACCCAGGGAGGGACGTCCAGGGTGACCAGATGCAAAAGAGGCCCTTCTGCCTCCCAAAATGTAGAACATGCAAAAAAAAATCTAGGACATGACAAAATAAAAGCTAAAAACACTAGTATCTATTCCACTGCTGTGTATCATTCATGGGTTGACTTGAACACCCAGCATCTGGAAACCCAGCAATTATAGTTGGCCAGAAAAATGTTGGATCTTACTCATATTCTGTTTTTACTCAAATTGAACTCTCACCTTTTTCAGCAGAATTCAGTCTCCAAAATCGGGGTGCGCATTAGATCCGATGGCACATTAGATACAAGAAAATAATGTGTATTGCTTTCATGTGGTTCATTTAAACACTAGAATGGCAATCCTAGTGACAACCTCTGGGGATGTCACAAAAGTGTTGTGAGATGCTGTGGGCACAATCCTAACCATGTCTACTCAAATGTAAGCCCCATTGTGTTCAATGGGTCTTAGTTCCAGGCAAGTGTCTTTAGGATTGCAGTCTGAGTCACTCCTGTGAGAGGATTAGGCCAGGCAGACATGTGCTTGCCATCCTACATCACTATGGGAAAGGGAAGACTAATGAGTTGTGTCAGCCTAGGTTAGGATTGCTCCCTATATTACTTATTATTAAATAAGTAATATATAAAACCACCATTTTATTTGAATCTAATGCGCCATTGAATCTAATGCGTACCCTATACTTTTAATCAAAATACCCATATTTACTCAAATCTCATTAACCATCAAATCTAGTGAACCCTGATTTTGGAGACTGAATTCAGCTGAAAAAGCTGCACATTAAATTCAAGTAAAAACTGTATTACATCCAGGGTGACTATATGACTGGAAATTTCCAGATTTGTCCTTTTTAGCCTCCTGTCTGGGTGTCCTCCAAAAGGGCTTCATTGTCCTCCATTTTGGTTTCATTTTAGAACTTTGCAATGGTGTGCAGTACCCTATGATGCCATATGTTGTTGGATTCGTATCGAAGAGCAGAATTCAATGCAAAAATAGCTTTTGAAATATCAAAAGTTATGGCCAAAAAACGTAAACTAAAAAATATGCATTGAGCTCTATGGGAAAGTGAAAGTACCCAATATTGCGGCATTACTTGTGATTAGGCAAACGTGCCATTATCCTCCTGAAAGGCCAGGCTGAGAGGAATCCAAGACCTTATCCTCCTTTTCAGGTTTGGGTATTTGGTCCCCCTGATTACATATAATTTATGAATTACAAGAACACTACGTGCTATCTGCTCACAAGAAAAAGGAGGACAATGAAGATTTTTTTCCCCCAGGATGATTGTCCTGGAAAAAAGAGGACAGATTATCACCCTTGTCTAATTCTCCAAATTAGATAAATTGATTAAATTTATCTCCAAATAAATAAATTGATTGATTTTTTATTTTTAAAAATGAGCCTCACCTACAGCTCATGATCACCATGTGATTGGATGCAAACAGGGATGATACCATCACCAAAGCAGATGGGGGAGGAATTTTATTTTCCACCCCAGTACATGTTTGCGGTCTTTCTCCCCCACCCCCAACTAGCAGAGACCAGTTCCTTTTTTGGTGCAGGCTTGTCCTGATGCCTGGGGAAAAGGCCAGGAGGCGTGCCTGTCTCCCCTGCCCTGCTCCCCCCTGCCCAGCAGCCAGTGGTGTCGCCCAAACGTTGGACTGGATACATCCTTGTTGCAAGATTCTATTTCAGAACGTTGGGCGGGCTGAGCCTTTGTCTGCAGTGAGTGGGGGGAATCCCAGCCTGTGCCTTGGGTTGGGGATTACCATGCCTGTCAAAGTCAAAGTGGTCTATTGGTAAGAGAGTAGCCACTTGAGAGCAATTTTTTGGGGGTGGGGAGCTGTTTTTTTCTGCTGCTCCTCCTACAGAACTAATAATTATTTTATTTATCAAGTAATAATAACTGCATGTTTAACAAGAAGGCAGATTCTAGCCTTACCCTGAGGTTTTTAGAAAGGAAATGCTTTGGGGGTATTTGGGTTTGGGGGCTGGGAGGGGAAATGTGTGACACCTGAATCCAAAAGGAAAAACATTTGTAGCTTTGACTGCAATCCTAACCACACTTTCCTGGGAGTAAGTACTATTGAACTCAGTGGGAATTACTTTTGAGTAGACATGTTTAGGATTGCACTGTTTGCTGTTTTTCTCTCTTCGCCTGTGCTTAAAATATTTATTTATTTATTTATATTAATTATTTATTAATATTGTCTGGGCTGATCATTTATATATACAGGGTTGCCATAATTCTCTTTCACAAAATGGGGACAGTACCCTCTGTTCCATTTGCTAGCATGTGAACACAATTCCCAAAAATCAGGATTGTCCTTGTCTTTGAGACATATGGCAACCCTATTTATATACCGCTTTTCAACAAAAAAATTCACAAAGCGGTTTTAAAGTGGAACTGATATATCTAATGGGTGGTTGTTAATATCTGTGCTTGTTTTTCAAAGTAAAATGGCCATGGTTGCCATAGAATTGTGGATATAATAATCTGTGGCCGGCTGACTCCTGGGTTGTGCCTATGGTGAGAAGGATCTAGCATGGCTGTCTTGATAGATTTTGCAAACATCGGCCTTCCTGCGCCATCTCGGGTCACTTGGGTATTTTGGAATTATGGGGTATCCACCTGCCTGCTGAATGAACGAACACAGGAAGCTGTGTTCCCTTGCAAGGAATTTGTGTGGAGTCCTTCCTTATAAAACAGTTATAAAACAGTGCATTTTCCTTGGTGGCATAGCTAGATGGGGTACAAAGCACTGAGGCTGCAATCCTAATCTCCAATTAGCTGTCCTAAACCCTGGCTTAAGTCTTATGCTGATGTGGGAGTCTCAGAAAAGTGCCATAAGACATGTCTTTGCCACTCCTGGGGTGTAGGGTTGCCATATGTCCCCCAAAACAGGGACAATCCTGATTTTGGGGGATTGTATTCCCATACTGGCAAATGTGGGTCTTGTCCCTATTTTGTGGAAGAGAATTATGGCACCTTTCTTCTGGGGGATATGAGCTTGCCTCCCTACATCATCACAGGAACAGGAAGACCAATGAGCTGTGCCAACCTAGGTTAAGATTGCACCCTAAGTTTTGCAAGTCACAACGTGTCATGCAAACCCTGGCAGATTTTTCAGGCTTCCCCCCCCCCCCCCCCGCTTGCAACATGCATTGTGTTGTTGACATATGACACATTGGTGACAGTCGTACTGAGTGAAAGAGAACCAGGGAACATGATAGCTTCTGTGAATGATCTGTTTCAATAACTTCTACCCTTTCTTTTTTAGTGGGGCCTGAGGATACAGCCCCAAGGTAGGTCTGCTTTTCCTCTTTGACTTTATAAAGCTAAAATACTTACCATTCTAACCTTGGCCTCTTGCTAGATGTGTTAACTGCTAAGGGATCCATCTTGGTAGTGGCTACATGTGCCATGGAGGGCACCTGGATGCAGGTGCCGTATGTGCTCCCGAGGCATCTAGTGGTCCGTTGGAATAGATGGCCTTTGTCCTGATCCAGTGGAGGCTCTTCTTATATTCTTATTCTTCTTATCATATAAGCAGTTGCTAACCCAGCACAATCTGAATGGTATTAGTAGTCCTTGTGATAGGGAACAGCAAATCTCAGCCTTTGGGATTGTGATATCTTGGCCAATGTCTTTCAAAATAATTAGGAACATCACAACATGGGGATGAAAGAGGGGGAGAAGTCTCTCATTGGTTTAGATCTCTACATCCTTGGCCAGGCTGATGGGGCTACATAGCTACTGATTTGGGTGAGGAGGAAGGCTGTCCCAAAGTTTGGCTCAAAGATCTTTACCTTTACTTTTATGAGGTGACCAAAGCACCTTTAGTCTGCAAACTGTATCTGTTTTAGTGCCAAATCCTATCCAGCTTTCCAGTGCTGATGCAGCCATGACAAGGGGGCATGCACTGCATTCAGTCATAGTGGGGCAGTCAAAGACCTCCTCAATGTAAAGAAGCATTTATTCCCTTACATTGGGGCTCTGTTGCAGCTGCAGCAGTGCTGGAAAGTTGGATAGGATTGGGTTCTTAATGTTCTCGTTTACAGCTGGTCCTGCAAGGTGCCATAAACAGATGAGACCCAGTGTTGTGCTTAAATAACCTTCCCTCTCTTTTTGATTTGTTAGTATCAGCAGCTCAAGAAGGAACTCGAAAAGGAGTTTCCGGGCAAGCTGGAAATAGTGAGTACATCCAGTTGCTCGTGGTACTGTTATCTAATGTCTCTGTGATCACATGTGATTATGAACAAGGAAAGAACTGTGTGGTGTTGCAACACCAGCGAAGGAATTTGACTGGCATTTCTGACCTTTATAAAGATTCCAGAAAACTTTTAAATGCTTTTAGGGGCTTCATCCCACACATGGACATGGTGTAGGCTCAAAAAAGTTCATTGTAAATTTCTATAAACTAGTGGCTCTCAAACTGTATCCAGGGAATCCTTATAATTTCCTAAATACTTATCAAGGATGCTACCCTTGCAAACCCAGTCCCAGGGTTGAGACTGTGACAGATGGACCAGTGGTTCGTTGCAGGTAGAAAGTCCCATAAGAGGGCTCAGAAGCTCCAGCTGCAACCAGATGCAGGGATACTATACCCACCAGGCCTACATATGATAGTATGACAAAGTGAGGGGGTAAGACGTGCAGCTACTACGTGGAGATAATGCTCTCTTTGCCGACTGTAAGCAGGAGAGAACACTTGAAAGAAAAGCAACCAGTTTGTGTCTAATGAGAATCCAAAATGTTCAGTGGTTTAAAATGATTTCTCCCTCTTTCTTCTGCATAGTGTGGGGAAGGGACTCCTCAGGTCACAGGATTTTTTGAAGTGACAGTAGAAGGGAAGTTGGTGCACTCCAAGAAGGTAAGCAGTTGTCGAGGATTGCTCCTTTCGGGGTTGCAGTGTCAACACAAAGCAGAGTTCTTGGTGAGCACAATTGTGCAAAGGGAAGATGAACAGAGGCTGAGGCACTGAAATATGCAGCTGATGTATGTTACTGTACTCTCAAAATGTTTTTTTCCCTTGAAAAATTAAAAGCAAAATAAGAAAGAACCAGCTCTTCTAATCTTGCCTTCTTTCTGTCAGAACGGAGATGGCTTTGTGGATAACGATGCCAAGCTGCACAAGATAATCCTGGCCATCAAAGCAGCATTGGCATAAGGATGCCTGGAGGAGAGCACCCAGCAAAGCAATGAGTAGCAGGTAAAGGTGACTTTTCAAGAACCCCTGGCAAGAGCCTTGGATCAAGTGGATCTTGTGCCCAAAGCCTTGTCATCACTTTTATTTAGCCTTTCTCCAGAAATGTTCTCACAAACTACCTCAATTAATATAATATTAATTTAGTAGTGGTAGCATTCTGCTTCCTCTTGAGGTGCTTTTATATATTCATTTCAAGAGTGAAGCCTAAAGAACAGAACAGCACTTCTCAAACTTAGGACATGATTTTTTGTGAGTTGTGAAACTGACAAGGCAGTTTTTAAGCTATGTGTATCAAGGGTTAAACAACATTATACTTTTGGTATCGAATCAATAGCCACAATCAATGGCTTGAGTGGCTGATAAAGTGAAACTTTTTTCCTCGGTGTGTCCCGATGCCAAGCAGTTTGGAAACCACTGGGCTAGAATATACACTTTTAAACACATGGAACACAATCCTAACCATGTCTATTCAAAAGTAAGCTCCATTGTGTTCAATGGATCTTACTCCCAGGAAAGTGTCTTTAGGATTCCAGCCTTCATCTTCCACATAATGTGAGGTGTAAGACAGTTGTCAAAAACAGTCAAAAAGATCTGGATCTGATATAGGTTAATCTCTTGTAGGGCCCACCTTGTAGGCAGAGTACAAATCAAATAAACAAATAAATAATATCCTATTATAACTAGTGTAGCATTGTGCCCATAAAATAATTAAGGGGAAGTTTTGCACATATAAAATTCTTCTCTGCAAATTTAAAATTTCCTCATCTTCTGCAAGACAGATTACCTACACGTAATCCATATCTGCAGGTGTGAAAGTCTTTCTTGCGTAACATGCAGCATTTAAAATGTCACCCCAAGAGTGTGTTGTGTTATGAAAAGAAGGGTGTCACTGGCCAAGCAGTGTCTGACTGGTCCTTCTGACAACAGATCACGTAACAACTTCTCTTCCTTGTTTTGCAGTTCAAAGTAAAATCTACTTTGTTCATCTTGGCCGAGCGCTTGATGACGGGGGCTGCCGAAATGTCACCCGACACCTGGCAGTTCCTTGAAAAACCTTGCGTAGAATGCCAGCTTGAGCAAAGCCTGATGAGAGAATTTGAGCGCTGAATAAGATGCACTTCAACTTCTATATGCAGAACAAGCCTTCGCACTAAAGCTGAAAATCTTAACATGTTGGTGTTGGTGTATATGATGCATGTGATCATGGCTTTCTCTGGTTTTGGGTTTGATATAAATGGAGGGTCTTTCATCTGGGATTACCATGGAGGTTAGGAAGAGTGGAGAGCCACCCACCCAAAAAATTTGCCTCTGGATTCCTAATTTGTAGAATGCCCTCAAATGCCTTCAGCTTTGTAAGAGATGATAAATAAACTTGAAAATGCTTCCAACCTGTGGATTCCTTTCCTTTTCTGAAAGCTTGCCCCGATGCAGTCAGAGTTCTAATATTTTCATTTTCATCTTCTTTCTCTGATGGCCTTTCAAATTGTAGGACCTTTTCTTTCCATTATTACCATTTTCTAATGACTGTGCTGTAAGGGTGTTTTTGTTGGTGGCTAATAAAACACTGCTTTAATGCTGTAGCCTACATGCTTTTAAAAATTATTAGGAAATTTAAACAATCACCATTGTTGGTATGAATTCAGTTCCTAGTTATCCATGTGAAAAAGTAAAACTGAGCTATTGTCCTCTTTTGAAATAATTATGTAACTTTGTAGCACTGGTTGTGATTATTTTATTAGGCTTACAACAAGGGACTATCCATTGGAGGGTTCTGTAAAATTAAAAACTCCTGGTTTTATACAGCTTGACCTGAAAAGAGATAGATCTTCTGTATGTCTCCTGGTCTCAGTTCTACCCCTTTCCCCCCAAAATAGTCCAGCCAGTTTCAATCACACTGGCACTGATGGTCAGTTATGCCAAGGACGTTTGTGTAGTTATGCCAAGGAAGTTTGTGGGGTCATTTCTGGGGGATGTGTGCCACCTGTTGGCAGTACAGTGTACCTTGTCAACTGTCAAATTCTCTCCCAGTTGAAGGGATTTGCCACTTGTGGTAAACATGATACAGTTTCAACCTTGTTATACACTGATTTTTTTAAAGACATTGACTCAACATGAATGGCAAATCACCGTTTAAAAACTGTTGTAGATAGGTAGTCATGCAGGCAGTTGTTCCATTTTTCAGCCCCAGAATGAAACCCCTGCAGATATTGAAGCACTACCTTATTCAGTTAGGTGGAATGAAAGTGAGTCTTTAAACCTATTTTTCCATTGTTTTCTTTACAGGTTTTTTTATCCACAGGAGGTTCCGAAACAGAATGCTGGTGTAGGGTTGCCTTAATTCTCTTCCACAAAATCAGGAAAGGACCTTCAGTCCCATCTGCCAGTATGTGATCAAAATCCCCTAAAATCAGGATTGTCCCTGTTTTGGGGACATATGGCAACCCTGCCGTAGTGGATAACGAGGGACACCTGTACTTTTTAAAAAAAATATCATTTTTTTACAGGTTAATATTGGGATGAAGGGCTTAGAGGTTAAATGCCTTCCCATCTGAATATCCCAAGACCCGAGAACTGCAAGATGGAGGGAACTCCCATCCTTACCCAGATCCTGCCAACCTAGCAGTTTGAAAAGATGGAAATGCAAGTAGATAAATAGTACCACCTTGGTGGGAAGGTTACAGCATTCTGTGCACCTTGGTGTATAGTCATGCTGGCCACATGACCATGGTAGCGTCCTTGGACAGTACTTGCTCTTTGGCTTAGAAATGGTGATAAGCACTGCACCCTATAGTTGGTCATGACTAGCATGACAATTTGCGAGGACACCTTTACCTTAAGAATGGAATACCTATGTATGGGTGCCCTCTGGTGGCAACAATCAAACATTGTTAAATATTATAGGAGAAGAAACGCACAATTCAACTTTTGTCTAATCATGGGCCAGCACTTCAGGACTGTATGCACTACCACTGATCTTTGAAGGTCTGAGAGCCATCTTTAATCCAAATCTGCTATAGGGAGTCACATTTGAGTTCTCACTGTATTATCATTCTCTAAATAGCTCTTCAACTAAAAGAAAAAAACCAGGACCAACCTGGTCCATTGGCAACAGAAGGAGTAGTTGCCTCCCCATTCCTTATCAGAAAGGGACCACAGACTATACTGAAGAATTGGCAGTTGGTAACAGTTGGCAGCCAGACATCAATGTGGAATTCCTGTCTCTCAAAATACACGGCAATTTAACATTAACATCTAATTTACTGTAAGTCCATGTATTTGCCATACTCTAAATAAATAAATGTGCTTTATTGTCATTGTACCAAATATGCAACGAGTTCAGGTGCACTGTCATGCGGCTCAACGTTAACAAAATGATACTGTATTGAATTTCTCCCTTACAAATGCTTGAAATTATAGCCTCATCCTATTCAAGTAAGTTCCACAGTTAGATCTGCATAGACTGGGATGGCTTACAATAATAATAATAATAATAATAATAATAATAATAATAATAATAAATGGTTGGTTAATAATAATAAGGATCTATAATATTATATTATATTATTATATTATAATAATATATTATTATTAATATATTAATTATATATTAATATATATTAATATATTAATATTAATTTATATTATTATATATTATATTATAATAAAGTGCAGCAGACTAACTATGAATATCGCAAAAGTGCAATTCACCCTACAATCCAGAGTAACTACGGGTGCACATATGAGACTTTACATGCACCCGTAGTTACTGCACCACCTAGTGAAAACCTATGGGAAATTCATATTGCAATCCAGAGCAAATTGTTCTTACACCGGGGCAAGGACTCCCCGTAGTTACTCAGGATTGCACCCTTTGGCTCGGACTGCCATTTGGCAGAATAAAGTATTGCATGGCCAATTCCTTGCCAAGATCGAAGGAAAAGTGGATCAGGATAAGACCTGGTTGTGGCTCACGAGCGGAACACTGAAGAAGGAGACGGAAGGCCTGATACTTGCTGCCCAAGAACAGGCAATCAGGACAAATGCCATCAAGGTCAGAATTGAAAAGTCAGCCCATGACCCAAAATGCCAGCTCTGCAAAGAAGTGGATGAAACCATCGACCACATTCTGAGTGGCTGCAAGATGGCGCAGACTGACTACAAACTGAGGCACAATCTGTTGCCCAGAAGATCCACTGGAGTCTATGCCAAAAGTATCACCTGCCAGTGGCAAAAAACTGGTGGGACCACAAGCCTGAAAAAGTGGTTGCAAATGAGCAGGTCAAGTTTCTGTGGGACTTCAGGATACAGACGGAGAAGGTCTTGGAACACAAGACTCCAGATATCACCATCATAGAAAGCAGTCAGGTGTGGCTTGTTGACATCACCTTACCAGGTGACAGCAGAATTGAGGAGAAACAACTGGAAAAGATCTCCTGTTACCAAGACCTCAGAATCGAATGACAGCGTATCTGGTGTAAGCCAGTGCAGGTGGTTCCAGTGGTAATTGGCACACTGGGTGCAGTGCCCAAAGACCTGGGCAGGCACCTGAAAACTATTGGCATTGACAAAATATCACTTTGCCGACTGCAGAAAGCTGCTCTTCTGGGATCAGCACGAATTATACGCTGCTACATCACACAGTCCTAGACTCTTGGGAAGGGTCTGACTGGTGAAGTGAATGAAACCAGCCCAAAATTGTTTCCTGTGCATTTATGTTTGATAATAATAATACTGTATTGTCATTGTACACAAGTATACAACAAAATTCAAGTGCACTTTTCAGGATACAGACTCCGTGATCACTGGAGTCCTGAGCCATTGTGTGTACCTGTGCCTCTACAGACTATACACAAGTAGCCTGGTGTACATGCACAGGTAGTTGCTCTATGGGCAGTTGCTCTCTCCCAGGTGGAATCCTTCACAGCACGGAGGTATCTGGAACTATCTTCCAAGCTTCCATCAGTTTTCAGGCCAAACTGTAAAAAGCAACATCTTCTGGCTCAGATGACTCATTACAAGCTTATCAAGTTTCAGTCTTCCATCCATGAGCTGTCCAGATCCTTGCCTGCTTAGCTATTTTCAGCAGTTCTGTGCTCAACCACCAGAACACAACCACTGCAAACTTGTTTACAACCTTGTTATTGTCATTCTGAATATGGAAAATTGTCCAGCATCACACTACACACCATAAGATGCATAGCAGGAAGGCTGCTATGCTTCTGTGCTGCTATGCTTCATCAAAATTTCATAGTTCTTCGTTTTAAGAAGAATTTTATTATTTATCCAGCTGAAAAAACTTGAATGATAATCACATTCTGCCTAATATCCTTTAAAGTTTATGATTTTAAAACCACAATAGCATGGTCCATTTTGGATTTAATTGGCAAGAAAGTCATAGTGTGGTCCCTATGAATTACAGATTATTTGAAAACTGACTTGACATGAGGAACTCATATGGCCCAGAACAAGGTGTAATTCACGTATATACAGTATATGGTAGCAAGAAGCCTTGACATGACTCATGCGTGTCAAATTCTGTGCAAGTTGCTCAAATTTCAGTGTATCATGGTGAGGGTTTTTTGTTATGGTAGGCAGGTTACTGATGTGGTAGGTGTATTGGTCTGATCGGGTTATAAAATAACAATTGACAACAGGATGACATTCATTATGTGATGACGGAAGAAGCACTGGGAAGAACTATATGGCAGATGCAGCCTTGCCCTTCTAACACAGGATTAATGTGTGACACTGGTTGCCTCACGCAACTTGTCTGTGAGGTGTGTAACTTACTACACAGCAAAGTCACACAGCAAAGTTTGTCCATGAGGTACATGGACAAACTTTGTCCTTACTACACAGCAAAGTTTGTCCATGAGGTATTTGAGGTATAACTTTATGTGCTTGACATGCAAATCCTGTTTGCCTTACACAATCTGTGAGGCATGTAACTTACTATATGCAAAGTTTGAGGTGTAATTCTGATGTGTTTCATGTGTGACTCTGGTTGTCTCACTAAATTTCTCTGAGGCAAATGACTTACTACACAGCAACACTTGAGGTATAATTTAGTTTTGCTTCTTGCGTGACACTGGTTGCCTCACAATCTGTACATGAGGCGCATGACTTACTACATAGCAAGGTTTGAGGTATAATTTCTGATGCTTATCAAGCTTCATGTGTGACACTATACTACAGCAAAGTTACTACAGGCAAAGTCTGAAAGTTGTACAACAATGGTTGCCTCACACAATTTCTGAGTCACGTGACCTAGTACACAGCAAGGTTTGAGGTGTAATTTATAAGTGCTTCATGTGTGACACTGGTTGCTTCACACAATTTGTCCATGAGGCATGACTTACTACACGGCAACGTTTGAGGTATAATTTTTATGCACCTCATGTGTGGCAATGGCTGTTACAAACCATCTATACGTGAAGTGCATGACTTGCTACACAGCAAGGTTAGGGGTATAGTTTCTGTGTACTTCATGCACGATGTTGATTGCCTCACACAATCTGTGCGTGAGGCACAATTTGTATGAGGCACATGGCAAAGTTTGAGCTATAATTTCTAAGTGATTCACGTGTAACACTGGTTGCTTCACACAATTTGACCGTGAGGCGCATGACTTACTACACAGAAAAGTTTGAGGTATAATTTCCGTGTGCATCATTGGTGACATCGGTTGCTTCACACAATCTATATGAGGCACAAACTCACAGCAAAGTTTGAGGTGTAATTTCTATGCACTTCATGTGCAACACTGGCTGCCTCAATCTATGTGAAGCATAAACTTACTACATGGCAATGTTTGAGGTATAATTTGTGTGTTTCATGCGTAACACTGGTTGCCTCACACAATTTTTCTGTGAGGCATGTGACTTATTACACAGGAGTTTGAGGTGTAATTTCTATGCACTTACATGTGACACTGGCTGCCACAATCTGTATGTGAGGCATGTGACTTGCTACATGGCAAAGACTGGAGTATAGTTTCTATATACTTCATATGCAACATTAGTTGCCTCACATAATTTGTGTGACTTACAACATGGCAAAGTTTGAGGTGTAATTTCTATGTAGTGCGACACTGGCTGCCACAGTCAATCTGTACATGAGGTGCATGACTTGCTACAAGGCAAAGTTTGGGGTATAGTTTCTGTGTACTTCATGTACATTGGTTGCCTCACACAATTTATATGTAAGGGATGTGACTTACTACATGGCAAGGTTGTGATATAATTTTTGTGTGCTTCATGTGTGACACTGGCTGCCTCAATTTGTATGTGAAGCACATAACTTACTACATGGCAGTGTCTGAGGTATAATTTGTGTGTTTCATGCGCAACACTGGTTACCTCACACAATTTGTCTGTGAGGCACATGACTTACTACACAGCAAAAGCTGCGGTATAATTTTTGTGTGCTTCATTTGTGACACTGGTTGCCAGATATAATGTTTCTGTGAGGCGCATGAGGTAGAGGTTAGTGGAAGGAGCAAGTGTGTCAAGTGTGAGAGGATAATCTTCCTCCCATCACGTATGAGCACATGTGACTTACTACACGGCAAAGTTGTGGTATAATTTTTGTGCTTCATGTGTGACATTGGTTGCCTCACACGACGTTTCTATGAGGTGTGTGAGGTAGAGGTGTTTCATGGAAGGAGGGACAGTTGTGTCAAGTGTGAGAGGACACTCTTCCTTCCATCATGTATGTGCACGTGACTTACTACACAGCAAAGTTGCGGTATAATTTTTGTGTGCTTCAGGTTTCCTCACACGACATTTCCGTAAGGTGCTGAGGTAGAGAGGTTTCATGGAAGGAGCGACAGTTGTGTCAAGTGTGAGAGGACACTCTTCCTTCCATCATGTATGTGCACGTGACTTACTACACAGCAAAGTTGCGGTATAATTTTTGTGTGCTTCAGGTTTCCTCACACGACATTTCCGTGAGGTGCTGAGGTAGAGAGGTTTCATGGAAGGAGCGACAGTTGTGTCAAGTGTGAGAGGACACTCTTCCTTCCATCATGTATGTGAACATGACTTATTACATGGCAAAGTTGCGGTATAATTTTTGTGTGCTTCCTGTGTGACACTGGTTGCCTCACACAATGTTTCTGTGAGGTAGAGAGGTTCGTGGAAGGAGCGACAGTTGTGTCAGGTGTGAGAGGACACTCTTCCTTCCATCATGTATGTGCACATGTGTGTGTTTCTGCTGCTTACACTGTGGGGTGGCCCAGCTTTGGCCAGACTGGTCTTGGAAGCGGACAACATGGCTCCTGCAAAGCCTGGCTCACCTCAGTTGACCTGCCTTTTCCACCCATCCCCTCCCCCCGCATCATGCAGCCCCGTTGCATGATGGTTAAATAGCCCTGGCCCTGGAACCCGCCATTTTCTGTTGGGGCTGGCGGGAAAAGCGGGAAGAGCAGCGCGAGCGCCGCCGCGGGACGGACCAACGGCTCTAACGGTCGCTGACAGCGCGAGGCGTCCCCTCAGGTAACCAAAGAGCGCGAAGCCGTCCCGCGCGCGCCCCCTCCTCTTTCCCCCCCCGCGCCCCCTCCCCTTCCCCGCGCGCGCTCTCTCTCCCCCTTGTTCGTTTTCGTGGAAAAATGGGGAGGGGGGGAAGCTGGAAGCCGAGGTCGTCTGAGGAGATGCATTTTTGCCTCCCCCCCTTTACGCTTACACACTAAGTCCCGCCTTCCGTCTGCATCTCCCCACCTATTGGCTGGCTGTGGCATCCCCGTTGATTGGTTGGAACGTCGGACGCTGATTGGATAAGAGCCTTGTCAATAAGTCGGGGGAGGGGCAGAAAGAGGACTCGTTATTTGTCTCCAAGCGGTTGCTATGCCCGCCTCCCTTTGACTCTTCGCAACCTATCGGGAGAGGAATTGCTTGACGTCACTGCTTTGTGCTCGCCCACCTGATTTCTGCCAGCCAATAGGAGGACAGAGCGCTGTTAGTTCTCCGCAAAGGTTTCTGGGATGTGTAGTCTTGTTGCCTGGCAAGGGTTAGTAAGGTGTACTCTGTACAGGTCCAGCAGGAAGGGATACAGGTGGGGCATCTACAAGCAGAGAGCTGACCATTTCTCTCTCCCCTGATTGGATGACTCAGTTTTAGCATCAGCAGCTGATTGGTCAGGAGGGGAGGGCTCATCTGTTGGCATGGCAACTGCATCCTCTTCTCAGTATCCCAGTGAGGAGCATCCTTTGCAAACATCTTTCAGCCTTTTGCAGCAAAGTTGGCTTTATGATGCAAAAGCTCTTTCACTTGCAAAAAATATTTCTAAAATAAAATAATTATTTATTTTATAAATAAAAATATTTAATAACTTGCGAAAAATGTACCCGCGTTGCGGGAGTAAAATTTCCCTGTACGCCATCCTCCCACTGCATCAATTCCCCATGCACATCCACCCCCCATGTGCATCCACCCCAGGTGCAACATCCCCCAGGTTCACCCCATGCACATCATCCCCCTATATGCATTAACCCCCCCATGCTCATCATCCCCCATTCGCAAATCCTCAATGCACAATAATCCACATGCACAACATGTGCAACATCCCGCATGCACAACATCCCCACATGTGCAGCATCCCCCATGTGCATCATTCCCCATGCACAACATCCCCCATACGCATCAACACCCCATGTGCAACATCGCCCATGCGCATCATCTCCCGATGCGCTTAAAATCCCTATGCACAACATCCCCCGTGCGCATCAAACCCGCATGCGCAGCAAACTCCCATGCGCATCACCCCCCCCGGTGCGCATCAACCGCCTATGTGCATCTTCCCATGTGCAAACCCCCATGCGCAGCATCCTCCCCAGTGCAACCCCTCCCTCCGAACAATATCTCCACAGTGCACAAGGCATCAAGCACCAAATTGGTTGGCGGTTGGTCAGTCTTCCATGTTAAGTATACGACAAAAACAGGTTGCACCCCTTTTCAGCTCCTTAAGGGTTAAATTTCTCCACATGGGATCTTGGTGGGTGTTCAGGTGACAGAAGGAACGCCCTCCCAGAATTCCCTGCTTCTAGGCCCAGTAGTTGGGGCGGAATGTTGATGAGTCAGCAATTCTCCAGTGCAAAGTATGGAGAGAAAAACGTGTTGTGCCCCTTTTCACCCCCTCCCGGTTGGAATTTCCGAAAACCGGTTCTTAGTGCACCCCTCGGTCACGGAAGGAACACCCACCCCAAATTTCACGCTTCTAGGCCCAGTGGTTTTGGCAGGGTGTTGATGAGTCAGTCAGTGAGTGAGTCAGTAAGTGATTTTTCTCTTATATATATAGCTTTTATATTTAAAAATAATAATTTTATATATTTATTAAAAAATTTTATATAATAAAATAAGTTGTATTGTTATAATTATATTTATTAATTTTTATATCGTAATTTATATTTATTATAATACATTATTTATAATTTATTTATAACTTCAGCATTCTAACCACTGAGCCACTGCAGCCTTTTTATTTCTAATAAATTATATTATTATTTATGTTATAAATAAGGCTGCAATCCTATATACACTTAGATCATAGAATCAGAGATGGAAGGGAACCAGTGGATCTTCTATTCCTTTCCTGAGAGTCTGTCCCATAGACCACAACGGAGGAGACATGCTTAGGATTGCACCCAAAATTATATTATAAATAAATATAAATGTATTGAATATAAATACAGTATATTCATGCTGTGTAAATTTATATAAGGCTTCAATCCTAACCACACTTTCCTTGGAGTAAGTACTATTAACACAATGGGACTTCCTTCTGAGTAGACATGCTTAGGATTGTTCTCTTAATAATATAAAAATAATAAAATAATTTTAGAAATAAGGACCCTCCCCCAGCAGCTCTCACCACCACAGTTAAAGATAAATCAGTTGCAGTGACGTCCTATGGATCCAAAAACCTGGTTATAGTCTGATTGTTATTATTATTACTTTATTTGTATCCCGCCTTATTCTTAAGGACTATTGACTCCTTATTCTTAAGCAATGGTTGGAAATTGAAGCAGATGCTGCTTTTTAAAGCCTTATATGATGAGCCAAACCTGCCTTCATTCCATCTTCTATGTAATGGTTAAAGGTAGAGGAACCCTGTCCTCCATTCTATATGGTCACCCTGCATGGAATGAACTACACAGTGGCATAGCTCGAGGGATGTGAAGCATAAGTTTTGCAGGGGGCCTCACAAGCAAGCAGCCTTTATCCTTGGCCTGTTTCCATTTTGTTCCCTCACCCAGAATGGCTCCAAGGAAGAGAGGCTATTTGCATGCTGCACTTAGGCTCCATGCAAAACTTAGTCCTTTGCACCCCCCTCTAGCTACACCACTGGAGTGGTCCCCCTGCCAAAATATTTGCTCCTTGTTGCATTAGAAACTTCACCTCTGCATCCAGTTTCCACTCTATTGAAAGCCTTGTGTTTTTCTGGGAATTAATTTCCTGCATTTCTTTTTCCCAGCAGGTGTTTTGCATCCTAAGAACCACCCAGGATGGCCCGTACCAAGCAGACTGCCCGTAAATCCACTGGTGGGAAAGCTCCTCGAAAGCAGCTGGCCACTAAAGCCGCCCGGAAAAGCGCGCCATCGACTGGTGGAGTGAAGAAACCTCACCGTTACAGGTACCTGGAAGAGGCACTTGGTGGTATTTTTCTGGCCTGGAGGTTGGGGGTTGCTGTCAAGCCTACAGTCTGGCCAGGCAGGTTATATGTCACAGTGCTTTAGACTTGGAAGGATGGGGTGTCTCATAGGGTGCTACACTTTTTCTTTTGGCACTGTGACTTCCGGCTGTGCTCACAAAAATGACGGACTGTTGGACATGAGTGGGGAAGGTCTGAGGACATGAGTGGGGGAGGGGGGGAATGCATGCAAACAATATCAATGCTGTTCCTTTCAGGCCTGGCACCGTAGCGCTGCGAGAGATCCGGCGGTACCAGAAATCCACAGAGTTGCTGATCCGTAAGTTGCCATTCCAGCGCCTGGTCCGTGAAATCGCTCAGGACTTCAAGACGGACCTGCGGTTCCAGAGTGCTGCCATTGGAGCTCTGCAGGTCTGTTTCTGTTACTTATTCTCATCCATTTAGTCAACCCATTTGCCTGAAGAGATGAGTGCAACTAATAGTATATAGTGACTTAGTATCACAATATATCACCTGGCATTATTTAGGGTGCGGTCCAGAGTAACTATGGGGAATCCTTGCTCCAATGTAAGAACAATTTACTCTGGATTGCAATATGAATTTCCCATAGCTTTTCACTAGGTGGTGCTGTAACTGCGTCGATGTAAATGTGTCTTACGTGCTCCCATAGTTACTCTGGATTGTAGGGTAAGTATTTGGGTCGCATGCAGAACCAGAACTCTGCTTAGCCGCCACAGCTGAACAGCACTATGCACTGGCATCTTGGTTCATAAATCTGCACCAATTATTTAATGCCTGCTCAGTGCTAGTATGCATTCAGTGCTAGTTCATGGTGGAGACCTGCCTCTGCATTTTAGCAGAATTGTTACAGGATTATGTTTCGCAGGCCTGTGTATTTGTTGAATTTGGCAGTGGGAAACTTGCATTGGGATGGAAATGTGTTCCTCTGTATGCTTTGTTTTGTGGTTTCTTCTGTAGCTTTGTGTAGTCAAATGGTTCCTCTAAACTAATCTCCCCGTTCTGTTGTATTTCTTTGCCTTGAACAGGAAGCCAGTGAGGCGTATCTTGTGGGTCTGTTTGAAGACACCAACCTGTGTGCCATCCATGCCAAGCGGGTCACCATCATGCCCAAAGACATACAGCTGGCCCGCCGCATCCGTGGTGAACGGGCTTAAATTTTGTCATCCCCCCCTCAATACTTACCCCACTTGCCCTCCCTACTTTGCTTGTGCAGTGTACTAGAATACACTCCAGGTTTTATTTTTTTCTCCTTCTCCTGTTTGTAGTGGCTAGGACATGTAAGGAAATGTTAGATAATCTATTGTAG
Source organism: Cryptoblepharus egeriae (assembly GCA_030015325.1). Taxonomy (NCBI): domain Eukaryota; kingdom Metazoa; phylum Chordata; class Lepidosauria; order Squamata; family Scincidae; genus Cryptoblepharus; species Cryptoblepharus egeriae. Next base: position 1,143,036 of record JAREYC010000014.1, read on the forward strand.
TACCTCTCCGAATTCAGGAGACTCTATTCCTATTCATCATGTACAAGCAAAAAAAAGAGAACCCCTTTGAAACCTGCAAGACTTCTGGATGTTGTTTTTTGTAAAAGTTTTTTTTTCAGAATTGCAAAAAAATATCCCACCAGGGGACACTTTTGAAATATCTGGTTTTGTACACGCAACTTAAGTAGATACAGGCATTTCAACAATAAAGAGCTTTTGGTCTTCAGTTTGTAAAATATCTGCAAGGAACACTACACGCTTCTTTGCTATTTTGTTTTTCCCTTAGTTGAGTCTTTCTTTTGTATTTAGGCAAAGAGTGCTTTCATAAATCCTTTTATTTTCCCTGTTTTTCCATTTGTCTTGTGTCCGTGATTCTGATCTTTGTAACAATAGGGACTCACCTTGAGGCAGTAAGGAAAAAAAAGTATAAATAAATGTTACATGACAACCGCTTGTGTTTCTTTAATTTGTGCTTATTAGCATCTCCTGGAAGGACTTGTAAAAATTCTGTCCTCACAGAGAGCAAAGGCCCTCTGCAAAGTGAATGTTAAAAATGCAATGGCAAGATGTGCTTGCAGAGTTTGTAGAAGAGGAAATTTGGTGTTTTATATAGTTGTACTTCAACTATGTGTTCATAGCACTTTGAACCAGGGACATCAGGAACCCTATTTGCTGGTGGCCGGGTAGGTACTCCCACCACCAGAGCTGCTGAAATGGCTGAAAAGCATCAGGCAGCCAGAAAGCCGCCTTTGGGGAGGGGGTATGGGTGGGATTGATAACGAAATAACTGAGGGCTGGAACAGGTGGGTGCTGCTGTATCAGCCTCCTCTGTGCTAGAACTCTAGGCCTAGATGGGGCAAGATCTTGGCTTGGGTCCCCACAAGCTTGGGTGAGCTCCTGTCCTTATCCCAGCTCTGCAACACAGCTGGAATCAATCGTATTGGCTCTGCTGTTCCATTGGACTGTTTCAGTGGCGTGGAGAGGGGGGATTTGCTGATTGGTGGTTGCTATCCTCCATCTCAATCTACCCCTTCGTGCTTCTTATGCACGATACCATAGTCTTTCAAGACTGATGGATGCCAAGATGGGGCAAGCTTCCAAAGCACCTAAGGGCGCAATCCAGAGTAACTACGGTGAGTCCTTGCTCCAACATAAGAACAATTTACTCTGGATTGCAATATAAATTTCCCATAGGTTTTCACTAGGTGGTGCTGTAACTACATTGACGTAAACGTCTCTTACATGCTCCCAAGTTACTCTGGACTGTAGGGTAAGTCCCTTAGGTACCTGATCCCCTCATTTCTTGGATCTGTTGGGGCAAGCCTTTGGGAGACAGCAGTAAATTGCCATGAACTCCCTAAAGGAACACATTTTCAAAAAATCCTAAAAAAAAAAAAAATCCCAGGCATTAAAGCTCATCAGTGCCTTTAAGATACTGTACTCAGACTTGGTGGGTAGAGGGTGACACCCTGTGGTCATTCTCTGCTGGTGCTAGAAGTTGCCCTGTGATCTACGAAGAGGCTGTGGCTCTCCAGTTTTTGGCTTTTAAAAAACTTTTGAATTACTAGTATGCCATAGATAACAGGCATCCTTTACTCACTGGATGGGTTAAGGATCACAGCACTGTCCAAAAGTGAAAACTGTTGAAAAGTGGAACCTAATCTTTTTGAGTCTATAAATATTGCTTCCAGTGCTTTATAAGATAGGAAATTGCAAATGCCTCTTTTGTCTTTTGGGGCTGTGGTTGGCGCAAGTGGCTAAGACACTGTGCCTGTTAACCAGCAGGCCAGGGTTCGATTCCCGGGTTGGCCCCACAAGACAGGGTGAGCTCCTGTCCTTAGCCCAGCTCTGCGACGCCAGCTGGATCCAATCGTATGGGCTCTGCCTTTCCATTGGACTAATTCAGTGGTGTGGAGAGGGGGGATTTGCTGCTTGGGTAACAGCCTATCCTCCATAACAATCTCACCCAGGCTTTTGTGCTTTGCATGCAGCGTATGCAGCGCTGAGCACAATACCATAGTCTTTCAAGACTGATGGAGGCCTGCTTTTGTCTTGCAAATTCCTTTTAGCAGACAAAGATTTCTACAAATGGATTCTCATTAACTCCTTTGGGAATGGGATTAGAACAGGAACTACAACATTGGGGGGAGGGATTTTGGCCTATAGAACAGCAGAGAAAAGTTGAAAGAGGGGAACATGCATTGAATGAATGGATTGGAAGAATGGATCATCAGAAAGTGGGGGATACCTGTACCAAGGGTATCTTGAATTATGTTTCCTGGTAGTGGGACAGGTATGCTTTTGCAAATAATCCATGACAAACCAAAATGTTTTGGATTCCTTAGAATTCCATCACTGTCTTCAATTTTTAAAAATAAATTTTAGGCTTTGCACCAAAAAAAGGAAAAGGGATTGGAGTAGAAGAAAAAGTGGAGAGGTAGGGAGAGTGACAGGCTAGCAACTGGCCACACAGAGGTGGGCACCGCTTTCCAATCAACTGCCTGATGCTGGCCATGGAAAAGGCCATACCAGGCAGAAATGTTCATCTCTCTGCACTTTCCCAAAGTAGGGTTGCCATATGTCCCCCAAACATGGACAATCCCTATTTTTGGGGATTGTGTTCACATACTGTGGGTGTGGCGCAAGCAGTTAAGACGCTGTGCCTGTTAACCACCAGGCCAGGGTTCGAGACCCGGGTCGGCCCCACAAGACAGGGTGAGCTCCTGTCCTTAGCCCAGCTCTGCGACACCAGCTGGATCCACTTGTATTGGCTCTGCCTTTCCATTGGACTATTCAGTGGCATGGAGAGGGGGGATTTGCTACTTGGGTAACAGCCTATCCTCCATAACAATCCAACCCAGGCTTTCGTGCTTCGCATGCAACATATGCAGCGCCCAGCACGATACCATGGTCTTTCAAGATTGACGGAGGCCTGTTCACATATTGGCAAATGGGACAGAGGGTCCTATCCTGATTTTGTGGGAGAGAATTATGGCAACCCTACCCCAAAGCAAAGGAGCCCTCCTGTGTCTTCTTAGCTCACCTCTCCAAGCCCCCCAATCTCCTTCGCTTGCTGTTCATGGTGGGTTCTACTGTTTTCAAGCTTATCCCACAGTTTTCCTCTTGTCCCTGCTATTCAGCTGGTGGTCTACAGGGGCTTCTTTTATGTGTTCCCCCCTCTTGACTCAACTTTTTATAGCATCTCTTTCCATCATTCCAGCTTTAATTGCTAGCCGATGCTGTTTTCCTTCCGGCTCCAAGTCAACAGGCTCCGCGTTATGGAAGACCAGTTGTCCTCAGATACCCATCCACCTGTCCTACCCATGGCAAAATTAACCACTCTTGAGACTCCAGCCCCTTGATCCTTATTAAGGTAGCTATAAATGGGCAGGCCAAGGCCGGGGCAGGCCAGTGTCACAGTATCACTAAATTTAATGCAAACTTGTCAGAATTAATTAAGCTGAGATAATCCGCACACAGTTCCTGGAAGCTGTGGTTAGAGGCTCGATCACATAAACCCAGGCAGTGGCACAGCAGCTTGGCATTGCCCAGAATGGCTCAATGGCAAGTGGAAGGAACTTCCACTTTTTTACTCGAATATTTACTCGAATCTAATGCACCATCAAATCTTATGCACACCCTACACTTTTAATCAAAATATCGTATTTACTCAAATCTAATGTATTGGCATCCATAAGTCTTGAAAGACTATGGTATCATGCTTGACGCTGTATGCAAAGCACAAAGGCCTGGGTAGATTAATATGGATGATAGACTGTTACCAAAGCAGCAAATCCCCCCTCTCCACCCTCCTGAAATAGTCCAATGGAACGACAGAGCCAATACAATTGGTTCCGATACAATTGATACAATCTAATTAACCATCAAATTTAATGACTTTAATTTTTAATTAAAAATTAAATTCAGCTGAAAAATGTGAGCGTTATCTCACAAAAATGTGGGCACCTCATCTTCCATACAAGTAAATACAGTAGTTACATGGCACATGGCTGCACCTGAAGAAGGCTGCAATCCTAACCATGTCTACTCAAAAGCAAGCCCCATTGTGTTCAATGGGTCTTACTCCCAGTGTCTTTAGGATTGCAGCCATACTGTGCTACTGTTACTACAATACTGGATCTAGTAGTGCAAATTATCAGATTTTTTTGGTGTGTTTTCTTTTTGAGGGGGGAGATGCAATCCAGATGCGATCCAGACCATGCAATCCTCCCGTGTCACAACCCAACACCCCACAATTCTTTTCCTTTTGAAACAATCACAGCGCTTAATGCTTTGGTTGGAATTGACAAGTACTGAAAGTCAATTTGAAGCCAATTCCAAAACTAGATCCTATGTCTATGTAGCTGTTTGGCTCTTAAAAAATCAATGTCGTGGCCCAGAGGATGGGTTTGGAGAAGGTCCTTTAACCAAATTAAATTAGACACCGACTCCCAGCAAAACAGCTTCTGATCAACAGGGGGTAGCAGCGTCTCAATTTAATCATGTTCGTTAAAAAAAAGCTCTAGAAAGGGTCCTAATTTACTTATTTTTAGGAACACCAGGATTTTGGCAAAGAAGAGATTTAGGAAGTTGGCAGTGATACTTTGTTCCCCTGGGAGCTTCAATTTGTAGAATACATTTGTAGCCAGACATGATTTGACTCCTCAGATCTCATGCCTTGAAACTCTGGGATGGACTATAATAGGAAAGTTATAATAGGAAAATGGGCTGTGGGTGGCGCAAGCAGTTAAGACGCTGTGCCTGTTAACCAGCAAGCCAGGGTTTGAGACCCAGGTCGGCCCCACAAGACAGGGTGAGCTCCTGTCCTTAGCCCAGCTCTGCGACGCCAGCTGGATCCAATCGTATCGGCTCTGCCTTTCCATTGGGCTCATTCAGTGGCGTGGAGGGGGGGATTTGCTGCTTGGGGAACAGCCTATCCTCCATAACAATCCAACCCAGGCTTTTGTGCTTCGCATGCAGCGTATGCAGTGCCGAGCATGATACCATAGTCTTCCAGGCCTGCTATAACAGGAAAGTTATAATATAACTGCGTATAATCCAATGCACAGTTTTCAAGGGTGCCCAGCTTCTGATGACAAAATCAGTGGTGGGCTCCAGTGGGTTCACACCTACTCTATAGAACCGCTTGTTAACGAGAGATACGACATAAAATAGCCATTTAAAAGTGGCTGCCAGATGGGCAGAGAACCGGTTGTTAATTTCTTTGAATCCCATCACTGCAAAAGATGCCCCCCATTTGCAAGCACTTTGGGAAAGGGGCAAAATCTTCCTTTATGTCCGCATTTCCAGCTTTGATTGGGCCAATAGTGCTTTCAGGAGTCAAAACAGAACAGTCCTCGGAAGAAAAATATAAGTCATCAGCATGCACATAATCCACAATTAAGGTTGCCAACGTTCTTCTTTTCGTCTGGCATTGTTCCCATGCATGGCTGCCAATGCTTTTACATATATTGTTATTGCACCTGTATCTTTTAACAGTAGCCCAATAGCCCTTCTTCCAGGACACGTCCTCTTTTTTAGCCTTGTGTCCTTGTGTCAATGAAAAAAAAATCTTCATTGTCCTTTGTGAGCAAGCAGCATGTATCCTTCTTGTGATTAATAAATTATATGTAATAAATTACATGAAATAGTTTCAAATTTAATATACGAGTATATAGTAATATTTAATATTTAATATAAATTTAATATATATTAATATAACCACATGAGAGCAATATATTAGCTTCTTGGCTTTTATTTTGTTCTTAGCTTTTATTTTGTCATGTTCTACATTTTACTCAGGCATCCTAAATTTTGGGGGGGCACCTCATCTTCCATTTTTGGTTATGATCCATGCAAATATTAGGAGCACCTAGGAAAAGGCTTCATGCCACTCCTTGACCACTGTCATGTACATAGCTAGCTATGTGTAACTACATAGCTGCACATGTACATACATGTGTGCACCACCAAAGGAAAAAGAGACTCTCTTGAAGCCCAGTGTCACCAAGAGACACGCTTGAAACTACTGCCGTCTTTATTATTTTTAAATTTATTTATTTTTAAATTTTTATATGCAATACCACCTGCGATGGGTGACCTTACCTTTATATACAATACCACCTTTCCTTAAAGGCGCTCAGAGTGGTATACATAGTTCTTCTCCTTACTTTTGTCCTCACAACAACCCTGCAAGGTAGGAGAGGCTGAAAGAGAGAGCGATCAGCCCAAGGTTACCAGGAAAAGCTAAATTGGAGATTGATGCCAATTCTCAGAGATCCCAGACCAACACTGGAGGCTTCAGTGGTGCTTGCGTCCATATGTTTTCAGAACATCAGTGGTTGTGAGCACCAGCAGACCCACCACCGCACATGATTCTCTTAACCTGTGTCCTTGTATGTGCTTTCTCCCCCTCGGCTTCCATCCCTCCCACACCATTCACTGGAGCCCAAGTCACATATGGGGTTCCATCACATTGAAGGGATTAAGGTTAATCAGCCACAAATCCGTGCGTCTAAAAAACAAACTAATCATCAAGATTTCCACACTCTCCGCCCAGCTGCTCCCTGGCGGCCCAGCCTCTGAAGCAAGTATATGGGGTCACTTGGGTAGGGACCAGCGGTGTCTCTGGGTTAAACTCGGCTCCAACCATGCTGCCCCCATCTTCACATAATGTCCCCATCCAGGTGCCAAGAACCCTTCTTATTTTGTGGCTCTAGGAGGAAGGGGGTGAGAGCTTGGGGTAGGCAGCTGGGGGAGGAAGAGGAGCTTGCTTGAAAAGAGTCACCTATGGCAAGTAAAAACCACCTCCAGGTGATCATGAGGATGCTCACCTGGTGCTCATGAGGATGCAGCTCATGCTCAATTCTGGATTCACTCGGTTCTTACAGTCAACCATTTGCTGGGTTTACGTGACTCTGTCCCCGGGCGATGGGAGGCTGTGATCTTCAAAATGAAATAATAATTAAAATTAAATAGTTGGAATTAAAGAAGTAGTAATTAACTTAAAGAAAATTAATTAAGTCGGAAGGGACTTGATTGCTGCTCTCAACACAACGCCCTGTCGGAGGGGAGCACCGCAATACTTAATTCACAAAATATCGCAATTGTTTAGATACGAGAATGATATTGGTGGCAGAGGCAGCCATGGACATGGGTATCTTTGGGGAAGAAGGAGTCCCTAGGTTTGCTCCCTCTTGTCCTGAGACAGAAGCTCTATGCCTTTTGTAGAGGCAGATGCTTAAGCATTGAATTTCTTTTTTGTTATACAGTCATTAGTGGTGGTGGCATAGCTAGAGGGGGGTGCAGGGGTTTGCTCCAGCAGGTTCGCACCTACTCTATAGAACCGGTTGTCAATGAGAGATAGGACATATAAAGTTTAAAAATAGCCATTTAAAAGTGGCTGCCAGATGGGCAGAGAACCGGTTGTTAATTTCTTCGAATCCCATCACTGGGGAGGGGGGTGAAGCAGTCAGTCTTGGGGGGAGTCTCAACCCTTCGGAGCCACTCCAGGTGGGGAGAGCAAAATGGAGTTGTACCAGGTTTTCGTACCTAGAAGAATAGCCTCACTGGATCAAGACAAAGGCCCACCTAGTCCAGCTTCCTGGTTCTCACAGTGACCCACCAGATACCTTGGGAAACACACACTTTCTTTCTTTCTTTCTTTCTTTCTTTCTTTCTTTCTTTCTTTCTTTCTTTCTTTCTTTCTTTCTTTCTTTCATTCATTCATTCATTCATTCATTCATTCATGCTCTTGGAGGATTTTCTGCTACAGGCAGGGGGTTGGACTAGATGACCTACAAGGTCCCTTCCAACTCTATGATTCTATTTATTCGTTCGTTCATTCATTCATTCATTCATTTTGTTTGTTTGTTCATTTTATATCCTGCCTTTCTTCCTCCAGGAAGGCTACCCAAGGTGGCCAACAAGACACCTGTGCCCTGTAGCCACTCCGTTCCACCTGGCAGTCTCTGGAGTAGTCCACTTTTAAAACCCGAGGTTGCAGGCTTAAAACCTGAGAAAACACTTCTCACCTGTGATGGATTTTTCTTGTAGAAATCTATCCAAACCCCCTTTAAAGCCAGATCTTGTGGCTGGGAGTTCCACAGACTAACCCTACAATCCAGAGTAACTACGGGTGCATGTAAGAGACTTTACGTGCACCCGTAGTTACTGCACCATCTAGTGAAAACCTATGGGAAATCCATATTGCAATCCAGAGTAAATTGTTCTTACACTGGAGCAAGGACTCCCTGTAGTTACTCTGGATTGCGCCCTAAATATCTATAGAAATGCATTCTAACACTCCCAATAGTGTTGGATTCTGCACCCATACCAGCCCCCACTTGAAGAATTCCACATTTGTACATGATATTTTATTTTGGTTGTTTTGGGGGCCCTTGTCATCTTTTTGGATATGACATATACCATGCAACCCTAAACATGTCTACTCAAAAGTAAGTCCCGTTGCGTTCAATACTACTTACTCCTTGGAAAGTGAGGTTAGAATTGCAGCCGGGGTCAGGGGTCTGATGGGAAAGGGGTCTCATAGACGGGGAGGAGGCCAGTGTTGGAGCACTCCTTGATCCATGCCCTGGTTGTGTGACGCTCAGAGCAGTGCATCAAATAGGGCTTTAAGCTATAATGTTGAGCTTGAGATACTTCGGTGAACAAGGGAGGTCAAGTTTAAAGAGGAAGGGAAGGAGCAGGGATGTTTGGGGGGGTAATGGCTGGTTGCCTCTCAATGCTGGGTGTTTGTCCGACGTGTATAGGGGTGCCATAAAACAGGGACAGGGATCCCCGTCAAACTTGCCAGTGTGTGAACGCAATCCCCCCAAACCAGGACAGTCTGGGTTTTCCCGGACATATGGCAATCCTAAATGAACATTGACTTCTCCTTCTCCCTCATCCTCATGCATGCGCTCATCTATGTGCAGGCATGCATGCAGAGTTATATCACCATGCCCACCCCCCTTTTCCAGCTTCCCGTCAAGCCACCCTCCCGGGACTGGTGGCAGCCTCCAGGTCCACCCATAGCACATTTCCAAAGGAATTAACAAGAGCTTGGAATTCCTGGATGGATTTGCGCACAAGGTCCCTTTTGTGTTCTCGTCCCAACACCCCAGCCACATGCTGCCCTCTTCGGCTTCAGACCCAGGCTCGGGGCTTACAGTCAGAGGTGGTTGGTGTGAGGTTGGCCAGACTTGCCTTTAGAGAAAGTACGGTGATTCGTACCAGGAGGCCAGTTTGGAGGAGCATTATATGTTGACTGCCTCTGATTGTAAGGTTGGGAGTTGGATGTGGTGCATGAGGCTGGCGCATTTAAACCCCATAAAGTCAGACTGGGTAAAATTGTTCTTCTCCATGCCCTTTGGAGCTGGTAGGCAGCATAAACTGGAGATTCCAGTTTATGTCCAGTTTAAACTGGACACAAGGTCAGATTTGGTCTGGCAGGTGCTACACAGGAGGCCACAGGTGGCTAGTGGGAGACACTTGTGGCTAGTGTAGCTTGCAGCTTTCTTTTCCGGAGTGGGGAATAGCTGAAAGGCTATAAATATAATAAATAAAAATAAAACACAGCTAAGAGAGTACTGTATTTACTTGAATCTAATACTCACCTTTTCCAGCCAACTTCAGTCTCTAAAATCAGGGTGTGCATTAGATTCAATGGCACATTAGATTTGAGTAAATGTGGTATTTTGATTATAAATATCAGGTGCGCGTTAGATTCCACGGTGCATTAGATTTGAGTAAATACAGCTATATCCTTTCTGAGTGTCTGCAGGAAAAGGGCCTAATTCCCCCTCCCTATGTTTTCAATACCAGTGATGTGATACTAGAGTGTCTCTGAACATGTCAAGAGTGCCGAGTCGAGTCTACCACTGAGTACAATTGCACCCATTTTAAGGAATCTTCCAGGCACTATCGATATGCAAGCAATTACTGTTATTAAATGAGGATCTTTCCCAATTCATGCATTCTAGTGGCCAGTAGGGTCATGAGTAGGGTGCTGGGTGCTGAGTTCTCGATTCATCCTGATTGGGATTAAAATATTATGGGTCTGCAAAGGCAGGTATCGGTCTAGCTGTGGTGTAAAGAGGGCTTTCTCCATGCTCATATCTCTCCACCCATCTCAGACCAGCTCAGCAGCCCCCTTCCATCCATCCCGTTGGAGGTGACCTTTAGAATTCCCAACCATCCCCACCCCACTCCACTCTGTAGGGTGCCATGATCCCACAAGCCAAAGCGTGAAGCAAGCAAGCCGTTGGGCAGCTTTGCCACACGCCGGTCGTGGGATGTCAGACACAGCCAGCTGTCCCCCTCCGGATTAGTGTCACTCACTTGTTAGGCTTCCATGGAGGAGTATATAATTTCTGCCCTCCTTTTTTGCTGTCTCCAGGGTTCGTTCCCCCTCCAAATCCTTTTCTCAGCCATTTTGTTGGCGTCAAAATATGGTGTCTTAATGCTGGCTGGGTTGCTTAAAACAAGATAATCTCCGGCTGGCTGCCTCAGTTTTCCCTTCTGTAAAATGGGGAGATTTAGAGAATGTTGGTTTGGTTCCATAAACAGCATGGATGGGAAGTGCCCATTCATTCATTCATTCATTCATTCATTCATTCATTGGTTCTTTTGATCAATCAATCAATCAATCAATCAATAAATCTATCTATCTGTCTGTCTGTCCGTCCGTCCGTCCGTCCGTCTGTCTGTCTGTCTGTCTGTCTTTGGGAGGAACGAACCCTGGAGACAGCAGAAAAGGAGGACAGAAATTATCTACTCCTCCATCAAAGCCTAACAAGTGAGTGACACTAATCCAGAGAGGGACATCCATCCATCTATCTATGTATCTATGTATCTATGTATCTATGTATCTATCTATCTATCTATCTATCTATCTATCTATCTATCTATCTATCTAGATATATCTAGATATATCTATCCGTATCTATATCTATATCTATATCTAGGTATATCTGTCTATCTATCTATCTATCTATCTATCTATCTATCTATCTATCTATCTATCTATCTATCTATCTATCTATCTATCGAATTTTAATACCACTTTTCAACTCGAGTTCACAAAGAAGTTTACAGAGAAAATGAAATAATTTTTCATTCGTTCGTTCATTCGTTCAAGTTCCCTCTCTGATGTGTTCATTTAAATTTTATATTTAATTTTTTTTTCCAGTCATCAACATCATGCCGGGTATTGTATGCGGCCCTCTAGTTGAGACCCCACCTCTCGTTTAAAGGACCAGAGCTGATCTCTTTTGGGGTCTGGTGAATGGGTGGGGGGCTGGAATCTCAAAGATGGCAAACAGAGTTAAAACTCCATATGCACTGCTTGAAATGAAATGCCAGCAATGTCTCCCACCTGTCTTCTCTTGCATCTTCGAGCTACAACTTGACCCGAGTCAGCTCATGCCTCCCCCTTTTCTACCCCCCCCTTTCCTGCTGCAAAAAAAGTGCAGGTAACCTGTTGCCCTCTGCACCTCCGGATCCCACACGTGTATGAACAGATCCAGGTCATGCTGGCAGGACTTTTTTGTCAAAGCACGGGGGCGATTTACACCGAAACAAAAGCCGAGCTGCCTTGGCAAGGTGGAGGGATCCCCCTTTTCCCCAATTCCCAAGGGGGTGAGAGGTGAGGGCAGTCGGTGTACAAACTTGCACGGTAGGTCACCTTATTTGCTTCATTAAACACTAACTGAGGATGGTTTTTGCAGGAAGAAGGTACCTTTGGGGAAAAAAAATTATTCCCATTGCTCTTGAGTTATACAATTTATTTTAAATAAAGTAGATTTTAATTAAATTTCCTAAGGAAGAACCATCCCAGGTACCCCCATCTGCCTACTGATGGTGCATTTGATGTAATATTGTGCCAGGATTTTCCTGGTGAGATGTACCCTCTAATCTACCCAGGCCATCGTGCTCTGGGGAGGACACTCACAGCACGATACCATAGCCTTTCGAGACTGAAGGGTGCCAATGCATACCCTCGAATGGTCTTGGATCTGGCCAACCTCTGACAACACAGGGTTGCCACGTCCCGAAAAATAGGGGCAACCCTGATTTGGGGGGATTGTGTTCACATACTGGCAAATGGGACAGAGGGCCCTGTCCCAATTTTGTCAAACCCTACCCCTTCCAGGTTTGACCCCAGTTGTACTCAAATGTCTTCTTATATAATTAGGAACCGATGTAGGCTGCAATGCTAAAGAAACTTTCCTGGGGTAAGACCCGTTGAACATAATGGGGCTTACTTTTGAGTAGACATGCTTAGGATTGTGCTAGTAGTCTCTGTTTCTGTCCCTCGACAGGCTGCTTTTTTAGTTATAACACAACGCCACAACACCTATGCTCCAGTAACGCCCTCGTTCTATCACCGTAGCTTTGCGTAAAGCACTGTGGGGGTGCTAGAAGTGTTCAAATAAATGTAATCTTATCAACCTCGTAGGATGGATCCAGCCAGGAACATCTTTAATCAACAGCGATACATGTGTTAGGATTGTGCAAAGTGTGATGCAAGCTTCTGAGTCCCACAGAACTCCTCCCTGAGATACATTTACTCAAATCTAATGCACCATCGAATCTAATGCACACCATTTCCGTATAATCAAAATACCGTATTTACTCAAATTTAATCAACCATCAAATCTAATGCACATGCTGATTTTGGAGACTGAATCTGGCTAAAAAGGTAAAATATTTTAAAATATAATAATAATAATAATAATAATAATAATAATAATAATAATAATAATAATAATAATAATATGCTGCTACATCACACAGTCCTAGACACTTGGGAAGGGTCCGACTGGTGATGTGACAGAAACCAGCATGAAGTTGTTTGCTGTGTATTACTGTTTGATTTTGAACATCATCATCATCATCATCATCATCGTAGCAGTAGTAGTAGTAGTAGTAGTAGTAGTAGTAGTAATAATAATAATAATAATAATAATAATAATAAATTAGTATAATCAATTTTATGCTCTTTATTTTTGTTCTGTCCTCTCCTCCTACAATTGACTTCAATCAATTACTTCTTCTTTGAGAGAATGACAATGCATTGCAAGCTGCAAATTATGGTTTGCAAACTGAGGTTTGCTAGAAACCATGGTTTAGGCTGAGATGGAAATTAAGTGAACATGAGTGTGTGCATTTAACACCCCAGTCGAGATTGTATATATTGATGTAACTAGTTAATCTCATGAAAGACATTCAGCATAAAGGACTGGGGGGGATATGGCCCCCTCCAAGTGACAAACAAATAAGAGGGCAGCGTTGGATTCCCCGTTGGATTCCCCGTCACTGGTTTTGCCAGTGCTGGAGACAATTTGCCCTGTTGGCCTTTCCTTGCCCAGTTGCTCCCAGTTTGGAACACACAGCCTTGGTGGTGTGGTTGATCAGGAGAGACCCCAAGGAACTGGGGAAGCAAACTTTTGACAGAAACACACTTTTCCCCAGTAATCCGCACAAAGCTGCAGCACTCCATGGGACATGTGAGCTGTCAGGAGGGAACAAGGGGCCAGTCAAGGCAGAAAAGGAGCCATTTGAGCCTTGATCAGGGGAGGGAAAGACCCCAAATCACTGTGTTACATAAAAGTGCAAGGGGGAGCCTTGTGCCAGCCCTGGGAGGACCAAGGGTTTCTAATGGGGTATAAGGCTTCAGTGAAAACCAGGGGCCACACTGCTTGATTTTGCTATTCCTTGCAATCCATTAGAAGTACTAGAAGTGGGACTTGCTGGAAATTGCAAGGGCTGATGGTGTACACTTTGTTGTATTTTTTCCGAGGAGACCTTCAGAGTAGGATCATGAGCGGGATCAGAGCAGGATTGTGTTCTTCGTGTTCCTCTTATATTCCCTGTTCCACCTGGAAGTGGCATTTCACATTCTGCTCCAGTTTCCCATTGATGTGCCCGCGTCCAGTGGTGGGCTTCAGGGGGTTCTCACATGAGCACCTGGCTAATGAGCACCTGGTTCTGAAAACCGGTTACAAATGGGACATAGAACCTGTTATTAATTTAGATTATTAGGACATAGAACCTGTTGTTAATTTATTTGAATCCCACCACTGCCCACTTCCGTTCCCCCCACATCATGGATTGGAGAAAGAAGAGGGGAACATCACTGACGAGAAAGCGTGGCAGGCGGACTCAGTTGGCCTTACAATGAGCCAGCCATCCCTTTCTTTTTCAAGCTCGCAATCCCCTTCTGCAAAATGTTAGGCTCTGGTTTTTGGGAGGGAGGGGAAGTGGGGGGGAGGAGGTGTTAATTGGGACCCCCCTTCTAGTCTCAAGTTAGGTAGGTGAGAAGGGTGTCCCTGTTTGATGAAGTTGATTCTAATTAACGATCAAGGAGGATCAAGGCTTTGGGGTGGGCTAGCGGAGTAGTTTCCAGGTGGGATTCCGGAGGTGGGATTGTGTCTCGTCACAATTGTTGTGCCCTTTCGGTGTCTTAAGCCATTGGCAAAAACAACAAAGCCGAGTCTGGCCTTTTCATGGTGGAGCCTTGTACATGTTTACTCAGAAATCAGCCCACTGTATTCAATGGGGCTTACTCTCAGGCACATTTATATAGCACTGCAGCCTAACAAATCCATTTGGGTCAAATGTATTGCCTTTCAGAACGACTGTGGAGGATCTCTTAGGCCAGGGTACATCACCTGAGATCCTTTTCCAGGACATGTCCTCTTTTTGAGCCTTGTGTCCTGGGGGAAAAAAATCTTCATCAGCCTCCCTTTCTTGCTGAGCAAGCAGCATGTAGCCTTCTTGTAATTAATACACTGAATGTAATAAAAAAGTAATAAAAAGTAATATACTTTCGTAATAGTTTTAAATTTAATAGGTAATATACACTGCAATCCTAAGCATGTCTACTCAGAAGTCAGTCCTATATTGTATTCAGTGTGGCCTACTCCTAGGAAGGTGTGGTTAGAGTTGCAGCCATAGTGTTTAAATTAACCACATGAAAACAATATATTGTATTTACTCAAATATAACGCTCACCTTTTCCAGCCAAATTCAGTCTCCAAAATCAGGGTGCGCATTAGATTCAATGTTATTATAATTGAGTAAATGCAGTATTTTGATTCTAAGTATAGGGTGCACATTATATTCAGTGGCACATTATATTTGAGTGAATGCAGTATATGTTTTTAGCTTTCCAATTGTTGTTGATTGAAACCTTTATTGGCATTCATGTGTTATTAGCTTTTATATGTTAGTCCTACATTTTTTCTTGGGTGTCATACTTTTGGGGGACCTTGTCCTCTTTTGAGGTTATGACATATGGTTATATCACATATGATTATATATGACATACCGTTATATCTTCCTACTTATCTGGAAGATATAACACATTACAGCAATATCTTGCACTTTTATCTGGTTTGGTACCAGAGCATGGCATGCTTGTAATATTAAAGTGAATTTTCCCATAAGAAATCATGGAAACTCAGATGATTCGTTCCATAGCCCCCAAAATATTCATATAAAAATGATTACACTAATGTAATCAAACAAACAAAATAATAAAGAAAATACAGAATATAAAGAAGAAAAAAAAACAAATTAACATGCACTTACCTAAGGCTGCAATCCTAAAGATACTTCCCTGGGAGGAAGATTCATTGAACACAATAGGGCTTACTTTTGAGTAGACATTGTGAGGATTGTGCTACTCATTGTACACGGTGGGGCTTTCTTTTGAGTAGACATGCCCTCAAATCCAGAGTAACTACGGGAGCACGTAAGAGACTTTACGTGCACCCGTAGTTACTGCACCACTTAGTGAAAACCTATGGGAAATTCATATTGCAATCCAGAGTAAGGGCACAATCCAGAGCAACTACAGGGAGTCCTTGCTCCGGTGTAAGAACAATTTGCTCTGGATTGCAATATGAATTTCCCATAGGTTTTCATTAGGTGGTACAGTAACTACGGGCACACATAATGTCTCTTACGTGCACCCGTAGTTGCTCTGGATTGTAGGGTAAGTTGTTCTTACACTGGAGCAAGGACTCCCTGTAGTTACTCTGGATTGTGCTTATAGTTAATTGTTATATGCATCCCTGTGTAGTGCGCTGAATTCCCCGGTGAGACGAAGCC
This sequence comes from Cryptoblepharus egeriae, assembly GCA_030015325.1. Lineage (NCBI taxonomy): Eukaryota > Metazoa > Chordata > Lepidosauria > Squamata > Scincidae > Cryptoblepharus > Cryptoblepharus egeriae. Next base: position 1,159,155 of record JAREYC010000014.1, read on the forward strand.
GGCAAATATACTTTTCCAGATATTGTTATTGGCCGACAATGACCACCTCCATTCTCTGCCCTTGTTTCCTCCCCCTTTTATTTTTCTTTTCCTTCCTTTCCAATTTCCCGCTAAGCCTGTTGGACAAATTAAATTGTAAGTGTATAATTGTGGGCAGCCTCTCTGTATGTTCGGCGGTTACTGTGAAGATTGCCAGTTGGATTAAGCTGTACTGGAAATCCATTTTCATCTGAGTTTTTAATACCGTTGGACCTGCTGGCTTAGGATCCCAGTCTGGCTGCCAGTTCCCCAGTGTCGCGCTTGGCGGTAATTGAAATGTGTGTTTGGGATCAGGGCTACCATAATTCCGGGATTACGAGCTCCCCTCTCGACTTCATTTGGTGCGCGTGCAACAAAACTATCTTAATGGAAGAGTTGCGGGTTATTCTCTTCCCTGAAAAGAGAGTCAGCGGTAATTCGGCACCACTTACATAATGTGATACAAAGCGCCGACAACAACCCTGTAAGGTAGGCCGGCGCAACTATCCATATGTAGAGATGGGGAGGCTTGGTGAATACTGTGAATAGGCTACCAATCAAATTAATGGTTAAGATGAGATTTTATATGGAGATTTCCCAGTATTTAAATCATTATATTTTACCCATCTCTAAGATTTGGCCTCCACAGGATATCTGGGTATCTCTTCCTTGCAGCAAAAGCGATCAATAATCCTATGGCACCTTAAAGCCAGCCCATTTATCTCAAAGAAGCTACTGTGACTGTCATCATTAACTCTGCTTCATCAGACACACTGTATTTACTCAAATCTAATGCGCCGTCGAATCTAACACACACACCTATATTCGGCATCCTTCAGTCTCGAAAGACTATGGTATCGTGCTCTGATTGGAGGTCCTGAAACAGCATCTAGTGTGGCTAAAAAGGCCAATTCGAGAGTGGCAGCCCCTTCCACACTGAGGACAAATAAATTCCGTCCCCTGCCCAGGTCCCAGGTTTCGCTGCTTTTGGGTCTGTCTCTTTGCTTCAGCCTGCCGAACAAGTGTCTCTTCCAGTTGGAGAAGGCCATGCTGGGTCTTTTGCCTCCACGCTGAGCGGTCAGAGGTCAAGGTTTCCCAGCTGCTGATGTCCATTCCCAAGGCCTTTAGATCCCTCTTGCAGATGTCCTTGTATCGCAGCTGTGGTCTCCTTCTTGGGCGCTTTCCCTGCACTAATTCTCCATATAGGAGATCTTTTGGAATCCGACCATCAGCCATTCTCACGACATGCCCAAGCCAGCGTAGACGCCGCTGTTTCAGAAGTGTGAACATGCTAGAGATTCCAGCACGTTCCAATACTGTGTCATTTGAGACTTTGTCATGCCAGGTGATTCCAAGAATACGTCGGAGACAGCGCATATGGAAGGTGTTCAGCTTCCTCTCCTGCCATGCATAAAGGGTCCAAGACTCACTGCAGTACAAGAGTGTGCTCAGGACGCAAGCTCTATAGACCTGAATCTTTGTATGTTCTGTCAGCTTCTTATTAAGCCATACTCTCTTTGTAAGCCTGGAGAATGTAGTAGCTGCTTTACCAATGCGTTTATTCAGCTCAGAGTCTAGGGAGAGAGTGTCAGAGATAGTTGAGCCAAGGTACACAAAATCATGGACAACCTCCAGTTCATGTTCAGAGATTGTGATACAGGGAGGTGAGTCCACACCCTGACCCATGACTTGTGTTTTCTTCAGACTGATGGTTAGTCCAAAGTCTTGGCAGGCTTTGCTAAAACGGTCCATAAGTCGTTGAAGGTCTTCGGCAGAGTGAGCAGTAACAGCAGCGTCATCGGCGAAGAGGAACTCCCGCAAGCATTTCAGCTGGACTTTGGACTTTGCTCTTAGTCTGGAAGGATTGTAGAGTTTTCCGTCTGATCTGGTCCGGAGATAGATTCCCTCTGTTGCGTTTCCAAAAGCATGCTTCAGCATGACTGCAAAAAAGATCCCAAATAAAGTTGGTGCGAGGACACAGCCCTGCTTCACTCCACTTCGGATGTGAAAGGAATCTGATGTTAGGCCATCAAAAACTACAGTGCCCTTCATGTCCTCGTGAAAGGACCTGATGATGTTGAGGAGCTGAGGTGGGCATCCAATCTTGGGGAGGATTTTAAAAAGGCCGTCCCTACTAACCAAATCAAAAGCCTTTGTAAGGTCTATGAAGGCTACAAAGAGTGGCTGTCTTTGTTCCCTACATTTCTCTTGCAACTGTCGAAGGGAAAATACCATATCAGTGGTGGACCTGTTGGCTCGAAATCCACACTGTGATTCAGGATAGATTCTCTCTGCAAGCACCTGAAGCCTCTTCAGTATGACTCGAGCAAGCAGCTTCCCTACAACACTAAGAAGAGAGATGCCACGGTAGTTGTTGCAGTCACCCCTGTCGCCTTTGTTCTTGTACAGTGTGACAATATTAGCATCCTTCATGTCCTGTGGTACTCCACCTTCCCTCCAACAAAGGCAGAATATCTTGTACAGTTCAGTGGAAATGGTCCCTCTACAGCACCTCAGAACTTCAGCAGGGATGTTATCTTTCCCGGGTGCCTTGCCAAAAGCAAGGGAATCCAGGGCTTCGTTTAGTTCTTCTAAAGTTGGTTCACTGTCGAGCTCCTCCAAGACAGGCAGGCACTCAATGTTGTTTAATGCTTCTTCAGTTACTACATTTTCTCTGGAGTATAGCTCAGAGTAGTGCTGCACCCAGCGTGCCATCTGTTGTGCTCGGTCCTGGATGACCTCACCTGAAGCGGACTTAAGTGGGGCAGATTTCCTCACTGTTGGACCTAAGACCTGCTTGATGCCATCATACATCCCCTTGATGTTGCCTGTGTCAGCTGCTACCTGGACCTGAGAGCAAAGCTGCAGCCAATAATTGTTAGCACATCTCCTGGCAATCTGTTGGACTTTGCTACGGGCGACTCGCAGGGCTTGAAGGTTGCGCTCACTAGAACAGGCTTTATATGCAGTTAGAGCTCTCCTCTTTTCCTCAAGGGCTGGTGTCAGCTCCTCCGAGTGGGCTTCAAACCAATCTGCTGTCTTTCTAACCTGCTTACCAAAAACTGACAAGGCGGTAGTATAAACAGCATTCTTGAAATGTTCCCACCGTTCAGAAGCGTTTGCCTCAGCCGGGCCTGGGAGGATTTCCTCAAGTGCTTGGTCAAATTCCAACACTTTTTCCAGACTGCGGGTCTTGCTGATGTTAATTCGTGGTCTTCCTTCCTTCTTGGAGTGATGCAGCCTCTTTGCTTGCAGTTTTACTCTGCTGCACACCAAGGAGTGGTCAGTATCGCAATCAGCACTCTGATAGCTACGTGTGATCTTAATGTTGGGAAGGCTGGAGCGCCTGGTGAGGATCAAATCAAGCTGATGCCAATGCTTCGATCTAGGGTGTTGCCAAGACACTCTGTGTTGAGGCTTTGTGTTAAAGAATGTGTTGCTAATGCAAAAATCATGATAGCAGCAAAACTCTAGCAGGCGTTGGCCGTTTTCATTCATCTTCCCGATGCCAAAACGACCTAGACAAGCGGGCCAAGAACTATGGTCAGATCCAACTCTTGCATTAAAATCACCAAGGATAAACAATGGTTCTTTCTCAGGGATTTTCTTGATAGTGGCAGCCAGATCATCATAGAATTTGTCTTTGGATTCTGCTGAAGATGATAGTGTTGGTGCATATGTACTAATAAGAGTGACCAGCCCTACTGATGTCTGTAGCTGCAGAGACAGAATTCTTTCACTTCCTCCAGTAGGTGGGATAATGGAGCCAAGTAGGGTGTTTCTAACTGCAAAGCCAACTCCATATTCCCTAGTCTCACTTGATGGCTTTCCCTGCCAGAAGAATGAGAAGTTTCTCTCCTTAATAGATCCTGAGTCTGGCAGCCTTGTCTCCTGAAGGGCAACTATGTCCATCTGCAGTCTGCTCAGCTCCATATCAATGACAGCTGTCTTACGTACATCATCCAATTCTCGCAAGTCGTCAGAAAAGCCGGGGGTCATTGTCCGAACGTTCCAGGTGCCCAACTTAAGGGCTGAGGTTTTCTTATGTTTGTTGCATGGTGCTGAGTTGTCGATCTGCTTGTCGGTTTTCACCCTAAACCCCACGCACCCAGTGAAGTTAACAGACCGTGGCGAGGCAGCATCCTACTGGCTGGGGGCTGCCCAGCTTAAGGCGGGCGATAGCTGCCCAATGAGGCACGATGACCTCTCCCACCGTCGGAAGTAGCCCCTGGCGTCAAGCTCTTCGCCAATCGAGCAGCGACTTATAACCGGTAACTGCCACTTCCCGTGTTGTTTCCACGCTGTATGCGAGGCTGGAGTACCTCTCCAGAGCACGAAGGCCTGGGTATGTTTTTATGGGGGATAGGCTGTTACCCAAGCAGAGAATCCCCCCTCTCCACGCCACTGAAATAGTCCAATGGAGAGGCAGAGCCAATACGATTGGTTCCAGCTGCGTCGCAGGAGTTACCAGAACATGACTGTAACACAGTCACGAACTGCTTTCGGGACTCCGGCTCCGGATTTTTCCTCGAGGTTTTCTCCTGAAGCCTTTCCCATGGATGGGTATAGCCGCAAGGCAACGGAGGTTTAGTGGGAGTTTTCCTTCTCCTAGGTAGGTTTGATAAGGACTCACTCTCATGATTTATACAGTCGCATGCTTGATCCTCACATCACACTCAGTCTCGTGCTCCACTACCAGAGGCAATGCAGATCTCCCCTCCCGTACAAGCAACCAGCAGGGTAAGACCAGTGCACTGCTCCAATTCCAAACAAAGGCTGCAAACATTGAGGCATACCAGAGACCTCCCCCCACTCAAAAGAGAAGGAAAAAGAAAGGGAAAGAAAAAAAAAAAAAAAAAAAGGAAAACCAGCACCATGAGTCCCAGAGAGCCCCTCCTCCCTCACAGGAAGGATACTCTGTACACAATGGGGACCTCCCCCACTCAAAAGAGAGAAGGAAAACCAGCACCATGAGTCCCAGAGAGCCCCTCCTCTCTCACAGGAAGGAAACTCTAGAAACAACAGGGACCTCCCCCCACTCAAAAGAGAGAAGGAAAACCAGCACCATGAGTCCCAGAGCGCCCTTCCTCTCTTACAGGAAGGAAACTCTATAGACTCTAGAAACAACAGGGACCTCCCCCCACTCAAAAGAAAGAAGGAAAACCAGCACCATGAGTCCCAGAGCGCCCTTCCTCTCTCACAGGAAGGAAACTCTATAGACTCTAGAAACAACAGGGACCTTCCCCACTCAAAAGAGAGAAGGAAAAAAAGAGGAAAACCAACACCATGAGTCCCAGAGAGCCCCTCCTCTCTCACAGGAAGGAAACTCTAGAAAGCAGGGACCTCCCCCCACTCAAAAGAGAGAAGGAAAACCAGCACCATGAGTCCCAGAGCGCCCTTCCTCTCTCACAGGAAGGAAACTCTATAGACTCTAGAAACAACAGGGACCTCCCCCCACTCAAAAGAAAGAAGGAAAACCAGCACCATGAGTCCCAGAGCGCCCTTCCTCTCTCACAGGAAGAAAACGCTAGAACAACAGGGACCTCCCCCCAGTCGAAAGAGAAAAGGAGGAAAGAGAAAAACGAGTACCATGAGTCCCAGAGAGCCCCTCCTCTCTCACAGGAAGGAAACTCTAGAAACAACAGGGACCTCCCCCCACTCAAAAGAGAGAAGGAAAACCAGAACCATGGGTCCCAGACACCCACACCTCTCTCACAGGAAGGGAACTCTAGGAACAACAGGGACCTCCCCCCACTCAAAAGAAAGAGGAAAACCAGCACCATGAGTCCCAGAGAGCACCTCCTCTCTCACAGGAAGGAAACTCTAGAGACAACAGGGGCCACGCCCCACTCAGAAAGGAAAAAAGAGGAAAACTAGCACCATGAGCCCGAGAGACCCCCCTCCTCTCTCACAGGAAGGAAACTCTAGAGACAACAGGGGCCACGCCCCACTCAGAAAGGAAAAAAGAGGAAAACTAGCACCATGAGCCCCAGACACCCCCTACTCTCTCACAGGAAGGAAACTCTAGAACAACAGGAACCTCCCCCTGTTAATGGGAATAATAATGGGTATAATAATGGTATAATAATTGACTGAAAAACTCAAAAGAGAAAGGAAAAAGAGGAAACCAGCACTCAGAGGCCAAGAGAGTGTGCTCGGATAAGAGGCCAAAAATAAATAAATAAATAAATAGATAAATAGATAAATAAATAGATAAATAGATAAATAGATAAATAGATAAATAAAAAAGGAGCCCTCTCCCCCCTAGTAACCACCAGAAAACAAAGCCAAATACTTCCAGACTCCCACATGTGCTGGAATCAGAGGCAAAACAGAGGGACCCCCTCCCCCCTAGAAAACACCAGGGAAGAAGGCCAAAAACTCACTTCCAGACTCCCACATGTGCTGGAATCAGAGGCAGAACAGAGGGACCCCCTCCCCCCTAGAAAACACCAGAGAAGAAAGCCAAAATATACCTATAATCAAACACCACATTTACTCGAATCTAACGCACCATCAAATCCAATGTACACCCTATACCTATAATCAAACACCACATTAACTTGAATCTAATGCACCATCGAATCTAATTCACACCCCATACCTATAATAAAACACCACATTTACTCAAATATAATGTACCATCAAATCTAATGCACACCCTATACCTATAATAAAATACCACATTTACTCAAATCGAATGTGCCATTGAATCTAATGCACACCCTATACCTATAATAAAACACCACATTTACTTGAATCTAATGCACACCCTATACATATAAAAACACCACATTTACTCAAATCGAATGCACCATCAAACCTAAATCTAATGCACCATCAAACCACTCCTATACCTATAATAACATAGCACATTTACTCAAATCTAATGCACCATTGAATCTAATGCACACCCCATACCTATAATAAAATACCACATTTACTCGAATCTAATGTGCCATCGAATCTAATGCACACCCTATACCTATAATAAAACACCACATATACTAAAATCTAATGTGCCATCGAATCTAATGCACACCCCATACCTATAATAAAACACTACATATACTAAAATCTAATGTGCCATCGAATCTAATGCACACCCTATACCTATAATAAAACACCATATATACTAAAATCTAATGCACCATCGAATGTATTGCACACCCTATACCTATAATAAAATACCACATTTACTCGAATCTAATATACCATCAAATCTAGTGCACACCCTATACTTATAATCAAAACATCACATTTACTCGAATCTAATTAACTATTGAATCTATATGCCGAGGTGCACGGTTGCCATTCCCTTCCCATGTAGGTGGTACCTATTAATCTACTTGCATTTCCATGCTTTTGAACTGCTAGATTGGCAGGAGCTGGGCAAAGAACGGGCACTTAATCCGCCTTGTATTACTCGGGTCTCGAACCCCAACCTGCTGGTTGACATGAATGGTGTCTTAGGATGGTGTATATGTTTTCTCCCCTACTTTTGTCCTCACAACAACCCTGTGATGTAGGTGAGGCTGAGAGAACATGACTCTCAGGTCCAAGGTCACCCAGGAAGCTTAGAGGTTGCGACGGGATTGGAATGTGGTCTAGATCCGACTCCCAAACCACAACACCATCCCGTTTATAGTTATATGACGTGGTGTAAAGAAAAATGATTGGGCTGATCATTAAAAAGAATAATCACTAAAAGAATAATTATTAAAAAGATCATTAAAAAGAATAATCATATTATTGAGGGCCAATCTCCTCAATAATATGTATTTCTACAGGGCAGAAATATTTATCTCAGCCAGAATTGGGGTCCTTTTCATGTTTTGCACCATATATCTTCTTTTGGGGTATACAGAATGTTGGCTTTGAATGTAGGACAGTCTTTTGGGGCACCCCAAACCCTCCGCAAGACCTCCTGAACCCCAAATCAGGCCATGTATACACTCCGATGAACATCGTCCAACTTTCGGAGAAGAGATTTCCTATAGGACAAGCTCTAACTAGTGCAGGGGTTAGAAAGCGGGTGTGCACCCCTCACCCTGCCACCTCCTCCCTGCGGTGGTGGCCACCCGGTGTGTCTCCCTTGCGCGCGCCTGCTTTCCCTCTGCCATACGGTCCCTCCCTAATCCGTCCCCTGTTCTATTCCAGGGCTGGGATTTTCAATTAAGGATACTTACTGTGTCCCCTTCCCCCCTTCTCCTACTGCCATTTCCCTAATGAGGGGTGGCTGGTGGGAAATTAATTGTCCTGCCAGTGTGACCCTAATCCGCCTGTATGGGGGGGTTGTATGTCCAGGCTGAGGAAAAGACCTTGGCTATTTCCAGACTGCTGCTTTGTAATTAACTAACACGTGGCTTCGTTAGGCCAAGGATTACAAGAACGCTTTATTTATTTTCTTCTGACTCATTAATTTTTCTCCCCTCCAGCGCCGGGTAATTAAAAGGGTCCTTGCAAGGTGCCCGGTGGCCTCCTGTTGCCTTGCACCCCCTCTCGCCACCACTCCTAACCTGCACCCCCTCTCACCACCCCTCCTAACCGTGGATCTTGGCCACTTTGTTGTGCCCCGGTGTGGAATTAATGTTAATTAAAAGTGCATTGTTTTCAACGCTTCCTGGATTACCGTCCATGGAATATTCCTTTCCCCTGGCCTCATTTTAAGTGTATTAGCTTAAGAGGAGAGCACGGGCCAGTGTCCAGTTACGAAATAGGAAAGGATGCCACACTTGACGCAGGTCCGAGGGTTCGTCCGTCCGTCCAGGCAAAACCCCCTTGGTGATGGGCAGCATCGTTTGGCTAATAAGAATAAATTCTTTATTGTCGTTGTACTAAACACAGCGTACACATCCAACAAAATTCACAAGACACCCTGAGACCAGACCCAACTCACACCCTACAATCCCCAAGGCTACCGGCATGTGTGAACAAGGCCGTGGATAGGAGTTCATACGTATATCTGATTATCAATCCTAAAGGGTTTATTAATTATTTAGTTATTAATTATTCATCCTAAAGGGTGCAATGAAGTTTCAGGGGCAGATTAATGTCTGAATTATCAGGATCTGTAATAAAAGGTGCCTGGGTTAAGTCCTGCTGTATCCTCACAGTGGCTGTTCAGGAGTGAATAGCTGCAAGGGGTGACTTGGTTGGAAAGTGCACTCCGCACATGATCAGAGACTGGTATGTCCAGTTTTTTTAAAAAAGTTGTCGTTAATCTAAAAATTATTCACTGGAGGGCTCTGTACCGGTTTCTGAAAGAGTTTTCAATTACAATCCTAAACACACTTTCCTGGATGCAAGTATTATTAAACACAATGGGACTTACTTCTGAGTAGACATGCTTAGGATTGCACAGTTCTAATGTGTTCAATGGTTAGTTGCTTTGGGGGACCAAAATTGTGGAACATACGCAAGGCTGCATCCCTAAAGACACTTAACTTTCCTGGGACTAAGAACCTTTGAACACAATAGGGCTTTCTTCAGAGTAGACATGGTTTGGATTGTGCTCTAAATAAGAAAGTAAGCAAGCAAAGAAGCAAATAAATAAGTAATCCTAACCCTGTCTACTCAGAAGTAACCCCCATTGTGATCAGTGGGTCTTACTCCCAGGAAATTGTGTTTAGGATGCAACCTAAGTTAGGCAAATAAGAAAGTAAGGGCACAATCCTAAGCATGTCTACTCAAAAGTAAGCCTATTGTGTTCATTGGGTCCTACTCCCAGGAAAGTGTCCCTCCACAAATAAATAAGGCTGCTATCCTAACCATGTCTACTCAGAAGTAAACCCCATTGTGATCTGTGAGTCTTACTCCCAGGAAATTGTGTTTAGGATTGCAATGTAAATAAGGCAAATAAGTAAGGCACAAATCTAAACATATTCTACTCAAAAGTAAGCCACATTGTGTTCAGTGGGTCCTACTCGCAGGAAAGTGTCCCTCCACAAATAAGTAAGTAAGGCTGCTATCCTAACCCTGTCTACTCAGAAGTAAACCTCATTGTGATCAGTGGTTTTACTCCCAGGAAAGTGTGTTTAAGATTCTGGAAGTATTGAACACAATGGGGATTACTTCTGAGTAGACAGGGTTAGGATTGTGCCCTTCAAGTAAGTTTGGCTGCAATCCTAGCCACACTTTCTACAGAGTAAGAACTATTGAACACAATGGATATTACTTCTGAGTAGACATGCTTAGGATTGCACTGTAAGGAAGTAAGAATGCAATCCTAACCAGTTTAGGCTAACGTAACTCACCGGTGTCCCCACTGCAGTTGTGGGATGGGAAGGCCAAGGAGTCCCCAGGCCAGCATGGGACTTGTACCAGGACTTGTGCCAGCCTAACCAAGGGTCAGAATTGCACTGTTAAGTAAGGCTGCGATCCTAAGCCCCACTTAGGCTGGCACAAGTCCTGGCTCAAGTCCTGTGCTGGCCTGGAAGTGTCACAAAAGTGCCACAAGGCATTTCTGCGCCACTCCTGCGGGGGTTAGGCCAGTGCACAGACATGCACTAGACTTCCCACACCACCACTGGAAAGGAGAAAAGGTGAGTTGTACTGGCTTAAATTGCTTAGGATTGCACCCTAAGTAATCCCACCATATCCCAAGACAGTTTTTCCCAAACAGTGAGTTGGGACCCACTTGGGGGGGGGGGTCACCACAAATCAATTTTGTGGTTGAATGAATATACGTCCTGGAAAAAAAGCTTCTGTGTCCTCTTTTTCCTTATAAGCAGGCAGCATGTAGCCTTCTTGTAATTACTAAATTATAATGCAATAAATTACATGTAATAGTTCTAAAATAAATATACCGTGCAATCCTATTCTCATCTACTCAGAAGTAAGTTCCATGGAATTAAATGGGGCTTATTCCAGAAAAGTGCTCTTAAGGTTGAAGCCATAATGTAGCACATGAAAGCAATATACATGTGTGTTTTTAGCTTTTATTTTGTCACATCCTCCATTTTTCTTGGATGTCCTACATTTCTGGGGTTCTTGTCCTCTTTTTTTGGTTATGGCATATGGTCACCCTGTGACAGATTCTCATTTGAAACAGTGGATCCCGTTGCTAAACGTTGGAGAACAACTGTCCTAAAAGGTACAGGTGAGCTGCAGATCCTAACCATGTCTACTCAAAAGTAAACCCCATTGTGTTCAATGGGTCTTACTCCCAGGAAAGCGTCTTTAGGATTGTAACCTAAATGTCAGATCTGAACAAAATCTAAGCGCCCCCATTGCTGTTGGAGCCAATCTGGCCAAAACACCATTCAAAACAGAATGGTGTTTGGATGCTGTGACCAAGGCTGCAATCCTAAAGACACTTTCTTGGGAGCAGGACCCATTGAACACAATGGGGCTTACTTTTGAGTAGACATGGTTAGGACTGTGCTCATATTCCCTGAAAGCCAAAAAGGGTTTCCTGTTTACATGTGAGTCCATCTTGGCCACCATCAGGACTACTTGCAACCGGTTTGCGGTTGCGGTGGTTGTTAATTGGAAGGTGCAAATAACACCAAACCTGTTTGCGGGGTGTGATTTTGGAATCGATCCGTGGAATGTCACATCCGCCTGGCTGCAGAACTCAGATACACAAACCATTGGAGGGGGGAGAGTTTAAGTGGCACTGAGGATCTTGCGCCTAGGGTTGCTTGGAGAAAGTCCCAGGTTCATTCCTTATAGGGCCGGCCCAAATCCTCTAAGCACCTACGGTCAAGGACCATAGTAATAAATCGGTCCAGGACCGTAGTAATAAATTCAATTCAATTCTTCTGGTCCTGCCAAATGTGGCCTCCTTTTATCTGGTGATGTGTCAATCTCCGGCCCTTCTTCTCCATGGAATAGGAATGGGACAAGACAATGGAGTATAAGGTTGCCATATGTCCCGAAAAACATGGACAATCCCAATTTGGGGGGATTGTAACTGTATACTGGCAAATGGGACAGAACTTAAGGTCCTACTTTCGTGGAAGAGAATTACGGCAACCTTAATGGAGTGTGGAGTAGCCCCCCACTCTTCTCTCCCACACTCCTACTTGCACGATCAGCCCTGGTTCCTATATATTGTCGATTAAAAGGATCTTAAATAGCAAATCTGGCCGTGACTTTGAGTGACTGCTGCCAATCATTGCAGACAACGTTGGCCCAGGTAGACGAACAGCACGACTCAGCGCATCAGCTCCTTATGGGAAAAAACAATATTCACTTCTTCTGGACCACCCTATATAGCATCCATTATCCAGGTGAAATGTAATCATGGTCAGTCCAGTACTTTGGCCATCCACTACCTCCAACAATTCACGGCTCAAAAGTGGAGCGCGCTAGAAGGTATTCTTTGAGGCATAATGTACCTAATGATGTGGTGACATCGTAACCCTGATGTGGGTTCTCCCATTACAGCTTTGGGGCCGTGTTCCTTGTCCTGTTGAGGCTCGTCTTTGAAAAGGAAGGAATGGGGAATGCAAAGCCACAACACCTCCTCTGTAGCTGTGGCAGGGCCCAAGGGGTAGTCATGCGCCACAGTCATGTGCTACAAAACGCAGTCATGTGTCAGTCATGCTCCACTGTCTGGGGCAGGTGCATCTCAGGCCCTAACCTAGTTACACCAATGGGGGTACTTGGAACCCTTTCATTCACAAGTCGAAGGTCCCTGTTTGATCCTAACCATCCTCTCCGCAGTCTCAGGGCAGGCTGTGGTGTTAAACTGGCCATCACACCCCCAACCAGTTATGAATGTTTGGCAGAATGAATGCTTGTAGCCTCAACTGGCTTCCTCAGGAGTAAGCACGCTCAGAACTGTTAGATCAAACTGAGATGTTCTCCGTCATTCTTTCATGGCTGGAAATGTGGCTGCAATTTCATGCACAATTCCCCAAAAGGGTCTTGCCAGGGAGGAACCAGTTCCAGAAATTGGGACCAGTTGTGGATCAAAGGAGTCACTGGGAGGAATTTCATCAGTTTCTTCATCACTTTATCAGTTTCTCCTATGCCAAGTTTCTTCTGTACCAAGATTGGTACAAGTACCAAGTTCCTTCTGGGCCATTTTATTCTATCAAATGTGACGTATGGTATGACGTAGGTATCACGTACCCAGTGCACTTCAATTTGAGACACTGGTTTGCACTGGTTAATGAGAGGTGCCCTCCGGGGACACCACCGGTTTTGTGATCTGCTCTGAGCGTAGCCGATCTCACTAGATGAGACCTATATGAATGCCAGAACCTAGTGTAGGGTTACCATATGTCTTAACAAAACAAGGACAATCCCGGTTTGGGGGGATTGCATTCATATACTGCCAATGGGACAATTTTATGGAAGAGAATTACGGCAACCCTAACCAAAGAGAAGCCAAGGTATCAGGGAGCCAGGGTGCTTGACCACCGCAGTGTCTCTCCAGCACCCTTCTTTCGGAGGCATCTGGCTTCCCTCGTGTGCCCACCGAAGACCTGAAACGCCCAAGTCCCCCTGCTCCTTGGGAGGCAATCACAATTAATTGCGTCCGACATTGGGAGAGCTGGATTACTTCCATGCCACCAGCAGGATGGACATCTTGCCTAAAGTCACCTCGGCCATGCTGCCCCACGACCCCCCCTTCCCGTCCCTTCCCCCCCTCCCTGCCACACTCCCGGATTAGTCCCTGAAATATAGACGCCAGCTGACATCACCACCTCCCTTGCTTAAATCTTCCACATTTGGGTGGCACCTACCTCTTCTTCCTCTTTGCCCCCTTTCTTTCAATCCATCGCCCCCTCTGCACCTTGCCTGTCCCCATCCGCTGGGACCCCCTCTGAGGTCTGCGCCACACGTCACCCAGGTGAGCTGCTCAGGTCTGGGTATCGGCTTTGCCTACCTTCTCCTTTTTTCCCCCTTAACAGGAGATATATGATTATTTGCAACTGATCCAGATTTAGAGGGGTTTAGCTCCCTTGATAAAATTATATCTAATGATTTAAAGTCCTTACGCTTGTAATACAGCTTGGGGCGGCTTTATAGCACTTAATTAAAAGTACTGCCAGGAGTCTAGAAGGGCCATTTTTTAAAATTTTCTCCACCCCGACCAATGTGGGGTTTTCTTTTAGGTTTTCGGGGATGGAAAAAGTGCTTGAACTCTTGAGCAGGGGAAAAAATGGTTGATACTGGTGGGCCACGTGGCAATCGTTCTGGTGGTTGATAATAGGAAGAAAAGGAGAGAGAACCCATGGGAATTTTTTAGGGCAGTATTTTTAAAATGCAGACGCAAACGGACGGTGTATATTGATGGACAAAACTTTTATTCTATTCTTCCGATGATAAAGGAATTGTACAAATGACCTGTAAAACGTTGGAAACAATATAGGGGGAAAAGAAAAGGATTCTGGCATATAAGGATTTGGGTTTGTTGGCCGCCTATCAGGGATTTTCAACTAATGTGCCATGGCACACTGATGTGCTGAAAATGGTCTGCAGTTGTGTTGCGGAACGGAGGAGGCACAACCAATGGGGTTGTGTATGGTGTGCGCACCATTAGCAGAATTAAGGTGCGCAGAATTATTAAGGTGTGCACCTTAATAATTTTAGTACCTTACCATGAGATGAAATTGGTTGGAAAACACTGCTGTAGCGGTTGCCTCCAATGAGCAGGTGGTTGGACTAGATGACCTCTTAGTCCCCCAACACCCCACACTTCTAAATTCATTCATTACATAGTTTTACATTTCTTTTTTGACAGGTCATGATTATGAATTACCAAACTTGAAACTGAAGAAGGTTGGGATTTTTGGAAAGTCTTGGTGAAGTTATAGGGTTATATTTAGGGTCAGGCAGGAAAGTTGCCCCCAGGTGCATGGACCCGATGTTGTAAATGGTTCCCCCCAAACTTTCCGACTTAACTGTTGACTTTCTTGCCTGTGATTTGTTGTTCTTCTGGTTGCTCAATTCATTTTTTTGACTGCAGATTTTCTGATTTTTCTGATTATGTAAATGGAGTTTCCACAGGTTGACCATATAGGGCTGGAGAGGGTTGTCCAATCCTTGGTAATGGGGTGGTTTGGATGATCTCTTGTGACTTCCCTCTCAATGAACGGGAATGATGATACTGTATAGGGACGGTGCAAAAAATGGCAGGTGTTGAATTTAGGGAGAAAACAGTTTTCTTTAGGATATTTTGGCTGCAATCCTCGAACGTAGTCATTTGCGGCTTCGGGGGACCCCCAGTTCACCCTGTCTCCAATGAGTCTCTGGCCTGTCATAAATTATTGGAATCTGTGATGGCCTGTGGGATTTATTTATTTATTTATAATAATTATTATATTATTATTTATTATTATTCATTGCCTCTGAACAACTTATGTCTCCATGTGTTTCTGGTTGATCTCTATGCGCAAGAGGTGTGCGGCAAACTGTTCTCATGTGGTTCTATATGCCTGTATTGTATTATAAATCCACTCAGTAAAGTTAATATATTTAAATTTATTTATATGAATTCATTCATCTAATTTGGTTTCTAATGTATACATTGATGTCAGCAATTTTCAATCTTTTTCATCTCAGGGCAGACTGACAAAGCAATAATATGGTCAAGGCACACCATTGGTTTTTACCATTGACAAGGTACACCATGCTGCTAGTAGGAGGTTCGAATCCCCCACCTGCTGACCATCCATGGCAAACCAACCAACATTGTGCCATGGCACAGTGGTTGAAAATGGCTGATTTTTATACATTTATTCAAATTTTAAATGTAAATTCATTTTTTCCCCCCTGGCCATGACACAGATGTAGGGGAGATGCAGATGGAGGGATGGGCTCCAGGATGCATTTCTCTTGTTATCTTGTGTGCTCCTTGTGGCATCTGGTGGGCTACCTACCTCACAGGGTTGTTGTGAGGACCAAAAGGATGGAAAGCTATGTAATCCACCTTGGGCATTGGCTTCAGCATGGGAAAAGTGGTGTAAATATATATATATAAATAATATAATAAATAAATAATAAATAAATAATAATAAAAAATATAAATATAAATAAATATATACTTATATATATTTATATTTATATAAATATAAATAAATATATTAAATATAAACAAACAAAAATAAATAAATATATTAAATATAAACAAACAAAAATAAATAAATAAAAGAATGCGCGAACGAACAAATAAACGAACGAATGAATACAATGAGATACAGAAGACTGAACAACCCTGGCTTTTGGCCCCATCCTACAGGGCTCTTCTTATATTCTTATGCCGTGTGGACCCCCTTCCAAAACGTTTGCCCACCCATGGCTGACCATCAAGTGTGGGAGAGAAATAGGAGCCTTCAAAACATGCCTGCTTTTGGGGTGGGAAACTGGGTGTTCCCTTATATAATGGGATGGCAGATCTAGAATGGACCTTTTTTTTGGGAATCTTATTATGGCATCGACGTGCTGCCTGCTTACAAGGAAAAGGAGGATAATGTAGATTTTTTTTCCCATGACGTAAGGCGAAAAAAGAGGATGAATGTTGGAAAAAGAGGACATATCAAAAAGGAGGAGAATGAAGATTTTTTTCCCAGGAAAAAGAGGACAAGTCCTTGAAAAAGAGGATATATGGCCACCCTAAGCTCAGCACTTTTCTCCCATCCTCTTTCTCTGGCCCCATTTCTTTTCCCAGTCCAAGGAATGGAGGAAGAAGGAGGTGCCACGGAAGTGGATAGAGGTGGGCACTCTTAACCAACCTTCCACCTAAGGCAACCTCTTCAGTTGGCCTCATGGTTGGGCCAGCCCTGCGTTGCTGTGTCCGTCCCACGTATTCAGGTCAATGCAGCCACCACCTCCTGAACCAAATCCTATAACATTTCTGGAAGCAACAAAGAATGTTGTTATTTTTTTCCAATTATGTAAAGGAGAACAAAATCAGGATAAAATTAGTGTGGGCAGCTGGTGGGCTGTGCCCGCCTGTTAATAATGCTGCAATCATTGAATCGGCCTGCCCTCGCCTCCCCTTCTCCGCCTGCCTGCCATGCTCCCCCCCCCCACTTTACGCCATCTGTTAGTGCTGTGCTTATCCTTCGATTTTGGGTTCCTTGGGAGCAGCAACTGCCTTTTGCTGAAGGCGTTTGCCTGCTAAGCACATCAGGTTAACTGGGGGAACTGGGCATCTACTGGGCAAGACAAAAGGTTCCGGACTGACTACCTGGTGGGCATTTCTGACATTGCCCATTTGTGCCGCGAAAGTAACAAAGCCAAATATAATGTTCATCACTGTTAAACAGAAACCAGTTTCCCAGTCCACATTACTGGGAACCATCATTTTAATGCCAAATCTCATTTTTTCTCCCCTGAAAGTTGAAGGATCCTATACTTTCCTGGGAGTAACCAGTAGTGGGCTTCAGGGGGTTCTCACAGGTTCTATAGAACCCTTTGCTAATGAGCACTGAGAACTGGTTCTCAGGTTCTGAGAACTGGTTACTAATGGGACATAGAACCGGTTGTTAATTTAGGTTATTAGGACATAGAACCTGTGGTTAATTTATTTGAATCCCACCACTGGGAAAGACCCATTTAACACAATGGGGCTTACCTTTAAGTAGACATGGTCAGGATTGCGCTCGAAGTTTGTAAAAAGGAGTAGACGTAGAGACGCATCCTAATGTTGACACTACTATAGCTAATGTTGATTTATGACAGTGAGTCAAACTCAGGGTGACCATATCAAAAAAAGAGGACAAGCTCCCACCAAAATGTAGGACACCTTCCCAAAATGTAGGACATAACAAACTAAAAGCTAAAAACACTCAGATATGTGACTTTTACATGGTTAATTTAAACAATATGAGCAGAATCCTAACCATATCCATCAAAAGAAAGCCACATTTTGTTCAATGGGTCTTACTCCCAGGAAAGTGTTTTTAGGATTACAGCCTATATTACTTATTATTAAATTTATTACTGCAATCCTAAAGACACTTTCCTGGGAGTAAGACCCATTGAACATAATGGGGCTTCCTTTTGAGTAGACATGGTTAGGAGTGTGCTCTAAAAATTAGACATGGATATGATTGTGCTCAAAAAATTATATTACATATAGCGTGAAATCCAGAGTAACTATGGGGAGTCCTTGCTCCAGAGTAAGAACAAGTTACTCTGGATTGCAATATGAATTTACTATAGGTTTTCACTAGGTGGTGCAGTAACTATGGGTGCATGTAATGCCTCTTCCATGCTCCCGTAGTTACTCTGGATTTTGCCCATAATTTATTAATTACAAGAAGGCTACATGCTGCCTGCTCACAAGGAAAAGGAGGACATTGAAATTTTTTTCCAGGACACAAGGCTGAAAAAGAGGACACAACCTGGGAAAACAGGATCACCCCGGTTCTGCAGGATCCTCCCCCCCAACCCACACACCCATTTGGGGTGATTAGATGATCTCTTTTTCCAAGACGTGTCCTCTTTTTTTAGCCTTGTGTCCTGGAAAAGAACTTCAGTGTCCTCTTTTTCCCTGTGAGCAGGCAGCACGTAGCCTTCTTGCAATTATGCATCATAAAATAGATGTAAGCATTTTATATTTACTAATAATAGTGTCCTCCTTTTCCTTGTGAGCAGGTAGCATGTAGCCTTCTTGTAATTAATAAATTATGCAATTATAATTCTTGAGTCGGGCCAGACAGCCTGAGAAAGGCGGAATACAAATTTTTAAAATAATAATAATGCATCATAAAATATATGTAACCGTTTTATATTTAATAATAATAATAATGTTTAAATTAAGCCACACGGAAACAACAAACATGAGTGTTTTTAGCTTTTATTATTATGTCCAACATTTTTCATGGAGGAGGAGGAGGATGATGGCAGGCCTTGTCCTTTTTAGTGGTACTAAAGGTCACCCTGGACCCATCTCCAGCCCCACAATTCCAGCACCCGAAGCCAGACTAGATAGTAAAATTACAAACAACTCCAATCCTACAATTTAAAGAAGAGAGGAGGGGGTAAAAATCCAATTTCTGCCAGGGAGCAACAGCAAAATGAATCCAACTGCTTCCTTCCACTTCTTTCTGTGTCTAAGCTTCTTAAGAGAGTAATTTCAAGAGGGCTCTCCGAGGGCTCTCAAGTGAAATTTGGGGTCCTTCGCAACCCTTTAATGGTA
The DNA here is from genome assembly GCA_030015325.1 of Cryptoblepharus egeriae. Taxonomy (NCBI): domain Eukaryota; kingdom Metazoa; phylum Chordata; class Lepidosauria; order Squamata; family Scincidae; genus Cryptoblepharus; species Cryptoblepharus egeriae. The sequence continues at coordinate 1,178,278 of JAREYC010000014.1, forward strand.
TGTCGCAAACATCCTTAATCTCGTCTCATTTTGCCAGCTGCAGATGCTCTGGAGTTTTTACAATCGCCGTATTCGTACGCAAAATGAAAAATAAAAAAAGAATTCAGAACGGAGGTGGGGAAAAAAAAAGAGAAATATTTATGTTGTTCATACAACTTCTTCCTTATCGCCATAAAAATGTTTTTAATATTTCGGACTTCTTTTTGCTTGTGGGGTTTCGAAGGCAGGAAAAGAACCCTGCCAAGTATATTTGAGACACAGACCTGAGTCTACAATCTCAGGGAGTGCTTTGTCCCAGTAGCATAGCTAGAGGGGTGCAAAGCACACCCCCCCCAAATCCAGAGTAACTACGAGAGCACTAACCCTACAATCCAGAGTAACTACAAAACAGAGACAAACCTACAAAAACAGAGACGTTGTAACCCTACAAAACAGAGACATTTACGTCAACATAGTTATGGCACCATTTAGTGAAAATGGGAAATTCATATTGCAATCCAGAGTAAGTTGCTCTTACACCGGAGCAAGGACTTCCCAGAGTTACTCTGGATTTTGCCCTAAGTTTAGTAGGGAACCTCATCACAGTAGGCAAGTGGTCCCAGTTTGCCTCCACTTTAGAGCCATTCCAGGTGATGGGAACAAAACAAAGGTATATGCCTGGCTCCAACAAAGGAGGGGGTCCTTGCAAAACTCAGTGCTTTGCATACCCTCCAACCATGCAGTTGAAGCCTTGATGGGGGGAAGATTCATTTCCTTGGGAAATATGCATGCTTATTAGCATGAAAATAGATTTGAAATGTAGGAATTCAGATATTTCTAATATATTTTATTCAACAATTCATCTTCTAACGAAAAATTGTGTCCAACAATTTTTGTCTTTAGTGTCTTTAGGATTGCAGCCTTAAGAGCACAATCCTAATCAGGTCTACGCAAAAGCCCCTTTGTATTCAATGGGTCTTACTTCCAGGAAAGTGTCTTTAGGATTGGGCGTAGGTGATGCTTTAAAGTTTGGACACCATTTTTTGTTGTAAGATGAATTGGTGTAGGTGATGCTTTAAAGTTTCGACTCTAAAAATATTTCTTTGAAGCATATTTTCCCGACAATATTGTGAATCCCGAAAACTGACATGCCCTGAAATGGCACCGATTCAAACAAAATATATTCTGCTTCCATCTGATACTCCGTGTCCCGAGAAGCCAAAACGGTGACTACTATCTAAGGTTGATTTATCAAGAAGGCTGGTTTCTGAGGCTGGAACTGTGAGATTATTTATATATATTATGGTTTAAAATAAGGTTTTCTTATTTGTTTCCTGAAATAATGTAGCTTGAAACTGTAGGGATTTATAGGTCTAGAAGCTGAAAAGCTAGGACCAACATCTCCAGATGGGCAAAATCCAGAGTAACTACGGGGAGTCCCTGCTCTGGTGTTGAACACTACTCTGGATTGCAATATGAACTTCCCATAAGTTTTCACTAGGTGGTGCATTAACTACGGGTGCCCAGAAAGTCTCTTACATGCTCCTGTAGTTACTCTGGATTTGGGGGTATGGGTTGATAGCTTTAATTATTAGCCATTAGCCATTATTTTTTATTTTCTCTGTAAACCACTTTGTGAACTTGTAGTTGAAAAGTGGTTTATAAATACTGTTGATCAATCGATCGATCGATTGGAACAAACAAACAAATGAATGAACGGCCATTAATAACTAGTACGCTAGAAGCAAGCATTGACCCTACACTGAAATCTTTGCCGAAGATCAGAAACAGAGATGCTTCTCTTCCCGGCTGACGTTAATAATAGGTTCTATGTCCTCATAACCTCAATTAACAACAGGTTCTATGTCCTAATAATCTAAATGAACCTAAATGAACAACAGGTTCTATGTCCCATTCGTTTTCAGAACCAGGCGCTCATTAGCAAAGGGTTCGATGAGAAACCCCAAACTGCTTTTGGGGTATTGATAAAAAATAAATAAAAACTCGAACTGGGTGGGTTGGAAATAATTTTAAAGCCCACCTGTTTCCTCTCTTTGGCATGTTGATCCAGCTCACTTTCTAGCAAACCCTCCCAGTGCATCTAGGTCAACCTGCAAAACATACCCGTGTGTCTCCGACACATGCGTGAGCGCCGGGATGTGCCACGGCTACTAAAGAAAGCCCCACTGAACCATCGCTCTCTCCTGTTTGTTAATCGACATGAGTGTGGCTATAATTCCAATCATGTGAGAACCTTGGAGGAGATCTAAGAATGGGCCTTGCACACAGCGCACCAAATTGTTTTTGAGGACACCCTCCCCCACCACCACCGCCCCCCCCCCTTCTGTAGGGCTTAAGAGCAGAAAATCCCAAACCTTTGGATCTCAATGCCCAGAGAAGTCCTGCACTGCAGAATCTCTTACCCAGCTCTAAATCTCTTTTCAATTCAGGTTAAGCTTCTCTTTTTATTACAGATTATAGGGATCTCCCACTGTATCACTTCTGGGTTATCCTTTTAACACATTTTGCTCTTTCTAGCTGGGGTTATTTTTTGTGGTTTCCTGGGGTTGGGAAGGAGCTGCTCGTGGTTTTTCCGACTCGATCCATGCCCCAAACCAAATCTCTGTTATGCTTCCTTGCAGAGGAACTTGGCGCAACTCAATCCGGACACGTCGGGACTGGAACCGCTCCGGGGAAAAGGTAAGGATGCTTTTAGGAAAGATAGGAAAGAATGTGTGAATGGGTAGGGAGGTGTAGGTGAAAAAGAAGGCTACTCTGCCCCCTCTAGGAGTTCAGTAGATGGTGGCCAACCATGTTGAAGAAGACACAGAGTAGACAAAATTATATTTTTTATTGGTCTGATGTAAGTAGACGTGCCCCCAAATCCAGAGTAACTATGGGAGCACATAAGAGACATTACGTGCACCCGTAGTTACTGCACCTTCTAATGAAAACCTATGGGAAGTTCATATTGCAATCCAGAGTAAGTTGTTCTTACACCGGAACAAGGACTCCCCGCAGTTACTCTGGATTTTGCCCATGGAGTCATGCCAACTATGCAAGGAGGTGACTGTCATCTAGCGAAGGAGTCGTTGGTCCTTTACAGTTTAGGTACCTACCGAGGACAGCACCCGTTCCTATGAATTCCATGCAACCTGGTTGCCGGCTTACTCCTCCATCATCCTACTTTGGCCCTACAACTTAATTCTGTATTTACTCGAATCCAATGCGCCTTCGAATCTAATGCGTACCCTGTACTTATAATCAAAATACTGCATTTACTCACATTTAATTAACCATTCAATCTAACCTGCACCTTGATTGCGGAGACTGAATTTGGCTAGAAAAGGTGAGCGTTAGATTCGAGTAAATACATAGAAATCTTTGGTAACCAGAATTCTCCAGTTATGCGCCAGCGAGTCATGTAATGTATGCAAACTGGTGAGATGCTTTGGAAGATGTTGAGCACAATCCTAACCATGTCTACTCAGATGTAAGCCCCACTGTGTCCAATGGGTCTTACTCCCAGGAAAGTGTCTTTATGATTGCAGCCGTTGAGTGTAGGAAATGCATGCTGGTGAAATAATGATGACACTATTGCTTTTTATAAATGAGGAACCATCTATCTATCTATCTATCTATCTATCTATCTATCTATCTATCTATCTATCTATCTATCTATCTATCTATCTATCTATCTATCTGTCTGTCTGTCTGTCTGTCTGTCTGTCTGTGTCTGTCTGTCTGGCTGGCTGGCTGGCTGGCTGGCTGGCTGTCTACAGTATTTATATAACACTTTTCAACTAACAATGTGAATACAAGTAAATTTTATTATATTTTTTCAGTACCATCAGCTGTCTAATATGGCATGATAATTACTTTCCCCTTTTTATATTCTGGAAGTTATTCATTCTAGAGTCAGGAAATATTTTATTATCTTTAATATGATGGAAAATGGAAAAAAATGGCGCATTGATCTCTTTTTAACCAACTTGTGTATCTTTCTAACGTACACATAATTTTGAAGGGTTAGGAAGCAAAATACGGCTACAATCCAGAGTAACTACGGGAGCACGTAAGAGACATTACGTGCACCTGTAGTTACTGCACCACCTAGTGAAAACCTATGGGAAATTCATATTGCAATCCAGAGAAACTTGTTCTTACTCTGGAGCAAGGACTCCCCGTAGTTACTCTGGATTGCACCCTACATGTTGATAAGAAAAATGCAATGAGAGTAGATTGAGATTTTGGCTGAATTCTAAAGACACTTTCCTGGGAGTAAGACCCATTGAATATAAAGGGGCTTACTTTTGAGTAGACATGGTTAGGATTGTGCTCATAAGAGATGTGAATTGCAGTGCAGGTCATGTTTTAAGGTCAATGAAGATAGGAGCGATAACATCACCTTTCAATTAAGAGCACAATCCCAACCATGTCTACTCAGAAGCCCCATTGTGTTCAATGGGTCTTACTCCCAGGAAAGTGTCTTTAGGATTGCAGCCTTAGAGCACAATCCTAACCATGTCTACTCAAAAGACATGTCTACCATGTCTAAACACAATTCCTCCATTGTGTTCAAAGTGTCTTACTCCCAGGAAAGTGTCTTTAGGATTGCAGCCGTAATCAGTTATGTTTTAAAAATAGCTTTCCCATATACCATTTTCCCCACCAAAACCCATCACCCCGAAAAGGATTGCGCTCTTTGGGTGCAATCCTAACCCTAGCTATTCAGAAGTAAGTCCCATTATATTCAGTGGGGCTTACTCCCAGGAAAGTGTGTTTAGGATTGCAGCCATTGTCTCAAGTGGGAAGCTGTCATTCCTCCCTTGCAGAAGCTTTTTTCTACCTTGGGAAATAGTAGCTGAGATTTCCCCAATAGCTACATTCTTCTCTCTCATTTTAGGGTGTTTTATGTTTTTCCATAGTATATTTTATATTCTTTTGAATCTATTTATTCTATTTTGGAATACATTCTATTTATTAAGTCTTAAATTCTATTTATTATTTATTCTATTTATTAAGCAGTGAAATAGAGGGACTTTGATGTTCAGGGAAATAGAAACGGACTTTTCCAAAAAGGAAAGGCTTTTAAATTGTTTCTGTTTTATCTTAAGGTGCAATCCTATACGTACGCACACCTAGGAGTAGATCTTACTGAAGCACAATCCTAACTATGGGTGCAATCCAGAGTCATTGCTCCGACGTGAGAACAATTTACTCTGGATTGCAATATGAATTTTCCATAGGGGGTGCCATAACTACGTTGACGTAAATGTCTCTTACGTGCTCCCGCAGTTACTCTGGCTTGCAGGGTATGTCTGCTCAAAAGGAAGCCCCATTTTGTTCAATGGAACTTAATCCCAGGAAAGTGTCTTTAGGATTGTAGCCTAATTACTGCTAGTTCTACCTGTGTTAACTGCCTGTGTTAACACAGGTAGGATCACACTGTATATGTGTGCAGTTATGTGCACCAGGACACACGCACCGGGACACATACACGTATGTGTATATGTTCATGATTTTAAAGGATTTTCTTGATCTGATCCTACATAGGAAGGACAAAGGGGAAAAAATATCCCAAGCTTTTTGTTTTGTTTTAAAGGATTCTCGTTTCATTCTTGTTGCCAATATATAAATCTCTAATCCCAGACACTGCCAAGAGAGACGGGTGTTTCAACTGGAGAATATCTGGGGCAAAACAACATCTGCCCACTAAACCTTCTCCGAGACGTGCATTTTTTCCGCTAAGCCCAAAGAGAGGTTTATCAGTTTCCTTACATTAAGCGGCTCATACATTTTAGTATCTAAAATTTCAACCGTTGGAAATGGTGGTGACATGGATGTGAAACATTCCCCTCCTCCCCATAGAAATCCTTTCCAACTGTTCCCCTAAATAGATTGAATCACTTCACATTTCTATTTGGAAAAGAATCACACTTTTTAAAACTACTTTTTAAAATAAATTTCTTTTAAGACATTCTAGAGATTGAATAAATGTAGATGAATCCAATGGAATCTAAGTAGTTCTGCATCTTACCGTACAATCCAGAATAACTCCGGGAGCACGTAAGAGACATTACATATACCCGTAATTACTGCACCACCTAGTGAAAACCTATGGGAAATTCATATTCTTGCTCCAGTTCTTACACTGGAGCAAGGACTCCCCATAGTTACTCTGGATTGCACCCTTACCCCCAAATCCAGAGTAACTACGGGAGCAGGTAAGAGACTTTACGTGCACCCGTAGTTACTTCTCCACGTAGTGAAAACCTACGGGAAATCCATATTGCAATCCAGAGTAAGTTGTTTTTACACCGGAGCAAGGACTCCCTGTAGTTACTCTGGATTGCATCCTTTGTGGGGTTCCTGTAAAAAAAGGGGGAGAATTAAAGCAGTGTTCCTAAACAAGCCTATCTATTGAACTCAAGCAGGCTATTATAAGCAAACAAGTCTTGTAAGTAAGTAAAGTCCATTATCCCTACAATCCAGAGTAACTACAGGAGCATGTAAGAGACATTACGTGTACCCATAATTACTGCACCATCTATTGATAACCTATGGGAAATTCATATTGCAATCCAGAGCAAATTGTTCTTACACCGGAGCAAGGACTCCCCGTAGTTACTCTGGATTGCGCCCTATATTCAATACCATAATATACATTGAAATATATAATGTAAGCCATTATTTATACCCAGGAAAGTGTATACAGTATTGTATTGCAGTCACTCAAAGGAAATGTGATTTTTCTAGGGTGGTACTATGAGTAGTTCAGTAATTATCTAGGGTGGGAGTAATTATCAGGGAAAACAGAAGTTCATTAATACCTGATAGTTAATGATCCAGAAATGTGACAAGGCAAACGTTTCTGCTTAAACTAACAAACCAAAGGTGAAAATGAAAACATTTAATCAGATTTTGGCTGCAATCTTAAGAGCTCTTTCCTGGGAGTAAGCCCCATTGAACTCAATGGAACTTGCTTCTGAGTAGACACAAATAAGATTGCACTGTTTGTTATATTACTCAGAGCTGTTCCTGTGGACAGGCAGATCCAAGAGTTCACAAATAATGCAACTACAGAATTTTTAACCTTTTTACGAATACAGACCCAAATTGATGGCCCCGTATGTCCCAGTATGTCCCCAGTATGTATTATGAATACAGACCCAAATTGATGGCTCCGTATGTCCCAGTATGTCCCCAGTATGTATTATGAATACAGACCCAAATTGATGGCTCCGTATGTCCCAGTATGTCCCGAGTATGTATTATGAATACAGACCCAAATTGATGGCTCCGTATGTCCCAGTATGTCCCGAGTATGTATTATGAATACAGACCCAAATTGATGGCCCCGTATGTCCCAGTATGTCCCCAGTATGTATTATGAATACAGACCCAAATTGATGGCTCCGTATGTCCCAGTATGTCCCCAGTATGTATTATGAATACAGACCCAAATTGATGGCCCCGTATGTCCCAGTATGTCCCCAGTATGTATTATGAATACAGACCCAAATTGATGGCCCCGTATGTCCCAGTATGTCCCCAGTATGTATTATGAATACAGACCCAAATTGATGGCCCCGTATGTCCCAGTATGTCCCCAGTATGTATTATGAATACAGACCCAAATTGATGGCTCCGTATGTCCCAGTATGTCCCCAGTATGTATTATGAATACAGACCCAAATTGATGGCCCCGTATGTCCCAGTATGTCCCCAGTATGTATTATGAATACAGACCCAAATTGATGGCCCCGTATGTCCCAGTATGTCCCCAGTATGTATTATGAATACAGACCCAAATTGATGGCTCCGTATGTCCCAGTATGTCCCCAGTATGTATTATGAATACAGACCCAAATTGATGGCTCCGTATGTCCCAGTATGTCCCCAGTATGTATTATGAATACAGACCCAAATTGATGGCTCCGTATGTCCCAGTATGTCCCCAGTATGTATTATGAATACAGACCCAAATTGATGGCTCCGTATGTCCCAGTATGTCCCGAGTATGTATTATGAATACAGACCCAAATTGATGGCTCCGTATGTCCCAGTATGTCCCGAGTATGTATTATGAATACAGACCCAAATTGATGGCCCCGTATGTCCCAGTATGTCCCCAGTATGTATTATGAATACAGACCCAAATTGATGGCCCCGTATGTCCCAGTATGTCCCCAGTATGTATTATGAATACAGACCCAAATTGATGGCCCCGTATGTCCTAGTATGTCCCCAGTATGTATTATGAATACAGACCCAAATTGATGGCCCCGTATGTCCCAGTATGTCCCCAGTATGTATTATGAATACAGACCCAAATTGATGGCTCCATATGTCCCAGTATGTCCCCAGTATGTATTATGAATACAGACCCAAATTGATGGCCCCGTATGTCCCAGTATGTCCCCAGTATGTATTATGAATACAGACCCAAATTGATGGCTCCGTATGTCCCAGTATGTCCCCAGTATGTATTATGAATACAGACCCAAATTGATGGCCCCGTATGTCCCAGTATGTCCCCAGTATGTATTATGAATACAGACCCAAATTGATGGCCCCGTATGTCCCAGTATGTCCCCAGTATGTATTATGAATACAGACCCAAATTGATGGCTCCGTATGTCCTAGTATGTCCCCAGTATGTATTATGAATACAGACCCAAATTGATGGCCCCGTATGTCCCAGTATGTCCCCAGTATGTATTATGAATACAGACCCAAATTGATGGCCCCGTATGTCCCAGTATGTCCCCAGTATGTATTATGAATACAGACCCAAATTGATGGCTCCGTATGTCCCAGTATGTCCCCAGTATGTATTATGAATACAGACCCAAATTGATGGCTCCGTATGTCCCAGTATGTCCCCAGTATGTATTATGAATACAGACCCAAATTGATGGCCCCGTATGTCCCAGTATGTCCCCAGTATGTATTATGAATACAGACCCAAATTGATGGCCCCGTATGTCCCAGTATGTCCCCAGTATGTATTATGAATACAGACCCAAATTGATGGCTCCGTATGTCCCAGTATGTCCCCAGTATGTATTATGAATACAGACCCAAATTGATGGCCCCGTATGTCCCAGTATGTCCCCAGTATGTATTATGAATACAGACCCAAATTGATGGCCCCGTATGTCCCAGTATGTCCCCAGTATGTATTATGAATACAGACCCAAATTGATGGCTCCGTATGTCCCAGTATGTCCCCAGTATGTATTATGATTACAGACCCAAATTGATGGCTCCTTAAAACATCAGCCAGGACAGGTTGGGCAGTGTAATTATTTCCATCTTGCAGATGAGAAAGGAGAAACTGAGGCTGAAGCAACTTAAGATCTAAATGTAGACTCTCATGGGAGAGTTCGGCTCAGAGAGTCTAACCCCCCAATCCAGAGTAACTACGGGAGCACGTAAGAGACTTTGGGCACAATCCAGAGTAACGGCGAGAGCACATAAGAGACATTCCCTACAATCCAGAGTAACTACAGGAGCACGTAAGAGACATTACGTGTACCCGTAGTTACTGCATCACCTAGTGAAAACCTATGGGAAATCATATTGCAATCCAGAGCAAATTGTTCTTACACCGGAGCAAGGACTCCCCGTAGTTACTCTGGATTGCACCCATTATGTGCACCTGTAGTTACTGCACCTCCTAGTGAAAACCTATGGGAAATTCATATTGCAGTCCAGAGTAACTTGTTCTTACTCCGGAGCAAGGACTCCCCGTAGTTACTCTGGATTTCACCCCATACATGCACCTGAAGTTACTGCACCACCTAGTGAAAACCTATGAGAAATTCATATTGGAATCCAGATACACTGGAGCAAGGACTCTCCTGTAGTTACTCTGGATTTTGCCCCAAGGGTGCAATCCTATTCACGTCTACTATTCATGAAATCAATGGAACTTACTTCTGAGTAGACGTGAATAGGATTGCACTCTAAATGAGCTCAGCAGAGTCTTCTATACTCACCTGAAAAAGATAATATTCGACTCAATAAGAATGAATGTATTTCCCCATTCCATGCATTTTTCTACCAAGGTCATCAAAGACCTAACGGCCAGGTAAGTGTACTAAGGAATGTCACCTGAGTGTATTGAAATATCAAGGAATCCTTAAAAAAATCTGCAATGCTGAACTATAAGGGATTATATACATCTTTATATAATGAAATACAGTATCTGCTTGAGAACATTTTCCCCAAACAACACTGCATTCAGCTGTCTGAAGTGGACCATCTGATTTATTGTCTTCTTATGAAAGGATGCAACTTGCACAATGGTTGTGTTTTGAAATGCCCATTAACTTCTGAACGACCCCCCCTTAGGGAACACACAGACACACACACAAAAAATGGTGGGCCCCAGGCATTGGCATCGCTGGACGACAGGTACTGGGCACTGGAAGGTACCAGGGGGCAGTGATGGGCCGCAGCAAGCACCAGCAGGCGTCCTTACCAAGCACTGGGCATCCCTACCATTGGGATGGCACCAGGGGCACCACCGTGCAGCAGGCAGTGGGCAGCGGACACCACTAGACAGCTAGCTCTAGTGGGCAGGGGCGGGTACCAGCAGGCAGCACCAGATACCAGTCACCCCTACCGGGCATCATCGGGCAGCTGGCATCACTGGGCACCAGTGGGCTGCAGGCACCACCAGGGCATCACTGGGCACAATGCACCACCAAACAATGGGCAGTGGGCACCCCTATTGAGCAGCCCTACCAGGCACTAGGCACCACAGGGTAGCAGGCATCACCAGGCACCGAGCGCTGGGTACCATCAGGCACTGCACATTCCCACTGGGCACTGGGCAATGCCGGTTGGCAGTGGGTAGCAGACAGCACCAAGCATCACCCAACATCCTTACCAGACAGCAGGCACTGGGTACCAGCAGACACAAGGCACAGTGAGCAATACCAGGCAGCAGACACCATTGGGCACCACTGGGCACCAAATTGGTTCTTAGTGGGTCCTTACACCACAGAAGGAATATGCTCCCCAAATTTCATGCTTGTAGGTTCGAGGGTTGGGGCTGGGTATTTATCAGGCTGCAATCCTAAACACACTTTCCTGGGAGTAAACCCCATTGAATATAATGGGACTTACTTCTGAATAGACGGGCATAGGACTGCACCCTCCCTCAGTTAGTCTTCAATGTTAACCATAGGGACAAAAACATGTTGCACCCCTTTTCACCGCCTTAGGGGTTACATTACTAAAAACCCGTTCTTAATGGGTGCTCACATCATGGAAGAAACGCACTGCCCAAATTTCACTCTTCATATGGTACAATCCAGAGTAACTGGGGGAGCACGTAAGAGACATTACATGTACCCGTAGTTACTCCACCATCTAATGAAAACCTATGGGAAATTCATACTGCAATCCACAGCAAATTGTTCTTACACCAGAGCAAGGACTTCCGTAGTTACTCTGGATTGTGCCCTAAATCTGGCAGTTTGGGCTGGGTGTTGATGAGTTAACAATTCTTCAACGTAAAGTATAGGAACGAAAATACGTTATGCCCCTTTTCACCCCTTTCCAGTTTGAATTTCCCAGAACTAGTTCTTAGTGGGTCCTTCCATCACGGAAGACAGACCCTCCCCGGATTTCACGCTTCTAGGTCTGGTGGTCTTGACTGGGCGTTGCTGAGTAGGTCAGTGAGTCAGTGACTTTTCAATTTTATATATATGGAAGTTTGTAGAGAATAAATGCATTTCAATTTCCTTTTCTATAGAAAGGTGCAAATTGTAAATACCCCATATATAAACACCAATTTGTTCTCAGTTGCTATAATTTCAGAAAAGTTTGGGTTTGGGGATGGGGGCAGGAGCAAATTTGCAAACATCAGATTGCAAATAGGAAAGGGGAAGTAACCCCCAAGAGCCTTTTAAAATTCCCCCCTCCCAGAGGACTATCTAAGGTGCTAAATGTTAGTCTATCACTGTGCAACCCCCTCCTCTTCCTTGTTTACAGGGTCAATCAAGTCTTTCAATTAGAAGGGAAGATATATAGGGTGAGGTGTGGGGTCTCCCACTTAGGTGTCAACTGAATTATCTCTGACCTGAGACCAGATCTATTTTCTGACTCTATTAATTTTTAATCTCACAACTTGGAAGACCAAAGGGGAGGAAGAGGAAGGAAAGGGGGAAGAAGTCCACATGATAAGGACTTAAAAGAGGCGAGAAACCATTGCTGCAATCCTAAAGACACTTTTCTGGGCGTAAGACCCATTGAACACAATGGGGCTTACTTTTGAGTAAACACAGTTAGGATTGGTCACAGGTATAGAGTTGCCAGATGTCCCCCCAAATAGGGACAATCCCAATTTGGGATTGGGACAAATGGGACAGAGGGGCCTGTCCCGGTTTTGTGGAAGAGAATTATGGCAACCCTACACAAGTACTAGTTCAATGGATGAGATTCCCACTTGGTTTCTGCTACAAATCCTAATGGGAAAAGTGGAATCCATGAGCTTTGGCTTCTATTTTTGAGAAAATTGTATATACCTGGGTGGGTGATTCAAAAATATCCAGTTGAATATTGACAACAGTGGTCTGGAAATACCTTTATTGTTATTGTTTAGTCATTAAGGTTAACTCTATCTAATGTTCTCACATAATATAATATAATATAATATAATATAATATAATATAATATAATATAATATATAATTGTGACCCCCGTCCGTAGACCACAGTATGCCAGGTCACCTTATCCTCCACTGACTTCATGATGTGCCCCAAATATTTGAGCTTCAGCTTCAGTATCTGTCCTTTCAGTGAAGAGTCTGGCTCGATTTCCTGGATGTTTAACTGATTTGATCGCCTTGCAAACCAAGAGATTTTCTTCTCCAACACTATAATAATAATATGCTCTATATTAATAACAACACTGTATTAATAATAATATAATAATATATTCAAAGCTGTCATCTAGGAGGATTTCCTTCTACAGGTAGGAGGTTGGACTAGATGACCCACTGGGTTCCTTCCAACTCTACGATTCTATGATTATGGTCTAGGACGCCAGCTGTGACAGCCATACATTACTACTGGGAAACCATAGCTTTACCTAAAAGAACCTAAAAAACCTTTGGCGGGAAGCTGATAACTGAACTCTTATTAACCTAACCTAAACATCACCAACTCTTATTTTTTTTTAATGAATAATGGGATTTTTCTTTCTCATAACTTTGTGCCATTTGGTAACTAATATGATGTCCTTCTGAGATGCTCCGTCACAAACCTGGCAGCCTTACATCTTGATCTCAGGTTGGTCCTTAGATTGATATAGGGCAAATCCAGAGTAACTACAGGGAGTCCTTGCTCTGGTGTAAGAACAACGTACTCTGGATTGCAATATGAATTTCCCATAGGTTTTCACTAAGTGGTGCAGTAACTACGGGTGCACGTAAAATCTCTTACATGGGGCGCAATCCAGAGTAACTATGGGGAGTCCTTGCTCTGGTGTAAGAACAATTTGCTGTGGATTGCAATATGAATTTCCCATAGGTTTTTACTAGGTGGTGCAGTAACTACGGGTACACATAATGTCTCTTATGTGCTCCCGTAGTAACTCTGGATTGTAGGGATGCTCCCGTAGTTACTCTGGATTTGGGGGTTAGACTGAAATCCTAAAGACACTTTCCTGGGAGTAAGACCCATTGAAAACAACAATGCTTACTTATGAATAGACATGGTTAGGATTGCGCCCTTAGAAAGAAAGGGAGAACATCAGTCTGGCTCCTTTTTGGAATGATTGTGGGACAGAAAAGGAATAGAATCAATACTGTCGGCACAATGTTGTGATCAGTGGTAAGGGACACGGTTTAAGCTAAGCTTAGTTGTAAACATGCACTCATGTTGCGGGAGGTTACCCTGCTAGTTGTGACCGGTGCTCATTCCCAAAGAGCATTGTCCGAAAAAGTCTCTGCAGTCACGCAGCTGGCGTGACGAAATGCCACGTGCATGGAACTGCATGGTGCATGGTGCATGGAATGCCGTTACCTAGCCATGCAAGTGGTACCTATTCATCTACTTGCATTGAGATGCTTTTAAACTCGCAGGACCTGGGTAAGTAATGGGAGCGCAGTCCATCTTGCAGCACTCTGGTCTTCGCACACTAACCCTACAATCCAGAGTAACTATGGGAGCACATAAGAGACATTACGTGTACCCGTAGTTACTGTACCACCTAGTGAAAACCTATGGGAAATTCATTTTGCAACCCAGAGCAAATTGTTCTTACACCGGAGCAAGGACTCCCCATAGTTACTCTGGATTGCACCCTAACCTGCCGACTTTCAGGTTGTCCAGCACAGCATCCTTAACCACTGAGCTACTACTGCCCTTTTTGGGAATGTAGCTTGGTTTTATTAACCCTGACAGAATTTCTTTGTCAACTGCTTTGTGAATTTGTTAGTTGAAAATAAATAGATCTATTTTAGTTTTATAGAACTTTTTAGTTGAAAAGCGGTATATAAATACAATAGATAGATAGATAGATAGATAGATAGATAGATAGATAGATAGATAGATAGATAGATAGATAGATAGGTTCCCCTGTGCTGTTTGGACCAAGGTGACCATATGTCCTCTTTTTCCAGGACATGTCCTGGATTTTAGCCTTGTGTCCTAGAAAAAAACTTCAGTCTCCTCCTTTTCCTTGTAAGCAGGCATCATGTAGCCTTCTTGTAATTCATAGACTGTATGTTATAAATTAAATTTAATAGTTTTACATTTCATAATAATAAGGTGTTTAATGTTTTTCATGGGTGTCCTCCATTTTGGTGGTCCTTGTCCTCTTTTTTGGGTTATTGCATATGATCATCCAGTCTGGAGGAAGGAAGGACAATAGATAGATAGATAGATAGATAGATAGATAGATAGATAGATAGATAGATAGATAGTAGACCATGTACATTCCCGCTTTGAGAAGAAGTTTTAGTTTAATAATAATTTAGTTTAATTAATTAATTAATTAATTAATAATTTAGTTTAAGGGACCTACTAGGTCCCTTCCAACTCTATGATTCTATGAATAATAATAATAATAATAATAATAATAATAATAATAATAATAATAATAATAATAATAATAATTTATTGTCATTGTATAGACATACAACAAAATTCATAAGACATCCAGAGACCAGCCCCGACAACCCCCCCCAACAACACCCCCACCCAGACCCTCTTTAAACACACAACCACTGCATAGCACACCAACCCTACAATCCAGAGTAACTACGGGAGCATGTAAGAGACTTTACGTGCACCCGTAGTTACTGCACCACCTAGTGAAAACCTATGGGGAATTTATATTGCAATCCAGAGCAAATTGTTCTTACACCGGAGCAAGGACTCCCCATAGTTACTCTGGATTGCGCCCCAAGTGTAAAGTGGTATATAAATACTGCAGATAGATAGAAATATGAAAAGTAAATAGCCTTTGTTGGGCTAGTTTCAATGCAATCCTAAGCATGTCTACTCAGAAATAACCCTACAATCCAGACTAACTACAGGACATTTACGTCCACGTTGTTCCAGCACCACCTAGTGAAAACCTATGGAAAATTTATATTGCAATCCAGAGTAAATTGTTCTTACATGGGAGCAAGGACTCCCCGTAGTTACTCCGGATTTTGCCCTTAGTCCCTTTGTGTTCTTTAGTACTTACTTCCAGGAAAGTGTGGGTAGGATTGCAGCTGTGCCGCAGTCCATGGGATCACAAAGAGTCGGACACAACTTATTGACCAAACAACAAAAATAGAAATATTTGTGAGAAATATTTGCATCTCAAATAAGTTTCAACTATCAAATAAGTAACAAATAAGTAACAAATAAGTACTGTTTCAAATAAGTAACAACTATCTCTCTCCAAAACTGAGTGTTTCCTCTAACAAACAAAAGCAAAACTCAACCATTTTGCTCCTCTTCCTCTCCAAAGAAGTAGTTGCAACTTCTGCAAAATGAAAAAATAATAGCTAATTAATAACTAATAGCATATTGATGAACCATTTTTGACCCTAGCAAAAAAAAGTAGCAGCACATTTTTTTAATGTGTTGACTTAAACTTGCTAGTTTAGTTCATAATAGCCCCCCCAAAGTGTGGGGCTGATTGGCCTAATAGCATCCATTAGCTGTCCCTTTTGAGTTGCTAATGTGTTGGTCCACCTTCTCCATGTCCTTCTCCATCTATGGAGGGCCTGGGCTTTGACTGTCAATGAAGTTGGGAGATAGTCAAATTTGCAAGAAGCTCCAAAACAGCAGGGGACACTTTCCTAAATGAAACCACTCCATCTCAAGAAATCATGATGCCAGGTGTGAAGCCCCCAGACCCCCCCCCCCCATGCTGCTCATTGGTCCATTTTTCTTCCATCTCTCCTAGTTTGGGTGGTCTTCAACAACTGGTCCAAGTGGTTTTTCTCTGTTGCAGTTCCAGTTGGAGGTTGAGTGGACAGGGATAACCTAAGGAAGCACCAGGAGAGAAGAGGACAGCAAGATCTTGACCACTAGGTCAAAGCCAAGTGAGATCTTTGGTGGATTCCAACCTTCTGAGCATGATGTCCTACATCAAGCAACCACATTACGCAGTCAATGGGTTAACCTTGGCCGGACCAGGCATGGATCTGCTGCATTCAGCAGTTGGATATCCCAGTAAGTTGATTGATCCCCCCCAAACCCCAATTTTGGTCAAGGTCTTTTTTGGGGTACAAAGTCAATGTTCCAGGATGGTGGGCACTTCCATCAATGAGGTAAGTGAGATCCTTATTCTTTCTAAGAAGAATAGTATCCATTGCCTATGGACAAGGATATGGATACAAGGATATGGAATTAAATGGGCATCAGGGCAAAGGATTACCAGAGCAAAACTGATTTCCAACCACATAAGAACTGCAATCCTAAACACACTTTTTGGGAGTAAGACCCATTGAGCCTAATGGGGCTTAGTTCTGAGTAGACATGGTTCGGATTGCAGTCAAAGGGGAGAAAAACCCCACAATTTTTAAATAGCAAAATATTTTTGCTTGAGCTTGAGACAGAAATAATAGCTTCAGATGGAAATATTGCTAATGATATGCTAATGATGATAATATGCACAATTGCTAATGATATTAATATGCACAATATTGCTAATGATAATAATATGCACAATGAATGGGATATATGTGTGAGTGAGCAGTTTGTTAATGAGTGCAAAAAAATGAACATTCAATTCGATATTCAAAAAATTGAATATTCAGTTATTTTATTGTATGAAAATCAAATATTTTATAAGGTTGCTGCTGCTACTGCTCCTCTTTAGACTGTATTAATATATATTTTTTTCTTTTTTAAATGATGCTCTTAGCTGTTTTAATGTAACTGGTGTTTTTAATGGTGATTTGATATTAATTGCATTGATTTAACCACATTGTTGCAAGCCATGTTGGGCCCCTTCAGAGAGAAAAAGTGGGGTAGAAATAAGAGTAAATAAATACTCAAATAAATTAAATAAATAAATAAATTCATTACATTAAATAAATAAATTCATTAAATTTATTAAATACTCAATTCATTCAGGATATGCCTCCATAGTGTCAGGATATGCATCCATTGCAGCCACAGTGAATTTTTAGACCAAAGCATGTGCAAAGTGCAAAGTAATTTTGTCCCATTTTTTAAGAAACATTTTTTTTCTAATTTTTTTTTCTAAAAATTTGTTCATTTTTGGACAAATATGTTCCATTTTTGTAAAAAAAAAAAAAAAAGAGAACGTATCTTCAATACTGTAGTTAGATTTTTATTCCACCATAAGGCTTGGAGCTGTGTCTTCCCACCCAGTTTAGGAATGAAAGTACTTAGAGCATTATTTTATTTATTTTATTTATTTAATTTAGGTAATTATTTTATTTATTTTATTTATTTAATTTAGGTATTTATAGTCATGCCAATGCCCAAGCAAAATTACCATGTTTCTTTTTAAAAAAAAAATCAAGTATAGATTTAAAAAATCAAGTATAGATAAAAGAAGGGGGGAAAATATCAACATGGCACTAAAATACTATTTTAGTATTATTTTAGTATTTTAGTATTAAGTAGTTTAGTATTAAGTATTAGTATTTAGTAGTAAGGAAAGGAAAAACAGCATGAAAACATTAAACATTCTAACCACACTTTCCTGGGAGTAAGTACTATTAAGGCTGCAATCCTAAAGACAATTTCCTGGGAGTAAGACCCATTGAACACAATGGGGTTTACTTTTGAGTAGACAATTAGGACTGTGCTCTATGTAACAAGTCAGTCAGCCTATGGCTGAGAAAGGTAGGGTAGAAAATATTTAAATAAATAGATAGATAAATGAATGAATGAATGAATAAATAAATAAATATATATTGAACATAATGGGACTTACTTCCACATAGACATGCTTAGGATTGTACTGTCAGTCTTGAAGGATAAAGAACATTAGTGCCAGCAATAAACATAAAATTATTTGCATTACATAGTGAAAGATTAATTAATATTGAAACAGAGAGCACTCATTAAGGGCAAAATCCAGAGTAACTATGGGGAGTCCTTACTCTGGTGTAAGAACAACTTACTCTGGATTCCAATATGAATTTCCCATAAGTTTTCACTAGGTGGTGCACTAAAATCTCTTACATGCTCCCATAGTTGCTCTGGATTTGGGGGTCTGTCATTTTCCAGGGAAGCTTCAGTAGCTTCCTCTTGAGGAAGCTGCTTAGATCAGCAGATAAAGTGGCTCTGGCTGCAATCCTAAAAACACTTTCCTGGGAGAAAGCCCCGTTGATCTCAGTAGGGCTTACTTCAAGGTAGACATATATAGGATTGCAGCCTATGTTTAGCAAAAACCAATGTCATTTTTTGATTCAGCACCCCAATAAACCCAAGAATAGCAGTGCAATCCTAAGCAGGTCTACTCAGAAGGGAGTCCCACTGTGTTCAGTAGTACTTACTGTTATATAGTACTAACAGTAATTACTATTAGTAAGTATTAATAGTACTTAAGTATTAATAGTACTATTAGTAAATACTATAATAGTACTATAGTACTCCCAGGAAAGTGTGGTTAGGATTGCAGTTTAACTTTTAAGACAGCAAAATGTGTTTAAGATTATATAATTTGTACAGATTGAGGATGCAATCCCAACCAGTTTAGGCCAGCCTAACTCACCCTGTTCCCATTGTGGTGTAGGGAAAATGGCACATGTCTGTGCACTGACCTAAACTGAGTAGGGCAGAAGACATGTTTGCAAGACATGGGTCTTAAATGCCACCTAACTGGACATCTTAATGCCACCCAACAGGGCATTAGCAGTGTGGCCATATAGAATGGAGGACAGGCAATTGAAGCAGGTTTAGCTCATAATAAAAGGGTTTTAAAAGCAGCACCAGCTTCAATTCCCTCTTGACACTGATCTCCATTCTGTATGGTCACCCCGGACATTAGAGATAAATTTACAGGACTTAAAGCACAATCCTAACAATGTCTACTCAAAAGTAATCCCCGTTGTGCTCAGTGAGTCTTAATCCCAGGAAAGTGTGTTTAGGATTGCAGCCTTAACCACACAAAGGATGGCAAAGTGAACTTTATGATCTGTGGCTATTAAGTGTGCAAAGTAATTTTGGCTGCAATCCTAAAGACAGTTTCCTTGGAGTAAGACCCATCGAATTCAGTGGGGCTTACTTTTGAGTAGACATGGTTAGGATTGCACCCTTGGTCCCATTTTTTGTAGAAATAGAGCTTGCATGAGAATAATACTTGGTCCCTAAATTAAAAAATTGCAATTTAAATTTAAAGGATCACAAACCTTAAACAAAAATCCCATTCCCCCTTCCCTTCAAAAACAAAATGCTATTAGATATTTGTGCAAGATTTGAAGCATTTAGGTGACATACAGCTGAATAATTTTTATTTAATGGATGGCAAATATATGAACTTAGGGTAAGTTAAAATTTAATGTGCAGACCTCCCGGTCATTCAAGAACAGAGTGGTCTATATTGAAAAATATATATTGGGCCTGTGTAAGCTCTTGATGGACACTCCATGACTGGAGTGATGATGGGCACAATCCTAACCATGTCTACTCAAAAGTAAGCCCCATTGTATTCAATAGGTCTTACTCCCAGGAAAGTGTCTTTAGGATTGCAGATATCTGCCCCAATGGCTACAACCCTAAAGACATTTTCCTGGAAGTAAGACACACTGAATATAATGGGACTTACTTTTGTGTAGACATGGAGCACAATCCTAACCATGTCTACTCAACAGTAAGCCCCATTGTGTTCAATGGGCCTTACTTCCAAGAAAGTGTCTTTAGGATTGCAGCCATGGTTAGAATTGTGCTCAATGTTGGACACACTGTGATGCTGCACAGTCACACTGAGATAGATACAAGAGACTTGGAGCACAATCCTAATCATGTCTACTCAAAAGTAAGCCCCATTGTGTTCAGTGGGCCTTACTCCCAAGAAAGTGTCTTTAGAATCCAGCCTTTTAAAGTTTTCTCCCAGGGAAGTGTTTAGGATTGGAACCACTGTTTATTAAAATACTGTATTTAACTCGAATCTAACAATCACCTTTTCCAACCAAATACAGGGCACAATCATAAACATGTCTACTCAAAAGTAAGTCCCTTTGTATCCAATAGGTCTTACTCCCAGGAAAGTGTCTTTAGGATTGCAGCCTAAGATGAATAGATTGTGCTCAGTGTGATGCTACAGTCACACTGAGATTCATATAGAACAAGAGACTTTGAGCACAATCCTAACCATGTCTACTCAAAAGTAAGCCCCATTGTGTTCGATGGGTCTTACTCCCAGGAAAGTGTATCTAGGATTGCACAATGGGGCTTACTTTTGAGTAGACATGGTTAGGATTGTGTTCAATGTTGGATACATACAATGTGATACTTCACAGTCACACTGAGATACAGATACAAGAGACTTTGAGCACAATCCTAAACATGTCTACTCAGAAGTAAGCCCCATTGTGTTCAGTAGGTCTCACTCCCAAAAAATGCCTTTAGGATTGCAGTCCTAAAGGGAGAACTACAGTGATTTAAATTTCCCCTGCTCTTTACAATGGAATAGATGTCCATTTTCACAACAACCTTATCAGGTAGGCTGTTGCATTAAAAAAAAACCTCCCCCATTATTAGCCTAAGGCCACTTATATTTATAAGCAAAATGAGATTTAAAGAGCCCTAAAGGGAAAGCCATCAAGTGAGGCAGCATTGCCAGATTACAGTTTTTGCATACTGATCCTAACAAATGTCTTCTAAAAATCTGCAGAGCATTCTGATCACTGCTGAAAGAGTGATCATCATCATCTTCATCATCATCATCATCATCATCATCCAGAGCACAAGCTTTCTGGGGGGCATCCAGAATAAAATCAAATTATTCCTGACTTTTGAAATGCTGAATAGGTGACAAAATGCTGCAATCCTAAGTCTATTCCACTTGTCCTCAATGAGTCTTACTCCCAAGAAAGTGTATTGAGGATTGCAGTCAAAAAGGGACAGCTATTTCACCAACCTGGAGAGGAAATACCAAATCTACAATGCCAGGAAATAATTTGTTGCTAAGGTGGCAACAAAGGGCTGTGGGTGGCGCAAGTGGCTAAGTCGCTGTGCCTGTTAACCAGCAGGCCAGGGTTCGAGACCCGGGTCAGCCCCACAAGACAGGGTGAGCTCCTGTCCTTAGCCCAGCTCTGCAACGCAGCTGGATCCAATCGTATTGGCTCTGCCTTTCCATTGGACTCATTCAGTGGCGTGGAGAGGGGGATTTGCTGCTTGTATCACAGCCTATCCTCCATAACAATCTAACCCAGGCTTTCGTGCTTCGCATGCAGCGTATGCGCCGAGCACGATACCATAGTCTTCCAAGACTGACGGAGGCCTGCTTTTTATTTAAGGTGGCAACAAATTGTGCAATGCCTTTGGAAGTGATCTTCCAAATATAGAGTACAATACAGCTATTTCTAGACCACCTTTCTGGTCTTTAGACTTTAAGTTGAGTATTTTGGACTGCACCTTAGACTTTAAGTTGAGTCTTTTGGACTGCACCTTAGACTAATTTAAGTTGAGTATTTTGGATTGTACCTTAGACTTTAATTTATGTTGAGTCTTTTGTACTGAACCTTAAGACTAATTTAAGTTGAGTCTTTTGGACTGCACCTTAGACTTTAAGTTGAGTCTTTTGGACTGCATCTTAGACTTTAATTTAAGTTGAGTCTTTTGGACTGCACCTTAGACTTTAATTTAAGTTGAGTCTTTTGGACTGCACCTTAGACTTTAAGTTGAGTCTTTTGGACTGCACCTTAGACTTTAACTTGAGTCTTTTGGACTACACCTTAGACTAATTTAAGTTGAGTCTTTTGGACTGCACCTTAGACTTTAACTTGAGTCTTTTGGACTGCACCTTAGACTAATTTAAGTTGAGTCTTTTGGACTGCACCTTAGACTTTAATTTAAGTTGAGTCTTTTGGACTGCACCTTAGACTTTAATTTAAGTTGAATATTTTGGAGTGCACCTTAGACTTTAAGTTGAGTCTTTTGGACTGCACCTTAGACTAATTTAAGTTGAGTCTTTTGGATTGTAACTTAGACTTTAACTTAAGTTTAGTCTTTTGGACTGCACCTTAGACTAATTTAAGTTTAGTCTTTTGGATTGCACCTGACACAGCAATCCTAAACACACTTGGGAGCAAGACCCATTGAACACAATAGGGCTTACTTCTGAGTAGACATGGTTAGAGTTGTGCTGTCCGACTTTAATTGAAGGCAGTTTACATAGGCTGGCTGATCTAAACCCTTCAAGAGTTTTTTACAATAGTCGTTCTGTCTTTCAAGAACCAGCTACATTTGAGATGTAATCTAGACCTTAAAGATATTAGCAGAGTGAAATGCAGTGTTGGTGACACTCCCAGATCTTACCCCCTTTTAAACACACGATGTCTAGAGGGATGAACTCTGTCCCTGGGAATGGGACTGAGGATATCCCCCTTGGGGTGTCCCTATAACTGCAGCACTTTAACTGCAGCTGGTGTGATTCTTGGGCACAATATGTGGGGCACACAGCCTGATCTGCTACACTTGCTCACTCAGAATTAAGTTTTTTATTATTTATTTTATTTAAAAGATTTATATCCTGCTTTTTCTCTGTAAGCAACAGATGCCCAGTTTTGCTCAATTTGATGCAGACATACCTCTGCATGACATACCACCGAGATCATGTTTGGACCCCAGAGATCATATTAGATGTTGTAATCCTATATTCACTTTTATAAGTGATTTACCCCCAAATCCAGAGTAATTACAGGAGCACATAAGAGACTTTATGTGCACCCATCGTTACTTCACCATCTAGTGAAAACCTATGGGAAATTCATATTGGAATCCAGCGTAAGTTGTTCTTACACTGGAGCAAGGACTCCCCGTAGTTACTCTGGATTTTGCCCATAGTTGAATATATAAATATATGAATATTTTGCTGAGTATATCAATATTGTTGGTTGATTGGCAGGAAAGGATAAACTCCTTGCATGCTACTCCATGTGTTTTTCTTCCTTCCTCCCACCTTATCTAAATACTGAATGTAAGATCCTTGAGGATGGGATGAGAATTAAAGATCCTTAAGAATTTAAGATCCTTGAGAAAAATTGATGTTCTGTTTCCAGTACCTATTGCCTATAAGGTTGGTGTGTGTGTGTGTGTGTGTTTGGGTGCATGTGCATGTTGTGCATATGAGCCAGAGATGTGGTTCTGATCAAGCTACATGATGCTTATTGAATAATTAATCCGCTTTAAAGTTAATTAATAACTAATTAAATAAAGTTATTAATAACAAAGAACTTCCTTTCCATTCTCCTGCAGCCACCCCGCGGAAGCAGAGGCGAGAGCGCACAACCTTCACGCGAGCCCAACTGGATATCCTCGAGGCCCTCTTTGCCAAGACCCGTTATCCAGACATCTTCATGCGCGAAGAGGTGGCGCTGAAGATCAACCTGCCGGAGTCCAGGGTACAGGTGGGTTTGTGGTGCTGTTTTGTGACGCAGAAGCAAAGGCCAAGATGCTGACCCCATTCCCCCACTGTAAGGGGTCTCAAACTGGCGACCAAATATGCGGCACTCTCTGCTCTGCCCTACAAGCTCAGCAGAGGAGGAAGACTCTGGCTTCTTCTCTATTGCACCTGCCAGTGCAGATGGTCCAAGGGCAGCCCTGCAGGCACCAGCTCAGCAGGCGTCCAGGGCATTGAAGCCCCCACCTGATGCTGTGTAGATGCTGGATCTGACCTCACTTGTCCTTCCCAACCACCTGCTGCTCTGGAACAGTTGGCATCCAGCTCTCAGGCATCCTCTCCCCCCCCTCCAAATCCAAGTTTAAAAGGACATGTGTGGTTAGAACTGCCCGTTTTCAAGTGTTTCCCCATTTCAGATCTTTCTCCAGGATATCTCCTCTTTTTCAGTCTCACATCCTGGAAAAGAACTTACACGTCCTCCTTTTCTCTGCCTGCCCCTGCAGGCAGCACATAGCCTTCTTGTACTTAAAAAATTAAATATAATATACTAGTAGATTAATATTAATATAGAATTTAATATTAATATAATATTTAATATAATAGAATTTAATATTAATATAGAATTTAATAATAAGAAATCTAGTGTGTAAATTAACCACATGAAATCAATATAGAGTGTTTTTAGCTTTTATTTTGTCAAGTCCAACATTTCCTGGATGTCCTAAATTTTGAGGCGCCTGCTACTCTTTTGTGGTTGTGACATCAGGTCATGAGGTTCTTCTAAAGTTTGGAATGAAATGGCAAGAATCCTCCTTTTCTTTGTCTGTCTATCTGTCTGTGTCCATGACTTGTCTATGTGTCTGTGTCCAAGACACACACACACACAATCTTCATATGGTTAATTTAAACACTATATGAGTTATTAAATTTAAAACTATTACATAGAGCACAATCCTAAGCACGCCTCCTCAAAAGTAAGCCCCATTGAGTTCAGTGGGTCTTAGGTCCATATCCTAAAGTCAAATTAAGCCCTTTGCTCCGGAGCAGTTAAGCTGACTTTCCATAAGATAACACTAGTGGGTGATGTAACTGTGTGGACCCACAACTGCTCTGGATTTTGCCCATAGAGCACAATCCTAAGCATGCCTACTCAAAAGTAAGCCCCATTGACTTCAATGGGTCTTACTCCCAGGAAAATGTCTTTAGGATTGCAGCCATTATCTATCTATCTTTTCATCCATCCATCCATTGTATTCATCTATCTATCTATCTATCTATCTATCTATCTATCTATCTATCTATCTATCTATCTATCTATCTATCTATCTAACTTATCTAATATATCTATTCTAATTTATTCTGTCTAATCTATGTCTACATCTATCTAATCTATCTTATCAATCATGTTTTCCTCCTTTACATGAATACAGTTATGGAGTCATTATGATAACACAGAGTTATGCATCATAGCAAAGGAGAAATGTAGTTTACTGCTTTTTTTAAGTTGCCTGTTGACTTTTCTAAGTACCGTCCTGAACTTGTGACCACAATATTCCTGGGGGCTGACCTGAAAATTCTTTAATGTCCCATGATTTTCTCTTACGGTTTGGTGAATTTTTTGCATGGTCACAACCAATAGTGCCCTCCAGTGGTTAAAAATAACTTTCTGTTAGGTATTTATTTAAGATTTCCCATATAAACTTGGAGTTTATAAACATATGGAGTTCCATATAAGCAGGCCTCCATCAGTCTTGAAAGATTATGGTATCGCTGCATGCGTTGCATGCGAAACACAAAAGCCTGGGTTGGATTGTTATGGAGGATAGGCTGTTACCCAAGCAGCAAATCCCCCCTCTCCACGCCACTGAATTAGTCCAATGGAAAGGCAGAGCCAATAGGATTGGATCCAGCTGCCGTCGCAGAGCTGGGCTAAGGACAGGAGCTCATCCTGTCTTGTGGGGCCGACCCGGGTCTCGAACCCTGGCCTGCTGGTTAACAGGCACAGCGCCTTAACCGCTCGCACCACCCACAGCCCAAATAGAGTATAACACATAGAGAATAACAACCCACATAGAGAATAACAACCCATATAAACACCCATATAAACATATAAACTTTCCACTTTTTCCATATAAACATAAACGCCCAAGGCTGCTTACAAAGCTCCCTTCCTGCTGTCCTCACAACAACCCTGTGAGGTAGGAGGAACTAGATTTAGGGTTATCTGTCCTTGTCGTTGACTACCACCGGATAGTCCTCCCCCTGAATGCTCTTCCAATGATCCATTAGAAACTTGGCCCTTTTAAAATCTTCCCCAGGCTTCACGACCGTTTGTTTTGCTCTTCTGCCCTTGCAGGTCTGGTTCAAGAACCGCCGAGCCAAGTGCCGCCAACAGCAGCAGCAGAGCAGTGGCCAGGCCAAGGCGCGTCCAGCCAAGAAGAAGACCTCTCCTGCCCGGGAAACCAGCTCGGAGACCAGCACCAACGGGCAATACAGCCCTCCACCGGCAGGCACCTCGGTCACGCCCAGCTCCAGCGCCAGCGCCACTGTCTCTATTTGGAGCCCGGCCTCCATCTCCCCCATCCCAGATCCCCTTTCCTC
The DNA here is from genome assembly GCA_030015325.1 of Cryptoblepharus egeriae. NCBI lineage: Eukaryota > Metazoa > Chordata > Lepidosauria > Squamata > Scincidae > Cryptoblepharus > Cryptoblepharus egeriae. The sequence goes on from JAREYC010000014.1 coordinate 1,204,927, forward strand.
CTCCACCACTCCCTGCATGCAGAGGTCCACCGCCTACCCCATGACTTACACCCAGGCTCCTGGCTACACCCAGACCTACGCGGGATCTACCTCCTACTTCAGCGGCCTTGACTGCAGCTCCTACCTGTCTCCAATGCACCCCCAGCTGTCCGCTCCGGGAGCCGCCCTGAGCCCCATTGCCACCCCGACCATGGGGAGCCACCTGAGTCAGTCGCCGGCCTCCCTCTCCAGCCAGGGCTACGGCACTGCAGGGCTGGGGTTTGGCTCCGTGGATTGCTTGGACTACAAGGACCAAGCCGCCTCCTGGAAGCTCAACTTCAATGCCACCGACTGCTTGGATTACAAAGACCAGAGCTCCTGGAAATTCCAAGTCTTGTGAAGGGCAGCCAGCGTCCCTCCACCTCGAGCCAGCGTCCCACCGCCCGTCCCCTTGCATAGTGTCTTGGGACCGCATCCTCTTCTCTGCACTCTGTACATGCCCCCTTACTCTTATTCCTGTCCTCTCCTCCGTTTTCCAGACTGCTTTCCAAAGAGGAGAGGTCCTTGTTACGGGCGGCTGCCCCGGAGGGTTTTCCTTTCCTGGACCAGCTTGCAAAGACTTGGTCACCACTTGGGGTTCTGCAGAAAACTTCATCCGGCGACAGGTCAAGAAGTCGAACCCGCGCAGAAGTCAGGAACTCATGTACAGCCTTTGCTTCGTCAGACCTTGGACATGTCGGTCCTTCCGTTGTTTGGTCTGGACTCAATGACCAAAAAGTTCACAGATATTTCTCCAGGGATGAAATGTCCAAACCAGTCAAGTCTAAAGCTGGGGATTTAATTGAGATGCAAGTTCTCCGGCCACTATGAAGGATGCTTGCAACAGAGTTTTCTTTCAAAAGCTATGCTGATCTCTCTCTCTCTCTCTCTCTCTCTCTCTCTCTCTCTCTCTCTCTCTTTCTCTCTCTATATATATACTAGTGTTTAATAATAATATTAGCTTACGTTGGGTGCTCTTTGGGGAGAAAGGCAGAATACAAATCCAATGAATAACAACATAAAGTAATAATCTTCCCCCAATTCCTGTGGCGCACTGGCGGACCACTTGTGATGCGTCAGTGTGCTCCAGAACCATCATCAGACTGACCATATGTCCTCTTTTTCCAAAAGAAATCTCAATTTCCTTGTGAGCAGGCAGCGTGTTGCCTTCTTGTAATTCATACTTTATATGTAATAAATTACATATAATAGTTATAAATTTACTAATAAGTAACGTAGAGTTTAAACTCCTGAAAGCAATATATATGAGTGTTTTATATTGTTATATCCTACATTTTTGTTGGGACCTTTTGTTGGGAGAGTTTTTGGTTATTACATATGGTCACCCTGACTGTTATAGAAAACGGCTAGACTACTGAGTGGGAGAGGATGTGAGAAAGAACACCTCTTGATGTTGTTCCTCGCCATCCCACCTGTGGACTGCGCCAAAGGAAGATGAGCAGAAAAGAAGGTGAAGAAGCTGGCCAGGTCAGGTATGGACAAGTAGGATGCCACCAGCAACCAGCAGGCATTTCAGGGATACTGGGAGGTGGCCGTGCCCCTAAAGCGCCCTTTGATGTGTCCCTCCTGCCTGAAGATCATAGAGGTGGAAGTGACCCATAAGGTCATCTAGTCCAACCCTCTGCCTCCAGCAGGAAATTCTACATTTTCTCTTCTGTCATTTGCAGATGATTTTTCTAGGTTAGAATCAAGTGCTTCTTTCTGTCCATAAACGGCTTAATGGTGTCACTTCCGGACCTCATCAGGCTCCATGAATGCTAACTTCGTCCCTCTGTATGAAATGGGTTTGACATCTCTGTCCTAGACCATCTCCAGAAGGTGCCTGTCCAGTTCAGAGGAGGCTGTAGCTCAGAAGGTCCCAGTGTCCAGCATTGTCACAGCATCTGCAGGTACGGCAGAGGGGAAAAAAATCCTTCTTGAAACCCTGATATGATATACCCAAAGGTATGACTGCAGTTCCATGTGCCCAAACGTATCTGGAAGACCATTTTCTAATAGTGCGATCCTGTGTGTGTCTACTCAGAAGTGAGTTTCACTTAGGCTGCAATCCTAAAAATACTTTCCTGGGAGTAAGACCCACTGAACACAATGGGTTTTGGATAGACATGGTTAGGATTGTGCTCCAAGTTTAACCCAACTGAGAGCACAATCCTAAACCATGAGCAAAATCCTAACCACGTCTACTCAAAAGGAAGCCCCATTGTGTTCAGAGGGTCTGACTCCCAGGAAAATGTATTTAGGATTGCAGTCCTGTACATGTGTATAGGATTGCAGCTTCAGGCAATCATTAAAAAGTCAAACATTTAAAAAACCAAGATCAAAACCTAAAACTGCTCCCATCGGTTCATGGCAAATAGAAGGGGAAGAAATAGGAGTTGTGATTCATATACATACATACAAAGTCAATTACAGATTGACTGTCTCATTATAGCCCAGACAAAACGCTGGACCTAGAAGCATGAAATAAGGAGCTGAGAAGGGATTCAACACATTTGCAGCCCAAACTTAACACTGACATCCAGCCTAAATAAACTCAACATCCAGCCCCAAATCCTGCAACAGTCTGGAAGGGGTGCTCACAGTTGGGGTGGGAAATGCACAGAGTGAGAGGTTGTTGCGCATGGGGGGGTTGTTGCACATGGGGGGATGGTGCTCAGGGGGGGGGGTGGGTTGAGGCACATAGGGGGTTGATGTATATGGGGGGTTGATGTGCATGGGGGGGATGTTACCACATTCAGGGTTGATGAGCATGGGGGATGTTATGCATTCAGGGTTGATGCACATGGGAGGATGTTACACATGGGGTGTTGATGAGCATCGTGGGATTGATGCGCATGGGGGCGTGGATGAGCATGAGGGATGTTGCACATTCAGGGGGGATGATGCCCATGGGGGTGTTGCACAATGGGGGATTTGACACAGGGTGGATGGTGCATGGGGGTGTATTTTACTGCCGCAATGCAAGCACATTTTGCTAATATATATATTACATACATACATGCACACACAGTTATTCATTTACATACATGCACACATACACGTGTCCATAATCAACCCAGATTTTCTTGTGTGAAGCTCATACCCTATATGTGACATATATGATCTATATGGTTAAGACACTGTGCTTGTTAACCAGCAGGCCAAGGTTCGAGACCTGGATCCCCACAAGAAGAGGATCTCCTGCTACAGGCAGGGGGTTGGACTAGATGATCTACCGGGTCCCTTCCAACTCTGATTCTCAATATGTCAGCACTCTGCTGCTTGACAAGGGACTGTAGGTACAGAGGTGGTCCAAGCCCAGCAATGAGGCTCCAGTGAGGCTGATCAGGTCCCCTAAAGCCTCTAGCAGTTTACACAACAAAGAGGCTCTGAATGCAAAGAAATCTCTAGTAACTGCACAGCAGAGTATCTGGCATTGAGTGTCTCTTTACACAACAAAGGCACTAAATGGGGCTGAGTGTTCACCTAATGACCGAATCGCATAACAATGGGGGACCACAGAGCAGCATCCCTGTAAATTAAGTGGAGCACAGTTGGATTGCCAAATTATTCCCTTTCCTCTTAGCATTGCACCTTTGCAACACTTGTGCTTCAGGTATGTGCAAACACCTTTCTTCTTTTTGGAAGTCACATGAAACTGGTCCAAAAGTGCAGCATTGTCGATGGTGCAAAAATGCACCATTTGCAGAATGCACAACCACCACCCCTTCAATTGGGGCCCAGAACCGATGCCCCCCTTATGGTACCTTAGAACTGCCACTTCCAATTAAGTTAGTTCTACCCCTTGTGTTTGGGGAAGAAACTATTAGGGTTCCATTCCAGAACTTCCAGTGGATTTTTTAAAAATCCATATATAAAAACATATATTAAAATTTTTTTAAAAACCCATATATAAGGAAAAAAATAGATTTAAAGACCTACTTCCAAGTTTCTTGCTGTTCTGTTACACCTAATGGAATAAGGTAGTGCCTCAATATCTGTAGGGGTTTGATTCTGGAACTGAAAAATGGAATGGTTACTTGCATCTACAACAGTAGAAAAAGCAGTTTTTAAAATAGATTTGCAATGGCCATTTGTGCTGGGTCAAATGTACGTATAAAAAAATCAGTGTGTAAAAAGGTTGGACCTGTATATCTGTTGGATCACTCTTGGCCCATAATGCATTTATTTTCAAATCCAAAAGGATTTGTTCCACCTTTTTCCTTGTATTTCCTCTCTCTCTCTCTCTCTCTCTCTCTCTCTCTCTCTCTCTCCAAGTGTTGTGTAACAAATGTGGGTAGCAGTTTGCACTAGTGCAAAAAGGGGGCAAATCATCATTGGCCGGATGGTGGGTCCTCCTCCTAGTTTAGGACAGACAGATTTTTCCAGAAGCATCTATCATTATAGTTTTTTACTAGTGCTTTTGTGATCCACAGACCGTAGCCGGTTATCATGTTCTCCTTAAACTTTGTGTGCTCATTGCTGTAGAGCGGGATCTCCAAACCCTGGCCCTGGGGCCGGATGCCGCCCTGATGAGCCTCCGTCCAGCTCTGCTCTCCTCACCTTGCGGAGGTATTTTGAGGGCTGAGGATGCCACATGATCTCCTCTCTCCATCTATGAAAGTGCTTGTGAACTGGTTTGAAGATCACCCTCTCTGTGTGTTGGAAAGTGTTTATGAACTGATTTGAATTCATTCATTCACAAGTTCTGTCACTAATCATTTATGTAAATGTATTCAAATTTGATCTGTAAATAAATTCTTTTTGGGGGCCCCAATGTGGCCCTCCTGCCAAAAAGTTTAGAGAAAGCAGCTGTTAAAAGCACAGGAGCAGGGCACATATTTTTCTGATCAGTTGGCAACCGCATCTGGCCACACTGACCCCCAAATCCAGAGTAACTATGGGTGCATGTAAGAGACTTTACGTGGACCCGTAGTTACTGCACCACCTTGAGAAAACCTATGGGAAATTCATATTGGAATCCAGAGTAAGTTGTTTTTACACCGAAGCAAGGATTCCCTGTACTTACTCTGGATTTTGCTCTGACTCAAATTTGTTTGAGTATAATATAGTCCAGGCTGAGACGTCATTCAGAAATTTTATTCCTTTTAGGATTCACAAAAAATGTGAAAATCAATTTTTTGGTTAACAAAATAGATTTTTTAGAACCCAATTCTGTGCACGTCTACTCAAAAGTAAATCATATCATCATCAGTGGGGCTTACTCCCAATTAAACGCAGCTAGATTGCAGCCTTAATTGGTCTCTCTGCAATCTGAACGGCACCGAAAGTACAATCCTAACCGTGTCTACACAAAAGTAAGCCCCATTGTGTTCAATGGGTCTTACTCCCAGGAAAGTGTCTTTAGGATTGCAGCCTGAATTTGTTTTTGTTGCTTATTGTGTACATAATGAAATAGGATATTTTGTGTAGGGGAGAAGTGTGGTGTGGGGAATGATTGAAACCTAACTTTTTCCGGTTAGGGTTTCATTTCAATCGGGGTTTTTATCCCGGAAATGGTTTGATATAAGTATATGTAAGGACTATGATTATTTTATCCACCTATATGTTTTAAAAAGAACCGGGCTTTTTAAATTAAAAAAAAAGTCTATTTTGTAAAATGCTGTTAGAGATTTCTTAATTTAGCTTTCCTAGTTGTAAAAATAATTTGGGGGGTGAAATGAAATCTATCCCGTTGCTGTAGATAATAAAACAGTAAAAAGCAAGGTGTTTTTTTTTTTCTGAATGGTTTATTTATTATTGTTATAGTCTGTACAGTTACAAAATTGTTGGTGGTCTTAAAAAAAAGAGAAAAATGTTAAAAAGTAAAAAAACAAGAAATAGGTAAAAATCACAAGCGGCTCCGTGTGCTTCTTTTCTTGTTAATTAAGTACAATTAAATTAATTAAAATGGATAATTGCAAAAATTAAGGTCAAGGATACCATTTCTTGAGTACAGTCGGAATTCCTCCCGTCTGTTGGGTGGAACGGGATCTGGAAGAATCAGACAGCCTACTGATCGGAACAAAATTCTTACTATGATTGTTGTTGTTACTATTATTATCTAATTCTATATACCACTTTTCAACAAAGTATTTGATATCAGTTTCTGCTGATGATAAATACTATACATCATGCCAATTCCTGGATTCCAAAAACTCAAGTTGATTGTTTTTAAAATATGTTTTCTATTTTAATTGTTTAATTGGATTTATTAAATGCATCATTTTATATATCTGCGTTCACATCTAATGCGAACTATAAAATGAAGGTGCGTACTATAAAATGAAGTCAGTATAAATTATCCTATATCTCATACCCCCAAATCCAGAGTAGCTACGGGAGCACGTAAGAGACTTTACGTGCACCCATAGTTACTGCAGCACCTAGTGAAAACCTATGGAAAATTCATATTGCAATCCAGAGTAAGTCGTTCTTGCACCGGAGCAAGGACTCCTATAGTTATTCTGGATTTTGCCCTATATAGTTATCAATCCATTCATTACTCTGAACTTTATTATTAAAATCTTAATTACAAGAAGGCTATATGTTTCCTGCTCACAAGGAAAAGGAGGTCACAAGGAGGAAGTTTTATTCCAGGACACAAGGCTAAAGTCCAGGACGTATGGGCACCCTGGTCAAATGTGTTGGTCCAGAACAGACCACCATCTCTCTTCAGCCCAAGTATGTGCAGGGACGGCTCCAAAGGTGGGAATCCAATAAATTAACAGGTTCTATGTCCTAATCACCTAAATTAACAACAGGTTCTATGTCCCATTGGTAACCAGTTCTCAGAACCAGGCGCTCATTAGCAAAGGGTTCTATAGAACCTGTGAGAACCCCCTTGAAGCCCACCACTGATCGGCTCCAGGTGTTGGGGGGACCTTGGCAACATGCCCTCTCTGGGGATCCCCTACTGGGCACTGGGATGGATGGGTTCCAAGTCAGTGGTTAGCGTCGGGTTCAATATCGGATCCCGATTCCCCGAATTTGCCCATTTTGGGGGAAGCAAAAACTATCCAACCCCACTTCAGATCTCTTGAAAAGTCCTTGGCGAAGATGTTAGGCATGTGCCTCTTTTCTTTCGGTGCCGTGTCTCTCGGCATCGTTGCCTGGACTCAGCGACCAACTCCAACAGCACACACATGTGCGCATGGACACACGCCACCCGCCATTTGTTATTTTTACTTATCTAATTTAGCAAATGCCCCAATCCTCTTAAGGGCCCCCCCCCCATTGCACAGATTGGTAACTGAATTAGAGAGGATTAGGGAACCTGCTAAGGATGACAAATTGGTTCTTGAATGCCCAGTGACAGCTGCCCAGGGTGGTGGTGCCAGCCGCATCCTCCTGGCTAACCTTTAATTAAAGAGAACAGAGCCCATGCGCAGGTGGGAGGTGGCAATGACAAGCCCAAGGTGGGTGGACAAACCCTGTGGCACGCTGGCCAAATGTGGACAGGTACCATTTGGAGGTCACGTCCAACCTTGGTTCCTCATCCCCTGCCTCTCCCCAAAAAACTCTGTGAATGTGTTTTATCTCTATTACTTGTATTAATATTTCTATTATTTCTAATGTTCCATCAACGCACATAGTGCTGTACACAGTAACATCACCCAAAACAACAGAGCCCTGCCCCAAAGACAGCGCAGATGTTACTGCAACTACTGTATTGACGCAATCTAATGCGCCATCGAATTGAATGCGTGCACTTATAATCAAAACATATTTACTCATATGCACCGTCAAATCTAACGTGCACCACATACTTATAATCAAAAGACCACATTTACTTGGATCTACCGTAATTAACCATCAAATCTAATGCACATCCTGATTTTGGAGACTAAATTCAGCTGGAAAAGGTGAGTGTTAGATTTGAGTAAATCAGTAACTATGTAGTGCAGCGGTTCCCAAATTTAGCGTGTTTATGGGCGCAGTCCAGAGTAACTATGGGGAGTCCTTGCTCTGGTGTAAGAACAACTAACTCTGGATTCCAATATGAATTTCCCATCGGTTTTGACTAAATGGTGCAGTCACTACGGGTGCACGTAAAGTCTCTTGCGTGTTCCCGTAGCTGGATTTGGGGGTATGACATACTTCCACATGGCATCACCATGCTGCACTCACAGGACATTTCACAAGATCAGGGGGACCATATGACATAACAGAAAAGACAAGCTCCCCAAATGTAGGACATGACACACTAAAGGCGCAATCCAGAGTAACAACAGGGAGTCCTTGCTGCGGTGTAAGAACAATTTGCTCTGGATTGCAATATGAATTTCCCGTAGGTTTTCACTAGGGGAGCAGTAACTACAGGTACACGTAATGTCACTTACATGCTCCCATAGTTACTCTGGATTGTAGAGTAAGGCTACAATACAGAATAACTACGGGATCTTTTACACCGATATAGTTACGGTGCTACCTATGGGAAACCTATGGGAAATCCATAGAGCAATCCAGAGTAAATGCCTCTTATATCTTCCTGTAGTTACTCTGGATTGTAGGGTAAGACCTAAAACCTCTCATTCCAATATAGATTCCTATGTTGGCATTCCAAAAGATACAACAGTCAAATATAAATATTCGAAACTACAGGCTCATTAATAAATTGCTTATATGCGCTCATATGTATTTCTTTCATGTGGTTAATTTAAACACTATGAGCATAATCCTAAACATGCCTACGCAGAAGTAAGCCCACTTGTGCTCAGTGGGTCTTACTCCCAGGAATTGCAGCCATCCTATGACATCATTAAACTTATTAACATATAATTTTTGACATTTAAGTAACAATCCTAACCATGTCTACTTAAAAGTAAGCCGTACTGTGTTCAGTGGTTCTCACTCCCAGGAAAGTGTGTTTAGGGTTGCAGCCCTAATTTATTAATTGCAAGAATTCTACATGCTGTCCACTCACAAGGAAAAGGAGGACAATTGCTGGAATATTAAAGACACTTTCCTGGGAGTAATACCCATTGAACACAATGGGGTTTACTTTTGAGTAGACACGGATAGGATTGTTCTCAATGAAGGTTTTTCCCAGGACGGAGGGCTTAAAAAGAGGACAAGTTCTGGAAAAAAAGGAAATATGGTCACCCTGGGCAAGATCTTGCAAGATTAATGCCAACTCCAGGGTGACCAGATTCCCAAACCTCAAAAGGCGGACAAGGTCTTGGATTCCTCTTAGCCTGGCCTTTCTGGCAGACAACGGCACGTTTGCCTACTCACGAGTAAAGCCACGATATTGGGCACTTTCACTTTTCCATAGAGCTCAGTGCATATTTTTGATTTTGATTTTTTTTTGGCCCTAACTTTTGACGGGAAGGAGATATTTCAAAACCAATTTTTGCATTGGATTCTGCTCTTCGATTCGAAGCCAACGACATATGACATGCACACCATTGCAAAGTTTGAAAATGAAGCCAAAAAGGAGGACAATGAAACCCTTTTGGAGGACACCAGTCTAAAAAAGAGGACAAATCCGGAAATTTCCGGTCATATGGTCACCCTGCCTACATGTGCTTTCTTCCAGCACGTTTGGATAGCTTAGATATGCCCCCAAATCCAGAGTAACTACGGGAGCACATAAGAGACATTACGTGTACCTGTAGTTACTGTACCACCTAATGAAAACCTATGGGAAATTCATATTGCAATCCAGAGCAAATTGTTCTTACACCGGAGCAAGGACTCCCCGGAGTTACTCTGGATTGCGCCCTTAGATAGCATGTCTCTTAGATAGATACTGTAGATTTTCCATTCTATCCTAGAGGTAGTCCTACTACCTCTAGGTTCGCACCTACTCTATAGAACTGGTTGTTAGCAAGAAAGAGGACATATAAAGTTTAAAAATACCCATTTAAAAGTGGCTGCCAGATGGACAGAGAACCGGTTCTTAATTTCTTTGAATCCCATCACTGAGTATTAATAATAAATTTAATTTTTAAATTAAATTAATAAATTTAATTTTATTACTTTATGATTCAACAGATCTTGGCTGGAAACCTGGGGCCATGCAAAAAAGCTTTCCAATTGGACTGTGCCAGTCCTAAGACCCGACTGGCCCTATTTTTGTACTTCATAAATGTTTTTAAAAATGTTCCCGAACCAAAATACTTCTACATATCCAGGAAAAGGACAAAAAAAACCCCAATTTCTGTGAATTCTGCACTGCTGCGCAGCAGGTGAGCAAAAAGAGAACCGTTTTGAAATCATGGGTCCACCACTCCCATCTCTTTTGCAGTCACCGGCCGATTAAATCCTACTGGAATCCACTGAGCTCGTTCTTTCCGGGAAGCACCGAGTTCGGGTCACGTGGGCACTTACATCATCACGAGGATTATGGCCCTAATGGATTTGAAATGTTCTTCTAGGGCAGATGTGATGGTTAAAGGAGATGGTATTTTTTTCCCTTCCTCTATCAAAAAAATCCCAATTATAATGTTTTTGTCTATATATAGGTCTACTCTGCAAAAAAAAAAAAAAAGTCTAGGCAACTTACAGAGAAGTGTGGGGGTCAACAACATGAACCGCAAAACCAGTTCTTTACAGTACAGGTAGCTGCTAACTGGCAAACGTAACCAAACAGCACTGGATACACTGCAGTCTTTACAAGATATAGGGCAAAATCTAGAGTAACTGCGGGAAGTCCTTGCTCCAGTGTAAGAACAACGTACTCTGGATTGCAATATGAATTTCCCATAGGTTTTCAGTAGGTGGTGCAGTAACTATGGGTGCACGTAAAGTCTCTTAGGTACTCTTGTAGTTATTCTGGATTTGGGGGTTAGGCTGCAATCCTAAAGACACTTCCTGGGAGTAAGACTCATTGAACACATTGGGGCTTACTTTTGAGTAGACTTACCCTACACTCCAGAGCAACTACGGGAACACGTAAGAGACATTACGTGTACCCGTATTTATTGCACCACCTAGTGAAAACCTATGGGAAATTCCTATTGCAGTCCAGAGCAAATTGTTCTTACACCAGAGCAAGGAAAGTGTATTTAGGATTTCAGCTTTAAAATGGGAACTACTAGGGGCATCTTTCTCCACCAGAACACGATTCCTAATCAGTCGCTATCATTACAATATAAGGTTGCCAACTTTTTAAAAATAAAGATTCTGTTTTTAAAAATAAAGATCTGGAATTTTGACCTATTAGGAAAAAAAGTCAAGGGGCTGGGAGGGAGAGGTGACTAGTACTTTTAGGCTGCAATCCTATACACACTTTCCTAGGAGTAAGCCCCATTGGATACAAGAGACTTGCTTTAGCGTAGACATGCATAGGATTGTGTTCTTAGTGTTAAATACCCAGAAATATGTGCTCAGTTCTGTCTTGCCCTACAGTCCAGAGTAACTGCGGGAGCATAACTGTGGACGTAATTATGGCATCACCTAGTGAAAACCTATGGGAAATTCATACTGCAATCCAGAGTAAATTGTTCTTACATCAGACCAAGGATGCAGGATTGTTACTCTGGATTGCGCCCTTAGTAGGCACCAGCCAGGACTTTAACTTTACATATGCTCAGAGGTACACTTTATCTGCTGTTACAAAAAGAAAAGCAACCTGCACATGCTCAGAGGCACTATTGTCTCCTATGTCCCGATTGGTTTTTCTTTGTTTTCTTGCTCAAGGTGGGTTTGGGGGGGAAGATGGAGTTGCATTTAGGCCAGGAAGGAAGCCCTGGGTTGCTGCGGAAGGATGGATTGGAAGGAAGCTGGGAGTAGGGGGTCGGGGTCAGCAAATTTAATCTGCAAACCTGTCAGCAGGTTTTAAAGCAGAACAGTAGACAGGCAGATTGGATGTTAATCTGCCTTGATCCCCGGAGACAGATGGGTGGAGGAGACACCCGCGGAGGAGACCTTGCAAAGGTGAAGCCAGGAGGAACACAACGGCAACCCAACCGTCTGTCCCTCTTGGTGCCAGGGAGGAGACCGGAGCAGAAAGATGGAGCTGGGGGGCAAGCTGGGGAGCAGATGAGGGGAAACAAGGCTAAGCTCGGTTTAAGTGTCGTACTGATCAGCAGTGTAAGGGCAGCTCAGGCTTCAGCCGGGCCTAACGGCAGGTGTGACCTCCCAAGATCCCAAACTTAGAGTGGGTTTTCTTACCCCATCAAAGAAATTGATCGTGCCCATTTTAAGCAATCAGTGATCAAGTTTTGGTGCGTTGGCGCATGAAAGCATTTGTGTTTCGAAGACGGAAGAAGCACATTTTCTCTGATTTTGGAAGATCTACACATATATTCATTCTGTAATGGTTCCCAAAATGTGGCTCGGGACCCACCAGAGGGGTTTTGATCCTGACAAGGCAGATCAGGCGCTGTGCATCCAGGGGGAAGCAAACTACTACAAGAGGTTGTCACCTCTTCCATCAGCAAGGCTCCTCTGCTTTTTAACAGCTTGGCAGTGACTTCCAGGCTGCTCTGCCTATTTTGGAAGACTGCGGTAGAGCAGATGTGAACAGGAGGGGAGAATGGGAGGGGGTGATGGGCATGAAGCAGGCACAGATTGGCATCACTGCAGCGCCACCTTCTGTGGGAACACTGAAGGTGTACATAAACAGTAAGTATATAAGAATACTTACAGTATATACTTACTAGCAGAATGAACCCGTTGTTGCAGTGGGAGTAAAATTTCAAGAATATTTGTGGGCCCAGGGCATGGCTCTGGGCACCGGCACTGGGTGGTATTGTTGGGCACTGGCACTGGGCAGCAGGGACCAGCAGGAACTGGGCATCAAGAGGCACCATGCACTGGAGGATATTAGGGGACAATGGCAGGAAGAAGAGGGCACTGGGCATCCCTACCAAGCCACAGGCACTATCAGGCAGTGGGTACCCACCAGGTAGTGGGCATGCTTACTGGGCACCAGTGGGCAGTACCAGACATCCCCAGGCACTGCCAGTGGACTTCCAAGCACTGGGCATCAAGCACCACAAGGCACCAGTGGATAACATTGGGAAGAAGGAACCACTGGGCACCAAATCAGTTCTTACACTACAGAAGAAATATGCTCCCCAAATTTCATGCTTCTAGGTGCAGGGGTTGTGGCTGGGTGTTGATCAGTCAGTCTTCAATGTTAATATTGTATAGGGGGAAAGAAACACATTGCACTCCTTTTCGCCCCCTTTGGGATTAAATTTATAAAAACCAGTTCTTAGTGGGTGCTCACATCACAAAAGGAATATGCTCTCACTGCTGCCTTGTGCCCATTGCGCAGGGCCCAGTAGGGATGCACAGTGCCTGGTGGACCACCCCTCCTGCAAACCAGGCAATGAGCACAGGGCACGTCCAGGCACCACCAGGCGGCAGAGGGAAGCAGGTACTACTACTGAGCACCTGTCATCCCTGCCAGGCACAGGGCACCAGCAAGCAACACCAGGCAGCAGGCATCATTGGGCACCAAATAATTTCTTACTGGGTGCTTACATCACAGAAGGAATACCCTCCCCAAATTTCCTGCTTCTAGGTCTGGGGATTGGGCATTGATCAGTTAGGTTCTTCAATGTAAAGAATAGGGAGGGAAATCTTAATGGGAGATGAGCTGTTACACCTGTTTGTTATTAGCATTTAAAGGTAGACTGCCTCTGAACATGGAAGCTCAAGATCTGCAATTGTAGCCAAAGGCTTTTGTTGGTCTCCTCCATGAATTTTTTTGTTGTGTTTTGTAATCTGCTGATTGAAGTCAGCATGACAGCAAATAGTGCTTTCAAGAGGGTTGTGACAAATAGTGTGATAAAATAGTGTGAGAAGAGGGTTGCCAATACTGCCTGAAACTATTCCTGGAGATATCTCTTTTTCCTTTTCTTCTTCTTTCTTTTCTTTTCCAACCTGGTTAGCAATTTCCAAGATTGTTTTGACCAACCATTAACCATTAACCTGAAATCTCCAGGTTAATCTTCAAGGATCTGCTACACCCCCTCAAAGCAAAGTTGCCAAAAGTCACTTACGGGGGTGACATCCTAACCCCATTGCCAAAACCACAGGGCATTCTGCTTCCCATAGGTGTGCAGGGAAATGTTGACCTGCCACTACTCCTCTCTCTTTCACCCATGCAATCCCCTCTCTGTTGCACTGCTTTAGAGCTGCAATCCCAGCCCTTGTCAAAGGTTGCCAACTTTTCTCCTGTGCCTTTGCTCCTCTGTGTTTTTTTAGCAGCTTGCATGCAGAAATCCAGCAGCGCAAGCTTTTTCCTGCCGGAAAATAACTGGGAAAAGAGACACAACCCCTGCTAGAACTCTTGTTTGTCAGCCTTGCGATAAAGTCACTTGAGCAAGACTGGGGAGAAAAATTAACCTGATGGCAATCCTTGGAAGAAAACACTTAGGAGACCCACCCTTGGCATGGAGAGGTGGGGAGAGTCATGGGGTGGGAGGGTGGTGGGTCACATGAACCAGGTGAGCTTTATAGGGCAGACACACAGGTGAGCAAGATCAGCTGGCTCCAGCCTTCCTTTGGTCCAGGGTACAGGATGCACTTCTCCTTGCCCAGCTCCTCTTTGGGGCTCCTCTACATTCTACTGCTGTCTACAGCTGAAGCCGGTGAGTCTCTCTCAAACCCCACTTTTTCTTGCAATAACCCCACAGAATCCCCGCTCAGCCATGAAGCTTCTTGAGTGACCTCGGACCTATCGTTCTCAGTCTCACCTACCTCGCAGGGTTGTTGCGAGGACAAAAGGAAGGGCGGGCATAGGTATACCATCCTGAATTCTTTGGACAAAGGTATAGAAATGGTGAAATAAAAATATATTTGTAGTGCAGGTACACTTTTTTTACCTTTTACTCCAAGATATATTTTTTTATATCTTGGAGTAAAAGATATATTTTTATATTTTTTATAACTTTTTTACCTTTTACTCCAAGATATATTTAGATACACCAATGTTACCCCCTTGGTTTGAAAGGAAGGAAATGGTCACCCAAATTGTCAATTTTCAATTGAAAAATCAGGACTTTTAAAAAATGTAGGACAAAATGTAGGACGTCTGACATTTTGTCCTACATTTTAAAAATCTGGAGTAAATGTAAAGTCAGTGGTTTACTCCTGAGTAAATGTAAAGTGGCTTACTTACCTTGGCTGGGGAGGGTGTTGGGGACACTGGGGGGGGGGGCAGTTTCAGGCTGCTGCGGCTCGGTATGGCTAATTATGGCCAGCCGCAGCAACCATTTTAAAAAACATAACTGTACACATGCGCGCGCACTCTTCCTCTTCGGAAAGCTCCAACTGAGAGTGCTAGTGCTTCTCCGTGGCGGAAGTAGTAATGCTCTCCATTGGAGCTTTTGGAAGGAGAAGAGTGTGTGCACCAGCATGACTCTCCATTACCCCCAGGAATTTCATTTTTACCTCATTTGGGGTAATTTACCCCGTTCCCAGACCACTGCTGTAGTGAGTTGTATCCTACATGATGCAGGGGTGTCCAAACTTTCAACTTTAGAGTTCCTGGACCTTTAATAAACTTCTAAAAACGGGGATTTAAAAAAGGGGATTACATTTTAAAAAGGGGATTTCAGTAGGTGCTGCTTGTGATTTGTGAGATGAGAAGCTGCACCTGCTGAAATTTTCCCCACTTGTTAAAGGTTTAGGAGCCCTAAAGTTAAAAGTTTGGACACCCCTGGGTGGATGGGATGATGCCCCCTGTGCTGATTCTTTATGTGCCTCTCAGTCCCAGGTCGAAACTTTCAGCGGATCCGCCAATACGTGCAGCAATGGAGAGAGGAGCGGGCCATGCAGGACGCGTACCGTCAACTGACAGAGGGGTCACAGGATCCATTCCCCTCGGTGTTGAACACCATCATTGAGAGTACCATCGTTCAACCCCTGGATCACTTCAACAGGAAGAACCCCTTAACATTCAAACAGGTAAGAGAGGACATCAAACCCATGTATGGGTCTAAAAAGGGTCTGGGAGCCAAAGGAGGGAGCCCATAAATTTATTGGGCAGCCTAACTGCCTTTATATATTTTTATACAGGTGCAACCTTGTTAAATACAGATTTTTTTTTATACATGGTTTTGATTCAACATGAACGGCTGCTGCAAATCATAGGTTTAAAAACTGCTTTTCTACTGTTGTAGAGAGACAGTCATTGCATTCTTCAGTCCCAAAATCAAACCCTTGAAGATACTGATGCACTACCTTATTCCATTAGGCACAATGAAGGAGCATGAAACCGGAACGAGGTTCTTTAAATCTGTTTTTTATTGTTTTTAAACTACACATTTTTATCCATGGGAGGTTCTGGAACGGAACCCTAGTGGATAACAAGGACCCCTATACTGCCCTTCCTCCAAGAAGTATCAGCTGGTGTCCATAGTTCCTCCCCCCACCTTTTATCCTCACAACAACCCTGCAAGGTAGATCAGGCTGAGCAGTAACAGCTGGCCCAAGGCTAGTGAAAATTTGAACCTGGATCATTCAGGTCTAAGTCTGACTTCCAAACCGTTATACTATCCCGGCTCAGTTGTGGATGTGAAAGCACTAGTGTGGCCCATAGTGTTCATGGGGGTCCCTTATAGGATTTACCGGTACATCTCTTCTGTTTCCTTGCAATCCACAGCGATTCTGGATCTATGAGGGCTACTGGAGGCAATCTGAAGGGAACTGGAAGCGACCGGATGGGCCTGTCTTCCTCTATATTGAGGGCAACCTTCCTTTATCAAAGACGCTTTTCCAATCTGGTAGGTACTGGGGGGATCAGGAACTAAGGCTGCAATCCTATACAATGCACACATATATGGTTGCAAATCCCACTAAGGGTGCAGTCCTTTGCTTGTCTACTTGAACCCTGTGCTACTTTTCTTCAATGGGGCTTACTTCCAAGAAAGGGTGCAGTGGATTGCAGCCTGGTTGAATAAGAGTGCAATCCTAAACATACTTTTTGAGTAAGACCCACTGAATACAATGGAATTTACTTCTGGGTGTAAGACTCACTGAATATAATGGGACTTTCTTCTGGGTAGACATGGATAGGATTGTGGTCTAAGACTTCCTAATCCTATGCTGTGAAAGAGTCCCATACATAAAGAGCCTGATGGGATGTATGGTATAAAAATTCCATGTGATGTGTTTGCGTCTGTGCATGCACGGGTAACACAAAACATAGAGGTGGCGCAATAATGCACATCACCAGGTTGTGGTTAAACCTCATCCCTTTTTTATAAAAATAAAAAAAATATTTTTATTAATAAAAAATATATCTGGATTATAAATATCTGGTTTTATTAATTAAAAAAATAACTCGATAACTTGATTGTGATTTGGTGTGACAGATCTGCCTCTTGATCTATTTTGGATTTCAGGGCACCATGCGGAGATGGCCAAGAAGTACGGAGCCCTTTTGGTGGCCCTGGAGCACCGTTTTTATGGGGACAGCATCAACCCTGATGGCCTGAAAGACCACAACCTCTGGTTCCTGTCGAGCCAGCAAGCGTGAGTTGGTGCCTTGGTGAAAATATTGAAGCACCCAGTTCTGTATTTCGTGTTGCTTATGCCTGGACGCACTGGCGTATGTGGGAGCCGCTACATCTGATCCACACAGGCTGATCCAAGTTGTGCTCTTGTTGAGCCTAAAGCGTGCCTCTTCTTTGCTTCTTCTCCTTGCAGTTTGTCGGACCTTGTCACCTTCCACCAGTTAATCACCCAGAAGTACAAGCTGAAGCCAAACCACCCCTGGATTTGCTTTGGAGGCTTCTATGGAGGTTCCCTGGCTGTGTGGTTCAGACTCAAGGTGGGGGTGCCCTGTAGTGGTTGGGGCTCTTGCTATATCGGACCCTAAATTGAACCAGGGGTTAGGCTGGCATTGGAACCTCTACCAGCGGGATTGGATCCTCCACAGGAAAAATCCAGTTTTCACCCTCTGTAGCTTTCTTTTTCCAGTTTCCTCACCTGGTCTTTGCCGCCGTTGCTTCTTCAGCCCCCGTCAGAGCCCAGCTGGATTTCATGGGCTACAACCAGGTAAGAGAATCCATACCATCCTATCAATCCAGGAGAAGCCAGGCCAAATTCAGCCTCGTACAACGCACGGGGTAGACGGCTAGTGGATGAATCTTGGTATAATGTCCCTCATATGGGTTTTGCTCTCTTTGGCTCCTTAGGCTGTTGCTGCAAGTCTTCTGAACCCCGTGGTTGGTGGTTCCAAAAAGGTCAGTATACAGATGGACTCTAATTTCCCTGAATCCGGCTATTTGGGATGTGAACCAAGAGTCTTGACTTTCTGCACTCCTCCCCTGTGCTAAGATTGGATGTCTTCCAACCCTTTAGGTATACCTAAGACTGTGGGTGGCATAAGTGGTTAAGACATTGTGCCTGTTAACCGGAAGGCCAGGGTTCGAGACCTGGGTCCCCACAAGACAGGGTGAGGTCCTGTTCTTAGCCTAGCTCTGTGATGCCGCTGGATCCAATCATATTGGCTCTGCTGTTCCATTGGACTATTTCAGTGGCGTGGAGAGGGGGGGGATTTGCTGCTTGGGTAACAGCCTATCCTCCATATCAATCTACCCAGGCCTTTGTGCTTCATGTATAACATCGAGCACAATACCATAGTCTTTTGAGACTGATGGATGCCAATACATCACTGGGATCCACTTAAAAAAATTATGCTCAGTCAGGATCTACAAAAATTTTTGCACTTTCACTTTTTCATTTTCACTTTACTGAAAAATGGAAATTTTTCACTCTCCATTTGCCTCACTGAAAATAAACACATGTGCTTTGATTTCCATAGGGTTCAGTATGGTTTCCATACATTCTGTTTTGGTTTCCATCAGGTTCAGTATGTTTCCTTTATAGAGAATTACCTTGTTAGTTTCACAACACATCACATGATGAATTGTGACCCACTGATGGGTTCCGCCCATAGTTAGGGAACTATGGTACTGCATTAGGAACACTACTCTAGACCTATAGCTGCAAACCCAGGGGTCTTGACTACTGCTATTTTTCTGGAAAATAGGTGCAGGTACTCACCTGTGCGTGCATGTGTGTGTGTATACTGGTACTTGCCCATATAGGCATTGGTACTCACACAGAGGTGCCAGTACTCCGTACGTGTGAATACCCCCCCTCCCCGGAAAAGACCCCTGGTCTTGACTCTACTCTGACCATTATACCTCCTGTCTTTGTCAAAAACAAAGAGCTGCTACTTCCCCCTGAATCCTCCAGATCTTGCATTTTTCCCCGTCACACCATACACACCCTAAGCATGGACTCTCCCTCACTGGGGATCTGCTAGTCGGAGATGCTCTAGCAGGATTTCCCAGGGGGTTGGACTAGATGACCTACTGGGTCCCTTCCAACTCTAGATTCTATGACTCTCCTCTCCCCCCTGCAGTGTCTGGCGGCTGTGACTGAGGCCTTCTCCATGGTGGACAAGCTGCTGCGTGCCGGGGCGCAGGTCAGACTAGCGAAGGACTTCCGCTCCTGTATGCCTTTGGAGGGTCCCAGTGACTGCATAGTGTTGACCCGCAACCTGGCTTCGATCTTTGCAAATGCCGTTCAGTACAATGACGAAGGCGTCCCATCACTCAGCACGCACCACATGTGTGGCATCATGACTGACCACAGCAAAGGGTCCGCCTACCAGAGACTTATCGCTGTCAATGATGTAAGCAGATGTTGGGAGTGGATCAAATATCTTGCAGGGGATCCAGATTTTTTCTCCAGGATTATCCCATGAATCCCATTGCTCTGTTTAAAATTTTTCTTCTATCCCAGCTAGGATGTTCCAATTTTAGCTATGGTTGAGTTCAGGTATTATGTAGAACTGTGGTTTGTGCTAACAATAGTTAGGAACCCACACGATGGCTTGATCATCCAGATGTGCAACCATGGCTCATTGCTGCTTGCTATCATCCCAGGACCCAGAAAAGGGTGAATTTCCACTGGCTGAGCCCAGTTCAGTCAGTACCCTACCAGTACCCTACAATCCAGAGTAACTACGGGAGCATGTAAGAGACATTACATGCCCCCGTTGTTACAGCTCCACCTACGGGAAATTCATATTGCAATCCAGAGTAAATTGTTCTTACACCAGAGCAAGGACTCCCCGTAGTTACTCTGGATTGCACCCATGTTCTGTATCCTACAGTAGGAAATAGTCACGGTCTCCTCCCCCTATGGAAATATTTGTTCCCTTTCCACAGGCTGCATTGTGGTTGAACCAGGGTGACCATAGGCCGTGACCATAAAAAGAGGATAAGGCCCCCCCCCAAATGTAGGACATCCAAGCAAAATGTAGGATATGACAAAATAAAGGCTGAAAACACTCATATTTTGCCTTCATGTGGCTAATTAAACACAATATTATTATTAAACTTAAAAGTATTACATAGAATTTATTACATAGAATTCATTAATGACACTATATGTCATTTATATGACACTATATGTCAGCTATATGCTGCCTGCTTTCAAGGAAAAAGAGGACAATGATTTTTTCTGGACACAAGGCTAAAATCCAGGACATGTTCTAGAAAAAAGGGACATATGGGCACCCTAGGTTGAGCTAGCACTGGGAAGTTAAATAGGATTGTGGCCATGAGCCACAAGTGGATCCCAATGTACAGCTGGGTTAAGAGATACGTGGAAGCCTATGGGCAGCACCCAATGGAATCCCATATATACCAAGTCTGAATTTCGTATAAATGATAGAGATAGAAGAAAAAGCTGAGCTTTGAATGGGATGGTTGAGGTGCATCCTAGAGTCAGCCCTACAAAGATTTGAAATGGATTTTGGTCTTGAACTTACAATACTTGTTCAGCAACTCTTATTTGTGTTTCTAGTTGGTTCTGCACGTCTTGCACGTTCCATGTCTAGTGAACTCCTATAAGTTGGCAGTCCAGGAACTGCAAAGCACCGACATCTCCAAGTCCTTCGGAGAGAGGCAGTGGTTCTTCCAGATGTGTACGGAGTTCGGCTATTGTGAGTGACGGCAACGGTCCTACTACTGTTCTCTCTATGCTCCATCTGTCACTCTCCAGTATCCCCTCAATGCACAGGGATGTTCTCTAATAAAAACATCCATGTATTTACTCAAATCTAACGCTCACCTTTTCTAGACAAATTTAGTCTCCAAAATCAGTCTGCGTGTTAGATTCAATGGCTAATTAGATTTGAGTAAATGTGGTGTTTTGATTATAACGATAGGGTGTGCATTAGATTCGAGGGCGCATTAGATTCAAGGATATATGGTACACCAGCTCGAGAAAAAGTGTCACCAGTACACCAGTCCCTAAGGACAGGATATGATCTGCCTTTTGGGACCTGAAAGGATGGCTCCCCACCCTTCCGAAGACATGCATGTTATCCTCTCCCATTACATCTTGGTCCAGATCCTTCTCTCTCAATGGAAGTCTGGGGTGTTTAATTCCTGGAAATACCACCGACCCCAATGTGCGTTTTCTGTTATGTCCCCTTCCAGTCCCGACCTGTGAGAATGGCTGTCCTTTCTCCCAGCATGTGAACTTGGAGTACCAGCTGGACCTCTGCAGAAAGGTCTTCAACATCACCCCAGAGAGCGTCCAAAAGGCTGTGTCCTTCACCAATGAATTCTATGGGGCTGACCACCCCAAAGCCAGCCGCGTCCTTTTTGTGAATGGTAAGGAGGACAAAGAACCACCATCAGACCATACTGAGGACAGCTGTCTCCAAAGAGAACAGCGCTTGTGATGAAGGGGAGGACAAATGAAAGGGGGATGAAGTGCTCAGGCTTGCCCAGAATTTGTCCCAGGGAAATACTTTTTTAAAAATTATTTAAATGTTTTAATAGTTGCAGGTTATGGTTACACAAAAGTGAGGAAAGAAACTCTGCTTATGCTCAGAGACCTGCTAGATTGGTGCAAAGACCCACCTAGTCCCTGTATTGCATTGTGACCCACCAAATAATTTTGGAGGGGTACATAATAAGATCCTTGTACACAGTCGCCACTCTTTTGCATCTGGCATTAAAAGACAACCTGCTTCTAAACTAGGAGGTTGCATGGAGTGCTCACGGCCAGTTGGAGGCATGGAGGCATTTAGGCCAGTGCCATCACTGCATCCCATGGTAAGGAGTTCCACAGATTAATTATATAATATGGTTACATATAATCTGGCTATATATTATATGGTTATAGTTATATATTATATGGTTATGGCTGCAATCCTAAAGGCACTTTCCTGGGAGTAAGACCCACTGAACACAATGGAGCTTAATTTTTAGTAGACATGGTCTACTATGCAGGAAGAGTATGCTGGAAGAGTATGCCCTATGGCTGTTTTACACTGTGGGTGCAATCCTAACCAATTTAGGCCAGCGCAATCCACCCTTTCCCCCCCATTCCTCCACTTTTGTGACACTCCAGGCCAGCATGGACTTGCGCTGGCTTAACCAGCAGTTAGGACTGTGTTATGAATGTGCTTGTGTGTTGACTTTAGTTTCATTTGGTTTCAATCCAGGCAGGTCCATACCTGCTTGGCCCATCTACTTTTTGCCCAGATTTTATTAGGCACAGCCTATCCTTATAACCATGAAGAGTAGGAATGTACATAAAAATTAGTCCTGGTTATTAATAAAAAATTAATATTAATAAAAATTAATTAATTAAAATGAATATTAATAGAAATTATTAAAAATTAATCATGCACTGCCCTTTTCCCAGGTGACATTGACCCTTGGCGTGTCCTGAGTGTCCTGAAGAACCAGTCCGATTCAGAGGTAGCCATTTTAATCAACGGCTCTGCCAACTGTGCCGACGAGATGCCGCCAAACCCCAGGGATCCATTGCCTCTTCGGGAAGCAAGACAGGTGAGTGTGGGTCCCAGAGCCCAGTCTATGTGGATGGAGGATATTGTGGGAGAGAATGAGACTGGCACCAGTAATCTTTTTGGTTTCCTCCCTACATGTCGGTTAATGAACTGGACCACTAAAATTGGGAATCAAACGGTTCATAAAAATTATAGTGGGTCAACCTTGGAGTAATGAGCCACCTTGGAGTGGATCTGCTTTTGCATGGGAATGGCATCTGCGGATTTAAATATCCATTGATTCCAAGTCCAGACCTGGAGGGCACCCAAACCACAACCAGAAGCCACCTCTGATTTTCAGTGGTGACTTCTGCGGGGTTGCTGGGAAGACTTTGTGCAACCTCTTGAAGGACGAGGGGTGGCCATACGGTAACTCACTATAACCTTAACCTACTTTCCTTTCTAGCGGTTGTAGATGGATAGGTCCAGGCAGAGTATTGAAGCAGAGTATGCAGGAAATGGGATTGAAGCGGAGTATACAGGAAATGGGATTTTCCCTGTCATTGACCCTAATATTTGATATTTGGAGCCTTGCACCATGGTGGATCAGTTCCATATCATGTACAGTATGTTTTTCCAAGAGTACTTACGAGGAAAGTGTTAGGCACTAACAAAAATTCTTTAGGGATCCTTTAAAACTGTTTTTGCCAGTGGAAAAATTACAAGATATATTCAGATATTATAAGTTAGGAGGATGATCTATAATTTTTAAGTTCTTGTTTTTAATCTGTATATTTTTTCCATGTTAGCCTTTGGCAAAAAAAGGCAGGGTATTTTATTTAAATAAAATAAAGTGGGGTTCAAATTAATCAGATAAATCAAGGTTTATAGAGGCGGGGGGACTGTACCCATCAGGACAGAAATAATTAATAGTAAACCATCACATATTTTCTCTCTACAGAAAATTGACTCCCAGGTTGGTACCTGGCTAAAGCTAGCAAGAAACATGCAGGGAGAGAACTGAGAGGCTGAATGGGAAGAGATGGAGCTTCTTGGAGAAGACCTGCCCAACCCCAAGAGACTGTCCCAAACCTGCATTGCGTCACTTGGGAACAGTTTCTTCTGCCACCACTGTGTTTTTAAAAATTTATTTTATATTGACTTTTCAAACTGACTTTTCAAATACAGAATTTTTCAAATATAACTTATTGTCACTGGTTAATGCTTTCTTGTTGCAATTGATGGACCTGGATCCACAGGAGTGTTGGGGAAACAGTGGCTGCCAAGGGTGTCCCTTTTTTGCCATCACTTTCCTCCCCCTGGTGGGAAATGGTGGGTCACACAATGCTGCTCCTCTGCCACTAAAACGTGGAATGGGGTGGAAATGGGGAAAGAGGAATGGGATGGAGTAGGGAAAAGTCCTCTTCTCTACACATTCTCTGCTCCATTGGTGTCATTTACAAGGCAGGTGACTGAGTAACAAAAGCAGTCCCAAAGTTCAAGAATTTTTAAAAATTCAGATTTTGCATTGCTGGTGCAGCCCTCAATGATGTGCTCCATCATTTGGGGTAGGGAGTCACAGAGGACTCCAAGACCTGAGACCATAATACTTTGGGGTATGTGCTCCATCCTTTGGGGTGAGAGAGTCACAGAGGACTCTGAGAACTGTGAAACCTTAATACTCTGGGGCTGTATTGTATGCACTGGTGCTGGAAAATTGGACAGGATTGGGCTTCAGCCCAACAGCACAGATAGATGGCCACTAAAGTCCTATATAGTATAGGATTGCACCCTTTGATCTGGGAACCATTCTCTCCATCCAGTTTCAGATTCAAAGCAACCAAAGGGATTTTATGTTAGGGTTTGTTTATATTTCAACACATCGTTGCCAACGTTTCCAGCCCCAAGTTAAAAAATGTAAATGATCCCAACAAGAAATAATGCAACAAATAGGAACAGAAAATGCACCGAACTGGAGGATCAGCTGGAGCCAGAAATAAAAGCAACTTCATCAACCTCCATTACCCCAATTTAGCTTTACAGAAAAAGGGAGCTTTCATTCCCCCAAGGAAGGCCCGCAGTCAAGAGGCAGTTCTGGTTTCAAGAGGGAGGGAGTTCCACAGGCTGGTGGCCACATAAGAAAAGGACTTCTCATGGTTTGTCACACTTTCCTGGGAGTAAGACCCACTGACCACAATGGGGCTTTTAAGTAGTAATGCATATGATTGTGCTAGAAATGCATATTCTATTTTTACTATAGCTGCAGTCCTAAAGGCACTTTCCTGGGAGTAAAACCCATTGAACACAATGGGGCTGACTTTTGAGCAGACATGGTTAGGATTGTGCTTGAAGTCAAACCAGTGATGGTACCTGCAGCAAGGCTATGGTGGTCTCATGAGAAGGACAAACTGGTTTGAGGACTCACGATTAACTCCTTGCTGGCACCTTGAAATCCACCGTGACCAGTTCTTCACTGGTCATGCTTTACCATAAAACCATTATCTCCAAAATTCCAGGTGCTCATAAGTCCATCTTGATGGGAGATGAGCCATTTAGCCTAATGGTTATTGGCACTCAAAGGTACGTGAATGAACATGAGAGCCGCAGATCTACTACTGTAGGCAATGGTTTTCACTGGCCATCTCCTCCATGAATGTAGGATCTAAGGATCCTTCTTTGGAGGATCTTTAGCTGGCTTTCTCTTCCATGAATGTTGATCTCATCTCCATCATGATAGCAAATCATACCAGTGATAACAGAGGAGCAAACATTGCCTGAAACAATTCCTGGATAATTATCTTTCCTTTTCTAACTTGATTATTCCCAAGACTCAATGCAAATTTCCAAGATTGCTTTTTCCCCTTGGAGATTTGTTATGCTGATTCATGGATACTCCAGGCTAACCCCCCACACCAAACCTCTGGCCAAAAATCACATGCAGGCTGACATCATGATCACATTGCAGAAACCACAAAGCACTTCTGCCTTCCTTTGGTGGAAAAGTTGACATCCCACTACTCCAAGGTGACCCAAAGTCCCCTTTTTCCAGGACATGTCCTCTTTTTCAGCCCCGTGTCCCGTAAAAAAATAAATAATATATATTATAGTCATCCTTTACCTTGTGAGCAGGCAGCACGTAGCCTGTATGTAATTCATAAATTATTGCTGCAATCCTAAACCCCAGGTAGGGCAGAAAAAGTGCCGGCAAAAGTCTCATGCTGGCCTGGGGATGTCACAAAAACTTCTGTGCCACTTCTCGGGAGTTAAGACCAGGGTGGAGACATGCTCCAGCCTCCCCACACCACTATGGGAATGGGGAGCGGGTGAGTCGTGCCAGCCTAAATTGGTTAGGATTGCACCCCATATGTAATAAATTATAAGTCATAGTTTAAAATGTAATAATAAGCAATACGGTGTTTAAATTAACCACATGAAAGCAATACATATGAGTGTTTAGCTTTAATTTTGTCAAGTCCTACATCTTTCTTGGGTGTCCTATGTTTTGTCCTTTTTTAGGTTATGTTGTATGGTCACCCTGCCCTACTTCTCTCACCCATGCAATCCCTTCTCTGATGCACTGCTTTGAAGCTGATATTCCAGGCTTTATTTATAAAAGGTTGCCAACTTTTTCCATTGCCTCTGTTTCTCTGCATTTGTGTTTTTCCCCCAGCGGCATGCAAGCAGAAATCTAGCAGCGCAGGCTTTTTCCTGCTAAGAGATAACTGGGAGGAGGAAGCCCTGCACCCCCAGCCATAGAATATCTATTGCTCAGCCTAGTGATAAGAGTCACTTGAGCAAGACTGGGAAAAAAATTAACCTGATGGCAATCCTTCTGGAATTTAAATCCCTTCTTTGACCCTTTTTGCAAGCAAAGGTGGGGAGGGGGCTGGCAGAGTGATGGGGTGGGAGGGTAGAGGATCACATGAGCCAGGTGAGCTTTATAGGGCAAGGTACACAGGTGAGCAAGCTGGAGTTGGCTCTAGCCTTCCTTTGGTCCAGAGTGCAAGATGCTCTTCTCCTTGCCCAGCTCCTCACTGGGGCTCCTCTGCCTTCTGCTGCTGTCTGTAGCAGAAGCAGGTAAGTCTCTACTGAACCCCAACTTTTCCTATAACAACCCCATAGGATTGCCTTGCAAATGGGAAGCTAGATCAAGCACTGGACATTTTTTTTACCTAGTATGTGATTAACCTATGGAACTCCCTGCTACAGGATGTGGGGTTTTTTTCTAGAAGCTTTTAAAAGGGTTTGGACAGAATTTCTGAGGGTTAGATGGAGTCCATACCAGGTTACATGTTGTGATGGGTCTATGCAACCTCCTGATTTAAAAGTGGGCTACCTATGTATGCAAGATGCAAAGGATTAGCACCAGTATGTAGCATCTGGCAGGCCACTGTGAGATCTAGGAAGCTGGACTAGATGGACTTTTGGTCTGATAGGGCTTGGGGGGGGGGGGGGGGGCTGTCCTTAGGTTATGTTCAGTCTTTTTGTCCCAAGACATCCACCCAGATTCCCTCACAAGCTGGGCATGCACCATATTAATGCAGACCCATTAAGCAGACCCATTAGTTATTAATTAGCTATTAATTTTTTTTTTCATTTTCACTGTAAACCACTTGTAAACTTTTTGTTGAAAAGCGGTATATAAATACTGTAGATAGATAAACAGATATTCCCCCCGTTGCATGTGTGCCCAGCCACTGATCTTCACAGATAGACTGCCTCTATGTGGGGAAGCTCCATTTAACTCACAAATGACTATCTTTACTAGTGTTTCCATCTTCTGCACAAGACACCACCCAAACCTCTTTTGATCATTGGGGCAGAATAGAAAAGGTGTGCAAACACCATGTCAAGCAATCTTTCTCTGAATCTTCTTCCTTCTAATTATTACCAATAAATAAATACTAATCAGCCTTGTCTGATAAGAGGTTGCCTTTGGAGAACTGAAAGTAGCTGACAGATCAAGAAAGTGGGGTCTTGCTTCTTTGGTTATCGGGGACGCGTGACTGGTGCCGCATTGCTTCCAAGATGCAATATTCAGCCCAAGAAGACATGCTGAAACTCATTTTCTCAGAGTCAGATTTACTCAAGAGGTGTGAATCCTTGGAAGAAGAGAGGTGTAAAAATGTGGAATAAAATAAAAATATATCTGGAGTGGGTTAGTATCAAAGTGATTCCTCTAAGTGCTACCCCCTTTGCTGGTTCTTTCTGTTCCTATTAGCCCCAGGTAAAAACTTCCGGCAGCTTCGCCAACATATCCTGCAATTGCGGGAGAAACGGGCCTTGCGGGATGCATACCATCGCCTGACTATAATGGCAAAGGATCCATCCCGTTCGGCTTGGGAATCTATAATTGAAGGCACCATCGAACAACCCCTGGACCATTTCAATAGGAAGAACCCATTAACCTTCCACCAGGTAAGAGAGGGCAGGAAGGCCAGAGCGGAGGGCTGTGTATTCTGGGGAGGGTCTGCATGGCTGGGGAGGGTCGAGCTGGCCCATATTCTGGGGAGGGTCGAGCTGGCCCAGTTTTGGGTGTTTGCCTGCAGATGTACCCTTGAATCTTTGCAAAAAATTGCGTATCTTTGCCAGGAAAAAGATTCAAGGATACAGCCTTGTATTTTCTGCAAGGAAGGTGATGAGTACCAGGGGTGCAGAGAGTAAACTGTATGCAGGGATGGCCCTAAAAGTGGACCTGGGAGCCAAGGGAGCAAAAAGAGGGAGCCCATAAATTTTCTGGGATCTCGGTTGGCCTTATGGAGAATGAAAAGATGAAGCTAGGCCAATAGGGAAGTCAGGTCCACCAGGCAGGTAGACTTGGACACTGCATCATGGAGCTCAGTCCTGACCCTTGGAGACCTTTTGGGTTGCTTTTCCCTTTTTTGTCCTGGCCCAAGTCATCCAGGATTAGTTTCATGAATGAACCAGGATTTGAACCTGGATCATTCAGGTCTGACTTATTCAGATCCTGGCTCCATTGTGGATCTGAAAGCATCATTGTGGTCCATAGGAATTGACTCTGGTGGTCCCAGATCTTTATAGATCTTGCATATCTTCCTTGTTTCCTTGCAATCCACAGCAATTCTGGATATTCGAGGGCTACTGGAGGAGACCAGATGGGCCTGTCTTCCTCTATATCGGGGGCGAATCTGCTTTATCATTTATTGACGTCCTAGCAGGTAAGTACTGCGGAGATCAGGAACTAAGACCTCAATCCTAACCATGTCTACTCAAAAGTAAGCCCCATTGTATTCAATGGGTCTTACTCCCAGGAAAGTGTCTTTGGGATTGCAGCCTAAGGCTACTGTCTTCCTCTATATCGGGGGCGAATCTGCTTTATCATTTATTGATGTCCTAGCAGGTAAGTACTGCGGAGATCAGGAACTAAGACCTCAATCCTAACCATGTCTACTCAAAAGTAAGCCCCATTGTATTCAATGGGTCTTACCCCCAGGAAAGTGTCTTTGGAATTGCAGCCTAAGGCTACTTTCCTGGGAGTAAGACCCATTGAACAGAATGGGGTTTACTTCTGAATAGACATGGTTAGGATTGTGCTCTAAGGCTTCATTCCTATACTGTACACATGTGGGTGCAAGTCCCATGGAGAGCACAATCCTATGTTTGTCCCATTGTCTTCAGTGGGGCTTATTTCCCAGAAAGTGCGCAGTGGATTGTGACTTGATTGTGCTTCTTGATCAGCTTCTGAATTCAGGGCACCGGATGGAGATGGCCAAGAGATACACTAATGGCCAATCCTTTTTCAAATTTATATCTGGATAACTTCTGGATTATAAATATTTGGATTTATTAATTTTTTAAAAATCTGGATAACTTGATTGTGATTTGATTTGGAGTGACAGACCTGCCTCTTGATTTATTTTTGATTTCAGGGCACCACGTGGACATGGCCAAGAAGTACGGAGCCCTTTTGGTAGCCCTGGAGCACCGTTTTTATGGGGAAAGCATCAACCATGATGGGCTGGAGGACCACAACCTCTGGTTCCTGTCGAGCCAGCAAGCGTAAGTTGATGTCTTAAAGTGGCATCAAGAAAAGTGGAACACTCAGAGTCATTTGTTGTGACTATATATTGAGGAGGCCGTCCTCAAGTCTTCTGCCAACTGAGTCCAGAGTTGTGGTGCCAGAACTAAAAAGGCCCTGCACCTTGATTTAGG
Organism: Cryptoblepharus egeriae; assembly: GCA_030015325.1. Lineage (NCBI taxonomy): Eukaryota > Metazoa > Chordata > Lepidosauria > Squamata > Scincidae > Cryptoblepharus > Cryptoblepharus egeriae. The sequence continues at coordinate 1,234,850 of JAREYC010000014.1, forward strand.
TTGTGCTTGATTTATGTTGAGTCTAAAACAGGGGTTCTTAACCTTTTGATGACTCCAGACCCCCAATGGATTGTCCAATAGGTCCCATACCCCCTTCACTTGACTGTCGAAATAATCATCACTATTCCTTATATTATTTGCCAGAATGACTTTCTAATATGTGAACAGCTTGAATTTAATGTACTTTAGATATGGATGGCTAGGAAGAGATCATGAAATAAAAGTATAAATTAATACATTAAAGAGATTTGAGTCAGATTCCCAGTATTTGGTTCCCATACCCCAAGGGGTATGGATACCCCCGGTTAAGAACCCTCGATCTAAAGCATGCCTCTTCTTTCCCTCCTTTCCTTGCAGTTTATCAGACCTCGCCACCTTCCACAACTTTATCACCCAGAAGTACAGCTTCAAGCCGAACCACCCCTGGATTTCCTTTGGAGGGTCTTATCCAGGCTCGCTCTCTGCATGGTTCAGACTCAAGGTGGGGATGCCCTATAGTGGATGTGGGTTTTGAATCCGAGACCAGCAAGGTCATAAATGAGGCTAGAAGCCACTGGGAACTGGACTGAGCTTGGAACCCCTATAGTGTTGGACCCGTAAGAAAAATATCCAGCTTTCAGCCTCTTGCCACTTTTTTCCCCAGTTTCCTCATCTGGTCTTTGCCGCCGTTGCATCTTCGGCCCCAGTAAGAGCCCAGCTGGATTTCACTGGCTACAACCAGGTGAGACGTTGCAGAGAATCCACACCGTCCTTTCAGTGTAGGACAAATACAGCCCCATGTACAATGCATGGGGTAGGTGGGCACTGGATAAAATTTGGTATAAGGACCCTTCATATGGATCTCCCTCTCTTTGGCTCTATAGGTGGTTCGTGCAAGTCTCATGAATCCAGTGGTTGGCGGTTCCCAAGAGGTCAGTATATCAAAGGACTATAATTTTGTGTTGGGTTGTGATCAGAACCCAGGAGACCTGATCCAGGCGAACAGACTGCCAAGGGAGGTGGTGGACTCTCCCTCACTGGGGGTCGTGTGCTTCTCTGCGCACTGCCCTGGGCGGCCGCCATAAAGCTGGTCTGGGCTGCCTGGCTCCTCACCCCACCTGCCTCCTGGCACTCAGAACGCTTCAGGCCCCTGCAGACCTTGCAGCGCTCACCCATACGCATCCCCCAAAAGCAGCCTCAGCCTCTATCCCAGCTGCTGCCTGCTGCCCTTGAGACCTACTCAGAAGTAAGCCCCGTTAAAGTCAATAAGGCTTACTCCCAAGTTGCAGTCTGAGAGCCCAAGGATGCATAGGATGGGCTGTGATCCTCTCCAAGCTTAACCTTGGAGATGTGCTGCAACCCTAACTATGTCTGCTCAGAAGTAAGCCCCATTAAAATCAATGAGACTTATTCCAAGGTTTAAAAAATGTAGGACAAAATATAGGACATCCTACATTTCTTTTAAAAAAGTTGTTCATGCGTGGCCCAAACCAACTCGTCTTCTTCCAATGCGGCCCAGGTAAGCTAAAAGGTTGGACACCCTGATTTAAATATTTAACACCAGGACCCACTTTTAAAAACCTCATTTAAATATTAAACCCCATTTAAACCCCATTTAAATATTTAGCACCAGGATCCACTTTTGAAGCGACACATTTTTTTCAGTTATCGGATCCCACAGATCTTGCGCACCCTCCACATCTCTAAGCATATCTCCTCTCTCTCCTACAGTGTCTCGAGGCTGTGGCCGAAGGCTTCTCCACTATAGACAGTCTGGTGCGCGTCCGGGAACTGAGTAGACTAGCAAAGGACTTTGTCTCCTGCAAGCCTCTGGAGGGCTTCAATGACGTCGTACTCCTGGTCTCCAACCTGGCTGCCTACTTCATGACCGCCACGCAGTACGATGTCGAAGACTCGCCATGGATGAACGTGCGCAAGCTGTGTAGCATCATGACTAACCAGAGCAAAGGAACCACTTACCAGAGACTTATGGCCGTCAATGATGTAAGGGGGTTTTAGGAGTGGATAAAATGTCTTTCAAAGGCTCCTGATTTTTTTAGGATATCCTATAAATCTCATTGGTTTTTCTTCTATTGTGGTGCGGTAGTTTTATTTCCAGGTATGGTTGAATAGCTTCAGGGCTTGAAACAGTTATCTGAATTTTCTATCCCCAATTTTCACTGGAAACTCTGCGAAGGGTGATCATATTACTTTTTCTAGGATGTCCTCTTTTTTATTAGCCTTGTGTCCTGGATATGGAGGAAATAGTCTTCCATTTCCCAATGGAGGCAATATATGGGCAGGAGGTGTGTAGGCAGGTAGTGTATGGCCCTCTTGTAATTAAACAATTAATGCAATCTTAAGCATGTCTACTCAGAAGTAAATCCCATTGTCAATAGTACTTACTCCCAGGAAAGAGTGGGTAGGATTGCAGCATATATGTAATAAATTTTAAATACTTTTAAAATAAATAGTTTTAATAGTAGTTTTAATAAGTATTGTAAATAACTACTTTAGTAGTTTTAATAATTTTAAATTGAATAAGTAATATCCTGCAATTGAAAGAAACGTTCCTGGGAGTAAGATCCATTGAACACAATGGGTTCCTTTTGAGTAGACATGGTTAGGATTTTGCTCAGTGTTTAACCACATGAAAGAAACATGTGTATATATAGCTTTTATTTTGCCATGTCCTACATTTTTCTTGGGTGTCCTGCTTTTCAGGAGGGCCTGTCCTCTTTTCCATGTGGCTCTTTGGGATTGAATCAACTGGGTCCTGATGTAGAATTTGAGAAACCCTGTGTTAAGAGACCCTTGGAAACCTATGGACAGTATGTCTGGAATCTCATATATACCAAATGTATGGATTAATTATTTATTTTGGTTTTAATCTGTGTTTAAATGTAGATGTTTTATATTTATTGTTTTTAAGATGCCTTTTTTAACTGTTTTAATGTACTGGATTTTATAGTTGATGGTTTTATGGATGTTTTATAAGCCGCCTTGAGTCCCTCCAGGAGAAAGGTGGGATATAAAGATGTTGACTTATTATTATTATTTATATATTATTATATAATAATATTATTATATAATAAATATTATTATTATATTATTATTTAGTATAAATAATATGGATTGCAGGAAAAACTTGAGTTTTGACGGAGCTGCTTGGGTTGTACCCCAATATCAGCCCCACAAAGATTTGAAATTGGTCCCAGTGTTGGTATTTGTGTCTCTAGTTGGTTCTGAAGCACATGGATTCTGCCTGTCAAGATAACTCCCATAAGGATGAGGTCCAGCTTCTGCAAAATACGGACTTCAAAATGGTACCATATGCTGCAAGGCAGTGGTTCTTCCAGACCTGTACAGAGTTTGGCTATTGTGAGTAACCGGCTTTTCTCTCACTCTTTACTCCCTATCCTTTTGTCGTCACTCTCCCATGCGGTCAAAGCACATGGATCTTCTGTAAGAGAAGTCAGAAAAGGAACAGTTTGCCCAAAGTCAGTGGCATGGATGCAGGAGGTGGCACAGTACATTTCCAGGTGCCACAACACACCTTGTAAGCAGCCCCTCCAAATCACCATCAGAGTGACGAGTACCACCCCTGTAGCTATACCACTGCCTAAGGGGACCTATACCACTGCCTAAGGGAATCCGTGGCTGTGGCAAGAATCCAGGTATGAGGTCCTCATTCACTGGTCAGGCTGTTGACCACTTAACTGCACCAGCATCACCAGTGCCTGCCCTCTGGGACCTGTTAGAAGAGCCCCCCATCCTTCCTAAGACATTCATGTTATCCTCTCCCATCCCTTTTAATGGATTTAATGGTCCCTTTTAATGGATTCCTTGATTTAATTCCTGGAAACCCCACTGGACTCACTGTATTTTCTCTGTTGTGTCCCCTTCTAGACCAGACCTGTGAGGATGCCAGATGCCCTTTTTCCAAACTCATGAACTTGAAGTACAACCTGGACATCTGCAAAGAGGTCTTCAACATCTCCTTCAACGGCACCCAGCAGGCCGTGAACTTCACCAACAATTACTACGGGGCTGACCACCCCAAAGCCAGCCGCGTCCTTTTTGTGAATGGTAAGGATGACAAAGAACCAGTGTGGACCATGTTGAGAATAGTTGGTCTCCAAAGAAGAGAGGAAGGAAACAGACCAGTAATAAAAAAAGCTGCAATCCTATGGGTGTAAGACCCATTGAACACAATGGGGCTTACATTTGAGTAGACATGGTTAGGATTGTGCTTTTCGTCTCCGTCGTTGTGTTTTTAATTATAAACTCTCCTCTGCTGCTTTCCTAGGTGACATTGATCCTTGGCATGCCCTAAGTGTCTTGAAGAACCAGTCCGATTCTGAGCTGGCCATTTTAATCAACGGCGCTGCCCACTGTGCCGACATGGCCTCTGCCAGCCCCGAGGATCCATTTCCGCTTAAGGAAGCAAAACAGGTGAGTGTGGGCCACAAAGCTCAGTCTGTGTCAGTGGAGACCAGAACACTATGGGAGACCCTACAATCCAGAGTAACTACAGGAAGACATAAGAGGCACTTACTCTGGATTGCTCTGTGCATTTCCCATAGGTGGCACCATAAGTACGTCGGTGTAAAAGGTCCTGCAGTTACTCTGGATTGTAGCCAGAGAAAGATTTAATGCACTGGGAATTTCCCTTAAGGGATAAGAAATCCCTTAAGCATAATCCAAAACCTTTTGCTTTGGAAAAAATATTAAGAGGGGGTGATCTGTATATAAATTGCTGAACTCATAACCATGCTGAAGGGTATGAGTGTAGGCTACAAAGTGAGTGTGAGTAAATATCGAGGCAGTGTTTTAACTTGAATTGAATGTCCTTATAAATCTATCTCTATAAGGATTTAAAGAGCACGGGACTGCGTGGCTATCGGGACAGAGACCATTAACAGTATATTAAGATGTTTTTTTTCTCTCCTCTCTTTGCTTCTCTCTATAGCGTATCAATGCCCAAGTTGGTGCTTGGCTGAGATTAGCAAGAAACATGCAGTGAGAGAACGAGGGTCTGAACGGCAAGAAAATCTTGGAAGAAAATCTGTTTTGGACCTGCACAAGGGACTGTCCCAGAACCGTTACTTGGAAAAAGTTTCTACTGTCCTGACTGTGTTTTTTTAAAAAAAATTTTTAATTGACTTTTTAAATATAGAATTTTTTTTAAAAAATTGTTTATTATTCCTGTTTAATGCTGCATTATTACCATTCCCTTTGAAGATCTGCTGCAAAGAAAGCTCTCTTGGCAACCTCTGACAGCAACAGCAAATGATTTTGAGATTTAACACAAAACAATAATTGCTACAAAATAATAATTGCTACAATAATAATTGCTACAAAATCCAAAATTCACTTTTTTGCAGGAATCCGGCACAATCTCAGTAGACTGTGAGGTTTGGAGAGCCTTGGTTTGGGGAAAGGTAGCCAGCTCTAAATTGTTCTTAAGGGCAGATCCAGACATACGTTAATATTCAGGCACCCATTTGTACACATTTATGAATGCGGATCAATGATTTTGGGTGCAATTCAGAGTAACTACGGGGAGTCCTTGCTCCGCAGATCAATGAGATCAACGATTTTGGGTGTAATCCAGAGTAACTATGGGGAGTCCTTGCTCCGCGGATCAATGAGATCAACGATTTTGGGTGCAATTCAGAGTAACTACAAGGAGTCCTTGCTCCGCGGATCAATGAGATCAACGATTTTGGGTGTAATCCAGAGTAACTACGGGGAGTCCTTACTCTGGTGTAAGAACAATTTGCTCTGGATTGCAATATGAATTTCCCATCGGTTTTCACAAGGTGGTGCAGTAACTATGGGTGAACGTAATGTCTCTTACGTGCTCCTGTCGTTACTCTGGATTGTAGGGTTAGTCTTCAGATGCTCAGTTTGAAAGGTGCTGCAGAGCGGGTGGCCAAAGCCAGGTGGAAACCTCTGGCTTCATCTGTGAGGAGCTCCTCTTTGAAGAAGCTCTCCGTCTCCTGCTGTAACTCCTTGAGGTCCTGGATCTCCAGAGCAAGGGTGTAGAGTTGATGGAACAGTTCCATGTCCACCAGGCGCAATTTTAGCTGTGCAGGGGAAAAGGATAGGTCCGGCTGTTTATTAATGCTTGGGGTACAGGTTGACCATATGTTCTTTTTTCCAGGACATGTTCTCTTTTTGAGCTTTGTGTCCTGGAAAAAAAATTGTTCTTTTCCTTCTGAGCAGGCGGCATGTAGCTTTCTTGTAATAAATAAATTGGATGTAATAAATTATATGTACTAGTTTAAAATTTAATAAATATATAGCAGTATATGAGTGTTTCGGCTTTTTATTTTGTCATGTAACTACGTCCACATCAACCCACATCCCCCCACGTCGCCCTGTGTGCATGATTGGCAGCATCTTATTTTCTCTTACCATTTCACTGCGCAGCCAACTCAATCTGTCCCGGTGGCCGGAGGTGCTCCCGGTGCTCCTTTCCACTGCTTTGAGCTTGTCCTGAAGTGAAGATGGAGACCAGCTGCTCTCCCGAAACACTTTGGGCAAAGGAGGCAACCCGGCCAGAGGTGGCTCATCCTCATAGGTCCAGCTGTCCATGGGGAGCCCTCTCTGCGCTTGCTTTCCTAGAGCATGGAAAAAGTTATTTTGAGTTTTCCCCTTTTAGGAACAAACTCTTGGCCAGCAGTGCTCAAAGTTACAACCGACACCTAGAATGTGGTCCTCATCCAGACCACATCTGAGTGTCCCTCTATGTGAGGTTCTGTGTAGACCTCATTCTTTCCCTGCCTCCCATATACCACAGCTCTGCGCATCCTACATCATGCGCAGATCCAGTTCTTTCCCTGCTTCCCAGTTCTGCAAATCCTATGTCATTTGAATTCCTATAACACTTGCTGCTGCTGTCCTTACTGAAGACAGGGTAAAAGACCATGGAAAACAGTTTCAAAATAGATTTAAAGCACAATCCTAACCATGTCTACTCAAAAGTAAACCCCATTGTGTTCAATGGGTCTTACTCCCAGGATTGCAAGATCCTATTCTTTAGGATTGTAGCCTTAAAGACCCACTTCTAGGGGTTTTTTGTGCCTCTGTCGCTCCTAAATATTTTGCTTCAATAGCTTCTGGGATTTGATTATGGGATTCCCTGCTGAGACTAAAAAATAGGCTAAATAAAAGCCATTTTAAAAAATAAAATGTGCATCACTTTGCAATGGCTTAAAAACAGCTTTTCTTACTGTTGTAGAGTGTCTGCCATCAATCAGAAGTGCAAAGGATCCCCTGCCTTTGCCTGGCTTACAGTGCAATTCTAAGCATGTCTATTCAAAAGTGCACAATTCTTACTCCCAGGAAAGTGTGGTTAGGATTGCAGCTGTAGCTGAAGGGTGGAATGATTGCATGACAACCTCTCTACAACAGTAGGAAAAGCAGTTTTAAAAATTGATCTGCAGTGACCCTTTGTGTTGAGACAAATGTGTGTATAAAAAAAATAAGTGTATAACAAGGTTGGACTTGTATGTGTTTACCAAAAAAGCACAATCCTAACCATGTCTACTCAATGTGTTTAATGGGACTTACTCCCAGGAAAATGTCTTTAGGATTGCAGCTTAAATCTATGGAAGCTGTCAGTCTTGGAAAATGGAGGGTTGGAACACAATACCCAGGACACAACTAGGACGTGTGGACCACTGGCTAGGAAGGATGCAGAAAGGCAAGCAGGTAAGGCCAGGTAAGCATCTCACCTGAGGAAGGGGCAGTCAGGCTGAGGATTCCAGGGTTTTCTGACTTCCCGCAACAGCTTCTGACACGAAAATATATTTCCAGGGCTCAGAAAAAACACACCTACGTGGCTGCGGGTTCAAGGTTCAGGCAAGAACAGGTGACACACAACAGTCGTCATCACACACCTTTGTTTTCTTTTTTCCCTGCAGGGAACAGAACCAGAGGGTGATCTATGCTCTCACCCCACAAGAATGCGGGGCACCCTTTGAACATGGTTGGCAGGGCCAGGAAAGAGGAGGAAGTCTTGACACAGTGCATCATTGCCGTATCACACCTTGTATTATTTTTGGATGCATGACAACTTGAGTTGCCCTCAAGGAAGGTGGTGTTGCATAGATGTTTTAAAGCAACATGATCGCATTCAGTGTCACAAACATCACAATCATATCTATTTTGTTCTATTTTAAAAAAGTTTTTCATTGAGATGGAGGTTGGGGAGTTATTGCTATTGTTTTTAACTTATGTATGTTTTAATGCTTTTAATTATATTACTGAATGTTTTTAATTTGTTTTATTGTTAGCCGCCTTGAGTCAGCTATGGTCTGAGATCGATCGATCGATCGATCGATCGATCGATCGATCTATCTATCTATCTATCTATCTATCTATCTATCTATCTATCTATCTATCTATCTATCTATCTATCTATCTATCTATCTATCTATCTATCTATCTAATCTAATCTAATCTAATCTAATCTAATCTAATCTAATCTAATCTAATCTAATCTAAAATAGTAAGCCTCATTATGTTCAGTGGATCTTACTCCCAGGAAAGTGTCTTTAGGATTGCAGACAATAAATAAATTAACTGATTAAAAAAATATTGGTACCCTTTTAATAGAATGACTAGAGCCTTAATTCAGTGAGATTAGGGCTGCAATCCTAAAGACACTTTCCTGGGCGTAAGACCCATTGAACATAATGGGGCTAACTTCTGAATAGATATGGTTAGGATTGTGCTGCTAGATCAAATGACATTGTGGCAAGATCTATCTATCTATCTATCTATCTATCTATCTATCTATCTATCTATCTATCTATCTATCTATCTATCTATTCCTTCCTCCCATATCTATCTATCTATCTATCTATCTATCTATCTATCTATCTATCTATCTATCATCCTCATCCTCATCCTCATCCTCATCTACTTTTCAACTAAAAAGTACACAAAGCGGTTTACAGAGAAAATAAAATAGTAATAGCTAATTTATTCTAATTTATTAATTAAAAGAAAAAGAATGCTGCATGCTGCCTGCTCACATGGAAAACAAAGACAATAACAATTTTCTTCCAGGACACTAGTCTAAAAAAGGAGGACATGTCCTGTAAAAGAAGATATATGTTCACCCTGGGCAAACGCTTTTTTAAATTCACTAAGAGGCCAATCCCAATGTCTACTCAGAAGTAAGCCCCATTTTAGTCAATGGTGCTTACTCCAAGGAAAGTGTGGCCAGGTTTGCAGCCGTAAAGTGGAGCCTGAGCTGTTTGCGTTGTCATTCTTCCTATATAGACTTTATAGAAAAGTTTTTAAAAGTTTTAAATTAATTTTCAATACAATTTCCTCTGAGCCTTCCCCAGCACATGTCCTCTTTTTTAGCTCTGTGTCCTGGAAAAAGGGCTTCATTGTCCTCCATTTCCTTGTGATCAGACAGCAAGTAGCTTTCTTAATTCATAAATTATATGTAATAAATCATACGCAATTTTGGTTGCAATCCTAAATACACTTTCCTGGGAGTAGGCACCAGTGAATACAATAGGACTTACTACTGAGTAGGCAGGCTTAGGATTGCACTGTAAATGTAATAAATCATATGTATCGGTAATTGTTTTAAATTTAATAATAAGTAATATGGTCTTTTGAAATACATATGTATTGTGTAATACATATGTATTGTGTAATTGTGTAATATTACACATACATATGTGTGTGTACATTATATAGATGTGTGTGCAATATATATACGTACCTATCTACATATATATTGCACATGAAAGCAATATATATATTGTGAATATATATAATGTGTGTGTGTGTGTGTATAGCTTTATTTTGTCATGTCCTCTATTTTTCTTGGATGTCCTACATTTTGGGAGGAATAAATTATGGAACAAATTATACTTTTAAATTTAATAATAACATATTCATAATTATAATTATTTAATTAATTATGCATTAATTATAACTTAGCATAATTAATAATACTTATTATTAAGTATAAATACTGATTATTAATAATACTTATTAATAATAATAGTTAATAATTAATTAGTGAATAGTTATTAGTTTAATTAGTTAATAATTAATTAGTAATAATATTAATTAATATTATTTATTTATTCAATAATATTAATTATTTATTAATAAATATGTATTAGTAATTTGTTAAGAATTATTAATTATAATTATTAATAATATTATTATTAAGTAAGAATACTTATTAATAAGTAACTGTTTAATTAAGCACATGGAGGCAATATATAGGAGTGTTTAGTTTTTATTTTGGGGTGTCCTACATTTTTTGGGTGTCCTACATTTTGTCCTCCTTTGCAGTTCAAACAGAGGCTCTCCCAGCCTTAAAGCAAGATTGTCAACTCTGACTCCAAGTAAGGGGAAAGGAGGACTGGCAGTGGCTTCAGTGCCGCAGGGAGCATGCGCAGGATGTGCAGCTGCGCCTGCGCAGTAGCAACAGAAAGAGGCGCTGTGGAAGGCAATGGGATGCTGTACCACCTCCTCACGTGACTGCTGTGGGCGTCACATGACCGGTCCAAGATGGCTGCGCCCTTGCTGGTGAGTGACCTGGAGGAGCTGCACCCTTACCTGGGAGTAAGCCCCATTGGATTCAGTGGGACCTGCTTCTGAGTAGACATGCAGAGGTGTTGCTGTATGGGGCAAGGGGAGGAAAAATTGACTTCAGACATACATGCATCTATACATACAGACTTATATGCATGTATGTACACACACACATGTTCATGTACATACATACATGCACATATACACACATGTATGCACATATATATGTGTGTGGTCATGTATGTAATTGTAAGTGAGCATGTGTGTGCAGGCATGTATGTATGAGTATGTGTGTGCATGTACAGTGTATATATGTGTGTACATGTATGTATGAGTGTGCGTTTATATTAATGATGTATGTGTGAGAACGTATGTATATGAGTATGTATGTGTGCATGTACAATATCTATATGTGTGTGTGCATATACAGTGGTGCCTCACATAAACAGCTTAATTCGTTCCAGAACCATGCTCGTTAAGTGAAACTCTCTTTATGTGAAGTGGATTTTCCCATAGGAAATAATGGAAACTCAGACGATTGGTTCCAGAACCCAAAAATATTCATATAAAAATATCAACGGTATGTTAAAATGATGAAAAAACACTGGAACTGAATTCAAAACATGCATTCAATGTGCAGGATCCTATGAAGTCTACTTAGGCTGCAATCCTAAAGACACTTTCCTGGGAGTAAGCCCCATTTAACACAATGGGGCCTACTTCTGAGTAGACATGGTTAGGAGGCTGTAATCAGACACTTTCCTGGGAGTAAGCCCCATTTAACACAATGGGCTTACATCTGGATAGATGTGGTTAGGAGGCTGCAATCCAATCCACTTTCGAAGTGTCTTCCACCTTCTCCTCCTCTTCCTCCTGAGCCTTTCTCTCCCCTGCTTCCTTCTGGCCACCCTGAGGTGCTTCCCTCTTCTCCACTGCTCTTCTCTCCCTCTGCCCGGCGGACACCCGGCCACAGGAGGAACAGCATGGAAGTGTTGCTTTCGCTATGGACAGGCACGCTAGGCAGTCCTGACGCTTTTTAAAAGGGCTGCTGGCCAGCACGTCTGCGCCAACTGCCAACGAATGTGTTCTTTACGTGAAGCACAGTTTGTTACGTGAAGCAGAATCCTGGATAAATTTTTGTTTGTTACATGAAACATACTTTACGTGAGGCGTTTGTTACATTTGTCACTGTATATGTGTATGTATGTGTGCATTTATGTTAATGAGTATGTGAGAATGTATGTATATGAGTATGTGTGTATGCATATGTGCATGTATGTATGTGATTTTGTGTGTATGCATATTTTGTGTGTGCATGTATGTATATATAGGTGTGTGTATTTATGTATAAGTTTATGGGCGCAATCCAGAGTAACTACGGGGAGTTCTTGCTCCGGTGTAAGAACAATTTGCTCTGGATTGCAATATGAATTTCCCATAAGTTTTCACTAGGTGGTGCAGTAACTACGGGTGCACGTAATGTCACTTACGTGCACCTGTAGTTACTCTGGATTGTAGGGTAAGTGTGTGTATATACATATACATACATACATGTACATTTACACACATACATGCACATATATATAGATGCACATACTCATTTACATGCATGCGCACACACAATCCTCTAGGAAACCAACCCTGACTGTTCACTGGAAGGACAGAGACTGAAGCTGAAGCTCCAATATTTGGGGCACATCATGAGAAGGGAGAAGCCTTAGCGCCTGATGCTGCGCCTGATGCTGGGAAAAACTGAAGGCAAAAGGAAAAGGAGGAGAAGCTGGAGAAGGAGATGGTGTCATATCAATTTGGACAGAATTTGGCAGCTGGTGGAGCGGGGGGCCTGGTGTACTGCAGTCCAAGAGTCGGACACGGCTTAACAACTAAACAACAACACACATACTTACATGCATGCATGCTTGCCTATTTATATACATACATGCATATTATATGCATGCATACTTTCATGTATGCACACATATTCATACTTATGTACATTCATGCTTACTTATATACATAAATACTTAAACGTACGTACTGTATATGCAAACATACTTATATATGTACTTATATAAGATCATAAAATCATACTTATATATGATCACAAGAATGATCAGTGGGATGGAAGGGAAGTCTTACAAGAAAAGGTTGGGGGAACGTGGGATGTTCAGCCTGGAGAAGAGGAGGCTGAGAGGAGACCTGATTGCCCTCTTCAAATACCTGCAGGGCTGTCATAGGGAGGAAGGGGCTCATTTGTTCATAGCTGCTTCTGAAAGCAGAACCAGAACCAATGGGTACAAACTGCAAGAGAGGAGATTCCGGTTGGAGATCCGGAAAAAATTCCTGACGGTGAGGGCGGTTCGACAGTGGAACAGATTGCCAAGGGAGGTGGTGGACTCTCCCTCACTGGGGATCTTCAAGGAGAGACTTGACGAGCACCTGTCGGGGATGATCTAGCAGGATTTCCTGCTGCAGGCAGGGGGTTGGACTAGATGATCTACTAAGTTCCTTTCAACTCTAGGATTCTATGATTCTATATGTGTGTACATATACTGTATGCAGTCATACTTATATATGTACATACATATATACTTACATACTTATATATGTACATACATATATGCATACTTACATACTTGTATTCGTGCATGGTTTGTTTAGTCATTCAGTTGTGTCCAGCTCTTTGTGACCCCATGGACTGCAGCACACCAGGCCCCCATCCTCCACTGGCTTCCAAAGTCCATCTAAATTCATGTTCATTGTAATCCTAAATACTTGCATAGCAAAGTGAATTTTCCCATGAGAAATAATGGAAACACAAACAGTTTGTTCCACAACTCAAAAACCTTGTGGAAGGAACAGTATAGATATATACTGTACTCCCAGGAAAGTGTCTTTAGGATTGCAGCCTTTGTTTGTTGCCCTGCAGTTGTCAGTGCTGACCAGCTGGTGGTGCTATAAACTTTAAGACAGGCGGTGTGCTTTACCAAAACTTCACAGGTGCCATTGGGAACACCAATGGAAGTGTGAGAATGTGCAATATCCATTACTTGCGTCATGCTCACAAAAACCCTGATCAGAATTGTTAGTGCAATAGTGGAAGTTGAGCGTGGCTTGCTCAATCTTATCTATGCAGGGTTTTCAACCAGTGGTACGGGTACCACCAGTGGTACTTTAGGTGGTGTCCGGTAGGACTTGGAGCAGGGGTCCTCAAACTACGGCCCGTGGGCCGGATACGTCCTGCCATGGCTCTCAATCCAGCCTGCGGGCACTTTCAAAACCCCCCCGCCCCCCACCGGGGGTTGGGGGGAAACCCCAGGGGCCTCACCACCAGGTGCACGTGCACAGGAGGGACTGAGTGGGAAGCGCACATGCCTGTTGCCACTTCTCCGCAGTGTCAGGGGTTCCCTGGCCGGCACGCACGCCCTTCCCACTCAGTCGCTGCTTTCTGCTGAGTCGCTGTGCACGTGCCAGCCAAGTAGCCCCTGGCGCTGCGGAGAAGCGGCAACAGGCATGCGCGCTTCCCGCTCAGTCCCTCCCGCGCCCTTCCCACTCAGTCTCTGGCTTGTAAGTCACACTTTCCTAGGATGGATGGGGCTCTGATGCTGCAAGCCTGCCACACCTTCTTAGGAGTAAGTTCATTACTTCTGTGTAGGAATGGATGGATGGATGATGGATGGATGGGGCTCTTATGCTTAGGATGGGGCTCTGATGCTGCAATGCTAGCCACACAGCTAACAATGGGAGTAAGCCCATTGACTATCATGGGATTTACTTCTGTGTAGAAATGCTTAGGATAGGACTCTGATGCTGCAATGCTAGCCATACTCTTGGGAGTAAGCCCATTGACTATCATGGGATTTACTTCAGTGTAGGAATGCGTCACAGGCGCGGGGCGTGGCTTGCCGGGAGGAAGCTATAGTCCGGCCCCCGACAGTGTCTGACAGATAGTGAACCGGCCCCCTGTTTAAAAGGTTTTGAGGACCCCTTGCGGCAAGATCAGGGATATGTCACAACAAACAGCTGTAAGAGGCTTGACTCGGTGGGCAGAACTCCAAAGCATACTTTTCTGTGTTTGGAAAAAGCCCCCCAACTGGTCTACCCCTTAGCCTCTTACTGTTGTCACCACCAGTTATTTCCAGTATAACATCAAATCAATGGATGGTTGATCTAGTAGGTTCATGGTTAGCATGAAATTTGAACTGGGGACTTTCCTATATGTGTTCTTGAGACAGGAGCGGGAAACTATATGAAGCTATTAATTAAATATGAATAAATTAAATCAAATATGAATAAATAGGAAACTAATATGAAGCTATTAATTAAAAAAGCTATTAATATGAATTAATTTTAATTTCTGCTACGTTGGAAAGAGAAACACATAGAGAAAGGGATGGTATATAGCACTACAGGCAGCAAAACCAATTTATTCCATGGTTGCATCCTTGCTGCGGGTTACACACTATAGAACACAGTCCTAACCACATCTACTCAGAAGTAAGCCCCATTATGTTCAATGGGTCTTACTCCCAGGAAAGTGTGTTTGGGATTGCAGCCTATGTGAGTAAAGCTGTGTTTCAAGTCCTTTTAGATGGAAGTGATCTAAAATATTAAGTACCTGAAAACAGATACTTAATGGTGTATAACTAATGACTGAGTAGTGATGCTGTTGCATCCGATGTGGTTGATTTTTGATACATGGAGCAAAGAGGGTGACTGTTTATAACCCTATAATCCAGAGTAACTACGGGAGCATATAAGAGACATTACGTGTACCCGTAGTTGCTGCACCACCTAGTGAAAACCTATGGGAAATTCATATTGCAATCCAGAGCAAATTGTTCTTACACAGGAGCAAGGACTCCACGTAGTTACTCTGGATTGTGCCCTAAGATGGTTTAATTATGGTTGCCACAGGATATTAGTTGCACAGCATGTGATGGTGGATTTGAATGTGTCCAAAACTTGCTTCTATATTTATGGGAAATGGAAAGGGGAAAATATTCTTAATATGAAAGTATATGGTCTTTTATTACACACGCTTGATCTTAGCCAAAAGGCCGAGAAGTCTTTTATTTCAGCAGGGGACTGTTACTTGCGGGTAGATGCTTGCCATGCAGTTCTCTCTCTAGCTAAAAGGAGTTCTGGTAGCAGGTGTTGGGGGCTCACTGCTGAGCTGTATTAGGGTTGCCATATGTCCCGAAAAACCAGGTACGACCCCAATTTTGGGAGATCTTGTCTACATACTAGCAAATGGGACAGAGCATCCTGTCCCAATTTTGTGGAAGAGAATTATTTGTGGATGATTATTATTATCATCCACCAACCCTACACTGGATGGATCTGTTGGATTGTGATGTTTTTATAGATTTTATATGTGGGCCTCCGTCAGTGTTGAAAGACTATGGTATTGTGCTCTGCGCTGCATACGCTGCATGTGAAGCACGAAA
Organism: Cryptoblepharus egeriae; assembly: GCA_030015325.1. Lineage (NCBI taxonomy): Eukaryota > Metazoa > Chordata > Lepidosauria > Squamata > Scincidae > Cryptoblepharus > Cryptoblepharus egeriae. The sequence continues at coordinate 1,250,863 of JAREYC010000014.1, forward strand.
GCCTGGGTTGGATTGTTATGGAGGATAGGCTGTTACCCAAGCAGCAAATCCCCCCTCTCCATGCCACTGAATTACTCCAATGGAAAGGCACAGCCAATACGATTGGATCCAGCTGCGTCACAGAGCTGGGCTAAGGACAGGAGCTCACCCTGTCTTGTGGGGCCGACCCGGGTCTTGAACCCTGGCCTGCTGGTTAACAGGCACGGCGTCTTAACCACTTGCGCCACGGCATGATCGTTTTATTATTCCTACCTCCAAGCACTGAGACAGGCACAGAGCATAATCCTAACCATGTCTCCTCAAAAGTAAGCCTCATTGTGTTCAATGTGTCTTGCTCCCAGGAAAGTGTCTTTAGGATTGCAGCCACAGTCAAACAGGGATGAGTTGGATAGAATAACAAAGAGTTAATGGTGGAAAATGGAAATGTTACTGGTACTGGTATACGGTTATGGTTGGCTTAACAATATGATTTGTGTACTTGGACTGATGCCTCCTTGAATCGTTCCAATCTCATCCTTTATGATGCAATTTTATAACAAATATGGATTAGAAAGAAAATGCTAACAAATCACCTTTCCGTGACGCAAGTGACAGATGTTTAGCATGTATGACTTGTTTGCTTTTTGGAGAGGATGCAGTGAACCTTATTGCAGGGGGGGGACGACGACTGGGGAGTCTGGCTCCCCCCCACCCCCAATTACCTGTGATTGATTTGGATGAAAATGCCAGCTGGGAAGAATATGGTTGGTTGTGTTTTTCTTTAACACTTTCCTTTCAGTCTGCTGGAAATGAATTTGGGACCGCTATGTGGCATCTTAGAGCTCAGCAACCAATGGGGTTGCCAACTTATTTTCCTATTACTCCATCTATTAACAGCAGTTTGGTTCACACATCCCAGAACCAAGCAACATCCACTAATCTTGAGTGGGGGGTCTCCAAATCCTGGCCCAGGGGCCAGATGTGGTCCATGGTGAGCCTCAAACTGGCCCACGGCCAGCCTCTGATCCCATTGACCAAGCACGACTGGAGCTGTGATGGTGGGATGGGGGAAATCGGGGTTCATTTAAATGAGTGCTTTATTTCTGTGTTGTGTGTTGGTTCTTGCAGAAATCCTGGAAATTAGAGCCCAATTATTGATTAATCTATCTACAGTATTTATATACCGCTTTTCAACTAAAAAGTTCACAAAGTGGTTTACAAAGAAAATGAAATAAATTAATGGCTAAATTAATGGCTAAATTAATAAATTAATGACTGTCCCCAAAAGGGCTCACAAGCTAACATATAAAAGAACACCAGCAGACGCCACTATATATTGATTAATCTCTGTTCCAACTCTAGTCTGTTTATTTAAATTCAATATTTAAATTTATTTTAATATAACAAAATTATACCCATCGACACTGTGCCAAGTATTGGATGTGGCCGTTTGTCCAAAAAGTTTAAAAACCCCTGATCTTGAGCATTAGGAGAATCAGAAAAAAGAATATTTCTATACCCAGTGTGTAATTCATCTGCGGAACTCCTTGCCACAGGATGTGGTGATGGCATCTGACCTTGCTGCCTTTAGTAGGGGACAGTTATCTGGTGGAAAAGTCCATCACAGGTTACACGCCATGATCAGGGTGATTAGATGCCTGAACCTCAAAAGGAGGACAAGGTCCTAGATTCCTCTCAGCCTGGCCTTTCCGGCAGACAATGGCACGTTTGCCTACTCATGAGTAAAGACACGATATTAGGCACTTTCACTTTCCCATAAAACTCAATGCATATTTTTTATTTTCGGTTTTGGGGCCATAACATTTGATAGGAAGGAGATATTTCCAAACCAATTTTTGCATGGGGTTCTGCTCTTCAATACGAATCCAACAACGTATGACATGATGGGGTCCTGCACACCATTGCAAAGTTCCAAAATGAAGCCAAAATGGAGGACAATGAAACCCTTTTGGAGGACGACCGGACAGGAGGCTAAAAAAGGGGACAAATCTGGAAAAATCCCGTAATGTGGTCTCCCTGACCATGATGAGTGTGTGCATCCTCATGGAGAAGGGCTCTTCTGATGTTCTTGGATACACTGCAAATAACACTAACCTCGTACCAAGGTTACCTCCAAATCCAGAGTAATTACTGGAGCACGTAAGAGACTTTATGTGCACCCATAGTTATTGCACCACCTAGTGAAAACCTATGGGAAATTCATATTGGAATCCAGAGTAAGTTCTTCTTATACCGGAGCAAGGACTCCCCGTAGTTACTCTGGATTTTGCCCTTATTTATTTATTTTGTAAATTTATACCGCACCTTTCTCGGGCTGCAACAGACCCAAGGCGGCTAACAAATAAAAGTTATTTAAAAACATTCAATAAAAGTAAAACAAATTAAAAACATTCAATAAAACAATTAAAAAGCTTGTGTCTATAAAATTAGTCTCTCCCCAAATAGCAACGTCCACCCCTTTTTCCTTCTTTCGCCAGCTCCGGTGCAGCCGAGGTTTTATTCTGAAGCTGGGTACCTGGTCCTGCTACAGCAGCAGTTCTGCCGACGTTGCCGCAAATCCTCCGAAAGGCGGCATCCTCCAGTATCTCTGCGACCGCTTCTACGACATCGAGGCTTTCGTTGAGTTTGGAACCAAACTCAAGAAATGGAATCAGTACAGGAAAAACCAGTACGTGTGTCATATATTCCTATCCTGAAACCAGTCCGCAGGTAGAGCTGGGCTTGCTGCAGAAGCTCCCAGGTTGTGTATTCTGCAGGATCAGTTGACAACACTGCTGTACAAAATCATTGCTAACTGGGAATCGACCCGGGGCGTACCATGATCCAAGCATGTGCATCTTGATTTCATCAGAAGCATGAAGTGGTTCATAAAAATATCTTATATCTTTTGGATGCAGCAACATTCCCAGGGTAGAGTTTAATTCTTATCTTTCTAACTCCCCTCCCCACAGGTTCTACGCAGAGGCGCATGAACGTTACGGGAATGAACTTGGTGCGGCCATCTTTGTGCTGTCTTTGAAAGGAAGTATTAGGTAACTGATGCCCCTTCGCCACAGTCTTGCGTCTGTGCGACGCAAGAAGTATTTACTCAAATCTAAGGTGTGTTTACTTAAATCTAATGTGCACCTTATATTTATATTCAAAATACTGCATTTACTCAAATTTAATTAACCATCAAATCTAGTGCACACCCTGATTTTGGAGACTGACTTTGGCTGGAAAAGGTGAGCGTTAGACTTGAGTAAATGCAATATACTTCTTTACTTAGTGTATAGGTGTCTGTGGAACTCACTGCCACAGGATCTGGTGATGCCATCTAGCCACAATGCCTTTAAGAAGGGATTGGACAAACTCCAGAGGTTACAAGCCATGAGGGGTGTGTGTAAGCGTGCTTCTGTGTTGGCAACCTCAAAACACCAGATTGGGGGAGGGCACCTGGATGCAGGTGTTATATATATGCCCCCCTGAAGCATCCACTGTGAGATACAGGAAACTGGACTACATGGGTCTTTGGCCTGATCCAGCAGAGGCTTTTCTTATGTTGTTATGACCTTTTTGTTTGTACTCCATCAAAATGGAGCTAGCCTGGCCTTAACCCTAGAGATCTGGTAACGACCATCAATGAAAAAGCAGGCCTCCGTCAGACTTGAAAGACTATGGTATCGTGCTCGGCGCTGCATACGCTGCATGCAAAGCACGAAAGCCTGGGTTGGATTGTTGTGGAGGATAGGCTGTTACTCAAGCAGCAAATCCCCCCTCTCCACGCCACTGAATTAGTCCAATGGAAAGGCAGAGCCAATACGATTGGATCCAGCTGGCGTCGCAGAGCTGGGCTAAGGACAGGAGCTCACCCTGTCTTGTGGGGCCAACCCGGGTCTCGAACCCTGGCCTGCTGGTTAACAGGCACAGCGTCTTAACCATTTGCGCCACCCACATCGACCATCATAGAGTATGTATGAAATTAACAGTGTGTTGTTTTTAGGTTCCAGGGCCAAGACTGGTACAGTGAGACCAAGCGTTGGCAAAAAATGCATCGTTTTCTGGATTGCCAGGATCTGCCCTTAGAAGCAATTGACATAAGCGGCTCAATCATCAACTATGACGGTCTGGACAATTTGGGTGAGAAAGGTCTCCCCCCCACCCCCATTGCAATAGGGATCAGCAACTTGGAGGCCCCGTCTGGCACCCAGGTTTGCTCCCTAGTCTAAGGACGATCCCTGTTTTGGGCTGCAATCCTAAAAACACTTTCCTAGGAGTGTCCCATTGAACACAATAGGGCTTACTTTTGAGTAGACATGGTTAGGCTTGTTCTCTTGGTTAGCTTGTCTGCTTTCTCCGACATGACTCCAATAGCACCTCCTGCAAGCTGTCTGGGGGCGTTGGATCCTGCAAATTCCAGGAAGCCAATGGCTGCTTGGGCAAAGTGCAGCTCTAAATAAGAATGCTTTTATCATGCATTCCATTAAGGAGAGTGAGAGGGCAGAGCCAGACCAGTCCTTGGGGACTGTAGCACTGGTCAGATGCTGGATTGTGGAATTCAGTGGAGCCGTGCACAGATGCTTTTTTGAAAACCCATGAGGTCTCTATCCTGCACCTTCCACCCAAATTGGATTCTAGGTGCAGCTCACTGTCAGTATCACCTTTGGGTGAGAAAGATCTCCCCCCCCCCCAAATTGCAATAGGGATCAGCAATCAGTATAACATTTAAAAAATTGATCCTGGACAGGATCCTGTACAAAAAATTGATACTAGAAGACGCCCCACATCTTACACCTTAAAGCACTGTGTAACACAGATTGTCCTAATGGCCACAGCACGTGGGCAAGTTGGATAGCATTGACATGGCTCACCAAGGGCAAAATCCAGAGTAACCATGGGGAGTCCTTGCTCCAGTGTAATAACTTACTCTGGATTTCAATATGAATTTCCCATAGGTTTTCACTAGGTGGTGTAGTAACTACGGGTGCACGTAAAGTCTCTTATGTGATTCCATAGTTACTCTGGATTCGGGGATGAGGATTGTATGCACTGTTTGTATGTATAATGTACATATATATTGTATATTGTATGCACCAGTGAGCAAGTCCCTTTTTACATCTCTTTGTCATTCTTCCCCCCGCCCCTATAGTTAACCTGAAGGCTCTAAAGTACTTGAATCTGAGCCGGTGCGCCAATATCGACGACTGGAGCCTGAGCCGGTTGCACGCCTTTGGGGATACCCTGCAGAAGTTATCGCTGGCTGGCTGCCCCCAGATCACCGAGAGGGGGCTTGGCAGCCTCCACCACCTTGCGTGAGTCTGGTTGGCTTGGGGTGTGTTGCATTTATGTTGCGTGTGCTAATTTTGATCTGACGTTCTGGAGTTGAGCAAGGAGAGAGGGCAGGGCCAAGAGCCTGAAGGTATGTAGGGAGCTCAGCGGAGCTCTCACACTGCTTACATAATCTGCCCCTTCATAACCTTTCCCCAGCCTGGATCCCAACCAAATGAATGTGTCAGGAAAACTAACCCTGTGGTTTGAAATCTAAGCCATCCCTTAGGTGGCCACTTCCAAATCTGCCATCTTTCAACCATTTTGTACTGGTCTTGTGGAGACTTCCAAAATCTCTCCCCCTACCACCATTTGTGGTGTGGCTGGGGTGGCACACGTGGTTAAGACACTGCCTATTAACCAGCAGGTCAGGGTTCGAGACCCGGGTCCCCACAAGACAGGGTGAGCTCCTGTCCTTAGCCCAGCTCCTGCCAACCTAGCAGTTTGAAAGCATGTAAACACAAGTAGATAAATAGGTACTACCTTGGTGGGAAAGGTAACAGCAGTCCATGCGCCTTGGCGCCTGTCATGCCAGTGCGAAAGTGTCTTCCCATGACCACGGAAGTGTCTTCGGACAACGCTGGCTCTAAAGGCTTGGAAATGGGGATAAGCACCACACCCTAAAGTCGGTCATGACTAGCAGTTAACCTGCGGGGATACCTTTACCACCACTTTCATTTGTTGGCAGGGACAAAAAACATGTTGGATGGAAAACACCAAATCCTAATAGGGATTACTCAGGAATATGTAACTTTGAAAGTTGTACCCACAAAGTAAAAATGCATGGAGTTGGGGCAGGGATCTATCTCACAGGGTTAGAACTTGGAATCTCCTTATGGCTCTAAAAGCACAATCCTAACCATGTCTACTCAAAAGTTAGCCCCAGTTCCCCCAGTGAAGCCAGATGAAACCAGTCTGCACAACTATCCTAAACCAATGGGGTCAGTGTTCGCTTCTTATATGTGAACCATTTCAGGAAATGGAGATGGCATTTGCTCTCTTCGTGTTCTGGACTGGCCGATGTGACCTGCCACCATTTTCCAAGTTGTACATCCATCTCCTTAACATTCCTTGGTGTGACCTTCTTGTGGTTTGGCACCTTTCAAGGATAAGTCTCCTGATAATAATCATTATATCTGCAACTGAAACTTGCTTGTTTATGATACCCGTGAGTAGACGGTATGATGAGTGCACTCGTTCTTTACAACAGGCTCAAATGGAAGGACTTCCTTATAGGCTTATGGTTAACTTCTGGCTCTTAGATCCAAATAAAGTTTGTTGAGTCCTGATTTAAGGGGTTTCAGTTGTTCTGCTGCTAGATTCACTAGGACCACTTTTTAAAGTTGGCCACACTGGGTGAGAGAGGCAGGCAGTGGTGCACCATTCATATAGCACAAGATGTTTTGTGCCATGGGTACAATGCACAAGTGGGTATAAGCGCGCCCAGCCACTTAGCACTTCACCTCCCCACACACCACAGCACCTTTCTATCCCAGCCAGGGAATGCTCCCCAGCTGGCTTAGAAGGGTGCATAAGCGGCGCCAACTGACCCGCACATCCGCCCTTCTGAACCAGCCAGGGAATGTGGTTGCATGCGTGACTCAGCTGCTGAGCTGCACATGTGCTCTTTGCAGCCGGCTGGAAAAACCAGTTGGCTGCAAAGGGTGAGTGCACAGCTGCAGGTGAGCTGCGCATGCGCTCTTTGCCTCCAGCCAGAGGATTGTACTGGCCAGCTGTGAAGAGCCCATGTGCATAATGACGTCATGATGCTACCTGGTGTCCTGACATCATGTGTGCCATGGGCGCGCAGTGGCGTTGGTATGTCCCTGAAGGTGGGATCAATATTTTGAATAGGCTCACTTTGCTAACCTGCACCCCTTCTTCTTGCTCCCTTGCAGAAACCTCCAGCGCTTGGATATCTCTGGCCTCCCCTCTGTTTCCAACAAAGGGCTTGTTCGGATCCTGCTGGAGGAGATGTTACCCGAGTGTGACATCGTGGGGATGGACTATACCGAAGGGCTGCTCCAGTACCCAGAACTGGATGTGCTTGAGGGTGAAACAGAACAGCTGCAGAAACTTCCTTGCAAGCAGAAATCTAGCGAAGTCCCCGCTTGAGAAGACTGAATATGAGAGCGGTTCTCCTTCCCTTCCCTTTCTGCTGGCCCAGTGAAATTCTCACTCCCAGTGCAGACTCAGTCAACATGAGAATGGCAAAGGCTTAGGCATTTATGAAGCATGTCTGGGTGTATACTTGTTCCCCTGTGGTCACTCTAAATTGAGCCTCCAGTTTCAGAGGCAGTGTACCTTGAAAGACTAAAGAAAGGCTTAAGGTCTGAGAGTGGGAGGGGGGCGGCAATAAATGGGACATCTGATTTGGACATAAGGAGAGCTACACTGCACCAGCTCAAAAATCAATTTCTTCCGGCATCCTGTTTTCAGTCCGCCAAACGTTCTCCAAAAAGAGCATCAAAAATGGTCTTTCCCTCAACAGTGCCCAACAAAAAGGTGTACTGCTCCTGAATGTTGAGGCTCGACTTGAGCATTAAAGTTTCTAATTTTGTTTAGGAGCTTCCACTGTTTGTCAGAACATCATGAGCCCTTCTGGAGTGACGGGATGATGATGATGAGGACGACAAAGATGATGATGACAACAACAATAGATCTCTTGCATCACTTGGATGTTTGGGTATTGGCCCAAGAGAGGGTCTTGCCAAATGGTTGCGGTGGATTTGCACTAGCGTAGGGAAATCCCGATGGGCTGTATGTTGGAAAATGCTAAAAGGTAGTACATTTCTTTTTTCAAACGCATATACTGTATGTGCCTTTGGGCATGGAGGTGCTGTCGAGTGTGTTCCAATCTGTGGCTTGTTCCTCCATGCCTTTTTTGCCTGTCTGCCCTGGATCCTCAGCTGCAGAGCACCTGAACCCATCCCTTTGGTAGCTGTGCAGCTGCAGGTTGTTGACACGGAGGAAAAAACAGGGATCTTTGCAAGTAGGAACAGGCCTCCGCTGTGGCTGGGCGCCCAAGGGATTTATGTGCTTCTGGGAGAAGCCAAATTCGGTAACTGGAGAGGTGGGAGTATTTTTGGGGGTGGGCGGAGGATAGGGGGCTAAGCACCCTTTGTGGCTTAGCACAGGGTGGAAGTGTGTGTTAGGAGATCTCTATCTAAAAATTGCTTCCGCTGCCCCGCTCGTAAAAGGCGTACTGCGTTGCTGATGCAACACACACAGATATTCCCTATATGTGCACATCATCCACATAGTCTCACAGTTTCCACTATTTCATAAAAGCACTCCTTAAAAAGATACCAGCATAATTAGCGATTTGGATCCAAGCGAGATGGGCTGGGTTCAAATCACGCTGTCAGCTTTAGGAGGGTGTGGGGATAAAAGGGAAGGCAGAAAGGAAAGGCATGAAACCCCCTAATACAACAAAAAACTCACTAGGTGTAGTCAGACTCTTTTCCAAGGTGACCCAACCACGGATCTTCTGCTATTAAATAAATTGTACGAGTATAAAGATGTATAAAGATTGTGTGTAATTCCCCTTCAAGGGAAGGGGGACAGAACTATGTAGGGCATTAGAGCCTTTTCCTGACCCCTTGATGTCTTGCACAGCCCACCTCACCCATTTCTGGAGCCTTAAAAAAATTCCCCAAAGGCTTATTGAGTTTCTCTTTCAGTGCAATCCTAAGCATGTCTACTCAGAAATAAATCCCATTATGTTCAATGGGTCTTACTCACAGGAAAGTGTGGTTAGGATTGCAGCCTTGCCCCCAAATCCAGAGTAACTACAGGAGCACGTAAGAGTCTTTACGTGCACCTGTAGTTACTGCACCACCTAGTAAAAACCTATGGGATCTTCATAACGGAATCCAGAGTAAGTTGTTCTTACACCGGAGCAAGGACTCCCCGTAGTTACTCTGGATTTTGCACTTAGTCCACATGAGTTTGAAAGTTACTTGTGCTTTAAAAACTGGATCCAATACAAGTGGGGGAACTCCTGGTACCAGTAAAGGACATCATAGTGGAGTGTTTTCCTCCACAATACATGAACACTGCAAACTGCTCCATATTCAAAGGTTGTATACCTCATTTCTTACCCTGATAGAAACGAGACAGGCTTCTTGTGTCCAGGAATTTAAATCATAGGGGTATATTCCTCCCACCCCAACCCTATGGCAGCATCCAGATGCTGGTCAAAACAGAACACTGGGCTGATCAAAACAGATCCAGCAAAATGGGTATTCAGTTCACTAAATCAATGAATTCAATAAATATTCAGTTCAATGATTGATATTTTATTTGCTTCATACTGAGTGATTCCCTGGTCTGTCTGCATCTATCCAGGATTTGAAGCAGGAGTTTTTCCTCTGATCTCCCAAGAGATACTGCCAGGAATTAAACCCAGAGTTGTCCGCGTGCTGTGCAAATATTTACATTCTCTGTAAATGCTGTACATTCTCCTTCCTTAGGGTTGGCATCATTCTTTTCCACCAGGACAGGGCCCCGTCAAACCTGCCAGTATGTGAACGCAATCTCCCAAATCTGGGACTGTCCCGGTTTTGGGGGACATATGGCAACCTTATCCTTACTTTCCTTCCTACTCTCCATCTTCCTCCTCCTCATTCTTCCATCTTCAGCTACTAAAATGCATCTTGTATCCCTTTCCCTCTGAAACTCCGCCATGTTTAATGGCACACATGCTGATGCCTCTTGTTGACCCGCCTGCCACCCGCCGGCAGTTGCCAACAACAGAGGCTGCCCCCTATAATTTTCCACTCGACCTCTGTTGTGTTGCTGGAGTTCACTGCTACTGATGCGTTCCCCAAGGACTATGGCTGGAGTTTCTCTGCCGATCTTGCACCCTCTGCCTGATGCCCTGGTGCTAAATGCTTGGGTTGTGGAGGTTGCCTCTTTGGGTTTTGGAAAAACCATCCTTGGCACACGGGCACCAGATGTCGGGTAGTGTTTGTATACTTTTTATAGAGTGATAATTTCCTGCTTGCAATGAGTAATCCATAATGATGCTCTCTCTCCCTCCTGCAAAAACATCTCAGCTTCTCTCTACATTTCCATTAACCAGCCAGTGCAGCCTTCTTGAGAGCTCAAGAAATAGCCAGTGGGCAGAAAAAGGGACACATCCTAGTTAGCTTTCTAGTCCACTTTATCTTTTTGGGGGGCAGATGATGATAATGATTTACTAGCGAAAACGTACCCCCATTGCAGGAGTAAAATTCCCCCATACGCCATCCAGTGGTGGGCCCAGCCTGGCCCAAGAACCGGTTCCCTGGAAGTGGGCATGGCCAGGCAGGGTCAGGGGGTGGGGCCAGGGAGAATTTAAAGGGGGAAATTAAAAAAAATTAATTTAAAAAAAAATCTAAGTTTCTGTTAGTGGGACTTACTGTCATGGGACTTACTTCAGAGCAGGCATGCATAGGATAGGGTTCTCAGGCTGCAGTTCTAGCCACGCTTGCCTGGGAGTAAGCCCCATTAACTGTCATGGGACTTACCTCTGAGTAGTCATGCATAGGATTGGGCTCTCAGGCTGCACCCTGTCCACACTTTCCTGGGAGTAAGACCCACTGACTGTAATGGGACCTACTTCTGAGGAGACCTGCCTAGCCTTGCTCCCTGAGGATGCACCCTGTCCACACTTTCCTGGGATTAAGACCCATTGAGCACAATAGGGCTTACTTTTGAGTAGACATGGTTAGTATTGTAGTCACCAGGCTAAGGAAAGAGGATCTATCCTAAGGAAAGAGGATCTATCCAGCACCAAATTGGCTGGATGTTGGTCAGTCTTCCATGTTAAGTATAGGACAGAAAGATGTTGCACCCCTTTTCAGCCCCTTAAGGGTTAAATTTCTCCACATGGGTTCTTGGTGGGTGTTCATGTGACAGAAGGAACTCTCTGAATTTCATGCTTCTAGGTCCGGGGTTTGGGGCAGAGCATCCCTCTTTCAGGGATTCTTCAATGCAAAGTATAGGGAGGAAAACATATTGCGCCCCTTTTCACCCCCTTCCCGTTGGAATTTCCAAAAACCAGTTCTTAGTGCACCCCTCCGTCACGGAAGGAACACCCACCCCAAATTTCATGCTTCTAGGCCCAGCAGTTTTGGCTGGGCGTTGATGAGTCATTGAGTCAGTCAGTGACTTTTTTATATACCGTATACAGATTTAATTTATATCCTGCCTTTCTTCCCTAACCAAAGGGAACCCAAGACAGCTAACAACAATTAAAAACAATAAACACCATTAAAAGTCGATAATAATAAATACAGATTAAAACACAATTAAAATACAGATTATACAAAACATGTTAAAGCATCCCTCCTAATATTGATATTTTTATATGGGTGATAAACCTCCACCTGTCCAGCTCCTGGTTGGTGCAAGTCTCATGAATCCAGTGGTTGGCGGTTCCCAAGAGGTCAGTATATCAAAGGACTATAATTTTGTGTTGGGTTGTGATCAGAACCCAGGAGACCTGATCCAGTCGAACAGACTGCCAAGGGAGGTGGTGGACTCTCCCTCACTGGGGGTATTCAAGCATAGGCTTGAAGAGCACCTGTCGGGGATGCTCTAGGAGGATTTCCTGCTGCAGGCAGGGGGTTGGACTAGATGACCTACTAGGTCCCTTCCAACTCTAGGATTCTATGATTCTATGGACTTGGTCATGATCTTGGTTCCTTGAGTGCCTTTTGTGCCCTCATCTACAAGTCTGCCCTTCTCTGCAATGCTGGTAGAACCTCTCCTGGGTCACAGATATTTAATTCCCGAACCCGGAATTAGGAAAAAATATTTTTCCTTATTTTCACTTTGTTTTCGTTCCCTTCCTACATTTGGAGCTGAATCTGAGACGTCCCAATCTAACCGTGAAATTTAACCCTTTCCCTCCACCTTTATCCTTATCATCACTCATGAATTATCTTTTGAGTTTTATGGCATGTGCATTACAACAACAGAGGACGGTGTGGTGTGATTCTGTTCTGATTAATGAGCTCAATTACTCTGTTCCATATTAATGTCAAGATAATCTTCCTATCTTGCCACCATAAACTGGATCAAGGTTCGAATATGTTCCTATTTCTTATTTGTGTTCCCTTTATAAGACCTGCGCTTTGGCGTCATCCAAAGATGCATTGGTGGTGCATTGTCTGTCCATGATTAACCAGGGAGGAACTGGCCTCTTGATATACCCCCAAATCCAGAGTTACTACAGGAGCACATAAAAGACTTTATGCGCACCATAGTTACTGCACACCTAGAGAAAACCTACGGGAAATTCATATTGCAATCCAGAGTAAGTTGTTCTTACAGCGGAGCAAGGACTCCCCATAGTTACTCTGGATTTTGCCCTATATACACACCTTTTCCAGTGTAATTTTGGGTAACGCAACTCTGGTTCCTTGCAGGTTGGTTGGATATAACAGTCTTTCGTGTAAAAATGGAGTGATTACGGCTGAATCACACATTGCATGCGCTTGGCTGGTTTGATCATTCACGGTTCATCATGCGCGCCGAACCTGACACTGTAACCCACAAACGCTTGGTGCAACACAGCTGTGTGTTGAAAGTGTGAGAAATAAAATCTCTGTCAAAATTTTAAGTGTAGTGTTAGAATGTGTTACTGCAAGTGTGAACAATTTATTTATTTTATTGTTTTAAAAATTTATATCCCTTTAAATATCCCTTTCTATAAGGGAAATATATATTGTAATTATCTCTTTATATAAGGGAAAGATATAGCCCTTTCTCGGGCCGTTAGCCCGACTCAAGGCGGCTCACAGTAAAACATAATTAAAACATTAAATCAAAACATTCAATTAAAAACAATGAAAACATAGAAACTAAGAACAATAAAAACATTAAAAACAACAGCCTCCCCCAACCTCTGCGCTTGGGGGTCACATAACAACACACAGTATATATAATTTTTCTTGTATAGATTTTAGACTATGTACTCAATCCAGAGTAACTACGTAAGGGACATTACGTGCACCACCTAGTGAAAACCTGTGGGAAATTCATATTGCAATCCAGAGTAAATTGTTCTTACACCGGAGCAAGGACTCCCCGTAGTTACTCTGGATTTTGCCCTACATTTTGTTCACGCTTGGCCGTCGATGCAAGATATAAATTCAGTAATGAAAATGGTTCAACTTGTGGTTGGTCTCAGTTACAACAGATTGAAACCTGCCCTACTTATGCAGTAAAATATAATGTGGGTCAGGTGGTGGAGGCCTGGAGTGGTAGAGGCACCTACTAATTTCAAAGCCTAACAGTCAGCCTAGACTCTTCTCCCACATCTGTCCAACGTTTTTTAAAACTTATAGGTAGGAATGTAGTTTCCTTTGCATGGGGATCATGTCCTCTTTATCACCTCATTTTGCTATATGTCTTAGGCTGCAATCCTAAAGACACTATCCTGGGAGTAAGATCCACTGAACACAATGGGGCTTACTTTTGAGTAGACATGGTTAGAATTGCACTGTACGTTGACATAAATGTCTCTTACTTATTAGAAGACTTGCTGGTAAATGGGACTGCTCGGTATCAAAATTGAATTGTTTTGTAGTAAAAGAAATGTTTTGGTTTAAATTGCTAACTCTGAATTCTAATTAATAAAGATTGTCTATAAAAAAGTAAATGTCTCTTACATCCTCCTGTAGTTACTCTGGATTGTAGGGCTAGGGTGCAATCCTAGCCAATTGTGAGCACAATCCCAACCATGTCTACTCAAAAGTAGACATTGTGTTCAATAGTACTCCCAGGAAAGTGTGGTTAGGTCTGCAGCCATGGTCTGGCATGACTCACTTGTTCCCTTGGTGGTGGGGGAGTCCGGCGCATATCTGTGCACTGACCGAACCACCCCAGGAGTGGTACAGAAGTGCCTTATGACACTTTTGAGATAACCCCAGGCCAGTATGGGACTTGAGCTGTCTTAATGGGGGGGTTAGAATTGCAGCCTTACTTTTTTATTTTCTAACTACCGCATTTACTCTAATCTAATGCGCCACAGAATCTAATGCACACTGTATACTTATAATCAAAACTGTATTTGCTCAACTCTGATTAACTATTGAATCTAATGCTCACCCTGCTTTTGGAGACTGAATTCGGTTGAAAACGGCGAGCGATCGATTCGCGTAATTCCAGTTCGTCCTCAATACATGCGTCCCGGCATGGATGCCGAACGAACAGGCGCCATTGAGTCATCCTGCATAAAGATTGTGGGAACGGCTTTCCCGCAATAGATTAGCATCCTTTTTGTAATCGGTGTCAATTTTGCTGGACGGATCGAAGGGGAGGCTTCGCTTGTCAATCACCACATCCGACCTGACACATCAGTGACTCACCTCCTTGAGCATTTTTTTTAACACCATCACAGCAACCAACCTGTGCCAAAGGATGAGACAATCACTGTGAGAAATTTCTTGCCCGGAAAATCTCGTTGTGGCCCTTTGGCCCAGGCTGTGCTATTTTGCAACTCGTTTATTGCAAGCTCTGGTTCCTCCCAGGCTTTTTAAAAATTTATTTGCCTGGAGGACCCAAAAAATGCCCCCCCATGTGGTCCACACCGATGGGCAAATAGAGAAGCCCCCAAATCCAAAGTAACTACAGGAGCACGTAAGAGACTTTACATGCAACTGTAGTTACTGCACCACCTAGTGAAAACCTATGGGAATTTCATATTGGAATCCAGAGTAAGGCTACAATCCAGGGTAATTACGGGAGCACATAAGAGACATTACATGCACCCGTAGTTACTGCACCACCTAGTGAAAACCTATGGGAAATTCATATTGCAATCCAGAGTAAGGCTACAATCCAGAGTAACTACGGGAGCACATAAGAGACATTACGTGCACCCGTAGTTACTGCACCACCTAGTGAAAACCTATGGGAAATTCATATTGCAATTCAGAGTAAGGCTACAATCCAGGGTAACTACGGGAGCACATAAGAGACATTACGTACACCCGTAGTTACTGTACCTAGTGAAAACCTTTGGGAAATTCATTTGCAATCCAGAGTAACTTGTTCTTACTCCGGAGCAAGGACTCCCCGTAGTTACTCTGGATTGTGCCCTAAGTTGTTCTTACACCTGAGCAAGGACTCCCCATAGTTACTCTGGATTTTGCCCAAGATCTCACACAAAGACAAAGCAATCCTGAAATAAACCTAAAATAAAGTGACAATTAGGAGGATGTGGAAAATATAGAGGTAGAAGAGAGAGGGAATGTGAATTCTCCTTGCTTTGATAATACAGTGGTGCCTCACATAAAGAGCTAAATTCGTTCCGGAGGCATGCTCTTTAAGCGAAACACTCTTTAAGTGAAACAGATTTTTCCACAGGAAATAATGGAAACTCAGACAATTGGTTCCATAACCCCCAAAATATTCATATTAAAATATTAACTGGATGTAAAAATGATGACAAAACATGAATTGAATTCAAAACATGCATTCATTGTGCATGATTCTGTGAAGTCTACTTAGACTGCAATCCTAAAGACACTTTTCTGGGAGTAAGACCCATTGAACACAATGGGGCTTACTACTTCTGGGTAGACATGGTTAAGAGGCTGCAATCAAAGACACTTTCCTTTGAGTGAGCCCCATTTAACACAATGGGGCTTCTGGGTAGACATGGTTAGAAGGCTGCAATCAAAGACACTTTCCTGGGAGGCTTACCTGGGCTGCTGCTGGTGGTTCAAGGTGGTTGGTGGGGGTACTTGGGGGCAGTTAGGGGCAGCTGCCTCTGGCACCCCCAGGCGACTGCCCCCTAGTTGGGTGCAGTTAGAGGCAGCAGAACTGGCCAGCAGCCCTTTTAAAGAGTCTCCATGCGGATCGTCAGGGCTGCATAGCATGCGTGCCCATAGCACGCTTGCTTGTTAAGTGAAGCGGAACTTCTTATGTGAAACAAGATTTCTTGGAACTTCTTATGTGAAACAAGCAATGCTTGTTAAGCAAGGCGTTTGTTAAGCGAGGTACCGCTGTACTGCAAACTGAGTTCTACTTAAAAAATCTTCTATCACTAGATTTTTGCAAACACGCGTTTCTTCCAAGTGGTGGACAAACAGCCTGGAGCATGCTTTGAAGTTCTGCAATGCGCAGCCCAACAAAATAAACTTGTTTTCCGTCATTGGTCACTATTGCCTGGGGTCTTTCCTGTACCTTCCATCCTACCCACCCCCCCAGCAAAAACTACAATCAGGGTCTTACCTTTTCCTTTTGAAAATTTCCATAGGGTTTGGCTCCTACGTGACTGTGGAATATCATGTGATCAGTGCCAACATATATGTTGCTGTCTTAAAAGTCAGACCTTTAAGGCCAGACCTTAAAAGTCAGACCTTTACATAGGGGGATTTTTTTTGGGGGGGTGGTCAATTCAAAAAATGGCACCAGTTTTGTCCTATCCCATCTAGGCTGCAATCCCAAAGACACGTTCCTGGGAGTAAAAGCCATTGAACACAATGGGGCTTACTTTTGAGTAGACATGGTTAGGAGTTTCTTACAAATGGCATAGTGACTAGTTCGTGAATAGTTCACTAACTCATTAGTGAATAGTTCAAGCAGCATAGGCTTGACCTCCCATGTGCATCAACCTCCCATGCGCATCAAATCCCCCATGTGCAATATCCCCCCATGCGCATCAACACCCCATGTGCAACATCATAGTTTTCTTCCTAAGAAAGCCGCTGAAGCTATGCACTAATAATACTATGCTATTTCTCTGAAAAAATGGAGCCATTTTTGGAATCAGCACCCACTTTCACATAAAACCATCATACATTTTGAAATGTGGCGGCCACATTTCACACCCATCATTCAGTGCCGCTCTAACCACTCAGCCCTACTGTTGAGAAGTCCTGAATCTTGAGTTTGCATGGCCCTCATTGAACTGGCTACCATTGAAAGGTCTAGCAATAATTTCCCATTAAAGAGTATTGACCAGTATTTGATTTTTCTTGGCATTTCCTCTTGTTGCACAACTCAGCAGGTGGAAAACTAAACCGTTTTTGTCTTACAACAGATTTGTCAACACTTCAAACATATTAACAAATGGAACGTGTTGTCCGGTTTGCGTGGAAAGTAAGAGATATCGGTGGTGGACCACACTTATATTCTCTTTCTCTCCATGTGTCCTTAATCTAGCAGGCAGAAGCTCAACAGGGATGGCTTTGCTTGGGGGAGGAATGGCAGGGCTGCACCTGTTGAACTTCCTACCTGTTACACAGCCATTAATTTTATTTTCTCTTTAAAATGCTTTGTGAACTTTTTGTTGAAAAGCGGAATATAAATACTATTGATTGATTGTGATTGATTTGATTGAAATGTACGTTTTCTCCGATGCCCATGAATTGATTGATTGTGATCGATTGATTGAAATGTATGTTTTCTCCAATGCCCATGAATTGATTGTGATCAATTCATTGAAATGTACGTTTTCTCCGATGCCCATGAATTGATTGATTGTGACTGATTGATTTAAATGTATGTTCTCCGATGCCCATGAATTGATTGTGATCGATTGATTGAAATGTACGTTTTCTCCGATGCCCATGAATTGATTGATTGTGACTGATTGATTTAAATGTATGTTCTCCGATGCCCATGAATTGATTGTGATCGATTGATTGAAATGTACGTTTTCTCCGATGCCCATGAATTGATTGTGATCGATTGATTGAAATGTACGTTTTCTCCGATGCCCATGAATTGATTGATTGTGATAGACTGATTGAAATGTACGTTTTCTCTGATGCCCATGAATTGATTGTGATCGACTGATTGAAATGTACGTTTTCTCCGATGCCCATGAATTGATTGATTGTGATCAATTGATTGAAATGTACGTTTTCTCCGATGCCCATGACTTGATTGATTTTGACTGAGTGATTGATTGATTGAAATGTACGTTTTCTCCAATGCACATGACTTGATTGATTGTTGATTGATTGCTTGATTGAAATGTACATTTTCTCTGATGCCAATGACTTGATTGATTTTGATTGATTGATTGATGGATGGATGGATGGATGGATGGATGGATGGATGGATGGATGGATGGATGGATGGATGGGTGAGTGGATGGATAGATGGATGGATGGATAGATGGATGGATGGATGGATTGAAATGTATGTATTCTCCGATGCCCATTCAGGTGGGCTTCTCCCCGGGGCCCGAAGAATCTTTTTCTGCTTCTGGCTGGCAGGCAGGCCTTCCCCAGGGTTGATGGAGGAGAGCGAGCAAGCCATTCACACACTGCTTTAGCGGCATGAATATTTGATAGGAGATGAAATATTAACTCTTTTAAATGAAATGCCCCACCCTTTGCCTCCTCTGCATCAGCTCCTCTGCCTGCTTGTGCTGGGACCAGCCCTGATGGTTTGGCTCTCCTCCTTCTTTACCGTACGTGTCTTTCTTTCCACTAAGGGGTTGGGCTGAGTTTTAATTTTGGGTTCTGCAAAAGGTGGGAGGTTTCGTTTCTACTTTGGGTGCCGGGCTGTGCGTCTCGGGTGTATTTGTGTGTGAGTGAGACACCCACGTCGCCTGGAGCGATAGAAGGAGAGAGGAGCAGAAGAGAAGAGGAAGACTCCAACTTCATGCAAGAGGGAGAAAGGAAAGAAAAGGCATACAGATCAAAGGTGAGGCTGGTGCATGTCAGCACCACTGAATACACGGCGCATGAATACATGCGCTCAGGAGGGGTGCCAGGTTAAATTCTGGGAGTAAGCACCTTCAAACATGCTGCAGTAAGGAGTAAGTAGGGAGTCAGCATCTTCAAGCATGGTTACTCCAGAGTAGGCACGCTTGGGGTAAACACTGTGAGCCTATATGCTTGACCTATGCTTGTTTCATGAGCCTCTAGTTTATTTTATTTTTGCAACTGTTATTAAATCTATTTAATGGGAAGATGGGGAAGGAAATCTATTTATGGGAAGAAAATAGCAATGGGGAAGGAAATATTCCTTGATGCTTTGCCTTGTGTTATAATTTTTTTAAATAATGCATTAAGTTCTGGAGGGATACAAGATCGCAAGGACAAAACTGTTAGTGAGACGGATGCCGTCTTCCTCTGGCGCTGATGTACCCAGCGCTAATAGGATTTCTCCTCCAGATTCCTGTTTGCATCAACGTCAAACGGAATTCAGAATCAATGTCAAACTGATTGCCGTTTGAATCAGTGTCAAGCTTGGCAGAAAATATGAACAGCAAACTGTCCTCTGCAGAACATACAAAACCTGCCTTTAGGAAAGGGACATGGGAAAGAAACGGGGTGAAGACAGAAATGGTCCACTTGTAGGACGGTGAGTTCTAAGAGCACAATCCTAACCATGTCTTCTCAAAAGTAAGCCCCTTGTAGGGTGGTGAGTCCTACAAGGCAAGAGCACAATCCTAACCATGTCTACTCAAAAGTCAGCCCCATTTTGTTCAATGGCTTTTACTCCCAGGGAAGTCTTTAGGATTGCAGCCAAACTGATGGGTGGGTGAAAGGTAGAGTGATGGGATTCAAAGAAATTAACAACCGGTTCTCTGCCCATCTGGCAGCCACTTTCAAATGGCTATTTTTAAACTTTATATGTCCTATTTCTCATTAACAACCGGTCCTATAGAGTAGGTGTGAACCAGTGGTGGGCTCCAGCAGGTTCGCACCTACTCTATAGGACCAGTTGTTAATGAGAAATAGGACATATAAAGTTTAAAAATAGCCATTTAAAAGTGGCTGCCAGATGGGCAGAGAACCGGTTGTTAATTTCTTTGAATCCCATCATTGATGTGAACCCGCTGCAGCCCACCACTGGTGATGGGGAACAAAGTCCCATAAGAAAGTTGGGAAGTGTCACCTTTTGCATCATCCCAGAGTAGGGTTGCCGTAATTCTCTTCCACAAAATTGGGACAGGATCCTCTGTCCCATTTACCAGTATGTGAACACAATTCCCATAAATTGGGGACTGTCCCTGTTTTTTGGGACATATGGCAACCCTATCCCAGAGGTGCCTTGCAGGAGCTCAGAATAAACCGTTTCCCAAAATCTGATTTCCTGCAAGTCACCTCCAGGACGATGCCAATGATGACTCAGGGCACAATCCAGAGTAATTACGGGGAGTCCTTGCTCCGACGTAAGAACAATTTCCTCAGGATTGCAATATGAATTTCCCATAGGTGCTGCCATAACTACGTCGACGTAAATGTCTCTTACACACTCCAGTAGTTACTCTGGATTGTAGGGTTAAGCAGCCTCTTCCAAATTTGATGATGTGCAGCTCAAATTTTCATGGGGTGCAACAGTTTCTATAGTCAGCTGCCTATCTTCCCTTACATGTGGCAACGGGGGTATGTGTGAGCAACAAATGCGCTATCTGCACGCAAGCCTCGCCATCTCTGATGGTGTCGGAGATTCAGAACTGGGCCGTTTCCAGCGTTAATGGAGGCAGCACACTCCAAAGTTTGGGTTCTGGCCTGGGAGCTCTTTTGGCAGCCTGGCCTCTGCCTCCCTGCCAGCGTCTGCTGGTTTGGAATTCCCACAAGACGCTCTGAGTATGTGCCTTATCATGTCCTCCTTCAGATGGGCCTGCTTGGAAGGTGGCGGGGAGGGGGGGGAGAACACTGCTGGGAATTTCTATTTAAAACTTGGCTCAAAAAATCAGAATACATGCAGAGGGAGAAGCGAGCAAACAAGACTGGGGGGGGGATGTGGGCCGATTCAGTCCAGGAATGCGTGGTGATCACACTCCTTCTATGAGAAAAGTCACTCACTGACTCACTCACTGACTCACTCACTGACTCACTCATCAACGCCCAGCCAAAACCGGTGGGCCAAGAAGCATGAAATTTGGGATGGGTGTTCCTTCTGTGATGGAGGGAGTCACAAAGAACCGGTTTTTGGAAATCCCAACCAGAAGGGGGTGAAAAGGGGCGCAAAACATTTTCCTCCCTATACTTTGCATTGAAGAGACTGAGGGATGCTCTGCCCCAACCCCCAGACCTAGAAGCATGAAATTTGGGAAGGGTGTTCTTTCTGTGACATGAACACCCACCAAGAACCCATGTGGAGAAATTTAACCCTTCAGGGGCTGAAAAGGGGTGCAACGTGTTTTTGTCCTATACTTAACATGGAAGACTGACCAACATCCAGCCAATTTGGTGCTCGGTGCCTGGTGCACTGGGGGGATGTTGTTCAGAAGGAGTGGTTGCACTGGGGAGGATGCTGCACACGGGGGGTTGCTGCACATGGGGGTGTTGCTCATGGGGAGATGATGCACATGGGAGACTGATACGCATGGGGAGATGATGCGCATGGGAGATGATGCACATGGAGGGATGATGTGTATGGGGGTTGATGCGCATGGAGGGTTGATGCACATGGGGATTGATGTGCATGGGGGAATGATATGTATGGGGAATGATGCACATGTGGGTTGATGCTCTTGGTGGATGATGTGCATGATGTGCATAGGGGATGGTTGAAATGCATGGGGGTTGATGCGCATGGGAGATGTTGCACATGGGGGTTGATGATGTGCATGGGGGTTATGATTCGCGTGGGCTGGATGAACACGGGGATGTTGCACATGGGGTGGATGTGCATGGGGGGGGGCTGATGTGCATGGGCGGTTAATGCACAGTGGGGGGATGTCCTTGTATGTGGGATTTTACTCCTGCAACGCGGGTACGTTTTCGCTAGTTATTACATAATTGGAAGCTGAAAATCATCTACAACCCAGAGATCTAGCCTTGTTTTAGATCATCATCATCACTTTATTACAGTCACACACCAGTGCATAGTTTAGGGTTGCCATAATTCTCGTCCACAAAACCAGAAAAGGACCCTGTTAAACTTGCCAGGATGTGAGCGAAATCCCCCAAAACTGGGTCAGTCCCGGTTTTTGGGGACATACGGAAACCCTATATCTAGCCTTTCCTGCATCTTCAGATTTCAACCCTGCGTGTTCCTCAGTCAAAATTTACACCAAATGCCATCTTCCCTTATCTAGCAGGGCATCTCTTCCTCCTGGATCTTGAATTTGAAAAGTTGGAGGAAGTGTGGAGGAAAAGAGCCACTCTAGCCCACCAATCTCATGTCTTCTCCTCCACACTTCCCACCTCCTTCTTTGAATCCAGAAAGGAGCAGCAGTGATAGCCTCAGCCAACCTCACAGATGGCCTGGCCATAGACTTTATAGGATAGTCAATAATAATAACAACAACAACAACCCATATTTACTTAAATCTAATGCACCATGGAATCTAATGCGCACCCTGTACTCATAATCAAAATACTGTATTTACTTGAATCTAATGCACCATCAAATCTAATGCACACCCTATTCATTATAATCAAAATATTGCATTTACTCCAATCTAATTAACCATCGAATCTAATGCACACTCTGATTTTGAAGACTAGATTCAGCTGAAAAAGGTGAGCATTAGATTCAAGTAAATACAGTATTATTGCTGGCGTACTGACATGCAGGATAGTGCCTTCTTGTACCTCATTCTGCAGAATGTACAGACTCAGCCTTGGAAGCAACGCATGAGAAGTGGATCCCTTCCAAGTGATACTTTCCTACAAGTAGATCTACCTGGCCACCCCACCTTGTGCTCAACAGGTGCCATGTGATGCAAATCCTATTAGCCCCATTCCCTGGGGGACCACTTCCTAATCTTCTCCATCATCTTTTACACACGGGGAATATCTTAGTATGATGAAATTAATGGCTTTTGACTTGGTATCTGAGTAGGCTTACATCAAGAAGCTTACGCAATCTCTAATGCCAGGACTGTGTTGTGGTTTTGGATCTAGACTTGAAAACGGTGGTGTAGCTAGGGGGGATGGAGCAGTCGGTTTTAGGGGGCATGCATGGTATGCAAGGACCTATTCCAAGCAGGGGGAGCAAAATGGAGCCTTACATGGAAGGGCCCTTGCATGTTGTGGTGAGACTCCCTCCAAGTCGGACTGCTCCACCCCCTCTAGCTATGCTACTGCTGGGAACATCTAGGTTCAAATCCCTGCTCAGCCACAAAGCTTCCAGCATTTTGTGCCAGAATTCACCTACATCACAGGGTTGTTGTAAAGATAACTGATGCGAATGAACCATGTACACCCTCTGAACGCCTTGGAGGAAAAACAGTATGTAAAATGCAAATAAAATAATACTGTAGGTCTGAATTTTTCTCTTTCAATGGAAAAAGTTTATTTAAAAAAAAGCTTTGGTGGGCAAGTGCCCCTGAGCATAGACAGAGTTATTTTCCTTTGCAAAATGTATGTTTCCTCAAACAGATGGTTGAGCACCTGAGTCATGGGACTGTGACATGCAGTGTTCAAAGCACAATTTTTGTCATCCACAAGTGTGTTTGTTGTTGCCACATTCCAAGTAACACGTCTGCTCTGCCATGGACTCGTGGCGCAGAACTACGCAGTGTAACTGCACGCAACAGACCTGTAATGGGGAACTCTTTTCTGGCTTTCTCTCCTCCAGTTTTGTCTAAAAAGAGATAATTCTGGCTTGATGGCAGTTTTGACCTGCGTGGATGAGAAAATTCAAAAAAGCAACTCTGGGACACTGTTCCCACTCTGACAAGTAAGTGTACAAGGACATGCGCTCCATGTTCCTTTCCCCCTTGGAAGTGCTGGGTTGCAGAATGAGGAAGCACCACTGGAGATCCCAGGGTGGTCTGACTGTGGCTGCTGACCAGGAAAAGTTGCTGATCAAGTCGGAGAAATCTGGGCATATATACCATACAAAAAAGGCTTGAGGAACACTTTGGAGTGGATTTAATTGCCAAGAAGTGCGCAAAACCTCCTGGGCTCTAAAAGCCTGCGCATTGATGCTGAGAACATATTTCTTTGGAGGCTTCTTTGCCTCTTGAAGATTTGAATGCATCTTTTGCACGGAGCTTCAAGCTGAGGCTTCTTCTCTTGTACATGTTTCAACATGCAAACCAAAGTTGGCCATTGATGCAAAACAAATCCATTTGTGCAAACCAAAGCTCTCAAAAATGGCCTGGGTAGGATGTTAACATGCTCCTGGTATAGGGTTGCCAACTTTGACTCAAGCGATGCCATGAGATCCACCCCCCAACATTGAAAGTTATTTCGAGCACAAGCCTAACTATGTCTACTCAAAAGTAAGCCCCATTGTGTCCAATGGGTCTTACTCTCAGGCAAGTGTCTTTAGTATTGCAGCCACAGCCTGATATAATTTCCAAGGCTGCAGTCTGTCCTCAAAGATTCCTGAAGACTCCCAAGATGAGAGGTGGCAATTTTTCTTGAGTCCCAGAAATTTACATTTCCCAATCTGAGATGTGCTCTCTCCAGGGTAAATGTGTCCTCTTTTTCCAGGACATGTCCTGGATTTTTAACCTTGTGTCTTAGAATAAGCTCTTCATTGTCCTCCTTTTCCTTGTGAGCAGGTAGCCTGTACCCTTCTTGTAATTAATAAAATTAATTATTTTAATTAATTCACCCTCCAAAGAACTGCCAGGCCCGTAGTTTGTAGTGCAGGAGGAAGAGGAGGAAGCTGGTGTAAAGGATACAGTGTGAGTGTTGCTGCAATCCTAAAGACACTTTCCTGGGAGTAAGACCAGTGGTGGGCACCAGCAGGTTCGCACCTACTCTATAGAACCGGTTCTTAACAAGAGATAGTACATATAAAGTTTAAAAATAGCCATTTAAAAGTGGCTGCCAGATGGACAGAGAACCGGTTCTTAATTTCTTTGAAGCCCATCACTGAGTAAGACCCATTGAACACAATAGGGCTTACTTTTGAGTAGACATAGTTAGGATTGAGTTAGGACATAGTTAGCAGCAGAACTGTGCTCCAAAAGGCACACGGCACAATCCTATCCATTTCTACTCAGAAGTAAGCCCCATTGTGTTCAGTGGGTCTTACTCCTAGGAAAGTGTGCATAGGATTGCCGTCAAACTGAAATAGGTAAATTACACTTGCCATTTTATTTTCAGCCACTTTCCTCCTTCCTAAAATATCACTACTGTATTTTCCAGTAAGAAGATGAAAATGTCACGGTGCTTCACGGTGACCAGTGCTTTGCTGACTTTAGTGGCCCTCAAAGCCTACCTGGAGTGGAACACCGAGGAGGGCATGCGGTACCCACCTCCCCCCGATGCTGGTTGGCGGACTTCGACCACTAGTGAGCCTTGGGAGGATGGATCACCCTCCTTGATCCTGCAGCGCTTCAACACCTCCCTTCATCATCTGCGCCAGACCATTCCCAGGGCGAAAGCGTACTGGAACAAAAAACAACACCAGATTTTACAGCTCCTTGACGGCAAGTGGGGGAACTTCTCCTGGCCTGAGTGTCAAGGACCTGAAGTGGCAGAAAATGTGGCCAAGATCCGAGACTTTGGCTCATACTCAGAGCTCTACAAGAACTTTGTTTTGTACGATGAATGTCGGGACTTCCCGCTCGTGATCAACCAGCCACACAAGTGCTCCAACAGCAAAAACCGCACTTTTCTGCTCCTGGCCATCAAGTCTGTGCCAGGAAATTTTGCCGCCCGCCAGGCTGTGCGGGACACCTGGGGCCAAGAGTATGAGTCTGGTGGACACCCTGTGCGTACCATCTTCTTGCTGGGCAGAGCCACGGACAGTAGCGGGCTACGCTTGCAAAACCTGGTGGAATATGAGAGCCAGATGTTTGGAGATATCTTGATGTGGGACTTTGAAGACAGCTTCTTCAACCTAACCCTGAAGGACCACCTTTTTCTGACGTGGACACTGGAGCACTGTCGAGATGTCCGCTTCATTCTCAAAGGGGACGATGATGTCTTTATTAACACCCCCATGGTCTTGGAGTATCTGGGCTCCTTGGATGCCCACAAGCCACTCTACACAGGCCAGGTGATGTCAACCGCCTCACCGTTCCGGGCCCGCCACAGCAAGTACTATGTGCCCGAGTCATACTACTTGGGGCCTTACCCTGCCTATGCGGGTGGCGGGGGCTACATCTTTTCAGGCCAACTTGTCCGTTGGCTCTACGTCATATCCCGCTACATACCTTTCTACCCCATAGATGATGTTTACACAGGGCTATGTTTCCAAGCCCTGGGCATCCGTCCTGAGCCCCACCATGGCTTTCGGACCTTTGACATCGACGAGAGGGACCGTGATGATCCCTGTGTGCACAACAGGCTGCTCTTGGTCCACAGGCGCAACCCACATCAGACCCTCCGCCTCTGGAAACGCATCAAGGACCCCAACCTTCATTGTTGAAGAGTGCAGTGCACCTCTCGCAGCAGTTTGGGGCTCCTCCTGTAGGGTTGGGGAGGCCAGTAGCGACAGATGTGGAATTTGCAGCACAGTTGTGGTTGACTTTGCTCCATCCAAATGCCCAATTATGGGTGCCACGGACTACCCTGGTAAAACAAGTGGACCCTGCCTAGGTGGGAATAATACTACGATGATGATGGACCACACTGTCAAGTAATGGGGGAGGAGGCTTCTGAATCTAGAATTCTGAGGCCAAGATCTTCATATCCTGGTGCTTTCCAGAGTTTTCCTGACAAGCCAAGATGGTGGGTCAGTCTGGTCGGACTTGTCTGATGTTTCTGTTCAGATCATGATCTCCCAGCATAAAGAGGTAGGCGATAGCAGGGATTGACAGGGAAAATGTTAGCAAGTGGAACAAGCAACAGGCAATCCTGGGATGGAGCAGTGAATCAATAGGAAACTATTTGCTTTATATACAGGGTGTACCCTCATATCAAGCCCTTGGAGACTCCCTGGCATTGAAGTCAGACAGTGCAGGACTTGGTGGATGAATGGCCTCATCCTGGATCCTTAGGCATGGGTACCCATGCAGTACCCTCATGCTGAATCTCAAGCAAGGGAGCAGGAGCCTCTGCCCAGCACCTCGAGATTAAAGGGCAGTCATTTGCCATGTGTCTTGACTGGTAGTGCCTCCTGCCTCTCTCCAATCATTCAGGGCAGGAAAGATGGAGAAGCAATAACATACCCCAGAATAGGTTTATTGCTGAATTCCCACCGCTGTGCTGTCAAGACATTTCAGGAGTGTGAAAGGGAATCTGGTGGCTGGTGCAATGGGCCAGCCAGTTGGGCCAGTTTCATCAGGAATGTTGAAAATCCAGAACAAAGGATGCATAACTCCCCCCCTTCATGTCCATAAGCAGGACAAGGGCCGTTCCTCTGGAGTGGCCACCTTTTCTACCTAGATCTGTAGGTTATTTCAGGCAGGGTGTGTAGATCCTCGCTTTGCAACTAGAGTTGAAAATACATTGTATAGAGCTGCTGGGCCAGCTGGGTGCCTACTGGGAGAGACGCCTGCTGCTCGAGTCCAAACTGGTGGGAAGATGCGACACTGGAAAAGAGGGAGGGTAGTGAGGTTGGAAAAGGATCCAAGTCTGTCTTCTCCTTTGACTTCTGAGCTGGAAGGTTTGAATTCTGAACTATGCATGGTCTCCTTCACCCATCTTTTTTCTCCTACACTATTATTCTTTCTTTTGAAAAGTTACTTGAAATAGTTCCTTTTTAAGAATTGTTATCCTCTTGAATCTTTTTCTTCATTATTTGGGACCAATACTCCAGAAGCTGGACAATGTCCTTTTGGCATAATATTGTATTTTTAGGTCTTGGGGATTTCCGAGTCTTTTAAATGAACCTTAAGGAAATCAAAGCATACACTGTAAAAGCAAGCGTCCCACTAACGTGCCAGTTGTTGCCTCCTTCTTGGCATTAAGTTTATTTGAAGAGGGTTCAGATATTTAATGGGATTTATTTAAACTGACATGGGAACATGTCATGTAATGATTTACAGGTTAAATAAAATGAATTTCTTACATACTTTGATGTCAAGGATGCTACATTCCACAACCTGAACCTGGTGGTTTAGAGCAGGTATACACCTGCAGGTATACACAGGTGTATACACAGGTATACACAACACCATTTCTAATCCTAATAATGAGATACAGAGCACAAGCTTAACCATGTCTACCCAGAAGTAAGCCCCACTGTGTTCAGAGGGTCTTACTCCCAGGAAAGTGTGTTAAGATTGCAGCCTAAACTATCAACAGTGATCCAAAACAGCTGTAATTATTTGACTCCAAAGTCAAATGAGTGGGTCTAGATAACACAGAGCTTTTTTCAACCCAAGACTCAAGCTCCAGCAGACCTGAGGCTATTACAAAGAGTATCTCTGCACATGTACAAAGTGTCGTTCCTTCCCATGTGATGCATCCAGACTTCACCCATCCTTGGAATCATGTCATGAGTAACATTGAGATAAACGAGAGGCAAGAATTCATTTTTTAATGAGTTTTCCAATTTTCCCTATTATACATATGTATTTATTTAGATTAGCCTGTATTCACCATGACGTCCCCACAGCTCCAAAGGTACCTGTCACGTACAGGGTTAATGTCCTTGATGAAGTGTAACAGACCAAAGGAGACCCCCTCCCTGGACAAAGATACCCCCTCCCTGGTCACGCTGTTGATCAGGGAAGACTTTCAAACTTAGATGCAACACCGATGAGCAATACCTCGGGTGGTTCTTTTAAATTAAGAACATCCATATGGGGGGTATGTATGGCTTTACTGCTGGCAGTTTTGGCTCTATGAGCAATCTCAATAATTTCTAAAGCCACCTTTAACACTCATCTAGAGCGGTCATCCCATCTGCAGACCATAGCTAACACCCCTTTATAGCTAACACCCCATGCACCCCTTTATAGTGTTTGGATGACTCTGCCAGGGCCAAATTTCTAGAGGGAGTCGCTGGCCATGTCTCTCCTCCAAAGAATTGGTTAAGGATGACTTAGAGCTACCCCCTATGGAGGCAAAAGGATCCATAATTTTTTCAGCCTGCCTTGCTGTCAAGGTAAACAGCCTGAATTGCCTCAAGTGGCGTTCTGTTCCAAAGATATTTGTGATGGTTTTAGCAAAAGGGGGGCACTTTGCCAGAAACAAGGCTATCCATGGAAAGACACTGCCTGTTCTTGACGGTGCCCAATTTCTGATGAATGTCGGAACCGAGGAGGGCAATATGTTGAGTGAATCTCATTGGGACGGAAAGCAGCAGAGATAAGTCTGCTCAGCAACGTAGTGAGGGAGCTCCGAACTGCTTTGTGCTTAAAGTCGGTTGTGCGTTAACTAACTTGTTTCAAAAATCAGCTGTAAAAAAGCCAATCACTGGCTGGTTTGGAGTCAGTGGGGGCACCTCTAAACTAGGCAAGAGTAAATCCCGAAATTCCTAGCAGCAGCTTTCTATTGGCCACCAAATGGAGCCTTCTAACCATCACCAAAGCAACCAGGGAGCGGATGCAAAGCTCTGGCAGGCAAGAGCTTCCCATCTATGAACTGGTTTTGTCCAAAAGGGCACTGGAAAGACGCTGATTTTCTGGACAGGGGAAGGAGAGGGCTGGGCTCACTTGTCCAGCTTTTCATACTGGCCCATGGGGTAGTGTTCACCATACTGCTTTAGGTGCTGCTCCAGGGACTCCTGCTGCTTCTTAATATGCCAGGGCATCTCACAGTAGACGTCCGAGAAGAGGAGCTGGGGGTTTGGCTTCAGTTTGCGCTCGGCCTCCTCAAAGACCTCCATCACCTGTAAGAAGCAAGCCGAACATAAAATGACTGGTGTTGATGGGGTCAGAATAAGATGAAAGCATTGCTTACATGGGTTGTTGCGGCACCTGCACGACTCACTCCCCCACAGCTACGCTACTGCATGTGAGTTTCAATAGTGTGATCAAAGCAGCAGCCAAGTACACTTACCCTCTTGCGAGATTTCTTGCGCCAGCTCTTCTCCTGTTCCTCATCCCACCAATCCCGGCCCACCATATAGTGTCGCAGGCGGGAGATGGGGTGGTCTTGCTTGTCCCAGTAGTTTACTTCATCCACCGAGCGGTAGGCAGAGCTGTCGTCGCTAGTGCTGTGATGCCCGATTCTGCCAAGTCAATGTGTAGTGATTATTCTGATAGGTTTCATCCTCATGTCCTGGCCGTATCTGGCCCCCACATCCCTGATCCAGTGCTATCAGACTAATGTTCTGCACCCACCTGTAGGTCATGGCTTCAATGAGAAAGGGCTGGTTCTCGGCCACGGCCCGGCGCCGGGCCTCTTTGGTGGCATTGTACACCGCAAAGACATCATTGCCATCCACTCGGATGGAGTGGATGCCATAACCGGGACCCCGGGCAGCTGTGGAAGGAGAGAGAATACATGGGCGACCCTGGAATCTACCACATCTGCAATGATGCCTCCAGTGCCAAAGGTCCACTTAGACTTTTAAGGGAACAATCCTAACCAAATTGCAATGAAGGTCAGGGGAATAAAGCTGTACTGGGTGCATCCAAACACAGAAAAGGAATGGTGGGGTATAAACAAATAAAGTGTGAAAATTAGATGAACATTAAGGACACTGGGACTTCACCTACCAATTCCATCGCCTCGGTACTGCTCCGATGTCGGGGTGGAGATGGCGTAACCGTTGTTCCGGCAGAAAAATATGATGGGGCACTCAAGGGTGGCAGCAAAGTTGAAGCCTGCGTGGGCGTCACCCTCACTGGCTGCACCCTCCCCAAAGTAGCAGATCACAATACGGTTGGTGTTCTCCCTCTTGATGGCATAGGCAGAGCCAACAGCTGTCTCCCAGAAAACGAGAGGAGGGAAAGCACATTACAGGACACTGACTTAAACTGGTACGGCCTCATACAAGCTGCAGAACACTTTTTCACTCTTCTGTCTTACACACTAAGCATGGATATTTATGCTTGAAAATAAGTCATAACGCTCAGCAAATTATATAACAAATATTTTAGATATTTCAGTATATAAAATATGTAGATCCTAGATCTATGGAGGGGAGCAGATTTGGGGTCCATACACTGTCGGCCCAAGATATGCTCCCCTCCACCCCAAGATCATATTAAAAAAGATCAGCATCCAAATCCCCCAAAGCACAGGACTGGAATACCCCAGGCTCCGGTGTGCAGCTGGTACTGTCTTGCCAATGCATATGGAAAACTGGTTTGTATCTCACCTTGTGGGATCTGTGTGGCCAACGGGGATGAGATGGTAACAAAGTGCAAATCTTTACAGCCATAATGTACAGGCATTTGGCGCCCTTTCCCAGGGTCACTGGCGTTCCCATAGCACTGTGCCATGAACAGGTCTAAAGGATACCCCCTGTGCATCAGGACACCTGAGGGAGGAAGAGAGGACATGGGAGGTCAGTATGAACAAGCATTCCACTCCGAGCATGATTAGTGTGCTTAGCACTACAAAGGAGCAATGTGAGTTCCATATAACAAGTATGAGTGGAGAAGCAACAAACAAGACAGCACTTTAGATTTCTGGGGTCTTCATTCTTAAATTCACTCAAATCTAAGTCCTTCCATTCATCTAAAGGTAACAGCGTTCCATGCACATGTGAGCCCATGTCCACAGAGGCATCTTCAGATAACACTGGCTTTATGGCTCTAGAAACAGGGATGAGCACTGCTCCCTAGAGTCAGTCACAACTAGTAGGGCAACCTGCTGGGGTCACCTTTACCTTTTAAAGTCCTTCCACTCATCTGCCTGAGCTAGTTTTGTATCACCTGCTTGAAGAGCATTCCCATAACTGTGACCATCTGCTGCCATCTAGAGGATGAGCCGATCCCCAGCCAAGCATTTCTAATATGGCCTCAGGTAGGGGCAGACCAGTATGCTAGTAGTGGCTTTCCAGGGTTTCAGACAGGGATCCCTCCCAGTCCTACTGGAAGATATAATCTGGGAGCTTTTGCATGTAAGTGGTATACTATAGCTATGACCATCCCACCCCACGTGAGATCACTGATGGTTACCTGCTTCACGATACTGTCCAAACACCAGATCTGTGTCATCAAGAGCAGCTGCGCTGCCAATGTGTGTGCCCTCCTCTCCGTAGTTAGTCATGTAGAAGGAGATCCGACCCTAAGAATGGAAAGTGCAACTTATTTGCCATGCACAGAAGTTCAGGGGCTCAGCTCCAGCTCTCTCAACAGCCCCTGCAAGATCAGTGCACCAAAGCATACTGGTGTGCTGCAAATGGTCCATGGTTGTACCATTGTGGTTGTACCACAAGAGGACAGCTGGCTTCTGGGTTCTTCAGCTCTACTGATAAAAGAAGCTGAGGCTGCAATCCTAAGCCCCAGTTAAGCCAGCATAAATCCTGGCACAAGTCCTGTGCTGGCCTGCAGATGTCACCAAAGTGCCATAAGACACCTCTGACCCTAACCTAGGGGTGGGAGGTTTGGCCAGTGCACAGACATGCGTCGGCCTCCCTACATAACTGTGGGAAGAAGGAGTGGATGAGTTGTGCCAGCCTAAATTGGTCAGGAGTGCACACTAAGCACACACTCCTAAACATGTCTATTCAAAAGTAAGCCCCAATGTGTTCAATAAGGCTTTCTCCCAGGTAAGTGTCTTTAGGATTGCAGCCCTAGCGCACAATCCAAACCATGTCTACTCAGAAGTATGTCCCATTGTGTTCAATGGGTCTTACTCCAAGAAAAGTGTGTTTAGGATTGCGGCCTCAGTCACACTTTGCTTTCTGAATGTGGGCAAATGAGTAAGGAGGTGAGGGTCACCATCAAGCTGCCAACTCCACTCAAGTGTTTCCACTGCAGCCGTACCTGCCTCTGGGACTCGTAGAGGATCCGGTCCATGGTGTTGAGAAGCGTCATGCTCTTGTAGAACTTCAACACCTGCTCTTTGGGAAGCTGAAACAAGAGAAAGTGTGCAAGACACACCACCAGATGAAAAACATTTCAATGGGGCTGATAACATTATTCTAGAATCTTGAAAGTCTGGGCTTATTCTGGCAGTGGACAATACAGGACTATGCACCCCTCTTGAATGAGACCCCATAATCTCACCTGGGGGTCCTCGCTGGGATTGACAATCTGTCCCTGACGATCCATGACCCTATAGATGGGGATCCCGGAAATGACATTGGGTTGGATAAATTCGAGGCTGTCCACAAACTCGGCAGAGGCACCTGGAAACTGGGGCTTCTCCTCAAGCGAAGTAAACTCTTCCTGTTGCTGGAGAAATCCCTGGGGGTGAGGTTGAAACAATGGGACATGTGAGAAGGCGAGCATGGCACCAGCGAGCATGGCATAATTCATGTGCCGAGCATATACGGGAGCGTTCAATAATCCAAAGAATTGCTACAACAGAACTGCACCTGCTGAAATGCTTTCTCCTACATAGTTGTTGAAGGTCCAGGATCCCTAAAGTGGTTCTCCTTCCCCTACCCCAACTTTACGAGAGGGGAGGGAGAGTTGGTCCTATATGCTTGGAGGGGTCCTGAGTTTGAAACCTGACAACATCTTCATCCAGGATAGGGATGGAGACCTTGCAGGGCCACTCTCCGCTGTGGTGCAGATTTCCACTTCCTGGCTACACTGTCAAGGTCAAGCCTTGCAGGACACAAACGTACAGTACAAATAAATAAATGCAACCGATTAAAGAAATCTTAACGGTGCAATTGTGTGCTGGTCTCCTCAGAAGCAAACCCCACTGACTTTAACAGGGCTTGTAAAAAGATTGCTATTTGCATCAATTGATTGGTTAAGCAGGTGGCAAACAGCACAATCCTACTTGCAGGCAAGTAGGAGTCCTTAATTCAATGGGACTTACCCTACAATCCAGAGTAACTACGGGAGCACGTAAGAAACATTACATGTACCCGTCGTTACTGCACCACTTAGTGAAAACCTATGAGAAATTCATATTGCAATCCAGAGCAAATTGTTCTTACACTGGAGCAAGGACTCCCCGTAGTTACTCTGGATTGCGCCCTTAGAGCAAAATCCTAACCATGTCTACTCAAAAGTAAGCTCCATTGTGTTTTGGTCGAAGGGCACAATCCAGAGTAACTATGGGGAGTCCGGTGCAAGAACAATATACTCTGTATTGCAATACAAAGATCACACTGGTTTTCACTAGGTGGTGCCGCAACCACATCGACGTAAATGTCTCTTACGTGCTCCCGTAGTAACTCTGGTTTGTAGAATTACTCTCAGGAAAGTGTCTTTAGGATTGCAGCCTTACTCCTAGGGAAGGGAGTATACTACTGTGGCCTTGGGCTGCAATCCTACAATGCTTTTCTGAGAGATAGGGTGCAATCCAGAGTAACTACGGGGAGTCCTTGCTCCGGTGTAAGAACAATTTGCTCTGGATTGCAATATGAATTTCCCATAGGTTTTCACTGGGTGGTGCAGTAACTATGGGTGCACTTAATGTCTCTTACGTGCTCCCGTAGTTACTCTGGATTGTAGGGATAGGGTGCAATCCTAACCTAGGCTGGCACAACTCATTGGTCTCCCTATTCCCCTGATGATGTAGAGGCAGGCGCATATCTGTGCACTGGCCTAACCTTTCGCCAAAAGCGGCACACAAGCATCCTATATCACTTTCATGCTACCCCCAGGTCAGCACAGGGCTTATGCTGGGATTTAGGCCAGCCTAACCAGTGGTTAGAACTGCAGGTTATGCCCCAATGAAGACAATGGGACTGACTTCTAAGTAGAGAATTGGGCCCTTATGTCTCCTGATCACAATGGGATGGAAACTGGCTCACACTATAGCTCTATCAATATTGTGGCATGTAAGTATTGCTATCCATGATTAATGGATGTTGTTTGTCTTTAAACATTTTGAAAGAGCTATTTAAAAATCAACAACAAGTTCAGCTGCCAGACCCAGGAAGGAAACATTAAATGAACCAACGGAAATGTCTGCTGATATCAGTCCCATAAGGTCTGGGTGGATCAAGAAGACCCCAATAAATCAATACCTGGAAAGGAGTGGGTTAAAATGGAAAGGTTACACACACCCTCCTCTTCCTCACACCCCTCCAAACAGCCCAATCACAGAGGAGGAAGTGGGCAGAAGGGGGGACAGTATAGATTCCCTTTCCCTGCTTTGATTACTATGATTGTAAGTGCAGTCTTAAGCCTGTCTACTCAAAAGTATGTTATATGGTATTCAGTGGGGCCTACTCCCAGAGAAGTATGTTTAACACTACAATCTAGACTAGAGTAACTACGCGTGCACGTAAGAGACATTACATGCACCTGTAGTTACTGCACCACCTAGTGAAAACCTATGGGAAATTCATATTGCAATCCAGAATAAATTGTTCTTACACTGGAGCAAGGACTCCCTGTAGTTACTCTGGATTGCGCCCTAGGATAGCAGCTTATATTTAATAAATAATATATAATTAAATTTAATAAGTAATATACTGAAATTAACCATGTGAATTCAGTATATATGTGAGTGTTTTTTAAGCTTTTATTTTTTCATGTCCTATATTTTACTTGGGTGTCCTACATTTTGTTAGGACATATGTTCACCCTGTTCCTAGTCCATATATAGAAGAAAAAAGGTGGGGGTAGGGGTCACCCACTCAAATTGTGTATGTATGTGTGAGGGTATATGTATGTGTGTGTGTATTGATATGTATGTGTATATATATGTGTGTGTGTATGTATGTGTGTGTGTATATACATATGTATGTATAAATATATGTGTGTATATGTGTGTGTGTGTATATGTATGCATGTGTGTGTATATGTGTGTGTGTATATATATATGTGTGTATGTGTGTGTGTATATACATATGTATGTATGTATAAATTGTGTGTGTGTGCGTGTATATATGTATGCGTATGTGTGTGTATATACATATGTATGTATAAATATATGTGTGTATATGTGTGTGTGTGTGTATATGTATGCATGTGTGTGTATATGTATGTGTATATATATATGTGTGTATGTGTATATACATATGTATGTATGTATAAATTATGTGTGTGTGCGTGTATATATGTATGCATGTGTGTGTATGTGTGTGATTTATACCCTGCCTTTTCCATACTAATGCCAGTTTCCAATTGCTTTTTAGAATTCAAAGTTCTGCTGATTTGGTGCCCCAAATCAGCAAATACTCTAGAGTAGACTAGAGGACATCAGTCCCTTCCTCCCCACAGGAGGGGGGCACCTGCATGACCCCCCTCAAGCTTCCCTATCCCCTTCCTATCCCCTCTGTCTGTACCAGTGCAAACAGCTGGGGCAGTGGGGGGGATAAGCCTTGCAAGGGACACATAGGCAGCCCCCTCCAGCCTCGACCCCCACCCCACCCCCACCCCCACCCCCACCCCCACCCAAAAGGACCCTCCAGATTCAGCTGCACCTGCAGTGTGTTACACAGGAGAGATGGGGAGAAAGACCCCAGCAAGACCCTCCCCAGACTGATCCCAACCAGGAGGACCCTCACTCCCCACCCCCTCAGCCTCTCCCACATGTGACTGGGGGAGGAAGCCCCTCACCTGGACCCCAACCCTCACCTGGAGGGTCTCTCCTCCCTCTGAGGGCTCCTTCAGGCCCCTCAGGCGACCCTCCCCCCCTCTGGGGTCCTGACTGACTGACTCACTGGGGCGCGCAGGGCCCTGTTGGGGGTCGGGGCTCTGAGGCGTCCCAGGCGGCGGCCCCCCAGAAGCAGCAGGGCCCGCAAGGCCGCCATGTTCGCAGGCCGCGCCTCCCCAGGGTCGCCTGGGCTGGTTGGCTCGGCCGAGGGAGGAGGAGGCCGCGTCACGGGTGGGTGGGAGGGAGGGAGGGACAGAGACCCACTGGATGGCTCCCCACAGGCCCCGCTACTAGTAGTAGTAAATAACTACCAGTGCTCCCAATAACTAGTACTACTACTTAGTAACTGCCAGTTATTATTGCTACTACTAGTACTATTAGTAGTAATGCTACTATTACTACCAAATATAGTAGATATCAGGTAAAGTAGACTTTGTAACAGTAATAATACTAGTACTAATAGTACTACTAGATAGAATACTATATGGGCTTACTGTCAATATTTACTAGTACTACCACTTACTACTAGTAATAACTACTAGTACACGAGTTACTACAAGTAGTAAGTACTTGTACTAGCTTATTGGCTTACTGTTTTGTACTAATTTGTACTTTACTAATTGTACTACCACTTGCTAGCAATAACTACTAGTACACGAGTTACTACAAGTAGTAAGTACTAGTACTAACTTAGGGCACAATCCTAACCATGTCTACTCAAAAGTAAGCCCCATTGTGTTCAATGGGTCTTACTCCCAGGAAAGTGTCTTTAGGATTGTAGACTTATTGCCTTACAGTCAATACTAATTGTACTACCACTTACTACTAGTAATAACTACTAGTACACGAGTTACTACAAGTAGTAAGTACTAGTACTAGCTTATTGGCTTACTGTCAATACTAACTAATTGTACTACCACTTACTACTAGTAATAACTACGAGTACACGAGTTACTACAAGTAGTAAGTACTAGTACTAGCTTATTGGCTTACTGTCAATACTAACTAATTGTACTACCACTTACTACTAGTAATAACTACGAGTACACGAGTTACTACAAGTAGTAAGTACTAGTACTAGCTTATTGGCTTACTGTTTTGTACTAATTTGTACTTTACTAATTGTACTACCACTTGCTAGCAATAACTACTAGTACACAAGTTACTACAAGTAGTAAGTACTAGTACTAACTTAGGGCACAATCCTAACCATGTCTACTCAAAAGTAAGCCCCATTGTGTTCAATGGGTCTTACTCCCAGGAAAGTGTCTTTAGGATTGTAGCCTTATTGGCTTACAGTCAATACTAACTAATTGTACTACCACTTACTACTAGTAATAACTACGAGTACACGAGTTACTACAAGTAGTAAGTACTAGTACTAGCTTATTGGCTTACTGTCAATACTAACTAATTGTACTACCACTTACTACTAGTAATAACTACAAGTACACGAGTTACTACAAGTAGTAAGTACTAGTACTAGCTTATTGGCTTACTGTCAATATTAACTAATTGTACTACCACTTACTACTAATAATAACTACGAGTTCACGAGTTACTACAAGTAGTAAGTACTAGTACTAGCTTATTGGCTTACTGTCAATACTAGCTAATTGTACTACCACTTACTACTAGCAATAACTACTAGTACACGAGTTACTACAAGTACTAAGTACTAGTACTAGCTTATTGGCTTACTGTCAATACTAACTAATTGTACTACCACTTACTACTAGTAATAATTGCTAGTACTATAGTATGATTTATTACAAGTATACTATATATAGTAGTATTAATAGTATTGATATACTAAGGTATTATTATAACAGTAAGCTACTAATAGCATTTTAATATATTATACTAATACTGTGCTGCATATAGATACAAGCAGAATTTACCCCTCTGCAGGTAATGTTTATAGAATACTAGCAAAAAGTGTACCCATGAAGCAGGAGTAAAATTCCCCCTTAAGCCATCCCCCCCTGCGCAACTTCCACCATGCATATTAAAACCCATGCGCATCAACCTCCCCATGCGCATCAACCCCCCATGCGCAACATCCCCATGCGCATCAAACCCCCATGCACAACATCGCCCCTGCGCATAATTCCCCCATGCACAACATCTCCCCATGTGGATCAACCCCCATGCGCAACATCCCCATGCGCATGAACCCCCAAGTGCATCATCCCCCCATGTGCAACATCGCCCATGCGCATAATTGCCCCATGCACAATATCTCCCCATGCGTATCAACCCCCATGCGTAACATCCCCCATGCGCATCAGTCCACCATGTGCATGATCCTCCATGCGCATGAACCCCATGCACATCCACCCCCCATGTGCATCATCCCCCATGTGTAACATCGCCCATGTGTATAATTCCCCTATGCGCAACATCCCCTATGCGCATCAGTCCACCATGCGCACAAACCCCCATACGCATCATCCCCCATGCGCAACGCCACCCATAAGCATCAACCCCATGCGCATCAACCCCCATGTGCAATATCCCCATCACATCAGTCTGCCATGCACATCAAACCCCCATGTGCATCAACCCCCATGCGCATCAAACCCCCATGTGCATCAAACCCCCATGCGCATCAACTCCCATGCGCACCAAACCCCCATGCA
The DNA here is from genome assembly GCA_030015325.1 of Cryptoblepharus egeriae. NCBI lineage: Eukaryota > Metazoa > Chordata > Lepidosauria > Squamata > Scincidae > Cryptoblepharus > Cryptoblepharus egeriae. Next base: position 1,290,212 of record JAREYC010000014.1, read on the forward strand.
CATCAGTCCCCCATGTTCAGCATCTCCCCATGTGCATCAGTCCCCCATGTTCAACATCTTCCATGCACAGCATCTTCCCCAGTGCAACCCCTCCCTCCAAACAATATCCCCCCAGTGCACCAGGCACAGAGCACCAAATTGGCTGGATGTTGTTCAGTCTCCCATGTTAAGTATAGGACAGAAACACGTGGCCCCTTTTCAGCCCCTGAAGGGTTAAATTTCTCCAATGGGTTCTTGGTGGGTGTTCAGGTGACAGAAGGAACTCCCAGAATTCCATGCTTCAGGCCCAGCAGTTGGGGAGGAATGTTGAGGAGTCAGCAATTCTCAATGCAAAGTATAGGGAGGAAAACGCGTTGCGCCCCTTTTCACCCCCTTCCCGTTGGAATTTCCGAAAACTGGTTCTTAGTGCACCCCTCCGTCACAGAAGGAACACCCACCCCAAATTTCACGCTTCTAGACCCACCGGTTTTGGCAGGGTGGTGATGAGTCAGTGAATCAGTCAGTGAGTGACTTTTCTCTTTTATATTACAGTATATAGATTTGTTCAGCCCAGTGTGCACCATCTCCCGACTTTACACACACACACCCCCATGCACCACTATCCCCCAACCTTGCTTTAGTACCAGTGATGGGCCCAGCCTGGCCCAACAACCGGCTCGCCGGAAGTGGGCGGGCCAGGCCGGGGTCAGGGGGCGGGGAGGGCACGCCACCCACCCCAGCGCGTTGCAGGTGCGGGTGGGCAGGGCGAGGGGCGGGCCCCAACCCCAGCGCACTGAAGCATCCCTTGACGCACGCGCAGTTCAGGGCTTCCCCGCCAGGTGCACTAACCCGGTATGCCCGATTTTGTGGCCCCCCCATAGCTACTGGATCGGTAGCGCAGCGCCACGGGGAACAACCGGTTCGAGCAATCAAAACCGGTTTGAGGCATCAAAATAGTATAGTATACAACTATACTAGTAGCATCAGTAGTTAGAATACAAGAAAAGCCTCTACTGTATCAGGGCAAAGGCCCATCTAGTCCAGCTTTCTGTACCACACAGTGGCCCACCAGATGCCTCAGGGAGCAAATAAGACACCTGCATCCTGTTGCCCCCCCTGCATCTACCTCTGCACATGCACACTCACTCTCACACACGCACCCCTCATGGCTTGTAACTCATGATGGTCCTTCCCTCTAGGAATTTGTCAAATCCCTTCTTAAGGCAACCTCCATCTAAAAATAGCCTAATTTGCATAAATTACAATTGCCGGACAAAATATCCAGTTGGTCATCTAAGGGTTACGAGCACAATCCTAACCATATCTACTCAAAAGTAAGCCCCACTGTGTTAAATGTGTCTTCCTCCCATGTCTTTAGGATTGCAGCTTAAGACTATATGCTATCACCACATCCTGTGGCAGGGAGTTCCACAGACCAACTACATGCTGGGTAAAGAAATATTTACTCAGTAGTATTAATAGTATTAATGCTACAAGTACTATAGTAGTATATTACTAAACTAGTTGTACTAGTTATTACTACTGTAATAGTACTAATATACTAGTAATAGTAATAGTAATAGTAATAGTACTAGTATACTAGTATTCTAGTAGTAGTAGTCGTCGTCGTCGTAGTAGTAGAGGGAGAGAAGAAGGGAGGGAGGATGAGGCCAACTGGCTGGCTTGCCCTGGGGACCCTCCCAGACTATATTACTACTGTAATAATACTAGCTTAGTTCTACAACAACAACAACAACAACAACTATTACTACTACTATTACTACTACTGGTAGAACGTACTAGTAATACCAATTAGAACTAATACTTGTGTACTAGTACTAGTGGTAATAATACTAGTACAAGTAAATACTAGTAATTTCTAGTACTACAACCCTACTACCGGTACTAGTAGAATGTACTAGTAATACCAATTAGAACTAATATGTTGTTCTAATATGTTGTCCAGTACTAGTAGTACTGCGCATCAAACATATTAGAACAACATATTAGTTCTAATTGGTATTACTAGTACATTCTACTAGTATTAGTACTACTAATTAGTATTACTAATATGTTCTACTAGTATTCTACAAATTAGTACTACTAGTATTAGTTCTACTAATATACTACTACTGTAATAGTACTGCTACTAGTAGTGTACTACTGTCTTACTACTAGTAATAATTCTACTACTGGTAGTATAATACTGAGTGTGGAGCCAGTGCTGGTGCCTCTGAGGAGGGGCTGGCCCAGAACTGCTGTAGGTGCAGCTTTAAGAGGGGGCGGGGCCTGGGCTGGGGCGCCGGGATTGGCGCAGAGGCCCGTCAGTCAGAGGCGCGGGTTCCCGGATGCGGAAGCGGAGCGGGGACCCACGTGGGCGGTGTTCGGACTGAATGGCGGGCGCTCCCGGCACTGAAGGGAAGGCGCTCCCGGCGCTGAGACGCCTCCTCTGCGAACAGGGGCTGCTCTCCCGCCCGGACGGGTCCGCCTCCTGGATGCAGGGTCAGCAGCCCCCCCTCCTCCCCGGCCCCCCCACCCCTCCAGCACAGGAGGGTCCCTGGAACTCCCCGCCACTTGACTCGGGGAGGAAACGATACGCGGTGGAGAGACGCTCTTCTCTCCCTCTCAGGCAACACCACAACCAGGGGACGCCCATCATTGTTGTTGTTGTTGGTGTTATTATTTTTATTATTATTATTATTATTATTATTAAAGAGCAACAGCAATACACAGTGTATTATTATTATTAAAGAGCGTGTATTATTATTATTATTAAAGAGCAACAGTAATACACAGTGTATTATTATTATTAAAGAGCGTGTATTATTATTATTATTATTATTATTATTAAAGAGCAACAGTAATACACAGTGTATTATTATTATTAAAGAGCGTGTATTATTATTATTATTATTATTAAAGAGCAACAGTAATACACAGTGTATTATTATTATTATTAAAGAGTAACAGCAATACACAACGTATTACTGTTGTTATTATTGTTATTATTATCATGATCATCAAAGAGCAATAGCAGTACACACTGTATTATTATTATTGTACTTTGTTCAAGAATAACCGTAATATACTGTATTATTATTATGCTTTATTCAAGAATAACAGTAGTACACAGTGTATTATTATTTTATTATTAGCTAAATGTGTCCACATTCCAGCAGTAAAATACCCCCTTATGCTATCCCCGGATGCACATCAATCATACACATCAACCTCCCCCCACATGCGCACCATCCCTCCCAGTGCATCGGCCACCCAATTGGCTGGATGTTGTTCAGTCTCCCATGTTTAAGTATAGGGCAGAAACACGTTGCCCCCTTTTCAGCCCTGAAGGGTTAAATTTCTCCACGTGGTTCTTGGTGGGAGTTCAGGTGACAGAAGGAACTCCCAGAATTCCATGCTTCAGGCCCAGCAGTTGGAAGGAATGTTGCTGAGTCAGCAATTCTCAATGCAAAGTATAGGGAGGAAAACGCGTTGCGCCCCTTTTCACCCCCTTCCGGTTGGAATTCCCGAAAACCGGTTCTTAGTGCACCCCTCAGTCACGGAAGGAACACCCACCCCAATTTTCACGCTTCTAGGCCCAGCGGTTTTGGCAGGGCGGTGATGAGTGAGTGAGTGAGTCAGTGAGTGACTTTTCAATTGTGTGTGTGTGTATTAATTACAATATAGCAAACTGTTAAATACTCACTTATACTAATAATCAGACTACCTGTATTTACTCAAATCTAATGTGCCTTTGAATCTAATGTGCACTTCAATTTTGGAGACTAAATTCAGCTGAAAAATTTGACTGTTATATTTGAGTAAATAGGATATTTTATCCAAATAAGGGTGCAATCCTAACCATGTCTACTCAAAAGTAAGCCCCACTGTGTTCAATGGGTCTTACTCCCAGGAAACTGTTTTTAGGATTGCAGCCTAAGTCCAAATTTTATTTTATCTGAATTACTCACTCCCCAAAGTGAATCTATCTATTTAAGGTGTTGGACTGACTTAAATGCACCGTCTTTGCTGGTTCCAGGGGACACCTCTGTGCTGGCCGGAGTATACGGGCCGACAGAAGTCAAAGTAAGCAAGGAGATCTATGATAAGGCAACGTTGGAGGTGCTGCTAAGAACCAAAGTGGGTCTTCCTGGTAAGGAGCTCCGTGTTGTGGACATGATCCTATCCATCCATCATCTATCTCTCTGTCTCCGTATCCATCCATCCATATCTCCCTTCCTTCCTTCCACTCTATAGTATTTGTATACCGCTTTTCAATTAAAAAGTTCACAAAGCTGTTTACAAGAAAATGGAAAAAGAATTAATAGCTAATTAATAGCTAACGTGTGTCTCCGTCAGGCTGAGCACTGATGATGGACCTGACTGATGTGTTTGTGGGCTGCTTTTCTCAATGGTACCCCATGTGTAGAACTGTGATTGTGAAACTGTGGGTCAGGACCCACTTGGTGACTTAATGTGAAGTGAGTCCCATTCATTTCACTATATTTTAATATTTTGATGCCAACTGAAATTGAATGTTGGGAGAGTTAGGACAGAGAAAATAAAATACAGTGGTACCTCGCTTAACAAGCACCTTGCTTAACAAGTGTTTCACATAACAAGTATAAATTTCCAACAAATATTGCTTCACACAACAAGTTCCACTTCACTTAACAAGCAAGCATGCTATGGACACGCATGCTATGCAGCCCTGACACTCCGCAAGGCTCTTTTAAAGGGCTGCCGGACAGTGCTGCTGCCTCTAACTGCCCTCAACCTGGGGGCAGTTGCCTGGGGGTGCCAGAGGCAGCTGCCCCTAACTACCCCCAAGTTCCCCCACTGGCCACCTTGAACCTCCAGCAACAGCCCAGGTAAGCCTCCCAAGAAAGTGTCTTTGATTGCAGCCTCCTAACCATGTCTAATCAGAAGTAGGCCCCATTGTTTTAAATGGTTCTTACTCCCAGGACAGTGAAGTTTCTTTAGGATTGCAGCCTAAGAGCACAATCCTAACCATGTCTACTCAGATGTAAGCCCCATTGTGTCCAATGGGTCTTACTCCCAAGAAAGTGTCTTTAGGATTGCAGCCTAAGTAGACTTTATAGGATCATGCATATTAAATGCATGTTTTGAATTCAATCCCAGTGTTTTGTCATCATTTTTACATCCAGTTAATATTTTTATATGAATACTTTGGGGGTTGTGGAACCAATCGTCTGAGTTTCCATTGGGAAAATCTGTTTCACTTAAAGAGCAGGCCTCTGGAATGAATCAAGCTCTTTATGTAAGGCACCACTGTACTTCTTTACCCAGCATGTAATTGTGGAACTCCTTGCCACGGGATGTGACCGTATCTGACCTCAATGTCTTTAAAAAGGGTTTGGACAAATTTCTAGAAGGAAAAACCACAAGAGGTTACAAGCCGTGTGCAACTTGTGGGTTTTAATTTTTATTTTCATTTATTAATTTTATTCAAGGTGTAGGCAACATCAGGATGCCAGATGCAGGGGAGGGGACTTGGATACAGGGGTTAATGTCTGTTTCCTGGTCAGCCACTGTGAGGTACAGAAAGCTGGACTAGATGGAACTTCGATTGATCCATCCCTGCTATTCTTTTGTTCTTATACTACCTTTCTATGTGACTATATGTGACTTTGTTTGTGACATTTGGAGAAATGTCACAGATCTGTATTTTTAATAGGCTTTAAACAACTATATATATATACACACACACACAAACACAGAGAGAGAGAGAGAGAGAGAGAATTAGGGTGCAATCCTGAGTAACTAAGGGGAGTCCTTGCTCTGGTGTAAGAACAATTTGCTCTGGATTGCAATATGAATTTCCCATAGGTTTTCACTAGGTGGTGTAGTAATGTCTCTTACGTGCACCCGTAGTAACTCTGGATTGTAGGGCAAGGCTGCAGTCCTAACCATGTCAACTCAGAAGTAAGCTCCATTGTGTTCATTGGGTCTTACTTCCAGGAAAGTGTTCAGGATTGCAGCCATAGATATTATATATAGATACATATCTATATATACAGGATGTCCCATTAGTTTCCATACATATGGAAAATAAACATTTTTTATGAAAACCATTTTTATTTTATTTTTATTTAACATAAATTTAATTTAATCATACTGAGTGCTGAAATGTTTTTTTTCAAAACAATGGAGTCATGTAGAGCATATTATATAAATAAAAATGGTTTTCATTAAAAATGCTTATTCTTCCTATGCATGGAAACTTATGGGACACCCTCTGTAGGCATAGAGAGAGAGAAAGGGCACAATCCTAACCAGGCCTACTCAAAAGTAAGCCCCATTCTTACTCCCAGGTAAGTGTCTTTAGGATTGCAGAAATAGATAGACAGACAGACAGCCAAGCTGGAGCAAGTCCAGAGGAGAGCAACAAGAATGATCAGTGGGATGGAAGGGAAACCCTACGAGGAAAGGTTGGGGGAACTTGGGATGTTCAGCCTGGAGAAGAGGAGGCTGAGGGGAGACATGATTGCCCTCTTCAGATACCTGAAGGGCTGTCATAGGGAGGAAGGGGCTCATTTGTTCATAGCTGCTTCTGAAAGCAGGACTAGAACCAATGGGTACAAACTGCAAGAGAGGAGATTCCGGTTGGATATCCGGAAAAAATTCCTGAGGGTGAGGGCGGTTCGGCAGTGGAACAGATTGCCAAGGGAGGTGGTGCACTCTCCCTCACTGGGGATCTTCAAGCAAAGGCTCCACCAGCACCTGTCAGGGATGCTCTAGGGGGATTTCCTGCTGCAGGCAGGGGGTTGGACTAGATGACCTACTAGGTCCCTTCCAACTCTAGGATTCTATGATTCTATGACACATGTATAGTAGAACCTCTTTATGATGACCACCCAAGGGACTGGAGGAAATTGGTCAACATAGTGAGGTGGTCAACATAGGGAAAATATGCAATACTGTACTTATAATATTTTTATAGCTTTTATTACACAAAAGGTGGTCAGTATAGAGAGGTGGTCAACTCTGGAGGTTCAACTGTATATATATTAGTATATGCTTTAAATGCCTCAATATAAAAATTGAGTACATGCCTCTATATTTAAACAGTTTATGCTTTAAAAACAATGATAGTATATAAGACTTAATTGTTTCCATCCCCCACCGGTACTCCTAAGGAGTCTTCCTCTGCACTGCTCCTATTTTAAGTCTGTCTTGTTGCTTTATTTGAGCAGTAGTTTATAACATCACAAGAACAAAAGCATCTTTGTACAGAGGTGTTGGTGAGAACAGCTCAATTTGTCTCCATTCTTTTTTTTACACTGTTTCTGCCATCCTCAGCCCCCCTCGCCCAGCTAGCATAATCAAAGGTGAGATGAGCCTGTTATTTCCACAACCAACTGGGCCATCTGGAATCCTGCAGCGATGCCATCTGGATATCTTGTTCCCTCCACAGGGAGCTCACAAAAAAGAAAATTGCAAGCATCTATATATATATATATATATACACACACACACACACTCATATACACACCTTTTGCCTTCTCCCTTCCTTGTTCAACCAGCTGAGAATTTCAGTGTTGTGAAACCTCGGGAGGTGGGGGGGAGGAGTGAGTGAGGGGGGGGTGGGTTGGCAGTGCTGCAGAATAATTGAATTAAGAAACAAAAGCATTTCTTTCCCTTTCTGTGGCAACAACAGCAGCACTTCAGAGAGAGAAAATACGGCTGATCTTATCTGCCGGCTTGATAGCATTAACATTAATGCGCAAATAGGCGGCACATGCCTTAATTTGTTATCTTCTTAAGAGGGCCTTCTGAAAGACAGCCTTGTATGGCAAGTCTTAGGTGCAAGCCTAAGACTTAGACCTACCAGACTTAGAGCACAATCCTAACCATGTCTACTCAAAAGTAAGCCCTATTGTGTTCAATGGGTCTTATTCCCAGGAAAGTGTCTTTACTCAAAAGTAAGCCCCATTGTGATCAATGGGTCTTACTTCCACAAAAGTGTCTTTAGAATTGCAGGCTTAGGTGACGTGGGTTTTCCTCCCATAACGACCCGCAGTTGTTTGAAAGATTCCTACTGCGTTGAATACATGCATTAAGCAGGCCTCCGTCAGTCTTGAAAGACTATGGTATCGTGCTCAGCGCTGCATACGCTGCATGCGAAGCACGAAAGCCTGGGTTGGATTGTTATGGAGGATAGGCTGTTACCCAAGCAGTAAATCCCCACTCTCCACGCCACTGAATTAGTCCAGTGGAAAGGCAGAGCCCATATGATTGGATCCAGCTGGCGTCGCAGAGCTGGGCTAAGGACAGGAGCTCACCCTGTCTTGTGGGGCAGATCTGGGTCTCGAACCCTGGCCTGCTGGTTAACAGGCACAGTGCCTTAGCCACTTGCACCACCCACAGCCCACATACATGCATTAAAGGTAAAGAAAAAGGGTTGCCACATGTCCCATAAAAAAGGAACAATTCCAATTTGGGGGGATTGTGTTCACATTTTGGCAAATGGGACAGAGGGTCCTCTCCCAATTTTGTGGAAGAGAATTAGGGCAACCCCTAGGTAAAGGTGTCCCAAACAGGTTGCCCTGCTAGTAATGATCCACTTTACGGCTTAGATGTCTAAAAAGAGGATTGAACAAATTTCTGGAAGAAAAGTCCATCACAGGTGGCAAGCCGCGTAGCCACCTGGTTTTAGAAAGAGGCTACTTCAAAATACTAGGGACAGGTGGGTGGCAACAGGTTGCAGCTATCCTGTGATCTTGTGTGGTCCCTGAGTTATGTAGGAAGTTGGACTTCATGGTCCTCTGGCCTAATCCAGTGGGATTCTTCTTCCAGTCTGGAGTACATTTAGATAAACCTTGATGCGGTTCACCATTAAACCCTTTTTGTTTGCTTCCTCTCAGGTGTCTACGAGCGAAGCCGTGAACAGATGATCAAGAAGACTTGTGAGGCAGTTATCCTGGGCACCCTGCACCCCCGCTCATCTATTACGGTTGTGCTCCAGGTTGTGACGGATGCCGGCTCTGTATCCTTTTTTGCACATTGGGGAGGGTCAGAAGCATGAAATTTCCCAAGGGGCAGCCTGTGTAACCCTTTGCTGGGTGGTCACACAAAGGAAGGCAAGAGGGATGCAGCTTATGTCCAGTGACTGCGTATTTTCTGTTGTGGGGGGACAGGATGGACCGAAATGTGGGGTGTTCCCCAGAAACCTTCAGTGGGACCAGCAGAGGGCAGCCATGCTTCAAAAGTGATCCATGCAGACTTATTATTAGAAACTGCAGTGTACAGTGTGTTCATGGACCACTAGAAGACCCCTGGGCCAAGGGGAAAATGAATTGCGCCCGGACTTCTTGGTGTCCACTAATATCTATTAGTGGTCCACGAATACTCTGGCCACGGCTGAAGAGTTTAAACTGTGTTGTGTCTGCACACTGACCAACAGTGGAATTTCTAGCCGCCAACTTCAATCCCACCTTTCTCTTTTCAGCTGTTTTATGGAAGAGGCGGATTGTGCCGCAAAAGAAGGGCTAGCTGTTTTTACCTTCCTTTGAGCACCTCATTTTCTCTTTCCAAAATTATTATTTTATTCATTTATACCCTTCTTTTCTCCCCAAAGGAAATCAAGGCGGCTTACAACATATACAGTTACAATCATAATACAATTAAAATGGATAGCAGGCCTCCGTCAGTCTTGAAAGACTATGGTATCGTGCTCGGCGCTGCATACGCTGCATGCGAAGCACGAAAGCCTGGGTTAGATTGTTATGGAGGATAGGCTGTTACCCAAGCAGCAAATCCCCCTCTCCACGCCACTGAATTAGTCCAATGGAAAGGCAGAGCCAATACGATTGGATCCAGCTGGCGTCGCAGAGCTGGGCTAAGGACAGGAGCTCACCCTGTCTTGTAGGGCCGACCTGGTTCTCAAACCCTGGCCTGCTAGTTAACAGGCACAGTCTTAACCGCTTGCGCCACCCACAGCCCACATTTAAAATGGATAAAACAATACATAAAAATCATTTTAAAAAAACTATACAACCAGAATAAAAAAATCTTTAAAAAACACAGTGGTGGTAAACCACCTAAAAACCAATTAAAAACAAGAGACAAGATTAAAAACAATCAGCCTGACATCAGTTAAAAGCAGTGATTTTCAACCTTTTTCATCTCATGGCACACTTAAGGCACTGCAATTGTCAAGGCACACCATCAATTATTTTTACCATTGATGAGGCACACCAGGCTGTTCAAATCCCCGAATTTTCCTATTAATGAATGTCAGTCCCCAAATTCCCACGGCACATTTGAGGATGATCCATGGCACACTTGTTGAAAACCAGTGGGTCCTGTATAAATAAAAAAAATAATAATCCTTTCCAAAGACCCTTTCCAAAATTAATTGGGTACCTACTTGCATGTACCTTTTTGCGTGTACAGTATATCTCCCCCTCCCCTCGGTCAACCCTTTTTTAGAGGCATGGCAGGAAGAAGCTGCAGAATTTGTGCCCCCTCCCCTCTCAGGTGATGAGGTTAAACCAGGGCTGCTTATTTCCATCCACTGCATCAGTGATGATCAAATTAGATCTGGAGAAACAAATTGGCACTTAAATGCTGAGCAATTAGGATTAAACTTTTTGCTGCCTCCATTCAAATAAAAAACACACTTCAATGTTCTGGATGCCATTAACTAAAATGGAGTCTCCGGGAGTTGTGGTTTTTGTTAATCAGCCTTTAACAATCTGGAGCTGTTCTGTCTCAGGCATAAATTATTAATAATAATAATAATAATAATAAAAGGCTTGAAACCATACAATCTAGAGAGGAATGAAGTGAGGTATACCAGCTTCAGCTTTTTCCACCCAGGCAGATGTGTCCTGACTCTGGTGGTGCGCAGAAGTTAAGGCATACTTGTGCACTCAAAATGTCAGTGTGCTGGTTTCTTTCCACCCACTCAAAATTTTGGTGCCTGTTGGTCGACGGCTGGTGTGGAGACTGAGCTTAGTAAACATGTAGAAAAACCTGTGCTATTAATAAACGCCGGGTGAGGAAGAGAAATATTAGTTTCTGCCAGGTGCTTTGCAGCAAAATGAAACAGACTGGCTTATATCCGTAGCAATTCCTGGTGGTGTTGCAGATTTGCAGGTGTGGGTCCCAGTGGACTTTGCTCAGTACCTCTCCCCTCCCTAACACACAACATACTGCGCTGTTTCTCCATCACCCTCTTCCCACATTCCTTTTTCTCTCCAACCCCCCCCTCCGCATCTTTTTTTAAAAAATGCAGCTCAGATATTACTACAGTTTAACTTACAATTTTGTAAGATACGGCGACATTTTTACCGCACTGCTTCATAAGAAATGTTTAGTGTGAAGCATTCTGTTAGATAGAGGCATAGCTGGGGGGATGGCAAGGGGGTATATAGGGGTACCACACCACAAGGGGTGGCCTTGGATAGCCACACCTGGATTTTGGCAAAAACCAGAAGACACCCCATCAAGGCATGGAAGTTAGAGAACCCCTGAATTCTAAGTACCGCCAAGCAACTAGACGGGTGGGGGGACTGGCAGGGAAAGAGTGTCACCTATTCCAATGCAGCACTGGTTGTCTGATATGGTGACAAATGACAATGCACCAGGCACTGCTGGCTCCAAGCCTTGCATGTGGTGTGGGAGAGATTAACTCAAGATTTTTTTAAAATCAGACCTGAATATACAGCAATTTGGAGAATTAATTTAGTTTCAGTTTAAGAGAGACAGCCTCTCTTTCTCATTTGGCCAGAACCAAAGGAGCCTCGGTTGTTTAGCTAATGCTAGGAAAGGGAAGTTAAAACTTCTCCCTGCTGTAACACTAATCAGGAATTTAGATTCCTGACTAGTCTTTGCCTCGGTATTTAGTGTGGAAAGGATGGTGTTGGGCTAGCACAGTGGTGGTCTTATGCTCTGTCACACCATTCTTCCACTCTTGTCACCTTTTCCAGTCCAGGGAATAGAAGGTGTGGAGGCCAGAATATTGCTAGCAAAGGGAGAACAGTCTTTATGAGGTCTTGGGCCAGCTCTCAGCATAGGTGATAACTCTTAGAGTGACCAGTAGAATAGAGGCTGGCCTACTGTGTGGTTTAAAGCAGTAGACAGACATGACGAAAACTCAACATCAACTGCTGTGGGTGTAAATTTGCTGCTCTGGACCCCATGTTGGCACTTTCCTTAATACCCTCTGGTCTTACATGTCCATCCCCCCACAGTGGGCAATTGTTTTGGGAGTCCTTGCCAGTCCTTGTCTTTCCACTAGGTCCTCCTCTTCTCCCAGATCCTGCCTCCAATTGCGCTCCTGTCCCCAGGCTTGCCAGCTCTATTAGTCAGTGCTGGATAACGAGAGCTGCCAGTCCTTGTTCCCATCTGCCGTGCATCCTGCCGATGCAGCCTGATTAACCTGGAGATGCAGAATGCCTGCAGGGGGGAGCTGCGCTGGAATCTATCCATGGGTTGGGCTGCCTCCTCCGGCCTTGAGTGGGAGAGCCCTGCCAAGCAGGCTCAAGATTAGCCTTGGATCATAAGTAAACCAGACAAATTGGACATCCCCAATGCAGCTCTTTCCGTCCACCAGACTCCCAGTGTCTTCAGATATCCCACAGCAGCTCTTCCCCACCCAGCTGGGCCAGTCTCTTATGTTACTGATTCCCCCTCCTTCCTAGAAACGATTGGGAGGTGTGGGGTGGCCGGAATGAGTAGTGGTCTTATAGACTTGTGATATGGGACGAGATCTGCTGAATACTCCATTTGTGACAGTGGGATCCTCCCTAGTTCTGATAACAGGAAACTGCTCTTCCTGACATTATTGGTTTTCTTCCATTTCTGCAGCAAAATGCATCAAACCCCCTTATTAGCCACTGACCAGGCATCCAGCATTGTTCTGGGTGGGTTGTGCCTTTTTCTTCCTTAACAGACCCTCCTCTGGTTCAGCTGCTGTCGAGCTGCTTGAACGCTGCGTGCATGGGCCTGATGGACGCTGGGCTACCCATGAACTCCTTGTTCTGCGGAGTGACATGTGCCTTGGACGCTGATGGCAACATCACCCTGGATCCCACCGCAAAGCAGGAAAAGGTGGGTACTCCATGATTTCAGCCAAACTTAAGAGGATCCCTGATCTGGGCTGACCTTGAGGTCAGGGCTCCTCATCTTTCAGCAGGGCCCTTTCATTAGGAAAGGGGAGCATTGTGCTTGAGCTATCATTCAAACACCACCATCTCTTTAGCTCAGCTACAGGAGGTAGTATGGTAAGTATAAAAACTGCCCAGAATGGATCCAATGGCAGAACCACTTTCCTGATCTGTTCTGTCTATGGTATTGTAGCTATGGTATAGGGTCCCAGAGGGAGTTATCCCAAGGTTAGCGTGTTCCCCTCTACCCCCCAAAAACCTATAGCTTCCCCTCTTGGGCATGGTCACCATATGTCCCGAAAACAGGGTCAGTCCTGATTTTAGGGGATTGCATTCACTTACTGGCAAGTGTGACAGAGTGTCCTGTCCCAATTTTGTGGAAGAGAATTATGGCAACCCTGTGCTTGGAGTTCCAGCCAATTAGATTACAAGGACTCTGCAGAGACATACCAGAGAGGGGGAAGGTTTTCTGTAGAAGGGGAATCTTAATGCAGTACACTGCTTTATGCTAAGTTCTGGGAGACAGGCTGCCCCCTCTCCCAGTTCATGGCAGGATCTGCATCTGATTCTAGTGGTGGGAGCAATCAGATCTTGATGAGCTGTGATGGGAGAGGAGTCCTTTAGCCTTCAAGCACCTGCCTGCCATAGACCTTTTCCTGCTCTGCAGGGTCTCCCCCTTCCCCAAGTCCCTGGTTAACCCTACAGCAAGCACAAGTTTTGGCATGATGCCAGGTGCCATGAAAAGCTCCACAAGCTTGTTGTAACTCTTTTGTCAACCCTGGCAGGCAATTGCTTCTCATGGCCTTGGCAGGTCAATAGCTCTCTCGCTTTCTCTCCCCGGCCACCTGAACCTCTGCCCTCCCTTCCTAATGGTTTTGCTCATTTATTGGCTGCAGGATTCCATTCATCTCCAGCTGCCTTCTGCAGCCAGAGCTCTCCTTAATCACCCGTGGTTTGGCTCTGTCCCTTCTCCCTGCCTCCTCCAGCCTCCCCACTGCCTTAAAATAGCACAGCCTCTCCTTTTCAGCTTTCTCAAGGAAGAAAAAGGGGAGCCCCACGTGAGACCTGCCAGAGAGGTGAGGCAGGTCTGGGCAACACTGGATTAAAGTGTCCCTTCAGCCTGTCCTTTTGAATTGTATGCTTTTAAACATTAGCCATCATATTCCTGAGCTGCATGGCTATGGGGTGGGTGTCCCTCTGGGGATAGGAACAGGGGGTGGCAGGACCTCCAGACAGAACACTCTGCCCTGATGACGTCACCCTTCACTATCTGTCCTGTAACGAAAGGAACAATATTATCATTCTGTGTGCCAGTAAGGTTGGAATTCAGTGCCAGAATTATTTCATAAATAATTCCATGTGTATATGTTGAATTCCTTTGTCAGGGTAAATTTTGTGCCATCATTTAAATAGGTGCAAAGTTACAAAATCCCACAGCCAACACATGAATCTGCCATAGCAAGCCAGTTTTAAAATACTGCACTAGGTGGGTTTAGGGAAGCTGCCCTTAATCTCAGTCTACCATATGGGGATAATACTTATCAAAACAACATTAAGATAACAATAAGCAGTTTACACACTTCATGTGTTGTACAAATATTAACCATTATTATTTGCACTGCCCTGATTGTGAGCATAGCAAATTAATAATGAACATAACAATTTTATGGAGGACGACCTTTTGTAGCTGCTTAAAATTATGTTTGTTTTTCTCCCCATTGAGCATTTCAAGTGTCTTTACAAAAATATATATCTTAACAGTTATAAAAACAACTGGCGTCAAATGGCCAGTTTGGCAGGAGAAACTAAAAGGCACTTGAAAGAGCCTTTGGCTTAAATTGGCAGCAAGAAAACATCAGAACCTCAACAACTAAATTCATGGGGTGGAAAATGGAACAGGAAGCCTGAGAGGATAAAATACCAGCAGTCTTCAACAGATGTGCAAATGACAACCTCACTGATGTGTCCAGTGGATGTTTCTCGTGAGGATGTTTACAAGAATGCCAAACAAATGTGCAGAAGAAAATAAGTTTCTAGTCCTTATGGGGTTATATGGAAAAAGTAGCAAAACGTACCTGCATTGCGGGGCGTCCGCCAGCAATTCTTCAGTGTAAAATATAGGGAGGAAAATACGTTGCACCCCTTTTCACTCCCTTCCTGTTGGAATTTTCCAAAACTGGTACTTAGTGGGTGCCTCCATCACAGAAGGAACACCTTCCCCAAATTTCACACTTCTAGGCCTGGTGGTTTTGGCTGGGGCACACACATACAGGCAGAATTCACTCAGACAGCATTAATGTAGTTTTTAAACCCACAGGGTGACTTGTAATTCTACAGTGATCCTTTACTATTCCCTTAGGACCCCCCCACCCCCCCGCTGAAGTAGTTAATATATGCATGTAACACACTGTTGTTGTCATCAAACTGAACAAGTAAATTCCATTTTACAGGCATGAAGAGCTTTCAAACAGATAGGAATTTGTTCAAAAGTGCCTGGTTTCCATGTTCAATTAAAAACAGCCCATCTGCCTACAAATGGATTTCGCCCTCTTCCTTCCATTGACATCTTGTAAGTTGTCAAGAGACAGAATACACCACAACCCTGTACAAACCAAACCCGTCACAGACAGTAGTTCAGAGGATCTCCGTTTCCCTGCGATACACAAGTTAGTGGCTGTTCATTGGTGCGAGACGGCTTATTCAATGTGCCACAAGAAAGTTGAAAATCAATGTCCCAACAGTGTTCAGAATTTAATCTGTCCCTTGAACATGGAGCTTCTATGGTACCCTTGATGGCTCTGGATCTCACATGAAACCTGAAGATTTGTTTGTTCTTTCAGGAGGCCCAGGCTGTCCTGACGTTCGCTATCGACAGTGTTGAGAAGAAAGTGCTGATGTCGAGCACGAAGGGGACATGTTCTGTGGAACAGGTGAGTCATGGCTTGGCCGGGTTTCCCTCTAAACCCATAATCTATATGTACAAACATTGATCCGTATGTCAATTTCTGATATCTCATGGTCAAAGTCCACTTTGGATGCAAAGTTTAGGGTACTTCTTCCTGTTGTGGACAGACACCTCACCAGTTGGATTGAAGTGTGGAATTGGAAAGCTGAAGATATCTGAGGATGGGCGCAATCCAGAATACCTATGGGGAATCCTTGCTCTGATGTAAGAACAATTTACTCTGGATTGTGATATGAATTTCCCACAGATTTTCACTAGGTGGTGTAACTACATCAATGTAAATGTCTCTTACGTGTTCCCGTAGTTACTCTGGATTGTAGGGGATAGCAAATAAATTCAACAAAAAGGGAAACAATCCCAAAACCTCCATTGCCGATGGCTGTCAGAGCACCGTTTTGAGTACATTGACTTGAGAGATCCTTGGTTGCTGAAGTGTTTGTGAAATGTTTATGAGTATTCCAAAGCTTTCTAAAACTGTCAGCACATAGGAAGTCCTAATGGAGTCCTAATGGCTTTTGTGGGGGAAGGACCAATTTCCCTCTCACCTGCTCTCAGTTGTTTCCCAGGATCTATGCAATTGCTTTAGTACAGAACTTTCAAGAAAAGCGGTTCCCAAACTGTGGGTGTTACTCCCTAGTGCTACTGGGTCGCGGTATGATTTTTGGTGGTTGGCAAATGGTATTGGAAAGTTCAAATAACAATTGCCTCAATCCCTGAAAATATTGGCAAAATATCAGATATTGTAGCTGCTAAGTGCCCTTCAAGGAGGTGAGCTACTGCAGTTTGCAAGCATGTGTAAATATAGATAGATAAAGCCTGAGAGTTTTTCTTGTGTCTTAGAAATAACATTTAATTTATTTATTTCTAGATTTCTTTTTTTTAAAACTCTGATAGACCTAGGTGGGTCTTGATAGAGTAAAAAGTGGGACCAGGTATCAAAAAGTTTGGGAAACTCTGTTCTAGACCATCCCAGTCTAATAAGAAAGGGAGGGATCGACCGTGGGCATATAGCATTGGGATTCGTCTGAAATGAATACATCTTAGCTACCCAGTTGTGGGCAAAACTGGGCCATGAAGAATTAGGAATATTAGCATAGCCAGAGACAAAGTCAGTGGTTTTTATTGTGGTGGAATATGTTCAAGGGACACACGTTCTGCGTCAAATGTATTTTTGAGTTGTGGCTGTGGCTGTTTTGCCTCTCTAGGCCAAGTGCCGCAGAGATGGAAGAAGGCCTCATGCTCTGTCAAGAGAGGGATGGGTGGGTTTGGCTCCAGTTCCCAAACCCTTTCCATATTCTCCATCCTCGGAGCCCGTTCTTTTACATGGCTCCCAACAGCCTGTTTTGGTGGGCTGCTCAGGAGGGTCCAACCATCCACACTCATTGAACATATCCACCTGCGTCAGCCAGAGCGCCTGTCCCGTTCCATCCATCACTTATCAGTAGCACTTGTGGCAAGGGAGGGGAAGGACATCTCCACGGAGGAGAGGAGGTACAGGTACAATCTGCGGGCGAGAAATGCATATGAAGATGGGAAGGGGTGGATCAATTTCCTCTCCCACCAGTGCCCCCCCCCCCTCAGTTCATTTGGGGAAGGTGTTTAGTATTCTGGGTGAGGACTGTGGATTTGCTTCTCATTACCGTCGCCACATTCTTGCCAAATGGCTTGGAACGCCAAGCCCGTCCTGCTCTAAAGGAACAATTATGAACACTGATGTGCTATTGAGCGGAGGTGAAGCCAGGCGCCATTAATTAGACGAGTGTTTCTGTCAAGAGAAGGGGAGTGGAAATCGCTTTTATTTTGGGATGAATTCTAATGAGTTCTTTTAAAAGGGAAAAAACTAAGAAAACAGTGGGAAAAACAAAACAGTTGGTTTTCTTTTCCCTTTTATTTAGGACTTGGAGAATTTGTTGTGGGAGTATAATGTCAAGAATATTTGTGGGCACTAGCACCACTGGGCAATAAGGGTACATCAGGGTACCAGGGAGCAGTGTCAGGCAGCAGCAGGCACTGGCGGATATTCCTACTGGGCACCAGGCATCCCTACGTGGCAGCACCAGGCACCAGTGGCAATGGGTCTTAGTGGTTCTTAACTGGTTGTTAGTGGGTGCCTATGTAACAGAAGGAAGACCCTCCCAAATTTCATGCTTCTAGGTCAGGTAGTTTTGGTTGGGCTTTTATGAGTCACTCAGTAGCTCTTCAATTTATTTAGGTTTATTTAAAGTATTGGGGAAAGTCCCGACATTATGGGATTTGTATTTTTTTAATCCTGTCTCCTTAACTGAAAGCAAAAGTCCAAGGCAATAATATTATTACTGCTGTGATTTTTATAAGAGTTGGCACAGAGTAAAACTAACCGACAACATCCTTTGCAGAATAAAAACGACCTAAGATTCTTTTTCGAAAGCCAAGGAGGTCTGGAAGATTTCCCTATTGAGAGATTTGAGGCCGATGGATCATGTAATACACAGGGAGGATGTGTGGGGAGGTATAGCATACCCAAAAAATTCTCCCAGGAAGAACAGAGCTTTTTCAGGTGTCTCGGGAAGTAAGCCACGTTGCACATCTCCCTGGCCATGCAAGCAGCATCTCTCCTGGCTTGCAAAACGTGCAATGAGTTATTGTGATGTAGTGGGGAAAATTTACGGGGTGCAAAGGGCACACCTGCTGCCAGTTTATACCAGGGTGGCCTCACCCAAGTACATGCATGAGGACACCCCACTTGGCATGTATTTCTCCAGTGTTACAGGAGGGGTTGTTGCAGCACACTGAGCTGGCATCCATCAGCAGCTGCAGACAGCTCAGCTAGGGGGAGATTTTGCCTCGAGCAAGAGCAGTAGCCTGAGGGACACACAGGATAAATGGTGGTGGTTTGGCACAATTCCTGGCCATATCTTAGGGGGTGCTGGATGTAGGCTGATATGGTTGCTAGCTAGAAAACCACATGGGGTCAGGAGCAAGGAGAGGGGAGTATTGGAGAGGGAAGATGTTCTCTTCGCTCTCTCCCCACCGCCACTGAGTAAGGTTCTGCCTGGTTGACTTCTGCTATGGAGCCCGACATCTATTTAATAGGTGGCTGTCTGGAAAAAGAGGCTGTTAACCCACCAAGGAGGTGGGGCGGGGGGAGAGAGGCCGGGCACTCTTGAAATACAAACACAGCCTGGGCCCCTATATATCATCCAGATATATGCTATTCAGAGCCTCTACTCCCCATAGGGCAATGATTGTGGGGAAGCATCTGTTCAGATGACTATGTTCGATCATGCAGAGCAATTCATCTCGCTGCCTTTTTCTTGATTGTGGTGGGGGGATTGTTGGCTGATGTGGGACCACCAGTGGGGACTAAAGAGAAGGCAAGATTCTTCAGCGTTTGTCCCATGTGGTAACAGGGTCTGCTTGTTGTGGATTAGAGTCATCCCATCCATGATTGATACCATACGGGGAAACCTGGTTGGCGTGTCGCCAGGACATTGCCTTTCCCACCAAAGTGGTACCTGTTTAATCTACTTGCTTTTGAACTGCTAGGTTGGCAGGAGCTGGGCTAAGGACGGGGCGCACCCCGTCTTGCAGTACTCTGGTCTTGACCTGCTGATCGGAATTCCTAACCCCAGCATTCAAACACTGAGCCACTGCAGCCCCCTTAAAGGGGTTAAAACAGACACAGGCAAAGAACCATTTCCTGCCCTGCTCCAAAACTGCAATTCCTTATTTTGCAGAGAGTATCCATGCACAAGTGCTAGAGAGTAGTGCTGGATGGGGAGGAAATCAATGTGCCACTAGGTGATCTGGAATGTATGCATCCAAAATGCACCCCAATGTCTCTCCTCTGGGCAGCCTGACACACCACAGTGCAAATCAGGAACTCGGATCAGGCGAGCCTAGAGATGCTGTCTGACCTACTGAGGAATACCAGGGAGGAAATTAAAACAACCCCTTTGAACTCTGCTGATAACAGCTGTTGAAGGGGAGCCCTGGCAGCTTTCCAAAACATGGCCTTGCATGTTATTGGGAAACAAACCAGTAGTGTGCACAGGGGAGGTTTGAATGCTTAGGTGGGGTGGGTCAGTGCACTTCTCTGTCCTCCTATTGAGATTATGTCACTGCATCTCTGCACAGGCTCTGTGTCTCCCCCCCCCCCCCACACACACTTTCCCTTGGCATCTCACCTTCTAGGTTCTTCACTGTTAATTCTGAGCCTTGTCCATCACCTCCCCTTCTGGTCTCTCTGCTTATTATCCTCTTTTGCAGGCACCTCTCTCTATCTGTTTGTGCCCCGTGGCATAGCTATGGGGCCAGGGGTACATTGCCCAGCTTCCACACCTGTGGTGAGCGTGTGTGTGTTTTGAGGCCTCTGTAAGGCGCATCCTCCTGCCCATGACAGCAAGTGCCTGTCTATCTGCTCTCCAAAGGTTGGCAACGAGTGAGCCCGCCTGTGCAACAGCCTCTCCCTTTTTCCTTCCCATACTTCCTGTCCCTTCTGCAGAATTCAGTCTTGTGGGAAGGAAGCAAACCAAGTTTCTAGGCCTTATGGTTGCCAAGATCAGCTGCTGCGGAGTGTGCAGGAAGATGTCTAAATAAAACCTTGGAAACGGGAGCAGGGAGGGAGGCTGTGTAAGATTTCCAGCTGCGGGGATGCTTCGTGCCCAGTGATTAACGGAAGTGGGGCTAACGTTATGTACGTAAGTAAGCAGCAGCAGCGCCAGTCATGACGCACATTTCTTTTGGACAGGTGGCACAATTCAGCCCGTCTTGGCAAGGGAGCAGCATCCTTTCTCGTTGGCGCGCATAGCTCTGTTCATAACAATAATGTCTGCATTGTTCCTGGATCAAGACACGCACATGCATGCGCAGGAAAGGGAGTCAGGGTCTCTCCTAGGAATTCATCGTGTCTTCCCCAGGGAGGCCGCTATGATGCTTTTGAGAGCCGCTGCCATGCATTGTGGCAGACTTTCATCCATGGAATTAGTGAGGGCCAAGGAACTTGCTTCCCGCATGGAGCCTGCACGAACTGCGCCTGTGTCTGTGTTCGTGACAGAAGATTGATGCATTCTCCAATTGAGCAGGAGTGTAGAGCGAGTTCCTTATTTGTAGCTGTTTGTCTGCGTTCCCCGCTCACTGCACCCTGACGAGGCGAGGGAAACGTGTCTGCCCGCCACTGTGTGTAAATCACTTGCCAGGCTCCTGCCTCCCAGTGCGCTGTGGCCTCCCGAGTTGGGGGGGGGGGAGAGAGAGAGAAACACAACATGAGGCGACATGGTGCACGCCGACTCTGCCCTGCCTATGCCGTGTGCCAGCGGTAATTGAGTTGAAAAGTCCATAAGCGGCCCTGACAGTTCCTGACAGTCCTACGCAGGCTGGTCTGGGGGGGGGGGGAGTTTGTCTGGTGTTAAGGGGAGAGAGTGTTGGGGTTTGATAACCTCCCCTTGCATATAAATTGACTAATTAAGACGCAAGATGAGAGGGGGCCCACTGGTGACTCTTAACCCCTTGATTCTTCACAGACATAGTGGAAAAACCAGCATTGGGGTTTAATTGGCTCCAGGGAGCCAGCAGGTGGCTGGAAAGCCGCAGATCAGTTGCACATCCCAGAATTCTTCTTTCAGCATCTGTTTTTGGAGCAAAAGCCTTTTATTGCTTATCCCTTTGATGGCTCCCCCTTGCACCATCTTCCCCACTGCGAACCATTCTCCCTGTCTCACACATGTTCAGTCCTGATCTTTCTCCTCTCCCCCCTTTTCTGTGCATCCTTCTTTTTTTTAATTATGCCAGGATTTGCACCAGGGGAGAACCTATTGGTGTGGGGTGCGGGACTACATGGGAAAGGGTGCAGCCAGGTCCAGTTTTTGTGAACACTTCCTCCTCCCACGGGTTTGGGGATCCTGTTTCCTGGTGTGACAACCTCTCCTCTCCTCCACAGCTCCAGCAATGCATCGCCGCCTCACAGCAAGCCACCAGCACCATCTTCCAATTCTTCCGTGATTCTGCCTGCAGAAAATACTCCAAGTGGTGACTCTGCACTCAAGTGCAAGGGACAAAGTGGCTGCCAGAGGGAACCAGCAACACTGGGGTAGTGTTGACCTGCCGCTTCTGGGTGCACCTTGGGTTCCAAAAGTCTTGGTGCTGCCATTTGACCCCTATGGACCAAAATTGCTGAGCAGGGGGTTATAATAGCTTCTCAATTCCACTTGGTGACTTTAGTTGCTCCTTGGCACCCAAGACCTTCCACTGACAGGCGCTCTAACCCTTTCCTGGAACTTGGGAGTTTCCAACTCTGTCATGATTTGATCCCTGCTTTGTTTTCTCCTTCCAGCTAAAGCCGCAACACACACCCCCCCCCCCTGTGCAAAAGCAATCTCTGTTTTTGTCCTACTTCCGAAGTCAGATGGTTCCTTTTCCAATTTTCTGATGTCTTTTTGCCCGGAATAGTCTGGCAGTCATTAAACCAGCGCTCTGTTCTTCTTTCCTGTCTTCTCTGCGCCTTGTACTGTGCTTGCATACACTAATGAAGCCGTGGAAAGGCTTTCCGAAAGCGAGGGCCATCAGCATTCTCCGTGCCCAGGAGCCGAGACCTACTTTTCCCTTTGAAGCCGTTAGCTGATGAGATATAATGGAGGAATGTGTCCAATGTAGAGAGGCCTGGTTTCAAATCTCCCCTCCCCAGTTGTGAAGGTCCCTGCATAACCTGGAGCCAGTCACTGTCTCCCCCTAACTTATCTCTCAGGGTTTTTTTCAATATAGACCATTCTGTCCTTGAATGGCTGGGTGGACAGGACATTAACATCTGATTTGCCATATCCTAAATGAATAAATATGTCGGGGTGACAGTATTGATAAAATTGAGCAATCTTGTACTCTTTGGAGGAAGAGTGTGATGGAAAAACTAATTGGGACTCTAGGATCCTAAACAGGTCAAGGTGGGCAAGGCACTTTTAAAAGAATAGCCTCTTCAACGGGAAGTAGTAGCTCAGTGTTACATGCCCACTGCCCCATTTGTCCTTAGAGTTTGGATGTAGTCTCTACCCAGGGTTTAAAATCTCTCGTCCCCATCCCTTCAGTAATGCCAGAGGATGTAGAACTTCTGGGTGAATACGGAGCATTTTCACTCCATTCTATAGCACCCTCTCAATATATTCCAGTGCTCAGTCATTAATATGGCCTTGCATTCTGAATTCCTGCCAGTCTGGCTTGGACATGGTGCATACCAGTTTCTGGCCCATCACATTGTACTAAGGTGGTATGATACTTACTCTCCCTGCACAGTTTCTATCTTCAGCTGCCAACACTTAAGTAGCAGATCATGGGGGTCAGGCTGCACTAGATTCCTCCAACAGGCCCACGTTACATCATGTTCTGATATGAACCCCAGAAATACGGCTGAGATGGAGGGGGCTTCTGCATCCTCCTCCCCAGGCATTGTGCAGAACTTTTAATTTTGCAGTTTGGCAGCCTCGAAGATGGGGATGCAGTCCCCTGCCAAGTTGGAATCTGCTCACAGCTTGGCTTATGCTTCTTCATTGCATCTCCCGGCCTCTGGAACAAAGTGATGTGCTGGCAGAAGCAGAAATTAATATGATTTCCCCAGGGACCCATATACCCCAAGACTGTACTGAGGCCTGCGACTGCACTCTAGTCTTAAACAGCAGAAAACAAGGGGGCACTGCTTTGAAGTGGTGCAGAGTTCCTGGGATCAAGTAGCCATTTCCAGAGCTTAGGCAGAGAGCCTGAGCTTCCTGGCTTGTAGTTGTTCTCCCAGATCTGGGGAAATGGGAAAAAAATAAACTGTTCATAAATAATCTTTGGCTCTTGATGTTTTATTATTTGGTAAAATAGCAGGAGGGATAAATTGTTGTCTTGTTAGGAAGAGCTGAGCTTGGCCTTGTTTATCAAGGCCATTGGTTGGGCCAGAATTAAAATTGGGGGCTTGTCTTTCCTGGGTCTTTGAACAGCCTGTACCTCTGTCTGATTCTGGATGGGAGGGTTGCTTGGAAAAGTAATGGGTGTTCTACATCTCCTGTAAATCCCCTTAAAATGTAGTTGCTGGTTGAGTTATCACATCTATACAGTTATTAATAATAATAATTAATAGTATTTATACCCCACCTTATTCTTAAAAGTCTCAAGGTAGCCTTCTCCTATTCTGGCTTTTTTCTGTCCCCCCTGTAGCATTCCTCTACTGTTTTTCTTTCCCCCATGAGGACCAGAAACCTGCTTGAAGACAAGAAATTGACTTCTGGATACCGTAGTGATCCAAAATTGGGGCTGTGCTCCATATTCTGTCTCCATTACATGGCTGTAATCGGGCCAAATTGCCTGTCCGATTGCTGACACCTGTGTTTCCGGAGGCAGCTGGGCTGAGCTTGTGCCGGTCACTCTGCTAAACGGCATCAATTCGTCTTCATCAAGCCCTGGATTCTTGCAATCTTGGGTTCGAGCCCAAGCCTGCTGTCTCGCTTCCCGGAGTCCCTGCCACTCTCCTTAACCTTCACCAGCTGCCCTGGTTCGAGGCAAACCGCTTGCTTTGATTAATGAGCCTAACTGCACTGATGAAATGATCTTTTTTAAATTTCCCCCATTGGTGCTTTCAGAGGGCTGTTTTGTTTCCTGATTTAACCAGCCCCTCTCTGGAAAAACCCTGGCTGGTTTTTGAAAGGGCAACCAGATAACCGTTGCACAAAACTACCTTATTCCGTCTTCCTCCCATTGCTCTCTTCTTCATCCTCCCTTGAAAGGACAGGGTGACCCCGTCTCCCCCCTTCTTCGGAGCGGAAAGCAGACTCTGTTCCCAACTGCCACACTCTCTTGCTTCCAGTTTCCTGCCATGAATATTCAATTGGACTGCATTAAATTATTTTAACACCCACTTCCCACATCACTGATGCCTCTTCTCCCCCATCTTGAGAAATCCTGAGAATTTAATTAGCAAAACTGGAATGGGGGGGAAGGATGGCATTGAGGGACTCAACAATGTCGCTGGAGCCCAATTCTTGCCTCTCCTTCCCCCTCTTTTTCAATTAGGTTTGCTTCATCGGAGTCCGTTTTCTTTTTCCCCACAAGGCTCTTGCCTCTTTTGATGCCACTGCGGCCTCCTTGGGTCAAGCAATGCTTGGCATTTTACTCATTAGATGGGGAAGGCAAGCGTGGCATGGGTGCACCCCAGGTCTTGCCTGTATGGAGCCAGAGCAGGCTTTCCTTTCCAACTGAACTACTGTCGCCTTGCCCACAAACCCGCCCTGGGCGACCCTACTGCACACTTTACTCCTGCCAACTTTTTTTAGGGGGGGAAGGCTGTGAATGATTACTTCTGCCCACTGCCTTCCAAATATGCCACGTGCTTTGAGTCAGGCTGTGGGCTGAGCCAACCCCAGTGGCTCTGCCTCGTAGGGGTGCCAGTGCTGCAGAGGACCGAGTCCTTTCAACCTAGCAGAGAGCACCATCTGGCACTCAGGAGCATTTTGGGAGACTCGAAAAACTGATCCGTGTGAATCCAAACAGAAAACAGGTAGCGTTTCTGCTTCTGAAACCCTGATAGTAGAATACCTACTATTAATCCTATTTCAAGAATTAGCTTATGGAATTCACTGCCACAAGATGCTTTGATGGCCACACTCTGAGATATCTTTAAAAAAGATATATCTGATTCACAAAGATTTATTCACAATCAATGGCTAAGAGCTATGCACGTGCAGTGGATCCTCCTCCTACAGTTGCAGTCTACCTTGGAATACTAATGACTGGGATTGACAAACAATTGCCTACCACTAGGTGACTCAAACTGGTTGTTTAGGACAGTGCTTTGGGGTGGCTGTATTGTTGTCCTGCACAGGGCTGGTTTACCATGCTTTGAGGGTCCCTTCCAATTTTCTCCCATTTGTGGGGTGGTTGGCATGTGGCTGAGCTATTTACACTGCAGGCCTTTTTGCACACTGCAAATCATGGTTTGCAGCTAGTTTGAGGGCTACTGATCCCAAACCTCAAACCCTTTGACTTTTGAAAACAGTTGGTGTGTTTTCCTCCACTCTTTTCCTCCCTAAGTATAGTAGTCTTTTTTTCTGGGCAAGAATGACATCGAGCAGAGCCGGACCCCACATGATGCAGATTCTTTTCCCCCTTTGCTTTCCACCTGAGCTGAGCTTCGGATGATGGTGACTGCTTGAGAAAGAAGCAGGCCAGGGACAGCGCATAAATATGTGATAAAGCACCAGGATGCTCAATAATTCATGGTGCTTTGGAGGCGAGTGGGAGGACAAGAAAGGAAGAGAATGGGGGGATTATGTGGGGCAGGGAGGGGGAGACGCCACGGAGGACAGACAGGGGAAGGACTTAATGCACTCAAGAGAATTTGGCAGAATTTCTGCAACAACCCACTTTTTCCTCTGGTCCTCAATCAGCTTTGCTGCCAGTATCAGCCTCCACCCACATTCATTTGCTGTTTTCTCCACTGATGACCATCAGCATATGGTGCTCACTATCTAGACCAGTGTCTCACTACAGGCAGGCAATATGAAACCTCTGCAAGGTTTCAGAAAGAATCTACCCCCCTCCTCTATACTGGAGGACTGTACCCACTCTGTACCCAGGACTGGCACCTTCTGTATGCCAACTGCGAGCCCTTTCACTGAGCTACAGCCATATTATGAAACAGCTCCTTGGAGTTGGGGCTCTGTCTAGGCATGGTTCATGACTGCCTTGTGGGTATTAAGAATACAGTAAATGCTTAGAGAACATATCAAAATGGGGCTGGGGGGCTTAGTGGTTAAAGACGTGTTGATGGTCAGCAGGTTAACAGGTTGAGACTCGTGAGCTCATATCCCACTCCTGCCAGTCTAGCAGTTTGAAAACAAGTCAGTGAAGTTAGATAAATAGGTACCACTTCAGTGGGAAGTAACAGCTTCCATACACTTTTATGTTTAGTCATGCCTGCCACATGACCATGGAGATGTCACTGAGCAACACTGATTCTTCAGCCTTGTAACAGGGGTGAGCACTGCTCTTAGAGTTGGTAATGACTAGCAGGGCAACACGTGGAGGACACTTTTAGAGAACAAGGATGTGTATGCAAGGAAACATGGCAGCCAAGCTTGTGACACCCCCAGCATCTGCCCCAAGAGCAATGACACCACTGATTTAAAGGGGGAGTGGGAGAGCTCGGAAGCCTGTGCAAGTTCCCCTGGCAGATCCAGCCAGAAGCTCTAGAGAGACTGTTCTGCTCAGACAACAGAGCCTTTCCTCACAACCTTGAATTTGAGGAGTTGGGACTAAACACACATTGCAAGATTGTTGTGTGTGTGTTGAGAACCCAGGACATAGGAGGGGCTACAGAGGTAGAGTGCACTGGTGGTTTATTGAGGGTGTGATCCTTTGATTGCAAGCCATGATGAGTGTAGGCAGGTGAGGAGCTTTGTATAAAAGGAGGAATGGCTGCAAGAAACACGAGTTGGGGGGAATGTTCCATTGGGGGGGGGCACAGCCTGGGAGTGTCCATCTTGCACAGAGGCAACAATCCCACCCCCTTCCTGCTGTGGGGATGCAGCAACCCCCTCTCACAGTTCCTAGAATGTCCAGTTTGGCTGTATCTTCTCTGAGAAAGTGGGAAGCTGGTTTGATCCAGAATAAGGATGCATCTGAAAGCAAACTGGGCTGGATCGGACAGCAACCATCCCCACCCCTCCAGGGCTCTTCAGAGGCAGAGATTTGAGGAGTAGTTCAGATCCAGGCTTGGTGCCCCCCAACTTCCCACTCTCCAGTCCGGTCTCCAGCTTAGTGCCACTTCAGACCACAGGGGTTGCTGAGATGAGTTGAGGAAGGTTTGGCAAAACCAACACCAGGAATAACATGCTGGCTTCATCACATCCACATTGGACCCTCCATCCCTGCTTTTGCCAGGAGAAGGGGCAGGTTTGTATATGTGTGAACGTCTCACACTCTCTCTCTCTCTAGGTGAGGGGAGGCCCTAGGTTGGTGCTTTGTTGGACAGGTAAGCAATGAGGGCTACTACAGCGCCAATGTAGGTGCAGATGCCGAGGATGATGGACAAGACGGCCAACGCAAAGGTCTGGCGGGAAGCCGTCCATGCACCAGGGTAGTCCCCCTTGGCTGATGCCTTGTTTGTCTGTTGGAACAAGAAGTGGAATAAATACAAAAATACATTATGGCGATTCTCATAACACACCCTGCTACAATACCTTCACCTGACCCCCCCAAATATGGTGAGTGGGCTAGCTCTGTTCCAGATTTGCATTTAGGATGCTAGTTGGCATCCCCTCTAGGTGTGGTCTGGGGCATCCCCATCTCACACTGTGAGAAGTAGCACATTAGAAACAGCCAGCAGCCCCTCACGTGCTGCATATGGGCTTTTTTGCAACCTCCATCCCCCTTTCCATCTTCGTGTGTGTGTGTTTGTGCGCTCACGCACACATGCATGCTCGGGGAATCTGGGATGAGAGCTCCGAATGTAGCATGTGTGGAGAGGTCAGAGATTTATGTATTATTCAGAATTACATGTTTACTCCATCATTCCTCCTTGGAGGAAAAATCAACAACGTGTGCTACTTTCAGAATATATATGAGTTTTAAAAGTTTGTTTTATTTCATTGCATTGTATTTTTATGCTGTTTTGAACTCGGCTCTGCTCAGTCCCAAGGCTAATATATAGGCCACATTACCCTGCCCGCTTGAGCAGGGTATGACTTCATCCCAATCCTTATCGCCATCCATTCAGTGCTGCCCACCCAGTATCCCATTTTCTCAGCACTCACCTTTTGAGATAGGTAGAAGGCAGCAATGCCCAGTGGCCAGAAGCAACACAGCATGGAGAAGACGGCAAGGCCCAAGTAATCTTCAGGAAGCAGCATGGAGAAGCTACTCTCGCTCTCCGTATCACTGTCGCTTGATGAATCGTTCTGGGGATGGAACCAGAGACAAGCATGTAGTGCCAACCTCCAGGGAAAGGCAGACCTCCCCAAAAAAGCACCCATAGATCAGTTAACTGCTGCTTAAATACTTGTTAGCATTTTCCTGCAATTTTACAGAGAAAATGGCAAATCTTGCCCAGAATATGACATCACCGAGTTTCATGTTTTGTGTTATTCCCCCCCACCCCCCCAACATCAAGTACTCGTACTATATATTAGAACATATTTTTAAGGCAAAAAACTTGTGGCTGTCAGGATTGAAATATATTTTAAAATTAATATGGCCACCATCAAACATGAACAGTCTGTTAAACCACTAGGACAACAAATAAACCGCACACACACAACCAAAAAGTATCATATTGTCTGTCAATGCATTCCTGTTCTGGTGCCCACAACTTTTCAGACTTAAACATTTTCCATATGGAGAAACTGAGTGATCTCTGTTATTTACATTACTGTTTGGAGTCTAACAGCGTGCAGAGAAACAGGACTTGCTTCATCCTCTGGCTCCTCTGCAGTGGCGTAGCTAGGAGGCACCCACACCAGGTTACACTCTTGGGGGAGGGAGGGTGACACAATTTCTGACCAAAATTATGGAAAACTTGATTTCTATGGATAGTAATTTAGTAACAAATGACCAAGCCATGCCACTGCTCCTCTGCTCAGATGGACATGCAGGACTTCAAACATATTGCAACTCCATTAGCTGACGCTGCTTCTTGAGTATCCTTTGCTAGTACATCAGCCTCACCCAGCTCTTACCTCCAGGTCTGGCAGCTCTGTGTCTCCCACTTCGTAGCAGACTGTGTGAATGTCTTTTTCCAGGGCCATTTTCCGGGGCAATTCCCCAGCCTCTTTGTCCCCAAAGGCTGTTTCAATATAATCTTTCTTCTTCCACCCCTGAGTGTTGTTTGTTTGTTTCCACAGCTCAGGGTGCAGCATCGGTTCTGGGGTACGGTACGGTTCCACCGTCCTCTGCAGGGTGCCGGGATCCAGGAGTTGGTTGGGAAGCACAGAGCTGGGCTGGAGCCAAGGCAGGTTGGTGGGCGGGTGGCGGGCAAACACTCTGGCATGTTCTTGGGGCCCTGCTCGGCTCAGCATCCTGCCTTGGAGGGTCCCCTTTCCAGCTGGCTTGGCCAGTAACGGATGCTGAAGTTCATGGATGTTCTCCATAGTGCCTCCTGGAGGAAAGAGCCAGATGCCTCTTCTTTTTTGATCTGAGATGGCAGAAATTCTGCTTAGGTTCTCTGGGAAGAATTTTAACGATGCATCTTGACAAGAGGTTTAAGCCCTGCATAACAGAAGACAAATGTCTGAAGAGCTTTGAACACGTGACAGACAACACTGCACACTCTGATCTAACTCAGTGTATCAACAAAATCTGTTTTGATGCACTTGTGCTTCTTAGAGAAGAAATATGCAGTCTGGTGGTGCAGGGGTTGTGGGCACATTGAATCTAGGGATCCATGCAATATTTTAAAAAAAACGTTAGCACTCCATGTTAATATACCAGTGATATAGCTATGGGGAGGGTACGGTAAATATTTTAGGTACCGCCATATGCAATTTAAGTGGTCCCCACTCAGCATTGGAACCATTCTGGAGACTATGATGCTGTTGTTGCCCAGAATGGCTCAGACAGCAAGTGGGGGGGCATATACATGGCACACTGTGGCACCTACAATACTTACTGCGCCATCCGTATAGGTATGCCACTGATGAGTACCAGGATGATTGGATGAATCTATTTCTCTTTGGGATTCTGTTCTGTTTGCACAGAAACATTACACCTGCACTTTACACAAGATTACACTCACATGGGAGAAAGATTATTTCTCCTTTACCTCCCTAGAGGTGCAGGAAATCTCACTAAGGACTTTCTTTAGGCAATCTACTAATCTACTTTAGGCAATCCCCCCCAGTCAAAACTCAAGAGAGGAACAGATCAAGAGTCAGGGCCAGGCACATAGGAAGCCTTCATCCCTGGAGAAGCTCCCTCTTCAGAGAAGGTCACCCTTCTCCATTTCATCCCTCCAGAGTCCTGCTGTTTATATTTTCTGCCTCCATGCCCAGCCTGGTGAGGACAGCCATATGCTCCTTTCCTAGTGAGCTGCCTCTGCTGCCACCCCACCTACTTCTGTTCTCTGGCTTGGAAAAAGAAATGGGGACTACCTCCCTGCCTCTCTCTCTCTCTCTCTCTCTCTCTCTCTCACACACACACACACACACACACACAAACACTTACTGTTAATATTATTATTATTAGCATCCTATTTGCTTGGACATGTAAACTACCAAACGTTTATGCCTAATAAAGATTGATAAATGTAAGAAAAGGGGAATGGTGCAGAAGAGGATGTGATGGAGAAGGGTGGACCAGAATGTCCATAAGAATTGTATTGGGATGAGTGCTGGGCCCTAAAAGTGGTCACAACTAGAAGGGCAACCTGTGGGGGGGGGACATCTTTTCCTTAACACCATAGTGGATATCTCCAAGAGATATATGCTGTCTCCACAATGCTGCATGGAATCACTGACATGTAGCACATGGCCAAACCGTCCACAACTTATATAACATCTTAGTTAGATGAGCTCTTTTCTGCAACTTGTTAGCCAAAAGTTGCAAATGCTCTGCAGAAACACATAATAGCTGCCTCTTGAAAAGAGAGTCCCCACCATGCTGAATTTCCACCATGCACATTGGTGAGATGCCTGAATTGCCTGCACATGTTCTTCTCAACTGTCCCTCGTCAGCTAGGAAACCTCATGTGACTGGACCAGATTTCATGGTGCATGAGTTTCGGAGTTGGCAGAGTCACTGACTGGAATGAAAACACCCCTCAACATCTGTTTGTGTCCAGTGACTGCAAGAGAATCGTGCAAGAACGCTACTGGAAAACGCCATCCACTTTCCCATTTCAGTAGCTTCTACAGGGTTTGTATTGGGAGAAAGTCTAGCACCGCTCTTGAAATGGGGACTGAAGACCCATGAGTCCATGCAACTTCCAACCCCCAGCTCACAAGCCCTACTGAGTACCAACCTGCTGGTTAGTTTTTGGGTAGATTTTTCTGGACAAGAGTCGTCTTCCCTATTTCTGTTTCATGTTCCACACAGAAAACATGATCTTTGTTAAAGACATGGGCCCTGATCCAAAGCAGATGTGCATTCATCCATAGGGTTAGTATACCTAGTATTAGACTGGGTGTTTCTACATTATCCACAGAGAAATAGAGAAATCAGTTTGTTCTGGCAGTGTCTTATTTGACTTGCACAAACGATTGGTCAATTACTGCCGACAAGTCTCCGGTGGGAATTTGCGTCATCCACCTTGTCGGAGAGGGAGACAGATGGGGGGAGGTTATTTCCTGATCCCCCAGGGACTGTGATTGTGGTGTGTGTGCAGATGAGGAAAGGGTTCTTTTAAATGGATCAGGAATTTGCAAAACACCTTCCAGTTATATGACAGAGATTTGTTTGGCATTTTCCCTGAAAATAGACATATCTGTTTCTGCACAGTGCCAAGCAGTGTACTCAGAAATGTCTGTCTAGTGGCAATGGAAAACTGAACCCCACACATCTAAGGTAAGCCAGATAGTTTTCCATTCAAATTTGGCGGCTGTGGGTCTCCAGGTGAGCTTCAATTCCCAAACCTCTTTGTTTGCAAGAGTCAGTTCATGATGCTGCCAGAGCCAAAGGAAGGGGATAAAGCCAAAGTAAATACATGCCCAAATGGGCAGAACGCAATCAAACAAGATTCATTTTATATCTGTTCTTCTGTGTAGTTGCACCTGTCTGGGCAGCAGAAATATGGATGTGGAAAGTTCCTAATTTGCTTACCCATCAGCACTAAAGCACATTTGGAGCAGCAGAGATCCCCTGCTTTTTCACAATGCACTGTAGTATAGTTTACTGAACAGTAAACCTATTTTATTATTTATGGTTTTGGCAGTGATTATGACTAACTATCAGCAACCCTGGGGAATGAATTGCTTTACATCTTTTGTTCCGCACTGAACCGCTCCTTCCACCTTGGCCATCTCCAACCCAGTGGCTGAGTCCTGACTGCCTTGTCTATATTTGGCTAGCAGTTGCTTTCACTACCCAAGGAAACCTTTTGGTCTCTCTCTTTTTCCTCTAGGCAAGATGGATAGGGAGGAAGAAGCAAGCCCATTTCTGGGAATTAAATGACTCAGAGACACAAAGCCTCTTCACGCCCCCCTTTTATCAACCCCTAGAGAATGCCTGGGGTACAATTCTGTTTTCAGAGGGAATAATAACATTTGTTATTATTCCCTGTATTGGCCCTCTAGTAAGTGAAGCAAAGGACATGTTTAACCCCTATAGTGCCAGGAAGCAAGCTGAGATATTTCCCTAGCACACATGAAATTTCCCTGGCAAACGGTGGCAGCAAAACATTTATCTGGTCTCTGGCAGGATTCACTGTATGGTGCAAAAACTACACTTACCCTGGAATCCAGAGTAACTACGGGAGCATGTAAAAGACACTTACATTGATGTAGTCATGGCACCACCTAATGAAAACCTATGGGAAACTCATTGCAATCCAGAGTAAATTGTTCTTACACCAGAGCAAGGACTTCCTGTAGTTACTCTGGATTGCACCCTACACCTTGCTTTCTCCTGTATCTGGAGAATTTGGTTTAATGCAGCCTCCTTTGGTGTTGCTCAGCAAAGCATAAATAAATGCTTTGCGCGCATCGGCTTTGAACAAATGTGCCCATTCACTTGTATGGATCAAGGGGAAAGGCTTGGCATAGAGCTCCACACTTGGAAACTTTTTTTGCAGGGCCCCAGGTTCACAAACAAGGTCTCTAGAATCTAAGAGTTCTAGATAACATTTCTTTCAGACCTAGTATCTTGAGGTACAGTGGCACCTCGCTTAACAAGCGTTTCAAACAAGCACATAACAAGTTCCGCTTCACTTAACAAGCAAGCACGCTATGGGCACGTGTGCTATGCTGCCCTGACGCTCCACATGGAGGCTCTTTAAAAGGGTTGCTGGCCAGCGCTGCTGCTTCTAACTGCCCCCAACTTGGGGGCAGTAGCCTGGAGGTGCCAGAGGCAGCTGCCCCTAACTGCCCCCACTGACCACCTTGGACCTCCAGCAGCAGCCCAGGTAAGCCTCCCAGGAAAGTGTCTTTGATTGCAGCCTCCTAACCATGTCTACTCAGAAGTAAGCCCCATTGTGTTAAGTGGGGCTTACTCCCAGGAGAGTGTCTTTAGGAATGCAGCCTAAGTAGACTTCATAGGATCATGAACACTGAATGCATGTTTTGAATTCAATTCCAGTGTTTTATCATCATTTTGATATCCAGTTAATATTTTGCTATGACTATTTTGGGGCTTGTGGAAGCAATCGTCTGAATTTCCATTATTTCCTATGGAAAAATCTTAAAAATCTTCACTTAAAGAGCATTTCACTTAAAGAGCATGCCTCCGGAACAAATTAAGCTCTTTATGTGAGGCACCACTGTATATCACATATAGAACATGTACTCCAAAAAAACGCAAGTGAGTTAATGGACCCAACAGCACAGTTAAAAAAATGTCAAAATGTAAACAAACACTATGGACTTTTGCCACCTTTCCAACCTGATTTTTCTAGTCTCTCCTACCCTTCTTCTTCACTACCACATATTAAAAAATTCTTCCAGACCCACTCAGTTTCATTCAATCTGAGTGTTGTCACGCCTGAACATTGCTGTGCTGTCTTGGGAATTGGAGAGCGCCTGAAATTATTTTGGGGACGAGTGGAGCGAAGGAAAAGGAGGAGGAGGAGGAGGGCACCTCTTGAGATCTGGGCCCTGCGTGTACTTGGATACTCATGACTCACCACCACTCCCCACGCCTGGGTGGCAATGCATAAGCTAAAATAGAACCCTTTCCCCAGCTCAAATTGATGGGGAGGGAGTAGACCAGGGAAGGGAATGGAAGGAGTGCTTTGTTTCCCCATAATAGTGGTTTGCCAGCATTTAGGTACCCCTTTCCCCATGTAATAAGAACGTAATAACCCTGCTGGATCACACATAGGCATCATCTAACCTAGCCCTACAATCCAGAGTAACTATGGGAGCATGTAAGAGACATTTACGTTGACATAGTTATGGCACCACCTAGTGAAAAACTATGGGAAATTCATATTGCAATCCAGAGTAAATTGTCCTTACACCAGAGCAAGGACTCCCCATAGTTACTCTGGATTGCGCTCTAGGACTCTGTTTCCATGAGGGATCAGCCAGAAACCTGGGGAAAATATTCAGCAACCCCTATTCAAACATGGTCCCTATACTGCTTTCTAACACAATGTGTTGTGATGGTTCATGATAGGTTCACCAGCCACACACCCATAACCTATGGAATTTAAACAAGCTTCAACCCAAAGACCTATAAATACAATGTTTCCCGGTCAAAATTCATAGCACAGTAGTTCTTACTGTGTAGTTCTTAGTAGTTCTTTAAAGTAGGCAGGATTTCACTATTGCAGATTTGCCAGGTAAAGAATTGTGGACACTACAATACTCATGGCTTGCCTAAGGCCAATTCCAGTGTTAATGGATTGAGGTGAGATTATAATTGGGAGTACAGTGAATCATGATGGGATACCAGTTTTACCAGGGACACTGGGACTTGAACCCAGAGCTTTAGGCTTAGATGAGAATGACCAGAATTGAATTCTAGATTTGTTTCTGTCACAGAACGTGCAAACTAACAATTAGTGCTAAGGCTCCCATCACAATGAAGCAGATATATCAAGGCACATGCAGAGGGTCTTTCCTGGGCCAAAGGAACACTGCTCCCTAAATTTTTAGGATTCAGATGGTAATTTTAGGATTCAGAATGGGATAGGCTGAAGGTGATAAAGCTTTGACTTTCATCCCCACTGTTAGCCTTTTATAGAAACTGTTGAAAGGTCTTCCAATAATCCCATTTTCCATCTCACCCTAGTGGTACCCAACTTGGGGTATAAGCAGTGGTGGGCTCCAGCAGGTTTGCACCTACTCTATAGGACCAGTTGTTAACAAGAGATAGGACATATAAAGTTTAAAAATAGCCATTTAAAAGTGGCTGCCAGATGGGCATAGAACCGGTTGTTAATTTCTTTGAATCCCATCACTGGGTATAAGTACCCCCAGGGTGCCATAAAGTATAAGTACCCTTTAGAGTGTCATAAAGGCCCACTTTCACAGGGGACTAAATACGGTTGTCAAGCTTCTGGGTTCTTCTTTTGCAAGAATCTCTCTCTCTCTCTCTCTCTCTCTCTCCCTCACACACACACACACACACTCAAGGGACAGCAAAAAAGAAACCCATATTTTTTAATTAACTCAGGAATGGCTTTGAAATTGGGTGCCAGATTCTGTCACTAACTGGCGATAAATCCAAAAAGTCCAAATAATGTGTTTTTTAACTAAAGAGATAATTTCACACATTATCCTGCAATTAACCTGTTTTTCTAGGACATTGGTCCTAGCAGGAGGCACAGCCTGATTCGAGCAGTCCCAATCCAAGCAAACCTAAAGCAGGCCTCCATCAGTCTTGAAAGACTATGGTATCATGCTCGGCGCTGCATACGCTGCATACGCTGCATGCGAAGCACGAAAGCCTGGGTTGGGTTGTTATGGAGGATAGGCTGTTACCCAAGCAGCAAATCCCCCCTCTCCACGCCACTGAATTAGTCCAATGGAAAGGCACAGTCGATACGATTGGATCCAGCTGGCGTCGCAGAGCTCGCTAAGGACAGGAGCTCACCCTGTCTTGTGGGGCTGACCCGGGTCTTGAACCCTGGCCTGCTGGTTAACAGGCACAGTGTCTTAACCGCTTGCGCCACCCACAGCATACCTGGATGATGTATAAAGCACATGTTTTCAAACACATTTTGTAACATTTGAGCAGTACAGAAGGGTAATGGCTAAAGAAAATCTACCAAGATATAGGGCTTTTAAACCCCATCTTGAGACCGAGCTGTTGAGATGTGTTGGGGTTATAGAGTAGTCCTTCCGACAGAGTTTCAATTTAACATGCTAAGCTGCAAAGACACACAACGCAAGTTTATCATGCTAATTACATGGGATTAGGGAGTGCATTTGGGGTCACTGGAAGAAAGCTGCTCACAAATCAAGCCTGTTTGATGGAGCCTCTTGGAGGTTGGGAGCCTCTCATGTGCAATCTGTTTGTCTTGTGTGAATGAGAACAGTGCAGTAGATAACCTGAGAAAGCAAACCTGTATGCCCCACTTTGGAGTAAGTCCCACTGGGCACAGTAGGACTCACTGCTGAATGAATGTGAATAATATAAGATTGCACCAGATGTGTACACTCTAGGTAATGGGAGCCTTAGATCTACACTGCAGATACATTTCACCTCAATCTGATTTTTAAATTTGGTGTGTTGAAACCTTATTAATCCTTCTGATATCTGTTCTTCTTACACAGCTGAAGTAGAAACACTTTAGATAACATCTAATTACCATTATGAAATTTGGTGCTACATGATTTTGTGGCAGCCTACGGTCGGGCAGATGGCTTAGGATGGAAGGGATGTCAGACCTCCAAGAAGGATGTTAATTGGCTGCTTCAAGTCATGGGTAGCATAAAGAAGTGGATACTAAGCCACTGGTGGATCAGGACCAGATTTTTGTTGGGTCCCACAGCAGCTGAACAGGAACTCCAATGAAAACATAGGTGATGGAAAGAGCAGGTAACTCATTACCTAAAGCCCCGATACTTTTTCAAAAATCAGAATTGCCCATTAGAATAGCTCCTGCAATTTACAAGCATATGTAAATACATATAAGGAGATAAATGTTGGAGCATTTTTTTCTGGTTATTATTACATGTAAATAAGTACAATTATTATTTCTTTCTAGACTTTTTTTGAAGTCTTGTAAACCTAAGTGGCTTCCATTAGAGTGTCATTTAAAAAAATAGGTCCCAATGTTAAAAGGTTAGGGAACCACTGGTGTATTGGAACCTCCATGGACAAAAACAGTACAGTGCTACCTCTCATAACAAGCTCCTCAACATAACAGGCATTTCACATAACAACAAGTTCAGCTTCACTTGACAAGCAAGCATGCTATGGGCATGTGTGCTATGCAGCCCTGATGCTCCGCACGGAGGCTCTTTAAAAGGGCTGCTGGACAGTGCTGCTGCCTCTAACTGCCCCCAACCTGGGGGCACTTGCCTGGGGGTGCCAGAGGCAGGTGCCCCTAACTGCCCCCAAGTTCCCCCAAATTCCCTGCTGCTTGA
Organism: Cryptoblepharus egeriae; assembly: GCA_030015325.1. Taxonomy (NCBI): domain Eukaryota; kingdom Metazoa; phylum Chordata; class Lepidosauria; order Squamata; family Scincidae; genus Cryptoblepharus; species Cryptoblepharus egeriae. Next base: position 1,328,476 of record JAREYC010000014.1, read on the forward strand.
ACCTCCAGCAGCAGCCCAGGTAAGCCTCCCAGGAAAGTGTCTTTGATTGCAGCCTCCTAACCATGTCTACTCAGAAGTAAGCCCCATTGTGTTAAATGGTTCTTACTGCCAGGACAGTGTCTTTGATTGCAGCCTCCTAACCATGTCTACCCAGAAGTAAGCCCCATTGTGTTAAATGGGGCTTACTCCCAGGAAAGTGTCTTTAGGATTGCAGCCTAAGTAGACTTCATAGGATCATGCACATTGAATGCATGTTTTGAATTCAATTCCAATGTTTTGTCATCATTTTTACATCCAGTTAATATTTTAATATGAATATTTTGGGGGTTGTGGAACCAATCGTCTGAGTTTCCATTATTTCCTGTGGAAATATCTGCTTTACTTAACAGTGTTTCACTTAAAGAGCATGCCTCCGCAACAAATTAAGCTCTTTATGTGAAGCACCACTGTATATCCACAATGACTAGTTTCAGTTCTGGTCTTTATGCTCTTTGGAAGACCATAAGAGGTTCTGTTGCAGCAAAGACAGACCTTCCATCACCTGCAGGCTCTCTCTACTCACACAACAATAAACCTAAGTTCAACCAAGGACTGATGTGCTCCATTTTTAACTCCCCCACCCCATATTTAACCCTTCCAGTGCCCCTACCTAGCCTAGGACTTTTACATTTCAAATTTGAATAAATTTACACATAAATATTAGAGACATCTGGAAGATTACAAGGCTTGCTTATGGGCCAAGTGGAGGGGTCTTGCTGCAGGAGGCTCACCGTGGGCCACATCTGGCCCTAGGGCTGGGGTTAGGACACCACCTAGATCTTAAAATCACACTCCACTTTCTCCCAAGAGCCACAACAGAATTGAGGTTTCTCCAAGGGGTTAATCACCCACAATCTATTCCAACACATTGATTTTTTCCCCCTCCTGCCTGTTATCAGCTCTGCTTTGTTCCCACACCAAAGGAAGAAGAGATGGAAAGGGAGAAGGGAAAAATAGCTGAGGTCCCTGACCTCTTGCCAGCCAACCCACAAACCTGCTGGATAGAAAGATGGGACCTGGGACAGTGTTGTAACAGGGCTATTTACAGACTGAGGGTGGCTGGGCAGGAGAGAACATTGCGAAGGCTGGAGGCAGTGAAGGGGCCCCCTTGTTGCTTTTTCAAGTGGTGGCTGGCAGTGTGGCAAAACACACATCACACATTGCCATCTGTGGTGCCCACCCCAATAGATTTCTTATTCCTCTCCCTTTGAGTCTCCAAGATCTCAAACAACCCTACTGTGGCCAACTCAAATTCCCCCCTTATAATATGTGGGACAGGTTTGGGGGGGTCCATGATCCCAGAGGTTCCAAATAGGGGCATCTGGGGGGTATTTAATGGGAGCCAGCCTCACAGAGATCTACACCTGCCTCCCCTGAAGACCCCACACCTGTTCATTCCATGTAGTACCCAAGCACCCTCCTTATTACAGTTGGTAGGCAAGCATCCTCCTCATCCCATTTGGTACCCACGCACCCTCCTCATTCCACTTGGTACATAAGCATTCTCCTCATCCTATTTGATACCCAAGCATCCTTCCCATCCCATTTGGTATCCAAGCATCCTCCTGGTCCTCTGGTCTGGAGCTGACTAGGGAAACAGGTGATCTTGTCAATTACATCCCCTACCCAGCCAGCTGCCCTAGAGACCTCTTGCAACTTCACATCAGGACTGAGGTCCCATTTCTGGTGGAGGAGCCAATCCAAGAAGTTATTATGGGGGCAATGGGGGAGGAAGCACATGGGGACCACATAAGAAGGGGGTCCACAAGCTTCAACAGAGCCTCACCTGATTCTCTGGATTGGGGTGTCAGTTGGGGTTGGCACCAGCATTTCAGGGACCATCGCCCAGCAGGCATCAGTGCTGGCAAATCCTAGGGCAGGGGGCACTTACCGCTCAGGGCTGGTGGCATCCCAGTGCCAGGCACCTGTTTGATGCCAGTCTGAGGTCCACATACCGCATCCTCCTGGCACGGTTGATCATCTCTGCCGGGAAGCCCAGTCTGGAGTCTTGGTGGAGTCTTAGTGGAGTCCAGCCTGGAGTCCTGATGGCAGTGCTGCCTAGTGGTCAAGGAAGGGGCACTGCCACAATGAGGGGGTCCTGGATGCTCTGGCTATCGGCTGCCAGCCTGTGCCCGCTGCTTGGTACCAGAGAACCCGCTGCAGGAGGAAAGGATGGAGAGGTGGGTGGAAGAAGCAAGGTGCTCAGTAAGTACCAAAGTGTCCAAGTAGGCTGCCAGCCGACGCTGGGGAGCAGCTGCCTGCCTGCCTGCTGCCAAGGTGCGGTGGCATTAGTGGAGCCCCCCCTTGCCCCTCCCACCCCCAGATCTAGAGGGAGGAGGAGGAGGAGGAAGTAGGGAAGGGCTTGCAGAGAGCCCCACTTACAGCAGATTTCTCTGCTCAGTTGAGATGATGTCTTGGGGAGGGGGATGCTTGCTTGTTCCCTGCCACCTGAGATCAGGGAGGGGGGCTTCAGATCAAGGAGGGGGGCTGAAGTCAGGCCAAAAACAAAGGATCCAGAAGCGGGGGTGGAAATCAATTTAGGGCAGTGGCACCCTAGGGATGCCACCCATCAACTAGATCGATGGCACCCTAGACAACTGGATTGGAACAGATCTAAGTGGGTTGGCAGGAGTCTTGAGGTGGGGGAGAGCTGTCTTCCCAACTTTGTGTGTGTCCCTTGCCCCAAATTTCAGCTATGGGTGCACCTTCACGCTAGCAGAACTGCATCAATATCACCTACCCCCACCATAAACTTATATCATTCTATAAACCTATATCAGTCCATCATTCATTTGCAACATTCTCCCTACTAGGATACATTTATTCCCTTGCCCCAATATCCCTGCTATAGATGCACCTTCACGCTGCATCATTATCACCCACTTCCCATCATATACCTATATCCCCTCCTATAACTCCACTAAGGGATGAAAATTATTTATTTATTTATTTATTTATTTATTTATTTATTTATTTATTTCAGATACAGGAAAAGGGATATTGGATATACAACAGGGATAGGTATACACAGGAATACACGTAAGGTTATCCAGGAACAACACGTATTTTCATTTCTCTTAATACTACTTTACATAGTCTAATCAATTTCTAATTTTTTCCTATTTAACTCATTATAACTCATATCATTTTACCTAACATAATGACAAGATTCTCTTACATTTACTATCTACACCTTCAACCATCCATAAAATGGGATGGAAATTTGATCATGCAATTTTTTTTAAAAAAAAGTAACACCAGAATTAATCAGAATCTTTGCATCATATTCCACAAAGGGTTCTAATTCCTAGCCTTCGTTCATACAATAACCCTTCAAGGTAGGCCAGGATTTTTAATTTGCTGCCCACATAAATTTCCCGGCTGAAGTAAAAATGTGAGGATACTGAGATCAGAAGTGTAGGGCACAATCCAGATTAACTACAGGGTGTCCTTGCTTGAGTGTAAGAACAATTTACTCTGGATTGCAATATGAATTTCCCATAAGTTTTCACTAGGTGGTGCAGTAACTACGGGTGCACGTAATGTCTCTTACGTGCTCCTGTAGTTACTCTGGATTGTAGGATTAGTGAAGGGAAAACCTTAAAGGAATCCTTTCTTTCCCTCCCCAGGCAATGTTTTCATCTAAATCCAGCCTTTTCCCTATTTTTGAAAAGGGAGGGGGAGAATTGCTATTTTAGGTTTATTTTCTATTTTGTTCCATAGTGGACACCTAGTGAGTTTGCAGGAAAGGTGATGAAAACAGTTGATCATGTTCAGATGTGCAACACACTGCTGTGGTGCCCAAGGCAGTGACATCATGCTGTCTTGTGACTCTGTGACATCATTTTTGGGTTCACCCTGGTGAAGCTGGCACTCACTCACTGCCATGGCTTTGCACCTACCAGAAAAGGAATGGGTGGGAGTGCAAAGCCGCCAACACGTCCTCAGGTGGGGCCTGAGGATCAGCCAAGTGTTCCTCTTTGGCGTAATATTTAGCACAGGTGCTTGTCAGGAATCATTGCTCATGTTCACAAGTGACTCATGTTCACAAGTCATGCTCGGCATACAACATGGGAAAGAATTTTAGAAACAGAACAGGAAAATTGCCCTTTTATGGTGATTTTTGTATCCCCGATATTAAGGGTGGCGTAAGAACATGGTTGTGCAAGGAACACAGCTGATCCTGTATCTTTTTTCAAGGAGATGGACTGAACAGGGGAATTTCTGGTGTGGGGAAAAGGTGCAAGAGAAAAAGGTGCACTTGGGGTAAAAGGGTGCAAGGGAGCAGCATCAAGCATGCCTTTGCAATTGCAAACCACACATCCGTAAGTCCTTCCTCTCTTTCTCTAGGCTCAGTTGCTGTCTAATCTTCCATCCTGACCTACTTTTCCACCAGCCTGGTGCTCAGATCTGTCCCACCACTGTCTGTGTGGCAGGCTACGTCCACACAGCAGAACAGAATCCTGGCCTGTGGAATGCAGCTGTGTTTGCTTCCATTTTAAATTTAACCTATATAGGTTGCAATCCTAAAGACACTTTCCTGGGAGTAAGACCCATTGAATAAAATGGGACTTACATTTGAGTAGACATGGTTAATATTGCACTCATAGTATTGACTGTGGAGGAGAAGGGCTCTCCACTACCATACAGGTGTACATGACAAATTTGGGGTAACAAAACACACAGCGAAGTTGAACCACGCACACGATCGAGCTGCCGGGCTATGTACCTCCCTGTTGTGTCATCACAACATACTTGTGAGAAAAGTACAGCTTCTCACAACTTCTGTGGGAAAAGTACTGCTTTTGTCCATGGAGAATATTCAGTAGTATGCAGTACTGTACTTTGCATTGGCACCTTATGAGGTTTTGTATTTGACACTTGCCAAAATAAAAAAGAAACCAGAAATGCCAAAAATATTGAAACACTCAAATTCTGAGGTAAAATTCTTACAGAGATCTGAACATTGACATGCAATAATCCAGAAATGCCAAAAACCCGTGAATTATTTAAATTCTGAGGTAAAATTCTTAAAAGTATCTGAATGTTGACATGCAATAAAACAGGAATGACAAAAAGCCTTGAATCATTCAAATTCTGAGGTAAAATTCTTACAGAGATCTGATCATTGACGTGCTATAATCCAGAAATGCCAAAAACCCGTGAATTATTCAAATTCTGAGGTAAAATTCTTAAAAGTATCTGAATGTTGACATGCAATAAAACAGGAATGACAAAAAGCCTTGAATCATTCAAATTCTGAGGTAAAATTCTTACAGAGATCTGATCATTGACATGCTATAATCCAGAAATGCCAAAAACCCGTGAATTATTCAAATTCTGAGGTAAAATTCTTAAAAGTCTCTGGATGATGACATGCAATAAAACAGGAATGACAAAAACCCGTGAATTATTCAAATTCTGAGGTAAAATTCTTAAAAGTATCTGAATGTTGACATGCAATGAAACAGAAATGACAAAAAGCCTTGAATCATTCAAATTCTGAGGTAAAATTCTGACAGAGATCTGAACGTTGACATGCAATAATCCAGAAATGCCAAAAACCCGTGAATTATTCAAATTCTGAGGTAAAATTCTTAAAGGTATCTGAATGTTGACATGCAATAAACCCGGAATAACAAAAACCCGTGAATCATTCAAATTCTGAGGTAAAATTCTTAAAAATATCTGAATGTTGACATGCAGTACACCAGAATTCAAAAAAGCCTGAATCATTCAAATTGTGAGGTAAAAAATTTAAAAATATCTGAATTTTGACCCTTCTAGTTTGAAATATAAGTGGTAAAATCTTCCAGATTTTCCTCAGTCTAAAGTTTGGAACTGATTCATTGATTTATTTCATTCCTAACTATCCTCCTGTTTGACTAATGCAATATAATCTTATTTTTTGGCTTTGTCTGCTCCTTTCCTTGAGTGAAATGTCTTTTGAGACCCAAACGGTGCCAAAGGAGTGCCTTACAAGAAGGTTATTATTTCTGTCGAATATCCTCACTTTGCAGCATAATTTCCATTCACAGCTTCCGTCTCTGGGGTTTTGCAGAACCCGAGTTCCCTGAGCGGGGACAAATGATTTGTAATTTAATTAACTTTGTCGCTTCTTTCACCCGCTGAGCATCTCTCCTCATGCGCACTGGCTTTGCTTGGCCAATCTGCAGATAGGTCAGACAACGAATGTGTAACAATGGCCAATGACGCCAACCATGGCCAACTTCTTTTCATCTTGGTTACCACCTTATTCTCCGCTCAATGAACCATCCCATAGAAATACATGTGGCAGTGCAAGGCAGGGCCCTCAGTAGTGGTTGGCCTCTGTCACAAAGCTGCAGGAGCTACCCAATTATTATTATTATTTTTATTATTATAAAACACATGTTCCCAGCCATGACACCATTTATGGATATGTACACTGACACTTGACCACAAAAATCTCTGTACAGTGTGATTCAAAATGAATGGGACAAAAGTCACAAGTATGTTTTCTTTTTGTCCCATTCATTTTGAATCACCCTGTATTTCTCACAGCCTAAAAGTATTTATTGTTTTAAGATGTTGTTTTAACTGTTTTAAAATGTACTGGATTTTATTGGTGTTTTATGAATGTTGTGAGCTGCCTTGAATCCCCTGGGAGAAAAGCAGGGTAAAAATAAAATTATTATTATTAGTAGTATCCATAAATACACAGCGAACAATTTTGTGCTGGTTTCATTCCCATCACCAGTCGGACCCTTCCCAAGAGTCTGGGACTGTGTGATGTGGCGGCGTATAATTCGTGCTGATCCCAGAAGAGCGGCTTTCTGCAGTTGGCAGAGTGATATTTTGTCAATGCCAATAGTTTTCAGGTGCCTGCCAAGGTCTTTGGGCACTGCAGCCAGTGTGCCAATTACCACTGGAACCACCTGCACTGGCTTACACCAGATACACTGTCATTCGATTCTTAGGTCTTGGTAGCGGGAGATCTTTTCCAGTTGTTTCTCCTCAATTCTGCTGTCACCTGGTAAGGTGATGTCAACAAGCCACACCTGACTGCTTTCTATGATGGTGATATCTGGAGTCTTGTGTTCCAAGACCTTCTCCGTCTGTATCCTGAAGTCCCACAGAAGCTTCACCTGCTCATTTGCAACCACTTTTTCAGGCTTGTGGTCCCACCAGTTTATTGCCACTGGCAGATGATATTTTGGGCATAGATTCCAGTGGATCATCTGGGCAACAGATTGTGCCTCAGTTTGTAGTCAGTCTGCACCATCTTCTTGCAGCCACTTAGAATGTGGTCGATGGTTTCATCCACTTCTTTGCAGAGCTGGCATTTGGGGTCATGGGCTGATTTTTCCATTCTGACTTTGATGGCATTTGTCCTGGTTGCCTGTTCTTGGGCAGCAAGTATCAGGCCTTCCGTCTCCTTCTTCAGTGTTCCGCTCATGAACCACAACCAGGTCTTATCCTGATCCACTTTTCCTTCGATCTTGGCAAGGAATTGGCCATGCAGTGCTTTATTCTGCCAACTGGCAGTCCAAGCCTGAATTGCACTATTGCGATATTCATAGTTGGTCTGCTGCACTTTCAACAACTTTCTCTTGCTGACTTAAGTCAGAGCAGATTCCTGGCTCTCTCGCACATAATCTGCTAGGGCACCTTCCACCTCCCATCTTCCACTGACTGCTTCACTTGCAAAAGTCCTTTGCCCCCTGATCTTCCAGGCAGGTACAGCCTGTCAACATCACTACGTGGATGTAAAGCATAGTGAATGGTCATTAATTTCCTTGTTTTCCTGTCCAAGTCATCCAGTTCCTTTTGTGTCCAGTTCACAATGCCAGCAGTAGACCTACCTACAGGTATGGCACAGGTATTTATAGCCTTTATAATGTTGCCGCCATTCAATTTGCTCTTCAAAATTTTTCTAACCCTTTGTATGTATTCTTTGCTGACCACAGTTTTTACATGCCCATGTTTGATATTGTCCAGCTGCAGTATGCCTAGATATTTGTAGGCTTCAGGCTGGTGGCATTTAATGGTTTGACCATTTGGCATTTCAGTGCCATTGCTTTCTGTGATCTTCCCTTTCTTTTAGTGCCACTGTGGCACATTTGTCCAGGCCAAACTCCATGCTGATGTCTGTACTAAAGACTCGGACTGTATTGGTGAGTGACTGGATTCCTGCTTCTGACTCTCTGTAGATCTTCAAATCATCCATGTACAATAGATGTGAAATTTTCTGTGAATTTTTGGCAGTTTGGTAGCCCAGATTCGCTTTCTGTAGGATCACTGACAAAGGGATCACTGCAATGACAAACAGCAGTGGGGACAATGAGTCCCCCTGGAAGATTTATTATTATTATTATTATTATTATTATTATTATTATTATTATTATTATCATCGCCCATTTTGGGACAACAATAATAAATGCTGACATTTTATCACAGCTTGACTAAGATGGCTGCCAGGTCTTGGTGGGACTGTTGCCTGGAATTGAAGAAGAATGTATAGGCTCATTCAGAATGTTTAATTGTATTAATTTTTAATAAGCATATTAAAAAATTTTAATTTTGTAATGTAATACTTGTAATACTATTGTATCACTGATTAAGGACATGGGTTTGAGGCTGTATGTAAACCAATGGGTTACATGCTACATAGGGGTACACAGTGGTGGGCTTCAGGGGGTTCTCACAGGTTCTATAGAACCCTTTGCTAATGAGTCCCTGGTTCTGAGACCCGGATACTAAAGGGACATAGAACTTGTTGTTAATTTAGATTATTAGGACATAGAACCTGTTGTTAATTTATTTGAATCCAAACACTGCATAGACCCCAATGGAAGGGGCTAGAAAGTCTTGGAGCCTACTTTGAAAGGGTAGGGGCATGCTTTTTTTGGAACAATAGCATGGGGAAAGGGGTGCTCACTTCATCCAAGTTCATGATCACACACCCTTGTTCAGTGGTAAAGCTAGAGGGTGTGCAAAGCATAGAGGCTACAATCCTATTCACACTTTCCTGGGAGTTATTCCCATTGACTAACTTACAGTGGAACTTACTGTGAAGTTGACCTGGTTAGGATCAGGATCTAAGTTTTATAGGCACCTGATTATACAGTGCAAGTGGCTTTTTGAAACACTCCAGGTGGTGGGAGCAAAACAGAGGTGAATACTTCCATTTTGCTCCCACCACCTAGAACAGAACTGGAAGAGAAAGAGCTGCTTGCATGGTGTGTAAAACTTAAGGTTTTGCACCCCTTCTAGCTATGCCACTTCATGGCCCCCATCTCCATGGCTGCTTCAAATCTGGACTTCCAATATCACCTGTATTATGAATCACGAATTATAATCCTAAAGACACTTTCCTGAGAGTAAGACCCATTGAACCAATGGGGCTAACTTTTGAGTAGACATGGTTAGGGCTGCAATCCAGAGCAAATTCAGCCTGCTCTGACCTAACTGCACTCTCCTAACTATTCTGTATCCAGAGCAGAAAGTTATGCTGCATCCAGAGAGTCAGGAAGCCTGGGCTGCCCTAACTGCTCCAGAGCATGCTAAGTAATTGACACAAGGGGAAGACTTGCTCCTGAGGAGACACCCCTCAGATCACACTGAACAAGGAACAGCTGTGGTGCCTACAGTGGTGACATGACTCTGCACATCACCTGGTGCGGAAGTCTGTGCGTCATCCCTGGGATGCGCGCCCCCCCCCCACCTGGACTGCACAGTCACCAAAGTTGGCGCCTGCACAGTTGTTTCTGAAGCCAACTGGCTTCAGAAAGAGTACTGCGCAGGCACCATCTCTGATACCTGCGCAGTACTTTTCTGAAGCCTTTTGGCTTCGGGGGAGACTGTGCAGGCGTCAGAGCTGGTGCCTGTGCAGTACTCTTTCTGAAGCCATTCGGCTGCCGCTCCGCCTCCTGAGTGAGGCCGAATGGCTGTGCAGAGGCGTGGACTTTCTCTGCTCTAAGGAAGTCTCCTCTGAAGCTGTTCGGCATGCTCAGTGTGTTTCTGCGCAGTGCATCTCAGATGGCCGTTCAGGCCAGCTCCTCAGACAAGTGTCAGCTTCTGGCTGATTCTCCGCCTTGGAGCAGGCCTGAATGGGTGTGCTGACGCCCAGGGCCTGCCAAAGGACAGTCAAACTCCTCCGGCACATCACCCCATACGGAGCGCATCCCCAATGCAGCCCACACCAGCCGCACCAGTCTGGTGATGCCACTGAGTGCCTGCCTTATAAGGAGTCCCTGATGAGATGCCAGTACATTCTACAGTGAATACAAGGGGCTTCTTGGAGTGGCCTGCTGTATCCTGAGGTTTGTGGGCAGCTGTAGTTTGTTCCATATCCTGAGGTTGAGAGGAAGGGGTTGCAGCTAGGCTGGCCAAGAACTCAGATTTTTGGTCAGCACTGCCATTCTTACTCGGGCCTTATCATGGACCCCTATGGGTCTACTCATTACTATACCTGCTCCTGAGGTGGTATAACTCTGAGGGCTGGAAGAGGGCATTTCTGCCTTGAAACAGGCTTTGGATACAGAGTAACTGCTCTGCCCTAGGCAATGCTAAACATGCCCTCAACTTGCCTCTCCTGAGCTGCTTAGGCTGCCCCAGTTAGGGCAGAGCAGGTCCACCTCTCTTAGGGCACCCTATCTTGCCTTGCTCTGCCCTAAGCCTCCTTCAGAGTAACTGGGCTGGAGCATCTTGCAGTTGCTCCAACCTAGTGTTAGATAGGGCAACCTAAGGGCTCTTATGTGGACAGATTAGTTGCTCTGGATTGGGCTGTAGGATTGTGTTATAAGTCCTGAGCTCAGATTTTTCCTCGGCCATGAATTTGCTAGGGAGGCTTTGGCAAGTTCATATTTTGTTGTTGTTTGCTTTTGTAAAACGGGTATTAGTGAAACAGTAACCTGCTACCTTGAAGGATCACTGTATGGTTTGTTCAAGTATGCAAACATTTTGAGATCACAATGTATTCATTTTTTTCTTTTTACAGTGGATTTCACTCCCAAAATGGATTCAGCATTTCAACATTCAGAACAGCGTGTGCGAGCAGAGATGGAAAATCCTGGTCAGGAAAAAGATATGGATACAACGCTGAGCAGCTGGAAGGTAAGTTGAAATATTTTCAACAAATGGAAAACAAACCTCCATCTTTTTTCAGATACACAGTAGGAAAGGCAAGGTACTGAAAGCTGTAATCTCAGCTGCTAGCCTGGCCAGAGAGGATTCTTCTGATGAGATCTGTTCTTAGAGTCCAGCTTGGTAATCCAAGTCTTGGAGAAATTTCTAGTTCTTTGCAATGGGAGTTTTGATATGAAGAATGAGTTTGGACACATCTCACCAGCCCAAAATGACAGACACTTGGGCTGGATCAGGACACAAGCAGTTTGGATATCTAGAATGAGAATGCCAAGAGATGTTTAATGCTTGAATTTTGGAGGAGTGCACATACTCCTAGGGCATGCTGTTAGTTTATTTTATTCATTTATTACATTTATATCCCGCTTGCTCTTCAGAGAGATCAGGGCAAAAGCTATGATACTAGTTATCCTCTTGCTTCAGTCTGAGAGACAACAGCTGGCTTGCATTAAAGATTCAGGAACTAGACACCGAAAAATTCATAGCTCAACCTCCAGTACAGTTATTTTCATGGGTGAAGGTCATTTAGATGTCAGTGGGGACAGTCAACTCCTTATACTTTTACCATAGTGTTTTACAGTTTAGTCACCCTGTACAAAAAGACAGCCAGAGATGTTGCCAGTACAGTCTTTCCATTTTATAGATGGGAAAATTGAGGCAACAGACCGAGACAGAGTGGACCAGACTACTTCAGATGGTAGATAAGTCAGTGCCAGTTTTGGAGTAATATCCTATGCAAATAAAAAACCAATCTCTTTGCAAGTGAGCAAACCAGTAGACCATGATCCTTGCAGTGCTAGATTTCTACCTGCCGGGGATTTCTTTTTAAATGGAAAGCAGTCAAAGTTGTGATTTTTGCAGTCTGAAATAGTACCAACCTGTCTTCCTCCTCAGGATATGTCTTCATTTTGCTGCAGGGGTGGACCAGACCCTATCAGAGGTAAAAAAAATAAGTATTTAAGAAAGAAAAAAAGCAGAGCTCGCATGTATGAGACTTCCATCTCCGGATCTTAACTGACCTGGCCCCCATGCTTTGTTGGTCTTGTGCAGATTTAATGCTGATCGTGGTCTGGTTTCATCATTCAGGAAGAGGGCTGTGTTTCTACCAATCCCCCTTCACTTCTTTTTATGTCCCGCAGTCCTGTGGGGCAGCCCTTTCCCATTGCTATTGCAGCCCTCATCCTCTCAACACCCCCGTCCCAGTTATGTTCTGCCAATCAATCCTGACCCAGGGGTTAGTTTTTCTGCAGTGGCTGTCAGAAACATGGCCCAATTACTGCTAATTGCGACGACTGCGTTCGTTTGCTCCGGCCCCGTGGGGAAATTTCTGCCCGCCAAGCGCTACTAAATGAGTTGGTAGGGGATGAGCTTCCTTGCAGCATTTAATTGGTAGGAAAGACTGCACCCCCACCCAGATGACTTTGTGTTCATTTCTTTTATTCATTTATTTATTACATTTATATCCCACTTGCTCTTCAAAGAGATCAGCGCAAAAGCTATGAGACTTGCCCTTCCTAGTCTCCCCTTACATCTATAAGGCATTTGAGATTGAAATTTCAATCCCTGTTTCTGGAAACATAGGAGCTAGTTCTGAGCATGAAAAATCTTGGCATACCGCACATGCTCAGAGGGTCACTTTTCCCTCCTCTGCAAACCTCTCCTGTTGCCCTCTCACCTTCCAGAGGCTGTCTGCTTTGGAGTTTTAAATTCTGAGCTTTGCAAGAAAGCAGCACAGAGTGTCAGATGATAAAAGCAGGCCTCCGTCAGTCTTGAAAGACTATGGTATCTCGGTGCTGCATACGCTGCATGCAAAGCACGAAAGCCTGGGTTGGATTGTTATGGAGGATAGGCTGTTACCCAAGCAGCAAATCCCCCCTCTCCACGCCACTGAATTAGTCCAATGGAAAGGCAGAGCCAATATGATTGGTTCCAGTTGCGTCGCAGGGCTGGGCTAAGGACAGGAGCTCACCCTGTCTTGTGGGGCCGACCCAGGTCTCGAACCCTGGCCTGCTAGTTAACAGGCACAGCGTCTTAACCGCTTGTGCCACCCACAGCCCTCAGATGGCTGTGGGTGGCGCAAGCAGTTAAGATGCTGTGCCTGTTAACCAGCAGGCCAGGGTTCGAGACCCAGGTCAGCCCCACAAGACAGGGTGAGCTCCTGTCCTTAGCCCAGCTCTGCAACGCCAGCTGGATCCAATCGTATCGGCTCTGCCTTTCCATTGGACTAATTCAGTGGTGTGGAGAGGGGAGATTTGCTGCTTGGGTAACAGCCTATCCTCCATAACAATCCAACCCAGGCTTTCGTGCTTCGCATGCAGCGTATGCAGCGCAGAGCACAATACCATAGTCTTCCAAGACTGACGGAGGCCTGCAGATGATAAAAGGGAAATAGAAAAAGCGTAAAGGCAGAACCTCAGCAGGGGATCATTGCAAATGGCTGGGTGGAATGGATAGAAGAGCAAGGGTTTGGACTTCCTGCTGAAACCAATTTGGTGGGGGTAAGATTCTTGAGGCTTCAGCCAGGGAAGTAGACCCTACTGGGCACAAGGCACAGGGATGCTGAGATTCCTGGTTCTCCAGGGACAGAAGTGGTGGGCTTCAAGGGGTTCCCACTGGTTCCATAGAACCCTTTACTAATGAGCACCTGGTTCTGAGAACTGGTTACTAATGGAACATAGAACCTGTTGTTAATTTAGGTTATTAGGACATAGAACCTGTTAATTTATTTGAATCCCACTATGCAGAAAGCCAAATGTTGCCAATGCCATCCCTTACCCAGTGACACACCAGTTGCCACTCAATCACCTGGTACCCTTCTTTGCAAAGAGGCAAAACCAGGTTCCTGCTTTCTCTCACTTTCCTCTTCAAATGGATTATGAGACCTAAACCCTTTCCTATCCAGTCAAAAATATATATAGGCACCCCTCACTTTCTGAAAGTTTGTTTTCTAATGGTTCTGGTCTTTCAACACCTTTCATTTATACCACATGCTCCACTCAACACATGCTCCACTCTTTCGATGACTGGTCTAAAGAATAAAATTGTCTTCCTGGATGTTGATTTGCATGTGACATGGTGATCAAACTTTTTTGGGCATTCCTTTATGATATTCTTGAGTAAATAACCATTATTCTAATACATGATATTCTTGCCCACACACAGCTTTGTTCATTTTACTGTGATTTGTAATGTATTTTGGCAATTTTTTAAATAAATATGTGTTATTTAGGCTTCTGCAAGAAATATTTATGTCTTTTTGGTGGCCATTTTGCATTTGCAAGCTGAAAAAGACTGGCCGTACAATCCAGAGTAACTATGGGAGCACGTAAGAGACATTACGTGTACCCGTAGTTATTGCACCACCTAGTGAAAACCTATGGGAAATTCATATTGCAAGCCAGAGCAAATTGTTCTTACACTGGAGCAAGGACTCCCTTTAGTTACTCTGGATTGCGCCCTGGGTTCCACTTTTCAACTATTTTCTCTTTGGACAGTTCTCTGGTCCCTAATCTGTCCAATAAGTGAGGGATGCCTGTATCCATCCTTTTGAATAAGACTCTCAGCAATGTCAACGCATTGCCCCCTAGAGGTGCCAAGGGGTTAGGACTGGCAATTCCCGAAAGCAACTTTAAATTTAAATTTCAGTATTTTTTTCAATCCTATCTGGTGCAAATTTGCTGATGCTGCTGTCTGCGTCCCGCGTTGCAGCAGATGGGTTGGCAAGAAGACCACAATTGGGGAGTTGTTGAAAAAACCGTAGAGTCATCACAACGCCAGGCCATTAATGATTTTTAGTCACTATAAAGGGAAATTGCAGTAGCTGTGTTGCTGGCTGCCAAAAACCAGAAACATAAAATAAGTCAGGCAAGACCTCCAGTAGCCCAATCAATGCCAGAAGGAAGCATTGGAGTTACATAGGGCTCTTCCTCAGGCTCAGACAAGGCAGTTCAATTTGTGTCTTGCAACTCCGCATAAATATAGTTATGGCACCACCTAGTGAAAACCTATGGGAAATTCATATTGCAAGCCAGAGCAAATTGTTCTTACACCAGAGCAAGGACTCCCCGTAGTTACTCTGGATTGCACCCATAGAAGATACTATTTGGAATACTCCTGGCAAACATTTGTGCGAATGAGATAGTTTGCTACTTCTGACAAAAGCAATCAAAGCAAAATATCAATTGGAAGTGTTTTTTTAAAGGAGTAAGTTTCTAGTCCTGAACACTGCAGAGATAAGTGTTGCACTGCCATAATTCAGAGATGTACAAAATTGTGCAGGAGGTGCATGGAGTAGATAGAAGGTTTTTTCCCTTTCCACACACCAGAATCAGGGGACATTATGGTGATCATATGACTGGATTTTTCCAGATTTGTCCTCTAGTTTAGCCTCTTTTTTAGTCCACATGTCTTCCAAAAGGGCTTCATTGTCCTTCATTTTGGCTTCATTTTGGAACTTTGCAATGGTGTGTGCAGTACCCTGTCACGTCATATAACATTGGATTCATATTGAAGAGTACTGCAAAAGTCAGTTTTGAAGAGTACTGCAAAAGTCAGTTTTATACCTCCTTCCAATCAAATGTTATGGCCAAAACACTCATCGGCATCATCGGCATCCTTCAGTCTCAAAAGACTATGGTATCGTGCTCTGATTGGAGGTCCTGAAACAACATCTAGTGTGGCTAAGAAGGCCAATTTGAGAGTGGCAATCCCTTCCACACGGAGGACAAATAAATTCCGTCCCCTGCCCAGGCCCAGGTTTCGCTGCTTTCGGGTCTGTCTCTTTGCTTCAGCCTGCCGAACAAGTGTCTCTTCCAGTTGGAGAAGGCCATGCTGGGTCTTTTGTCTCCACACTGAACGACTGGAGGTCAAGGTTTCCAAGCTATTGATGTCCATTCCCAAGGCCTTTAGATCCCTCCTGCAGATGTCTTTGTATTGCAGCTGTGGTCTCTCTCTAGGGCGCTTTCCCTGCACTAATTCTCCATATAGGAGATCTTTTGGAATCCGACAATCAGCCATTCTCACGACATGCCCAAGCCAGCGTAGAAGCCGCTGTTCCAGAAAGGCCAGGCTGAGAGGAATCCAAGACCTTGTTGTCATCCTTTTTAGGTTCAGGCATCTGGTCATCCTGGGGGACATGCACAAACACGGAGTGTTGGAGAATTGGAACAGACAAAAAAAATCTCTGTATCCCAGCATGAAATTAGTTTGCATAAGAGATAGTGTAGATATCTGGCCTGGATGCCTTTAAAAAGGAGATTGGGCAGAAAGTCCATCACAGATTACATACAAGTCATGATGGGTGTGTGCATCCTCCTGGTTTTAGAAGTGGGTCACCACAGAAGGCCAGGTGCAAGGGAGTAGCAATAGGATGCAGGCAGTGATGGGATTCAAATAAATGAACAACAGGTTCTGTGCCCTAATAACCTAAATTAACAATGGTTCTATGTCCATAGAATAACAGGTTCTATGTCCCCCCATTAGTAATTGGTTCTCAGAACCAGGCACTCATTAGCAAAGGGTTCTATAGAATTGTGAGAACCCCCTGAAGCCCAACACTGGATGCAGGTATATTGTCGTCTTATGTACTCCTCAGAGCATCTGGTGGGCCACTTTGAGATTCAGGATGCTAGACTAGATAGGCCATTGACCTGTTCCAACAGGGCTCTTCTGAAGTTCTTATGCCATCAAGTTTTGCTTGGCCTGAACTGAAAAGTAGTTCCTAATTCATTCCTGACAAACCCTGCAGGTACATCTTTAATGTATTTTTTAATAACCCGGGTGCCACATCATGTCCCAAAGGACACTGAGTAAATTCTGACAATCAAATGTGGCAAAAACAAAAAAAACAACATATTGCCATGTTTTCAAATTTGTAACACAAAAGTGGAGATCACAAAGAGTATTGAAAGCCCAGAGAAGGTGCAAGCACAAGCTGTTGGAATAATCTCCCAAGTTCAGGGACATGCCCTTCCAGCCAAGCGCATGAAAAGCACAATCTGTTTTGGCTCATTACAAAGAAGGTTACAAGGTGACTGAGCAAGTGCGCATGAGGGACCTTCATAGAGGAAAAAAGCACAGGCTGTTTTAAGCACCATTAATTGAACAGAGGAAGGTGGAACTAGGAATGTTGGCTGGACAGATTCCAGTTTGAGATTCGGAACATGTTGTGTGAGCACCCAAGGTGATTAACTCCCGGCACTGCCCGTCTGGGAAATGGCGATTAGTCCATGCGCTGTTATCTTGCATGC
This sequence comes from Cryptoblepharus egeriae, assembly GCA_030015325.1. Lineage (NCBI taxonomy): Eukaryota > Metazoa > Chordata > Lepidosauria > Squamata > Scincidae > Cryptoblepharus > Cryptoblepharus egeriae. Next base: position 1,345,890 of record JAREYC010000014.1, read on the forward strand.
TCCAAATTGAACCAGGGTGCCCTCTGGGAATCTGAGCTTTACCTAAATGTCACAAGGTGTTCTATTATGGTGGAACTGAGGAGTACAATCAAGGGGAGGACAAGGAAGAGAAGCTCTCCTCCTCCAAGAGCAGGCTAGAAAAAGCCCCTGCTTTGGAACCCCATACCCCACCTCCTGCTTCTCCCCCCCCCCCAGATCTGGATGGGCTTGTGCTGATTTGAACTGTAAATCCTTTTGGAAAAGCAGCTGCTTTTCTTCCTTGTGTTATTGTGTAAACTACCATGTACACTGATTGAGCTGTGGCACAATCATCATAATCACTGTTTGCATCATATATCCTTTGACATCTCCAGTTGCAGCTGCTAGAGATGGAGACATACACATACACACAGGGGGGGGAGGGGTTCATATAAGATTGCAGTCTGCCCTGGGCATCCAACAGGTGTGTTCCAGAGCTCTTTGCAACTCAGCATCACATGAGGCTGGGATGCCCCTCTCTGATTCCCTGCTGACCCACTGGTGCCTTGAAAAGCACCCCCAAGGAACCAAGGAAAGAAATTGCCCCCTCCTTGTCTCCACCTTCCCCTTCCCTTTGTTCTGCCTGTTCTATTCTACTAAGGAATGGCTCTGTGGGGAAGCGCCTCCGGCAGCATTTTAGCTGGAGATGAGAGCGACACTTAAGCAGCCATTTATCAAAGCACCCAAGAGCCAATGGATTCTAGACAGGTGGGGAGCTCTGAAAATCTACAGCAGGAGGGAAAGTTTAATCAACACCAGGGGGCTTTTAATACAGACAGTGGCTGCTGCTCCTTTCTCCTCTTTTTTGTATTATTAAGTATTCAGCTTGATGCTATCCCTGCCGGCTCCAGACAGTACGTCATTTCAGCAGGATCAAGGTGTGCGTGTATGTGCAGGGCCACTGTTTGCAGTGGGCAGTTGGGAAAGCAAGCTATGGCTATGGGATTTCATGACAAGGTAGCCCAAATTTCAATGTGTGTAGCAGTGAGATCCTTCCAAGAGAAAGCAAGGAGGTATGGTGGGATTATGACAGCAGTCATAGTGCTCTAGTGATTCCACACTTCTCTTTGCTCCATGCACAAGGGGACCGTGTCATTTCCTAAAGGCTTCTGCAAACACAGTTGCCATTTCCTGTTCCAAAATGGTCCAGTTTATTTCAGGTGTTTTATTCTCTTTGCCACAAAAAAGAATCTTGAGAAATAACAAGAGTTATTTCTAATCCAGAATTCCTTTGCGTTGACTTTGGCAGGCACACAAAGCATTTCTCTGTAATATTTAATGGGTAAGGTTACCAGGTACAAATTGGGATAAGGTGCCTATAACTCTAACCATACATAGAAGGGAGAATTTTGGCAGATGCCAAAATATTTTAAAAATAATTCCATGCTGAGATGCACCTGCCAAAACTCCCTCTCCTATACCAGGGTCTCTAAACCTTTTGGCAGGAGAACCACATCATCTTTCTGACACTGTATCAGGGGCTGGAAGAAAAAAAGAATGGATTTACATTTCAAATTTGAATAAATTTATATAAATGATTTAGATCTAAATATAAATCTTAACCATGTCTACTCAAAGAAGCTGGACTTGATGGTTCTGATCAGTGATGGGATTCAAAGAAATTAACAACCGGTTCTCTGCCCATCTGGCAGCCACTTTTAAATGGCTATTTTTAAACTTTATATGTCCTATCTCTTGTTAACAACTGGTTCTACAGAGTAGGTGCGAACCAGTGGAGCCCACCACTGGTTCTGATCCAGTGGAGGCTCTTCTTATGTTCTTATATTCATCACAAGTACTTTCATATACAGAGAGAGGAGGTATGAACAGTCTCCCCAACCCTCAAAATACCCTCCCGAGATTTGGACAACAGAACTCTCCTTGCCTCTGGAGGATTACAGGACTTGCCCAAGGGTCTGCTGAGGGCCAGATGGAGGCTCACCAAGGGCCACATTTGGCCCCAGGGTCGGGATTTGGCCCCAGGGTCCTGTACAATGGTTAAAGGTAGAAGTGGTCTGTCCCCCTTTGTATCCAGTCACCCATTGGCTGCACTGTGTTAGTGGTTAGAACTCACACTTCTAGCTCCCTACTTGCACACACACACTCTGGCACATCTTGATTGCATGCTCAAATCCTGCTTCCACACTCACCCTGACAGACTTGATTTCATGGTCACAACTTGCTTGCACACTCACACTTGCAACCCTGATTACACGGTCAACCTGGCAGCCCCGTAATTGCACATTGACACCCTACATGCAGAAAAACTTTTAAAAAAACACACAAAACTTTTTTTTTTTACTTTTTAACCTTTATTTTTTTAACCTTTACCTCTTTTTACTTTTATCTAGTCGCATTCTGTCTGTGTGTGCATTGCGGGATAGGAGTGCAAGGGTTGCTGTAGTTGGAGGCCTCAGGAGTTTAGCCTTCTCAATGGGCTAGTTCCTCATTGAGGAACTATGCCTTTGTGTGTGTCCATATAGGGTGGAAAAGGTGCAAGCCTTCCCCTCTGAACTGGGGAGACCTGAACATGGGGGTGTAGCTAAAGGGGGGGCAGAGCAGTCAGTCTTGGAGGGAGCTTCACCCCTTTGGAGCCATTCCAAGCAGGGGGAGCAAAAATTCCCTGCTTGGAATGGCTCCAAAGGGGTGAAGCTCCCGCCAAGACTGACTGCTCTGCCCCCCTGGGTCTATTCCATTGCTAACCATTGAAAACAAGGGTGCCCAATCTTCTCACCTCTAGACTCTTGGACCTTTAAAAGCTGTATGGAGGAGGGAATTTCAACAGGTGCAGCTTTTCACCTCTGGGAGGAGAAGCTGCACCTGGTGAAATTCTCCCTCTACCCAACTCTTCAAGATCCAGGAGCCCCAAAATGTGTGTATAGGCTGCACCCCTATACACACTGCCCTGTAGTAGGACTTACTCATGAGTAATGTAAGGGGGGCCCTTTAAGGCCATGGAACTGGGATCTCAGTGGCAGGGCTAGAATCTGAGCCCTGAGCATTCTCCTCCAGGTTGCTATTTCAACAGAGAACAAAAGACCTTCTCAACATGGCTGCCCCACTCCAATATGGCAAACCCTAGGAGGTCAACCGCTTGGCCACACTCAAGATGGCGCCTCCCCCATCAAAATGGCCACAGTCGCGGAACTCTAGACTTTTCCTAGCTCAATGTCCAATTAGGGAGGTCTGTCTTTGATGCCTCACTCAAGATGGCGGCGCAGTTCTCTTTGCGCATGCTCATTATCTTACCTTCCTCCTAGCCAATCAGGGGCGTGGCTTCCCCGTTGCCGTGGCAACGGTTCTTCGGGCGCGCGAGGACTGTTGTGCGGGGTTGCTGCGGTGGCGGAGGTAATGGAGCTGCGCATGCGCAGAGCGGTGGCAGAGTTCTGCTCCCTGCTTGCATGGGGTGCCACCCTCTCAAGCGGGGGTGTGCAAGCGGGGTGTGAATGTGCACTCACTGGGCTGCAGGGTGAGTGTGCAGATAAGGTTTGAGTGTGCAATCGGGGTTGCAAGTGTGAGTTTGTAGCAGAGTGTGAGTGTGCACTCATGGTGCTGCCAGGGTGAGTGTGCAAACAAGGTACAAGTGTGCAATCAGGGGATTGCAAATGTGAGAGTGCAGTAGGGACTGCAAGTGTGAGCTTGTTGCAGAGTGTGAGTGTGCACTCATGGTGCTGCCAGGGTGAGTGTGCAAACAAGGTACAAGTGTGCAATCAGGGGGTTGCAAGTGTGGGTGTGCAGCAGGGGCTGCATGTGTAAGTATGCAGCAGTGTGTAAGTGTGCACTCACTGGGCTGCCACAGTGAATATGCAAATAAGTATGCACGGTGAGTATGCAAGCAGGGGGGTTGTGAGTGTGCAGCCAACGTGTGACCATGAAATCAAGGGCTGCAAGCAGGGGCTGCAAGTGTGAATGTTCAACAAGGTGTGGGTGTGTACTCATGGAACTCCCAGGATGAATATGCAAGCTGAGTATCAGCTGCAAGGGTGTACAAGCAGGGGCTACAAGTGTGAGTGTACAGCAGGGTGTGAGTGTACACTCGTGCAATCAGGAGGTTGCAAATATGAATTTGTAGCATGGTATGAGCATGCAAGCAGGATGTGATCATGCAGCCAAGGGGTTGCCAGGGTGAGAGAGCAAGCAGGGTGTGAGTATGCAAGCAGGGAGCAGCAAGTATGAGTTTGCAAGCAGGGTGTGAATGTGCAAGCAGGGAACCGCCAGTATGAGTGTGCAGCAGGGTGTGAGAGTGCAACCGAGGGGCTGCCAGAGTGAGTGCAAGCATGGTGTGAGTTTGCAAACAGGGGCTGCCAGGATAAGTGCAAGCAGGATTTGAGCACGCAGTCAATGTGTGCCAGAGTGTGAGTGCAAGCGGGGACCTACAAGTGTGAGTGTAGGATATGAGCATGTAATAAGGGGCTGCCAGGGTGTGTGCAAGCAGGGTGTGATTGTTCCAATGTGTGCAAAGGGCTTGAAGTTGGGTGGCAAAAAAGTGTCATTGTTTACAAGCAAACTACCTTTTTGTGCAACATTAGTGAATAGCAAACACTGGTGTGTCGTGTTTGCACTGTATAGTGGCGTCTTTGTGCTCCCAGATTTGGGAATCAAGAAGTGTGTGGACCTCCAAATGCAACCCCACCAGAGTAATGTACACATGATTTGGAGCAAGTCTCTCTTTTCTCTTACAGGTCTCTCCCCATCACAACTTCATGGCTGAGGTGCATGTGATTGGTCAGATTGTGGGAGCCAGTGGATTCCCCAGCAGCAGCCTCTTTTGCAAGTGGGGGATCCACACAGGTCAGTGGAGCAATGTGATGTAAGAAATGGCACGTTGATAAAACCACCAGAGGGAGACTTGGGTCTTCCCCATGGCTCAGAAGGAAGAATTTGGTTCCCACTGGAAGCAGGTAGATTGGGGATGAATCTCAGGGGATGCCAAGCAGCTTCTTCAGTGTGGGAAGCTGAGGAGCTTCCATCTTACCAGCAGATCCTAAGCTCAGATTGCTCCATGAACCATCTTGCTCTGAGGACAGCTGCACATGCACAGCTCCATGTGCTCTTTCCTTCTCCTTTCCCAGGTGGCGCCTGGAAGCTGCTGTCGGGGCTCCGGGAGGGGCAGACACAGGTCGACCACCCCCAGTTGGATGATGTGGCCTACTGGTCCCATCCCATCGATGTCCACTTTGCCACCAAAGGCTTGCAGGGTAAGTGCTGTTAGCTGGTGAGAGAACTGGTTGTCCTTCTTCAGAAATCCTGGCTGCCGTGGGGTGTGAAAAACCTGAAGGTCTTTACTGAATAATGTTCATAGCACCATGAAGTAGGGAGAATTCCCCCCCCCCCGCGCTAATTTTCCAAGATCTGTGGGGCGGAGGGGTGGGGAGAGGCATGGATACAATAGCACGCAGGCAGATAGAATCATAGAGTTGGAAGGGACCTAGTAGGTCATCTAGTCCAATCCCTTGCCTGCAGCAGGAAATCCCCCTAGAGTATCCCTGACAGGTGCTCGTTGAGCCTCTGCTTGAAGATCCCCAGTGAGGGAGAGTCCACCACCTCCCTTGGCAATCTGTTCCATTGCCGAACTGCCCTCACCGTCAGGATTTTTTTCCGGATATCCAACCGGAATCTCCTCTCTTGCAGTTTGTACCCATTGGTTCTATTCCTGCTTTCAGAACTAGCTATGAACAATTGAGCCCCTTCCTCCCTATAATGTGACCTTGGTCAGGGGTGCTCAACCCCTTCACCACGGCCCACTTGCTGGATGGCTGGTCCATGCCAGGACCAGAGGCTGGAGCCTTGATGCCTCTGACATGCTGAATTTGCTCTGGCCCAGGAACGAACTGGGCATATGAGCCTAGTTGCTGGGCTGCGCATGCCCAGATTGCTCCTGTTTGCAGTGAACTGAGTAGGCGCAGCCTTCGGAGTGGGGCTGCGCATGCCCAGATTGCTCCTGTTTGGATTGAACTGAGTAGGCACAGCCTGGGTGTGGGGCTGTGCATGCCCAGATTGCTGTGCACTCCAAACAGGAGCACATGCCCAGATTGCTCCTGTTTGGAGTGAACTGATTAGGCGCAGCCTGGGTGTGGGGCTGCGCATGCCCAGATTGCTCCTGTTTGGAGTGAACTGAGTAGACGCAGCCTGGATGTGGGGCTGTGCATGCTCAGATTGCGCATTCACAGAGCAAACTACTTATGCACATCCACCAACTGGTCCCTGAAATTTTTCCCCCATTGAACTGGGCTGTGGTCCTGAAAAGACAGAGGACCTCTGTCCTAGGTTACAGAGATCCATCTTGCTTCCTTACTGGTAACAACCTTCATCAGCTCTTTCCAGCACTTTCTTTAGCTCAGCTACACTGAGCAGGACCAGAGAAGCAAGGAGTTGAGAAGCCAAAGCCAGCTTGGAAGCTGGGGGGGAGGGCGGTTGATGTGGAAAAGCTGCTAGAGAACACCCCCCGCTGCTGCCGCAGTTTTCTTCTCAGTTGGCGAGGCTCCATGTAATTAATAAATTTGTGGTTTACCGGTTTCCCTTCATTGCCGGGAACATGTTGCTCAGGCAGAGCGATAAGGCACTGGCCCCTGAAGCCCCACCAGCCAAACCTTGACTAATGATGAAATATACACTCAAGAGTCAGTGGGGGACGAGGCTGGCATGAAGAGAGCGTACCAAGCACTGGGGCAGCCTTAGTGTGTTGAGCATTCAGGAATCTTCACCTCCATTGTCTTGGTAAAACCTCAAAGGTAGGACTAGTACTTGCAGTGTCCTCTGTGTGTTTGCACATGCGCACCCTTTTGAATATATGGACATCCTTCTGGATCTGCTCCATCTATACCAGCATGCACACTCTCCCCCCCACCCTGTTGCCATTAGTGTACGGTTGCCATAATTCCCTTCCACAAAACCAGCTCAATGCAAAGCCACTGCAAACCAGGACAAAACTGAATCCCTAGAAAGAAGGGCACAATCCTCTACATGTCTACTCAAGTAAGCCCTGTTATAGTGAATGGGGCTTACTCCCAAGAATAATGTACTTCTATGGGCACATCCTTCCCTGGCCCCCTCTTACCTGGGTGCCAGTTGGAGAGAACCCTCTTGAACTCCCTCACACCATCCACACCCACATCCAAACCCAGGATTTGGACCTACCTGTACAGGATTGGACCCCAAAACTGGAAATGACCTTGTTTTCCTGGGCATATGGCAGCCCTCCATTAATGGCCTATCAGATGCCCCACTTAGAAGATGTTGGAGGTTTGTGATGAATGCTTTGAGATGTCATAATGGGGGAAATGTTGACACCTGATAGTGTGGATCTGTTCCAAAAGCTTCTGGGAGAACTTATAATGCACCACCAACACATAAAACACAGGCTTGGTGTGTGGTTTGTCTGAGTTACTAACTGCTTTTCTGTCTCTCCTGCAACAGGCTGGCCCAAGCTTCATGTCCAGGTATGGCACCAAGACTCTTTTGGGCGCAGTGAGCTGTACAGCTATGGCTTCTGCCACGTGCCCTCCAGCCCTGGCTTCCACCAGTTGGAGTGTGTGACCTGGCGACCCCTGGGCAGCTGGCAGGAGGAGCTCTCCCAGCACTTTGTGGGTGGTGGCCCACAGCTGCTTTCTAGTGATCTGGTCTACACGGGGGCTGACCGCTACCGCCTACAGACCCGCACCATGGGCTCTGTGCACCTCCAGCTGGCCGTCATCCTGCGCAACTTTGATCGCTATGGCGTGGAGTGTTGACTCCCCTCCAGTGGGCTACACTACTGTGAGTGAGGACTTCTCACCTTCAGCACAGACCACAAGCTTGATGTCAATGTTGGGAATGGGCTTCTGAGTTGATGTTGGGAATTGGGTGGTGCCTCGGCAAGTGGGACCCCAAACCCTCTGCTCCCAGGCTGCATGTGTGGAATTGGAGGCCAGAGATCCAGGTTCCGGTCTCTGCCTTTGAGACTGAAATAGGTTCTGTTGGGGTACGCAGGTCTCTACGTTTGGGAGCATCTTGCCTGGGAATGTTGAACCTCTTCATCTGACAAGGTCTGACTAGATGACCATGTGGTGAGTGTGGACATTTTGACAAGGCTTGCTTTGTCTGACTGTGCCATTCTTCAGCCCTTGTGTCCCTGCCAGCAGATAATGAATCCCGACTCACCCTATCCCTTTTATTTCGGTAACAGAAACATTTTGTCTGCATTAAAATGAATTTTCTCTAAGGGCATTTGTGTCATGCATGAGGGCAAAAATTGCACTCCTTGTTGACAACATCCTGGAAAGACCTTCCAGGGACTTGGCCTGAATGGCAACAGGTCATGGAATGGGCTGCCTCACTTTAAGTATGGTGGAGGGGTGCTGTCATTGGCTGCTCCAGATCCGCAACCTGTTTGCTGTGCTAGTTTTTCAACTGCAAAGAGACCTTTTTGCGGGCATGGGCACTTGAAGACACAACTCCCCTCTCACACACTGAAGTGGGACAGGCTGATCTGTCACCTTGGGACAGTGCTCCCCCTTCCTGGTGTTAGACCAGTGGTACTCAGGCGTTTCAGTCTGGGTCCCCCTTTCAAACTTAAAAACCTGTCCAGGACCCTCTATCAAACTTACCAGGATGTGATGCCATGTCTACTTGGAAGTAAGTCCCATTGTGTTCAATGAGAGTGACTCACAGGAAAGTTCAGTGCCAGATTCCAAGATGGCAGATCCCACCCTCTCATGACCCCTACTTTGAGTACCACTGGTGTACACCATTCCATGAGAAAGCAGAGGCACTCAGTCCGAGGAGTCTGTCCTGCTGGAAGAGAACAAGAAGGGATTTGGGGCAGTACATTGAACCTGAGCTGCTTGGAGGGTTTCGAGCTGTGAATTGTGCCCAGAAGCCTTCAGTGGCACTATGCAGACTTGAGACGAATCCCTGTGCCTGGTCATCTAGGGTGAGTCAGAACTGCCTATAGGAAATCAGGCATGGACATAGAAAAAGATCTTAACAAATCGGGGCCCACCTTATTGTTAACAGTGTTACTGTCCTGCATTGCACAGGCATGCACACAGTCAAAACACATGCTGTTGTCCCAGCACAACTGGATCAGCCCCAAGTTCACCACAGCTGCTAAAAATGGTGTGTCATTAATTGTGGTGGATATTTGTAAAGCAGGGTGTGAAAACCCAGCAGCTTTCTGCGGAAAAAGGATGTTTCAGCCATTCCTATCCCAGCTGGAAACTTGGCTGCAGATGACTGGAAGGAAATCTGGCCAGAAGGCAAGGGTGAGGATTACAAGCTTGGTTTGGGAAGGAGGGCAAGGGGGGCAGACCTTTTGCCCACCACTGGCAGAATGTGAATGCCTGCTCATTTTGCTGTCTTGATTCATGTCGACATGAACACCGTCTCACTCAGCGGCCAGTTCTCCTCTCCCCAAACCACAAGTTCTCGCCTGAAATTAGGAGTCTCTAAAGCAGTGGTTCTTAACCTGGGTTCGATCGAACCCCAGGGGTTTGGTGAGTCAGTTTCAGGGGTTCGGCGGAGGTGTGTGTGCATTCCATTCGCCAGGGTTTCCTGGTTCATTAATATACTTTGGTTACAACAGACAAAACATTTTATTTTTCCAACTATGAAGAGTTCGGTGAATGCAATTATGAAATTTGTGGGGTTCGGTACCTCCAATAAGGTTAAGACCAACTGCTCTAAAGTGTGATTCCCAGTCAAAGCCGGGCAGTGGGGTGGCAGATGGGATGTTCAGACTCAGTGACAGCTTGGCACCGGCTCCGGAATTGGCTGCACATGGATTCTACCTGAAAGGTATTCTCCAGGTCATGGCTCTTCTCCCTGGAGCACCTATCTTGCCAAGCAGTGCACATCGGCCTCCCAAGGTGCCTACCTCCGCTCAGCCTAATTGAGGGTGAAAATCCAGGAAGCCATCATTCCCGCATAGCTCAGCCTGTCCCGGAAAGTGATGGAATTTCCCAGAATACTAACCTAGGAAGGATGCAGGTGATGGAATGAGTGTGTTAGCCCAGCAGGGGTGAGCTTCTGACACCAGGCGGTGGAATTTAATTGAGCCAGAGGCTCATCTCGGAAGGGGCACAATCTCACTTCAAAAGGCAGCTGCCAAAAGTGCCGCCATCTCCATGTGCCAGTCTTGTCATTCCGTAGCACATCCCATGTCCACACAATATGAAGATCATTCTTGCCCTGAAACATGCCAATCTGTGGAGCTTTTCGGAGGCGGAACAAGCCAGGTGTGTGGAATTTTTATTAGCCCCTCAAGGCCAGGGTGACCAAATGACCAGATTTTTCTGGATTTGTCCTCTTTTTTACCCTCCTGTCTGGGTGTCCTCCAAAAGGTCTTTATTGTCCTCCATTTTGGCTTCATTTTGGGACTTTGCAATTGTGTGCAGTACCCCATCATGTCATATGTTATTGGATTCATACTGAAGAGCAGAATCCAATGCATACTTTGGTTTAGAAATTTTTCCTTCCTATCAAAAGTTATCACTCAAAAATGAAAAACCAAAAATATGCATTAAACTATGGGAAAGTGCAAGTGCCCAATATCGCGGCATTTCTCATGAGTAGGCAAATGGGTGAGGGCTGTGGGTGGCGCAAGTGGTTACGTCACTGTGCCTGTTAACCAGCAGGTGAGGGTTTGAGACCCAGGTCAGCCCCACAAGACAGGGTGAGCTCCTGTCCTTAGCCCAGCGCTGCGACGCCAGCTGGATCCAATCATATAGGCTCTGCCTTTCCATTGGACTAATTCAGTGGCGTGGAGAGCGGGGATTTGGGGAACAGCCTATCCTCCATAACAATCCAACCCAGGCTTTCGTGCTTCGCATGCAGCGTATGCAGCGCCGAGCTCGATACCATAGTCTTTCAAGACTGACGGAGGCCTGCTTTAGGCAAATGTCCCATTGTCCACCAGAAAGGTCCAGGCTGAGAGGAATCCAAGACCTTGTCCTCCTTTTTAGGTTCAGGCATCTGGTCACCCTGCCCAAGTCCCCCCAAATGTGGGCAAAGGAATGAAGCCTGTTACTGTACCTTACATACTTCATGGGCCATACATCAAACCCCGGGGGCCAGATTTGATGAGCTTTAACTGACTGTGGTCAACTTCTGGTATCCTAAGAGCATCTGACCCAGTTGATCAAACATGACTGGTGCTGCGACAGTGGAGTAGGGGAAGATGGGGTTTCATTTAAACTGTGTGCTTTATGTTCTCTGTGTTGGTATTTGCAGATATCCTGGAAATTTGAGCCCATTTATTCATTAATCTATATTTAAATTTTGTACTTAAATTCTTTTCCCCAGTTTTCAGCACTATGCCCAAAAATTTTGAGACCCTTGAGCTGGATGATCCACATATAGAAGTAAAAACCTGCACTTGAATTACTGCATATATATTATATATTAAGGAAAAGGTTGATCAAGAAAAAAGGTTGCTCTACATATATCCCAGATATTAAGGCTGCAATCCTAAAGACCCTTTCCTGGGAGTAAGTCGCACTGAACACAATGGGGATTACTTTTGAGTAGACATGGTTAGGATTGTGCTCTAAGAAAAAAGCTTTCTCTGCAATGAGAACAGATAAATAAAAAATTACTTGCAATACATAAAAATATTTTTTTAAGTCTTGTAAAGCAGGTGGGTCCTGGCAGAGTGTGATTTTAAAAAGTGGGTCCCGGTGCTAATTGAGAGCCACCGTTCTATGGAAATATGATTTTCTCAGACCTTTTTTCTTGTGACACGTACAAGAATACCAACCAGGTTCACTTGCTTCAGACCAAATGACTGGGAGTTACTGGGCAAATGGGGTTGCTTCCAGGAAAGGTTAAGTAAATGTTTGTGTTATTTGCTCAGCAGGGTTTTGAAGTATTCAGAATTGGAGAAGTGAGCCTGTTTCACAATTCAGGTAGGCGGGGGAGCCGTGCAAAGCCATTACTCATGATCCTGTATATACAGGCCCCTGCTCCCTTATGGGTCACATACCATGTGTAACTTCACTAATCAGATCCACCCCCCCTTCTCCCCACAGTATGGCAGGAAAGCAGGCTTGACTCCATTGGTTTACCTGATGGTGATACATCAGTTTTAAGAGATTACCTGTGTCACTTGAAGCATATTTGCTTAAAGTGGTTTAATTTGAACTTATTAAAGGGGTTTTATTTGAAAAAGAAACCACAGTTTCACTTTAAACAGGTTTTCTTTGTTTTTCAGATGATAGTGTGACCGAAAGCTTTAAATTAAAATTAATCTTTATAATTTTTTTTTAAAAACACTGATTCTTAAAATCTTGGTCCGATTTCCAGAATAGAGAAAGGGGGAATGTGTTGTTGGCTCTGCACATCCAAAATTATATTTACTTATTAACCTTCTGTTGCAAGTAAAAAGAGGTGGCCAAAATTCTGCGCTTCTGACCATGTCCAGCAGGAGTCATCAAAGCTACAGGTTTGGAGAGGCCAGAGGTGGTTATAAGTTTTTCCACGGGTGCCCACTCTAACCACTAATCCCAGTTCCTAAACTCTACTGGGCATTAGATTCTAGGAGCTCCAATACTCACTGGATGCCATTCCTGGCTCTTTGATTCCATCTGCTTTGACTGTTCTACAGCACTTCCTTTCCAGAGCTGGTGGCCTGACCCCTCTCCCTACATCCCAAATAATGTTATTGACTTTTTGTTACTGACCTGGCCTTAATGCGTTAAGCAGTAGCATGATCCCAATAAGAAGTGCAAGCAATGTTCTCTATCCCCATGCTGTGAAAACCATATTGCTGTTTAAAGACACAGGAGCATAGCCAGTGAAAAAAGTTGGCAACCCGACTCTCTATACTGGAAAAAGAACCTGAGAACCTCCATTCCCAAGGCTGGGAAATATTTTGATGCATTGTCTGAATATGACATAGGCTGCAATCCTAAAGACACTTTCCTGGGAGTAAGACCCATTGAACACAATGGGGCTTACTTTTGTGTAGACATGGTTAGGATTGTGCTCATAAACTCCTAGGCTTATTCTTGTTCTCACCACTCAACCAAATTTCCTTGCCAAATCTGGGAATAAATAATCCCAGACTCTCCCCCTTCCTCATCCTCCTCTAATTCACTCAACATGATTCAATCTCGATTCAACCTCTTCCAAGAAACCAAACTCTCCCATCACATGCAAATAATTTTTTTCCTTCCTTGGATATCTTTTTTGTCATGTGTCACCCCTTGGGTTGAACTGAGTGTGCCTAGGAGAGAGCCGGGTGATTTTCTTCCCAGCCTGATGTCCTCACTAGGAAGAGGTACTCCTCAAACATGGGCCCCTTTAATGCAAAAGGAATGAGCCATTGCAATGCCACAGGATAGCAAAATGTGCAAACTTTGTGCAGGTTCTCCCTGTAGTCTAATTTATTAAACTTGGAAGAAATTAATAAACTAGGAAAATTTTATAATTCATGAATTTTTAAAATATTTTTTAAAGTATTGATTATGTTTTTAATACCATGTTTTTAGCTGGCTGGAGTCCACTTTGTGGAGAAAGGTGGGCAATCCATCCATCCATACATACATATATACATACAATGCAGGAGGCATCCGAATGCTTCTAGAATTGGAAAATATGTAACTTGTAGCTTGCTGAGATCCAGGGAGGTCTGTTACCGTCTTGACTCTGAAACTTTGCCAGAAGCAATGTAGAGGAATGGAGGATCAAATTGAAAATAGGCCATGGGCACATGGAAAGGGGGGGGGGTGAAGAGCGGGTGTAAGAGACCCTGTCCTTTTTTAGCTGTGCCCCATGAAAAGCGTCACGCCAGCAACCCAAAAATGGATCCTGCCACACGGGCTGTGGCTGGATTCATTTTGGGCGTAACACTATGCCAACCCCTCTGCCCGACACAGCTGCTCTGAAATAGCTCAGACGCTGCCAGCCGGGAATTGCCTACTTGCTTGGCTTGTGGTGGGGAGTCTTGTATGCAGGCGTGGTGGTGGTGATGGGGGGGGGGTTTGAATGTCAGGCGTTCAGACACACACCCCAAGAGGGCTTGGCCGGGAAGCTGGCCCTCTGGTATCTGGTTACAGACAGACATTAGGAAATGGAGTCATGGACTCAATGGGGTTTGGGGGCAGCTGCCAGCCAGCCTTTTTGGCCACCAAGGCTTTTGCCCTCTTTTTTCCCTTTTAAGTGTACAAAAACTCCCCTTCCAGGTACCGTTGGATCAGCTGAAAAATAGTGATTGGTACCCCAAGCATGGGGTGCTGGGTGATGGTGTGAATCCTGCCATAACTGTGATGCCTCATTGGCTCTCCGCTCTTGATGGTGTGCTGATGTGATGCTGTGGCTATGATGTTCATGAGCAAATGTTGCCTCTGCCATGCACGCATTCTGTGACCAAGCCACGATGGTCTCAGTCCCAGCTTTCCTTGTCCCTCTGGTGGAGACCATCTCACTGGCCTACTTTACAGGGTTGTTTTGTAGATTACTGAAGAAACGCCTGTAAAGTGTGCCAAAGGTTTGTAGAGGAGCAGAGCCAATGTTAAGATTTGGGAGAGTGAGTGCAGCTTGCTCTACAAGTGGTCAGACTCAAATTGGGGCCTCCCAGCTCTCTTACCATTAGACAACTGTAGTGAGTAAAAACAAGGCTTCTAAGCATGTGCAGAGCAGCCTTTCCATCAAATCACCCCAAGGTGGTATGGCTTCCAGGCCACCCTGATCCTTAGAGTCTTAGATCAGAAAAGCCACAACCAAAGGTGTCTTATGTGCTTCTGTTGGAAAGGACATGCTTCTTTTGACAACTTTGGAGTAAGTTGAGGAAGGCTACAATCCAGAGTAACTACAGGACCTTTTACACCGACATAGTCACGGTGCCACCTATGGGAGATGCATAGAGCAATCCAGAGTAAGTGCTTCTTACATCTTCCCATAGTTACTCTGGATTGTAGGGTAAGACAATTCTGGCTCAGTTTAGCCTTGATGTAGCATGGTGTCTGCCTTGCTTTGAATCAATTCTGTATTTTCGTTTTGAATTGACTTCCAGGATGCTGAGTGTTTCAGCTACAAATGGATAAGAAAGAAAGAAAGAAAGAAAGAAAGAAAAAAAGAAAGAAAGAAAGAAAGAGGATGCATGTTAGATTGAGAGACTCCTTGCGCTTTCCAGAGTAGCTGTCCGGCTGTCTGTCGGTGAAGTTATGCTGAAGGAGTTATATACAGCCGTGCTCACCCCCTCCTTCATTTCCTGGGTGGAGCTGGTGCTGGGGAGAGGCAAAAAAGCTTTAAAAACCTCCAAGCCCGCAGTCAGCAAGTCCCAACAGGAGTGGTGAAATTACAGCCTTTCCTACAGAGGAAGAACGGAGGGCCAGCTGGCTCCAGGGGAGAAGAGCACCAGCAACCAGCGGCCATCAGAGCCCAGCCACAGCCGTCTCACGATGCCCCAGTTCTGACGCTGACTTTGGCCCAGGGATCCAGGCTGTGCCACATTCCAGCAAGGTCTGGGTGCCACTGGAGTTTGGCAGCACTTGACAGCGGTGCCGCCTGCCAAAAAGGAGCCCTTGAATCCCAGCAGATACAGTGGGTTGCCAGTGCCAGGCCTTTGGCATCTGGGTCGCCGTGGCCTGATGCCGAGGGTGAGCTCGGGTGGCCAAATTGTCGAGCACATGGATGGCATCGGTGCCAGGCCCACTCAGCAAGGCAGAAGGTGAGTCTCCGTCGCTTTCCGAGGCCACCAGGTTGAATCAAGAATTGGGCTCCAGAAAAGCCACTTCTTAAAAGCGGGTACCACAACCTGGAGGGACTGGATGGTTGACTGTAGCACCGGTTTCTAGAGGAAACAGCTTACTTTGTCAGATGCAGGACGCAGCTTGAGAGGGAGAAGATTTTGAGAAGTCCCAGCTGGCCAGCAGGGTGTTTTGGAACCCAGTTCAGAGCAGAAGCCACAGGTGGGCACAAGTGCCATGAAGTCGGTGACCAGAAGCAGTGGCTGGTCGTGCATCTCCTCATGTGCCACCCAGAGCCTAGACAAACGCCAGGTCATGGGCTGGTTCCTTCTCCTGCTCCTTGCCGTGGAGTGCCTCCGTACCGCCTTTGCACTGTCCACCTGCAAGACGGTGGACATGGACCTGATGAAGCGCAAGCGGATCGAAGCCATTCGGGGCCAGATCCTCAGCAAGCTCAAGTTGTCCAGCCCACCAGAGGTGGAGATCCCAGAGTCGCAAGTTCTGCCCGAAGAGATCCGCGCCCTTTACAACAGCACCCTGCAAGTCATCAAGGAGATGAGGGCTGAGGAGCCACCCGAGGCACCCCAGGAGGACTATTACGCCAAGGAAGTGCACAAGTTTGACATGATTCCTACAAGTGATGGTGAGAAGGCTGGTGAAAGGTGGGGGAAAGTGTGCAAGTGTTGTGTGTGTGAGAGGCAGAATGAGTACCAGGCTGTGATGGTCTAGTGGTTATCACAGGCCTGGGAGACACGATTAGGTAGTTTTCGACTCAAGCCTTTATTTCTCTTGCTCAGTCTCAGCTTTTCCATCTGTAAAATGGGTATAATAATGATTTTATCCTGAAGGGCAAAAGCAACCAGAAAATGCTGAAGTTTAGGGATGACATCGTATACTGGATTTACTCGAATCCAACACTCACCTTTTCAGCTGAATTTAGTCTCCAAAACATGGTGTGCATTAGATTCGATGATTAATTAGATTCGAGCAAATGTGGTGTTTTGTAATTATAGGGTGCGCATTAGATGCAAGTAAAATTTGGATTTTTTTTTCCTACCTGTGAAATGGGAGAGAATAACAAATATAATTGGAAGAGGTGAAAGGGGAAGGGGGTTTGGGAACACTGCCAAGGCTTTGGTGGGTCTGCAAGATGTCAACACAAACTTGATAGTAGGCCTTTGAAGGTTTAGATCAGCCCAGGAGGAGATAGCAGTGCTTTTGACCCTAAATCTGAAAGTTTCTTTAACCCTTTGCATTCAAGGCCAGTGGCTAATGGCAAAGGAATTCCACTATGGTCGCCACTTTTTCCTTGGCATTGCTCCTATGCTTTTAATAGGGTTGCCATCTTTTTCCTTGACTTTGCTCCTCTCCCTTCAGTAGCATCTCAGCAGAAATTAAGTTTTTTCCTCTTTTCCCTGATATTTAAATAAAATGATGGGGGAAGCTGTGGAGAGGACTTTCCTCTTACAGAGAACAAATTTGGTTGTGTGACTATGCAAGGTTTTGGGGTAATCTAATGCTGATAGTGGATGGGGTTATAGCTCTGGAGTTGAGCATGTGCTGGGCATGGTTGAGGCCAGGGATCTTGGGTGGAAGGGCTGAGAGAGAGCCCTTGCCCAAGACCTTATGCCCATAATGCAGACTGCTTTGCAGCTGAGATTTATTTTCCCTACAAACATGATACATGTAGGTTGGAAGCTCTGCCTTCAACTCTGAGTTGCTATCTCCAGCTGAAAGAGTTAGAAAATATGTCTTTATCCAATGTGTCTTTAATCTGTGGAACTCCTTGCTGGAGGATGTGGTGACGACACCTGATCTAGATGCCTTTAAAAAGGTATTGGAAAATGGATGGAGGAAAAGTCTATCATCATAGATTGTAGGACCAGAAATATGCTGATGGGGAGACAACCACCAGGTCATAGATGAAGACAGGAAAAAATTGAGGGGGGGGGGAGAGGGCATGAGCCAGAGGTAGTGGTAAGAAAAGTGGACTCTGTGCATGGTCAGAGACCTAGAGGACTATCCTAACCATGTCTACTCAAAAGTAAGCCCCATTGTGTTAAATGGGTCTTACTCCTAGGAAAGTGTCTTTAGGATTGTAGCCTTATACTCCAAACAGAAGTGCTGGCAATTTAGGGGGAATGGGTGCCATTTATGAAATGAAGTTCATAAATTGAGTTATTCGTTTTCTGTTAAACCACTTTATGATCATTTTGCTGAAAAGCAGCATATAAATATGATTGATTGACTGATTGATTGATTGATCAAAGCCCCATTGAAAGCCTGAAGCCTTGATTCAGGTGGACTTTTGAAAGCACATCGTTCTGCCTTATCCTGGTCTGAGATGCAGGCAGCTAGGCAAACTTTCCATCCTCTCTGTCTCTTAAGTCATTTCTGTCACATGGGCTGAGCATTAGGGCTGTGTGGACAACCTCATGGAGCATGCAAGCAGTGGTGGCATAGCTAGAGGGGGCAGAACAGTCAGTCCTGGAGTCAGTCTGTCTTGGAGTCAGTCCATACGGTTCCGTTTTGCTTCCCCCACCTGGAATGGCTCAGAAGCAGTGAGACTCCTTCCAAGACTGACCACTCTGGCCCCTCTAGCTATGCCACTGCCATGCAGGATTTTCATGGGAAGCCCCTTCTTCTAGTGGTTGGAGGCATGACAACATTAGAAGTCCCTCTAGACCAGGAGGAGAGAGAGGCGCCTGTTTGGTTGCGTTGTCCCATTGCCGGAGAAACTGCTGGCCTCAGCAAGGCCCTGTTCCAGGGCTGCCCAGCCACTTCTCCCAGCAGACTGCTGCTTGCCACTATGGCTCGGAGAAAGTGTCAGACTGGTGTCTGCCTTGTCCCATTTGGAAAGGGAGAGTTGGCCTTTCCTTGGCATTACAGCTTCTTCTGAACAGGCCTAAAACACAGCATCACAGGCAGAAGTTCAACCAGGGAAGTATTTCCCCTATTGCCTCTTCTATGGGTATCCCCTGTCAACCTCTGGATACTGCACAAAAATATGGTGATGCTCCTGAGTGCAGTGGCACAAGATTCAGGGTATCCTGGCCTCCCCTATGCTTTTGTGCTAGCCTCTGCCAGCACCTTCTTGTCTTCACCCACCCCAGAATACATGCCAAAACTCACACAGCTGCTAGGAGATGAAAGATGCCACCTGAAAAGGTAATAAAATGGGGCATCATTGAATGGGATGCGAGGGCAAAAATGGCAACGGGGGCAGGAATGCAAAGATCCTACTTCAACTTTTGAATGTGAGGATCCCACCCAGACTGCAGCCGTCTCAAATTGGTTCAAGGTGTAATTACCTGGCTGGGAGTGGCTGGCATACAGCCGAAGCCGGAACTGCAACCCCCAGGCAGAGGCGGGAAGCCTGTACGTTTCGTGTAGTCTCCCGGAGATAAGATGGCACCTTGGATAGTGTGCCAGCACGTGCCGCTCGCATAGGCTGAGAAGAGGCAGAAGCTCCAGTTGGGTGGCCATGATCCCTCAAACGTGGAAGGAATTAGCCTCAAAAAACTGCCACTCTCTCGTGACCATCTCACCTACTGCTTACCATTAAAAGCATAGGAGCAAGTGCAAAAAAAAGTTGGCAGCTCTATTTCAGCACACACTTAGGGCAAATGTCACAATTTCTTTGTTGGATCAGTTTGTGGGCTTGTTTCCTGCCAAAGCAAGAGACCAGTCCAGCAAACCTTTGGTCCTCACAACAACCCTGTGAGGTAGGTTACTTGCAATGCAGAAAGCAGCCTGTCCAGTGATGCAGTATCAGTACTGCATGATCATAGATAGATGTCCCTGTACTTGGAGGATCGATTGATTGATTGATTGACTGATCTGTCTGTCTGTCTGTCTCTCTGTCTCTCTGTCTGTCTGTCTACAGTATTTATATACTGCTTTTCAACTGAAAATATCACAAAGTGGTTTACAAGAAAATGGAAAAATTAATAGCTAACGGATCCATTGTAGCAAAGGGCTATCGATAGACTTTCTTTTTAGGATGTTGGGCAGTGAGGCCAGATGTGGTTTTACCCAGCTCCGTGTTTCAATTATCAGCTGTTGTAGGGCCTCTATGTTTTCTACCGCTTGCAAAGATACCGGCACTTTTTGAGGATTTGGAATGGCAACCCTGGCTGGTTTTCATAGCCACTTTCTCTTTATTTTCTCCAAATTGTGCTTATCGCACAATCAGGGCTACCAGGATCAGGGCTGAGTGAGCTGTACGGTCAGTAGTGCTGAGGTTCTGTTCCTGTTTCTGGTGAATACGTTTGGGGCCAGAAACCACAAGATAGCAGGGCACACGCTACCATCATGTGAGCATCCAAAACAAGAGGCAGGATTTTCCAACTGCAGCAGTGCCTGGTGTTAGACTCCCCCTGACCCTGGAGGTTCTCTGTAGCAATGGTGCTCAACCACCACAAAAACCTATCCTGCAGAAACTTCTCCAGTGCTCACCTGAGATCCGCCTTGCACCTTGTGGCAGAAAACTCTTATTTGCTCCAATCACATTTTTATACTATTCAAGGAGCTCAGGGTGGTGTAAATGATCCTCACATGTACATGATCCTTCCCTCCTTTGATCCTCACAACAACCCTGTGAGGTAGGTGAGGCTAAGAGAGAGTGAACCAGGGTCACCCAGGTTGGGCAGGGATTTGAACCTGGATCTCCCAGATGTAAGAACCACTAAGGCGTCCTCCAATTGCTGACTGTTGCTTATATCAGCAGAAAGTTCCCGGCCTTCTCCCCCCCAATATGGTCGGAAGCCCTGATGTAAGAATAAACATGAACGCCTTCCAGTACATGCAGAGGCTCCATCCCTCACCACAGTGTCGCCACAAGCAGCCACCCCACATCTGGAGCTGGAGGAGTGTTGCTCTGTGCCAAAGATGAGAGTGGCTTGTGATACAAGGAGGCGGCGTTGGCGGGATGTGGGGTGGAGCACACAGTGCCCCATAAATAGCAATGTACAGTACATGATCACGCTGCAGGCCACTTCCCTCTTTTGCCTGTCTTTGAAACAGAAGCCAGGCCATGCTCTCTCAGTGTGACGCATGGCCCATGGAGCGCAAACGTGCTTTGTGGTTCAACTGCTTTCCTGGATAGGAGAGGCTTAGAAAATACCGTATTTACCTGAATCTAATTAACCATCGAATCTAATGCGCATCCACCCTTATAATCAAAATACCAGATATACTCAAATCGAATTAACCATCGAATCTAATGCGCACCCCATACTTATAATCAAAATACCATATATACTCAAATCTAATTAACCATTGAATTTAATGTGCACCCTGATTTTGGAGACTGAATTTGGCTAGAAAAGGTGAGCGTTAGATTCAAGTAAATGCAGTATGTCTTTATCCAATGTGTCGTTAATCTGTGGAACTGCTTGCTACGGGATGTGGTTTTGACACCTAGTCAGGATGCCTTTTAAAAGGGGATTGGACAAACTGATGGAGGAAAAGTCGATCACAGGTTGCAAGTCACGATGGGGATGTGCAACCTCCATGTGTAGAAGATCCTTCCTCCCCAAACCCGTGCAAGGGACAGTGAGGACCCAAGAAACAGGATGGGAAGGGGTGGTCTATAGCCCCAACTGATCATCCCCCCAACTGATCATCCCCCTAAAGATCCAGTGGAGACAAATATAGCTCAAGGGACTCAAATGGGTCCAGGGCAGCTCACTATGTGTCCCAGTGAGAGGGTGTGCTTGTGACAGGAGATCCTATGGTGGAATGAGTGATAGGAGATCCTATGGTGGAAAGAGTGACAGGAGATCCTATGGTGGAAAGAGTGACCGGAGATCCTATGGTGGGATCCCACAACATATATTCAGCACCAAGTTCAAGGACAGATCCAGAGAGCTGAAGCGCATAAAGGCCTGCTTAAGAATCCATATTTCTATTGGGATTTCAGTCTCTGGCTGCTGCCCATTTGAAGAATCAAAGAAAAGGAACTTTGTGTTATTTTTACTGGTGCTACCCATGTGGGAGAACATGGTCTGTCTTGGACAGCAGAATACCAGAAAAATGCTCCAAGCTCCCCACCGAGACGTAATGGGCCCTAACAGAAGCATCCCAGGCAGATTTATACAGAAGAAGGCACCTTTCAGAAATCTTGATCCCATCAATTGAGTGTCTCATAATCCCATTTTATTGAATCCTAATTACTGTATCATATTCATATTCTAATTAGTGTATCATATTCGTGTATCTGATACATATTAGTGGATCATATTCAATTAGTGTATTATATTCCCATTTTATCTCCAAGGGAAACTGAGGTTTTCAGGAAACTGAGGCTCGCAGATCCACGCACTCAAGTCACAAGGAAGATAGAAAGAGCTTATTCCTCCTGTTATCTCCCAGGATGTAAGGCTGGAAAGTCCAAAATAGCTGGGGAATTTCCTTGGGTAGATAAGCAGAGAAACTCCTTATCTCTCCCTGCAGCTGTAAAACCTAAATCCTCAATTTGTGAGATATTTTGGTCTCCCTCTAGACCAGAGGAGAATCATAGGGAAACAGAAAGGGTGACCACCAGCCCATAAGGAAGAGAAGTGAGAGGTTGACAGCCATGACCTCCGAGTCCTTTTTTGGGATCTGGTAGGGAAACAATGCCTCGTGGGCTGGTCAATACAGTAGTTGCCATTTTTTTGTTTCTGGGAGGGCTTCTGTGCCTTTATGAGCCACACAACAGGCAAGAATTCAACAGGTGAAGCTTTTTCCAGGATGCAGGAGGTAGATCAGGGGAAGAGCTTCACCTGGGGAATATCTACTTGCACACAAAACTGTTCAAAGATCCATCAGGAAAAAAAGGTTGGCTACTCAAGGGGTGAAAAACACCCCCAAGTTCGATCCCCACTTTTCAAAAGAAGGGGAGTTCTGGAGCAGTGGAACTCAGGTATTTCAACCCAGAACCCCCTTTCGAACTTAAAAATTAGTCCTAGACTAGGGTGACCATCTGACTGGAAATTTCCAGATTTGTTCTCTTTTCTAGTCTCCTGTCCGGGTGTCCTCCAAAAGGGCTTCAATGTCCTCAATTTTGGCTTCATTTTGGAACTTTGCAATGGTGTGCAGGACCCCATCATGTCATATGTCTTTGGACTTGTATTGAAGAGCAGAATCCAGTGCAAAAATTGGTTTTGAAATATCTCCTTCCTATCAAAAGTTAAGGCCAAAAAATGTAAAATATGCATTGAGCTCTATGGGAAAGTAAAAGTTCCCAAATTGCTGCTTTACTCATGAGTAGGCAAACATGTCATTGTCTGCTGGAAAGGCCAGGCTGAGAGAAATCCAAGACCTTGTCCTCCTTTTTAGGTTTGGGCATCTGGTCACCCTGTCCTGGACCCCTGTTAAACTTACCAGGATGCTCCTCGGTGTCTACTCAGAAGTAAGTTCCATTGTGTTCAATGAGACTTACCCCTACAGTCTAGAGTAACTATGGGCGCACGTATGAGACATTACGTGCACCTGTAGTTACGGCATCACCTCGTGAAAACCTATGGGAAATTCATATTGCAATCCAGAGTAATTGTTCTTACACCGGAGCAAGGACTCCCAGTAGTTACTCTGGATTGCATGCAAGTGCCAGATTCCAAGATGGTGGATCCCACCCTCTCACGACCCTCCCCAAGGGGATCCTGGCCCCCACTAGGGATCTGTGAATGAGAGAAGGGGCAGGCCAGGTTTTGATACCCAAGTCTTGGCAAGTCTTTGCCTTGAAGGCAGCCTGGTCAACAGACAAACAGTAGACACTGAAGGCATATGTGAGCCAGTGGAATTTCCACCCGCTGATTTCTGCAGATCAAGTTGCTGGGACAGGCATAGGAGCCTCACAGGCCATTTATTCTGATTGGTTGGCAACCCAACAGCACAATGATGCTCATCACATGTTTTCATTGTATTTCCTATTTGTCTTTCATTGCTTTATTTTATGGGATCTTGGTTAGTTGTGCATAATTGGTTGAAAGGTTGTGCAAAAAATGTAATGGATCGTATGACTCCGTTTTGCTCCCCCAGCCTGGAATGGTTCTGAAGGAGTGAAGTTCCCTCCAAGCCTAACTGCCATTAATTAATTAATTAATCAATTAATTAGATTTGTACTCTGCCTTTCTCCCCAACGAGCACCCAAGATTATGCCACCAGAGAAGACATCCGCTTGCGTAGCTGTCAGGTTTTCCTCCTTCCTTGGTGAGGCACCCCAAATGCCAGACCCTATTTCTCTTTCTCCAATGCAGGATAGTACATAGGGAAGGGGGAAGCGCATAACAAAGCGCAACCACTCAACCTGAAACCTTTCTCTTAATATTGTGTCCTTGATCTGAGAAAGGCACAAACTCTTGGGATGTTAACCATGAGACGGGATGGGATGAAAAGGAACCGGACTCTTCGTGCCCTTTTGATCTTGCAAGGAAGAGAGGCTTAAAAATAGACTTCCTTTCCTATAAAGAGATGCCACAAGTGTCCGACAGTCAGAAAGGTTGCGCTTGGTTCCAAGCAGGCCAGGGTTGGGGAGGTCAGCGTCTGTATTGCAGTTTAGTTCCTTTCCGGCCCTCAATTATTTGATCTGTAAAATAGGAATAATGTAGCATGGCCAGAATTGTGTGGGTGAGCATACTTTGGGACAGAAACACAATAATCTGTCTCCAAGCTCAGAAATGTCAACCAAGGCAACAGGCGTAGCAGGCTGATAAATCCGAAAAAGTGTCCAGCCGGCCGGTTTCTGATGCTCCCTCCCGGGTGCCACTTGGCTTGGATGCTGCTATTGATTTTGGCTCCAGTGTTCAGTGTTTCACCTCCTGAGATGCGCGTGCCTCAGTCTGGGCAGTGGCCAAGCACTCTTGGCAGGGCCGAGCACTCCTGCTGGAGGATTTACCAATCTCTGTTATTAATTGGCTTAATGCAAATTTCCGGATTTTTTACCCAGCGGCTGCAAAGTCCTGCCAGAAAGCGCTGGGCAGGACTTGGTGGATCTGCAGGTCGGAGAAGAGGCTGACGGGAGCCAGAGGATAGGGTGGCTAGCATGTGAGCATCCCTTCTCTCTTGAAATGCAGCTCAATCTGCAGGCTTTGGCAGAGGATAACCTCTCTCTTGAGTTTTTTAGTTATTATTATTATTATTATTATTATTATTATTATTATTATTATTATTATTATTATTATTATTATCTTAAGAAACAGCAAAGATGTTCAATCCAAATAAACTGAATTTTGCATACACATTGTTGGTCTGGTTGTTCTGCAGCCTGTCAATATCAGGAGTGCTGCTTTCTACTTCTGTTAAACACTGACAATTTTTTTCACTTTGGCTGCAATCCTAAAGACACTTTCCTGGGTGTAAGACCCATTGAACACAATGGGGCTTACTTTTGAGTAGACATGATTAGGATTGTACTCTTTGTTCACATTTCTGCAGACACTAGTTTGTGTATATCAGTTTGACCCCGAGGACTAAAGACTTGGGGCGCAAGCCAGAGTAACTATGGGAAGCCCTTGCTCCAGAGTAAGAACAAGTTACTCTGGATTGCAATATGAATTTCCCATAGGTTTTCACTAGGTGGTGCAGTAACTACGGGTGCACATACATGCTCCTGTAGTTACTCTGGATTGTAGCCTTGGTTCATTTAAAAATTAAATTAAATTTATTCACTTGCAGCTGATCTCTTGCAAAGGCATAAATCAGCATGGCTCTTGCAAAGCTGTTCTTCCCTGAAGAACTAAGATAAGAGTCTGATCCTGTCTGAAATATCTATCTATCTATCTATCTATCTATCTATCTATCTATCTATCTATCTATCTATCTATCTATCTATCTATCTATCTATCTATCTATCTATCTATCTATCTATCTATCTATCTATCTATCTATCTATCTATCTATCTATCTATCTATCTATCTATCTATCTATCTATCTATCTATCTATCTATCTATCTATCTATCTATCTATCTATCTATCTATCTATCTATCTATCTATCTATCTATCTATCTATCTATCTATCTATCTATCTATCTATCTATCTATCTATCTATCTATCTATCTATCTATCTATCTATCTATCTATCTATCTATCTATCTATCTATCTATCTATCTATCTATCTATCTATCTATCTATCTATCTATCTATCTATCTATCTATCTATCTATCTATCTATCTATCTATCTATCTATCTATCTATCTATCTATCTATCTATCTATCTATCTATCTATCTATCTATCTATCTATCTATCTATCTATCTATCTATCTATCTATCTATCTATCTATCTATCTATCTATCTATCTATCTATCTATCTATCTAATCGTATTTAATTGAACAAGAGCAAAAATAAACTATGTACTAAGACTCTCCTCCCTGTCTCTCTGTACAGACAGCTACGCAAACTACCAGAATACTCGCCACAGCCTCTACTTTGGATTTGACTTGCCAGCTATTCGGCGCACCCTCCATGATCCCAAGCTGGTGTACCGTGCGGAGCTAAGGATGCGGGCTGCTGGGGTGGGTCAGGAGCAGAGGCTGGAGCTCTACCAGGTATGCAAAAAGTGGGGGCAGTTTAGATGGAGGTACGCAGGGGCAGTATGGGTCGAGTTAAAGATTGTGAGGTTTGGGAAACATAGATCAAAGGCTAGTGAAGAACAGCATAGAGCTGGAAACCAGAAGAAGGGCCAGGAGATCAATGTGGGCATTCTTGGAGCTGTTTCTGCTCCTGAGGACTCGAAACTTGGTTGATTTTAAAATGAAGTTCAGTTTATTTAGGGTTGCCATAATTCTCTTCCACAAAATCAGGACAGGAACCTCTGTCCCGTTTGCCAGTATATGAACACAATCTACAAAAATCCCCATGTTTTTCAGGACATATGGCAACCCTAAATTTATTGAATTTGAGTTCTTAATATTCTGTTGATCACTGAAAGAGGAAACTGTCAATCTCACTACCTTTTCTGATCTACTCCCTCATTTATTTGCTATAGCAGGCCTCCGTCAGTCTTGAAAGACTATGGTATCTGCGCTGCATACGCTGCATGCAAAGCACGAAAGCCTGGGTTGGATTGTTATGGAGGATAGGCTGTTACCCAAGCAGCAAATCCCCCCTCTCCACGCCACTGAATTAGTCCAGTGGAAAGGCAGAGCCAATACAATTGGATCCAGCTGGCGTCGCAGAGCTGGGCTAAGGACAGGAGCTCACCCTGTCTTGTGGGGCCGACCTGGGTCCCGAACCCTGGCCTGCTTGTTAACAGGCACAGTGTCTTAGCCACCTGTGCCACCCACAGCCCTGACAATTATTTTAATCCTCCTTCTCCACTCTTAAGGCAATCATTATTGTTTTATATTTGTTAATATTTTATAAAATAATATATTGTTTTATATTTCCTATATATAGAAAATAATGGAAATTCAGATGATTGGTTCCACAACCCCTAAAATATTCATATAAAATATTAACTGCATATAAAAATATTAACTGCATATAAAAATATTAACTGCATATAAAAATGATGGCACAACACTGGAATTGAATTCAAAACATGCATTCAATGTGCATGATCCTATGAAGTCTACTTAGGCTGCAATCTTGAAGGCACTTTCCTGGGAGTAAGCCCTATTTAACACAGTGGGGCTTCCTTCTGGGTAGATATGGTTAGGAGGCTGCAAAGACACTTTCCTGGGAGGCTTACCTGGGCTGCTTCTGGAGGTTCAAGGTGGCCTGTGGGGACCCTTGGGGGCAGTTAGAGGCAACAGCGCTGGCCAGCAGCCCTTTTAAAGAGCCTCCATGCAGAGGGCTGCATAGCACGTGTGCCCATAGCGTGCTTGCTTGTTAAGTGAAGCAGAACTTGTTATGTGAAGCAAGATTTCTTGGAAATTTATACTTGTTGTATGAAACGTTTGATATGTGAGGCGCTTGTTATGAGAGGTACCACTGTGTGTGTGTATTATATATATATGTGTATGTGTGTGTTGGGCTGTGGATGGCACAAGTGGCTAAGACACTGTGCCTGTTAACCAGCAGGCCAGGGTTCGAGACCCAGGTCGGCCCCACAAGACAGGGTGAGCTCCTGTCCTCAGCCCAGCTCTGCGACGCCAGCTGGATCCAATCGTATTGGCTCTGCCTTTCCATTGGACTAATTCAGTGGCGTGGAGAGGGGGATTTGCTGCTTGGGTAACAGCCTATCCTCCATAACAATCTAACCCAGGCTTTCGTGCTTTGCATGCAGCGTATGCAGCGCAGAGCACGATACCATAGTCTTCCAAGACTGACGAAGGCCTGCTTTATGTGTGTGTTATATAACATATATACAACAAAATGTTATATAGAACAATAAAATAAAAATATATTATTATTTTTCATTGTTCAGAAGGATGTATCTTTAATTTGATATTTTCAGTATCGGTTTCTTTTCTCTTGAAAATCTTCTCTTGCTTTTGAAATGAAAATGGCTAAATGGCTCTAGGCATTTATAAGATCTAGAGGAGCAGGTTTCGTCTCCATCAACTTATGGCTCTCTTGTGGTTCATCTCCCCAGGAACAGATACATTTCCCGAATGTGTCCAGCTGGTACTACCTGGATGGACGCATGATTAAGTTGAAGTCGGACAAGGAGTGGATTTCATTTGACGTCACCACCGTCCTCCGTGTGTGGCTTGCGGGCTCAGGTATGTGGCAAGTTCCTAAGGATTGGATCTGCTAGGAGGAGAGGTTGATGGTAAGAGGAGAGGTTGGGGTAGGAGTGCGTGTTCAAACCCCTCATGAACCCCTGCCAACAACATCTCATAGAATGCTACCTTTGTGTGTTGCAGCAATTTATGGGAGGTTTCGTCTGAGTGCTCACTGCACCTGTGGAAGCAGCCCTGAGGAACTGAAGGTAGAAATTAAAGGTAAATTGGACCTTGGGGAATCAGTCTTCTCTGTTCTCCCCCCTTCGTAGCACCAAGCCGTGACCATCCAAGACAGTCATAGGTGATAGGTGGGGGTAGGATTGCCATAATTCTCTTCTGCAAAATTGGGACAGAATCCTCTGTCACACTTGCCAGTATATCAACAAATCCACTCAAATTGTGACTGTCTCTGTTTTTCAGGACATATGGCAACCCTAGGTGGGGGAAGGAGGAAGGGGGAAGGAGGAAGGGGGATGGAGGGTAGGCACTGATGCAGAGAGGAAGCCTTGTAGGTAGGGTTGCCATATGTCCCTGAAAACCAGGTCTGTCCCGATTTTCGGGGATTGCATCCACATACTGACAAGTTTGAACGAGGGTCCTGTACTGGTTTTGTGGAAGAGAATTATGGCAACCTACCTGTAGGTGCACAAAGAATTTGTTCATTGGAGGAACCCTCGCCAGGGGCACTGGGTGCCCTCAAAAACACCCTCTTCAGGCACAAATGGACCCTGCAGTGAGGGCCTATCTTGAAAACTGACCTTGTGCCCTCGCTGACCCACAGAGAGGTCCCTGAACCACCACAACCTTCTGGGCTGAAGCAGGTGCCTCCAGCTGGATCAGGGCCCCAAACTCAGTGGTGGTTGTACCTCCATCTTCCTCGTTCCAGCAGCCTCTGAAACTTGGCTGGTGAGAATGCCTTGGGTGGCTGCCAGTGTCTGGGCGGATTCCAGGGCCAGGACAAGACTTGCCTTCTTCTGGCAAACAGTTCCCATCCATGTGGGGTGCCTGCCGTGCCTTCTTCCCAGGGGCAGAAGGGGTGGGGGAGTTGTGCCAGTGTCAGTGACTCTTCATCATGCTATATCACCTGATCCAGCAGGGTGGAATCTCCTCCAGGGGGCAGCACAAAGCACCAGCACACCTGTGGATGCTCTGCCTCAAACAGGGTCCCTGGGGAGAAGAGGGTTTCGGAGCAAGGTTATGACCATCACATTGTGATTCCATAGTGTCAGGTGGCCACCACTCCCCTTCTGGGATCTCCTGGATGGCCACCTTATTGGGCCACCATGCTTTCCTCAGCTGGGTCTCCCAAATATGTCCTCCCAAATTAAAATATGATTTTGATGAGTGGGGCTTGATGTTCAGGAAATGCTCAGTGTACCTCTCGAAGGGCACACTGTTACCCTGTCCTTTAGTGTTTAGACCCCATTGCATGCCGTCATGGCCTCCTGGACCCCGAACATCAAAAAGGTCGCACTGCCAACATCTATCTCTTTCCAGGTATGAAGTTCAGGAGGGGTGACCAGCAACAGCTCAGCCACACCAACCAGCTGCGGCCCTATTTGTTGGTGATGGCCATGCCACCCGAGCGTGCAGACTTCCTACAGACCCGCCGGTACAAACGGGACGCCCCGGGCTTGGACTACTGCAGCCAGTGAGTGCCGGGTTGGAGCCAAGGGGATCGGCTTGGTGAAAAGTTGCTGCTGACAATGCAAGGCATCGAGGCACCAGAAGGGTGGGAAGCCAGGACTCCTGGGCTCCCCGTTGTCAACCAGGAGGAAGGGTATCCCAGCAAGCAAGGAGTGTGGGAGTCCAGGCCATTGGTTTCCCTTGCCCAACTGGGGGTATGGAGAATTGGGCATCCTACACATTTGAGGAGGAGGCCAGTTGAGGGACATGATTTTGGGGGCTTCACTCCAACGTCTTTGGATTCTTCCACTCCAGGTCCTCAGAGGAGAAGAACTGTTGTGTGCGCCCACTGTACATCGATTTCCGCAAAGATCTGAAGTGGAAGTGGATCCACGAGCCAAAAGGCTACTATGCCAACTTCTGCATGGGGCCCTGTCCCTACCTCTGGAGCCTGGATACACAGTATAGCAAGGTGGGGAGCTGCTCTGCTGCATGCCAGACACCTGCCTCAGTGAACCCCTCATTCCATTTTTGGGACATCCCCCCAAATCACTCCCAATTCCTGGCACTTTGGGAGATGCCAGGATCCCACCAGTGCTCCATGTCCCAGTTGTGAAGTGTGGTGCATGAGCTCTCCTTCAGGTCCCACTTGCATTTTCTATCTGACCTCCATGTTCTCCATCTCCTTGCCATGAGGATCCCACCTGAATGGGCAGGATAGCCCAAGAACAAGAGGAGCTTGTGAGATTCCTGGGACTCACCCAAGCTGGTGTCCCAGGTGGTGCCTTTGGACAGTGCCAAGGGTCCAGTTCCCAAAGGATCCCACTCTTTGCAGCTTCCCTGATAAACTGTAGATATACCTGGCACCTACAGTTGTCATAATGAGGGTGCTCATCAAACCAACATAGTGCACCACCACCAGGCATCTGCTGGCAGACAGAGTAACATAACAGGTCTAGCAAGTCCCAGGGAACTGTCATAGATATTAAACGGCCACATCTCTCTTGATAGGACATGAGATGTGCTGCTGTGCTTAAGCTGTGGCGCACTGGTTGAAGACCAATAACTGATGCCTTTTTCCCCCCAGGTCCTCTCTTTGTACACCCAGCACAACCCAGCTGCCTCAGCCAGCCCCTGCTGTGTCCCCAGCGAGCTGGAGCCCTTGGGGATTGTGTACTATGTGGGCCGCCAGGTCAAGGTGGAACAGCTCTCCAACATGGTGGTCAAGTCATGCCGGTGCAGCTGAGACAACAAAATCATGGACCCGAGACAGCCATTATGGACGGGTTGGGATCTTCTCGAACTCAGGGCAGGGCCTGGAGGACTGGCCTTGAGAGAAAAACAGGAGATACCCTTCCCTGTTTCCTGATAAAACCTCATGCCTTTAACAAATCAAAAAGGAAAAAAAACCAAGAACCTATTTCAAGTGAGAGTTGTTATTATTATTTTATTATTTTATTTTATAAAAATAAAATGCTCCACGATAGGGGGGATGCATTGAAAACCTCAAATTCTATATAATTATTTTGCTTCAGATGTCTAGAGAGAATTATTTAAAGAGTTTATCTCTTTTCCTTCCCCTTTTGCAAGACACCCACCATTATTATTTAAATTTTTTAAAAATTTGCCATGCTACACAACCTCCTCCCATTAATAATTTGTTGAAGGAGCAAGCCGGCCCTTGAACTGTTCCAATGGTGATGCCTGGACATCCAAGAGCCCAAGATGGGTGGACTATGGGTGGAAGGCACTCAAGGCAGCCCATCCAGGTTTGGTGTGGTGTCCACAGCAAAAAAATTAAGAGGTCGGTAGGCTGGATTTGCTGCCATTTGGATGGTACGAAAGCGCTCAGATCTCCGGCAGGTGGCAAGGATCGCTGGACGACACCAAGATCACCTGGAGGATAATGCTGGGCTTGATCCAAGAAGATGGCGGAGGAGAAGGTGCCTCCATTCAACACATGTCTCTGAATTGGGGCCCCACCCTGCTTTGCACAGCATCCTCCAAGCTCATTGTTTGGCTGGCTCCATTCACGTGTTCAACACCTATGGCCACATGTGAGCTGCAAAAGCAAGAGATGAACATGTGAGAGACGGAAAAGGGGGACCCATGCAACTGTTGGCTTCTCCCACTGACTGCTTGTCTCCGCCTTCTGTCTGCTTAGCCCTACCTTCTCAACCAGAGACTCCACCCACTGTTGGTTTTTCCAGGCTATTTTGGGGACTGAACTGGACAACAGTGCCAGATATTTTTTTTTGGGGGGGGAGGAGTGGGGGAGGGAAATGTTTGCACTCATTTGATGCTGGATCAGTGGATGGCAATGAGGTTGGGGAGGGATGGGATGTTCTAGGGCCGGGTGGGAGGAAGAGGATGTCACTGTCATTCTTGAGTGTAAAATTAAATATGATTTTTCCCACCTGGATCTTGCAGTTATAAATGTTTGCTGTGTTATGGCTTTGCTACTTGGCTCAAGAAAAGGGTTTGTCAAATTTAGAGCATGTCTACTCAGATGTAAGCATGTAAGAAGTAAGCATGTCTACTCAGAATTATAATCAGTGGGACTTACTCAGTGGTGGGCTTCAGGGGGTTCTCACAGGTTCTATAGAACCCTTTGCTAATGGGCACCTGGTTCTGAGAATCAGTTACTAATGTGACATAGAACCTGTTGTTAATTTAGGTTATTAGGACATAGAACCTGTTGTTAATTTATTTGAATCCCACCACTGAACTTACTCCCAAGATGTATTTAGGATTGATGCAGCATCAGTGGGTATTGGCTGAGTATAGGTTTTCCTTAATTCTCTTCCACAAAGTCAGGACAGGACCCTCTGCCCCATTTGTCAGTATGTAAACACAATCCCTTAAAATCTGGACTGTACCTGCTTTTGGGGACATATGGCAACCCCATAGATATAGGCTGACGCCAAGCCTCCATGTGGGGTTGCTCCATGGGGACCTTACCAGCAATTCCCATTTGCAACAAAAAAGGGTGCAGTAGATCAGTGGTAGGAAGCAGCTGTCTCTGAAAGTGGCAAAATGAGCTTCTTGTAAGAGGGGACCTCATCCAGTGTTGAGCCAAGTCATGTGCATCAGAGGCATTGTTGAGGAGGTGGTAGAGCTACAACAGGATTGATCTGCAGTGGTTCCTTTGTAAGCACCACTAGCCATGTTCCTTGGAATGAAGACAAGTTGGGCGATGGTATACCAGATGTTCAACACCTGGCATGGTTGGGTGAGACCCTGCTTTGTCGGAGAAGCTTGTGGCAAGGAAGGCCACATTCATGGCTACTAATCACTATGAATACTTGAACATTATTTTAACTAGGGGGAGGCCATTCAAGGACTGGACTGGAGTTGATTTGGGGAGAGATATTCTAAATGTATACCTTTTAGAAAAGTACACATTTTTGTATACAAAATAAATTGAGGAACATTTTCTCTGTCCATCCAGAGATGGGGTACATTTTAGGGCACACATAATTGATATTGGGAGGCTATGGCCAGATCTATAGGGTTCCCATGTGACCCTGGAGTACAATTAAGAACACTCTTAGGGTTGCCATAATTCTCTTCCACAAAATCAGGACAGAATCCTCCGTCAAGCTTGCCAGTATGTGACTGCCAAAAATTAGGAGTCCCTATTTTTCAGGCAACCCTAAACATGCTCCATGTTCTTTTACATGGCCAAGCAAGGGAGAAGTTCATGCTCCTGATGCTCCACTCTTGTGGGCCCATCATCGCTGATCTTGCCCAATAAAGTGCAGAACATGGAAGGCGATTATCCCCAATAGAGTGGCAAACGTGGAAGCCCAAACACAACCATGAAAAATCGGTGGCAGTGACGTATAGCCTGATGTATAGGCTGACACTTGAGGATCGGTGGTCAAATGCAGGTGCAGAGAGGTGAACTGGCAATAGGAAGGCTGGGTGCGTAGCAGAGGTGCTCACAGGCCAAGCTGTGGTGTGCTGCTGTCTGCTTAGAGCAGCTTTTCCAGCCCGCTGTAGCTCCAGCCCCCGCACAGGATGCTCCACAGACGGAGCAGGGAGAGTTCACTGCCTCCGTACTGCTGCCAAGTGCCCGGAGAGTCAGGAGATCACGCTCCCTTCCCAGTCTCTCAGGGCAGCCTGGCATCAGTGGCTGGGTTGGGGAAGGGCAACCCATAGAAAAACCAAGGGGGCTTCTAGCCTCAAGTGCCCCCCTTTCCCACAACCAAATCAATGGGCTTTTCCTAAGATGGCCCCAAAAAATCATGTTGAGAGCAATCATGGCAAACGAAATCCAGCCTGAGGAGGAAAAGGCAATAGTAACCAAAGGAAACAAGAGCCTCGTACTAAAGTCATGGAGCAGAGTGCAGAGGTGCTCTGCACATGCATAGAGGCACATATACCATTGTGACTTTGCATACCCTGGTTAAAGTTGAGCATGAGTGGGGACACTGAGCACAGGATGGGATTCCAACCTTTTGGTGATCTCTGGAAGAACAGAGAACCTCATAGGACACTCACCCACACACAGAGAGAAGCCATGCGCTTTCATTCATGCGCAATGCTCCTGGCTGGAAAGACCCAGGCTCCTACGGATCCTGCCAATATCTCTCACTGTAAACACACGCAGGGAGTTTCCTTCCGTTGCCAGGGCCGGATCTCGGCTCAGGCAGCCCAGCTGTAAACAGAAGCTTGGCTGGGAAGAGCTGGTGGATTCAGAAGCCTTTTTTCCAGTGAGGTTTGGGGTAAACATGGAGGCCAAGAGCAGAGCTGAACATGGTGATTAGCCGGGCAGTGGCCAGGGCAGACCGGAGGCCCAGCACGCCTCCACCTGCTACCCATCTCTACAGCTATGCCAGCAGGTGCCAGCCAGCTGGTTAAGGGATGCTGGTGAAATAGGGCTGCGTTCTGATCTCTTTATATAATAGGGGCTCTCCTCTCAAGAGATGCAAATTCAATCTTAGATTTATCCATTAAATTTATTACAGGCTTTATGTCTCTGATGGAACGGAAAGCAATCTAAAGGTGCTCTTAAAAAGTGCATGTGATTTAATGGATCTAAGCACACTTTTATATTAAATTCCATACAAGACTAGAAGTGAAATCCTAATTCCTTGAAGGGCAGGCACAGGTCCCAATACATGTCCCGTACTGATCATTACAAATGTGCTGTACAGCACTACTCCTGGAGGTTTAGGCCAGTGTACATACATGTACTAGCCTCCCCTTGTAGGGTTGCCATAATTCTCCTCCACAAAATTGGGACAGGAGCTTATGTCCCATTTTCCAGTATGTGAACACAATCCCCCCAAATCGGAATTGTCCTTGTTTTGGGACATATTGGCAACCCTATCCCTATACCAGCATGGGAACAGATTGATGAGTGAGTTGTGCTGGCATAAATTGGTTAGGCTTGCACTCTTGATGTGAACCCTAAGATCCCATAGCACAGGGTCTAAATGGGAAAAATCGGTCTGCATGGCTAAAAGCTGGCCCTTGTCCTGCCTCAATCATGCACCAAACTGGTTTGAATGGGCAACGGGTTAATGCCGCTGAGTTTGGCATGTATGTTGGAGGAAAGCAGTCTGCTCCATCCGGCCTCGTTTGGCTTTGCTTTGAACCACAAGCCTCGGGGTGAAAAGGCCTTGGGGATAAATAGCTCGCTATAACAGCACGTGGCGCTTTTGTTTTGGCGTTCAAACCATCCAGCTTTTCCGCTCCCTACAAGAGCAGTTCCCGGTTGGATTGTGGGACCGGTAGATAGTGATCTTAGAAGTGGATCGATTCCCAGGCGCATCTGGTGGCCGGGGGGGGGGGGACAGGGCAGCCCTCGGAAAGTTCACCTATTGTGAAAGTGACGCAACATAAACATTCCATGCAGCGATGGGAGATGTTGTGAAGCCGAGAACTATAAATATAGCCCTAGGAAAATAAACAGCATCAACAATTATTTTCTGAGCTGAGCTCAAAATAGGCTGTGTTGCTGCTGCTTTTTCCTCCGGAGCCCAGAGTCTACGAGGGGAGAGAAACACAACCCTGACCTGGGGGGATGTGAGTGGGTGACAAGGAGAACTCACAACCAGAATGCATGAATCACACCACTCTGTTGGTATTCCATAGAATGGGATAGGTAAAAATAAGCACCTTCAAGAGAGAAAAAAACTTGTGGCTATAGCACAAGCACACATTGTGGTGCTGCGGCAGAAACCACTAATGTCATCCAAGTTCACACTTACTTGTGTGTATGCATTTTACTATGTACAATCAAGCTGCAGATAAGTGATTAGGATATGGGTGTTCAAACCCGGGGGGCCAAATGCAGCCCATGGGGAGCCACAATACAGTCCGCAACAGGAATCCCCATCCACCCAAGGGCAAGCCTAGGAAATCCTATGGATCTATCTCTAATACACTCTAATATGTAAATTTATTCAAATTTGAAATATAAATAATTTTCTGGCCCCTGACACAGTGTCACGTTGATGATGTGGCCCTCCTGCCAAAATGTTTGGACATCCCTGGACTGGAGATGTTGTGGAGAGTTCAGATCCCAGCTCAGTCATGAAACTTGGATGATCTGGGACCAGTACCCTAAGCAAAACCACACAGAACCTCTGTTGAAGTGGTAACCTTGGGGGGGGGGGGGGTAGACTGGGGGTCCCTGGACCCTGGGTACCATCCTCAAGGGGGTGACACATTGGGGTGACCATAATCACAAAAATAGCTAAAATTGATACAGTCGTTCAGAATAACCCCAAATCATAAACCATGATTGGATGCATATTTTTCAGCGCAATCCAATGCAAAACACAGATTTGAAATGCCTCCTTCCTATCAAATGTTATGGCCAAAAAACTAAAAAAAATGCATGGAACCCTATGGAAGGTGAAACTCATGCCTTTACTCATGAGTAGGTGACCATGCCATAGTCCGTTGGAAAGGGCAGACTGAGAGGAATCCAATGCCTCCAGAATGGTTGATCCAATAAATGCAGCCCCCACAAATCAACTCAGCAGGACGTCCCTGATAATTGCATTGAGTCCTATGGAAAGTGGAACTGAGCTACACAGCCACATTTACTCATGAGTAAGCAAACATGCCTTGGCTCATGTTCAGGTCAGGCACAGAGGAATGTAAGGCCACCAGAATGGTCCCAATCCAGTGAGAGCGGAACTCAACAAGAGTTCAACAAGGCAGCCTCACCCCCCCCCCCAAAAGAATAAAACAGAAGCTTAATTGGTAAGATTTTTAAAATATGAAAATATTAACTAATATCTAATTGTATTACTGATAATAATTGCCTGTATTTACTCATATCTAATGTGCCACTGAATCTAATGCACACCCATGTTTGCACCAAAAGGCTGGAGATTAAAAAAAAAATTTACTGGTGATTCTAATGCACGGATGCAAATCAGGCGCAAAATTTAATTTTACTATTTAATTTTCTATATAGTATTTAATTTTAATAACAATGAGTTATATGATAATAATATGGCAATGGGTTTATGTTATGATTTTTACCTAATTGCACTACTTTATACAACAATGGATTTATTTTGATTTTAATCACAATATAGTAAATTATATATATATTAAATTATATATATATATAGTAAATTTTATATATATATA
Source organism: Cryptoblepharus egeriae (assembly GCA_030015325.1). Classification (NCBI taxonomy): domain Eukaryota; kingdom Metazoa; phylum Chordata; class Lepidosauria; order Squamata; family Scincidae; genus Cryptoblepharus; species Cryptoblepharus egeriae. The sequence goes on from JAREYC010000014.1 coordinate 1,383,482, forward strand.
TATATATATATATAAAAATTATATTATATATATATATATTATATATATATAGTAAATTATATAGTAAATTATATTGTATATATATATACAATATAGTAAATTATATATATATATATATATATATAGTATTTTAATCACAATATAGTAAATTATTAAACTAAATACTGACCTATTCTTATAATCAAAATATTGTTTTTACTCAAATCTAATGCACCATCAAATCTAAAATGCACCCTGATTTTGGAGACTAAATTAGGCTGAAAAAGTGAGCGTTAGATTTGAGTTGATGAATCCGGTCCTTAAATAATTTTGATGTATGGGGGTGTAAAAAAATTTGTTGGCCCCGGGGTGCCAAATGATCTAGCTATGACACTGAATCTATTGGTAGATGGTGGCTTCAGAGCATGTTGGTGGCGCAAGCTCTTGGTGGGGAAAGTTCAGTTTGGCACTACCAGTGGCTTGCCATTTTCAGGTTGGTGTTACCAGTACCTTGCTGACTTGAGTCCCCTGGGGAAAAAGGTGGGATATAAATAAAGTATATTATTATTATATTATTTTGAGAGTGGCTGGAGATCTCCATGACACGCACCAATGGAACTCCCTGCCACTGCACAGGGACACATATACCCCATATTGTGCCGCCATCAGATGCTGTGACTCTGGTTTCATTTTAGGGGAAGAGAGGGGGAACAGCAGACTGGGGAAGCAAGTGCCTCCAAGGTTTTGCTTATGGGGCTCTGATGTCATATATAGAGCAGAGAGGAAACAGGGGGGCCGGAGGATGAGAGGGGAAGGCCCCCAGATGGCAGATAAATATATATTTCCGGAAAAAAGTTTAGAAAAGGAGAAATGTTGGTATCATGGGGAGAGGAAGTGACACAGTTTCGTATCCTACCGGCGGCCCCCCTCGCTTGTCCCATCCTGGAGCAGGAAGTGACACCAACAAAAATGGTTCATGAGTGGCGAGTACAAAGGAGCTGGAGATCCTGTCCATTCCTTTCAAGCAGCTGCAAACAGACCCCTCGCTGGGTCGCTGCACACAGCAGCACAAACCACGTGGGATCCACACCTGTCCAGATACTGTGCTTGGAACTGAGTTCCTGAGCATACACAGAGTGCTTCCCACACGGGAAAAGCAGTGAGGGCACAATCCTAACCAATTTAGGCTGGCACAACTCATGCGCTCCCCTTTTCCATGGAGAGCCGGGCGCATGTCTCTGCCCTACCCTAACCCCCTTCAGGGTTGTCATAATTCTCTTCCACAAAATCAGGACAGGACCCACTGTCCCATTTGCCAGTATGTGAACACAATCCCCCCAAATTGGGATTGTCCCTGTTTTTCGGGACATATGGCAACCCTACGCAGAACCACATTTTGTGGCACCCCCTGGCCAGCACAGGACTAGTTAAGCCAGCCTAACTGGGAATTAGGATTGCAGCCTTATTCACAGACTGGGGGAGACAGAATTTTTCATTTGGAAGCGCAAGGACAGAACATCTCTGGGCATGTGCAGAGTTCCCTACAAGAGGACACCTAAGGGTAAAAGTCAGCCAAGGCTGTTCTTCTGCCCTCCGCTGTTCCAAATGGCACAAATTAATTAACTAATTGCTGCCCCCACATGGTGACCACTTCTTGCTGCCTTGCTCTCCATCAGGCTATGGGATGCTGCCATTTTAGGGAAGGAGGTACAAGTGGTGCCAACTTTGCCCCCTTCCCAGGCGCTGTAACATAGGCAGGAAGTACCTGTCATCCCCGCTCCCTTCCTCCATTCCCCAAACACCCCGCCACGTTGGCATACAAACCTTTTCTTGGCCCATCGGAGCCCACAAGCCGAGTGGATGCCACCTGGAGGGTGGCCAAACCCCTCTTTTAAAAATAGCTCCAGTGTTTGCTGCACAAACTCTCCACACATAGCCGTGGCAGCCGAGTGGCAGTCGAGGGACAGAACGGGCACCAATGGCCCCACACATGCCCAAAAATTGTGCTTGGAACTGAGCGAGAGCTCCTGAGCACGCACAGAATACTTTTCCCCTCTCACACAGGAAAAGCAGTGAGGGCACAATCCTAAACAATTTAAGCTGGCACAACTCAAAGGCTTCCCGTTCTCATGGTGGCATCGAGAGGCTGACGCACGTCTTGGAGGCAGCCGGATGGGATGACTCCAGTAGGGGAGGGGAAGTTTTGTCCACAAAATGGCATGCAAGCCTTGGCGGATTCTCAGGTCAATGCCAGCCATGGACACTTACTCTGCAAGGACCAAGTTTTGTCCTCAGTTTTCTCCTCCATAAAATGGGATTATATGTATACTTTTTCCTTCTCTGTATATCATACACGTCAATGCATGCACTATCCCTTTCCCAGGGATAGTGCATGCATTGACGTGTATGATATACAGAGAAATATGGGTTAGAATATATGGGTTAAAAATATGGGTTAGAAATATGGGTTAGAAATATGGTTGCCAATTGTTTTTTCCTGGCCTTGCTCTCATACAGGGCAAAAAAAAAAAAATCTTCCTGCAAGCACAAAACTAGCACAGCAAGGCTGGGACAGAGAAACCCCATGAAGCTGATTTTAAATTTGTGAGCTATACAGGTCCAACTTTCTTATACATGGATCTTTTTATCCACGAATTTGACTCAATACGAACAGCCACTGCAAATCCCAGTTTTTAAAAAAACTGCTTTTCTACTATTGTAGTCATGCAAGCAATCATTCTGTTTTTCAGACACAGAATCCTCTACACCCTGGACACAACTTGTGTGATCTTTTTCCTTCTGGACACTATATAGGATTCTGTACACTAAAACATATAGGCACAAGGACAGTTTTTTTTTTCCTTGTGCCATTAAATTGTTGAACACATAAGTATGCAGAGGTGATTATTGAGTGAATATTGAGGCAGAGTTCCAGTTTGAACTGAATGTTCTTTTATTTGTTTTATTGCTGTATTAATTGTTTATTGTTGATGGATTATTGTTAGTACTTATGTGGCCATTAGCTGAAGCCAAATTCCAAGTATCGTAGTCATACTTGATCAGTCTTTCTTTCTTTCTTTCTTTCTTTCTTTCTTTCTTTCTTTCTTTCTTTCTTTCTTTCTTTCTTTCTTTCTTTCTTCCTTCCTTCCTTCCTTCCTTCCTTCCTTCCTTCCTTCCTTCCTTCCTTCCCTCCTTCCTTTCCTTCCTTCCTTCCTTCCTTCCTTCCTTCCTTCCTTTCCTTCCTTCCTTCCTTCCTTCCTTCCTTCCTTCCTTCCTTCCTTCCTTCCTTTCTTTCTTTCTTCCCTTCCCTTCCTTTCCTTTCCTTTCCTTTCCTTTCCTTTCCTTCCTTCCTTTCTTTCTTTCTTTCTTTCTTTCTTTCTTTCTTTCTTTCTTTCTTTCTTTCTTTCTTTCTTTCTTTCTTTCTTTCTTTCTTTCTAACCCAGTGGTGTCACCAGACTGGTGCGGCTGGTGTAGGCTGCACCAGGTGATGCGCCACCTGGGGGGTGACTCGCGGCAGGAGTTTGACACTCCTCCGGCCGGCCCCGAGCGTCAGCGCGCCCATTTGGGTCAGCTCCAAGGCAGAGCAGCAGCCAGAAGTTTTTTAGTATAACTTTTGATTGAATAGAGATTGTCAGGTTTTATGAGAAGCTGGTAACTGTCTGTCTAGCTGAGGTGAAATGGAGGGAGAAGCTCTGATTGGCTGGAAGTCGTCCCTCATTCCTGAGGTAAATTTTACCTCAGAAGCTGGTAGTTGTCTGCCTAGCCGAGGTGAAATGGAGGGAGAGACTCTGATTGGCTGGAAGTCGTCACCTCATTCCTGAGGTAAATTTTACTTCAGAAGCTGGTAATTGTCTACCTAGCCGAGGTGAAATGGAGGGAGAGGCTCTGATTGGCTGGAAGTCGTCCCTCATTCCTGAGGTAAATTTTACCTCAGAAGCTGGTAATTGTCTACCTAGCCGAGGTGAAATGGAGGGAGAGGCTCTGATTGGCTGGAAGTCGTCCCTCATTCCTGAGGTAAATTTTACCTCAGAAGCTGGTAATTGTCTACCTAGCCGAGGTGAAATGGAGGGAGAGGCTCTGATTGGCTGGAAGGCATCCCTCATTCCTGAGGTAAATTTTACCTCAGAAGCTGTTTTGCCTCAGTGTGAGTTGAAATCACCTCAGGGAAGGGTATGAGTTTAGAGTCTCCTCAGAAAAGGAGTTCCCTATGGGTCTACTCATTACTATATGTGCTCCTGAGGTGGTATAACTCTGAGGAGCTGGAAGGGGGCATTCCTGCCCTGGAAACAGGCTCTGGATCCAGAATAACTGCTCTGCCCTAGGCTGATGCTAAACATGCCCTCAATGTGCCTCTCCTGAACTGCCTAGGCTGGCCCAGGTAGGGCAGCCCATGTCCACCTATCTTGGGGCAGCCTATGTTGCCTTACTCTGCCCCAAGCCTTTTCCAGAATAACTAGGGTGGAGCTTCTTGCAGTTGGGTCAGCCCAGTGATAGATAGGGTCACCAAAGTGCACTTAGTCCCAAAGAATACAACGGGGCTTACTTCAGAGTAGACATGCTTAGGATTGCAACCTTAATTGCTTAGGTTGAGTTGTTTAATTCTTGAGAATAGGTCTCAGGACTTCTTCCACCTCCCAGACTACCCTCTCCAGTGGATCCATTTCCCGTGTCCTAAGGAAGGCTTGTGGGGTTGCTTGCAAAGCAAAGCTTCAGCCCCCTTTTGCACAGTCCTGCCAGGTCCCCACAGCGGATTTTCAAAACTTTCCCCCTCCTCGTTCCTGAGACTCCCTGTTTCTGTCACTGCCATTAATTCTGGTCAGAGCAAACTCGCAAACAAACACTGATGTAATTCTCCCAGGGCCTGGGTGGGGAAGGCTTTGGGAATTACTCACCCAAGACTTGGACTTTGCTCCCTCCTCCTAAATCTGTTAGGGGGGGAATGGAAATGGTAACTAGTGGTTAAAGCAATTCTGAGCTTCTGTAAGCTCAAAGGCATCACCCACATAGGAGGTTGCCTGCTGCATCTCTGCCGATAAATGGGGGCCTTTCCAATCACAGCTTCTACATAATGTGAGTTACTGTTTCCAACATGAAAAAGCATGACCGGATCGGAGCATGACTGGACCTTTTAATCACACCGAATCCTGAAGAACAGGGTTATTGCCTCCTGATTGAGCAGCACAGGACAGGGACTCATGCAGAGACACAAAGCGGCACTCCTCTGAGCTCAGAATAAATTTTAAATCTTGATGGTAAGAAGCAGAAAAGGCAAAGTGATCTATCCTAATTGTATTTTAATTGAAGTATCAAGTTGTATCCTTTTAACATTTTTGACATTCAAAATAGTCAAGATCATGTATACTGTATTTACTCAAATCTAATGCTCAGCTTTTTCAACCAAATTCAGTCTCCAAAATCAGGGTCCGTATTAGATTTGATGGTTGATTAGATTCGAGTAAATTCAGTATTTTAATTATAAGTATAAGGTGCACATTAGATTTGATGGCGCATTAGATTCGAGTAAATAAGGTATTGTAGATTGATATGTGCTTGTAAACCTGCATGCATTACTTTTATTCTGGTCTGAGACCACGATAAGGATGAATAGAATCCAAGAGGCTTTTGAGCATGGACAGAGCGATTATCTCTTCCTGCTGAATAATTGCCGTCAGCTGTGATACTATATATCTGGAACTGGACAGAGCTGCTGATAAGGAGGTGATTTCCAGGCAGAGTAGAGCCCCAGGCAGGCTCTCACATTACAAATTAAGCACCGGAGAATGCCTGGGTTTTATCTGTGGAAGTCAAAGAGGGGAGTGATACTGAGTAGTTATAGCAAGAGAGCTGGATGCCTAATCTGTACCTACTGAAGTAGGAGAGGCTGGGTTTTGTTTGAAGTCACCATCATGATGAGCTCCTCTGCTCCATAAACAGCAGATCCTCATGGGTTAAATGTGCATGTTGATACCCGCATAGAAGGCTGCACAAGCATGCGGCTGCCTTTGGAGAGTGCAATCTGGGGCTCTGACACACAGTTTCCAAGTTGGCTGCCACAACTCGGTCACTGCCGCTTTGCCAGTCACAGGCTGCAGACAAAAGTCTCTGTGTGCCCAGGAGGGCTGTGTCTGGTCTGGGCACAAGGATCAGGGAAAAGTGCTCAGGGATTGAGCGCATAGGGCTGCCTTTGACCACAGTGCGGTAATCCTGGAGGGGGCAAATTGTTTCCATGATGGCAGGAAAAAATGGCATTCGAAGGCCACACTTGCACCCCGGAGGTTTCCCATGGCTTGGACAAATTGGTGTTGGCAGAGCTTTTGGTTCACAGTAAATGAAGACAAGTGCTTCTCCCACCACCTCCGTATAAATCTTGCTGTCAAGTTTCTAGTCCTCACTGCGGCTGTGGCCACTCCATGTCCCAGATGTGCCAACAGGCTTGCCAATATGCTTGCCAATATGCTTGTAAAGGCTATGAAGATGGCAGGAGGAAATCATTTACCATTCTAGGGATCTCTGCACAGTTGTGCCAGACATCAGTACCCCTTGGAAGGCTTGAAAATAATGTAAAAACAAAACACAGAAACCCACTCTCCTGCAAATATTTTTGCCCTATTGTGGAAAGGAGACGAGATGAGCGACGATTTTGAAATCTGCAATGTAGAACATGTTCTTCTTGGAGTATGTGTTAAGTATTTTCCCTACTGCTGTGACATGTGACATATGGGTGACAAATAGGGCTTCTTAGCCAAGTCCAAAACTTAGTACCATATTTACTAGAATCTAATGTGCCATTGAATCTAATGCGCATCCTGATTTTGGAGACCAAATTAGGCTGGAAAAGGTGAGTGTTAGATTCGAGTAAATATAGTATTTTTGAAAGTAAGCACCAAACTGAGGGGAACATGTGAGGGTACCCTGAAATGTGCCCACCCATGATCAAAATCTGCATGCACAGCCCCGGAGTTGGTCTGCTGCAGCAATGATGATGGAGTGAAGGCGGGTGCCTGAGATGCCAGGCTGGGTGGCCACAAGGAGCAACTGAGTCAAAGGAAACAATAACAAGTGCCAAAAAGTGATGGGCAAGATTTGGGTGTGTTAACAGGCACCAAGCGGAGAGAGAGCGGTAATGACAGCGGCCTCACTGTGCACTGTTATGGCTTGGTCTAAAGGGTGCTGAGATCCATGGCGCAGGGTCGGTCAGAGCTTCTTGCCTGGGGATTCCCAGCCCTGCCCACTGAGATCCTTGAACCAGGAAGAGCAAGGACCAAATCGAGACCTTTTGACATTTCTGAGCTCTTCTGCTGTGTGATGGCCAGAGGGGCTGTGTGCGTGCGCATGCGCAAGAAACGCTCCACACTATGTTTTTAAAAAGCATGTAGAATTGCCAAAATAAGCCGATGGCGGTGCCAAGACAAACAAGGTCAATTGCACAAATAGAGCCTGACTTCAAAATAAGTTTGATTCCCATTGGCCCCAAAGAGACGGAGCCCCTTAAAACCACTGTTAACAGAAAAGCCACAGTTCTCCGTCCCTACAGCTGGGGTTGAGCAATGGGCAGGCTAGTAAATGGCCCCCCTGGACTTGCTTACTTGCTGACCCATCTTCCTCCGCAGGGAAGTTGCCTTCCTGCAATTCCACTGAGTTGTGCGCTTGCGTCATGGTCATTTGCAACGGCCCATGTCGCTGGCCCCATAAATCAGGGGTCACTGAGCCCCGGTCATGCTTGCAGCCCTTGACGGTATCTCCCATGGGTCAGGCTGACAGCTTCCTGCAAGCATCACAGATCTGCATAGGACTGCAAAATCTGGCTGTCAAGGCATTTGGGAGCCAAAGGGAGCTGCTGTGCTGGGCACAGGAGCCGGGCTGATTAACACAGGTGGCAACTTCATGCATTGATCTGTTTGCAAGGTCCAAATAAATGGCAGGCGTCAACAGAACAGACCACAAAAATGTAGCCCACTCAAGAAAGAGCCACAAGTGTTAATGGCCCCAGATTTATTGTTAACAAGCTCACCAACGCACATGGATGTGTGTTAGTCATTTGCGGCTGGAAAATGTTCACTAGCCAAGCTGGGGAAGAAGCAGGGAAAGGGGCCCGCCTTGCTCCTGTCCCATTAATGGAGGCTGGTGTGCGGACACCAGCAAGGGAGAGCTGTGGTGCAGAGGCCAAGCAGGTCCTGGGTTCAATTCTTGGCATTGGGGAACAGATAAGCAAGGAGTCCACGCCAGCCTCTGGGACCCATTTCACAAACTATTGAGACTCATGTAAGTTTACCAAACTTTAAAAAAGGAGATCTAGAAAAAACTAATATTTATTTATTTATAATCATAAAAACATCCTCAAAACAGTTTTCTCTATATATTTACACAGGCTTCCAAACTTTAGGATCTCAGTTCCTTGCAGGGCAATTAGCAGCTGTCTTGCAAACGGCAGGAGCTGAGCTCTTTGCAAGATAATTAGCAGCTAAAGGATCTAATTTTTGAATAGCCTCAGGTCTTGAAGCAATGAGTTATCTCAGCACTATTTGGTGACCGTCACGAACCACCAGTGGGTCTTGAACCATGGTTTGGGGACCACTGGGCTAGACAAATCCCACAGATATATACAGTACTGTATTTACTTGAATCTTAATGCTCATCTTTTTCAGCTGACTTCAGTCTCTAAGATCAGGATGCACATTAGATTCGATGGTTAATTAGATTTGAGTAAATATGGGATTTTGATTATAAGTATAGGGCAGGGTGACCAGATAGAATGGAGGACATAGTGCCTCTACCTTTAAGCATTACATAGAAGAGGGAATTTAGGAAGGTTTCTCATCATAGAAGGGTTTTAAAAGCAGCACCTGCCTCAGTTCACTCTTCTGTGCACTGGTTAAAGGTACAGGCACTCTGTTCTCCATATGGTCACCCTGGTACAGGGTCACATTAGATTCAATGGCACATTAGATTCGAGTGGATATAATAATTACATGGGGGAATTTCACAAGTGCAGCAGCTGGTATGATGACCAAGAGTGGTTGATCCAATGGCCCTTGGGGTGCCCCTACACAAGCTGAGAACGCCAAGGAGGAAGACAGACAGGAAAACATCATTTTTGAAATATGTCCTTCCATAGTCACTTGGCAGCAATCTGTACTCATGAATCATTAGGAAAGGAACTGAATTAAGTATTTAAACCAGGACTAAGCAAATTAGCTAAATTCCCATACTTACTTGAATCTAGTGTGCCACCAAATCTAACTCACCCCTATTTTAAAAGGCTTGAGATTTTAAAAAACGTTTGCTGGCAATTGTAATGCGCAGCCACAGACCAGGTGCAAAATTTAATTTTACTTCATACAACAGTTATATGATAACGTTATATTCAATAACATTTAATTTTACTTCAAAGCAGGCCTCCGTCAGTCTTGGAAGACTATGGTATCGTGCTCAGCGCTGCATACGCTGCATGTGAAGCACGAAAGCCTGGGTTGGATTGTTATGGAGGAGAGGCTGTTACCCAAGCAGCAAATCCCCCCTCTCCATGCCACTGAATTAGTCCAATGGAAAGGCAGAGCCAATACGATTGGATCCAGCTGCGTCACAGAGCTGGGCTAAGGACAGGAGCTCACCCTGTCTTGTGGGGCCGACCCCGGTCTTGAACCCTAGCCTGCTGGTTAACAGGCACAGTGTCTTAGTCACTTGCGCCACCCACAGCCCTTAATTTTACTTCATACAACAGTTATATAATTTTACTTCATACAACAGTTATATGTGTTATATGGTAATGATAAAACAATGGATTGTGTTTATGATTTACTCTACCTAATTCTACATTATACAACATTTTTGTTACATTTACATTTATTTACATGTTACATTTTTAATTACAATATACTAAACTAAATACTGACTTATATGTTTCAAAATAATGTATTTACTCAATTCTAATGTGCATTTGAATCAAGATTTGGAGACTAAATTTGGTTGGAAAAGTTGCATGTTATATTCAAGTAAATATGGTATTTTGAAGCCAACAAAAAGCGATACTGGTGCAAGCAGCAACCACCAGACTTGCACAAGGATTGTTTTTTTACACAACTGCTGCAGGTGAGGACCCTCTTCCGTGCCTTGCTGAGTGGACAGATATTCCACCGGTGAAAAAGCTTCATTGGGGAATCTTAACCTGTGGAATTCCTAGTTGTCACATTGGTTGCAAGGGGAACAAAATTAAAAAATATTTTAAATTTTGCTAAAATTTTGGATCCTGATCTAATCATGTTTGCAGGCCAAGAAGCTGAGTTTGATCAACCAGCTTTGGAGCCTGAGCTGAGTCACCTGCCGGCTCCTCGTGTGCGCTACTGATGTTGGCAATGCTGTGATTAGCTGATTGTGGACCTCTTTTTGATGTGGATGGAGGATAGAAAGTGACTCAAGCCACGTAACCCCCAGCAAACTCACTCAGAACATTTCCCCACTCTAGTCAATTTTGCGCCAAGAAATCAGATCTCCATCCCCAGAGGAGCCTTAGGACCTAACCAAGAACGGGGTCACTGTCTGGGGTGACTCGCTTTCTACCCCCTCCAGCGGCCCACTCCATCACCAAAGCCTCTACTCTGATTGGATCCAGATGGGGAGCAGACGCGCAGGAGAAGGCGCGCTTCCATCTTGCTGACCTTGCAGCCAAACATGTATTGAATTATAGATCTTGGCGTCTGGGCCTAGCCTGCATCTCATTGTGGATGCACCGTGTCATCTGGACCCGTGTATCGGGACTGACCCAAATGTGGGCATGACTCACTGAAGAAAAGAATTTTTTTAAAAAAAATTATGCAGTACCGTGGGTGGGTTGGCACAAGTGTTCCCTGTGGATTCTTCATCCTGGAAAAATAATATATATATGAGGTTTCAACCCTTTTGCCCTTTTAAATCAAGTTTCTAGCCCTCCATGTGAGGTTTTTTTAAAGAGCAAACCCCGAAACCTACAGATCTCAGGAGTGTATGGATTTTCAGGCTTCAAGGTTGAACTTCATCAGTAAGACTGGCAAACTGATGGCCAGGTATGATGATGATGATGATGTTGATGATGATGATGACGACAATGACGATGATGACCAGGGACAGTTTGTGTGTGTGAATTTCCCCCTATCCATCCCCAAGTTTAGCACTTAATCACATCAGATACACTCATGGGGGCCTCAGAAGTTTTCTACCCTCACTGGTGTTTAACTTCTGACACCTAGCAGGATGAGTGGATTGCCAACTGACCCAAAATCCCACACTTTGCCTGCCTTGGTGCCTTTAACAACAATGTGGTATGCCAGAATCATCAGCTGAAGCTAACCATGGTCTAAGAACTGAGGTCTGCAATATCAAGCTGCATAACAGCACATAATGGGCTGTGGGTGGTGCAAGCGGTTAAGACACTGTGCCTATTAACCGGCAGGCAAGGGTTCAAGACCCGGGTCGGCCCCACAAGACAGGGTGAGCTCCTGCCTTAGCCCAGCTCTGCGACACCAGCTGGATCCAATCGTGTTGGCTCTGCCTTTCCATTGGACTAATTCAGTGGCGTGGAGGGGGGGGATTTGCTGCTTGGGTAACAGCCTATCCTCCATAACAATCTAACCCAGGCTTTCGTGCTTCACATGCAGCGTATGCAGCGCTGAGCATGATACCATAGTCTTCCAAGACTGACGGAGGCCTGCAAAACAGCACAAGAGCAGAGGTTTGTCAAACAGTTGGCAATCATGAAGGGGCAGGATGGGAATAAACAAAAGTATTACTGTATTTACTTGAATCTAACGCTCATCCTTTTCAGCCAAATTCAGTCTCCAAAATCAGGGTGTGCATTAGATTCAATGGTTAATTAAATTTGAGTAAATACGGTATTATAAATATAGGGTGTGCGTTAGATTCAATGGTTTATTAGATTTGAGTAAATACGGTATTATAAATATAGGGTGTGCGTTAGATTCAATAGTTTATTAGATTTGAGTAAATACGGTATTATAAATATAGGGTGTGCATTAGATTCAATGGTTAATTAAATTTGAGTAAATACGGTATTATAAATATAGGGTGTGCGTTAGATTCAATGGTTTATTAGATTTGAGTAAATACGGTATTTTGGTTATAAGTGTGGGGCGCGCATTAGATTTGATGGTGCATTAGATTTGAGTAAATATGGTAATTGATGTTTGGAAGGTTGTGGCTTTGGGAAGTTTTCCTTCTTATACAGTATGCCGGTTGTCTTGGAGCATCATGTGCTTTTTATTGGCTGAATGTTTGTGCCACTGAGCTTAATGGTCTGTAGATCAATCAACAGAACACACAGGTAAATTCCCAGGGATGTCCTCATGGAAATCTGAGCTCAGCTGTCAGTCCCGGGTAAGCGCTGAGTAAAATGCACCGGGTTAGTAAGTACCTGGGGAACTACATGCCTCCCAGCTGAAGCATGGACCGAGCCAGCTGTTTGCACAGGTAAGCACCTGGATGATCACAAACCCGAAACTCACTTGAGTCTGTCTCTAGGGCATTGCGGACACATTAGGTAATGGGGCAGAGTTGCTTCTCGCCGGCAAAAGGGAAGAATGGGATTTTCCCATCATGATGTCAAACTTTCTGACAAAAACCAGTGAAGTATACTGGGTTCAGGTAGGGCTCTTGGGTAAATATTACAGACCTGTACTTTTAACAGGCTACAATATATATACATTTTTAAAGATGATCATCAGTGGGGCTTACTCCAGGGTAATTGTGGATAGGGTTGTAACCTTTACGATCGGGAAATTTTTTATACAGATCAGTTAGGAGATTTTTTATTTTTAATCATTATTTAAACATATACATATATATAAACTTACATATATTTAAACATATATTTAAACTTTTAATATACAGTGGTACATCTGATTACCAATGCTCCTCTGCTTGTGTTGGGGATGAGGAGGCTCTGAGTCTTCTCCATGGTCACACACTGAAGGATTGCAGAACGAATTGTTTTGAGTTTCTATTTTTAGTTCCCATTATTATTACTTGCTTTGCTTTGATATGCGAGCATTTTGGTTAACAAACATATTTCCGGAATGTATTATGCTCATAACCCAAAGTATCACTATACATAATGCCGCAATCCTAATCTCCAGTTTGGCTAGTTTAAGACACCTGGGGGTGTCACAAAAGTGCTGTAAGATGCTTCTGCCCCACTTCTGGGGCGGGGGGGGGGGGGAGTTTAGGCCTGTGTACAGGCATACGCCTACATTCCCACACTACCATGGCCTGTGAGGTAGGCCAGCCTAAACTGGTTAGGATTGCATCCTTAATTGATTTGAAAAGGTCTTAAAGGGGCATTTAAAATGTTCCTATTTGATGATGCCACTTCTGGCTATGACACTGTTTTCAGGTTAATAACATAATAAATCTATATATATAAAAGAGAAAAGTCACTAACTGACTGACTGACTCACTGACTCTCTCACTGATTCACTCACTGACTCATCACCGCCCTGCCAAAACTGGTGGGCCTAGAAGTGTGAAATTTGGGGTGGGTGTTCCTTCCGTGACTGAGGGGTGCACTAAGAACCGGTTTTCGGGAATTCCAACGGGAAGGGGGTGAAAAGGGGCGCAACGCGTTTTCCTTCCTATACTTTGCATTGAGAATTGCTGACTCAGCAACATTCCACCCCAACTGCTGGGCCTGAAGCATGGAATTCTGGGAGTTCCTTCTGTCACCTGAACTCCCACCAAGAACCACCTGGAGAAATTAACCCTTCAGGGGCTGAAAAGGGGGCAACCTGTTTCTGTCCTATACTTAACATGGGAGACTGAACAACATCCAGCCAATTGGGTGCTCAGAGCCTGGTGCACTGGGGGATGTTGTTCGGAGGAAGAGGTTGCACTGGCGAGGATGCTGCGCATGGGGGGAAGTTGCGCATGGGGGGTTGATGTGCATGGGGAATGTTGCGCATGGTGGGTTGATGCGCATGGGGGGATGTTGAGCATGGGGGGATGTTGTGCATGGAGAGATGGGGGGTTATGCACATGGGAAGATGTTGCACATGGGGGTTGATGCGCATGGGGGTTGATGCGCATGGGGGGGTTGATGCGCATGGGGACTGATGCGCATGGGGAACTGATGGTGAACTGATGCGCCTGGGGGAATGATGCACACAAGGGAATGATGAGCATGGGGAAGTTGTGCACGGGAGACTGATGCGCATGGGGGAAGTTGCGCATGGGGGTTGATGTGGATGGGGGGATGTTGCGCAGGGGGGTTGATGCACATGTGGAGATGTTGCACATGGGGGAAGCTATGCATGGGGGACTGATGCGCATGGGGAGATGTTGCGCATGGGGGGATGTTGTGCATGGGGGAAGTTGCGCATGTGGGGTTGATGTGCATGGGGGAAGTTGTGCATGGGGGAAGTTGTGTATGGGGGGTTGATGCACATGGCGGGGAAGTTGCGTATGGGGGGAAGTTGCTCATGTGGGGATGTTGCACATGGGGGATGTTGCGCATGGGGGACTGATGCGCATGAGGGAAGTTGCCCATGGGGGGATATTGCGCTGTGGAGGGATGGCGCATGGGGGAATTTTACTCCCGCAACACGGGTATGCTTTTCGTTAGTAAATAAATAAGTGCGCGAATGGATGAAATTAACTTGCTAAATTCATTACAATCGGATGTAGCACTGACCACTAATTGCAAAGTATTCAAAGAGACACACGAATGGAACATTGATACCAACCACAACGGTGACACAGAGCTTCCATGTTCAGTGGCAGTCTACCTTGGAAAACACCACATGCTCGAGGCAGGTGGCAGTGGGAGACCTTCACCTTTGTGCCATGCAAGTAAGCACATGGATGGTCATTGGGGACAGAGAATGCCAGGCTCTGCTCCAAGGATTTTTTGGGGACCCCGAAGCCCTCTATTAGTGACTTCTGAAACTGGCATCCATCCCAATGCGCTGGCCGAGACAGATGTTGACTTTTTCTGTGGCAGGGACAGCTGTGGAGCTTGGCTGCTCACTCTCTCCTCAGGAAATGACACATCTTTCGAAGCATCTTTCGAAGCTTTTCCCACACCACAGGGCGGTTCTTTGGCACTCTTGCTCCCAGGCGCATTCGTAGACCCCCATGAGCTGAAGGAGTCTCCCCTCCACAACTGGCAAGCACTTTCATGGAAGTGAGCGACACTCTCTCTTTCTTGGAGGGGGGATGTAGTAGGTAGTGGTTAGAGCAAGGACAACCAAGAGGCTGGATGTATTTGCCTTCTGAATCCTAGACTGGGATACAGTGGATTGGAATGGATGAGCTTGGGAAAAATATAGGATCTTTTCCATTAGGGTTGCTATACATCCTGGAAAACCAGGATTGTCTCGGCCAGTGACAAGCATGGTGACCATGTCCTCTTTTTTAGCCTGGGAAAAAATTTCATTGTCCTCCTTTTCCTTGTGAGCAGGCAGAAAATAGCCTTCTTATAATTAATAAATTAGATGTAATGGCTTTAAATTTAATAATGAGTAATATAGTGTTTAAATTAACTAAAAGAAAGCAATATCTAAGAGTGATTTTTGAGCTCTGGGCACCGCTGGGCACTGGCAGTGGGCACCAAAGGGTACCAGTGGGCAGTGGCAGGCAGCAGCAGGCACTGGTAGGAACTGGGAATTCAAATTGGGCACCACCAGGCAGCGGGCACCAGTGGGCACCAGATTGGGCAGTGGGCACCAGATTGGGCATCCTAATGGGCACCAACAGGCACCATTGGGCAGGCACCACCAGGCAGTGGGTGGCAGGCACCAGTGGGCACCACCAGGCACTGTGGGCACTGGGCATCCTTTCTAAGCACCATCGTGGAGCAGGCAGCAAGCACCACTGGGCAGTGGACATCAGCACGCACCAGTGGGCACTGGGCATCGCTAGCAGGCACTGGGCACCATAAGGCAGCTGGCACCACTGGGCACCAGTGGACACCAGGTATCCCTACTGAGCACCAGTCATCCTTACTAGGCACCACTGGGCTTAGTGGGCAGTGGGCACCATTGGCTACCACCAGGCACAGGACATCCTTACAGGGCATCCCTACCAGGCAGCAGCAAACAGTAGCAGGCACCACCTGGCACACCTACTGAGCACCAAGCATTCCTGCCAGGCACTTAGCACCAGTGGGCAACACTGGGGAGCAAGTACCATTGGGCACCAAATCACTGGGCATCTTCTTAGTGGGTCCTTACATCACAGAAGGAATACACTTCCCAAATTTCCTGCTTCTAAGTCCAGGGGTTGGGGCTGGGTGTGGGTTGTCTTCGATGTTTAGTAAAGGACAAAAATGTGTTACACCCTTTTTCACCCCTTAGGACTTAAATTTCTAAAAATAGGTTCTTAGTGGGTGCTCACATCACAGAAGGATGCCTTCCCCAAATTTCATGCTTCTATGTCCAGGGGTTGGGGTTGGGCATCGATCAGCCAGCAATTCTTCAATGTAAAGTGTTAAATATTTTTATATACACTGTTGTTAATGTTTGTTAACCACCTTGAGTTGGCCTCACTGAGAAAAGGCGGGATAGAAATCCTGTAAATAAATAATAAGTATAGGATTGAAAACGTGTTGCACGGTGCACCCCTTATCAACCCCTTCTGGTTTGAATTTCCCAAAAATCTACCTTACGGAAGGAACACCCAAAATTTCACGCTTCTAGGTCTGGTGGATTTGGCTGGGTGTTGATGAATCAGTCAGTCTTTTAAGTTTTAAATATATTCTGTAGGCGTCCTATGATACAATGTAGTATGTAGGTGTACATACTGTAGTATGTAGTATGTAGGTGTACTATGATACTATGATACAACCGAAAAAGAGGACAAGGCTCCCCAGAAATGTAGGACACCCAAGAAATGTTTTCTTGGGTGTCCTACATTTCTGGGGAGCCTTGTCCTCTTTTTCGGTTGTATCATAGTCATCCTGGAAGACAGGAGTCCGTATGCCGTCATCCCTGAAGCCAAGACCAGCCAGGGGTCACCCGGCTTCTTGGAGGACCTGGCAGGGCAATGTGCCATGTGCAAGCAAGTAGTTCCACATACACTTTGGCCTCTGCTGTCGGATCCCTGATACGCCTCCCTGGGGTCTGAGTGTGTGTGTGTTTAGCGGGCTGTTTTCGCTGACCCATCTGGCAGGCATTTCCTCCTTGCACCAGCGACGAGGGGGTGAAAGTTGGGGAAGTTCAAAGCAGCCTCCAAACCACAATTCCAACTTTCCCAGGCTGAGGAGAGGCCAGGCTGTGCATGGCCACGGGAGAGCACTCACGACACGGCCCCCGAGGAAGACTCAGTCATACTGTTCGGAAAACCAGCGAGACCCTGTCTGGTCTGGTTACCCCAAGCAGAGCAGGGAAGCCCTCCAAACTGGGAGGACTTGAAAGGTGCAGGGGAAACCTAAAAGAATTTATGCACCCCTTGGAGATCTGATGAGTAGTGACTACAGTTGGACAGAACTGGAGAGACATTCCCCAAGTATCCCCTCTCTGGGTGAGCATTAAGTCAATCCTCTCTAAGTCTGGCCTACCTTGCAGGGCTGTGCTGAGGATCTCTTGGAGCTCCCTTTCGGAGAGATAAAAAATTAGATAGGTTGGTGGTGTGCTGAGCCTAGATGTCCAGAACCTTTGGACAGTGGTGTACAAAGGTCACTTGGCTACCAACGTCTATAATTTTTTAACACCCCAGAAGTGGGGGGCTGAAGGCGGTTCGGGCTGGATCGCCCAAACCACTTCCTAATTCTGACCTCTGCCACCAATCTGGTAACTAGCGGGGGCCAGAAAACCAGGCGCGCTGGTTCGGCGTGCCCGGGAAAGCCCACCACTGTGCATGTGCCAAGGTTGGCACATGCGCAGTGCTGTTCTGAAGCTTCAGGACAGCACTGCACGTGTGCCAACTTTGGCGCATGCGCAGTGCACCGGGGTCGGGGCCCACCCCTCAACCCGCCCACCTGCACCCGCACCTGCAGCGCACTGGGGTGGGTGGCGTGCCCTCCCCGGCCCTGCCCCGACCCTTCCCGGCCCCACTCCCGCCCCTGGCCCAGCCTGGCCCGGCCCATCCACTTCCAGCAATCCGGTGGTTGGGCCAGACTGGGCCCACCACTGCACCCCACCATAACAAAAATTTTTTTGGTAATAAGACATACGTCATGAATAATGACGCCCAGAGAAGAAGCATGTTCTTTTACAGAAATTTGTGTGTCTGTATACACTACTTTGCAAGCTTGTACATTTATCATTGTGTGTGTGTGTATAGCTTTTACTTGAATCTGATGTTCCATCTAATCTTATGCGCACCCTATTCTTATAACCAAAACACCACATTTACTCTAATCTAATTAACCATCGAATCTAATGTGCACCCAGATTTATGAGACTAAATTTGGCTGGAAAAGGTGAGCGATAGATTCGAGTAAATACAGTTAAACAAATCTAATGCTCATTTTGTTCAGCCAACTTTAGTCTTCAAAATCAAGGTGTGCATTAGATTTGATGGTTAATTAGATTTGACTAAGGGCGCAATCCAGAGTAAATACGGGGAGTCCTTGCTCCAGAGTAAGAACAAGTTATTCTGGAATGCAATATGAATTTTCCATAGGTTTTCATTAGGTGGTGCAGTAACTACGGGTGCACATAATGTCTCTTACGTGCTCCCATAGTTACTTTGGACTATAGCCTAAATGTATTTTGACTATAAGAATAGGGTGCACATTAGATTTGGTGGCACATTAGATTTGAGTAAATACGGTAGTCCTCAGCGGATACACCGCAAGTTCTCGAGAGAGCATTTCTGGGTCATGCACCTGCTTTGGATGCCACATCCTCTGACCTGGCCCTTCATCGATGATGTATGATGTGTATGTAGGGAGGGCTGAGATTGTGGTTACTCAGTTGTGATGGGAAGGAAGTTGGTCTGCACAGTCTTCGAGACCCTTCCGTTCCTACTAGGATTTTCCGCAGGTTTCAGAGTGGAATCAGTAGGACTGTCTGGTCAGTTTGGTTTTGCAAGACCACTCACCGCAATCTGTGCAAAAGATGGAAAAATCAATGCAACAAGATGGTAATTGGCATGGATCTCGAACTCGAACTCGCTCCTGCGCATGTCCTGCTTAGGTCTTAGTGGGAGTCTATGCAGAACTTTAACTGGACTGTCCTGCATGGACAGATTTCTGGATCTTATTGAGCCAGGGGAGACGGTCCCCAAATCAGCCTCCCTCACCCCAACAGGGATCAACTAAGAGTCTCCCGCTTCTCTGGCACCCTCCCTGCCTGCAACGTGCCTGTGCTCAGAGATGGCTCCTCTAGAGTCATGCTCCCCAGGCGCCACCACCCAAGACGCAGAGCCGGGTCACGAAAAGGGTTCCTGGATGTGCTCCAGGAAGCTGTCAAGGGGAAAACGAAAGGGGAAAAGTTAGAATCCAGGCCCCACCACAGACCCGCATGATACATCCCTGGCCCTGGAGGAGACGTCCCCCCACAACCTAGGTCAGACTCAGTGATGGGGGCCACCGGAGGAGCTGGAGGGCGGCTTTGAACTTGCGCAATGAGGTCACTGGGAAGAAATGTGGCTTCACACGCAGAAAGGCCGTTTGGGGAGAAACTGTACAGAATCAACCAAACATTCAGGCAAGAGGGCTGGGCTGGAGGAAGGACAGTGGGGACCAGTGGTGAGAGTAAGTAGGGAGTGGGATCAAAGTACTCAACAGGAGTGGGCATTCCTATGTCCCACTGGCAGTTAAAACCCACACCGCAGGGGTAACAAAGATTTCCAGCCTGTTTCCAAAGCTTGGAGGAGACAGGATTCACCCTGAGCGCTTACTGTAGTTCTGAAATAGTAAATAGTGTTGGCCATGCAAAGCCTCCATCTTCAGGCACAGTATATCTTGGGTTTTCCAGGGAGCAGAAGAAATTGGGTTAGAGTCAGGGAGCAGACAGCCAACACTCCTCATCTCTATCTCAACAACTTTGAGCATCTTTGGCACATGAGCACATGAGGTTGGGAATGGGAGCTGGGACTCCTGGGGGTACGAGAGGTTGGGGGGTTTGGACGATCTGGGGAGTCCTGACTATTAATCATGACTGATAAATAGAACCACCCAAGATCAAGCGGTTTGCACTAGAATGACAGTTTCTGGGGAGGCACCAATTAGGGTTGCCATAATTCCCTTCCACAAAATCAGGACTGGACCCTCTGTCCCATTTGCCAGTATGTGAACACAATCCCCCCCCCCAAAAGCAGGGACGTTTTTCAGGACATATGGCAACCCGAGCGCCAGTCCAGGAGAGGGCTGTTGAAAACTATGTGGTGCAGAGTATGCTGGACTTGGGCTGATTGCAATCTCGGAGAGTCTCTGCTTCTCCCCAGCACAGGATGCGAGTAACCCCATAGGCAGTGACTCAAAGAGGGGAGACTCATCCCCACCGTGGGGAGTATCTGCATGAGTGCATGTGTAAGTACTGAGTATTTCTATGGGCCCTCTGGGTGGCTCATCCTTGCTGGCACTGCTCAGTCGTGCTTGCTTGGATAACATGGGACTGGCCTGCCAAGAACCTCGCAGCCCAGACAGCTGGCACAGAGGCATTGTCTGCTGAAGAAGGTCAGCACAGAGAACCAGGAGTATAAATTATTTGGGATGACTGATATTACGACTAAGCTGGGAACCAGGAACACTCCAGGTCAGATCTCTTGCCATAAACTGGAAAGGCTCCAGGCAATCCTGACCTACAAGGATCATACTAACTGGCCTACCTTACAGGGATGTTGTAAGCCTCCATAGATTCAAGCAAAGCATACCATACAAAACACGTATGCCAAAACCCAATATATGAGTTAAAAAGCAGGCCTCCGTCAGTCTTGGAAGACTATGGTATCATGCTCGGCGCTGCATACGCTGCATGCGAAGCACGAAAGCCTGGGTTGGATTGTTATGGAGGATAGGCTGTTACCCAAGCAGCAAATCCCCCCTCTCCACGCCACTGAATTAGTCCAATGGAAAGGCAGAGCCAATAGGATTGGATCCAGCTGCGTCGCAGTGCTGGGCTAAGGACAGGAGCTCACCCTGTCTTGTGGGGCCGACCCGGGTCTCGAACCCTGGCCTGCTGGTTAACAGGCACAGCGTCTTAACTGCTTGCGCCACCCACAGCCCTAATATATGAGTATTGCTTGTCAAAAACTGACACCATCCCCCCATGCACACCGCCCTCCCATGCACATCTACCCCCATGTGCATGACCCTCCCATGCACAGCACCCCCAGTGCACATCATCCCCCATGCGCATCACCCCCATAAAACATCCCCCATGCACATCATCCCCACAGTGCACCATCCCTCCCACTGCATCAGGCACCAAATTGGCTGGATGTTGGTCAGTCTTCCATGTTAAGTATAGGACAAAAACATGTTGCACCCCTTTTCAGCCCCTGAAGGGTTAACTTTCTCAACATCGGTTCTTGGTGGGTGTTGATGTCACAGAAGGAACACTCTTCCCAAATGTCATGCTTCTTTATCCAGGAGTTGGGGAAGAGCATCCCTCAGTCAGGGATCCTTCAATGGAAAGTATAGGGAGGAAGACGCGTTGTGCCCCTTTTCACCTCCTTCCAGTTGGAATTTCCAAAAACCAGTAATTAGTGACTCCCTCCATCATGGAAGGAACATCCTCCCCAAATTTCACACTTCTAGGCCTAGCGGTTTTGGCTGGGTGTTGATGGGTCAGTGAGTGAGTGAGTCGGTGAGTGAGTCAGTGACTTTTCAATTTTATATAGTACATAGATTTACTTACGATCTTAAATAAGGATGGAATTTGAGTTTCCTGTTAAGGAACTACACCACCGGGTTCCACATTGTGGACAGCAGAAGGTGAACTGGGGGAGGAATTTAATTCTTTTTTCCTATTTTGCCGCAGCCAAGGTACTCCGGTGCGTTGTCCCGCAGCCCTCCCTTTTTCAACAGAGAGCCTGTTAGGAACGAACCCACAACCAGCAGAGAAAATGAATCAGGCGGTAAACAGATTGGATTTCCAAAGTGGCTCCCAGAACACCCTGTTTAGTCTGGTGTGCGGCGGCGGCTGGTGTGCTGCGTGGGGGAACCAGGAATGAGAGAAGCAACCTGAGAAAGGTGTGGGATGGTATTTGCGGGATCGGCTCCCTCCCCATCTTCCCCCTCCCTAAAAGATGATAAGTGTTGGAAAGGTATGCCTTCCTTGTCCCAACCTTGGTGGGCTACTCCGTCATTTCTGAATCAAAAATTCCCCAATTTGGGAGCATGTTAGTGCACCAGAAGTAGTCAAGCAATGAGAATAATTAACATATAAAGTTATATATAATTAATATTTAAAGTGGTACAGTCCCTCCTGTGGTCCAAACGTGGTACAGTCCAGCCAAAGCTTTACCATTGATTCATTATAAAATGACTGTGTATCCTAAAACCCCACTAAACATCAGGCCTCAAACGGTGATGGGTTCTGGCTTTCAGCACATTTTCTCACACTCTGTGTTTTCATCCCAGCCAGTGTGGGTGTCAGAGCAGGGCGGGACGGCCCCATCTGGGATATTTTAAAATGCCAGCCGAGCAAAGCCGGCCGACCGGTCATTTCAGATGTCTGGGGTTTTTTAAGCCGATCCCACACTTTGACGTCAGAGGTGGGCACCTCTTTCCCCCGACCTCCCGTCTGTATGGGTGGTACACCATGCCAGGGTGTTTCCCCCCCCACCACACACCCCAAAGTGGCACAGACAAGACACCCGGTGCCCCATTGGGATGAATGGATTTTACTAAGGGGTCAGACAGGGTGGGGCAGAGAGAGATCCTGGCACAGAGATGTACTATTTGGGGGCGGGAAAAATAGAGCCAAAAACATTTACTTGGGCCTGTTGTCATGACATCTCCAAGGGTCCCCAGCATCGCACAGACATGGCCAAATTCCATTGCTTGGCACTCTTGTAGGGTTGATGTTGGGACCCAGCAGTCCGTTTTGCTCCCCCCAACAAGGAATGGCTCCCTCCACAACTGACTGCTCCACCCCTCTGACTATGCCACCAGTGGGTCTCAACCCACAGTTTGAGAAACACCGATCTAGCTTGTGTGTCTGGTATGGTATAGTCCTGTCTCTATGGAAAGTGTCCATAGGTTCTTGGTGCCTATAAATCCACAAGCATCAGCAACCCCACTGAGCATCATTTGGGATCAACACAACTGAAATCCTTAATTGTACAGCGCAACCAAATAGCCACGCACCCTGGTACTGCTGCTACTGAATGACACCAGATCCATGCACCTGCTAGAAGAACCCACTGTCTGGGCTTGGGGAAGGGATCTCCCCTTCTGGGATTCCCCTTCACTCCCGTTGTTTTCCCAGTGGGCAAACCCAAGGGCAGAGCCTGTACATGTCTGAAAAGCGGGACCAAAATAGCACTCGCTGGTTAACACGCTGCCACAAGACAGATGCGCTGACAGCAGCTACCTTTGGAGAGGAATTCTGAAACATAGATGGAGAAATCAATTACCGTATTAACTCAAATCTAATGCGCTATTGAATCTAAGGCGCACCCTATACTTATAATAAAAAAATACAACATTTACTCATATCTAATTAACTATCAAATCTAACGTGCACCCTGATTTTGGAGACTAAATTCGGCTGGAAAAGGTGAGCGTTAGATTTGAGTAAATACAGTATTTTAACGTTGCCGTTCACTCTGTGATGCCCCATTGATCTATTGAAGATCTGTAGCAGTCTTGATCTCTAAATCAAGCCTCCATGGTCAGTAGCGCTGTACCTCCAAGGACCATGTAGTGGTGGCTTGCACCACTGGAGAGGATTATTTTCATCCGGTGGCTTCCAAGAGCACCAGGATGGCCACAGTGGGAGGCCGTCTGATCCGGCAGTGCTGTTCTTGTCCATCTTCAGTTGAAGGCACAGCCCCTCAGTTCCTGCCCTATGGTGACCCCCTTGTTTGTCTGGGCAGGATCTTTCCGTTCCACCTCCCTCTCTCTCATGCAAAGAACGGATTCCTCCAGGCCGGGAGGGTTGCCAGCAATCATTCCTGGAACAGGGGAAGAGAGCAAGGCTGGGGTATCTGGGAGAAGCCACATCAGAGACCCCCCTTGGAGCATGTGTGCATGCGCTTGTGGGGGGGAAGTTGAGGCAGGAAGGCCCACATCGTTCCAAGGCTGAGCCACATCAAAGGCAAACACTATCAGGAATCCAAAAGGGTCCAGGGGTCCAGGTGACTTGTAAAAGCTGACTCCGAAGAAGCTGGCCCCGTGGAGTACGCATGATGCATCCGTCCAAGGAGTCATTACAATTTCCTGCCCAGCTCATTGCTTCACCGATCCACACCCACTGCAGGGCTCCCTGGTCTCGGGGCATAACCTGGGCAGCCTGGCATGCAACTTCTCCTGCCTCAAACCACTAGACCCTACTGTCCTCAATTTTATACGGCATTAGCTCACATGGCAGCGCTGTCTGGCTCTTCAAGATCTCAGGCTTTGGCATGCACTCCCCAAGAAAGTAAGCTTCACCCTTCATCCAAACACAGCTTGAACCCAGAGCCCTTGGACTTGGCCACGGCTCCTCACCACTAAATAAAATATATCGGAGTGAGGATTTTTAAGAGCCAACAGAGCCACTCTCAAGTCTTGCAGACACTCAAGTGCTCGTAGGAATGGGGGGGCCTGGATTGTTGTGCCCCCCTGTTGGACACAGCTGGCACGCCTATTACATGTCATGTAATGTGCCCTGTTGGGCACAGCTGGCATGCCTATTACATAGGCACCCTGTGGAAGGGATATTCTCAATTCCCTGGTTCTGTAGCTGCCGGGCTATGGAAATCACCGCGTTGAAAGTCCGCCAGCATCACGCAACCACATGCTCGCGCTCATGGACCCGTGCGCACATGCCTGCCAAGGTCTCACTTGCTTTGTTTAGAATAGCTGAGATTCTTGGTGTGCTGAACACACCGTTCCTCAAAGGGTGTGTGTACGAGTGAGCGAGAGAATATCTTGGGGCAGGGATCTCACAGGCACAATTAGGTTGGCTTGGTTGATGCGCACATTCCATACGACTCGATTCCCTTTGCGGGATGGCTAGCTGTGGGTGCTTTACTAGTGAAGGAAAGGCACTCTCCACATGCTCTGAGGACCTCAGGAATTTCATCTTCCATACTGGTGCCAAGTCCAGGTACCAGTACAATGTACTGACTCATCTTAAACCCTGCATAGGGTGCATCAGCCACCAGATATCCAGAAACCTGTGCTTGTTGAGACCACTTACTTGCTGCTATTAAATATTAAATATCTAGACAGATAAATATCTAAATATTTTTAATAACAAAAAGAATCTAAATTATGTGCCCAGAAGAGATTAAGGGCAAAATCCAGAGTAACTTCAGGGAGTCCTTGCTCTGACGTAAGAAAAACTTACTCTGGATTCCAATATGAATTTCCCATAGGTTTTCACTAGGTGGTGCCGTACCTACGTTGACGTAAATGTCACTTACGTGCTCCCATAGTTACTCTGGATTTGGGGGTAATTCTGCAATCCATAACATATAGTTATGGATTTCATAACATAACATAAACCATCCATATAGTGCATCTTCGCCTATACCTGGCGTGTCAATCTCGTTTCACATCACGGGCCGAATAGCATTCAGGGTCAGAAGTGACATCATTAAGCAGAAAGTGACATCATTGAGCAGGTGATGCCCCCAAATAAGCACTTTTTTTCCTCCCCTCGAAGTTCCTGAGCTGAAAACACATAAACCTTGATTGTATTTTCAAGATATGGTTGAGCCCAGTTAACACATGGACCTCCCTGGGTATGCACCTTCTCGATGATGTTTGGGGTGTTTGGGAAAAGATGGGGTGCCGGGGCAGCTATATGGAGCGGCACCATTTGCTAAGGCACATGTTTGACCCAGCGTGGAATATTTTGGCAGAGGAATGAAAAGACGGATTAAATCCTTCCTTGGTGATCAGCGATTTGAGGGGTTCAACCACACCAAGGACAGATCCCCCCACTTCTCTCCATCATGTTTCCAACAACCCCAAATAAACTCCAGCCTCTTGACTGTTTATACAGCTGAGGATCAGGGCCCACTCATTGAGGAGTGACTCACAGGTGGGGGCTCAGTCGGTAGAGTTCGGGGCTGGGCAGTTTTGGAGATGGGGCAGGTGACTCAGGGCCTACAGTGTAATTTCGGGCCGCGGAGAGGTATCATTAAAACAGCCTACGGTGGATCAAAATAACCCCGGGCCCTCTCTGACCTTGTGCCAACAACACAGCAGGGTCTAAACAAAAACAGGCACACTGATGGGCTAGGAAACATTGGCCTTGAAGAACCCACTAATTTAATCCCACAACCTGATATCATTAGTAATCTACCCAGTGGCATAGCAAGAGGGGGTGCGGAGCAGTCAGTCTTGGAGGGAGCCTCACCCCTTTCAGAGCCATTCCAGCCCAGGGTGCAAAAGGGAGCCACTGACTGCTCCGCACCCCCTCTAGCTATGCCACTGGAACTACATTCCCAAATCATTATAAAATTTGATGAGATAAACACATGTGAACTTGTTGGGAAAAGTACTACCGCACCCACTTGAATCGAATGCAGCACCAAATCTAATGCGCACCCTATACTTATCATCAAAACACCATATTTACTCAAATCATATTAATCGTCAAATCTAATGCACACCCTACACTCATAATAAAAATACTGTATTTATTCAAATCTAATTAATCATTAAATCTAATGCACACCCTACACTCATAATAAAAATACTGTATTTACTCACATCTAATTAATCATCAAATCTAATGCGCACCCTACACTCATAATAAAAATACTGTATTTATTCAAATCTAATTAATCATCAAATCTAATGCACACCCTACGCTCATAATAAAAATACTGTATTTATTCAAATCTAATTAATCGTCAAATCTAATGCGCACCCTACGCTCATAATCAAAACACTGTATTTATTCAAATCTAATTAATCGTCAAATCTAATGCGCACCCTACGCTCATAATCAAAACACTGTATTTACTCACATCTAATTAATCGTCAAATCTAATGCGCACCCTACGCTCATAATCAAAACACTGCATTTACTCACATCTAATTAATCGTCAAATCTAATGCGCACCCTACGCTCATAATCAAAACACTGCATTTACTCACATCTAATTAATCGTCAAATCTAATGCGCACCCTACGCTCATAATCAAAACACTGCATTTACTCACATCTAATTAATCGTCAAATCTAATGCGCACCCTACGCTCATAATCAAAACACTGCATTTACTCACATCTAATTAATCGTCAAATCTAATGCGCACCCTACGCTCATAATCAAAACACTGCATTTACTCACATCTAATTAATCGTCAAATCTAATGCGCACCCAACGCTCATAATCAAAATACTGTATTTATTCAAATCTAATTAATCGTCAAATCTAATGCGCACCCTGAGTTTGGAGACTGAACTTGGCTGGAAAAGGTGAGCGTTAGACCCAAGTAAATGCAGTATACCTAATTTTTTTAAAACCCCAAACAAATTATTATCCTAATTATTCAAAGTTCACGCCTAGGGTATCTGGATCCAGCATGAATGACGACAACCCTCGCCAGTTGGCAGTGAGTGTTACTGTCTCGGGCTTTGATCCTCGGCGCACAAAAAAGCGTCCTTTGGGAAAAGTTTTTGGTTCTCGGGAAGCTTCCCAAAGCCAAACCAGCCTCCCACAAGCTCCCGGGAAAAAGGGCCGAGGGCGACGAGCAGAGAAAAACAAACAGTTGTGTCAAACCGCAAGCGTCTTCCAGCCCAACTGCACCCTGCAATCTTCCCAGCTGTGACCTCAGCGCGCTAGAAACTTCTCCCCCTCCAAGTCCAGCATCATCAGTACAGTAGATCTCATGGAGACAGGCCACCCTGGGAGGAGGTTGCCATTGCCACCCCTTTTGACGAGGATTCTGCACCCCTATTTAAGCCTCACCTTTGGGACATGTGCGTTCCACAGTTTTCTGGTTGCCGATCTAATTAGTGATCTACCCAGTGGCATAGCTAGAGGGGGTGCGGAGCAGTCAGTCTTGAAGGGAGCCTCACCCCTTCGGAGCTGTTCCAGCCGGGGGTGCAAAACAGAGCCAAATTCTAATTGCAGAATTCCAGAGTGGGTGCAGAAATCCAGAGAATTTCTTTCCTCCAAACAAGTTTCTAGTCCTCAGTGTTGTAATCCTCATGCACTTTTGGGGGGCAGATTCATACCGGGACCCCCTTCTGAGAATGACAATCTGTCCAGAATACCCCTGAACATCAACCTGAATGTTAATGTCATGATCAGGCATGATATCAAACAACAGCGTCACTATGGCTGCAATCCTAAAAACACTTTCCTGGGAGTAAAACCCAGTTAACACAATAGGGCTTACTTTTGAGTAGACATGGTTAGGACTGTGCTCTTTGTGACATCAAAGTGATGCCAGATCTCCTCCATGACTACTTGGAAAAGTCCCACTGTGTTCAATAAAGTTATCATGACCAGCCATAATAATCATGATCAGGCATCACTATGTGACATCAAAGTGATGCCAGAACTCCTCCATGTGTACTCAGAAAAGTCCCATTGTGTTCAATGAGACTTACTTCCAAGAAAGTATAGATTGCAGACTGAGTGCCCCATTCTAAGTGGTGGTGCCCAGTTTTTTGTGACCTCCCCCCCTCCTCGGAGCCACAACCTCCGTTTTGGGAACCCATAAGAATCAGAAGCTATGGGGGTTCTCATATGGAACCTGTCAAAAAAGTATGGATTGCAGGCTGAGTGCCCCATTCTAAGATGATGGCGCCCAGTTTTCGGTGATCTCTGTTAAGTTGTGATCCCTTCTTTGGGAACCCTTAAGAATCAGAGCTATGGGTTCTCATATGAGAACCTGTCAAAAAAGTATGGATTGCAGGCTGAGTGCCCCATTCCAAGATGGTGGCGCCCAGTTTTCAGTGATCCCCCCGTTAAGTCGTGATTCCTTAAGAATCAGAGCTATGGGGGTTCTCATATGAGAACCTGTCAAAAAAGTATGGATTGCAGGCTGAGTGCCCCATTCCAAGATGGTGGCACCCAGTTTTCAGTGATCCCCCCGTTAAGTCGTGATTCCTTAAGAATCAGAGCTATGGGTTCTCATATGAGAACCTGTCAAAAAAGTATGGATTGCAGGCTGAGTGCCCCATTCCAAGATGGTGGCACCCAGTTTTCAGTGATCCCCCCGTTAAGTCGTGATCCCTTAAGAATCAGAGCTATGGGTTCTCATATGAGAACCTGTCAAAAAAGTATGGATTGTGGGCTGAGTGCCCCATTCCAAGATGGTGGCGCCCAGTTTTTGGTGATCCCCCCGTTAAGTTGTGATCCCTTAAGAATCAGAGCTATGGGTTCTCATATGAGAACCTGTCAAAAAAGTATGGATTGCAGGCGGAGTGCCCCATTCCAAGATGGTGGTGCCCAGTTTTCAGTGATCCCCCATTAAGTCGTGATCCCTTAAGAATCAGAGCTATGGGTTCTCATATGAGAACCTGTGAAAAAAGTATGGATTGCAGGCTGAGTGCCCCATTCCAAGATGGTGGCGCCCAGTTTTCGGTGATCCCCGTTAAGTCGTGATCCCTGCTTTGGGAACCCTTAAGAATCAGAGCTATGGGTTCTCATATGAGAACCTGTCAAAAAAGTATGGATTACAGGCTGAGTGCCCTATTCCAAGATGGTGCCCAGTTTTTTGTGACACCCCCTCCCCCAGAAGTCGCAACCCCCATTTTGAGAATCCATAAGAATCAGAGCTATGGGTTCTTAAATGAGAACCTATGGAAACCAGAGCTAGGGGCAAGGTGCACCCATTTAATCCTCACCATAAAGCCTGGGTTGAAAGATCTCAGTCATGTGCATGGGCCACTTGACGTGTGTGCAGGGAAAAACATATGTCTGGCAGGAGTGCGGCGTGTAGTTACAGCGGTGCAGGCTTGCCTCTGCGCATGAATCATGGTAAAGAACCAACCGTGCTTTTGAATTTGGAGTTTCTCAAGTGGTGGGCGGGAGAAGGAAGAGCCCGAAGGTCTCTACACTGCCCTTCTTGGGTCTTTGATGCAGGGAAAGATTCCAAGCCTTGGGGGTTCTTCTCTCCCGGGATCCAGACAGCATCCTGTTTTGAAGCACTTCAAACAGGCCTCAATACGGCAGGTTCAAAATGGACCCAGCGGCATGTCGAGGGCGGATGGCAGCCTGGCAACACCCCATGACTCATCGATGGGGTTCCCCTCAGGTCTCCCCAGCTCTCTGTCTAGAGGGAACATGGCACGGGACCAAGGAATGAGCTGGCGATGGCCCTCGCATTGCACCCAAGGGCAACGGGATAAGGCTGGGTGTAAGGCACTTGCGGAGCTTAGTCCCGGCTTGCCAAGATAAAGTCGACCCAGAGCTCGTGGAATCCGCAGCAGAGCAACTGACTGGCAGGCGGAAGTTGGCGTGAGCAACGATCCATTGGAATGCCAGCCAAAATACCAGGCCTGTTAGATACCAGCCATCCGAAGTTATGTGTTTTTCTTCACATCAACGCACATGCTCTGATCCCGGAAGCTCAAAGGGCCCGGAAGCCCCTGCTCTGTGGACCAGGATGTCAACAAATGAACCCGCAGAAAGGCACAGGGGAAATCCCCCAATGATTAAGGTGATGATCCGCAGCCGCTGACAAGCCTTGGCCTGCTTCTGGGATCGGCCACATAAGAAATTTCTTTGTAGGGCAAGCAAATCTAGGATCAGGGTAGGTAGCACTGACTGAACTAGCTTCCCAGTCCTGAGCTCCCGACTATGCCCTATGAAGTCCCCCTCAATTGGGACATAGGGATGCTCTGGACAATCACATCTGCCTAGATGAGTGATTTTCAAACACTGTGCCGTGGCACACTGATGTGCCATAGATGGTCCACAGGTGTGTCATGGGATTTTGGAGAGAGTCATTTATTAATAAGGCAATTGGGAGATTTGAGCCCTTCTTGCAGCATGGTTTGCTTTGCCAATGGTCAAAAACTGAGGATGTGCCTTGACCTTTTTAGTGCTTTGTCAGTGCGCCATGAGTTTAAAAAGGTTGAAAATCACCCTGCTAGATATTCTGGCATGTGGTAGATGACGCCAGGTTGATGATGTGACTGCTCTAAGCATCCCTGTCCTCCAAATGAGGACTTCACACAGTGCCCGAGTGGAACACTCTGATGCAGTCTGGATGGGGACCGCATTCTCGACCGCATGCAGCGGTCGCTCTTTGAGCATCCCTGTAGCGCTCACTGAGCATCACTTGCAGCCAAGTTGATTTCATCAACAAATTCACACTTCTGGTTCCAAACAGAGTGCAGTGCTTGGAGAGAGAAGCCTGTATGCGCCAACCTACTCCGACTTCTACAGCACGGCTGATTCACACCCGCCGCGCATGCCTCTTTTGACGTCAGATCTCCCGATGACTTGCAGCTAAACCCATGAGTCGCCTCTGGCGTGTTACCTGTTACCTGTTGTGGCTCATCCACACCGATGTGTTTATACTTGGAAGCCGTCACTCAACAGGTCAGATTCAGAGCAAGGCGCTGGGACACGGTTGTGGGACTGACTCAAAGCTGCCGTGTACCCCGTGGGAAACCGACGGCACAGAATCCATCCAGGATCTGACCCCCCCCCCCCAAGCTGACAAACACCTGTCTGTACGTAGTTCTTGATCCTCTGTCACAGCTAGCAAAAAATGCAATAAAAGTGTGCAAATCAAACCCTTGGTTTGCACTTAATTTATACTCAACGCAGAATCCAGCTTTTGAAGATAAAGTGGCAGAACGAGGCAGTTGCCAAAACGCCCCACCCTGGGCCGCTTGCTTTAGGAGTATAATTAAGCCACACCAATGTTTCCCTTTGCGCAAAATAGTGTGGCCCCGAGGCAGGTTGGCAGGGCATGCGCACCGCGCCAAACGTGCTACAGGAATTCTCCTTTGGAGACACGACAGACAAAAATGGTATACATACTTTGCATTCAACCACACACACAGAACGTCAGTAAAGCTACCACCGAGACAACCTGACACTGGTGCCAAAGAGGCAAGGCGGGTCGGTACCAGCAACAACCAGGCTGCTTGCCAGTTTCTCCCTTGGCATAAGATCTGCTCTGTCTCGGATCCCAGGAAACAGTGGAGAAGAGCACGTTCCTGATCCGGACACAGTGGGGGTCAGGCCTTGAGTGTCAGGATGGTGTCGTTGGTTTGGGATTTGGACTTGGACCTGGAAGATTTAGAGCACAATCCTAACCATGTCTACTCAAAAGTAATTTTGTGTACTCTACTCTACCCATTGTGTACACTACTCTACCCATTGTGTTCAATGGGTCTTACTCCCAGGAAAGTGTCTTTAAGATTGCAGCCTCCGGTTCATGCTTGCCCATGAAGCTTCCTTGGTGACCTTGGCTGAACTGATTTACGGTTGTGCAGTTAGTTTTTGTGTGTCTACTCCAGTGGTGGGATTCAAATAAATTAACAACAGGTTCTATGTCCTAATAACCTAAATGAACAACAGGTTCTATGTCCCATTAGTAACCGGTTCTCCGAACCAGGCGCTCACTAACAAAGGGTTGTATAGAACCTATGAGAACCCCCTGAAGCCCGCCACTGGGACTCTTCTCTTGTATATTTGGGGTACCAGCACCATCCATCCATCCATCCATCCATTTATTTATGATTAGATTTGTAATCTGCCTTTCTCCCCTAAGACCACCCAAGGTGGCATTTCTTTTTAGGTGCTAGTTAAGATAAGCTACTTACAATGTCGAGGCTGTGATTAACGGCCATTGCGCCGTTTTAGACTGTGCTACATGATTTGCATGCAATTTTTTCAAAACAATGTGCTTTAAAGTGATCCGATAGTTGCGTTGAGATCTGAAAAGGCAAGATATAAATCTTTTTGACAAATAAATAAATTCAGTGCCATATTTTTCCTTTCTGTGTAAGAGGATGACTGCGACAGAGAGGGAGGGAGAGGGATGCACTCATAATTCATCCACCATAAACCTATTTATTTTCTTTGTGCACAGATTGATTTATCTGAATTACTACTGAATTACTACTACTACGGATTACTACATTTGACAATGCAAATTTCTGGCTCTGCATTAAGGTCCTCGTTGCGGATTTTTTTTCTGGGCAATTTCAGCTGCGGCTGCAATCCCAAAAACACTTTCCTGGGAGTAAGCCCCATTGAATGTAATAGGACTTACTCACTTGTTTACTTATTTTATTAGATTTGTACTCCGCCTTTCTCCCTGAAGGATGGAACAGCAGCTGGTTTCCAGAGGTCCACCATCCAATCCCTGGTGGGACCTCCAGGTAAGGCCAGTGGTGGTCTTCAGGGGGTTCTCATAGGTTCTATACAACGCTTTGCTAATGAGCACCTGGATCTGAGAACTGGTTACTAATGGGACTTAGAACCTGTTGTTAATTGAGGTTATTAGGACGTAGAACCTGTTGTTACCACTGGGTAAGGCCCTGCTCCAAAACAGCAACTTGGACAGCAACTGCCTGAGGCTTTTCAAGGGTCTGTCCTCACTCTAGGGCTGCATCAAATATTCACATCCTAAAAACACCTTGCTATGCTAGCTCTCAAAGCAAGGAAAATTCAGGGAAAATGCAAATGTTTTACATGCAAAATGCAATGTTTGCATGTGGTACATGCATATGGTACATGCAATGTTTGCATGTGGTACATGCATATGGTACATGCAATGTTTGCATGTTATGTGTGTGGTACACACCTTGGAAGATAGAACCACTTCAGGATCTAGAAGGATAATTTTTAATGTTTAAAAACCAGATTTTTCTGCAAGTGGAAAGCTAGCAAATCACCGATGATTTCTAGACTGGCCTTCTCTGCAGTGTAT
This sequence comes from Cryptoblepharus egeriae, assembly GCA_030015325.1. Lineage (NCBI taxonomy): Eukaryota > Metazoa > Chordata > Lepidosauria > Squamata > Scincidae > Cryptoblepharus > Cryptoblepharus egeriae. The sequence continues at coordinate 1,417,408 of JAREYC010000014.1, forward strand.
GAGATCTACTACTAGTAGTAACTAACTTTCTGGGAGCAGAGAGCTTCTCTTTTCATATGGTGGTGCATTTGATCATGCTAATTCCACGACCATTGCCATTCCATTCTGAAAGCACATAGGAATGCACCGGGTACTCCCGCTGCCCACCCCATCCATGGTGCTTGAACAGTGGAAGAGCCACATCGTGGCAGCTCCAGGAGTTGCAACTCCTCCATGTGTTGGGAATCCCATCCTTTTCCTGCCTAAGATGTTCCACAGCCAAGCCATAACTCATCCCTGCCAGAGTGGGCAGAAACATCAGAGGCGAGCATCCTTTAAAAAATAGTCCCATAAACTACTGCCAAAGAGGAAGGCGGGAGGGGGAACACAGCCAGAATTTCAATGGAAATCCCCACACTGGAGGTGGAGGTGAGTCAGGCAGGGGGGGACACACAATGATGAACACTGTGGAAGAGGGCAGGCTTGAGGACAACGTGGAGGACAGTGAGAGCCAGAACAGTATGACGGTTCAGGAGCTGGATCCAGAGCTGAGATCCAGGTTCAGATCCTGCTCAGCCTGGTATCTTTGTGCCAGTTGCTCTCAGCCTAACCTTCATCACAGGGTTGTTGTGGGACAAAAGGAGAGGAGGAACTAGGGACAAAACCCTCCTTGAAGGAAGGACAGAACAAGTGTGAAAACTAAATACAGATTTGGGTGGGTTGGGGAACATAATCCATTTAGCATTTTAACCATTTAGCATTTTAATCCATTTAGCATTTAACCATTTAGGATAATTTAAGCATCCACCCCTTCTCTTTCCTCCTGATCTGACCCTCCTCTTGCCATCTTAGGCCAAAATCCAGAGTAACTACGGGGAGTCCTTGCTCCGGTGTAAGAACAACTTATTCTGGATTCCAATTTGAATTTCCCATAGGTTTTCACTAGGTGGTACAGTAACTATGGGTGCACCTAAAGTCTCTTACGTGCTCCTGTAGTTACTCTGGATTTGTGGGTCAGCCTTCCTCCCGTTCCAAGAAAATCCATCCATCCGTCCATCCATCCAACAACAGTATTTACCGAGAAAAATCAATAAATCAGTTTATTGCTGCAAATGTTTTTCTGCCTTCTCTTGCCAGGCAGAAGAAAACTCGGTAAGGATTTGAATCCTCCGGAGAGCTAGAGGAATTTCTCCCCCCCCCCCAGCATTGTATGAAGCTCTGATCCCCCACCCCTCCTTCTGTCTCTGTGCCCCCCTGTGAAATTATTTTACTATGTAAAATATATTTCTGTTTTCCCGACTTCTATGTGAAATTATTTATCTCAGCCAAACTGACCTTTCATTTTGCACCTGCGCTGTGGGTCAATATCCTTTATTCCTAACATCTTTCATGCCAGCGGCTGGCACAGCCCTGCAAAGACATGCCATGACATCACAGCAGCACAAGAACCACCTCGTTTTCTTACCGAACATAAGGAGCCATCCTCACAATCCAAGATCTATCGCCAGTAATACGCCATCCCCAGGGTGACCCCATGTCCTCTTTTTCCAGGACATATCCTGCATTTTAGCCTTGTGTCCCAGGGGAACAAAAATCTCCGTTTTCTTGGGAGCAGCCTTCTTATGATTCATAAATTATACGTAATAAATTACAGTGGTGCCTCACATAAAGAGCTTAATGCGTTCCGGAGGCCTGCTCTTTGTGAAACGCTCTTTAAGTGAAATGGATTTTCCCATAGGAAATAATGGAAACTCAGCCGATTGGTTCCACAACCCCCAAAATATTCATATAAAAATATTAACTGGTTGTAAAAATGATGACAAAACACTGGGATTGAATTCAAAACATGCATTCAATGTGCATGATCCTATGAAGTCTACTCAGGCTACAATCCTAAAGACACTTTCTTTAACACAATGGGGCTTACTTCAGGGTAGACATGGTTAAGAGACTGTAATCAAAGACACTTTCCTGGGAGGCTTACCTGGGCTGCTGCTGGAGGTTCATGGTGGTTGATGGGGGCACTTGGGGGCAGTTAGGGGCAACTGCCCCCAAGTTGGGGGCAGTTAGAGGCAGCAGCGCTGGCTGGCAGCCCTTTTAAAGAGCCTCCGCGCAGAGCGTCAGGGCTGCATAGCATGCGTGCCCATAGCACGCTTGTTTGTTAAGTGAAGCGGAACTTGTTATGTGAAGCAAGATTTCTTGAAAATTTACTTATTATGTGAAACGCTTGTTATGTGAGGCACTTGTTATGAGAGGTACCACTGAAGTTTAATATTAGTTTTAAATTTTTAATAACAGTTTTAATAACAGTAATAACAGAGGGGTCCTACTCATGGTTTACTTAGGATTTGTCGCCCTCTGCTGGCTACTGACAATTCAGGTTGCCATTATGAATGGTGGAGATTCTATGATTTGGTGTGTAAAAAGGGAAAGTGCTAGCAACTTGTAGGGTCTCTTCTCCTCTTGGATGGGGCAACAGAACCCCAAAAGACCTAACCTGTCATCACAAGCTGACAGCACATCTTTAAGACACGGTCTGGAATTCTCTGCAATACCTGGTGGGGGTAGGATTGTATTTGGCTACAACTTATTAGAGAAAAGTATTTTAAGATACACACGCGAAGAAAGTGATTTAGCACAATCCTAACCATGTCTACTCAAAAGTAAGCCACATTGTGTTCAATGGGCCTTACTCTCAGGAAAGTGTCTTTAGGATTGCAGCATTACTTCTATACAAAAAGTCCTGCCTCTCCTTCTCAATCTGAAAACAGCATCGAAGGACGCCGGACTCCAGGATCCAAAGACACCAAGGTCTTGGTGTTCTGATCAAAGGAACATAAACTATCATATGTACTCGAATCTAATGTGCACCATATATTTACAAGCAAAATAACGTATTTACTCTAATCTAATTAACCATTAAATCTAATGCGCACCCAGTGATGGGCCCAGCCTCCCCAAAGATCCGGTTCGCTGGAAGTTCGGGGGCTGGGCCGAGGTCGGGGGTGGGGGCTGGGGTCAAGGGACAGGGCGAGGGCGGGTCCCAACCATGCTGCACTGCGCATGCGCCAGGCTTGGTGCACGCGCAGTGCGTCTCCTGAAGCCGAGCTGGACACAAGCGTACTCAGTCTCCTGGAGCCGAGCTTCAGGAGACGCGGCGGCCGCTAGTGAACCGGTCCCCGCAGCTCTTGCAGCCGCGGCTCTGACTGGTTCGCCAGTGTCCGCCGTGGGGGAAGAGCTGGTTCAGGTGAGTAGGCCCAAACTGGCATCTGCCCACCTCTGTGTGCACCCTGATTTTGAAGACTAAGGGCAAAATCCAGAGTAACCACGGGGAGTCCTTGCTCCGGTGTAAGAACAACTTACTTTGGATTCCAATATGCACGTAAAGTCTCTTTTATGCTCCCGTAGTTACTCTGCATATGGGGGTAAATTCAGCTGGAAAACATGAGCGTTAGATTCAAAGAAATACTGTATATTAGCTGCCCATTGAACAGGTGATGGGGCCATCTGTTTAAGCCTCTCTAGTTTGCACACCCCCAATCTCCTGGGTCCCTGTTGCACTCACTACAGAGAGGCCGAGACTATAATCCAGAGTAATGACGGGAGCTATTAGAGCAATGTAGTTACGGTGCCACCTATGGGAATCCTAAGGGAAATGCATAGAGCAATCCAGAGCAAGTGCCTCTTATGTCTTCCTGTAGTTACTCTGGATTGTAGGATAAATTTGGCTGGAAAAGGTGAGCATTAGATTCAAGGAAATACTGTATTTTAAAAAACCCCTTTTGGTTTCAAACAACACCCGCATCGAACCACACCAATTATCACTCCAAAAGATTATTTATTTACAACCTCCAAACCACTGCTGCAAGTCAGAGAGCGGCAACACCCCAACCCTGGTTACTTCCAGCCTCAGTGCTGGGACCCATGGATGAGAGGGGGAAAATAAAGTCAGGAAAGTGATTCCATCCTACTTCTGAGGAGGCCTTTTCTTCTGGAAGCTGGGAGGTGCATCACCCAGATTTCAGCACTTCAGATCTGCGCATAGACATCCAGTCCCTGGAGAGCAATGTTCCCTTCTTCAGGGCAACATGGGAAGGGGTTCTTGTGGGATCACTGAGGGCACAATAGAGCAGCAACCTCCAATACTCTTGGACTGCAACAATTTTTCTTTAAAACACATAGTATAGCTGAGTGTGCTGCCAACAGGATGTGTGCTTGTGGGGACGGGAGGTCAAATGTTCTCCTGATGGACCGTCCAGTGTCCATTGTGACTTGCCTAGATCTCAACTTGCAGACCCCTCTACTCCTCGTCCATGGCATCTGCGTCTTCTGGATCTTCTCCGTCAAAGTAGCGCTCTTCCTCGTCCCGTGACACAATGTCCAGATTGTCAAAGTCGGGGTTCTCGTCCACCTCGCTGTGATGGGGAAGAAGAGAGGGACCACAGGGAGGGGGTTACTCCAAGTGCATGTAGACACTTCCTATTCTAGCCAGCTTCAAAACTGTGGAGCTGGTATCAAGGAAGTGGGCAGGAAAGGGGCAAGGGATCTTCCCCAACCCTTTTCCTTGACACCTCCACTTGGTACCTGTAGTTGAAGTCCCTGTCCTTGCCATCCAAAAAGCGCTGGTACATGCGGCTGGTGAACTCCTCCCGCAGCAGTGCCTTCTCCTCCTCATCAAGTGCACACTCCTCCATTTCGGAGTCCAATGCTGTCCCTGGGGAGGGAATGACGCACATGGGGGCATCCTGGTTACTCTTCCAGAGCCAGATATAAGATCCCCTCCTTCTTTGAAGGTTCTTTAGTCCTAATCCTCCCTCTTTAACAGCCTAAACTTACTCCCCCCCCCCCCCCCAGAAACCACACTTCTAACTCAAGCAAAGTACACCCCATTCTTTCCCAGTGGGACCTTGCTGGGATGGTTGCTCCAACATAAAGATTCCCCCTCCCACACACATACACAGTGAACCAACCTTCGGCCTCGTCAACATCGCTGTCGCCTTCTTCATCTTCCTCCCCACATGCCTCCTCCTGCTCCTGCTGGATCTGCAGCCGCCGCTGGATGACCTGCTCCTGGAAGGACTCCAGCAGAACACCCGACAGGGGGCAGGAGGTCTCCAACTTGCAGCTGCCCAGCGCCTGCATCTCCTCGTCACTCAGGTACTGCCCGATGTACTGCTCGTAAAGAAGTGGGTCCCGGCTGCGCATCTGCTCGTCGCTGAAGTACTCCCCGCCTGCAAGGGACGAAGAGGCAAGCCTGTGTCACCAAGGGGGGGGGGGAAGCCAAGCAATTGCAACATTCATATCTGGGCCCCCCAACATATAAGTGTCCATCATTTTCCAACATACACCAAGGAGACACAGCAAGAGAAGTATCTATTCAGGTGGTTCCTTCCCTACATTAACCCACTATAAGCTGTGGCTCTGAATGAACAAAGGAAGGAGCGAACAAAGGAACTAATGAAGGAATGAATAAAGGAATGAACAAACATTCAAGGAATGAACGAGGGGCGAACTAACTAAGGAATGAACGAAGGAGCAAATGTTCAAGGGATGAATGAAGGAACAAAGTAAGGAACAAAGAAATTAACAAAGGAATGAACAAAATATTCATTCAATCCAATATTCAAGATATGAACAGATTACATAATGAGTTCCACAGATTATATGATGAGTGCAGCAAGGAGTTCCACAGATTAAACAACATGCCAAATTTCTCCCTAGTCTGGAAAAGGAAGGGGGAAGAGCACAAGAGAAAATAATAGGCTACAGCTGTTAAAGGAAGGAAGGAAGGAAGGAAGGAAGGAAGGAAGGAGGGAAGGAAGGAAGGAAGGAAGGAAGGAAGGAAGGAAGGAAGGAACTAACTAACTAACTAACTAACTAACTTACTTACTTCTCCTGCCAAGGCACCGCAATCACCTGATAATGCCCCACATACCTCTGATGAGCTGCTGCAGAGCGGCATAGCGCTTGTTCCGTACCCGGGTGTGCTGGGTTTTGACGAGACTGGCTCGGCGCACTTCTGCGCAGTAGAAGTCGGCCTCGTAGCTACCAGAGATGTGGCGAAAACACGGCAGGTGTTCTTCATGCAAGGCCTTTCGAAAGCGCTCCAGGAAGACTAGAGGCTTGGTGTGGTACAGATCCTGCAGGATGGCCAGCTTCTCCGCAGGGGTGAAATCTGGCTCGTCCTTCTGCTGGCTCTTGACCGCCAAGTGGCTGTTTGCCACGGCATGGAACATGGCGAGCAGAGCGGGGTCGCTGTCTTCTGGCTTGCCGCTATTCCAGTGGGATTGTTCGGCGTCAAAGGCCCCGTCGCCATTTGTGGTACTGCCTTTGATAGCCGTGGGCCTCTGTTTCCCACTGATCTGGTGATAGGCGGCTCTGCTCATGTTGCCGGAAGGCTCAGTTCCAGTCTCTATTTCACCCCAATAGGATGGGAAGGAGGAAGAATCAACGGATCCCGACTTCTCAGCCAAATGATCTTGTGGCTGCTGCTCCATCCGACGAGATACTCCACTCTTTCTATCCCCATCGCAACTGGGTGGTTCTGGAAGCCTTGACAATACTTCTCCCCATAGAGGCTGGCTCTGTGGGGAGCTGTTTGCTGCCCCACATGGGTCTAGATCATCTAGTTTCTGTTCATCGCCTTGGAAGGTGGTCTCAGGAGGGCAATCTCTGGCAGCTGGAAGTCCCACCACCTTTTCTGCAGAAGGAAGGATCTTCACAGTTTCAGTTCTGTCTGGAGGGTGGCCTTCCGGGGTGTCTGCGGAGGGGGGGCTGGCTGGTTTGCCGTGTTCCGGGTCCCTCGGAGAGTCAGCACCTGAAAGGACAGAAGATACTCTTTGTACTGCAGGTCATACAGCCAACGTAACATCCTTCAGCAAGGAGTTCCACAGATTATATAACGAGTGCAGCAAGGAGTTCCACAGATTACACAACATGCTGAATTTCTCCCTGGTCTGGAAAAAGAAAAGGGGAAGAGCACAAGAGAAAATAATAGGCTAGAGCTGTTCCCCCCATTTCAGATGTCAACAACCTAGCCTGTGGTAAGGAGTTCCACAGACTACCTATATCTACTCAAAACTAATGTGTCATCAAATCTAATGTGTATCCCAATTTTAAAAGGCTTAATATAACAAAAAACAACAACAACAACAATAATAGGATCTGCCATCTTGGAATCTGGTACTGGGCATTCCTGTAAGCCCCATTGAATTACTTCTGAGTAGACATGGAGCTCTGGTATCACAGTGATGGCACATCCCAGTACGTTTGACAGAGGATGCCAGGATGAAAGGCCCAAATGCCACTGCCCTAGATTGAAATGCCACACCCCTAGATTGGGGCTGTGGGTGGCATGAGTGGTTAAGTCGCTGTGCCTGTTAACCAGCAGGCCAGGGTTTGATTCCCGGGTCGGCCCCACAAGACAGGGTGAGCTCCTGTCCTGAGCCCAGCTCTGCGATGCCAGCTGGATCCAATCGTATTGGCTCTGCCTTTCCATTGGACTAATTCAGTGGCGTGGAGAGGGGGGATTTGCTGCTTGGGTAACAGCCTATCCTCCATAACAATCTAACCCAGGCTTTCGTGCTTCGCATGCAGCGTATGCAGCGCCAAGCATGATACCATAGTCTTCCAAGACTGACAGAGGCCTGCTTTAGATTGAAAGAGGAATGGGGCAGAGCAGAAAACAAAGTGGTAAGCTAGTGGTAAGAGCTGTACTCCCAGTTCACATGCTGCTGCCACCACATCCTTTGGCAAAGAGTTCCGCAGGTTAATTCCATGCTGAGTACAGGAACATGCCAAAGACTGTCTACAATGGAAAAGGAGGGGGGAGAGAGCAGAAGTAGGAGCCTAGAGGTGTGCCCCCCCCCAAGACATTCATATACCACCAGCAGATCCTGTAGCAAGGAGTTCCACAGGCTGACTCCATGCTGAGTACAGGAACATGCCAAAGACTGTCTACAATGGAAAAGGAGGGGGGAGAGAGCAGAAGTAGGAGCCTAGAGGTGTGCCCCCCCCAAGACATTCATATACCACCAGCAGATCCTGTAGCAAGGAGTTCCACAGGCTGACTCCATGCTGAGTACAGGAACATGCCAAAGACTGTCTACAATGGAAAAGGAGGGGGGAGAGAGCAGAAGTAGGAGCCTAGAGGTGTGCCCCCCCCCCCAAGACATTCATATACCACCAGCAGATCCTGTAGCAAGGAGTTCCACAGGCTGACTCCATGCTGAGTACAGGAACATGCCAAAGACTGTCTACAATGGAAAAGGAGGGGGGAGAGAGCAGAAGTAGGAGCCTAGAGGTGTGCCCCCCCCCCAAGACATTCATATACCACCAGCAGATCCTGTAGCAAGGAGTTCCACAGGCTGACTCCATGCTGAGTACAGGAACATGCCAAAGACTGTCTACAATGGAAAAGGAGGGGGGAGAGAGCAGAAGTAGGAGCCTAGAGGTGTGCCCCCCCCCCAAGACATTCATATACCACCAGCAGATCCTGTAGCAAGGAGTTCCACAGGCTGACTCCATGCTGAGTACAGGAACATGCCAAAGACTGTCTACAATGGAAAAGGAGGGGGGAGAGAGCAGAAGTAGGAGCCTAGAGGTGTGCCCCCCCCCCCAAGACATTCATATACCACCAGCAGGTCCTGTGGCAAGGAGTTCCACAGGCTGACTCCATGCTGAGTACAGGAACCCCCATGTCCTTCTAGTCTCCAGGCAGAGCAGAAGAGAAAGGGGGGACTGGAGCTGTTCCCCCCAGTTCTAAAAGAAGGAGGAGTTTTGGCGACTGGTTTCCAGAAAGAGGGGACCCATTTCAGTGTAACACCCTCGCCGAAACAGACCTGCCGGAGGAGCGGGGCAGTCAGTGGGCGGCAGCAGGTCCGGGGGGTCGCCCCCTCCTGCCTCCATGGCAAGGAGGACACGGAGATTATGTGGGAAACGCAGCGACCCGGACAAAGCGACTCGTGCACACTTCCGGTCTCCGCGGTGCACCGAGAATAACTTCCGCCCTGCAATGCGAACCCAAACACTTTGGTTCCGGGAACATTTCAGGAAGGTTGTAGGAATCTCTGGGAGGGGCCCTTTTTGAGGCTTGCACAAGGGAAGGACTCTTTGAAGGGGAGGAGGGAGACCCCCCAAGGGACTTCAGCAGCAAATGCTGTTCCTATGTGATTTAACCTGTGGAACTCCTTGCCACAGGATGACCTAGATGCCTTTAAAGGGTATTGGACAAATGATGGAGGAAAAGCCCAGTGAGGTTACAAACCATGAGGGGTATGTGCATGCAGTTAACCTGTGGAACTCCTTGCCACAGGATGCGGGGATGGTATCCAACCTAGATGCCTTTTAGAGGGGATTGGACAAAATGATGGAGGAAAAACCCCATTGTAAGTTATGATGGGTATGTGCATGAAGTTAACCTGTGGAACTCCTTGCCACAGGATGCAGGGATGGCATCTGACCTTGATATCTATTATGGCTTGTAACCCATGATGGACCTTTCTTCCATCAGACTGTCCAATCCCCTTTAAAGGTATGTGCCACCTCTTGGTTTTGGGACAAACCTGTCCAAGAGACTCAAAGTCCCAGTAAACCAAGGAGACTTGGAATTAAAGGTCAGATTTGAGAAAGCCACATTTTAAAAGAGCAAGAAGGGAGGAAATTGTTATTCTCTTGCTTCATAATTATATAGTTATGGAAATATCATTAATCTATTATTATTAGTAAGCAGTAGGGAAGGCTTATTGATTAAGGCCACAATCCTAACCATCTCTACTCAAAAGAAAGCACCATTGTGTTCAATCAGTCTTACTCCCAAGGAAGTATCTTTAGGATTGCAGCCTTTGCCCAGTGCACCCTCCCACCATGGAATGATGCCCAGGACTTCATGAAGATCTGGAAAACCCAGGACTTTTGAAAAAAAAAAATTCATGTCGGAAGCACGTACAGTACATGGGCAAAAAATTACAAATAACATTAAATTTAGATGTCATTTGCCCCAAACCTGCCTCCTTTGACAGCAGTTTTCCTTGACAACGTAAGGCTAAGCATTAGAGCACAATCCTAACCATGTCTACTCAAAGCCTCATTGTGTTCAATGGGTCTTACTCCCAGGAAAGTGTCTTTAGGATTGCAGCATTAAACATTTTTCCTTGCCCAGGACTGCCAGTGGTGGGACCTATCCCCCTCCTTCCCCCCTCCCCATCCAGATGGGGTTGTCAGACAGTGCAATCCTAAGCATGTCTACTCAGATGTAGGTCCCATTGTGTTCAATAGGACTTATTCCAGGGAAAGTGGAATAAGACCAGGAGAGTGGATCCATTACTCATCTCTACAGACATCTTCATTCACCCACTATTTCTACCCAAGGGAGCCAAAGTTTTTGTGGATCTGGTCCATCTGTTTTTTTTTTGAGTGATGGAAAACAGCAGCCATCTTGAAGCACAAATGGCTCTGGATTACCGAGGGGAAGATGTATAATATACAGGGATGAAAAAAAACCCTTCTTTATTCCCTGAATTGCCAACAAGAAGTGTGACTAACAAGAGACTGTCTACGTCATATCTCTCCTTTTAGCTCAGCACCACCCCAAAAGCACACAGCAGTTACATTCTTTGCTACAGAACAAGTGAAAGGTGGTGGACTTCTGAGAAAATGTGTATAAGGCTAGCACTTTTAATACACCTTGTAGATTCTGGATATTTGAAGCTGATTTTTATTCATTTGGAAAAAAAAAAAACTATTGTGATCCCTTTAGAGTCTGCAATGAATGGAGCTGCTATTGCTGCTAATGGAGCTGCTATAATGAAAGTTCAGGCCAGTAAGAAGTGGCAGGAGAAGACACTTCAAGGAATGTATTTAAAGTTGATCTTTTTGTTGTTGATAATGGGATGGGGGTGTTAAGGTCCTGCACTTTCAAGATTTTACTATGCACTTCTAGGATGGACATACGGCCGTTTTTAAAAGACAGGCACCACTTCCGGGTAAAGATCTTTTCCCTCAAGTGATGCAGGGAAAAACATGCAAGAAACTAGGCACAAACAGTTAAAGTTCAATATTCACTCTTTTTTTTCCTCCAAATACAAAAAGCTGTTACAATTCAACTCAACAGAAAGCATGTGGAAAGTTACAGAAACTTAGACATCGTATAAAAAGTTACACATTTAAGATCATTCCTCCCTCGCTTTGTTTTCTTCTCTCCCGAATTGAGCAAACAGGAATCGTTACCTTGATGAAAATATTAACAGCTGCTGACCCACGGTAAAAAAAATTTAATCTAAAAAAAATCATAATTACCATAAGACAGCCATCTCTTTTTCCCTCCTGTTTTATAGTTATTTGCAGAAAAGACAAGATAAAACACCTCAAAGACGGGTGACACCAAACGGCAGGAAAAGTTTCCAAAATTTTTAGAATTTATGAGCACTACCAGAGCTGTGTGAGGTGGAGAAGAAGAGAAACCAAGACAGGGTGGTGAATAGTCCTAATGTGGGCCGTTTTGGAACTGGGCGCCCGGCTACTGTACAATGTTGGAGACTAGATGGGATCTTGGCCTACAAAGTACAAGGACGTCTAGCCTTTTTTGAAAGAGAATTTTAAAAAAGGAAACAAAAATATTGTCTTCACAAGGAAAGAGAAAGAAATAATGCAACTTCCTCATGAGGGATGGTACAAAGGGAAGGAAGCATGCCTCTAGCTGTACAGGTAAAAACGCGGCCACCCTCGAGAACTACAGAAACAAGGGTAGAGAGACAAAACTTCCCTCCAGGGCATCCTAAGACAGTCAGAAATGTCACCATCAAGTGGGTACTTGCAAAGGGTGGCACGGACAAGCAGCTCTAAGGACGACCCAGAGCTATCACTGAGTACTGGAACCCCCCTGTGAGGTGCCCGTGTAGCTCCCGTAGTCATAGTTCCCGTAGTACGGAGGCCACTGGCTCTGGTTTTGATAGTACTGGTTCCACTGTTGGGCGTACTGAAGAGGAAAGAAGAGAGTCATCATTTTGGATTAAAAGCAGCAGGGAATGTAAACACATCCAAATTCAGTGCACTCATTCCTATTTTTAGCCATAATTTTTTCCATGGAGCTTTTGCCACAATTCCCTCCTCCACCTACCCGACTGTAACTAAGCACAAGAACGTGTCACTGAACTCATCGTATATTCCTCCCATGTTTACTTCCGCCTCCATTTCCACCCACATACCCCTTCCTGTGTGGCTTCCCCTTTGCCCACTGAATACAAGCCACATGGGGAAGGTACCTAATCTTTGAAAAACACCATGTATATGAACAGAAGTAGCCAGAATTTAAAATACATTTCTGGAAATCCTTTATGAATTCCATAAAGTTCTCTCCCATGAGTGGTCTCGGGTTTCTTGGAGCTTTTCCTTTCAGAGAAGAAGTGCTGAGCAAGCTCTTAAGCCAGACTCAATAAGATACGTTCAGAATTGGCTTGTTCTGGAGCTTTGTGTACTCCAGGCCACTTAAGTTCTCAGGGAAGCTGAGAACAGCAAACAGAGCAGAGATTGTGCAAACAGAGCAAGCCTGTCAATTTAATGATTCTGCAAGGTTCTGTTCAATAAAACTCATGATTTGCACCCGTCCTGTCCTATTGGGGAAGAAATCAACCAAGAAGCAACTACTGCTCCCTGTTCCCTGATGCTATCATCCTTCATAAGGACTAGCATCAGAATTCTGCTCACCCACCTGTTGGTATTGTTGGTTGTAGTTGGGCTGATTGTAGCTCGGCATGGTAGGTGGTGGTGGGGGCTGTGTGTAGCTTTGGCTGTAACTGCTGTAGCTCCCGTAGTTGTAGTTGGGAGGGTAACCACCTTGGTTGTAGCTGGAGGGGGGGTTGTAGGGCTGGTTGTAGCTCTGCTGCAGGGAGCACAGATGGAACTGGTTACAATGATTTCTCTTGCACAAAGGAAAGCTCTGAATCATTAAGAGGTCCTGGCCAAAGATCACTTGGTGCTCTGGTGTCCTGCACAGGGTTGGGGAGTCAGAACAAACTCTTGCGGGGTTGGGGTCTGAAATTTTGTGTCTAAACTCCACAGCCCTGGCCTCCCAGGAGTTACAGCCAGTCAGTAATGGCATGCCAACTGTTATAACTAGCAGCACTAGTCATAACTAGTGCTTCGAGTCGTAACACGAAACATCTGTCTCCAAATACACCCAAAATTGCTGTCAAGGCCACTCCCCAGCCCTGAAGGAAGGGACTTTTTTAGTTCTTGGAGTTCACATTTCCGTTTCCCTCTGGCCACATTTTTAAAATGTGCCTGAATCCCTAAGCAGAACAGTTGAACACTGCTTCAATAGCAAGATCTCTCAAAGCAGGTAGGTCTAATAACAGAGATCATAATACAGAATTTATTATGCAGCACCTGACTCATAGCTGAGCATCTTTCCTGCTGCTTTCAGATCTCTGTGAGCCATCTTAAGGCCATCATCTCCTGGCTACAGAGATAAGCTTCTTCCTCCTCCCTCAAACCCCTTAATTTACAGCCACTTCACCGAGGAGAGCCATCATAAGCCTACATTTGGCTCCATGCCTGCTCAAACAGCTGTGGCTTCCCCCAGCGTGGCAAGGGCACCAAGAATTCCCCTTTCTCCCCCTCCACACAGAACTTCAGTTATGGGGGGGACGGGGACTTTGAAGCTAGAAGCTATCCACAGCAAAACAGAATGGTTCTAACAGCATAAGAAAATGTTAACGAAAGAAAAATATCCATTAAATGGGGAGAGGGGAAACAGTCTGAAACTACGTTAAGTTTTGAGATTTTTCTGGCCAGCTGTAATTCAATGTGTTTTCTTTCTCGGGGTTTCTGGCCTTTTGGAAAGTTGTTGTTTAAGGCCTAACATTTTGCCATACATGTTCGATTGCATCCTTTTTATTGGGAAGCTTGTTTCCCCAATGCAGAAGCCTAGCTTCAGATATACAAGGAGACACATGCCTACCTGTGGCCCCTGATTGTAAGTGCTAGGAGGAGGATTCGAGGAAGGGGCAGGTGCCGGTGCAGGGGTGGAAGGAGCAGGTCCCATGTTGTTGCCACTCTTGTAGGCATTCTGGTTACGTGCTGGGCTGTAGCTGCTCTGCTGCTGGTTGTTCCGGTTGTAGTTACCTCGGTTGTTGTTGCCGTTGTCTCTGTTTCCACCTCCCCATCGATTCTGGTTATACCCGCCCCTGCCAAACCCTGAAGGGAGAATCCATGATAAAATGGTTAAACTGGAGCCCAAAGCTTAGTTTTTGATGAAACTGAGAACCAAAACTGGAGTCAGTGTTCCCATTCTGCCTTGCTACCCATGTGCTTGGCCAACGTGTTACTCATGTGCTTGGGAAACAACATCCTTTCAGACATTTGCTGTCAATATTCTGGTCAGACACTCAGAAACAGGCTTACCTCCACCACCACCGCCTCCACCACCACTATTGCCGCCTCCTCTGAATCCACCTCCGCCACCTCCTCCTCCTCCTCCTCCACCACCGCCGCCGCCTCCTCGATTCTGGAAGCCGCCTCGGTTGCCCGCCGGTGGGCCTCGGTTATCAAAGCGTGGAAAGCCACCACCCCGGCCACGGAAGCCTCCGCCTCTGTTATCAAAGCGCTTTTCTGGGGGAGGGCCAGCCCTTTTGCCTTCCTCATTGTACTGCCTCACCAGCTTCTCTGCTTCATCCTTCTGCAATTCAATGTAGACCACCGAATCCAGGAAGTCACCTGCTTCTGGCAGTGCAAAGTTGGCTGGTGCGGAGAGAAGACAGAGACGCACATCAGTCCCAGTGGAGCACAAGCAAGGAAGGGGGGAGAAGGGAAGTTTTCTTCCAGGGCTCAAGGGAAAAAAAAAACACATACACACACAGACCAAGAGAATAGGAGAAAAAAAATAACATGGACATGTTGAATGATCAAGGACCATAAAACTCTGAACACCATCATTGTGTTGCCAATTTGGGGTGGGGTGGGCTCTCACATCCCCAATGGTGCTCCTGAAGCACGCCTAGGGACCATTTATAGCACATCAGAGTGCTATAGTGTAGTTGTTGAAAACGGCTGGTCTAAAGGATCAAACAAGTTCTCTTCTCAAGCTGCATACCCATTATCACCTGGCCACCTGTGGGTTTTTATTCTTCTTGGGGTCCTACCTTTCATTTCTAACACAGCGTGATCAGGCACATCCTTCCCCTCCTCGTCAGTTCGCTTTACTGTTCGGTCTTTTAAATCCTCGTCTGTGGGACAAATTACAACTGCCTTGCGCAGGAAGCCTTCAAAAGGACGCATTTTTCGTCTCTGGGCAGATCCATAAACATTTGTCTAACAATGATGACAAAAATGCACAATAATAATACGTCTCTCTCTTTTTTAAAAAAATTGAAGTCAGGAGACATGAAACAAGAACAAGAGAGATGGATTCCCACCCACCCATGGTTAGACACAGGATGTGCATAGATGGGGAGCTGTGTGTCCCTCCATTTTCAAATGTAGTTCCTCCCCAGACAGCTAACCTACTTTAAGGCTTTCCTCCTTGATTTTAAAGGAATAAAAACAGCAACACACACCAATAATTTGAAGTCTTTTGCAATTCAAATGAGGCCTCATGGGATGCCAGCCTAACAGCACAGGCTCTGCTTTGTTCAGGAAGGAGAGCAATTTACATTTTGAGGAGAAAGCTAAAGAAACAGATTTGGACAGCTTAAACATCAGAAGCAAAAGGAGCATTTGTGATCCATCTGCTTAGGGGTGTTGTTTCAACCTTTGAGAAGTACCATCAATCCATGCACCCAGAGCTACTGCAATCCTAACCAATTTAGACCAGCACAACTCACCCATCTCCCTGATCCCATAGAGATGTGGGGAGGCCACCCCCTCAGGAGTGGCGCAGAAGTGCCTTATGGCATCTCAAGATCAGCACATAACTTGTGCCAGCCTAACTAGAGACTAGGATTGCAGTCTCATTTAACAAGGACACCATCTTGGGTTCATTTTTGCCCCCAAAATATTATTTTTGCCCCCAAGGGTTACAAGGACTGGATCAGACCAAATGTTATTTTAATTCCAGCATTGGTTGTCCAGATATGCTCCAGGAAATGTACAACCACGGAACTGCAACTATCTGTATGAATTTACAGCTCATAGGGCACAATACTAACCATTTCAGGCCAGCATAACCCACCTGTGTCCCAGTTCCTGTAGTGGTGTGGGAAGGACGATGCATGCCTGTGTACTGGCCTAATCCCCATTCCCAGGGGTGGTGCAGAAGTGCCTTACTGTTTAGATACTCTCAGGCCAGCACAGGACTTATGCCAGTCCAACTGGAATCCAACTGGACTTATGCCAGTCCAACTGGGGATTAGTATTGCAGCCATTATTATTTAAACAGATAAACCCTCCATGAATTTTGCCCGTTTTTACAACCTTTTGCAAAATGAAATTAAAACCTCTTTACCACGAGGCAAAAAGAAGAATTCTTATTCTGTTCTTATGAGAAGCAATAATCCGTGACCAGCAGGTTTTTAAAAATCAAATCCATTATTAAAAGAGAGCTCCCTTCCTGGACACCCGCTCTACTGCTTGTTCCAGTTGAAGGGACTTGATGATCCTCCCCACATAAGTTTAGCCAATTTTAATTGCATTTTTCCTCCAAATTTTGGCTATATGCGGATATGGCTCTAATGGTGTAACTATGCATTTCAGCATATTTTCTCTTAACAGTTTCCTTTATCCCAAGGTTGAAGGAGATTTCCGGCAGTTGAGGAAGGGGTGTTTACCAAACCATCATGTATGTATCCATCATGTAGTATATTCCCAAGTGAAAAATGATGGAATCATTTCCCTCCTACTCCTAACTGCTTTTTGTGTTATCAAAAACACTGCAATCAGTGTTTCCTAACCTTTTTTGGAGTTGTGACCCCTTTTTTGTAATAGCCAAGTAACCTGTGATCTGCCCCACTACATCTACACAAAAAGGTGTTTAATGGAATAAAAAACCACATCCAAAATAGATTTTGCAGAATATACCGTATATACTCGTGTTTAAGCCGAGGTGCAGATAAGCCAAGACACCTACTTTTACCACAAATACTGGGAAAACTTATTGACCAGAGCATAAGCCAAGGGTAGGAAATGCAGCAACAGCAGGAAAGTGTGGCTGGTAAGCCTCAGGGCCCAATCCTGGGCATGTCTAAGGCCCACAAAGTAGTACCCGAGTCTGAGGAGGGGCTTGGCTGCAGTGGGCTCCATGTATTGCCGCCGCACGCCTCCTCCGCAGCCCGGAGAGCCGGCCCCAGCAGCTGGAGAGGGTGCAGAGCCTTTGCAGGCACATGCTGGAGGTCACGCCCTCCATGTTGTGCCACTGCGCGCCTCCTCTGCTGCCCGGAGAGCCAGCACAAGCGGCTGGAGAGGCTGCTGAGCCTCTGAAGGCGCGCGCTGGAGATCGTGCCCGCCATTTTTCTTAATTTTTTTTTACCGACCCACGTATAAGCCGAGGTGGGTTTTTGGGCTCATTTTTTGGGCTCACCCAATATTCAGTATGAAGGTTGAGTGCTGAAGTGGAACTGCTGAACTCTTGCTAAACCAGCTCTTTTCCAAGAGTATATTTGGTGGGAATATGGTTTTAACCTGAGTTAGATATAATTTTTTTGCTTGTTTATCATGTCATTGCTTTTATATCAAGTCAAAATTTATTAGAAATGTTTGCTTGTCTTGCAAAAAACTCTCAATCCAAGGTTTTCCTGTGTATACACCTTGTGGCTCGCTACCAACTCAGCAACAAACAGAAGGCAATTTGTTAGCACCATGCCTTTGGAAGAATCCAGAGGAAATATCCCCCCCCCCCCCCGGGGAAGTAAGAGTTCCATACCTGATCCAGAATGTAGTTACGTTTCTTCCGCGCAGCAATTTGAATCAGGCGATTCAGGCACTGCGTTGCTTGCTGGATGAGGACGTCCCAGCGGCCAGCATAGTTGCGCTGCCGTCGGAGGCCCATTACCTGAGGAAGAGGCAAATCTGTTAGGACAGTGATATTTGAGCATTTCAGCCAAGGACCCCCTTCTGAGAATGACAATCTGCCTGGGACCCCTGGAAGTGATGATATGGCTGGAAGTCCTCTGGTGCTGCAAGTGGTTAAGACACTGTGCCTGTTAACCAGCAAGCCAGGGTTCGAGACCTGGGTCCCCACAAGATGAGATCTCCCTCTACAGGCAGGGGGTTGGACTAGATGATCCACTGGCTCCCTTCCAACTCTATGATTCTATGATCTAAGTGATATTAAAGATGCCCAGTGATGGCTACAAGATGGCTTCAAAGATGGCTACAATATGCTTTTCATGACCCCCTTGAAATAAAGTCACAACCCCTTGAGGATGTCCTAATCAGTGATGGGATTCAAAGATATTAACAATCGCTTCTGTGCCCATCCGGCAGCCACTTTTAAATGGCTATTTTTAAACTTTATATGTCCTATCTCTCATTAACAACCGGTTCTACAGAGTAGGTGTGAACCTGCTGGAGCCCACCACTGGTCCTGACCCCCACTTTGAAGACAACTGTGTTAGGTAAAATGTGGCTTTACTGCCCCCTAGTGGCTACACAAGCACTTTGCCTGCAAGACTTTGCACAGTGTCTTATAAGGAGCAAATCTGGTTAGCTTCTCTTACTGAATTTTTGTTTTAAATTATTTTACTGTTATGTTTGCAATGCCTTCAGCTTTGAAAAAAAACAGTATAACTGCTAACGATAAACACCTGGAGACTCAGAGTTCTAAAGCACAATTTCTCTAAGGTAATACTGTATAATTTATTAATGAAATTGAGCCATCTTACCCTCATTTTGTCCATAATGGCGTTTGTTCCCAAAATATTGTATTTCTTGCATGGATTGGCTGCAGCATGTTTAATGGCCCACGTGGTCTTCCCTGCAGCTGGCAACCCCACCATCATCAGGATCTAAAACACACAAAATCCATTCAGCAACTGCTGCACAAAGGAAAAACTATCTAAACCAGCTCCGACTAGGTGAGCTAACAGTTTCCAGAAAGCAGGATCAGCCCTTCATACCTCTATAAAGAGATAGAGCAGCAGCAGGCCTCCGTCAGTCTTGAAAGACTATGGTATCGTGCTCGGCGCTGCATACGCTGCATGTGAAGCACGAAAGCCTGGGTTGGATTGTTATGGAGGATATGCTGTTACCCAAGCAGCAAATTCCCCCCTCTCCACGCCACTGAATTACTCTAATGGAAAGGCAGAGCCAATACGATTGGATCCAGCTGGCGTCGCAGAGCTGGGCTAAGGAGAGGAGCTCATCCTGTCTTGTGGGGCCGACCTGGGTCTCAAACCCTGGCCTGCTGATTAACAGGCACAGCGTCTTAACCGCTTGCGCCACCCACAGCCCATATAGAGATACATATACCTCTATATATTAGAACTATATATTGGAATTGTATCTAATCAAGAATGGGAAAGGGCTTGAAAACCTTCGTTTCTAAATTGTTTAGAACCTCTCCTGCACTCTGAATATCACTCAAAAATGTCTGATGGGCAAGTTCAAGTAGAGGTCTATTTCCTCCAAATTCCCTTTCTGCAACACTAAGGCTGCAATCCTAAACACACTTTCGTGGGAGTAGGCTCCACTGAATACAATAGGTCTTAATTCTGAGTAGACAGGTTTAGGATTGTACTATTACAGTGGAATCCTAACTCCTTGTTAGGCTGGCATAAATCCTGTGCTGGCCAGAGGCTTCTGTGCCACTCCTGGAAAGGTTGGGCCTGTGCACAGTCATGACTGACTTCCTTTCACCAATATGGGAATGGGGAGACAGGTAAGTTGTGTTGGCCTAAACTGGGTAGGATTGCAACCTAAGACCTTGCTACAAGGCTGGTCCAACATCTGGCTCATATAATTTTCATATCATCTGGCTCAGAAAGCTGCTCCCACCATGGTGAACACAGATGAAATGCATCATTTGTGTGGAATTGGATGGTTTCATACAAAGACACCTGACTTTCAATAAGTGAAACAGTGCTCCTCGACCCCATCTCCCGCCCCATCTTAGGAACCTACTTCGCAATCTGCTTTGGTCCTTGGTCCGATGGTACCCCGAACTCGCTCCGATAAGGGAAGATGCTGGATGAAAGTGAAGCCTGGTGGAACGGGGAAGAAGGCATCTTCTTTCTGCCCAAAGTTGAACTCAATAGCACAGTTCTTCACTAGGACGTGTGGAAAGAGCGCCTGACCCCCCAAGGTGTCTTTCCGCAGCCGGTATGCCAATCCCAGCCACCTCCCATTCTTCATGAAGGACATTTCAATATCATCACCACACTCAAAGTCCTACAGAAGAGGAAAGGAATTATTAGCCAAGCCAAAACAAGAAGCCTGAAGCAAGTCCATATACGACAGTGGTGGGTTCTGCACCTAAAATCCTATGGTTCTTTTATCCCCAAGCCAAGTCCTATAACAGGCCTTCTTATCAAACTGCCTGGGACACCAACTCTCCTCCCAAAAGCCCAAAGCTAAGCTTCTAAAGACCATGAATCACACTCACCAAAAGACAGGTGATGATGTCGTTTTCGGCAAAGGGTTCTCCATAATTTTCAAACTTGCAATTGCAGGATTTCTTCCCAGTGCCCCCGTAACCGTAGGAGAAAGGCTCTTCACCTAATAAAACAAGCCACCAGAGACCTGAAGAAGGCAGGCTGAACACCAGCTGACAAGCTGGAGAACCCCATTTTTAGATCCCAGCACCTCTTGCTCATTCCTGTGTCAGACACAACAAACTGCCTCTGGCTAAGTAAAGGTATCCCCTGCAAGTTGCCCTGAGAGTCGTGACAGATTCTAGGGTACAGAGTTCATCCCGATTCTAGAACCATAAAGCCAGTACTGTCCGAAGACACCTCTGTGGACATGTGGCCCACTTGTGCACAGAACACTGGTATCTTCTCACCAAAGTAGTACCTATTTATCTACTTAATTTGCATGCTTTAGAACTGCTAGGTTGGTAGGAGCTGGGCAGTTGATAGAAGCTTGCAGTACTGCACCTTTAACCTCTAAGGACACAATCCTAACTATGTCTACTCAAAAGTACACCCATTATATTCAATGGGTCTCACTCCCAGGAAAGTGTCTTTAGGATTGCAGCCTAAGCCAACTGCAGCCTGGGGTTCTGGCCACCCACATGTACAAGAGCCATCTTAAGTGTTCCTTCCTGTGTAGGGGAAAGGATGCCTCCAAGAGACCCCTGCTCCCATCACCTCTGACATTTGTTCAGAACTTAGGTTACAAATAAAGGTTTAAATATCAGATTAACTAAACTCCCTCCCCAAATATCCAACTGAGCACAGATTATTCATAAAGCAGCCAAGACAGCTACACCAGGCACAGTCTGGGTCCTGCAGCTTCTTACCTAACTGAGTGCTACAAGAATCCAGTGACCATCCAACACGCACGACATGAGGGTCTGGTTCAGTGGGAGGAAGGTGCTTGACTGAAATCTCTTCATTGATCTGGAGACAAAGAAGAGGCATCAGGCTGAGGATGCTCAGGCAGCCGTGATAGGAAACTGCTTTCTCTGTTTGGTTCTGAAAATCTGAAAAGGAAGCTCCCTGTTTGGACTGAGTAAAATTCTGCTTTCTCAAAAGTCAAACATATGGTGAAATCCAGAGTAATTATGGGAGTCCTTGCTCCGGTGTAAGAACAATTTGCTCTGGGTTGCAATATGAACTTCCCATAGGTTTTCACTAGGTGGTGCAGTAGCTACGGGTGCACATTATGTCTCTTGCATGCTCATGTAGTTACTCTGGATTGTAGGGTAAAACAGGGAACTTTGAGACAAGCTGAATTTAAGCATCTGCCTGTTCTGAAGCCTGTAAAAGTAATCTGCTCAAAAGGAAACACACACGTACAGACCCCTTGGGATGGGTGGGATGCCACCTGTCCACTGCAAAGTATCTATAACTTTTTATGGCTTTTAAAACTTGACAATGGTACTTATTGGGTCAACGTACAAATCAACAGTTTGAAAATTATATAAATATTTTGATGAGTAAATAGTTGTTTTGTCCAACATATACCTTTGAAATGTTGGTCATTTGCCAAACAGTCAGTAACGAGAAGATGCTCCAAATCAGGTGCAGCACTAATATTGCAAAGACTTTTGTGGGGCCCAACAGTGTGCTCTCCCACTATTTCAGTTTGTGTGTACACTCCAGCAATAAATTTCTACTGCTCTCACCCAACTCCTGGTATACATTCCCAACTAGAGTTGACAACTTTGATTGATACAATTCCTGGAAGTCATTCCCCACAACATGATAGACTGCAATTCAAAGTTTCTCTCAGTTTCACACTAAAGGTCATCATCCTTGACTAGGATTTCCACATGGCCAGTAAGTTTCTTTGTAGCTGCCTTAAACATATATCAAGCCATAACACCAGCAGACCTCAGTGTAAACTGGGCAGAGTGAGGAGAGTGCTCTACTTCATGCCAACCCCCAGTGCAGAGTTGTATTCTCTCTTACCTTAATCTCAAAGCAGACCCTCCCACGTCGTACCCCGTATGTGGCCCTTGCACCTGACCACAGATAAGCAAACCCTTCTATAGTCAAGGGGTAGCCGGAACACCTGTCACGGGCAACTTTGAAATGCAGATCACAGTTATCTGGAAGGCAGAGCAAAGAGGAGATCAGCCACCTGCCGAAGGTCTCTTCCACTGTGCTTGTTCTCATCCCCATCCCTCTGTGTGGTGTTCTTAGAGCAAATGCAGGGAGACCCAGAGGTGTGTGGCTTTTTAAAGAGAAAATCGCACAAGAGTGACACCATTGAGGGTTGGCAGGTTGCTAGAATTCCCAACTCACACGTATCAATGGCCACCAGCGAGTCATCAAAATCTTCCTCCTCATCCTCTGCAGGAGGCTGTGGTGATCGACCCCTGGAACAGACCGAAAACAAACACCTCATTAATCTATTTCATGGGATCAAGAAGCTTGCCTACTACTTCTTAGAGGAGACGTGATTAGCCACTGTGCCCAAGGACTTGCCTCAACGCACCTCTTATCCTCTCGGTGTTCATAATAACCACGCCCCTTGTTGTCTTCTAATGGCCTCTTACGACCTTGTTGCTGCTGCTGCTGCTGTTGTTGCCAGGGCTGACCTGGATCACAGCCGCCATAGCCAGACGGAGGCATGTTGTAACTTGAAGTGGGGGCATTGTAGCCAGAAGGAGAGCTGTTATAGTTAGGGGAAGGTCCTGAATAGCCAGAGGGAGGTGCATTGTAACCAGGGGTCAGTTCCTCTTGCTTCATTTCCATCTTCATTTCTGCAATCAAACACAATACATACGTGGCATTTAGTGAAAAGAAAGTTGTTATTCTTTACTAAAGACACATATTAAGTGGAGACAAGTATTATGGCTCATTCCGAGAAGGCTGGAATTACTATCTGATCCCAAGAGGCACCTTCATTAAACCTCAGGTTGCAAAACAGCTTGGCTTCCATTCAGCAAGCATTTCAGGGGCAGTAGCAAAGAGCCTGGGCTTACGAATTTGAAAGGAAGTACTGTTACCATAATAGGCTGGAACCCAAATACCAGTTACTGATACCCTCCCCCTTTGCTGCAGTTAAAAGTCTAAGATTCAGACACCCTCTAGCATCACAGCAAAACACAGAATTTGAGGCATGAACAAGCAAATTAACGAGCAAGAATCTACAGGAAGCAGTTTTGCTGGGTTCCTATTGGGTTCTATGGGATAAAATAAATGGGCTGATACCTGTGGGTATCAGCGGGGGCTGAGGCAATGTAGTATCAGCAATGGGCTGAGGCTGTGGGTGGTGCAAGTGGTTAAGACACTGTGCCTGTTAACCGGCAGGCCAGGATTCGAGACCCGAGTCGGTCCCACAAGACAGGGTGAGCTCCTGTCCTTAGCCCAGCTCTGCGACTCCAGCTGGATCCAATCATATTGGCTCTGCCTTTCCATTGGACTAATTCAGTGGTGTGGAGAGGGGGGAATTTGCTGCTTGGGTAACAGACTATCCTCCATAACAATCCAACCCAGGCTTTCGTGCTTTGCATGCAGCGTATGCAGCACTGAGTGTGATACCATACCTCTCAAGTCTGACGGAGGACTGCTTTTTTTTTATATACCTGAGACACAGCTGCCCTAAATAGTGGAGTCAACAGGGAGTAAATATAACTCTGCCAGGTTCAGCCCTTCATTTTTCCATCATGTCAAATATTTGGCAAAAATGTTGAGACTAAAATGGCCACTGCTCACCCTATATGAAAATTAAAGCTCAAGCAAGGAGTCCCATAGGAGATCCAACATGCCATTGTGCATAAAAGCAGGCCTCCATCAGTCTTGGAAGACTATGGTACCGTGCTCAGCGCTGCATACGTTGCATGCGAAGCACGAAAGCCTGGGTTAGATTGTTATGGAGGAAAGGCTGTTACCCAAGCAGCAAATCCCCCCTCTCCACACCACTGAATTAGTCCAATGGAAAGGCAGAGCCAATACAATTGGATTCAGCTGGTGTCGCAGAGCTGGGCTAAGGACAGGAGCTAAGAGGCTTAAACTAACAAATCAATAACTAGTTTGTTATTTTAAAAACACCCAATTACGCAGTACCTGAACGCAAGCCAGGTTGATCTGTGTCTACAGGTCTCCTCTCATACCCACACTCGTTCTCCTGCTTGATGTTGCAGTGCTCGTAAGACTGGTATCCTTGCAGGTTGTCTTGGTGAGAGTTGTCAAGCATACCATCTTGAAACAAAAAATGCAACAAAAGGGATTAGCGCCACTATTGATTCCATTCATGTCAGGCCTTATTTTGAAAGCATAAGGAAAGGCAGGTGCAATAGTATTTATCCACAAATTGGAGTAACTTGTATTGCAGCAGCTCTCAGCCTGGAGTTGCTTGGGGTGTCACAAACCTGGGTGTCACAAGTTTGAAAGTCTCACTGTGGTGATGGTGGTGGTGCTGGGAACCCCTCTTTCCCCACCTGCCCCCCGCTGCAGCTGTAACAGGGTCTCCCACTCCCTGCAGCTCACCACAGAGTGATGCCATCAAGAACTAGAATGCAACACACAAGCCTCCCTTCCACCAGCAGCACCATGGAGAGCAGAATAGGGTCATCCCCCCCCCAAGCTGCAATGGGAGGACATAAGGAAAGCCTTGCCGGGTCAAGCCAGAGTCCAATCTAGTGCAACTTCATGTATCTCACAGTGGCGCACCAGATGCCTCAGGAGCACACAAGGACACTTGCATCCTCATGCCCTCCCCTGCATACAGCACTCTAAAGTAGCTTATATTTAAAATAAGGAGGTTGCGCATACTCTTCATGCAGTGGTGGGATTCAAATAAATTAACAACATGTTGTATGTCCCATTAGCAACCTGTTCTCAGAACCAGGCACTCATAAGCAAAGGGTTCTATAGAACCTGTGAGAACCCCCTGAAGCCCACCACTGTTAGGGGTACCTATGATGGACTTTTCCTCCAATCCTCTTTTAAAGATAATCCAGGACAGACACCATTACCACGTTCAGTGGCAAGGAGTTCCAGACTAATGACGCACACATACCATTAGGGCTTGCAACCTGCAAAGGACTTTTCCTCCACCAGTCTGCCTAATCCTCTCTGAAAGGTATCCACATGCCATCAGCACATCCTGTGGCAAGGAGTTCCATAGATTAATTACAAACACATACCCCGCCAGGGCTTTTCCTCCACCAACTAATCCTGCACCTGATGGACTTTTCCTCCACCAGCTAATCCTGCACCTGAAAGGGCTCTAGGTGTCATCAGCAAATCTTGTGGCAAGGAGCTCCACAGACTAATGACACACACATATCCATCAGGACATTCCCACAACAATATGTTTACTACCCGCACTGAAAGTTGCCCAGGTCTTCAGGTGTCATCGGCATATTTTTAGGCAAGAAGTTCCACTGACTAATTATAGTTCTTATAATCCTCTCCCCCCCACCCACAAAGAGTCCAGGCCTAAATATACCATAAACATACCCAGTGGTAAGGAATTCCATGGACTAATTACAATCTAACTAACCCTCTCTGAAAGGCCTCCAGGGGCCACCAGCACATCCTGTGGTAAGGAATTCCAATATTAATAGCCACATGCAGCAATGAGTTCCACAGTTTAAGGACCCATTAGCCATTGTTTCATTTCCGTTGGGAACTGCTTTGTGAACTTTAATTGAAAAACGGTATACGGCACAGCTGGGCCAGGCCTGGGCTGAGAGCCTCCAGAGCTCCTGCCTCTGGACTGGAACCAGTGAACAAGGCACGTTGGACTGGCACTGGAACAGACATCTGTGGCAGAGAGTTCCACAGATCACAGATCAATGACCACCAGTACACCCTGTGGCAAGGAGTTCCATAGATCAACAGCCAATAGCACACCCTGCGGGAGTTCCACAGGTTAACAACCAGCAGGGATCAATGACCACCAGTACATGCCGTGGCAGGGAGTTTGATAGATCAACAGCCAACAGCACAGCGTGGCAGAAAGTTCAACAGGTTAACAGCCATCTGTGGCAGGGAGTTCCACAGATTAACGACCACCAGTACACCCTGTGGCAGAGAGTTCCACAGATCAACGACCACCAGTACACCCCGTGGCAGGGAGCTCCACAGGTGAACAGCCATCTGTGGCAATGAATTCCATAGATCAACAGTCAACAGCAGATCCTGTGGCAGGAAGTTCCACAGATTAAGAACCATCTGTGGCAGGGAGTTCCATAGATCAACGACCACCAGTACACCCTGTGACAGAGTGTTCCACGTATCAACAGCCACCAGTACACCCCATGGCAGGAGTTCCACAGGTGAACAGCCATCTGTGGCATGGAGTGCCATAGATCTACAGCCAACAGCACAGCCTGTGGCAGGGAGTTCCACAGGTAAAGAACCATCTGTGACAGGGAGTTCCACAGATCAACAACCACCAGTACACCCCATGGCAGGGAGTTCCACAGGTGAACAGCCATCTGTGGCAGTGAGTTCCATAGATCTACAGCCAACAGCAGAGCCTGTGGCAGGGAGTTCCACAGGTTAAGAACCATCTGTGACAGGGAGTTCCACAGATCAACGACCACCCGTACACCCCATGGCAGGGAGTTCCACAGGTGAACAGCCATCTGTGGCAGTGAGTTCCATAGATCTACAGCCAACAGCAGAGCCTGTGGCAGGGAGTTCCACAGGTTAAGAACCATCTGTGACAGGGAGTTCCACAGATCAACGACCACCCGTACACCCCATGGCAGGGAGTTCCACAGGTGAACAGCCATCTGTGGCAGTGAGTTCCATAGATCTACAGCCAACAGCAGAGCCTGTGGCAGGGAGTTCCACAGGTTAAGAACCATCTGTGGCAGGGAGTTCCACAGATCAACGACCACCAGTACACCCCGTGGCAGGGAGCTCCACAGGTTAACAGCCATCCGTGGCAGTGAATTTCATAGATCAACAGCAAACAGCAGACCCTGTGGCAGGGAGTTCCACAGGTTAAGAACCATCTGTGGCAGTGAGCTCCATAGATCAACAGCCAACAGCAGACCCTGTTGCACAGGTGAACAGCCACTTGTGGCAGGGAGTTCCAGAGCGAGGGAGTGAGAGGCGGAGTGCAGCAGCCCCTCCCCGCCCGTTCGTCCCTCCCCTCCTTCCCCGCTCCTCACAGTGCTGGTCTGGGGGCGGCAGCGGGTCCCCCTCCGGGCCAGGCGCTCCTGCTGCGGCTCCTCCGCCCTGGCGCAGGCCCTCTTCCCCCAGCGCGGCCTGCAGCCGCTCGGCCAGCTCGGCCTTGAGTCCGCGGGTGTCGAGGCCGCGCCGGCCCAGCTCCTCCTTAAGCTCGTTCACGCGCAGCCTCCGCACGTCCATGGCTCAGTCCCGGCCGCGGCCCCCTCACCCCGCCATCCAGCCCCGACCCCGCTCAAAATGGCCGCCGCAGCCCCTGCCCTCACATGCCTCGTTGCCTCCCATTGGCCCGCCGCACAAGCCTCGCATGTAAGCCCAGCCCTGATTGGCTCCCGCCTTCGCGCCCGCCCCCTTCCCTCCGTCTCCCGCTCCTTCTCGCACTGTGAAAGCGGCTTTCCTATTGGCCGAGCCGGTGGGTCAATCTATAAAGCGCGTTCTCATTGGCTGAAAACCTTGCGCCTTTAAACTGAACCGGGGGTGGGCACGTGTGCGTGATTGACAACGGAGGGAGGCGGGACTTATATCCCAGCGACCAATGGCATCCCGTCTGCCATCCCGCCTTCCCATTGGCTGCAGCTCGGATTTGTTTGCCGGGGAGGGATTTTTTCCTCCTCTCCTATTGGCTGAGCTGTGGTTAGTGCCAACCAATGGCCACCTAGGAGACATCTCTGCAAGGTTGGTGTTTGTGTGCTGCGTTCTCATTGGCTGAATCCTTTCTCAGTGTACAGATTCAGGGTTTTCAAACTGGGGGTCATGAAAAGTTGGGCGCCGCCATTTTGGAAGCTGACACTGGAAGCAGCCATCTTGGAAAGGGGAACTCAGGCTGCTTCCCTGGGAGTAGGTCTCATTGAACACAATGGCATTTACTTCAGAGTAGACGTGAAGTGCACACAGCTGCTTTCCTGGGAGTAGGTCTCATTGAACACAATGGGATTTACTTCTGAGAAGACATGAAGTGCACATGGCCGCTTCCCTGGGAGTAGGTCTCATTGAACACAATGGCATTTACTTCAGAGTAGACATGAAGTGCGCATGGCCACTTCCCTGGGAGTAGGTCTCATTGAACACAATGGGATTTACTTCTGAGAAGACATGAAGTGCGCATGGCCGCTTCCCTGGGAGTAGGTCTCATTGAACACAATGGCATTTACTTCAGAGTAGACGTGAAGTGCGCACGGCTGCTTTCCTGGGAGTAGGTCTCATTGAACACAATGGGATTTACTTCTGAGAAGACATGGAGTGCGCATGGCCGCTTCCCTGGGAGTAGGTCTCACTGAACACAATGGCATTTACTTCTGAGAAGACATGGAGTGCGCATGGCCGCTTCCCTGGGAGTAGGTCTCATTGAACACAATGGCATTTACTTCAGAGTAGACGTGAAGTGCGCACTGCTGCTTTCCTGGGAGTAGGTCTCATTGAACACAATGGGATTTACTTCTGAGAAGACATGGAGTGCGCATGGGCTGCTTCCCTGGGAGTAGGTCTCACTGAACACAATGGCATTTACTTCTGAGTAAATGTGAAGTGCACAAGGCTGCTTTCCTGGGAGTAGGATGTGGGGATGCCCCAAAATAGCTATGCCACCAGAGCCTAGGAATTATGGGGAAAGAGATCTTTGGTTCTTCAATCTCTCCTTGTGGAAAACCTCTGAAATGCAGGCTGGAGAATGAAGGGTCCAAATTCCATAAGTAAAAGGCAAAGTGGTTGAGACAAGATAACTTAAGGGACAATGCATCTTTAACCAGTGGTGGGCAGAGGCCGGTTCGGGCCTATTTGCCTGAACCAGATCTTCCCACGGGGCGACCGCTGGCAAACCAGCCAGAGCCGCGGCTGCCAAGAACCGCGGGGACCGGTTCGGCAGCGGTCGCAGCATCTCCTGAAGCTCGGCTTCAGGAGACTCAGTGCGCCTACGTCCAGCTGGACGCAGGCGCACTGAGTCTCCTGAAGCCGCACCCCCGCCCCTGTCCTGACCCCAGCCCTGCCCCCTGACCCCAGCCCCGCCCCAACTTCCAGCGAGCCGGATCTTGGGGTGGGCTGGGCCCATCCCTGTCATTCATCTCTAAGGCACTCTGTAGGTTCACAGAGCAAGGTCAAAGTCCAGGGAACATCCTCCCAAGACTATTGTTCTCTGCAAGTATAATGGGTAATAGTGCTGACTGAATGACTTACTTGTGTACCTGAGTTGTTTACACCAATTGTTTTATTAGCCCTACCAATTGTTCTATTTTACTTATGTCGCTCTCAATAATTAAAATCGTATTGTAACTCAATAAATGCTGAGCAGCCGGGCCCTGTAAACACTCAAACCCGTGACTCCTCGTCATTTTGCTACATAGGTCTCATTAAACACAATGGGACTTACTTCCGAGTAGACATGAAGCAGACACGGCGGCTTTCCTGGGGGTAGGTCTCATTGGACACAATGGTATTTACCTCCGAGTAGACGGAAGTGGACATGGCTGCTTTCCTGAGAGTAAGCCTGACTGAACACATGAGACTCGCTTCCAAGTAGACATGAAGTAGACACGGCCAACACTCCATTTTTATTGGCTGTCCCCTGAATCTCGGATTACAAGCCCTGACGGGTATGTGTATGTAATTAATCAGTGGAACTCCTTGCCACAGGATGTGCTGATTGCATGTGGTTACCTTTCAGAGTGGATTAGGCAGTCTGGTGGAGGAAAAGTCCATTGCAGGTTGCAGGCCCTAATGGGTATGTCTGTGGAACTCTTTGCCACTGAAATGTGGTAATGGTGTCTGTCCTGGATAATCTTTAAAAAGGGTTGGATAGACTGAGAGAGGAAAAGTCCATCATAGGTCACATAACTTGGAAGAGAGAATCCCTATATCTATCCCAAGCCATCCTGTGGCAAGGAGTTTCACTGACTATATTTTGCTCACTAGCTTGCCTACTGTGCTAAACCACATTAACAACACCCCTGAATGCCACACCACATGGACACAACTTCTGCATATATAGTGTAATTTTATTAATGTGAGAGAGAAAAATTAAGTCCCAGAGTTCTCATTTGGACACAGGCTGGTTAGAGTGATCCAAAATGAGATCTGTTTTAAATTTATTTTATTTAAATGTATTTATTTATTTAAATTTAATTTATTTTTTATTTTTTCCCCAAGAAGGGATTCAAACCCAGGACAGACTGAACCTATCAGCTACTCCACACTGTGTCCTTCATGTTAACCTTTGTGAAAGGTTTGTGAAGAGAAGGGATATGGAAAGAAAGAAAGAAAGAAAGAAAGAAAGAAAGAAAGAAAGAAAGAAAGAAAGAAAGAAAGAAAGAAATTTGCTTGGCAAAATCTCAGAAGCTGGAAGAGTGGCAGAATAAGTGGATTTCCATTGGGGTGAGGGTCTGTGCCCCTTGATACTTCTCCCCAGTTTCTGGCAGAATCAATATCAGTATTCATTAATATGCATTATTTGCTGAATGTGCATATCCCTCCCCCTCAATTCAGCACCTATGGTTGGAAAAATGCATCGTAAATGAGCAGGTACCCATCACTATACATGTAAAGCCTGCGGTCATTGGGGTTGTAGCTCAGGGCCTGCACCGTCTCTGTGATCTTCTCCAATAGGATGTGAGGCCGAGCCTCTCTTCCCGTCTTGGTGTCATAGGAGTAGAAGATCTCTTCGCGGTGAGTGCTGATGGCGCGGGTAGCGTAGAGCACCCCGCAGGCCATGAAGGCATTGGTCATGGCTGGCTTGAACTCCGAGGTGACCCAGGTCTTCTCCACCGCCAATGTGGTGGGGTTGATCCGTCCGATCACCAGGTTGCCCTCGGTCCGCTCTGTGGCGTAGAGAGCCCACAGACCATTCTCATCGCCTGCCAAGTCGATGCTGTGCCAGTTGGTGCCGGCATAGGAGAAGCGGTTGTTGAAGGCCGCGTTGGGCAGAGCCTTGCGCTCCACTGTGTTGGTGTCCAGGTTCATACGACATAGGTCCCGAGCATTGAAGCAGTTGAAGAAGAATGATCCGTTGTAAAGCACCGGTCCAGCGCCCTGCCCGAAACCTGGGATCAAGGTGTCAATGGGGTTCTTGTAGAGTAGCAAGTCTTGGTAGGAGCTGTGGAGGCGCACTGCGTCCAGCCGTCGGCCATCGGTGTTCAGGGGGGCCACCCAGTAGAGGTTCTTTCTAGCCGCTTGCACAACAGACTCCCTGCCCCAGGAGCCATACTTATAACTGGAGCCTTTCCAGTTCATTTGCACTACTCGAGGCTTGCTGATGTGCCCGAGACCATGGTGATCACAACTGCCTAGGAGAGGGTGAGAGAAATTAGGGTGTGATGATGTGATCCTCACTTATTACGCAAGCAACTGATAGTGTGGACAGAGGGGTGTTGCATTAAAAGTTAGTGTCAGGAGAATCAGAATGGATAAAAGAAAATACCGTATTTCCTCAAATCTAATGTGCCATCAAATCTAATGCGCACCCTATTCTTATAATCAAAATACCGCATTCACTTGAATCTAATTAACCATCAAATCTAAAGCGCACCCAGATTTTGGAGACTAAATTCAGCTGAAATGGCTGAGCATACAATTTAGTATTTCAGTACCCAGTAGGTACTTGTGGATAATATTCAGTACTCTGTGGATATTTGTGAAACTCCTTGCCACAGGATGTGGTCATGGAATCTGGCCTAGATGCCTTTAAAAGGTGATTGAACAGATTTCGGGAAAAGTCTGTCATAGGTTACAAATCATGAAGGTTATATGTTGCCACATGGTTTTGAAGTGGGCTCTTTGGAGTGCCAGTGCCCAGTAGGGATGTCTGCTGGTGCCCACTCCCCACTGATGCCCTATGGTGCTTGGTAGTGCCCACAGACTGGTGCTGCCCTTTGGTATCTGCTGCCTGCTAGTGCCTGCTGCCCTCTGGTGCCTAGTGGTGCCCAGTAGTGCCCACAGCCTGGTGCTGCCCACTGGTACCTGCTGCCTGCTAGTGCCTGCTGCTCACTGGTGCCCACTGTCTGATGGTGCCATGTTGTCTAGTAGGGATGATCAGTGCCAGAGTGGCAACAGGATCCAGGACTCTTGCGGGTCTTGTGTTCTCCCTCAGATTTCTGGTGGCCACTGTGAGGTTCAGGAAGCTGTACTAGATGGATCTATGGCCTGATCTGGCAGTGCTCGTATGTTCCTACCAACACCATGAAGCAGTATGTGAGGCAGTTGTGAGCATATAAACTGAACGGCACCCTCACCATAAGAAGCCAGGGATCCAAGTTGTGGCTTCTCCCTCTGGCAGGTGTCAAGGTGCTGCTTGAGGGCTGAGAGTTCCCGTTTTACACTCATGATGTTGTTCTTGTCGAAGGACTCCAGCTTTTTGATGCTCAGGGATGCATTCTGGATCTGGAAAGAGACACAAATCCAGCCAGAAACCGGCCATGATCCAGGCTTATGGTTGCCATATGTCCCGAGAAACAGGGACAACCCCAATTTTTGCAGATTGTGTTCATATACTGGCAAATGGGACAGAGGGTCCTGTCCCAATTTTGGGGAAAAGAATTATGGCAACCCTACCCAGGCTGCAATCCTAAGTGCACTTTCTGAGAATAATCCCCAATGAACCCAATGGAATTTACTTCTGAGCACTGTTAGTGAATAGGATGAATGGTGCATTGAGTTTCCCAGGAGCAACCAGCCAGATATTTCTGGGAAGGTCCCAACTAGGTTCCATTTAGTATTGAAAAAGAGAGTGCTTACCTTTCAAATTCACCCAGAATCCACTGTTATACACTGTTTTTTAATACACTGATTCAGCAAATCAGTTTTAAAAACTGCTTTTCTACTGTTGTAAAGAGACAGTCATGCAATCAGCTGAGCAACACAGATGCAGGTGGTCCTTTGCATTTCTAATTGCTGACTGCCTCTCTACAACAGGAAGAAAAGCTGTTTTTAACCAGTTGTAAAGGGATACAATTTTTATTTTTTAAACTGCTTTTATTTAACAATTTTTTTAATAATCAGGGAGTCCCAGAACATCCCATGCAGATACTGAGACAACAATGCAACAATCTTATTCCACTAGTGACAATGGAAGAACAAAGAAACCTGGAAGTGGGTCTTTGAGGCTGCAATCCTAATCTCCAGTTAGGCCGGCATAAGCCCCAGCATAAGTCCTGGGCTGACTTGGGGGTGTCACAAATAGACAGCAAGGCACTTCTGCCATACCTCTGGGTGGGGGTAAGGCCAGTGCACAGTCTTTTGCCAACCTCCAAGATATATCAAATGAGTTATGCCAGCCTAAATTGGTTAGGATTGCCCCCTGAATCTATTTTTTCACTATTTTTTCAATCCATTGATTTTTTTAATTTATGGGATGTTCCAGAACTAGTGGATAACCAGGGACACCTGTATATATTGCAAAGAAAGATTAATTATCCATTGATTTTTTTATCCATGGGATGGACGTTCTGGAACAGCAGCCTACTGGATAATGAGAGACACCTGTATGTATTGCAAAGCAGAGAAATAGGTTTACGTCCAGGGGACTGTATGGCATCCCATAGTAGTGTAGCTAGAGGGGGGCAAAGAAGGGAGTTTTGCAGGGGTCTCACTGCAGTGTACAACTGGCCCTTCGTCTTCACTACATACCTAACTATCCTAAAGTCAAATTAAGACTTTAAAAAATTATCCAGGGAGTCCCCAGTCATCCAGGGAGGTGGGCTGCAAGCTTTCCTGGTCCGTCCATAGTCAGGCCAGCCCTCTTTCTAGCAGGGACAAAGCAGAGTGTTGAAGATTGCTTTTAAATTAAAAATTTGCCTCTGACCTCTTTTTGCAGAGCATTCACCGTCTCATCACTTTCATTGAGGGCCGACTTAAGGTGGTCCGCGAAGCGCTCCATCTCTTGGATCTCCTGGCGCAGTTCTTTGAAATCCAGCGGTGAAGGCTTGACCTCTCCCACCTCCAGCGAGTCCAGCTTCCGAGTAGCATTTTCCAGGCGAGTCTCGTATTCACCAAGCTGTTGCTCAAATTTCTGGATCTGAGAGCAAAAGCAGAGCCAGTTTGATGAAATGATTCAGGAGTTGGACTTAGGGCACAATCCAGAAAAACTATGGGGAGTCCTTGCTCCAATGTAAGAACAATTTGCTCTGGATCGCAATATGAATTTCCCATAGGTTTTCACTAGGGGGTGCCGTAACTACATCAACGTAATCTCTTACGTGCTCCTGTAGGGCCGTAGATACACTGGATTGTAGGGTTAGACCTGGAAAATCCAGATTCAAATCCCCACTCAGTTATGAAGCTTTCTGCATGACCTTGATTTAATCACTCTCTTAGCCTTGCCTACCTCACAAGGTTGTTGTGAGTACAACAGGAGGGGAGGAACTATGTACTCCACCCTGAGTTCCTTGGAATAAAAATATGAAATTATAAATAAAAGTGGAGAGGAACAGGAAGGAAGGAGAGGCTGGAATAAACGAATAAAAGAACTGAAGGGAGGGAGGAGAAAGTCCAGAGAGAGTGTGAAACATTAAAACCTAAATTTCTCTGTTTTCACTTTGACATGACCAGAGTGTCTTTCCGAGCCTTAGCAATTGTGCCTGCAAATGTATGTCAGCAGAGGGCATGTGTGTCTCACACACACACCAGACTGGAATTGGGATCAGTTCCCCAACCAAAGTCACACCAGTTCAACCAACCTCTTGCAAGAGAAGACTCGCTTCATCCTCATGGGAGATTGTTCCCTCCTACAAATATGTCTCCTGCTCCCAAAAATTGATTTATGGGTCTTATCAACTGTGACACAAAAATGCCATTAAGGACACTTGGATGGCTACCCTCTTTTAAGACCGATAGAGCAGTGATTTTCAACCAGTGTGCCATGGATGGTCTGCAAGTGTGCCGTGGGAATTTGGGCATTTATTTATTGATTTACTAGTACAGCAATTGGAGGGATTTGAATCTCCTACCAATAGCATGGTGTGCCTTATCAATGCTCAAAAAGCTGATGGTGTGCCTAGACAATTTTAGTGCCTTGTCAGTGTGCCTTGAGACGAAAAAGATTGAAAATCACTGTGATAGAAGCTGCTGTGTCCCCTCTGCAACCTTTGGCAGTGGGTTAAGGTTGCAGGATTCTGTCCCCAGATAGCCCCCATCTATCCCATATAAGCTTTACCTTTTCCATCTCAAGCTGTACAAGCCGGGTGAGGTTGCGGGACGAGGTCTCCAAGAGTTCCATCTGCTCTATGGGGAAAGTGTTGTCTGGAAGGATGACGGTGCACACGCAATGCTTGCCAACGTCCATGGTGCCTGTGACATTCTGTGTGATCGTGGCAGAGAGCATAGGATATTTGCAAGTGAGTTGCTTAAAAGGCACCCTTAATGGGTTATGGCTGCAATCCTAAAGACACTTTTCTGGGAGTCAGATCCACTGAACACAATGGGGCTTACTCTTGAGCAGACATGGTTAGGATTGTGCTCAAAATTTGTTAGTTATTTATAGGCTGGTGGCAAGTACCATCTTTGAGAGGCATTCCCCTTTCATCTCATGGAATGCCTCTTCGCAGATGGCTGCTACTGTAACATAGAGTGCAATCCTAAGCATGTCTACTCAGAAGTAAGTTCCACTGTGTTAATAGTCCTTACTCACAGAAAGTGTGGTTAGGATTGCAGCCATAGAAATGCACCGTCTAAAAATAACATAATTTTTCCTCTTCTAAGCCTGTTGCTTATTCAAAACTTACTCAAAACTACAAGCTTTCTGACGTTTCATTTTCTGATGATCCACTCTTTCAACACCTTTCAGTTATACCAAGAACTCATTCTTTCAATGCATGTTTTGCTCTTTCAACCTCTCCCTGCTGTTCTAAAGGCCAAAATTGCCCTTCCCCATGTTGTAGTTCCTGATTTCATCCCATTCCCAACAATCCCTTTGCAGAAATCTTGGGTGTTGCAGCAGGAATCGGCAAGATTAAAGGGGCACTTGCAATTTGCTAGCTCAAGGGCATTAAGCAGGCCTCCGTCAGTCTTGAGAGACTATGGTATCGTGCTCAGCACTGCATACGCTGCATGCGAAGCACGAAAGCCTGGGTTAGATTGTTATGGAGGATAGGCTGTTACCCAAGCAGCAAATCCCCCCTCTCCATGCCACTGAATTAGTCCAATGGAAAGGCAGAGCCAATACGATTGGATCCAGCTGCGTTGCAGAGCTGGGCTAAGGACAGGTGCTCACCCTGTCTTGTGGGGCTGACCCGGGTCTCAAACCCTGGCCTGCTGGTTAACAAGCACAGTGTCTTAACCACAAAGATTGGGTTCCACTTTTCAACAGTTTTCACTTCTGATCAATGCTCCAGCAGTTTGACTGTACAGAACGAAGGATAGAGTGCCTCTGCTTTTAACCATTGCATATTAGAAGGAATTCAGGCAAGTGCTGCTTTTAAAACCCTTTTTGATGAGCTAAACCTGCCTCAGTTCCCTCTTTGCAATGGTTAAAGGTAGAAGCACTCTGTCCTCCATTCTGTATGGTCACCCCGTGTCCGTCCAATAAGCGGGGGACACCTGTATTCAAAACTATTGCTTAACATCTCATGAAGGTCTCAGAGATTAATTAAGTAATTATTTGAAATTAATCTGGCTAATCACATATTTTGACTCTGGGCCATACCTGAGATAGAATCTGCTGATCGCAGAACATGTTGTTCCCACTGAGATTTACAGCGGTGGGCTTCAGGGGGTTCTCACAGGTTCTATAGAACCCTTTGCTAATGAGCGCCTGGTTCTGAGAACCGGTTACTAACGGGACATGGAACCTGTTGTTAATTTAGGTTATTAGGTCATATTGTTGTTGTTAATTTATTTGAATCCCACCACTGGTTACACAGACATACCCCAATAATGCCCACCCACGACTGTGAACTCAAAGATAGAATCCCGCTGCTGGTACTCACCTTTGAAGTAACACAGCGTAGAAGTGCGCAGGAACAAACAACAGGACAACAGAGGAAGCCTCCATTGCTCCAGATCGCCAGGCCTGCCCCGGCTTTCCCCATTTTATATAGCCATGATTTTTTTATTTTTATTTTTCCATTTTATAAATCTAAGATTTGTTTTGCTGTTTTATTGCCAAGAGGTAGGCAAGTACCACAAGTTATGTCATGCTGATCCTTAGATTGATGGTTTCAGCCTTGCAGTAATTGCAGGGTTTTGTGACTTCCGAGGCAGATAAGGGCTTGAGTTGGATTAATGTCTTCGAAAGCCAGGCTCTGGACTTTGCAGGGAAGACAACCATGTTTGTTCTTCATATGCCTGCCCTATTCAGGTATAAAAGGGGGTGAAAGCAGTGGTGGGCTCCAGCAGGTTCGCACCTACTAGATAGGACATATAAAGTTTAAATACAGCCATTTAAAAGTGGCTGCCAGATGGGCATAGGACTGGTAGTTAATTTCTTTGAATCCCATCACTGGGTGAAAGGCATCTGAGCAAGTGGGTGATGGGAGCTGAAGTCCTCCCTATACCACCCCAAACTCCATTGCTGGTCCTAAACCTGGTTCCAATACCGGCAGTGAGTCAAACCCTGTGAGGTTGGTTAGTCTGGTCCAAGGTCACCCAGGAAGCTTTATGGGATTTTAACTTGGATCTAACTCCCGAACCACTGCACCATCTTGGTTCTTGTTTTCACAGAAAACGTTCAAACCTGGGACAAGTTCCTGGTCCTTAAGGTTGCAAAGATAGGTACTGGGACCAGTGGCATAACTAAGGTAGTGCAAGGGGGTAGCAATTGCACTGGGTAGCAAGCTTGACCCTAGTGGCTAAAATTGTGAAAAACAGGGTATATATTAATAATACCATCATGTTATATATCATTGGAAAGGTAATTTAATGCAAAATGCAACGAAACAAACTGCATTGGAATATCTGTATGTTATCAATCATTAAGGCCAATTAACTGGAAAACGAAAACGCCAACTGCCTATGGAGCAAATAGTGGATTTTCTGAAGTGATGGCGTTGAAAGCAAATGAGATGTAACTATGATACAGTATGGAACTAATAAATCATTAAAATAAATCAGCATTAATATAAATATGTATATAATAATACAGTTATCCATGCTAACCTGGTAAAGAGGCACTTATAATTGGTGCTCCTCTTATAGTTAGCAGGGAGAGAATAGCCATCCCTCTTTGTCCTAACAGTGTCTCCAACTAATAAGGAAAATGCTTTATTTAGTTATTTATTTATTTATAAATAAATAAATAAATAAATAAATAAATAAATGCATTTATAATGAATAAATAAATAAAAATAGTTTCTGTTGTTGGCAGAGCTACCCTAAATCTTCAACCCTAGATAGCGGATAGATATCTCAGCTATGCCACTAGCTGGGGAGCACAGCAAAGCAAACTGGTGTTGAGCTGTTGGGGAGGAAAATAATGGTTTTCTCCCCATTTTTTTTAAAGCCCAGGCATGATGTCACTTTTGGTTGTGACATCACTTCTGGAGCCACATTTTGAACCTTGTGCCGGGTGATGTGATCATTCGCTACGCCACTGAATCTCTTGATCGTGCCTTTTTTTCTATCACCACCATGTGTGGAATCAACCCGCCTTCCATGTTCACCCCATGCTCGTGCGCCATCTGCCCTGCCACCCCTTTTTCTGGAATGCCATCTCTTTCCCAACCCATCTTTTGCAAAACTTCCTGGGGACAGAGAGGCATTTGTCCTCCTCCATTGGGGGCTCAGCCTCCCCAAGAGGGGGGGCATTTGCAAAAAAGAGTTTAATCCCTCTCACCCCAGATTACGAGGCAGAGGCTGGCGGTGGAGATATGCTTCTGAATGGGCCGCCTTGTTCTCCGTCGCTCGCTTGAATTGAAATGTCAACAATTAGAGCGGGCAAGCCCTGAATGTGCTCATTGATGGGGGTTCTCCTCTGTCTCATGCAGAGGGGAAGACAGGGCAGAGCTTGTGCCCCCCAACCCCACCACAGTAGTTGTTTGGAGCATGATTGCAAGCCTGTCCCAGAAAAACCTGCTCTACTTCGCGTCAACCTGTTCTCCGTAGAGCAGGCAAAAAAGGAACAGGTGCATTATATGGATCCCAAAGGAACAGGTGCATTATATGGATCTTCCTCTCCTCCTTGTTCCCAAACCCATTTATACCTGTGGTTGGAATTTTTTGAATTGCAAAAATGGAACACTAGAAATACTGTAATTCCTCGAATCTAAAGCTCAACTTTTTCAGCTGAATTCAGTCTCCAAAATCAGGGTGCACATTAGATTTGATGGTTAGACTTGAGTACATGTGGTGTTTTGATTATAAGTATAGGGTGTGCATTATATTCTATGGTGCATTAGATTCGAGTAAATACGATAGACGGTTTAAGAACAGTGCTGCTAGATTAGGCTGCTGGATCAGGCCCATCTAGTCCAGCTTCCTGCATCTCACAGTGGCCCACTACTGGGAGCACACCAAGTAACAACATAACTGTATCCTGTACTGTAATCTTACATCTGACATTCGGATATAGCTACTTCTAGAACTAGAAGGTTGTATTAAACCTATCACAGCTTGTAACCTGTGATAGACCTTTCCTCCGTCAAGCTGTTTGAAAATTATCTTTCAGTACTACCACCATGTGGCAAGGAGTTCCACAGATTAATGACTCATTGGGCAAAATCATTCTTTTTACCCAGTTCAATTTCAATGACTTACATCACTTTTGGGACTTGTACCGGGACTTAGGCTGGCCTAACTGGGGATGAGGATTGCAGTGCCAGGCTGCGATCCTTACCACACTTTTTGGGGAGTAAGTACTATATTGAACACAATGTGACTTACTTCTGAGTAGACATGCTTAGGATTGCACTTCCAATGTCTAAAGATGACGAACAAGGAATCAATCTTGTTTGAAGAAGGGACAGGTAACCGGTTGGCATCACGGAGATGCCAGATGTTGGACCCAGGACTTCACCCATATTAAGTGTGGTTTACCAGAGTTGTGATGCTTCCCCTCTTTGGTTCTCCCTTTGAAATTAAAGAGAACTCCAGATTTTTTCTGGTTTTTTTTTCTTAAAGAAAGCTTTATTTATAAGCAAAATATATCACAGAGCGTGTTCTTTCTTTCTCTCTCTCATTCAATCTCTCTCTCTACAAACAGACTTTGCCCTGAGAGGGACACATATTTTGTACAAAAGTAAAGATTGTGGAAAAGACAAAACAAAATATTTCATATTCATTGTTTTTTTTAAAAAAGTATATACATTTGTATAAAAAACTCAATAAGAATCTCTAGGGGTGGGGAAACCCCAGTGGTGTAGCTAAAGGGGGTGCAAATCACTAGGTGCCCCAAACTGCAGCATACAAATTGCCCCTCTCCGTAGTGCTTTTCACCCCCTCTAGCTATGCCACAGGGGAAGTCAACGGATCTGCAGGCACATCAAGGCAGCAGGCAGAAAGAAAAGAATCTGGGTGGACACGAAGCACTTGGGGGCTGGATGGGAGAGGGGGACCCCCTTAAAAAGTCCTTGCAAAAAAAGGACGCGGAGTTCTCCAGGCCGATGTTTTGATGTCGCAACCCAGAAGGGAGACGGAGATTTTACTGATGCCTCTGCAGGCGGAATGGAAAATATGATTTGGCATGACCTGAAACATAGTCACGGGAAATATGATTCAGAAGATGAGGCACTGCTTTAAAAGGCGAGGGTGTGTGATGTGTATGCATGTGAAGGGATGGGGGAGAAGCACATTTCTTGCGCAAGTCAGCGAAGAGGCCGCTTTAGGGCCAAATTGGATGGGACGACTGCAAAGTTAGAATCTGATTCTGCATTCACAGGATAACAGGAGGCAGTGGGGTGCAGACCCCTTTGTTTTGCCCAGGCTGGTACCCCCAATCGGAGTAAGTCCAGCCGGAAAAATGTAGCTGGGATACTGGAGGACGATGGCAGTTTTCACACCCAACTCCCAAATTTAAGTGGCTTTCACTTTATGGCTCTGTAGCAAAATCTACACTGCAAAAGGTGGGCCCTATAGCTAGTTATGCAGGCACATCCGAAAAGATGATAGGCAGCTCCATCTGTACCCATCATGGAACAAGCCCAGCTCCCCCCCACCTCCTGATTTTGACACATGCCACTTACCAACACATCAAACACAGATAGATCCTTATGTCACTCTCGCTGCTTTGTACAGGCTCGGGGAAAAAAATTCAAATATAAAGCAATGCCTATGAACTATTTTTGATGTTGCCTTTGTCAGCACCACCTTTGTCTGAAAAGTCACGCTGTTTCTAAATGGGAGAAAAATTGATCCTAGTGAGGGAGGGAGGTGGGCTTGTGTCGGCCCACGCCAGCAGCACAGTCAGCGTTGGGTACCAAACAACCAATGCTCGGACACAGCCGACACCGGCACGGTGGTCTTGGAGTTGGCTGACTGTGCAGACGATGGCTTTGGCCAAATGGCAAGGATTGACTTGTGGAGTGTGCAAATCACATCAGTAACAAATGTGCATTTATTGTGCAAAAAAAAGTGAAAATAAAAATCACGGTGTGGAAAGGCCGCTATGTGAAACCTGGACTTTCTAAAGATAAAAGCGCTGTGTGACGAGACACACAGTTCTCTGTGTATGTGATGAGCATAGACAGTAGAAACAGTTTTTTTCAAACTGCCCCAAACTCCTTGAAAGTGGGCATCCACTCCGATCCACACGGCCGAAATTGGCCACCCTACAATTTCTTGGGTGGCCATTTCTCTGTGTGGTTCATGTTGCTGGAAAGTGGCCAAATGTGAGAGGCTGGCGGATGTTGAGACAAACTGTTGGGTCTCTCTGGGGAATGTGAACTGCTCAGAGCCGCAGTGGCTGTCCCGGGTTTTCAGGCAACAAGAGATGTATTTATTTTTTCTTGGTGGAACTGATATCCTGGGAAAAAGCAAGTTGTGGCCGCTGCGATCTTGTAAACTAGTGCAAAACACACAAAAAAAGTGGTTTTCTTGCAAACAAGGCAGGCGTAAACCTGTACATCAATGCTGTTTTGTGCCACAGTATTTCAGGGATTGCACAGGATTCCTGCGCATGCGACCCCGAAACACTGTTTTACATCAGGAAGTTCTTGGGGAAGGTCAGATTCAATCAACTCTACATCCAGGAAAATTTGGGGAATTGTTAGCCAAACTTGGGAAAGTTTGAGGATGCTTAGGCTGGATCTATTAACAACAGCACAGAAGTGAAGCAGTAGGAAAAGGTGCACCTGTTGAATGACTGCCTGTTGAGTTGCTCATAAATGCACAGAGCCTTTGCCAGATATGGGGATAAAAGGAGGCAGTGTATCCCTACAATCCAGAATAATTACAGGAAGATGTAAGAGGCACTTACAACATAATTGCTCTATAGGTTTCCCATAGGTGGCAACATAACTACGTCCCTGTAAAAGGTCCCATAGTTACTCTGGATTGTAGCCTCATTTGGCCTTGCTACAGCTGGAGGCTCTAACATGGTTGAACATGATGGCCCGATCCCTTGTCCAGCTTCTGAAATGCGCCAACATCCCCTGAAGAAATGTTTTAAAGCATTTTTCAAAAAATCCCTCATGATCCCTCTGTGTATGGCTTTTCTGTCCAGCAGCACCTTGGTCCCAGTAACAACATGGTCCCAGGAGCTTGGGGGTGTGCAACCTAGTAAGGCTTAAACAGATGGCCCCATCACCTGTTAAACGGGGCAGCTAATATACTATACAGTATTTACTTGAATCTAATGCTCATGTTTTCCAGCCAAATTTAGTATCCAAAATCAGGGTGCCAAATTTAGTCTCCAAAATCAATGTTAATTAGATTCAAGTAAATGTGGTGCTTTAATTATAAGTCTAGGGTGTGCATTAGATTCGATGGCACATTAGATTCAAGTAAATATGGTACTTCCCAAGTCTCCGAGAGGGAGAATATGATGTTCTCTGTAGAGCAGGTGAGTGGGCTGGTCAGCAGGGCTTGGATCGGGGCTGCATTTCAGCTCGAGAGTCCATTCTGAGTGCCAGCATTGGCACCCAAGAGGTGATTGGAATACAGAAAGCTGTATTTCTGAGCACATGCAGAGTGCACTTCCCCGATTCCTTCCTGTCTGCTCCAAAGGAGAAAAATAGCTTCAGAGGTGAGGTTTCCCCCCTAGTACCGCATTTATAATTATCCCCTTCTGGCCTGGCTCATGCCTACCCAGGGAAAGGAACCAGGGAGGCTTGGCAGTGGAACAGCTGACAGTATAATAACAAGGGGATGGGGACTTGGTTCGGGATGGGCAGGAGGAAGACATACATCGTACCCATTAGGGTTGCTGTGGTTTCACCCGACCCTGTTCTTGTGCCCTCAACAGTGGCTCGAGAGGCAGAAATTCAGCAGGTGAAGCCTCTCCCATCTCTGCCAAGAAAGTCACACTTGTGTGTTAGGTCAACTTTAAAGACACAAGAGCAGGACCAGTAAAAAAAGATGGCAACCCTTGAACCCCTTAGTTGGTGGGAAGCAAGCTAAACTTTTAGCTAAAGCTAGACCACTGGATTTGCAGAGGAGGGGACTGGGCATGAAACCACCACCCCTCACTGAGAGATGGGGGGCAGGTCTGGTTAGGTTACCTCTGTCACCCTCACCATCCCCATAGCCTGAGGTTTTTCCCTTCAGCCCCTCGAGCAGCACACAGTGTCTCTTGGTCTCCGTTTGGCAGTGTGGGGCAAGGGGAGCCAACACAGGAACCAGGGATGGTGGGGAAGATGTTGGGAAGGGGGTGAGACACACTCTGGGGTCAATTGGTCCAACCTCCCTCCACAGAGTTGGCCAGTAAAGGGTTGGCCGTCCCTTGGCACCCCAATGAGGGAAAGGCAGGAAAATTGGAATGGTTCTTTCCGGAAAGGTGTGTGTCTCCGATTCTGGAATGCTCATGGTTCCTCTTGCCCTCCAAGCCCTAAAGAGTTCCCAACCCTGTAGGGCTCCTTGCCACCATCCCCTCAACCGTTCTGCTCAGGCCCCTTCCTCAGTAGCAGCGCAGCTGTGGGTGCTGGTCAGGAGCCGGCTACTTTCATGAGGGGTGGGACACATCACGTAGCGCCCCACCGCCTGGGGCTGGTGCACCTCGGCTGCCGTCACCGTGGGCTTGAGGGACGTGCTCTCCTTGATAGGGGGCTCTTCAGGGCCCAGGCCCCCTACGGCCCCTAACTCAGCCTCCTCGGAGTCCACTCCATCATCCATGTTGACATATAGGATCTCTTCAGGGTCCTTGGCTGGCGGAAGGGACTTGAGGATCTTCTCCAGCTCTCCGTGTAAGACCTCAAAGCTGGGGCGGTCCCGGGGGTTGAGGGCCCAGCAGCTCAGCATCAGCTCATACCTATTGG
Source organism: Cryptoblepharus egeriae (assembly GCA_030015325.1). Lineage (NCBI taxonomy): Eukaryota > Metazoa > Chordata > Lepidosauria > Squamata > Scincidae > Cryptoblepharus > Cryptoblepharus egeriae. The sequence continues at coordinate 1,462,394 of JAREYC010000014.1, forward strand.
GGGGGGGGGCAGAGAGAAGAGGGAGAGCAGATGTTGAATGCCAGGGCTGAAATACATCATCCGTGGGCATGATCCAGCAGGGCTTTTCTGATTTTCTATTGTACCATGGGTTAAAGTGATCTACTCTCTATAACTTTGTGCACAATCCTAACCATGTCTACTCAAAAGTAAGTCCCATTGTGTTCAATGGATCTTACTCCTGGAAAGTCTTTAGGATTGCAGCCTTTATAGCTTTACTTTATAAAGTAATATAAAGTTCTTTATATCAATATAATGTAATACTATATATAAACATAAAGTAAAATAAATATACTATTTATATTTACAGTATTTACTGTCTAGTGCTCCCCTTTTCCAGCCAAATTTAATGTGCAATCCTAAAGACACTTTCCTGGGAGTAAGAGCCACTGAACACAATGGGGCTTATTTTTGAGTAGACATGGTTAGGATTGTGCTCATAGTCTCCAAAATCAGGATGTGCATTAGATTCAATGGCACATTAGATTCGAGTAAATACAATATATAAATCTAAATAGTATATTTATTTACTTTCTATTTATATAAAGTATTATAATGATAGATAGTAATATAAATATTTATGGTAATATAAATATACTTTATATCATTATAACTTTACTCTTTAGAAGTCTATATCCACTCAGGTTATATGTGATGCTTACAGGCCATCCAGGCAATCGATTGGCTGCTTCAGGCGGTTGCCTTGCCGCAGATAGTCATAAATCTCGCTGTTCTCCACACCGGGATACGGCGTCTGGCCACGCGTTGCTATTTCCCACATGGTGACTCCGAATGACCACTGCAAGAAGGAGTAAGTGGGCATGAGGGAGGCAGAGACAGACAACCCTGTACATTGTATAGGCCAGTGATGTTCAATCAATGTGAAGTGGTACACTGGTGTGCCGCGTATGGTCCACAGGTGTGCCACTGGATTTTAGGGAAGGTCATTTATCAGCAGGCCAATGGGGGCTTTGAGCCACAGCATGGTGTGCCAGTCAAAAACTTGATGGTGTCACCCGCACAACTTTAGTGCCACAATGTCAGTGCGCCGCAAGTTGAAAAAGATTAAAAATCACTGGCGTAGGCCATCAGATTTTTCATGGATTTGTGAGAGAAGGGACCGAGGGTGGGCTCACCACATCACTCTTGATGGTGTAAACGCGATCCGCCAAGCTCTCAATGGCAATCCATTTGACGGGCATCTTGGAGATGCGGCCTTGTCGGTAATAGTCGCCGTTGTAGATTTTCTTGGAGAGGCCAAAGTCGGCCACACAGGCCGTCATGCTCTCATTCAGCCTATGGACAGGAGAGGAGAAAACATGAATTGGGGAGATATCATCATTAGAGGTTTGGAGGATAAACTCTGAGGCTGCGTAAAGCTGCTCACCCGTACCCCTAACCTGCTCATCCATAGCTTCTTACGCTGCATACTCACATGCAGTTACGGGCGGCCAGATCTCGATGAATGAAGTTTTTGCTACTGAGATAATCCATTCCACTGGCAATATCTGTCATGAACTTGACCAGGGTCTGCGTGGGCAGGTACTGGAGGGGAAGGAGAAAACAACCATGTTAGACCACAAGCACCAATTCAAATTTTCACCCTCTTGTCCCTCCAAGAGAGGATGTTCCTAGACTGTTCCAGATGGTGGCATAGCTAGAGGGTGTGGAGCAGTCAATCTTAGAGGGAGCCTACCACCACAAGCCCTCTTCGGAGCCATTCCAGGCTCCGTTTTTCCAGGCTCCAGGCTTTAGAGCCATTCCAGGCATTCGTCGGTTTGCACCCCTGCCTGGAATGGCTCCGAAGAGGGCATGTGGTGGTGAGGCTCCCACCAAGACTGACTGCTCCACGCCCTCTAGCTATGCTACTAGAGGTTCCCACACTCTGCTCTTTGTCCCCCACTAGTGGCCAGCATTGGTGTTACCATTCAGTGATTCAGTTTTGATATTGCTTCACAATGAACTTCTCTGCGCAGTTTCGCACCATGATGACAAAACACAACAGAGCAACAAAAATCAGCAACAGGGATGGCAAACCATGCAGTTCTACAATCCACTTTATAGGTGGATTACTATAACTCAAGACATAGGGCACAATCCAGAGCAGATACAGCAGTTGTTGCGTCGACGCATGGAAAATTTACCGTGGCTCGCTCTACGAATTACCCATAGGTTTCCACTAGATGGTGCCGTAAAGGTTCTGCATTAACGCATCTACTAACATAGCTGCTCTGGATTGTAGGGATAGTCAAAATTAGTGATTTCCCTCTTGAGCAGGGGTCTCTAAGCATTTTTTGGCCAACAGGCCACATCAAATACCTGGCACAGTGTCAAGGGTCGGAATATATATATATATATATATATATATATATATATATATATATATATATATATATATATATATATATATATATATATATAAAATTTAAATATGCCGTTGGAACTTAGATTAATGAATCAATGGGCTCAAATCTACAGGATTTCTGCAAGAACCAACACACAGCATATAAATAAAGCACACATTTAAATGAACCCCATTTCTTCCATCCCACCATCGTAGCTCCAGTAGTGTTTGGTCAACTCGGTCAAAGGTTGCATCTCATGCTTGCTATGAGATGCATCTGGCACGGGCATGGTTTGGAGACCCCTACTCTGGGGGACCTTCTGAGCAAAGCAGTGCTCTAGTATAGCTCTAACAACAACAGTTTTATACTGTTTTTCATCAGGAGCATAAATTGATTTAGGTATATAATAGCTGGCCAGTGAATGGAGGACATTGGCCAGTGTCCTCCATTCACTGGCCTTGATCCTCAGGCTCTCTGGTCCAGGGGGGGCCACAGTTTTAATTCTCACCCACTGAAAATCTAACAAGGTTGCCACATACCACAGGGCTCTCTCCGAGGCGAGAGTAGAGCAAGAAGCTATGCAGGTCACCGTGTTTCATGAAAGGTAAGATCACCACGGGGGACGGGTACCCTTCGCTCTCTGTGTTCTGTAGGCAGACTCCTGCAAGAGGAGGGGGAGAAGGAAGATGAGTGTCCCAACAGTCCCAGCAAGGATGCTGTGGGCAAAATCCAGAGTAACTACGGGGAGTCCTTGCTCCAGTGTAAGAACAACTAGTTTTATATAACGTAATTCATAGAAATTTCTATCCAACAATATATGAAATTATTATGAAGTGGAGAAGGGAAGGGCCCCCCCAAGAGAAACTTTGTGCCCCTGATAAAATTCAAATCAAATGGACCTTTATTGGCATTATGATAAAATTCTTCTCGGAGGCCCTGCCCATCATGCTTGCTATCAGAGGGTCTTCTGATTTTTTATTAGTTTTAATGCAAGCCAGAGAAGGGAAAAGGGGTGGTGATGCTTTCCAAGGCATCAAACAGGCCTCTGCGTCAGCCTCGCTCCCGCCTCCATCCACCGCGCCTGTCCTCGCCACAGCTCCCATCAGCCTTGCCAACATCTGTTTTCCCAAGAAGTCTGATCTCCTCCTTCTCCTCTCTTGCTCCCCAGGGACAAGTCAACTTCTCCCCTCCCCACAAATCAAAGAGCTGTTTCCATTCTCCTCTTCTTCCCAGGCCTCTTTAAATCCTGTAAATCTGCCCTTTGGAGCATGTGCCCTAGATCCCTATGCCATCCTCACCATGCACCAGGCTCCTGCCAAATCATCCATAGGACCTCATCCTATGTCATCCTGAGTCATCCTGATCCTGTGCATACCATCCTGATCATCCATGCATACCATCCTGATCCCATACATGCAAAGGTGGGCATGCATACATGCATACATGCATGCAGTCCCTGTCACATTTCCTGAATTCTGTGGGTCTGCATCAGGCAGGAAAGTGTTGTCCCCAGAAGGCCACTGGATTTACAAAGTCCTTTCTTCCAAAATGCTCTGGCATCTCTACCAAGAAAGAAGATTTCTAGGGGAAGTTATTGGGAAGCAGGAACTCTGATGAGATCCCGACCAAAGAATCCAATGCTTTTTGTGTGCTGGATGTGGTGAGAGACCACGGACAAGTGACTCCCAGTCAAATATATCCTATATCGGACATTTGTTATATATGTATAGCGGACATTTGTCCCATATATCCTATATGGACACATCCTATATCAGACACATCTATTCTTTTTGCTTCCCATATATTTGTGTCCTAATTCATGTATATAAACACTATAAGTGTATATAAACACTATAAGCACTTTTTAATTTTTAAAAAGCAAAAGGTAGGGTTGGGGCTGGGAGGCTTAGGGTGCAATCCTAAAGATACTTTCCTGGGAGTAAGACCAGTGGTGGGATTCCAATAAAATAATAACAGGTTCTATGTCCTAATAACCTAAATTAACAACAGGTTCTATGTCCCATTAGTAACCAGTTCTCAGAATCAGGCGATCATTAGCAAAGGGGGAAGCAGTTGCAGCAAGACCATGCGACCCTATAATTGTGGGACTTCTGTCTGTCTGTCTGTCTGTCTGTCTGTCAGCTTCATGACGTTAGGGTGATCAAAGTCCTATTTCTGTCTGCCTGTCTGTCTGTCAGCTTCATGACGTTGGGGTGATCAAAATCCTGTTTCTGTCTGTCTGTCTGTCTGTCTGTCTGTCTGTCTGTCTGTCTTACCAATCAGCTTCATGACGTTGGGGTGATCAAAGTCCTTCATGCAAACGGCCTCACTGAGGAAATCTTCCATCTCGCTGCGGGTACAGATGGCAACTGCAGAGAGAGAGAGAGAGAGAGAGAGAGAGAGAGAGAGAGAGAGAGAGAGAGAGAGAGAGATGGAAGAAATGGAATGAGTGGTTTCCTTTGTGCCAGGGTTCAGGTGGTAAAATATGAGTGCCTTGGCGCATGCCCAGAGCATGCAATGTAATATTGAGGGGGACTCTGAGCACATCTATGATAGCACATCTCAGAGCACATCTATAATGTGCAGAGTGCATTCCTGCTAAAGGAACTCACAACCTTTCCCAACAGATCTCAGATCAAGGGGTTCAAAAGCAAAGGGATGACCTCCCAGAAGTTTTGACTCCTTGGTCAACTCTTCCAGTATTTTTGAGCAAGCCCTGAGGGTTCTTCCACATTTTTTGGGTAAGAGCTGTAGCTTCAGGAGCACTGCAAGGTGCCCAAGGGTAGATTCGGGGCCCTCCTCCAGTTGCTACTTACTTTTCATGGTCTTCACAGCAACCTTCAGGACTGCTCCATCTTGGCTGAGTTGCCCTTCCATGACCGAGCCAAACTCTCCTGCAGAAAGAAATAAAAGAGCCACGAGCTAGGTAGCTGATCCATTTTATCCCTCCAACAACAACCCTGCAAGGTAGTGTAAACGGAGAAGTGATGGCAGGCCCAAAGTCACCCCATGAGTGGTGTGCCTAAGAAGTAAGGGCTGGAAGCCTGAATCCGCATGCTGGACCAGAGATCTCCAATATGGTAAGTACTGCACATGGTGCCACAAAGCATCCCCCACACTACTGCCCCATGGATGGCTTGGGGCAATCCATGTGCTAGATCATGTTCCTCTCTGAGATCAAGAAGGCACAGAGGAGAAGGATCCAGGCAGGGCCAAAGACAGGAAAGAGGATTTTGATAATGCCAAAACCATTTGTTCACAAGCGGATGCAGAGCCGGAATCAGGCACCACGACCCCCAAGGAGCAAGAACCGCAAGCATTTTATTGGGAATTGAGATAACCAGTGCCAGATCATCTCCCTCTACTGTCCCTTCAAGCCAAGGAGGCTTCATGGGAGGGGGGCTGTGCAAAGACCTGATTAGCGCATCAGAAAGCCACAGGAAAGAACATCAGGAAGGTGCGCTTTCTGACGCACCTGGCAGCCGCTGGCTTGGATAGTTGAAAAAAAGCATTGGGCATATTCTTGGAGAGACAGCTGGCTATGGTTTTTAGCTATAGGTGCTCAGTTTCGACAGGGTGACCATATGTCCTCTTTTTCCAGGACATGTCCTCTTTTTTAGCCTGGAAGAAAATATTAATTGTCCTCCTTTCCTTTGTGAGCAGGCAGCATGTAGTCTTCTTATCAATATATATAAAATTGAAACGTCACTGACTGATTCACTGACTCATCAATGCCCCGCCGAAACCTCTGGGTCAAGAAGTGTGAAATTTGGGGAGGGTGTTCCTTCCATGTTGGAGGCATCCACTAAGAACTGGTTTTTGGAAATTCCAATGGGGAATGACACACAGTGGGGGGTGTTGGTGCGCATGGGATGGTGGTGCACGTGGGTGGTGCGCGTGGCGGGTGGTGCACATAGTGGATTGATGCGCATGGGGGTGGTGCGCATAGTGGGTTGATGCACATGGGGGTGGTACACATAGTGGGTTGATGCGCATGGGGGAATTGATGCGCGTGGGAGAGTATTGCGCATGGGAGGTTGATGCCCACGGGAGAGTATTGCACATGCGAGGTTGATGCACATGGGGGGATTGATGCGCATGGGAGAGTATTGCGCATGGGGGATTGAAGCCCATGGGAGAGTATTGCACATGCGAGATTGATGCACATGGGGGGATGATGTACATGGGGATTGATGTGCATGGGGTTTTTGCACATGGGGTTGTTGCACAGTGGAGGGATGGTGTGTGGGGAAATATTACTCCTACAACATGGGTACATTTTTGCTAGTAATTAATAATTTATGGCTGTAATCCTATCCATACTTTCCTGGGAGTATGCTCCATTGACTCTAGTGTGACTTATTTTTGAGTAGACATGCAGAGAATTAGATTATCAGTGTAACACATTAAATGTAATAGGTTTAAATTTACTAATAAGTGAGAGTAGTGTTTAAACTAACCACATGAAAGCAATATACATGAGTGTTTTCAGCTTTTATTTCATCATGTCCTACATTTTTCTTGGATGTCCTACTTTTTTGGAGGCCCTTGTCCTCTTTTGAGGTTATGATATATGGTCACCCCTGAATTCACCCCTGAGATCCCTTTCCCGGTGTCCTGCTTGCATGATTCCTACCATTGGAACCAAAAATCTGGGCAAGAAGGGCTTTGGGTCCGATCCAGAAAAACTCTTTGCAAGTTTCTTTGTGTAGGAGCCAGGCCAGGAAACCAGTCTCCCCCCTTTCTTCTCCCCTGTCCCCACCAGGAAAGCTCTGACAGCAAAAAAGGTCACTGGCAGAACCAGCCAGCCACATCTGGAGAGGTTGTGTGGTTTTTGCCCTGGCAGAAGCCAAGAGGCATCTGGCTGGCTAGGAAATGCAGACAGGTGGGAAAGCAATTTCCTCCCCCCCCCCCCCCCCGCCTCAGCCCCATACACGAGCCTTGTATGGGATGCTGCAGCACGCGACATGAGCCTTGGGAGTGCTGGGCCAACTGCTGACATTTTGGGACGGCCTCAGACTTTCCGTGTCTGACTCAGTCCGACTGCTGCGGAGAGCTGGGGCACTCTAAAAACATGAGCTGGACATCAATAGGGGTTGAGAATCAACATCAAATCTCTGGATCAGTGGTGGGCTCCAGCAGGTTTGCACCTACTCTACAGAACCGGTTGTTAAAGACATAGGATATATAAAGTTTAAAAATAGCCATTTAAAAGTGGCTGCCAGATGGGCACAGAACCGGTTGTTAATTTCTTTGAATCCCATCACTGCTCTGGATGATTCCCCTTCCCTATTAAGGGGGCTTCTCTAGCCCCCCAGAAGTTGCCCCTGGCTCCTAACTCTTGGGGAAATGTGCATGGTGGGTGCCGGCACCTTAGCTGTCGCTGGTGTGTCACCTTCTCTGATGCATGGCACTCAGAGCCGTGTATCCCCGTACCCACCTTTAGTGATGTTAGTGCATCTAAAAGAGAATTAGGAACAGGTGGCACCCAGGTCCCCCCCCCAAAAAAAGATGCTCCTTATCTGTCTGACTACCACTTTCAACTCTTAAGTGAGATGGAGGAAGGGGCCCATCATGAATACCGCCCTCGCCAAAGAGGTGATCCATGGGCTGGATAGTGTTTTTAGCTGAGGCCACATAGAAGGATTGGGGGTCTAGAGGACACCTCTCCTGACTCTCCCCCAAAAGAACAGCGGAGAAAAACAAAAGGGAGGAGGGGGTGGAAATGTTTGCAGGGGAACATGTGCGCATTGCCAAGGGCTTTTCCGACTCCACTGTCCAAAATGTTCCCAAACTAATCCCAGCTGTGCTCGGAGGAAACTTTTTCAACTTCCTTGCTGAAGAGGAGCAGAGAAGCTGCCAGGCCTGCAACCCAAATGAGCAAAACAGGCCTCCGTTCCTCTCTTCCCCGATCTCCCACCCTCACTTCTGAGCGAGGAAAGCCGTGGATTCTTGCCATGGGGCCGTTTCTGCAGCCACGGGGTGGCCTGTTCTTAATGATGATGGCTGTTTGAGAAATTAGGACCCAGCATTTAATAAGGGGGAATTAAAGATTTCCCATGTCCCCTTAGATATCAATTAAATCCTGTGGCCCGGGACCCAGTAGTGTAGTTGGGGTGGCACAGTAAATTCTGCTTGTTGCTATCCATTTACTCTTCTGCTCCATCCCTCTCTCCTTCTCTCCCTTTTCAGGGATTGGGGGAATTACTGTTATTACCAGTAGTAATAACACTAGCAGAGCAGGAAAACATATGCCCTCACCAATCTGACACCCCAGAGCCTGCTTTAGCTGACCCCCATCCCAAGGAAAATTCACTTTGTACATGCCCTGATGCACCCTTTTCCTTATGTATGATTTTCTACATTCCAAGAACACCTTCTGGAAATCAGGTTTTGGGGCTCAGACCTAACTCAGAATCAGCCCTGCTTTGGGGAAAAAGTGGGTTTAAGCCAGGGTGACCATATGTCATAACCAGAAAAGAGGACAAGGTCCTCCCTGAAATGTAGAATACCCAAGAAAAATGTAGGACATGACAAAATAAAAGCAAAACACACACACACACACACACACACACACACACACAGAGAGAGAGAGAGAGCGAGCTTTTATGTGGTTAAACACTAAGGACGCAATCCTAAGTGTGTCTACTCAGAAGTAAGTCCATTGTGTTCAATGGCTCTTACTCCTAGGAAAGTGGATTGCAGCCTAAATTACTTATTTAGGTTTAGGATTGCAACCTAAATTACTTATTATTGAATTTAAAACTATTACATATAATTTATGAATTACAAGAAGTCTACATGCTGCGTGATCACAAGGAAAAGGAGGACAATGAAGATTTTTTTCCCAGGACACAAGGCTAAAAAGGAGGACAAGTCCCAGAAAAGGAGCACATCTGATCACCCTGGTTTAAGCAAGCCATAAGTTTGAGAACTGTAATTCAACTGAGCCAGGATGGGTTAAGGAGCTGGCCTGAGACCTGGAAAATCCAGGTTCAAATCTGCCCATAGCCATGAAGCTTCCCTGGGTGACCTTGGGCCAGCCACTTACTCTCAGCCTCACCTACCTCACAGGGTTGTCGTGAAGACAAAAATATAAAAAGCTGTGTAATTGCTTTTGTACGGGAAAGACCGGGTATAAATTCCTTAGCCCTGCTTAACCAGGCCACATGGGGCCCATCCAGCGCCCAGCATCCTGTTTCCCACAATGTCCCACCAGCTGCTTCTAGGAAGTCAAAGCAAGACTTCTTCCTCTCCCATCACTGCTCCTCTGCAATAAAAACCAGTAGCTATCGACTGGTTGATCAGCCACTGACTGATCTCTCTGGTCCTTGGCATCAAAAGCCACCACCTCTCCATTGTTTGCATACCAAATACTGGTTTCAACTGGGCCACTTTGGAACAAGATGGGTCGGTTGTGAATCAGGCCAAGCGGTGCTATACGCAATTTGGTTTTATATATGTGGAGTCTCTCCGCCTCGAACTGGCCCCAGATTCTCAGAATCCAAGGAGAATAACCATGGTGGGGGGGGGGGGGGAGAAGCCTATTTCTGGGATGCAAAGGGCAGTTTTGCTTGCTGGTGGTCTTGCTGCAAATTTATAACAAGGACGTATCATCTCTTTCCCACCCCCACAATCCCTTTGGAAAAAATTGATTGATTGATTGATTGATCTATTGGTCCATCCATCCATCCGTCCGTCCGTCCATCCATCCATCCATCCATCCATCCATCCATCCATACATACATACATCCTCAGGGTCTCACAGGTCTCTTGTTGCCAACTTAGCAGTGTGAATATTGAGGATCTATGAGTGACAACTACTTTTGAAAAAGTGGCCAGGTGCCATAGGGGGAAACGTACCTTCACCAAGGGTCTTCCCCAGGGCCACCTTGTGGCGATCAATCATCACATCACGCAGCTTCTCCTTCAGTTCCTCGCTAATGCCTAGGCTGTTCACTTCAAGAAAAGCAAAGAAGGTCTCAAAGAAGGACCCACTCACAGCATCCAAACTTCCCAAACCTTGCACGGGTAGGGTCGAGTTTCTAAATTCAACATGAGACAGGTTGGAAAGGCTCAGGCTGAGAGTGACAGCATGTCTGCGAGGATGACTGAGGATGACTGAAGTGTCTCCAGCAGCAGATTGTTGGGGAAGCACCTACAAACTCCCTCCTACCCATCTTCCTCCTCCATTACCTGGGGTGTACATGGAAGCATGGAGTAGTTATGGTACCTCAAGGCTATGTGTGGAAGCGAGAATAGCCTTGTTGACATTTGGACACTGGTAAACTGAGTAAGATGGACCCAATCCCTGTTTGATACTCACAGGTGGCTTCGGTGGTCCGGCGGCTATAGGATTTGCGGACTCGATAGTGAACAACCAGTTCTCCCTGCTCCATGCTGGGCTCAAAAGCTTCCCTGCAGGGCAAATTGCAGGAAACATGTAAAGTATTCTAAATAATAATAAAGGCATTGCTTGTGGGATACATTTTAGGAAGGCTTCCTATTAGGAAAACCACCCATGGATACTGGATCTGTGGATATGGAGAGATGCCTATAATAAGAACAATCCTGATCAGACCCACTGCCAGAATGATTCCAGAACCCATCAGTTCATCTAAATCCCATGTTCTGATAAGGTGCTTGATATGGGTTGAGCATCATAAAGGAAGATTTAAAACAAGACCAGTTCCAATAAATGTAGGAGGAAGGTGACCCCCCTACTCCAAAACAATCAATTACAAAACAAGGGGGAAGGTGACCCCCCTACTCATCATGGCAGGTCTGACTGAGACTGGCACAACATGTAATGTACCACAACATGTTCTGATAAGGTGCTTGATATGGGTTGAGCATCATAAAGGAAGATTTAAAACAAGATCAATTCCAATAAATATAGGGGGAAGGTGACACCCCTACTCCAAAACAAGGGGAAGGTGACCCCCCTATTCATCATGGCAGGTCTTACTGAGACAGGCACAACATGTAATGTACCATAACATGGTCTTACTGAGACTGGCACAACATGTAATGTACCACATGTAAGCAAGCACAACATGCTTACCCATAGCGGGTCTCCTTCCTCCTCATTCGTGCCAAGAAGATGGTGAGGAAGACAGCGGCAGCCAAGGTGGCCGCGATGGCAATCGCCACATACCACCAGTGCCAGGACAAGGAAGATGCAGAGTCTACTGTGGAGAAGAACAGTAAGGATTAATGGGCTAAGCCCTTCCAGCACCCAGCCCAGTGCATCATAGATACACGGTCACTGTGGCAAGTAGTATTGGAAGGGGTTGGACTTGATGATCTCAATGGTCCCTCCCAACTCTTATCTATGGTTCTCATTCCTAAATACCTCCCACTTCAGCTTCCCAGCCCATTTATGACAGCCCTCGGTTAAATGCTATGCACCATCTAACTCACCTGGCTGGATCTGTGGTAGAAACTCATCTACAAGGGGAAAAAATAGATCAATACGGTTAGCAAGGATTCCAACCAAGCCAAATGTCTTCAAACAGGATCTCAATTAGAACCAGGTTATCTTCAGGGGACATGAAAAGAAATCAAATTCCTTCGGAAACCTCATTCCAAAGCAAAGGGATCTGATTTTATGACCGGAAAAATCAGGAAAAAATCAGAAAAATCCACTTTCTATGGAAAGTGGAACCGCAGAACCACAACCAGCAAGGCCAGAAATGAGAACCAGGAAATTCTATTAGAACCAGTTCAAGTTGGAGAACTCGAAGCCAAAGGTTGTGCCAGAACAAAACAAACACTCACAGAGAGATCAAAAGCTGCCTTTGAAAGAACCACCCAAAAATTGAACCAGGAATGTTGGCAGCAGTTAAGGACCATTCAAAAAATAAAGCTGAATTTTGATTGCCCCTTTATTTCCTCTTATCTTCCTAATATTCTTAGAAAGATGTGTGGGAATTATTGGCTACCACAGTTGAGCTTTAAATATTTTCAAGGGTTCTCGATTGGTTTCCGCATTCCTGGTTCAACTCTGATTTTCCAGCCAAAAATAGTTTTTGATCTCTGTTTTGGCTCTTCCGGCGCAAAGGATATTTCAAGTCATTGGATATATTTATGGGATTTTTATCATTCCTCCATCAAGGATCTCATGGCTGCATGCCTGGCTGTCGTGACCCCTGGCTCTCTTGACCCCCAGCAGACTGGTGGTGTAAGTCAGTGGTCATCAACTGGTCAAGGGCAACATCCCATCCCAAACCCCTAATGGACTACCATGCTTATTTTCATTAACATCCATCCACCTCTTTAATTTTGCACTAGGGAGGATTTAGTTGCCACACAACATGGGGTCTTCCTATTCTTACCGTTATTTGAGTTGGAGATCATAATGGCCCTGCTCCAGGGTCCATCACCTGCGCCTGTATAGGCTGCGACGCGCACCGTCAGATTCTGCATTGATGAGTTCAGCGTCAGGATCGTCTCGTTGGTCAGCCCCACGTCCAGGACCACCTACTTGGAGAAAGCCACGGTAGCATCAAAAGGGGTTAGCATTAAAAGGGGATAGCGATGCGGGACGAAACAACAGGGGCCAGTGTAGGGTCGGATGACAACCGGACCTCTCCTGCATTACAAGTGCTCACCTCAGGGAAGTCACCACTCTGACAGACCAGCTTGTATCCCCGTAGGATCCCATTGAGATCGCCCTGCGGCTCCTTCCACTGTATGATGGTGCAATTACCGTTTTGGACTGCCATAATATTCTCTGGTGGGGCTGTTGGCACTGTCATGGAAAGTCATGTGTTATCACAGAAAAATCTCTGAATTCCTAGCCTAGATGCAAGATCTGAGCACAATTTTTATATACATACATATATATATATATATATATATATATATATATATATATATATATATATATATATATATATATATATATATAATCAAAGGGTCACTGACTGACTGACTGACTGACTCACTCATTCACACAGGCATGAAATTTTGGAAGTGTATTCCTTCTGTGATGTAAGGACCCACTAAGAACCTTTTTATTGCCCAGTGGTGCCCAATAGTGCCCAGTGCCTGGTGTGCCTGTTGTTGGTCCCCGGCAGGGATGTCTAGTGCTTGGTAGGGATGCCTTGTGGTGCCTGCTGCCATCCAGTGTTGCCCAGTAGGGATATGCGGTGCCCGGTGGTGCCTGGTGCCAGGTAGGGATGCCCAGTGCTGCCTGATGAAAATCAGTGGTGCCTCGTGCCCGGTAGGAGTGCCCTGTACCTGCTGCCTAGTGGTGTCTGGTAAGGGTAGCTGGGGTGCCCACTCCCCAGTGCCTACTGGTGTCCAGTGCCCACCCACCCGGTAGGAGTGCCCTGTACCTGCTGCCTAGTGGTGTCTGGTAAGGGTAGCTGGGGTGTCCACTCCCCAGTGCCTACTGGTGTCCAGTGCCCACCCACTTCCACCCACCACTACCCCCTGGTGACGCTCCAGTGCCTGTCGGTGCCTATTGTCCATCTCCCAGACCAGGGAGGATCTAACCCTTTCCCCCATGTTGGGGCCCAGCACCTCTTTGACCCAAAAGAGAACATTTAACATGTGCAACATCTATGCTGGGAAAGGTATAGTTTAAATCAGGGAATTGGTGGAGGAGAAAGAATTTACCCTCTCTGCCCAGTACTCGGGGCTTAATCCAGACCATCTGGTAGGTCCATCACCCTGATTTCCAAAGTCCATCCCTATAAGCAGAAGCTGCAAGTTCTTTTCCTCCCAGGGGTCGAGCCCCACCTCAAGCTCACCTCCTTCTCTTGTCTTCATAGCGACCCAATGTGTCCACGGTGAGTTGCCTTCTCTGGAGCGACAGCTCACGCGGACGTGGTAGGTGGTGAAGGGAGCCAGGCCATTCAGGGTATGGCGGAAGGGCGGGATGCGAAGGTTCTGGTTGTAGAGCTGCTGGTCGGACACAGTGCTGAGGTCCTCATCCGAGCGCACGGCCTGGGGAAAGGGATGGTGGTGAGAACTCAAGGAGATAAGTGATTCATGTCCGCAGTGGTCCAGGATTGAATTTGACCAGAACACTGGTGGCATAGCTAGAGGGGGTGGAGAAATCAATCTTGAAGAGAGCCTCAGCCTTTTGGTTCCAATACAGGCATTTTGGATCCTCACTAGTGGCATAGCTATAGGGGGCAGAGAAGTCAGTCCTGGAGGGAGCTTCACCCCTTTGGATCCACTACAGGAGTTTTACTCCCTCCACCTGTACTGGATCCAAATGGGTGAGGCTCCCTCCAAGACTGACTGCTCTGCCCCCCCCCCCCCCAGCTACACCACTGCATCTCATCCCTGTATAAAAAAATGGTCTACGGATTAACTATGGGATTTTGGACCATTCCATAGAGGACTGCAGTAGGAGACCACATTTTTTGGATGTCACCTTATATAAGAGGCCCCCCCAGCTTTGCTGCCTCAGCAACAGAGAATGACCCATAAACTATAGGACTCCAGAAATCCCCTCTTGCCATTATCGGTTTTGTTTCCCAGTGATGGCCATTCCTTGCTCAGGCATTTTCAGTTCCCCATTCTGGGGACAGAGGATTGCATGATTTCTGCATGCTATAGGGGGTGGGGGGACACGGGACGTCGGATGTCCGACGGAAGCAGAAGTTGGGCAGAAAACCATCCTAAAAATAAAAAAGTTTCCTTGCAGGGCAAGGGTGCAAGGAGGTGGTGGGTGGGAAGAGTCTGCGGGGTGGTGGAAATGTGGCTAGTTTCATTGTGAAATGCTTGTGAAAATCCTTCTGTGCCATCAGTCATCTTCCTTACCTGGACAGTGCAGACATCCAACGGGTAGGCACCGCTGGCGCCTGGTTCCCAAGACACCTCCAAGCTGTGGTCACTGCTGTCCAAGAGGGATAAAGCCATAGGTCGTCCAGGCACCACTAAGGGGAGAGAGACTGTTAATCAGTGCAAGATCCCCCTCCCAAACATGCCTACTAACTTGGGGAGGAAAGTCCAAAACATTCCTAGCATAGGCACGTCTACTCAGAAGTAAGCCACACTTGGGATTTAGGATAAGCTAGGGATGCAAGCATTGTTTTTTTGCAGATTGCGCTATGCTGAGGCTTCTTCCTGACACTCTACTTTTCTGCTTGCAGGGAGTTTTATGTCACTTGGCGCTCATAAAAGCACTGATGTACCCTTCCTGCTTTTCCTGGCTTGCGCATGAGTGGCTCATATTCAGTGATCACCAGTGAGCACCTTTTTATCCTCAGCTATCACCCACCTGTCACCGCTGCCGTTCGGGAAGTGCTCACTCCTTTGGGATTGTGGGCCTCGCATGAGAATGACGCGCTGTGATTCAGCCCTGAGAGACAAAAACAGAGATGAGGACTGAGAGCGCAATCCTAACCATGTCTACTCAAAAGTAAGCCCCATTGTGCTCAATGGGTCTTATTCCCAGGAAAGTGTCTTTAGGATTGCAGCATTAGATGAATTACCAATGACTATTTACAGTACAGATTTTTTTGCTTTGCGTTCTGGTGCATGTTTTAGGTTTAAAACAATCTGTTCCATTTAATGGAAATCTCTGTACATATCAAGTTAGGGCATTAATGCCCTCCAGTTTGCCGCTGGGGAAACTGAGGCTGGGAGTGAATTATTTATACATAAATAATTATGTATATTATATACTAATATATACTGTCCTATATATTATATATTATATTATTTAGTATATTATATACTAAATAATTATGTATATTATATACTAGTATATACTATATATTATAGTATAATAATACTACTATATTATTAATAGTATATATAATACTATATTATTAATATAATAATAGTATAATACTATATTATTTTGTATATTATATAATAAATAATTATGTACTGTATATTATATACTAGAAGGACCCAGACGCTATGTACTGTATATTATATACTAGAAGGTCCCAGACCCTATGTGCACCTAGACCGCAAGAGGACCTCCACCCCTGAATTCACATTGCCTCTATAGGGAAAAAAGCCTCACCTCTGCTCGATTCAGAGCTCAATGTCAAAAATATCTCCATTCCTTAGGATCTTAAATCCTACACCCTACACCATGTTGTAGGGCTGCCATGCACACGCCCAGTGCTGGATTTACGTATAAGCTAAACAAGCTGTAGCTGAGGATCCCACTCTCTTGGGGTCCGCAAAAGAATTTAAAGGGGGGGAAAACTGGATATACGTACATTTCCAAAATATAAGATAAAAAGCAAATAAAATAAAACCAACATACAGGAACAGTGTTTTGTGTTGTGTAGGCTCCTGTTAGGTCCATAAATTTCCATGTAGCATATACTGTACTTACTCGAATATAATGCGCCGTTGAACATAATGCGCACCCTATACTTATAATCACAACACTGTACTTATTCAAGTCTAATTAACATCGAATCTATTGTGCATGCTGATTTTGAATTCGGCTGAAAGAGGTGAGCGTTAGATTGGAGTTAATACAGTATTCAACACAAAAAACGGTGACAATTTGTTGTTGATAAAGGGCCCCATGACCTTCAATTGCTTAGGGCCTCATCAAACCTAAATCCGGCCCTGCAGGCACCCCAAAAATACTTCAATGCATTTGGGTGGCGCACAGTTGTGCTCGTGTGGGAAAAGCGAGGAGCTGGTCCTGTCCATGCGCCATGAAGCAGGTCCCTTCCCCCGCCACAGCCAGAGGAGCAACATCTGGGGGCCAGTCCTGTGTCCCCGCTGGAATGTCCTGTTTCTCTTCCCGCCCACCCGTCTGTGGTTTGTGTTTCCTCAAGTCTGGTTCCAACCCTTGGCCCTTTTTCCGTGCTTCAAACGCTCCCCTGAGCCAGGACTCCTGGGTTCATTTATGGTGTTCACATGGGGAACGGATGGGAGAGGAGAATCCTACAGAAAGCACTGCCAGGACTTCTGGCTTCTGTCTCCATCTCCAGACCCCAGAGAGCAAAAACAGGAGCATCTCTACCCACTCTTGCCACCAACTCCAAAGACATTCAAAATTTCCTTTCCCCACCCTAAGTATCAAGTCGGAGACCCAAGAAATCCCAAAAACCTCGTAGGGGGGGATCGGTTAGGCTGAGAGACTGACTGGTCCTGGTTGATGGAGGATTCGAACTCCAAACCAAGCTCAACATTCTAACAAATACAATCCTAAATGCAATCCTAAGCATGTCTACTCAGAAATAAGTCCCACTGTGTTCAATAGTACTTACTCTCAGGAAATTGTGATTAAGATTACCAGTCCATTGGTGGTCACAATCCTAATCATGTCTACTCAAAAGGAAGCCCATTGTGTTCAATGGATCTTACTCCCAGGAAAGTGTCTTTAGGATTGCAGCCATAGTCTTGGGGTGAGAATGATGGATGCACAGACTTAAAATAAGAAAGCCAAGTGAAATGGTGGAAGTAAAGTTGCCTTGAAAAAATGCATTCATTCATTCATTCATTCATTCATTCATTCATCCCAATATACTGTATTTACTCAAACCTAATGAAGTTAGGGTGCAATCCTATGCCCATCTACTCAGAAGTAAGTCCCATTATATACAATGGGAATATTGAGTACTCCCAGGAATATGTGTTTAAGTGCACATTAGATTCTATGGGCACAATCCAGAGTAACTATGGGGAGTCCTTCCTCCGGTGTAAGAACAATTTGCTCTGGATTGCAATATGATTTCCCATAGGTTTTCACGAGGTGGTTCAGTAGCTACGGGTACACATAATGCCTCTTACGTTCTCCTGTAGTAACTCTGGATTGTAGGGAATGCTTAATTAGATACGAGTAAATTTTGATTATAGGTATAGGGTGTGCATTAGATTCAGTGGCACATTAGATTCAAGTGCATACGGGGTATATTCTGCCAATATATCCTGACTATATTGGCAGAATGAATCATACCTTTCGTTCCAGGTATGATGCAGCTGGTTAAGTATCTAACCCAGTGATTTTCAACCCCTTTCATCTCAGGGCACACTTAACAAGGCACTGCAATTGTCAATGCACACCATCATTTGTTTTACCATTGACAAGGCACACCAGACTGTTCAAATCCCCCAATTTTCCTATTAATGAATGTCAATCCCCAAAACCCCATGACATATCTGAGGACGATCCGTGGCACACTAGTGTCCACGGCACACTGGTTGAAAATCACTGATCTAACTCCTCAGGACTGAAACTCTTAAACATAAAGGATAAAAACTTTTTTTAAGCAAAATGGGGTGCGGGATGCAGGGTGCGGGGCGATTTGACAAACAAATCAGTTTCTTGCAGTGACCTCACAGGCCCTAGCCAAGAGGTGCTCACATATTCTTGCATGGCAGCATTTCATAAATGATAATAGACGTATGATAATAGCTGCAGGCAGCGGGTGGGGGAACATTTGTCCAAGAAAAGGGGGGGAAACCCAAAATCTAAATAGGATTGTGCCTTTAATATATCCATCCAAAACATAACATCTGATAGCGAACATTTGAGTTCTACAAGGATCTTCATTGGGTGGCAGATAAGGAAAAGGAATGGAGAGGTAGATGTTGTAGGAGCTGTAATAGCACAGTGTCCTAATAATGTACATTGTCAGAACCCTAATAGTCTAGTGTCGTAATAGTGGACATTGTAGGAGCACTAATAGCCCAATGTCCTAATAGTGGACAGTGTAGGAGCACTAATAGCCCAAAGTTCTAATAGTGGACATTGTAGGAGCACTAATAGCCCAAAGTTCTAATAGTGGACATTGTAGGCGCACTAATAGCCCAATGTCCTAATAGTGGACATTGTAGGAGCCCTAATAGCCCAATGTCCTAATAGTGGACAGTGTAGGAGCCCTAATAGCCCAAAGTTCTAATAGTGGACATTGTAGGCGCACTAATAGCCCAATGTCCTAATAGTGGACATTGTAGGAGCACTAATAGCCCAATGTACTAATAGTGGACATTGTAGGAGCACTAATAGCCCAAAGTCCTAATAGTGGACATTGTAGGCGCACTAATAGCCCAATGTCCTAATAGTGGACATTGTAGGAGCCCTAATAGCCCAATGTCCTAATAGTGGACAGTGTAGGAGCCCTAATAGCCCAAAGTTCTAATAGTGGACATTGTAGGCGCACTAATAGCCCAATGTCCTAATAGTGGACATTGTAGGAGCCCTAATAGCCCAATGTCCTAATAGTGGACATTGTAGGAGCCCTAATAGCCCAAAGTTCTAATAGTGGACATTGTAGGCATACTAATTGCCCAATGTCCTAATAGTGGACATTTTAGGAGCTCTAATAGCCCAATGTCCTAATAGTGCACAGTGCAGGAGCTCTAATAGCCCAAAGTTCTAATAGTGGATATTGTTCCTAATAGTGGATATTGTAGGAGCACTAATAGCCCAATGTCCTAATAGTGGACATTGCAGGAGCACTAATAGCCCAGTGTCCTAATAGTGGACAGTGTAGGAGCCCTAATAGCCCAAAGTTCTAATAGTGGACATGGTCGGAGCCCTAATAGCCCAATGTGGACATTGTAGGAGCACTATGTATTGTAGGAGCACTACTATGCATTGTAGCCCAATGTCTTAATAGTGCACAGTGTAGGAGCTCTAATAGCCCAAAGTTCTAATAGTGGATATTGTTCCTAATAGTGGATATTGTAGGAGCACTAATAGCCCAATATCCTAATAGTGGACATTGCAGGAGCACTAATAGCCCAGTGTCCTAATAGTGGACATTGTAGGAGCCCTAACAGTCCAGTGTCCTAATAGTGGACATGGTCGGAGCCCTAATAGCCCAATGTGGACATTGTAGGAGCACTATGTATTGTAGGAGCACTACTATGCATTGTAGCCCAATGTCCTAATAGTGCACAGTGTAGGAGCTCTAATAGCCCAAAGTTCTAATAGTGGATATTGTTCCTAATAGTGGATATTGTAGGAGCATTAATAACCCAATGTCCTAATAGTGGACACTGCAGGAGCACTAATAGCCCAGTGTCCTAATAGTGGACATGGTCAGAGCCCTAGTAGCCCAATGTCCCAATAGTGGATATTGTTCCTAATAGTGGATATTGTTGGACCCCTAATATCCCAGTGTCCTAATAGTGCACATTATCGGAGCCCAGCAACAGAGTGCTGTGGCTTCTACAAATGCCCCCCTTTGCCCATAGCAGCTGCCTGGTGAAGCATCCTGTTGTGCTCAGAAGTTAGTCATTGGATTCTTGGCTGTTTTTTGGATGCTGAAACACATCTCTGACATTTGGCAAAAGGCCCGGATTTAACCGTCTCCACCACCCGGCCCTGCAACGGATGCTATTTTCTGCCCATCCCTGAGTCAGCCAGTGGGCCCTGGACGCCTGCTGCCACCTGGGCAAACAGATGGCACCCACAAGACAGATGCTGGCGGGCAATCGGGTGGCACTGACATCACTGTGGGGAGGCCAGGAATGAGGTGGAGGGGCTCCAGACCCTTGGTGGAGTGATGGGAAGAAGGGGAGAAACTAGCTACACAGGCCCAGACCCATCCCGGTGGTCAATGCTGCCTGTTGACCACACCATTCCTGCAAGGGCTGAGTCAGCCAGCAAGCGGGCACTGTTGGCCATCCTCGCAAACACATGGTCTGGTTGGAGAGGAGCGGCCAGACCGATCCAACGGCATCCCCTCCAAAACCGTTGTGCCAAAGAGAAACTGGACTTCTTGGTGCAAGAGGTAGAAGAATATAACAACTGCATGGGGTCCAAATCAGAGGGACTGCCTAACCTAGTAACCTCCTTCCTGAGAAGGATCAGCAGAAATCCCCGCATGCAGAAAGCTAGTTTCTGCCTGACTGCTAAAGTAGACCTGCAAATTGAACTCAACCCACCCTTCCTGGACATGGCCAGTTGGTGTCTTTGATCCAAGGTTAGCCATGCAGTCTCTTAAGCATTTTTATTTCCCTACTTGTCTGCTGACAGGCGCCAGATGGGACGGACTCTCCTCACCATGTGCTCCAGCATGTCCAACTGTGCGCAAGTTGCATAACAGGATGCACATCTGAATGACTCGAGGCGCATATTTAAGCGATCAGTGCCATTAAAGCGATGCATGAGTATAACCCTGCTCAAAGTGCAGGGCAAAGCATGGAATTGCTGGATTTTTGGGACTGCAATAGGGACAGACTCCATTTCTCTGTTATCAGCTGCCTTCAACAAACAATGGGGGTGCTCCTTTTTTCAAGGATCCTTATCTCTCTTAGACCGCAATCCTTAAGACATTTTCTTGGGAGTAAGACCCATTGAACATAATAGGGCTTCCTTATGAGTAGACATGGTTAGGATTGTGCTCTTACAGAAACAGCAACATTTGCAACTCAAGCCTCCCGATGAGATAGTGCCATTATACCATGATTGTTAAACTCCGGAAGCCACTTCCCTACCCAACCAACATTCCTTATATTCCTTATATCAAGTTGGTTATGGGTGATCTGTCCCTATTTCAGACATCCAAAATACACTGAATGTACACATCCAGACATCCAGAATACATGAATATATCAGGAGTACCGGTATAGAGGTTATATAGGGATGTCCCGATTTCAGACATCCAGAATACACTGAACATATTAATCCAGACATCCAGAATACTTGAATATATTGGGAATATACTGGGAAAATATAGGTTATCTGTCTTGTATTTCCCAATATTGTATTTCCCAATATATATAGATTATCCAAAATATTGGGAAAATATAGGTTATCTGTCCCTATTCCAGACATCTAGAATACACTGAATATATTAATCCAGACATCCAGAATACTTGAATATATTGGGAATATACTGGGAAAATATAGGTTATCTGTCTTGTATTTCCCAATATTGTATTTCCCAATATATATAGATTATCCAAAATATTGGGAAAATATAGGTTATCTGTCCCTATTCCAGACATCTAGAATACACTGAATATATTAATCCAGACATCCAGAATACATGAGTATACATGAATATATCAGGAGAATATAGATTATTTGTCCCTATTTCAGACATCCAGAATACACGGAATATATTAATCCAGACATCCAGAATACATGAATATATCGGGAGAATATAGGTGATCTGTCCCTATTTCAGACATCCAGAATACACTGAATATATTAATCCAGACATCCAGAATGCATGAATATATTGGGAGAATATAGGTTATTTGTCCCTATTTCAGACATCCAGAATACACTGAATATATTAATCCAGACATCCAGAATACATGAATATATCGGGAAAATATAGATTATCTGTCCCTATTTCAGACATCTAGAATACATGGAATATATTAATCCAGACACCCAGAATACATGAATATATTGGGAGAATATAGGTTATCTGTCCCTATTTCAGACATCCAGAATACACTGAATATATTAATCCAGACATCCAGAATACATGAATATATTGGGAGAATATAGGTTATCTGTCCCTATTTCAGACATCC
Organism: Cryptoblepharus egeriae; assembly: GCA_030015325.1. NCBI lineage: Eukaryota > Metazoa > Chordata > Lepidosauria > Squamata > Scincidae > Cryptoblepharus > Cryptoblepharus egeriae. Next base: position 1,485,199 of record JAREYC010000014.1, read on the forward strand.
AGAATATAGGGTAGAAAGATCTCCCTCTTATCAAGGAAGTAGCCAAAATAATTTCTATCCTGTTAATTTCAACCCCAGAGAAAGGCCAGGAGTGGTATAAAGTCTTGTGCCGAACAGAGTGGTATAAAGTCTCAGCCCAACAATGCTCTGTGTTTGGATACATGCGCACCACACCCAATGGTGTCTTTGCATGCATGCGCCACCTATGCCACCCTCAAAGAATTTAGCAACCCTATTCCAGCCAGGTTCAAACTGCTTTTTTCTTATGCATCTGTCCACATTTTGGCCACCGAGAAAAACTTCAGCCCCGCATCACAGCTTGCAGGGTGTGACCCAAATTCCTGTGGCTTGGAGTGGCTACTGGGCATCAGAGGACATTAATCAAGACCTTGCAGTCCAGAACCAAAAGACAGGCTTTACAAGTGAGCCTTGGTGTGTCATCCAAGTGTGTGTTTGCAACATTCTTCATTAACAGGGTTGCCAACTGACCAGCCCGACTCCTGTGCCTCTGGCAACAGCTGCTGAAATCGGCACATCAAAGGGAACCATCAACTTAACCACATCAAACTGGTATCGAAGCCACAACTAGAGCAGGTGATGGAAAAGTTGGTCATCCTGCACAAGACAGGATTGCCTCTTTTTTCCCCATGCTGTCGGCACACATCTCCATCCACATCTTATGGATACCTACCTATCACGTGCACAGCTGACCCTGCCCCATTGAGCTCCTCCGCCACCAAATCCTGGCCATACTTTCTTTGCATGCACTCCTTTTACACCCCCACATTACTTTTCTTCCTATATAAGATGACTTCTCCTATGCTTGGGGGAAGGTTGAGGACTAGTGACATGCATACGGTAGTGGTGGTGCATATGGTATAGCTACGCCACTGGATACGCCATTGCACTCTTTTTTCTAGCTCAGGAAAGGGGATGGTGTCAAAACAGAGGGAAGGGCAGAGGGTCTACCACCTGAACATGGCCAAGAAAGGGTTCCAAGGGTTCCATAAGAGCACCCACAGGAGAGCACAGAGGATCCTAGTCCTCCTGGGCACCATAAAGGGGAAGAGTGGCTGAAGATGGTGCACCTTTCATTCTAGCACTTGAAGGGTTGCTCGCCCACCAAATGTATATTTTAAAATATTATACATTTTATACAAGATGTACTGGACTTGGAAAATAAAATAAATAAATCCACCAGGTGCTGGAGGTGAAGAAGGGAACTTCAACTTGGGCAATCGTTCTCTCTCATTTTCGCCTACCTTACAGGGTTGTTGTGAGAACAAAAGGAAGGAATTATATAAATTCCTTTGTGTGTGTGTGTGTGTGTGTGAAAATAAATAATTATATAAATTCCTTGTGTGTGTGTGTATGAAAATAAATATTTTCTTGTTTTAGCCAGACTCTCTTACTGACCACACAGTGTTAAGGCAACGAAGGGCTGGTGGCTTCTTTTGAAACCGGTTCCTGCCCTCGGGGAGCCCCAGCAATTGGGCAATGGTGTGGAAGGGCACAGTGGCTGTCACAACTGCCCCAGAGAGAACTCAAATGTGCACAGGGAGGTCTTCTATAAGGGCTGCATGGCTTGCCTCCTTCCCCTTGGGCCACAGTGACTCCATCGAACTTCCCCCGTACGGCATCCCCCCACTGCGCATCAATCCCTCACACACATCAACCCCTCCCTGCGCATCCACCCCCATGTGCAACATCCCCATGTTCATCCACCCCATGCACATCAACCCCCCATACACATCAACCCCCCCTGCTCATCGACCCCCATGTGCAAATCCCCCATGCGCAAAAACCCCCCATGTGCATCATTTCCCCAAGAGCAATATCCCCACATGCACATCAGTGCCCCATGCACATCAGTCCCCCATGTGCATCCCCCCAGCCTTGAGTGCTACAGTTGGCACCATTGCAGCTTCTGTCCATTTCAGCCCCAATTGCATGAACCCTTGCAGGTAGTAGCATAGCAAGGGGGGGCAAAATAATGGTTTTGCAGGGATCCCCACTGCAGCATGCAAGGGACCATTCTCCCTCCACTTTGGAGCCATTCCATGCAGTGGGAACAAAACAGAGGCATGCGCTTGGCAAGGGGAGGCACATATGCCCCTGTGAGATGCCCAGCAAAACTGAGTTTGTGGCACCCCATCTAGTTATACCACTGCCTGAAGTCAGTTCAGTTCTTACTCTGAGGATCACTAAGATATGTCCCAAGAAACCTTTGGCACCCGACCTTGTGGCATCTGAACATCTGAGCCACTCTTGCCAAAGGTCAGTGGACTGCCCTTGCGGAAGCCTGGCGCACTGTGGGTGACTCATCCAGCCAGAGGTCTTTTGCTGATCTGGCAATTGTTTGGAGTGGTTGCAAGAGAGGAAGTGGATCTGAAGGGCTTCAGTGATTGTGCTCCATGCCCGGCTCCCTCCTGGAAGAGGAACCTCATCTGGGCAGTGATGGGGCACATAAAGCACTCTTGACATGGGAATCCAGGGAATCCAGGGGATCCTTGACATGCCCAGGGAATCCAGTGCGCCTGCTCTGTAAATCCAGGGGATCCTTGACATGCCCAGGGAATCCAGTGCGCCTGCTCTGTAAATCAAGATCCATGTCTGGCAGGAAATGATAAACTTGGGGTGCAATCCAGAGTAACTATGGGGAGTCCTTGCTCCGACGTAAGAACAATTTACACTGGTTTGCAATATGAATTTCCCATAGGTTTTCATTAGGTGGTGACGTAACTACGTCGATGTCAATGTCTCATACGGTGCTCCCATAGTTACTTTATGGGATTGTAGGGTTGGTGTGTGTATGTGTGAACGCACGTATGTGTACACCAATATCACATTGCTCACACACACTCGGGACACGCCTGCAGCCTATAGACCTGTATCCTGAGCAGAGAGGATGCTCATTCCATAGTGGTGCACATGCGCGTAGGCACATCTGATTCTTTTGCCCGCTGCCACCCTCTAGTCAAACAGGTTTTGATACCATAAAATTGCCCCAAACCCTGAACAACCTGTTTTGCCAGAGGCAACAATGGGTCAAAAAACCCACAAAGAGACACATTTGTATGCACCACAGGAAGCAGAACCTCTCGCCAAGCATTTTCGGTTCTCTTAACCATGTTTACTGGTCTCCAGACTAGAGACACCAGTAATGCTAGTTAGTTATGCCTTTTCCTGCTTAGCCTCCTTCCTTTCCCCGATAGCTGAAGCTGAACCGAGCAGAGCTGGTTTCTTCAATGAGTCTGTGTGTGTGCGCTCACATGTGCGCACAGTTCGCCTCGCCCTACATACCTGCCATACTTTCTTCCCCGGCCTCGTCATGGCTGTCAGTGAGTCAGGCGGGGGGAATGCTGGGCAGGAGGTGACACACTTCTGAGTCAGGAGCTGGGATTTGGATACAGAGCGTTTTTTCCAGCTGGCAGAGCATGGCAAATTTGGGGTGGGCGGAGAGGCACATATGGGGGCAAAAGTGGGGCAGGCTACAATAGAAGGACAAGTGGTTAAGGCCAGGGATTAACTTGCGGGGTTAGTTAATTAATCCTCATGTTCCAGGTTCCTTAACCCTTCCATCACTCCATCAATTTTTTGGGACCAGAGTCATGGAAAAGAAATATGGTACTTCCTATGTTCCCCCATTTCTACCTTACAGGGTTATCTTTACGGATAAAGTGGGAATCGTTATGCCTGTTACTATAACCCTTTTCAAGCACTTTAACCCCCAAATCCTGAGTAACTACGGCAGCACATAAGAGACTTTACGTGCACTCGTAGTTACTGCACCACCTAGTGAAAACCTATGGGAAATTCATATTGGAATCCAGAGTAAGAAGCAAGGACTTCTCATCGTTACTCTGGATTTTGCCCTTAGGCAAACGCACGGTCACACATGCGCACACACGGACTGCCGCCCGCCTGGCAGTGGTACCGCGGCCGCGTCTGTTCCCACGCTCAGAGCAAGCCCCTTCTCAGCCAAGCCATGGGGAAGCAGCCCCCTCCATAGAAGGGGGAACAAAAGAGGCAGCGGGCCGGGGACGGCTGCAAAGCTGCGAGCGAGAGAGCGAGCGGGGCATGGAACAATGAACAAGGATGTGGAACGCAGAGAGAACGGGGGTGCTCATGTGAGGAGGCTGAATGGAGGGCAAGAGGAGGGGTCCCCTCCACTTGCTCCCCATACCTTCTACACACACACACACACTCTCAATAAATAGACTGTCCTACTTGGGGACTCGTTGCAATCCTAACCAATTTATACCAACAATTTAGGCCCACTCCAGTGATATTGTTGGCAGTCCAGAGCATATCTGCGTACTGGCCTAACCCTACCAAGAGTGGAGCAGAAGTGCCATATGGCACTTTTGTGACAATCATAGGCCAGCTTGGGACTTGCGCTGGTCTAACTGGGGCTAGGATTGCAGCCTCAGAATTCCCTATTTGCAGGCTGGAGATGATGATGATGATGATGATGATGAACTTTATTTATATTCCACCTTATTCATAAAAGACTCAAGGCAGCTCACAACAACCAAAACAACATATAATCAATTTAAAACATCGTCATTAAAAACATCAAGATCGATAGAATACCTTAAAAACCATTAAAATTGCATTACATAAAATGCAACATTAAAAAAACATAAATATATAATAAAATAATTAAAAACAGTACTATAAAAAAACTGGGCTCAAATACCCAGATACCAAAAAATCAAACAGTGATTCCTCCCAGCCTCAGCTCAATCGCTGTGCAAGTTGCCATGGCTCAGCATCAGCATGAGCAGAGAAAATCAAGACAATGCCTCTGAACATGGGCAGAGTGCGGCTCCTTACAGACCGTGCTGCCTGTGCATCAGGGATTTGAGAGGTTTTCTGAGCAGAGATTGGCAACAGAATAGGGCATGACTCACCTCTGAGAACCAGCACGGAAGGGGTTTGCGCCAGTGGGTCATCCAAGTCGTTGAGGGGGGCACCATCCTGCAGCCAAATGACACGGACCGGCTCTGGGGGTCCCCGAGCGACACAGCTAAGATTGAAAGGGGTGTCGGCTGTGACCTCCGCATCCTGAGGCTGCTCAGTGAAGAAGGGGAGCCCTGAGGATAAACAACAGAAATGAGAAGGAACAGGAAAGATTTTAATTTTCCGGCACATACCTGCCCGCCCCCCCCAATGTGGGCTGATTGGCAGCAGCTCAATTCAAAGACCCAATCTGCCTAACATAAGAATATAAGAGCGCTGCTGGATCAGGCCAGAAGGTCATCTAGTCCAGCTTCCTATATCTCAGAGTGGTCCATCAGAAGTCTTGGGGAGCTCCCAAAACCACAAGAGAACTGCATCCCGGTGCCACTCCTTTGCTGCTGACATTCAGAAGCAGCCTATTTCTAACTTCTGATGGACTTTTTCCTCCATCAACATGTCCAATCCCCTTCTCTAACCTAGAGATCTATCACAGATTCGAATCCCCTGAGCTAGATCTCAAGAAATCTACATCACGCACCATCACCATCATGTGGCAAGGAGTTCCACAGGCTCATAACACTCATTAAAGAAATATTTCCTTTTGTTTGTTCTAACTACACTCCTGATACTTTTATTTAGGCTTTCCTGATATAGAGTTTAAAAAATAGGAATCTGTCCTGTGGAACTTACAATCTCTAGATGCTAACATCTAGGCCAGTGACTGTCAACCTTTTTCATCTCATGGCACACGAATGGGCACTGAAATTGTCAGGGCACACCATCAGTTGTTTGTACCATTGACAAGGCATGCCAGGCAGTTCAAATCCCCCCATTTCCCTATTAATAAATGACTTTTCCCAAAATCCCATGGCACACCTGAGGACTATCCGTGACACACTGTTATCCATGACTATCCATGGCACACTGGTTGAAAATCACTGATCTAGGCAGAGGTATATGGTGGGGGGGGGGTAACCTATAGATCATCAAAGTCAATACTGACATCCTTCTGGAAGATTCTGCTTCCTGCGAATTTGATATCTCGTTCCCCACCCTATCCTTATTTTTAAATGTTCATATTTATACAATGTCATATTTGTTTTCTTGGGAAAAAAATGTTTAAAAAGAGAGTTTGTAACAGAGGATTGGCTGGAATTTCAAGGCTTTAATGTAGGAGTGAAGGTCTGTATTTTTTCGGAAACTCTGCCAGGATATCGGATATCCCCAAGGCTCAAGCACTTAAGCCAGAGACCACCCTCTTGTTATGCTCAGCCAAAACCACCTCTGGGACCCCACATCCCAGCCACTGCAGCGAAGCAGATTCTATTGCTCCTTCCTTGGCACAAAAGTCAAGTGGAAACTTGGAGCAGGACCTACATCAAAGTCGGAAGGTTGTGCACAGTATTTACCTTCCAGTTTCAGGTGGGCTTCTTCAGAGAGAAGCTCTGATCCGTTCACCAAGGCGGCACACTGGTAGATCCCCATATCTGAGAGCTGCACGGAAGGGATGCTGGTGGGGAAGACAAGGGAATAGAATTAATTTGGCTGGACACCAGAATCAGGACCTATAAGTGCTGGAGAGGCCTTGAGAGGTGCTGCCCTCCCTTAGCTGGCGATTCACCAAAAAGCCTCTTCTCCTCCCATTCCCTGGAACAGAAATGCACCCTACAATCCAGAGTAACTACGGGAGCACGCAAGTCACATTTACGTCGACATAGTTATGGCACCACCTAGTGAAAACCTATGGGAAATTCATACTGCAATCCAGAGTAAATTGTTCTCACGTCAGAGCAAGGATTCCCCGTAGTTACTCTGGATTGTGCCCATAAGAGGGTAAAGAGCAACAGAGAAAGCATGGTGGAGGAGACGAGTGGTGGGCTAGAGTGTCTCAAACTCTTCTCCCCATGTCCTTCTTGGATTGGAAATGCAAGCAGGGGACAGAGCGACAGAGAAAGTGTGGAGGAGGAGAAGAATGGTGGGCTAGAGTGTCATCAAACTCGGATTTGTCCTCTTTTTTAGCCTCCTGTCCAGGGGTCCTCCAAAAGAGCTTCATTGTCCTCCATTTTGGCTTCATTTTGGAACTTTGCAATGGTGCGCAGGACCCCATCATGTCATACGTCGTTGGATTCGTATTGAAGAGCAGAACCCAAGGCAAAAATTGGTTTTGAAATCTCTCCTTCCTATCAAACGTTATGGCCAAAAATCTAAAAATCAAAAATATGCAAGATGGGAAAGTGAAAGTGCCCAACACCACAGCTTTACTCTTGAGTAGGCAAAATGTGCCATCGTCCGCCGGAAAGGCCAGGCTGAGCGGAATCCAAGACCTTGTCCTCTTTTTGAGTTCTGGGCATCTGGCACATCACAAAGGGGGTATTCGGTACACCACCTTAAGATCCAGTTCATCTCCAGTTCATCTCCGTAAGGACTGCCACTGGCAACTGTCCAGTGGTCCACCCGTTGGCTTCTCCCCTCTCTGGCCACCACCCCGTTCTGGAGGACCAGCTGCCTCTTTCGGCCACTTCAGCACCAGCAAACCAAAACAAAGCATCTCATCGGCCAGTCTTGTGTTTATTTTACAAAGGTCTTTGAACCCTCTTTGTTTGCTCCGGCTGATGCTTTGTCTCTCTGGCTGTTTATCGGAGATGAATGAGAGAGCTTCACAAAAAGCCTCCTTGAAATCAGCTTCATTGAGCCTACGCAGCTCATGAAACACAGCCCGGGAAGCGGCGTGGGAACAATTCACAAAGATGGCAATTTGGTCTCCATTCGACGGAAACTGAGCTCAGTTCCCGGCTGCAATGCTATGTACGCTTTCCTGGGCCTAAACCCCATTGAACTCAATGGGATCGAGTTCAGAGGAGACATTTGTAGGATTGAGTGGTGGGTCCCAAACGTTGGCGGAGGCTTCCGTCAGTCTTGAAAGACTATGGTATCGTGCTCTGCGCTGCATATGCTGCATGCGAAGCACAAAAGCCTGGGTGAGATTGTTATGGAGGATAGGCTGTTACCCAAGCAGCAAATCCCCCCTCTCCATGCCACTGAATTAGTCCAATGGAAAGGCAGAGCCAATACGATTGGATCCAGCTGGAGGACACCCTTGATTTTTCACATTGCGGCACGCACATAGAGCAAATATTTTTTTCCATCACATTCAAAGTACATACTATAATATTTCACCTGCAACAAATCTGTAATGTAGGTCAGGAGGCTGGTTGTGCTTATAGGGGGGAGGGATCTAGTCCAGCCTCCTGTTTCCCACTGTGGCCTAACAGCTGCCTTTGGGAAGCCATAAGCAGACAGAAAGGCAAGCTTCTCCCCAACTCGTTCCCCTAAAACTGGTGTCCAGTCAGTTTCTGAATCTGATGTTGGCATATAGCCGTCCCATCTAGTAGCCATTATTAAATTTGTCCTCCTCCATGACTTTGTCCAGCCACCTTTCAAAGCCATCCAAGCTAGTGGCCATCACCACATCTTGTGGCAGGGCATTCCACAGGCTCACGCTGTTCTGTGTTAAGAATCACAGAGTTGGAAGGGACCTAATAGGTCATCGAGTCCAACCACCTACCAGTAGCAGGTAAACCTCACTGAGCATCTTTGAAAGGTGCTTGTCGAACCTCTGCTTGAAGATCCCCAGTGAAGGAGAGTCCACCACTTCTCTTGGCAATGTGTTCACCCTCACTGTTGGGAATTTTTTTTCCTGATATCTAACCAGAATCACTTTTCTTGAGGTTTGTACCCATTGATTTTAGTTCTGCTTTCAGAGACCATTGAGAACCTTTGGTCTTTCCCTAAATTTCCTTGCCATTCCATTTCATTGGATACCCTCAGGTTACAGGGTTGCAAGAGAGGGACTGACATCTTTCCCTTTCCACAGTCCATGCATCCATTTATACCTCTCGACCTATATGCCTATTATACCTCTCAATTTATACCTATGAACCCCCACATACTTTCCTGAGAGAAGGTCCACTGAAGACAAAGGGAATTACTTCTGAGTAAATTAGATTAGATTAAAAAGCAGATTAGATAAGAAAGAAAGAAAGAAAGAAAGAAAGAAAGAAAGAAAGAAAGAAAGAAAGAAAGAAAGAAAGAAAGAAAGAAAGAAAGAAAGAAAGAAAGAGAAAAGAAAAGCTTTCAATCATAAAAATTCCTAGATCTTGTAGCATTTCCTCGTAAGAAAGATCTCCCAGGCGTTGGATCATTTGTGCCCCTTTTATGCACTTTTTCCAAGTGGGCAAGATCTTCTGGAGGGCATTCAACAAACAACAAGCAAGCAAATTAATCTCCATCATTAAAGCATCTTGGACCTGGGTTGGCAGCGACTCAAGTATGGGTTGAATACTTTGCACCCTGTTATAAACATCCAGCATATCCCACGGTCCTGGAGGCTGCTGGACTCCTGCACCCAGATCCCTATTTTGCTCAGCATGTCCATCAAGTGAGACCTGAAAGGAGTGGAAGAGAACGGACAGGACAGAACAGGACAATGTTGGAACGAGGGAGGGAAGGGTTGCCAACTGGCCTTCCCGCCAAGTACTGCTTTGCAGTTGAGCAAGCGGAGAGAATGTTTCTCTATGAACCACACACACACACCCACACACACACACAATGGCCAACTCCCCATCTTCGGCAGAAAAACGGCTCACCCTTTGGATGACGAAAGGCCGTCGCGTTCATGGCCTGAGCTGAACATGCCGTGCCAAGAAGTGCTTGTGCATTCTCCAGGATGCCAATGGCACACAATGGCTTTGGCAGATAATCATCTGGCCAAAGGATCGCCGCTCTTTTTGGGTCTACTCTGTGCACGTTGTGGGAAGATGATTTGGGTGACATTGTTCCTTTCATTTTTGCTGGGAGCTATTTTCCTGTCCCAATCAGGGACGGCTCCATAAGTGAGGCCTGCTGGGGCACACGCTAGGGGTCCCAACCCGCTTAAGGTCTCAACCAGCAGTTTCCACACTTGCCATGGTATCCTTTGCCTAAGGTGCCCTGTGGTGGTGGCACCAGCACAAAAAATATGTCACAATGAGATTTTATGAAATCTTGTGAGGATAGCAGGAGGTAAGAATAGTGCAAGATTTTGGCAAGCGGGGACGATAAGACCATTTGGCATATATGGCATCATTGTATATGGCATATAATATCTGGCTGTCGTAGCACACAGGTTGCGAACTCAGACTCACACCTGGCCAAATTCGGAGAACCCGTATGAGCTGTTGGAATTTGCCCAGGTACTGAGATAGGGACCAGCAGAATACCTACCTTAGTTCACTGGTGGTCATCCATGTTTCCTCGTCCAGAGGGACCTGCACCTGGTTGCTGTCAGCGAATTCCAGGATGGTGCCATCTCGGAGCCAGCTGATTTCAGGGGGCTCTCCAATGGCATGGATGGAACAGGAGAACTTGATGTCCTTGCCCAAGGAGGAGGTCAGGTTTAAAGGACTGCCAGCAAAGTAGGTGACTGGAGGAAAAAAAACCATCAAAATGGCACTATTAACCATCAAAATGGCATTATGGAGAAGAAAACTGGTAACGCAATGCCAGGACCCCTCTTTTAAACTAGGTTTAAACCAGGACCAGGTTTTTAACCAGGACCCCTCTTTTAAACTAGGTTTAAACCAGGATCAGGTTTAAACTAGCTGGACCATCAAACCTTTCCCAAGGAAGCTAGCCTGGGATCCACACCTTCCAATACAGAAATCATTCCTCCTGATCTTGCGATGGGAGGCGTTGTTCGTGAGCGAGAAGGCAACCTGCACATGCTCAGAGACACTCTGATTTTCAGAAATTTTTGCCAGGCTCTGGCTTTGCAACAATGGTTTTAGTATCCAGTGCTGGTGAGTTTCGGGTCAGGTTGCCAACTGACCAAGGCAAATAAAGCTCCTCGCTTTTTTGGTCATAATAATAATTTTGCTACTGGAAATCAGCAGCTTGACTTGCCAATAGAACAAGTGATCGTATGAAAACGGACAACCTCAAAATTATAGCTTGGTTCTATACCTTGCATTGTTGGGTGTAACAATCTGGGGACAGGCTAGGCAGGCCAATTGCCTCACCGTTGCCGGTTTCCGGGGTGGTAGCAGCAGAGGCCACCCACTTAATGATGGTTTTGGTAATTCCCTGGCATGCTGCCAACCCCCTTCCCCAGCAGCCTACAAGGCCCAGGGTGGAGTGGAGCAGTCTCTTCCAGCAATATCGGCCCCGCTCCTTCCTTCTGGAGAACTCCCTACTGCCAACCAGTTCCTCTGTCTTGCCTTTGAGGATATGAAGGTCTCATCTAGGGAGGATTTGAACTCAGAGCATTCCGCATGCAATAAAAGGGCTCATCCGCTGAGCTCCTATACTCAGAGGGAACGTCAATCCCACACCAAGCAGCTTCATGGTTGTTAGAAATTCAACAGGTGAAGCATCTCCCTTTGGTGTACATTTGACCAATACAAAGAAACTAGCAAGATTCACACTTAGAATTATAGGGACCCAGTAGGACATCTAGTCCAACCCAGTGGTGGGCTTCAGGAGGTTCACAGGTTCTGTAGAACCCTTTGCTAATGAGCGCCTGGTTCTGAGAACCGGTTACTAATGGGACATACAACCTGTTATTCATTTAGGTTATTAGGACATAGAACCTTTTGTTAATTTATTTGAATCCCACCACTGGTCCAACTCCAGCTTGTTTCATTGTTAATCTATGTAAGATGTAATTTTTAAGAAAGTTTATTTATTTATTTATTTGTTTGTTTATTTATTTATTTATTTATTTATTATTTGATTTGTACTCCACCTTTCTTCCCAAAGGGCACCCAAGGCAGCACCCAAGTTGATCTTTCTTCATTTTGATCCCCCCCCCCAAACTCTTCCATTACACAGATTGTGAGCAATGTATGGCTAAGGGGCCCTGGAATGGCTCCGAAGGAGATGATCCCCTTCCATAATCCCTCCAACACTGTCGTCCAACCCCCTCTAGCTATGCCACTGCCCACCTCCATCACTGCTCCTTTTGCTCCTTAAATTCAGAAAGGAACAGTGCGAAAGAGAAGGAACTGTGCCTCGTTCATCCAAGACAACTTGAGCCCATTACCATTTTCTCCTCCATACTTCCTGTCCGTTCCACTCTTTCTTTCAGAAATCAGGCAAGTGGATGGGGCTGGGATACCACCAGGTAAAGGTAGGGTTGTCATAATTCTCATCCACAAAATTGGGACAGGACCCTCTATCCCATTTGCTAGTATGTGAACACAATCCCCCAGAAATCTGGATTGTCCCTGTTTTGGGGGATATATGGCAACCCTTGGTAAAGGGATGGTGGCTTTTGATGCACTTGGGGATTTGCTGCTTGGGTAACAGCCTATCCTCCATAACAATCCAACCCAGGCTTTCGTGCTTCGCATGCAGCGTATGCAGCGCCGAGCACGATACCATAGTCTTCTAAGACTGACGGAGGCCTGCTTTAGTGGTGCCAGGAGAACTTGGCCTTGGAACAGCACATATGAACCACAAGCTGTCATCAGCTTCAACATCATCATCTTGATCATCATCATCATCATCATCATCATCATCATCAATTCAGTTCTTTGAGCCTGACAAATCCAGACACCTCTTTCTCCCTGTTCTGAAATCCCGAAGGAGAATTTCTGCCATTCTTTGAAAGCAAGAGCCGTGAACGAGACAGACACCAAGGGAAGTGTGTGTGGGATACAGCAGGAGGGGCCGCTGGTTAATAAATCAATCCTAGAATAGCCTGCCCTGCAGCCACTGTTAACCCTTAAGGAATGAGGGACGCATTCCAGGGCATGGGAAACAAAAAGTCGGACTTGGAAAGAACCCAAACCTCATTCATGGGCCTCACACTCCCTTCTCCAAGCAGAACGAAAGTGGGACCCTCATCGTTGCCAATACAGACCCTGACACTCCTCCAGACCTTGACATTAAAACCATTTATCCTTTGCCCTTTTACTGTCCTGTATAGGTATCCCCCACTTTCCGAAGTTTTGTTTTTTGATGATCTGCTGTTTCATCGCCTTTCAATTATACCCAGAGCTCATTCATTCAATGCATATTCTGCTCTTTCAACCTCTCTCTGCTGTTCTAAAGGCCAAAATTGCCCTTCCCATGTTGTAACGCCTGATCTCATCCCATTCCCAAAGGAGTTAATGAGAATCCATTTGCAGAAATCTTTGCATTGCAGGAATTTGCAAGGTAAAGGGGACATTTGCAGTTTGCAGGCTGAAAAACATCGGAAGCAATATTTAGAAATTTAAAAAGAGTGATGGTGTGTATATTGTGTTTGCATGAAAATTCAAAATGATAATAAAAAACAAGAAACAAGAAGCTGTCATCAGCTTCATCATCATCTTGATCATCAACATCATCATCATCATCATCATCATCAAAGATTTGGTTCCACTTTTCAACAATTCTTACTTTTGGACAGTGTTCCGGTCCCTAACTTTTCTAATGAGCAGGGAATGTTTGTATTAGACTGTAAGCTCCTCAGGGCAGAGACCTACGGCTTTGTAAAGCTGTGTTGCCAAACGATCCAGGGCTGATGTGAATGAATTTCTGCCAATCCTGCCCTCGATGATTGTTCCGCCACTGCACCTGCTGTACGGCTGCAGCACCCCAAGAATTGGATTTGGAGCAGGGCGGGGAAGACTGCCGGAGTCAAAAAAGGGTGGACTGGATGACCTCTCCGAACCCCTTTCAACTCTGTGACAGGCGCTGAGCAAACCATGTAAACAATCCTGCCTCTCCCAGCCCTAGGAGGAAAAAGTTGGCACAGGGTTCTGGGTGGAGACTGAATCTCCTCCCGTCTGAGCTGGTTATTGCATCAATTGCAGCAGATTTTTACTGGGAGGGGTGGGGGGAAGACTCCTTGCTGTAGTGTAAAGAGAGACTCCCTCTACTACCCCCCATCAGTGCCTCAAGTCACCATCTGCATCCCAGTAAAGCAAAAGCACTCCCCACTTGAGCAACAAAAAGAATGTGATCATCAGCTGAACCTAATCATTTGCCCATGAGGTTGCCAACTTATTTAACCAACCCCAGCTCCTGTGCCTTGAATGGCTGCTTGTTCTGAATACGACTGTGAGTGGGGGGGGGGGTCTTATCCCTACAAAAAGCTTTACTTGCTGATTTATGATAAATCAAGGTGCGTTTTGTGTTGTTGTTGTTTTATGGTAAGTTGGCAACCTTAATCCGGAGACCAGCTTAATCAAGGAATCAACGGTGGATCAATCAAGGATCACCATTTGACATGAAACAACAGTGACAACCTTTCCTATGGCTTGTCCGCAGCACCTGGCACTTTGAGATAGACTGCCTTGGAACATGGAGGTTCTGCTGAGACTTCCTGGCTAAGAACTGTCAATAAACAGAGCTCTCTGTCATGTGCTTGTCCGACCTTTCCTAAAGGCACCTTAAACCAGTGAGTAGCACTATGGCTGCAATCCTAACAACGCTTTCCTTGGAGTAAGATCGATTGAACACAATGGGGCTTACTTTTGAGTAAGCCCCAGTCTTACTCAACATGGTTAGGATTGTGCTAACATGGTTAACCTAACATGGTTAGGATTGTGCTTTTGGTCTTGTAGCAAGGAGTTCCATAAGCTGTATGCAAACCAGTGGACCTCTGCCTCAACAAAGCATGACAGCACCCCCTTGTTCCAACTCTCCAGCAAAAATCCATTACTATGGATGTCACGGTGGGGATTTTTGTTGTTATGTCGGTATGGCCTCCATCAACTTTGGTGATGCTCCAAACCGGGTAATATTCCAACAAGTGACTGCGGGAAGGTGTGTAGGTGTGGGAAATAGAAGGAAGAGGAGCATGTAGGAAGAAGAGCAGACCTGGCGCCTTAATCTGGCTCGTGGATCAGAGCCCAGGAAACAACCATTTGACTGTCCCTCCCACAAGGTTCAATTTCTGAGGTCCTCCTTAAAATCCAGTTCTAAGAAAGCCCGGATCATCACCGGTTCAAGCAACACTAACTTATTCCCTCTTCCCAGATGAGCTCATCTGATGGGTGATATAATCTGCTGCATCTACAAGGCGCCAGAGCAGGGACGGATTCTGTTCAAGGGATGTGTTTTCCCTAAAGGATGTCACTCTCGGGCATCAGTTCCAAGTTTTCAAATACCTGGATTTAGGATTGTACCCTTGGAACTCTTTTTCATCCTAGCCAGTCTGGCTCTGCATGGCCTACACTGCAGGGTAGGCGCTCCCCAGCAAAGGGCCTAACTTCCCTTCGGCAGGGATGTTCCTCGATCATCGTGGTTCCAATGCACATCTTGTCTCCACCACTCACTCCTGTGGCATGAAAGAGCGAACGCCACCCATATTTCAGAAGATACGAAAGTATCACAAAAGGCAGTTCCGAGACTCCATGTAAGGGCACAAACTCAGGACAGGGACGGATCCGTCAACCCGAACCCTGCCCCGCTGGTTGTACAATTAGGGTAGTTAAAGAGCGTCACTTCATATGAGCAGTTTTTACGGCCAGGGTGAAGATCAAAATTACAACACACAATCCTAGAAAGTAGTAATAGTAGATTAATTGAGGGGGGGACACAAGGCTCCCCTTCTGTATGCTTTGGTTTTGCTCCCCCCTCTAGCAACACCACTAAGACTGTAAAGCATCAGAGGAAACCTTGGCATCCTGGCTTACCCTTTGCACTTCACTACACAGGATCAAGTATCCATTTTACACCAGGATCAGTTACACAACAGTTACACTGTTTGGAACACGTGATCCCTGATGTGGATTCAAATCTCTCCTTCATCTAAGAGTTAAGGGATATATACTCTGACCACCCTGAATGTTTTAAGGAAGGGATAGAAAAATACTGTATTTACTCTTACGCTCACCTTTTCCAGCCAAATTCCGTCTCCAAAATCTGGGTGCACATTAGATTCGATGGTTAATTAGATTTGAGTAAATGTGGTATTTTGATTATAAGTATAGGGTACATGTTAGATTCTAGGGCACATGAGCTTCAAGTAAATACAGCAATCTGGGCAGGAGGTCTATGCCTTATTTCCCCTTTATTTCCCATCCACCCAGAATACAGAAAGCCTTGGATTAAGAGTAACTTGGATTGAGAGTGTTTTGCAAGATAAGCAAATATTTTGGATAATTTTGCCTTAATATAAAAGCAATGTCTCAATAAACAAGAGAAAAATTAGTCCTGGCCAGGATATGGCTAGTTTCCGTCAGCACCTGCTCAGCCTCTCCTGAGAGACCAGCCTATGCATGTCTACTCTGAAGTAAGCCTATTACAGTCAGTGAGGCTCCCTCCTATGTAAGGGAGGCAATAGAAAGGAGTGTGAGAGACCTAGCCTTGCATTACTTTAAAGTAAGCCCTATTATAATCAGTGGGGCTCACTCCTGTGTAAGGAGGCAGATTGCAGCCTGAATAACATGAGAGACTAAGGGTGAAATCCTAAACCTGTCTACTCAGAAGTAAGCCCCATTAAATTCAATTCTATGTTTTTTTCCCTTAATAATCTCAATAAAACATTACCAATGTTGATTTCATGGCATAAATACCGTACTCATCAGTGAGGTGGGGGTGTTGGCTGGGTGGGGGTGTTGGCTGGGTGGAGGCTGCCCTAACCTTTTAGAACCACTGACTCACTACTGGTTCTCCAAGGACCCCCCTACTCTGCAGCAACAACTTTCTCAGCTCTGGTTACAATCACTGTTTTTGCTTGTAATGCCCGACTTGAAAGGTGTTGAGTTTCCCTTCTAGACCCCGAGGCGACTGAGACTGAACAGCAGTGACTGATGTAGTCCAGCTGGAGACACCTGGATAGGGAAATTCCGGGAGACCCAGGCCCCTCGGAAGTGTCCCACTTTGGACACGCAAATCCACGGCCCCCGCAATCCCCAGACTCGGGGATGAAAGGCGGCTGCTTGTTTTGCTCCGATTCCATAACATTGACTTTGTCATGGGTTTCCACAGCCCAGACGTGTGACATGCAAAGTGTCAGTCTTGGATGTCAGTCTTGGATTGAACTCAGTCCCGAGTTCAAATTCTCTGTTCAGCCACAGAACTCAGAGGGCAGCCTTGGGCCAGACATGTCTTGCCTGCCTTGCAAGTAGGGTTGCCACATATCCCCAAAAAATGGGATTTGGGGGGATTGTGTTCACATGTTAGCAAATGGGGCAGATGGTCCTGTCCCGATTTTGTGGAAGAGAACTATGGCAACCCTACTTGCAAAGTCACTATGAACATAATATGAAACGGCTCCATCAGATTTCACAGAATCATGGAGTTGGAAGGGACCCAGTGGATCATCTAGTCCAACCCCCTGCATGCAGCAGGAAATCCTTGTCTTGTGGGGACCCGGGTCTCAAACTCTCCTGCTGGCACAGGATAAGCTCGTTACTAATAATATTTATTATCCTATCTTCACAAGGCAGCACACATTGGCTTCCCCTCATTTTATGCCAACAACAACCATGCTAGGTAGGCTTAGCCAAAGGAAAGTCACTTGCCCAAGTCTATCTAGCAACCAGCAAGGTCAAGGAAAGATTTGAATCTCTTTTGCTCTGACAACATTCCTACAAGGTAGATACAGGCTGCAATCCAAAACACACTTTCCTGGGAGTAAGACCCGTTTAACATAATGGGTCTTACTTCTGAGTAGATATGGTTAGGATTGCAGCCTAAGACAGAGGGATGGTGCTTGTATTAGTGGCTAGCCAGGGATTTGAACTCAGGATTTGAACTCCCTGGCCTCTGCTTGGTGATGTGGTCACCAACACATCATGTCAGAAATTGAGGTCCTATAGCTGTCCTCTCTCTCTCTCTCTCTCTCTCTCTCTCTCTCTCTCTCTCTCTCTCTCTCTCCTACAGATTCCAGCTAGATGCCCCACATGAACCCATTCACCCACAGATCTCACCTTCCTGGGCACTGCTGATGCCCATCCACCAAGCCAAAAGGCAGCAAAAAAGAGACCGGCCAAGTTGACCCATGTTTCCCAAATGGAAAACTTTCCACCAGGTGACTCCAGGTGATCTAGTGGCTCATTGACAGAAAGGTGGGAGCCACAGAAAGTCAGGAATGGGCTCTTTTCCCGTGTCCAACTCCCAAGTTTGCTGGATCTGGATCTGCCGGAGCAAAGTTATCGCTGATGTTGTCCCAGAAAACAAGTGACGAAATGGACGGTGAAGTCAGCACCCCAGAGAACGAGCGAGTGATGGATGGATGCGAAAGGAGAAAAGAAGAAAATTCAACTCGCCAACAATCTTGATGGAAAGTCAGAATAATTTCCCGGCTCGAAACTTTGGTCCATATCACAGGAAAAATAGACCCCAAAAAGAGCCAAGTGAATGTTCCGCGCCTCGAATTTCCAACTTTGGCTCCACTTGTCACTCCCCAGGGCTGATCATTCTTCCACCCTTGTTGTCTCCAGTCTTTCAAAATCGGCACCTGATCTTCCCACTCCTTGGCAAAGCTTGGCTGCTTTGGATCTGTCTTTCCAAACAAGTCTAGGAAAAAGAGAGAGACAGAACTGATCTTGCAAACTTCCTCGCTCGGCAGTGCCCCTCTCCAAAAATGCTGACTTCTCCAAAAAAAAGAAAGAAAGGAAAAGAATCAGTGGAGGAGAAGTTTCTTCCCTTTTTTTCCCTTCTCCCTGACTCACACACTCCTACACACTGTTGAAAAAAAAATGGTTTGGTACAAGGAAAGAGGCCTGGGAGATTAGTTGAAAGTGAGGGTGGGGGGAAGACAGAGTGAACCAGGCATGGGTGCTAAAATTCCATCCAGCCCAAGTGGGGTTAATGGGAGGAGAAGAAGAACAGAAGGGAGAAAGAAAAGCTTTTCTTAAAGTTACACTCACAAGGAAAGGAAAATGTAGGTAAAAGAGGACATCAGATGACAGCAGGAAGGAATCAGGGCCGGGAGGGTGGAGATCCAGAAAGGTGCGTGCCTGGAACTGGCTTGACTATCACGGCTATGATAGAGCAGAAGGTTGGCCGTCTGTCCTGGGAAAACAAACACACCCAGGAAGAGTCTTGGGATTATGTGACATCCGAAAGACCCGACATGTTGGTCGTGCTCACACCAAGATATATAAATGTCTCTCTGAGCAACTGGGGAATGTGTCCACAAGAGTCCTGCGATACCTTCAGGCTTACATGGCACCAAAAATAGGGCCCACTATGTAAGGTTGCCATAATTCTCTTCCACAAAATCAGGATAGGACCGGGTGACCATATGACCGGAAATCTCCAGATTTGTCCTCTTTTTTGCCTTCTGTCCGGGTGTCCTCCAAAAGGGCTTCATTGTCCTCCATTTTGGAACTTTGCAATGATGTGCAGTAGCCCTCTGTGTCATAAGTTCTTGGATTTGTACTGAAGAGCAGAATCCAAGGCAAAAATTGGTTTTGAAATATCTCCTTCCCATCAAAAGTTATGGCCAAAAAATCAAAAATATGCATTGAGCTATATGGGAAAGGGAAAGTCCCAATATTGCAAACATGTCATTCCCTACAATCCAGAGTAACTACAGGAAGACATAAGAGGCACTTAATCTGGATTGCTCTAGGCATTTCCCATAGGTGGTACCGTAACGACGTCGGTGTAAAAGGTCCTGTAGTTACTCTGGATTGTAGCCATCGTCCACCAGAAAGCCCAGGCTGAGAGGAATCCAAGACCGTGTCCTCCTTTTTAGGTTCAGGCATCTGGTCACCCTGGATAGGACCCTCTGTCAATCTCGAACTCAATCCCTCAAAATCAGGACTGTCTAAATTTTCCAGGATATATGGCAAGCCTATCCCTATTTATCCAGATAAATCCAAATAGTCCAAATAAATTCAGATTCTCTGCTATGCAACCCCTCTGGCTACCCCTTTTCATTTTCACATCTGCAAAGATTGAGTGAGCATCAATTGAAATCCTACCTGCACTTGGAGGAGTCTGTCTGGTGTGTCTCTGAACGAGACCCTGTTCCAGCCGACATCCTGTGATCTGCCCATATTTTGTGAAATACAGGCTGCAATCCTAAGAGCACTTTCCTGGGAGTAAGCCCCATTGAACTCTAGGGTATGTACTTCTAAGTAAACACAAAGAGGATTCCACTGAGTGTCCTGCTCAACTCTCCCCTTCCCTTCTAACTTGTGGAGGCTACTTGAGAGGAGGAAAGGCAAAAACGATGTCACATGCAGAGACGCAACATGCAACACATGCAGAGACTCATGCAGAGACTCAACAGCCAACCTCCTTGGCCTGAAGGGTGTGTGGTGCTCACAGGTGATGTGAAGCTTCAATGAACCCATTTCTTGTGCCACTAGCAGGTCTATCCTAACAGTTTAAGAATATATTTTTTAAGAGAACAAATAGATTCCGGGGTTTGGGCTGGCATCAGGTATGAGCTGAGTCAGAAAGATTGGAAGGAAGATAACATGGTGAAGGCCCTTCCTTGAAGGCTGTAAGATTAATTCAGCCAGACTTATAGGTGATGCCTAGAGAGGTCAATGTGAGGAAGAGTAACGGGAGAGGGACCCCAAGGGGCATGCACTATCTAT
Source organism: Cryptoblepharus egeriae (assembly GCA_030015325.1). Lineage (NCBI taxonomy): Eukaryota > Metazoa > Chordata > Lepidosauria > Squamata > Scincidae > Cryptoblepharus > Cryptoblepharus egeriae. The sequence continues at coordinate 1,505,697 of JAREYC010000014.1, forward strand.
CTATCTATCTATCTATCTATCTATCTATCTATCTATCTATCTATCTATCTATCTATCTATCATCATCATCATCATCATCATCATCATCATCATCATCATCACAATATTTATATACCACTTTTCACTAAAAAAAATTCACAAAGTGGTTTACATAGATGAAAACATTAAGCTGGGAATCCTGGGCCGTCCCTAAAGAGCAGGGCAGGGAATGGTTCGTTATAGGATTCAGGTCCCTGCTTTTCCCACTAGGCTATACTCCCCCCCAGTTCTCCCTTAGCCACCCTCACATGAGCTTGGCTAATCAAAGTCCTACAGAATAATAAGGGGCTTTGAAATATTTGTGTCCTCCCCCCCCCCCTTGTGTGCTTGAGCAACCCGAGACTGCAGAGTTAACCATTATCTACCAGGGCGGCAAGTAAGCAGAACTAGTAAAAATGTTTAGACGGGAGAGAGTGGCCTACTAGGGCTTACCCCAAACCCCCCAGGATAGTTTGTTCTCAAGCGGTTGGGTGGGATTTAGATCAGGGTCAGAGGAGTTTGACTGTGCGTGACGTCACCTATCCCAAAGTGGGTCCCAAACTAGGAGCCACCCAGGGGAGCCACAGAACCTGCGAAAAACACATAACCTTGGGCAAGGCATAGGATTGTGGTCCTAATGTGGTGCCGCGGATGGCCCAGTAGTCAAGAGAGCTGCCAGTCACAAAAAATTGAGAATCACTGCCTGACCTCAATGCCCAATTTCTGAATATGCCCGACCACACTTTATGAACATGCTCGGAACCCCAACCCCAGGAGATTTAAACCCAAAAATGATGGGGGGGGGGTGAGATGATGAGGAAATGTGGAAGTGCTGAGCTAAGGGTTTGGAGAGTGGGAGAGGAAAGGCAGGCACATCATTGGGGAGGGGGGGGCAACATCTGGCACGGTGCCTGGAACATCAGCAGGTCTTTGGCCGGCTTGCCAGTTCCCAAGACCTGGGACTTTTCACCGAACTGCAATGCTCGGTGAAATTTCGCCGTTCTAGGAGCTGGCAACGGCTGGAAGTCCCCTCCTCATCCTCAAATGAGGAAGCTGTCAAGGGTTTTTTGCCCATCTGTCTGTCCAGTGATGGACAGAGAGCCACAGATGCTGCGCAAGGACACAGACATATCAGAATCAGAGTCCAGTTCCCAAGAGATGAGCCCTGTTGGTGGTCCTCGCTGGTGAACTCTTTAAGGTTACTGCAGGGTGACCATATATCATTACCACAAAGGAGGACAAAATGTAGAACACTCAAAAAGAATATAGGACGTGACAAAATAAAAGTTAAAAATAATATATTGCTTTCATCCGGTTAATCAAAACACTCTATTACTTATTATTAAATTTAAAACTATTGCATATAATTTATGAATTACAAGTAGGCTACTTGGTGCCTGCTCATAAGGAAAAGGAGGACAATGAAGACTTTTTCTAGGACACAAGGCTAAAAAAGAGGACATGTCCTGGAAAAAGAGGGTATATGGTCACCCTGGGTTATTGTGACTGCGATGAGAACCAGATTCAGCCTACACTGGCACAGGACCCCCAATTTAAAGATCAAAGTAAGAGTCAGCATGCACTATTACTAGTTTAACTATTTACTATTTACTAGTGAACTATTTACTATGACTAGTATTACTATTACTTCTGTTTACTAGTGTTCTATTAAAAGATTAAAAGTAGGCATTTTCAGAAGGGCTTGAATCCTAAACACACTTTCCAGGGAGTAAGTAAACTCCACTGAATATAAAGGGACTTCTGAGTAGGCAGGCATAGGATGGGACCCATAAATTAGTCTATAGCCAGGATCAATACATGGATCAATCCTATACATCTCAGGATCAGTTATTGCAACTGTCCAATGGCAACAACTGCAAGGTGAAGAGCCATGAAAAACAATAATTTTTTAAAAAATTTCACCATGAAAACAATAATTTTTAAACAATAATTTTTAAACAATAATTTTTTTAAAAAATTTCACCATGAAAAACAAAAATCAGCCATGAAAAATAATAATTTTTATGTCCATTTGTCCTTTGTCCATTTCTTAGTTCTTGTTGAAATTGAAGTTGCGAAGTCTGGTATTTAAAAAATGCAATCCAGATTTATCTCTGAACTGTACAATAGGAACATTTCATAATATTTAGCTTTTTAACAGACAAGCCACAGATTCTCATTGTCCTGCCTTATCTTTGTTGCTTCCCAGCCAGAGATAAATCGGAGTCAAGGCTTATTCTCAGAATTCACTTTGAATTTCCTGGAGTACATGAAGGACCTGCAGAACATCTTTTTCCACACTGAATTTACTCAAATCTAACGCTCACCCTTTCCAGCCAAATTCAGACTCCAAATCAGGGTGCGCATTAGATTTGAAGGTTAATTAGGTTTGAATGAATGCGGTATTTTGATTATAAGTATACGGTGCACATTAGTTTCAACGGCACATCTTGATTTCCTAAAATTTTATTGTTTTGTTTGCTTTGTGTTTGATGTAGCTCACTTCTTGTCCACATCATCTCTTGTAAGTGCAAGAGAGCCAGGACGGTGTAGTGGTTAGGGAGCTGGACTGGGTTCAAATCCACTCAACCATGAAGCTTCCTGGGTGATCTCGGCCCGTCACACACTGTCAGCCTCACCCACCTCACAGGGTTGTTGTGAGGAGAAAAGCTGCCTTGGGCATTGCTTTGGCATGAGAAAAGTGGGGTATGTATGTATGTATGCATGCATGCATGCATGCATGCTTGTATGTACGAGGTATGTATGTATAACTAAATAACTAACTAACTAAATAAATAAATCGCAAACTTTTAGGGAGATAATCTTTAAACTAATAAAATGCAATTGCAGTGGGATTTTATAGAGATATATTTTATGTGCATATGAATTACTAAGGTCTGGGACTGAAGTTATTGTAATATATTTATTGTAAATCTCATTTTTGTAATTAAAATTATGCCATTAAAATTATCTCATTAAAATTAGTTTTTATACTGCTTTTCTTATGCCAATAAAGACTTGTTTGTTTGTTCGTTCGTTCATTCATTCATTCAAATAAATAAATAAATAAATTCAGTTAACACCTAAATACTTGGGAGCACCTGAAATAATGCTACGAAAACTAGTGGTAAGTGTGGCAAGATCATGTTCTCTTATGTGCCCAAACGTACGGTGCAATCCTAAGCATGTCTACTCTGAAGTAAGTCCCATTGTTTTCTATGGGATTCACTCTTAGGAAAGTGTGTATAGGATTGCAGCCTTACCCTACAATCCAGAGTAACTACGGGAAGACGTAAGAGGCACTTACTCTGGATTGCTCTATGCATTTCCCACGGGTGTCCCACAGGTGGCACCGTAACTATGTCGGTGTAAAAGGTCCCGTAGTTACTCTGGATTGTAGCCTGTCAAAGAAGACCTCTGGAGAAGGGTTGGCCTTCCCCATCCTTCCCCATCACTGCTACTGGGAGAGGTTGTTCCATTTTTCAGGCCACCGCAATTGCTGCTGATGGATCTGTTCTCCATTGCCCTCTCCACTGTCCATGGTGGGAAGGGGAAGAGAAATCCTCAGAAGCCACTGGGGTCATACTTTGCATTCCAGGAGTCCCTTGGGGGGTCCGTGTGTGTTTGCATGAGGGAGGTCGAGCCGAGGCCTAATTCTGTTTTCTTGGACACAAAGCTGGAAAAAAGCAGATGTGTTGCGCCCCCTCCCTAGCGAAAAAATGGACATTCCTTCCTCTTCCTCTGGGACTTGTTAGATGAACCCCTGGCCTGAAATGGTGGCAAGTCAAACAGTGGAGATGCAGAGAGGAGAAGCTGAGGATGCCACATCCTCCTAAAGCAGTTTCTCAACCCCTGGTCCGGGGACCACTGGAGGTCCTTGCCTGGCGGGTCTGCAAGAGGACTCCTCTAGGTGCTTCTTTCCCTCCTCACAGCAGGAGGGCTCCGTCAGAGGATTGCAGCCTCACAGCCCAATCCTATGCCTGTCTACTCAGTAGTAAGTCCCATTGTAGTCAGGAAAGCTTACTCCCAGGAAAGTGTGAACAGGAATACAGACTCAGAGTCCAATCCAATGCCTGTTTACTCAGAAATAAGTCCCATTGTAGTCAGTGGAGCTTACTCCCAGGAAAGTGCAGATAAGACTGCTGCCTCAGAGCCCAATCCTATGCCTATCTACTCAGAAGTAAGTTCAGGGGTGGGCAGATGCTGGTTCGGGCCTATTCGCCCGAACTGGATCTTCCCATGTGGCGGCCGCTGGCAAAACAGTCAGAGCTGCGGCTGGCAAGAACAGCAGGGACTGGTTCGCCAGCGGCCACCACACGTCCCCTGAAGCTCGGCTTCAGCAGACGCAGTGCGCTAGCGTCCAGCTGGACACAAGTGCACTAATGACTCCTGAAGCACGGCTTCAGGAGACGCACCGCGCATGCACCAAGCCTGGCCAGTCCCTCACCCCGCCCCCGCCCCTGGGCCCATCCCCCAACTTCCGGCGAACCGGATCTTGGGGCTGGCTGGGCCCATCACTGAGTAAGTTCCATTGTAGTCAGTGGAGCTTACTCCCAGGGAAGAGTGAACAGAATTGCAGCCTCAGAGCCGAATCCTATGCCGGTCAACTCAGAAATAAGTCCCATTGTAGTCAGTGGAGCTTACTCCCAGGAAAGTGCAGATAAGACTGCAGCCTCAGAGCCCCATCCTATGCCTATCTACTCAGTAGTAAGTCCCATTGTAGTCAGTGGCGCTTACTCCCAGGAAAGAGAGAACAGAATTGCTGCTTCCGAGCCCAATCCTATGCTGGTCTATTCAGAAATAAGTCCCATTATAATCAGTGGGGCTCACTCTCCAGTAAGAGCAACTAGGATGGCTTTGTGTATTTAAGGATTTGGGGATGGAATATAAGGGAAGGGAAATATGAGGGGAAATAAGAGGGTAACCAATCAGTGTTTTCTTTCCGCAATCATCGTTAACATTTGTGCATCATTAACATTTGGATTTTGAAAATGGAAAATAATTTTTTTGGAAAAACATTAAATGTCAAACGCCCAATGGATCTGGGGCACTTTTTAGTTAATCTAGTCTTCTGTGACTTTCCCTTCCAGTTCCCATCTCAAGTCATCAGAGCCAGTGGCCATCACGTGGCAATGAGTTCCACTGGTTAATGATATGCTGTGCAAGGAAGTATCTCCTTCAGTCCTCCACTTTGTCTGGACAGGGTTATGAGAGCTCGAGCCAAGCCTAGATGAGGAACACAGTTTCCAATCCCTATGTGATGCATTAAAACCCAACACCGTTGTGCTTTAAGGGCCACTCCAGTCCGAGGGGGTCCTTATCAGAACAATAAGACAATGATGAAGAACAGTACGGAAGCCGAACACGCTGAAAACTGGCATCTGTGTCGGACTTGGCCACAGGCTGCCGTTTTCCCAAATATGGATTTGATGACTATCAGAGCACCCTCTGGTGGTGCCACTTCACCATGATAGCCACACTGGAGACATCTTTGTCCATGATGATCACTGAGGACTAGAAACTGAATCTGGTTTTTCAAAAAACAAATGTATTATCTATTGTGTATTATCCTTTCAATGCTCTTCTTCATCCCAGCCTGGGTTTCAAGCCATGACGGGTACATGCAACATCCTGATTTTAGAAGTAGGTACATCAGAATGTCTGATGCAGAGGAAGCCGGGTGACCATGCCTGCTTTTTCCAGGACATGTCCTCTTTTTTAGCATTGTGTCCTGGAAAAAATCTTCATTGTCGTTCTTTTCCTTGTGAGCAAGCAGTGAGTAGTCTTCTTGGGAATTCATAAACTAGATGTAATAGTTTAAAATTTAATAATAAGTAACATAGGCTGCAATCCTAAACACATTTTCCTGGGAGTAAGACCCGGTGAACACAATGGGACTTGCTTCTGAGTAGGCATGGTTAGGATTGTGCTCTAAGTTCTTAAATTAAACATATGAAATCAATATACTGTATTTACTTGAATCTAAATTCCTTTTCCCAGGAATTTAGTCTCCAATTTAGGAATTTAGGCTGCAACCCTAAAGACACTTTTCTGGGAGTAAAAACCATTGAATACAATAGGGCTTACTTTTGAGTATTCAGGGTTAGGATTGTGCTTTGTCTCTGAATTTAGTCTCCAAAATCAGGGTGTGCATTAAATTCAGTGGTTACTTAGATACAAATAAATGTGGTATTTTGATTATAATTATAGGCTGTGCATTAGATTTGATGGCACATTAGATTCGAGTAAATACAAATCCCAATTAATTTTGGCTGGTATTTCCTCTGCATTTTTAATGTGAAGCCTTTGGGGGTACTGAAAAGCAAATTTATTTCGCCCTGTATATTTTTCTGTGATTTTTTCTCCATTTTTTCCTGTTAAAAAACAGTATAGCAAATCCTTCCCTTAAAACAATTTTATTTTAAAATAAACTAATTTTTAAACTAATTATTTTAAAATAAACTAATATTTAAAATAATTTTTTTTATTTAAAATTCGTAAACTTTATTATGTTTCATAATAAAGTGGATGAGGAAATAAAATTGATTCCTAGCTGGGGCCACTGTCTGTGTGGTGCAGTTTGCACGCTCTCTCCGTGTCCGTGTGGGTTTTCTCTGGCCCCAAAAAAACTCACATTTCTTTCAGTGTTTTAATATTAAAAGTCTTTTGGGTCTTTATTTAGAAGTTTGGTGGTGTGACGCATGTGATGCATGTGCATGGTGGACTGATGCACATGGGGTGTTGATGCGCATGGGGTGTTGATGTGCATGGGGGAAGTTGCGCACGGAGGGGGGGGGAGTTGCAGAAACAGGCAGCAGGATTCGCTTATGGGAAATTCGCTTATATCGATTCGCTTATGGGAAAATTGGTTTTGTTATAAGTTGTTTTGCTTCAAGTTGCCATTTCCAAGAAACTGTCAACAACGTTAATAGAAATAGTTTTAGTAACAAAAAAATGAGGTTAAATACAGATGCCTGCAACTGACTGCAATGGAAAAGCGTTAACTCTCGTTTAAAATTTAACCTTGCTAACCTAGCTTAAAACCCATGCCTTGTGAACGGGAAAAAATTCCCAGTGATACTGGGTGACCATAAGTCCTCTTTTCCAGGCATCCCTACTGGACACCACTGGGCAATAAGGGGGACTGGGCAGCAGGTACTAAATTGGTTCTTTAGAGGGTCCTTACATCACAGAATGAACATGTGCCCCAAATTTCATGCTGTTGTTGGGTCCAGGGATGAGCAATGATAAATAGGGACAAAAACACCTCCTTTTCACCCCTCCTTAGAGGTTAAATGTCCAAAAATCGAGTAGGTCCCTCCATCACGGAAGGAACACTCTCCCCAAATGTCATGCTGCTAGGTCCAGTGGTTTTGGCTGGGTGTTGATGAGTGAGTGATTTTCAGTTTTACGTAGTATATAGATTATACAATTTTAAATTGAATAATCTAGATACATAAAAAAGTCACTGACTCACTGACTGACTCATCACCGCCCTGCCAAAACCGCTGGGCTTAGAAGCGTGAGATTTGGGGTGGGTGTTCCTTCCGTGATGGAGGGGTGCACTAAGAACCGGTTTTTGGAAATTCCAATGGGAAGGGGGTGAAAAGGGGCGCAACACGTTTTCCTCCCTATACTTTGCATTGGAGAATTGCTGACTCAGCAACATTCCGCCCCAATTGCTGGGCCTGAAGCATGGAATTCTGGGAGTTCCTTCTGTCACCTGAACTCCCACCAAGAACCATCTGGAGAAGTTTAACCCTTCAGGGGCTGAAAAGGGGGCAACCTGTTTTTGTCCTATACTTAACATGGAAGACTGACCAACGTCCAGCCAATTTGTGCTCAGTGCCTGGTGCACTGGGGATGATGTTGTTCGGAGGAAGAGGTTGCACTGGGGAGGATGATGAGCATGGGAAATGTTGCGCATGGGGGGTTCATGCACATGGGGAGATGTTGCACATGGGGGACTGATGTGCATGGGGGAAGTTGCGCATGGGGGAAGTTGTGCAAGGGGGACTGATGCGCATGGGGTGTTGATGCACATGAGGGGACTGGTGTGCATGGGGGGCTGATGTGCATGGGGGAAGCTGCGCATGGGGTTGATGCACATGAAGGGAAGTTGCACATGGGTAGAAGTTGCACATGGGGGACTGATGTGCATGGGGGAAGTTGCACATGGGGGACTGAGGCACATGGGGTGTTGATGCACATGGGGGATGTTGCGCATGGGGGAAAGTTGCGCATGGGGGATTGAATCGCATTGAGGGAGTTGCGCCTGAGGGAATGATGCGCATGGGGTGTTGATGCATATGGGGTGTTGATGCGCATGGGGGAAAGTTGCGCATGGGGGACTGATGCGTATGGGGTGTTTATGTGCATGGAGTGTTGATGCACCGGGGGGGGGGGGATGGCATATGGGGAAATGTTACTCCTGCAACACGGGTACACTTTTTGCTAGTAAGTAACATAGTGTTTAAATTAGCCACCTTGGATATCCCAGCCAAGAAATTGTACCCAGCTGCTCCTAGGGTAACAAGCTGTATAAGGGAAGGAATTCTGGCCAGTCCTGCTTGTCTCTTGGGTGTAAGAAAAGTGGTACCTGCCAGACTTCTCTTTTCTACCCCATTAATTATGGGACAGCCACAGCTCAATAATGGGCACTTGTTGGATTCTACCTAGTGCTTGAGATCCAACATTATCAGGAGGCATCAAGGTTATGGAATGAGAACAGCCAAGTGAACAGCCTCTGGGAGCGGAGTGAGGTTTTCTGGGGCCGTTTGAGGATGGGCGCCTTCTCAGATGGCCTGACCAGAACAGTTTCCTATTGGCATTTCATCTCTTCCAGGACTTTGGCCACAGATAGAAAAATGCCATTTGCAACAGTGATTGTGGCTGGAGCAGAGCTGTTAACATCTGTGTCCAGATGTTTTCCTCCACAAATGTCATGAAAATGAGCCTGTGGGGCAGCCAAGGCCGCACCCTGGTTTGGTTTTTGTGACAAGCCAGCCTAGGCCTTGCAAACCTTTTCTTAATAACAAATCTGCTCTCCCCGCCCTGAAAAGAGGGAGATCAATATAACTCCCAAAGCCTCCCGTACTTTAGAGGAGTCCTATTCTCATCCACCACCAAGGCAGGAATGAGTAAAGGTAGATGAGCATCTACTGGGAGTGTTCAGTGCGCATATGTACTAACGTCTCTTGTCTGTGTTCAAATGTGCATGCAAATGCTGCTCACAAGATCATAGAGTTGGAAGTGACCCAGTGGATCATCTAGTCCAACCCCCTGCCTGTAGCAGGAAATCATCTTTTGGGGACTAGGGTCTCGAACCCTGGACTGCTGGTTAACAGGCACAGTGTCTTAACTACTTGCACCACCAGAGGATATGCATCTCCAGCTGATAACCTCAAGCAAGAAAAAAACATGAAGACAAGAGCTGGGGTCACAGGTCTCCCATCCAACCCCTCCCTGCCCCATAGAAGAGGTTTCTGAAAAGTTATTCCCTCTCCTAGCCTTCCATTGATTCCAATATTGGAATCCTCCTTGACCATCCCCATTTTGTTCTCTGGGAAGATTTTACATCTATATTCAATCCAGCAATCCTAAATTCACTTTCTTGGATGGCATAAACCACATTAAAATCAATAGGAGTTACTTCTGAGTAGACATGATTAGGATTGTGCTCTTATCCTACAATCCAGAGTAACTACGGGAGCACATGAGAGACATTAAGTGCACCCATATTCATATTGCAATAATTCATATTGCAATCCAGAGTAAACTGTTCTTACACCGGAGCAAGAACTCCCCATAGTTACTCTGGATTGCGCCCGTTCGACTCCCTATTCCCTTTGGAAGGAAGGGGGCAGAATGGGGGGGAAGCTAGTTACAAAAGCCTCATACTTTTGGTGCACCGGAGTATCAATGTGGCAATATTAAGACTGCACCAACATATAACAGCTCACCATTTCCAACACTACAGTCCTGTTTTTTTTCCCCAGGATTGATGCATTCCACCCTGTTATAAAGAGGTGGGGAGGACAGGTTCTCACTACCCCCCCCCCCCCATTTCAACTTCAAATCATTAGAGGAAGATAACCTGGCCACCCTTCTGCACGCTCTTTTAATATGGTTTTTCAAATTCAGTTTTAGTTGGTTTTATTGTAAATTTTACGAGTGGATGTTTTAAACGTTTATTTTATATAATCTAATTGTATTTTAACTGTACTTTATTGTCTAACTTTTAGTGGTGTTTTATTGTTCTTTTATATGCTGTTGGTTGCCTCGAGCTCCCTTTCGTTCGGGAAGAAAGGCAGGATAGAAATCTAATAAATAAATAAGTCAATAAGTAAGCAAGTAAATAAATAAATAAAGGGACACAGAACAAGGCTGCATATTGTGTTAAGTGATAATGGAAGGATGCAATAACTACAGGGGCTTGCAAATTGGCATCATGGCAGAGCTTAGCCTGCTAACCTCCTGACAGCATTCCCCCCCCCCCCCCCAACTTCATTTCCAGTACTTAAAAGGTACAAAAGGCCAGCTTGGAAACAATGCCTAAACAAAAATCTGAAACCTCAGACATCTGACTCAAGCAGGATTTGCAGTGGCCAAGGGGCCATCTCCGGCTCTCTTCCACAAACTGAGTAAGACGCAGCATTAGAAATGGGTTATGGCTAAGCTTGGTTGGCAGGAACTGTGATCAGTGCCACGACAGATGCAATGCTGCACAAGGGAAGGAAGCAGGGAATTAACACAAGCAAGGGGAGGCCAGAGGAGCATGCAAATGCTCTTTGGTCCCTACCATGCGTTCTCGGCAATATAGAGTTCCTACCAGGCAGAATTCCAAGACAAGCCATTCAAATGGCCAAGAGATACAATCCAGCCCGTGGCACTGAACGGCAAGAAGAGGACTCACAGCAAGACACATTCCTGAGGAATGAGCACCTGTGAACTGAGCTGAAAAGCATTTCCTGCTGTTCAAAGAAGGAAAGTCAAGCTTGTGAATGAGGTGGCTATTTCCATCCCAATTTCATGTGTTGGTTTGAGGCACTGGGGAGCTGGCACAACACAAGGGAAGCAGCCCATGCCTCTTCCCCTTAGTTTTGTTTTAAAAAGAATTTTTTTTCATTTATAAGAGTTGCAGCCAGGAAGGAAGGCCCACTTTCATCTCATCTGTGATGGTGTCTGGTGTGCATCAAAGGCAGTAGTTCCCTCCAATTACTGCTCCACATACATTCAGACTGAATCAACTAAGATGTCTTGAGGCTACAATCCTAACCTCTAGTTAGGCCAGCATAAATCCTTGCTCTATACTCTATAAGAGGAGTGGCCACAATCTTTTTGGGCTTCTGGACCTTTACCAATTGTGCAGGAGAGGGAATTTCAGGTGTGCAGCTTGTCACCCAAGCTTATTCATCACCACTACAAAATTATTAAAGGTCCAGGTTGGCCCTTCTGCTCTGAAGCCTGACCAAAGGAACCTGGAGAAAAAGAATCAAGGAGTTGTGGTTTTTTAAACTTTAACACCCATATGAATTTATTAAATTCAGAGTCCGTATTAGGATGTAACGATGAGAGAAACAGTACTTCTTGGTAGCTTTTGTTCTGATAATCAGTTCTCTTTATGAAACAGAGACACAACTCGGAGGAAAACTCCTTAATAACGATGTCCTAAATACCCGCACAATGGAATGGAGGTCACAATGATTACTGGTTTGAGTTTTGCTTTTTAAACACAGAGATTTACGGAGGGGTGGGTGGGGTGGGGGTGAGGTCTCTCTCTCCCACACAAATACAACGTCACACTGAACTTGGCCAACATCTCACGCACTCCCTTTCACTCCCTTGTCCCAATAATGCCCCCAGCCCCTTCCCTGCCCCCGAGTTTACTGGAATATAAAATAAAAAGCTTTGGACCCAGGAGGACCGAAGCAACTCTGCCCCCACCCATTTGCCTTCTGTCCATTACCCAACAGTGAGAGTGTCAAGTTAGGGGTTTTAAAAAATTAAAGTTAAAGCAGGTTAATCTTTCTTCTTCTCCTCTGCTGTTTTCGGTGGTAGTGCTTCAGGGTGGCCGCCCTCTGATGAAATGGCTGCAGGAGTGCTATCAGCGACTCCCTCTGTCGCCACCGTGGGGGCACCGTTGGCTGGACCCTCCGTTATTGCCCTGAGGACAGTGGTGGCTGGTACTGCAGGCGTGCCATCCTGCTGAGCGATGCTCTGCGAATTTCGAGACAGTTGGTCCTCGCCACTAATCCCAAATTCATTGACACGGGTTGGATCCACCCGGTAGATCCACCGCTGGTACAGGTAAATGAAGAATACAACATCTGTGGGGGGGGGGATGGAGAGAGAAACATGAGAATGATAAGGGTTAGGGACTCCACAGATCTGCAGCACCTCTGCCCCACCAGCCAACCCCTTCTTTCTCAAATACAAAATATTTTCCACTAGGTTCGGGCTGCCATAATTCTCTTTAACAAAACTGGGACAGGACCTCTTGTCAAACTTGACAAATGAACGCAATTCCCGAAAACTAGGACAGTCCTGGTTTTGGGGAGATATGGCAGCCCTGCCTTTGGCCCCTTTACATGGATGGGAATAAGCCACAGCAAGGAGTGGGAGGAGAAATTACCATCTCGAAGGCAGCCTATCCTATACATCATGGGCATTTTGATGACGAAGGCAAAGAGGTCGTCAATGAAAGTGTTGAGTGCTTTGTAGGTGAGCATCCGCCATGGCAGGTGGGCCACCGACTTCAGTTTGTAGTTGATGAACAGCTGGGGAGTCATGGTGATGAAGCCTAGAGAGAGGCACGTGGGGAGAAGAGTCAGTACAGAAGGCCCAGAAGAAAGAGCTGCTCACAGACACCTTTCCTGCTTGTTGCTGCACCTAAGGAAGGGCCCTGAAAAGCAATGGCTACTCACCGAAGGTCAGGAGGAATCCGTAAAGCATTCCGAGAACCCAGGAGTACCAGCCTTTGTGTTCTATATAAAGGAGGCTGTACACAGCGTAGCATCCCAGCAGGGGGAAGAGGATCCAAGAGAGGTACCGGAAAGCCATCTGTGAGGCAATGGGAACATTCAGTTAGGATGCTCTGTGCTGGGGAATTGGGAACGGCAGAATCCCCAGAGCCCTCTGAGTGGCCGGCCAGCCACTTGAATAGACAGGTGCTTGCTGGCCATCAGGAATCAGAAAGGAAGTACTTATATACAAACAGCTAGAAAGGCCCTTTCCCCAATAAGGCCCTCCACTTACATCATCATAAACTTTAGTAGATGATTCGATGTATGTCGATTTGTCTTTTAAGGTGATGCGTGGAAAGATCCCTGCAATTTTGTTGTTCCGATCCAACTGTGAAGAAAACATCAAGAGAGGGAAAGGGTTGTCTCACAGTTGTCAACCTGCTGAAATTTTCTCTTTGATACAACTGTTAATTTAAAATAAAATTCATAATTTTCATGCATGAAGAACCAAGCCTGAATATGCCTCTGTTTCTTCAGTTCTGCCGTCAAATATATATATATTTGGAATATATATTCCATTTAGAAATCCAAATCGCAAGGGCCAAATAAGTTATTTGATTTTGTCTGTAAACTTTGTGACATTCTCATTGAAAAGTAGTATATCCCTTAGATGCCCATCTAAAAATAGCCCAATTTGCATAAATTTGCATTTCCGGACTCTGGATCCGGATGGGCATCTAAGGGATATAAATACTACCACTAATAAAGGCAGAATACTCATATAGCAAACTCTAGGCATGTGGCAGACTGTTTGGGACTTTGGGATGACCATGTGGTGGTCATCCAGTGGGACAAGACCTATGATCATTAACCATACAGAGTAGGACGCAGGAAGGCTCTTGCTCCGCGTTACACCTGCCCAGTACTTACCCTGACATCCATGACCTTTGTGATCTTCCAGAGGTCAATGAGGAGCCCGATGAAGACACTGACTTGCACCACAAAGTTGGTTTCATTATCAAGGATGTAGAGGAGAACCACTAGTGACTGGAACACCCCAAAGAACACAGAGCGGACAGACAGCCCCTCCAGAGACTGCCGGCTGTTCCAGAACTGAATATCTAGAGAAAAAGAGGACAAAGGCAGTTGAAAGAGACTGAATCACCCCACCCCTTCCTGTGCTTCAGGATGCACAAGTGCCAGCAGCTTCCTAAGGTGTCACTGGCTGGGTTTGCACATGATCTTTTGGTAGGCCTAGAGTCACAGGATGCAATCCCAATCAATTTAGACTGGCATTACTTACCTTCTCTCCATTCCCACTGTGGTCTGGGAAGGCCGGCACATGCCTGTGCATTGGCCTAACCCTCCTAGGAGCGTCCCAGAAGTGTCTTATGGCACTTTTGTGATAATCCCAGGCTAGCACAAGACTTGTGACACCCTCACTGGGGTTTGGGATTGCCGCCTCAGTGTTCATTTTTCTCTGAACACACCAAGGAAGCATCTGACTTCTTGTGCGCTAAACCTTTGATCTGGCCTGCAGAGCTCTTCTCCTGCTCACATTTGTCCAGTATTAGTTTTGGTACTGAAGCCACAAGATAGTGGAGAAGCAATGGCATTAGCATCAGGTTTCTAAGGCATCAAGGCAGCAGTGCCCATTTCCTCATTTTCTTGGGAATGGAAGACACAACAGAATCTCCAGAACTAGAAAACTTACCATTTTTGAAAGCAAGGAACTCAAAAATGCTGTGTACAATGGAAACCACAATGGTCAGTGCAAGGAGGTATGGGTTGGTTTCCAGCAGAGCAACCTGGGGGGAAAGAGAAAAAGGAAAGAGTGCTCCCTGAGGCATCTGGTAGACCACTATGAAATATGGGGTGCTGGATTGGATGGGCTGTTGGTCTGATCTAGCAAGGCTCCTCTTATGTCAAAACAGGTATCTGCAAGATGGCTACAAAACTCACAAGGTCATAAACATGCCAAAAGCATGAATACTGTCTCCATTTGTGGAGCCTGGCAGTTTGGGCTGAATTTCCAAGTATCTGTTGCAAATGGAAAAAGTTCCACCCTGACAAGAGACACCCTCTTGCACCTACCTTCACAGAGTCCTGCTCTTCATCAGACTGCTCATACAGGTCCTCCCCGAGGAAGTTCCATGGGGACTTAGTGCTCTGGGCAGCATACAGCTGCCACCGCCACAACGAGAGGGGGCAAAAGGAGAGGCGGAAGGGCAGCTTATCCACTGTCTCGTTGATAGGATAGTAGTCCTTCTGCAGGTTCCAGTAGTCGTTGAAGTACAAGATGGGATAGTAGTCACCACTCACCGCATCAAACTTCACATCTGCAACACAGGCCCAGAGAAATACAGAGTGCACCAGAGCCAGGATGCGATCAAGCCACAAACTGACCCAAAGGACAGGGAGACACCCCCCCCACCATGCATTTTCTTTGATGGCCTGCTGAATGCTATTGAGGCTTAAAATAATTTTTATGGTTCTAATAAAACATTTGTTTTTAACTTAATTATGCAGGTCACCTTGGAGGATCACATCTTAAATTAAGTTTTAAACACACACACACATTTTGATTGTGTTCTTATTTCCAAGGCAATCGGTGTGGTGCCCCCGCCCCTCCCAATCTTTATTCTTGCAATAGGTCTTGCTGAGTGTCACCAGTCAATTGGGGATTGGCCTTGGATACCCCAATCCTGAACTGACATGCTAAGCACAACACATCACACCGACTAGATTCACACTGCTCCTCAAGCTACACCTTGGAAGTTGATTTGCTGTTCTTACATTGGTCCAGAGGTGGGGGGACACTGCCCTTGACCCATGGCGTGTGGTCATCCACAATGTTGATAGTGAGATTTGGATGCCAGTGTGAGATCACCTCAACTGGGCCATAATCTTCAGCTCTCTGTAATAGGAACACAAAACATGAATTCACATACAAGCGGAGGAGGAAGAGAATGTTGGATGTGCTTATACGGCACAATGCAGTGCCTGCAAAACTTACTATGCCCACATCTCCTGTAGCTACACTACTGCCTAGGAGCCATCACTCCTCGTTGAAGTAGCAAAATCCATGAATCTTTATTCATCTTTGTTCAAAATGCCATCTTCTCTTTATTCCATCCTAATCTACTGCCCGTTGGCATCACATTACAGGAGCCACCTTCTCAATCATGGTTATCAATCCTCTCAATCCTCGGCCTGTTATCTCCCAGCATTTTCTGCTGCACTCATCCATCTCTCCAAGACAGAATGAGCTCTTTTTGGGAAGAATGACTGAATCATGGTTCAGGCATTTCCCCCCATTGGTCACTGTCTTCAGGCTTGACAACCTGGCTAGCTAAGCTATAATAACTGACGTCAGCAGGTGAACTTGGCAGCTATTGAGGTTTGAATTTGTGTCTTCATTTGTGTAACCAGGACATTGCATGGTGCCTCCAAACCATGGAAGCAACTGGCTAAGCCAATCATGATTGCTACAAAAACATGGCAGGTTGGCTTGCCCAGTCCACTCCACTGGCAGAGGCTGATTAGCTGGAGGCAAGGACTAGGCAATAAAACATACCAATTTGATTTGTATGTTCTTGTATATTTTTCTGTATTGTTTGATGTTTGTGAGTCGGTGTTTGGTATGTATGTAGCTGCTGCTGAAGACAAATTCCAGGTATGGTGTCCATACTTGGCCAATAAATCTAAATCTAAATCAGAAAGATGCATGGCTGGGTCAACTCTTCTGGAGGTGCAGCAATGAGAATGGAGCTGGGCTAGCTTTCCCCCCTCTTTTTCCCTCTGCCCCCATCTGTTGCAAATATAATGGAGCCATAAATCCTAGAGCCAAACAAAAAAAGTCAGCAGGGCTGCCTGTGGTGGTGGCGGCAGGTTATTTCCAGTATAAATCTGGCAGCTCCAAAGCAAGGATTGCCAAATAATTTTGCTCCTCTGCTGTCCAAAGGAAGAGCCCTGTGGGAGACCCTAAGGCTACAATCCTAAAGATACTTTCCTGGGAGTAAGACCCATTGAACACAATGGGACTTACTTCTGAGTAGACATGGTTAGGATTATGTTCTCAATTCCACTATGTTGCTTCTCAGAGTGGCCTTCCCACCTGCTGCAGAAGTCCATATTTGGCATGCAGAAGTACTATCCCTGCACATGGAAGTTTAATGACTAGCAGCAGGATAGGCTTTTCCTCCTCCTCAAATTTGCCCACTCTTCATTTCAAGCCAGAGCCTGTCACCCCGCCCTGTGGCAGAAAATTATTATGAGCTGCTTTCCTCTCTCTGTCCTGAATATCCTGCCAATTGTCTTGCCTGGACAACCCCAAGTTCTCACATTTCGCTCACTGACGTGGCCCCGAACGCATGAAGCCAAAAAAAGTAGCTCTAATTATAGCCGAACCAGAAATCACAGACTTACAGCACAAGACAGTGCACTAGACAGTGGCCATTGGGGAGCAATGTGCTCAGCTATGTGCCCAAAATGGCCTTCATAAGTGACAGTGAAATGGGTTCCATGAAAGCCATGCAGGTGTCCCCCCTAAAGGTTGTGGTGGTCACCAAGTGAACAGGGTATGTATGATTTTAAAGCATCAACCACATGATGAGACAAGAGGCCTGACTTTCTGAACACTGCCCTGTCCCTATCTCTGTACCACTCACAATACACCCCTCAGCTGTGTGGCTGGCAGCTAGAAATAGTTAAAAATAGTTTTCCCCCAATCTATGAGCAAAAGATGTAGGATCAGACCATGAGTTCATCTGAATCAATGCTCATTTCTAATAATGGCCAGCTTATGAGCAAGGGCTGACCTGCCCACTTGGAGAACAAAACCATCTGTTAGCTCAGGGCAATTTTCTTAAGGAAAGCTTTAAATAAAACAGCGTTCTACAGTAGCAGGTTTAGGCGGTGTTCTCCAGCCAGCCCCACCCCACCTTACTTTTCTAGCACTATAAGTACACACAGATGCCACTGACTCCTGGAATTTCCCCTTCCCCTGAAATGTACTTCAGTGAAGAGAAACTGAGTTTCAGCAAGTCATCGAAAAGAGTATAGAAAACTGTGTTGCCAATTTAAGTACAGCCCCTGTAGGCCAGTGACAACTGATCAGAGGCTCAGCTCTGCCACAGCCCTCAACTGGAAAAGGCTGAATTATGGGGATGAAGAGCACAGATAGTACGCCAAGCTTGCCAGAAGCCTCTGGGACCACTCCCAGGGCAATAGGCAAAACGGTGACCTTGGTGGGTAAGGAAGGGCAGCAGGAGGAGCAGAAACCTCAGCTGTTTCCTTCTCGTGCCAATCATTACTTTTATCATCTCAGGATCAGCTTCAGTTTCCCCAGTTAACAGATTCTTGGTCTTTTGGAACCTTCGTCGCTTGTACTTGTTTATCACTGAAACAGAGAGAAGGGAGGGAGGACAGGAAGACTGATAAGCAGTGGCAAAAGCATGCAGCCAGACAGCAGCAGTGTCCTGTGCACACATACCACAAAACAGCAACATGTTGTGCTTCAGCATGCCCCAAAAGAAACTAGACAGCTTCTGCTTCTGGATATATGATCTGCCCACACTGTTCCCACTCAAACATCACTGGGCACATTGGAAACATAGATGCCACCAAAAGGATGCAGCAGTCCTCAGAGCTACATACCAACTGCCACTGAGCCCTGAACATCAGCCCCAAAGATCCTGGCAAGAATGATGAGTTGGAGACAAGAGATGGGAAAGGGGGGTCCAGGAACAAATATTTGAGAACAGCTCAGCAGTGAGAAAATAGCAGCCAGTGCAACACACTTTAACCCACAACCACAACTTGTGTTGCAGCTTCCTAATGAAAAATCATTCCTGAAAGGGGGGAAAACTTGAAAAACTTACTTCTTGATGTGTGGACTGTGGCGAACCTCCTGTACAGGTTCTTCTGTTTTGGATCAGGATTGAAACCGCTCTTTGTGAAATACACGTGGATATAAATGGATCCATTGTGTTGAACGCTCTGAAATCACAGAGCCCACAGTCAGAGAGAACTTCTTTCTACAAGACTACCTGAGGCAGCTTATTGAGTTAAATGTAACTGTTGAACGCCATAAGCAAATGGCAATCAAATATTAAATTGCATGCAATGGAACAGGAGTGTTGAATCCCAATTAAACTGAGCCTGTTGAAGCTCTCTGGCTTTCACTATTCATTGGAAAGCGGGCAGGAGTGGGACCAGATGTGCCCCTACTGGGAGGACTTTCCAGATCTGGGATGCCACAGAAAAGGCCAGCTCCCTGGTCACTATACATCTGATAATGGGAGGGTCTCAAAAGTGGCAACATGTTCTTGGGCAACATGTTCTTGTGTTATTATTGGCATTTGACCCTCACTTATAAAAAGAACATGGCCTGTAGGAAGGTGATCTGGCACATGGGAGGTAACCAAAACATTCCCTTTCTGCCAGGGGGATGGCTGTCATACCAGGCAGCCACATTAAGCTGTCTTATCATGGTTCAGCCTCCTTATCATGGTTCAGTCTGAATGTCTGCTATGGTTCAGCCTCCCTTTGTTGCTGCCCTCACAAACCCTCAACACTTTAAGACAACAAGGCTTCTTTGGCCTGCTTCACTTTCTTGTTCTGGGGTCCCAAACTCAGTGTAGTCCTGACTGGTGCTTCAAACTGAATAAGGCTGCAATTCTGGTTGATTTGATATCATTATTATCTTGCATTATTGTTATCAGCTACTCCTAGATATAGGTAACCATTTTGGTCCTCTCATGAAAAGGGGACAGAAGGTCTGGCACAACCATCACTGCCAGGTAAGCAACCCCTTCACCACCAAGATGCAAAGGGAGAATGATGTTCAGATTTGTGTTCATGGAGCACTGAAGTGCAGGCTGACTTTAAACCACTATGTACAGGCTGTGTGTCACTCTTGGTCTGCCTCTCTGCTCTGCCATCTCTTCCTAGGGCAAAGAACTTTAGGGCATTTGTGCCAGAGAGGAAGGGAAGGTGCCCCTTGATCCAGCCCAAGGTAGGTTTGCCTTCCTTCCATGTCTAACACCTAGTGGTAGGAGGTGGAGAACACTTTGAATCCCTACAGTTCACTGTGGACAAAGTGGGGAAGACAGAATCCAGTTTAGAATGGGCAGGTTGGCCGGAAAATGGCCTACACACCTCAGGAATATCTAGCTCTGAATAATGTTCGTAACACCCATCAAAATTCTTGCCACTGGTCCAGTCCCCGTACACAAGATCTCGCTGCTCCCAAAACAGCGCTGAGGTGACATTGAAGTCTGTAAAGTGCTCATGCTCTGAGATATAAACATGAAGATCCTGCAAGAAGAAGAGAGGGAGTCAGCCAGAACTGTCAACCAGCACCCCTCCAAGCAATTCTCAGCTTCCCCCATCTCAGTTTCCCTGCCATATTATTATCACATGGGCTGTGGTGCGTCAGGAATGCAGGCTACACATATAGGGTCACAATGGGGCATTTGGCTTACAGTTCCACCGCTCAAGAAGCCATTTGTGGATGCAGTGACAGGATCTGGGGAAGTTGACTCATAAAGGCTCTCCTTGCAAATGGAGAAGTGCTACAGATCCAACCATGTTATACTGGGATTTTTTTACACACTGTTTTGATTCAGCACAAATGGTCATTCCAAATCAGTTTAAAAATTGCTTTTCTACTGTTGTGGAGATGCAGTCATGCAAGCAATCATTCCAGTTTTCAGTCCCAGAATCAAACCCCTGCAGATACTGAGGAACTACATTATTCAGTTAGGTTCAACAGATGAGCAAGAAACCCAGAAGTGGGTTTTTAAACCTATTTTCCATTGTTTTCTTTATACACTGATTTTTTCATCCACGGAAGGTTTTCAGAACGGAATCCTAGTGGATAACAAGGAACACCTGTACATCTAACATATGCTGTCTTTTTGGCAAAGATGGCTACCATTTCTTAATCTTGGAGACTCTCTAGAGCAGGCATGTCCAACACAGGGCCCCGAGGGCCACATCTATGGGCTTTCTAAGCCAAATGCGGCCCTTGAGCTTCTTGTTGGACATACCTGCTCTAGAGAGTCATGCACTTTGACAAATCTTGGAATAAGCAGACCTGAGTTCCTGCCTCACTCACCATTAAAGTGTCTTTAGGGAAGAGGTTGCGACTTGGTGCACGAGGTGCCCCGCCAGGGGTGGTTGGATCCTGTGGGGCCGGCCCACGACGGAACCAACTGCTGATGGCCCAAATGATAAAGATCCTGTTGGAAGGGACAGAGAGAAGAAAATGAATGCAAACACAAATAGCTACCCCTTCCTTCTAGAGCCCTAGTTGCAAAGGGAAATTCCGAACAGCTGCCAGTTATTAGCTTTCATTCAGTATCATAAACTGGCCTGGACCTTGACTGGCTACGCTGTTTATTACGGAAGCCACACTTTAAATGAGCCACCACCAGAAATACTGGCTCTGCCCACCTGCTTGCTCCCCCACAAAGGACTCTTTAACCCTTGCTTTCTCTAAGTGAAGAACTTCAGAATTTGGCAGATTTTCTACATCAAATGGCTGTTTCTCTTTGGGAAGTCAGGCTCATTCCTGTAGGTACTTGGGCTGAACATGGAACCTGTGCATGAAAAGCAGGTTCTGCATTTCATGCACAGAAAGCCCCAACAACACTGTGCAAGGAGGGCTGAACATTGACTAAGGCAATGAATACAAAATGCTTTAAACACTATTTAAACAGAAGCAGTTGGCTTAGCCTGCAATCCTAACCATGTCTACTCAGAAGCAAGCACCATTGTGCTAAATGGGTCTTACTCCCAGGAAAGTGTCTTTAGGATTGCAGCCTTAGTGGTTAAAGGTGCTGTGCCTGCCCATCTGAAGACTGGCATGTCAGTGGTTTGAGTCCCGAGTACTGCAAGACAGAGTGAGCAACTGCCCTTAGCCCAGCTCCTGCCAACCTAGCATTTTGAAAGCATGCATTTACAAATAGATAAATAGGTACCACCTCAGTGGAAAGGGAACAGCATTCTGTGCACATGTGGGCCACATGTCCATGGAGGGATCTTCTGACAATGGTGGCTCTATGGCTTGAGAAACAGGGGATGAACATCTTACCCCAGAGTCGGTCACAACTAGCAGGGCAACCTGTGGGGGACACCTTTACCTTCATTGTTTGGACTAGAAGAAGCTACCCCAATCTGCTGTCCTGGGATAGAGAGCCCCTTTGCTGCAAAAATAATTCTTCAGCATCATTTCCAAGACCCCCAACCACCTCTGGCTAATCTTGGCCTCACTCCTCTGTCCTGAGGGGACACGTGACTCTTGCGGGGAAGTGGGAGGCAAGCAGAAGAATAGGAGGCTGGTTGGTTCTCCCTGGTTCCTGCCAGAGGCTTGGAGTGAGACAAAGCAGACCCCACCATTGGCCTTTCTTCCCTCCCCAGCCAACTTGCACCCCTTCCCCGAATACACCTACTTTTGCCTTTCTTTCATTATCAGTTTCTTCTCTTTCCATCACCCTCCCCAAGATAACTGTTTTGCAATATCCTCTGGGAAGCCAGGCAGAGAGATACCATCAGCAGAGCTGAACGTGGTGCTGTGCTAGGACGGCACTGCACCTTGAGGTGTTTCTGCACCACTACAGCCTAACATTTACTTGTGCAGGAAGAGCTCCTGGGTTCGTTTGTGCATGTTAAAGCCAATAATTCTCTTCAATTTTTAGGCAGTGTTTCAATCTCCTTTGCTTATATGCCCGGGGCTGAAAGGCCCAGGCCTCTCCTTTTGTGCCTCCTAGAACAGCTGCCATTGTAAAGATGCTGCTGGTATCTTTGCCAGCATGTGCTGGCCAGAAGTAGGGTTGAAGTTCAGCTGCCTGGGGAGCGAGGGCAGAGCCAGCAACAGCAGTCGTCTGCTTCCACTGCCTCCTGAATCAACAGTTCAATTTGCTGGTTCACTGTTGACAGTCACTCTCTAAATCAGTGGTCTTCAAAATGGGGGTCAGAACCCCCTTGGGGGGTTGTGACTTCATTTCAAGGGGTGTTGCAAAAATCTTGAAGCCATCTTGGAATCTGGCACTGGGCACCTTTAATGATGCTTCCAGCCATGACATCACTTTCAGGGGGTCCCGGAAGTGTCAATCTCAGAAGTGGGTCCCGGGCTGAAATGCTCAAGTACCACTGCTCTAAAGCTCACTATGTGGGGAGGAGACTCATATGAGCTGTTCTGATCTCCATGACAAAAAAAGATGTCCAAGATTAGTCATGGTACCTATGGATTTGTCTGCTTTGACACACACCTTGGTCCCCAAATGACATCTGGCTGAACACCCAGCAAGCCTAAAAGGATATGAGAACTGTTTCATTTTATCTACAACTTCAACACCCCCTCCCCAATTCATAACCCTTTCTCCTTGAAATAAGCTGCAGCCATCTGGAAATTGTTCAACATTACCAAAGATGAATTGTTTGCTTTTTCTTTTTTCAAAAGCCTGAATTGATGTTTCAGATCCATTTGCAAGATGAGAGATCTTTGCCAAACAGATGACAATTGTCTCTGCACACTCCATCTGGAAAGTGCTTGACTGCAGTATTGGCCATTCTCTAGTGGTGGTGGTGGGAGGGGGAGTGATCCAGAGTTTGTCCTGCTCCAATCTGATAGGGATTAACAAATGGGGCTGTCGGAGGAGAGAAGTTCACCACTTGGCCAATGCTATGCAAGTACCAATGCGCTTTGCTGACATGGCTCTGAGAACAGACCAATGCGCAAAAAATTCTGGCCTCATCCTAGGAGGAGGAAATATTGATGCTGGCTCTCAGCAAGGTTCTCAAGTGGAAGACTAGTCAAGGAAAACTAGCACAAAATGAGCTGGAAACCCCTAGGGATCCTTGCCGCTAATCCACAACATGCTACATTTATCCCAGAGCTGACACTGAAACTCAACACAACACCAAAGAAGAATAGCAATAGCCCAGAACCTGTTACGTTAAAAGGACACGTGAAGTTCCATTTGTGGAGGAGACTATTTGCTGCCAAAGAGGTACAGAAAAAGGGAATTCAAAGGGGTATGCATGCTGAATCCAAGGCATTTCAAATTCCTTTTCAAGCAACTACCTTTGGCATAGAGACAGGATGGTATAACGGTATGGGAGTTGGACCTGGAAGATCCATGTTCATATCCCCACTCAAGCATGACCTTGGGCCAGGAGAAGAATCGCATACACCAGCCCGTACTTCTTGAAGGAAAGGCAGCAGAAAAATGTAAAAAAAATATAAAAAATATCCCCTAAAGGTGGTTGGACAAGAAGAAAAAATCCACTGGGATATTGGAGGATTTTGAGAGTCATGCGTGGCTCAAAGACATCTTGGCGGCAAGTTTGGGTAGCGTCAGCCTCTTTGGTGACTTACAAAAGAGTGCAGAAGCCAAATGAGAGTCATTTGTCTCTGAAGACAGCCAACCATAAACTTTGCCAGATGACTCTCCAAGCATTGGCTCTGATAGGAGCCCTAAATATTCCATGGCACCCTGTCCTGAAAGGTGTTGCCAGGATTCTGAGAAGAAATGTGTGACACAAAGGGAGGGGGACTTCTCTGAAGCTGCCAAATGCTGGCCTCATGGAACTGTAAGATTTTATGTTGGTAGCTAAATACCTGGTTGGAGAGGGGACGAGTTGCCACCTCCAAGGGTTTGGAGGACACAGGCTAAGGACACAGTTCCCTAAGAGCTGATCATAAGATAAGACTAATGGGTATATTGTCACTCTTATCCTGTACCAGTTCTTCTTCAAGGTGGTAACCCTTCTTTGTGAATGCCCCTCTTCAGGAGGAGCAATGCATGGTCAAATGTCCTCTACACAAAGAATTCCCCACACATGGAAAATTACACATTGCTATGCTAGCCTTGCTCCTGAGATTCCAGTCCTCTGTCTATGGGGATTATTTCTCATTTATGGAGGAAGGCTCAAATGTATGAGCCTCCACCTCTAACACAGCAACCGAAACACACCTTTGCAAGCTGATCTGAAGTTACAAAGGACCAAGCTTGCACCTGGGTGTGGAAGAGCTAGTGCAATCCAAAGGCTAAGAGAACTTCAAGCCACTGGGCACTCCCAGTTCAGATCTCATTGAGGCAATATCAACTCAGTAACCCCCGGCACTAGCAGGAAATTCAACATCATGTTTGTGAAGGGTTTTGAATGTACCAGAAACGATCAAGAAATGTTTCTGGAAGGATATAACATCATAATAGTATATGCTGTTGCTTTTGTCAAAGTACAAGAGTGTGACCCAAGGTGTGTATCTAGTAGTAAAAGATAAATGTGTCCCCTGCAGGTTGCCCTGCTAGTCATGACTGACTCTAGGGTGCAGTGCTCATCCTGTTTCTAGAGCCACAGAACCAACACTGTCTGAAGGCACCTTTGTGGACACGTGGCCCGCATGCGCACAGAACGCTGTTATCTTCCCACAGAGGTGGTACCTATTTATCTACCTGCATTTGCATGCTTTTGAACTGCTATGTTGGCAGGAACCGGGCAGCTGATGGGAGCTTACCCCATCGTGCAGTATTTGGGGCTCGAACTGCTGACCTGCTGATCTTCAGATGGGTAGGCACAGCACCTTTAACCACTAAGCCAACTGCAGCCCTGCATTTATTAGTAGGTGACTCTTAAGACAAAGTGAAGCAGGAAAATACCCCACCCACCCAGACAAGGCAGCATCTTTTTGCACCACCAAACCCTCACCTGAACAATACACCTTTGATGACCTGCCAGGCATTTGGAGCTTGTTGTTGGGGCTGGTTCTGTGGCTGGGTCTCGGCAACCCCATCGCCTCCCCCTGCAGTTCCGTTGCTTGTCACTTGCTTTAAAGAGAGGGGGAAAGAATGAGAAGAAGGGTGTCAGAAAGGACCACTTATTATAAAAAACCAAAAGGCTCAAATGTCATAGGGGTTCAACAGCCAGGTTTGGATCGCATGGCAAGGTGAAATATCCTGCTGATCTTAGAGGAACATACATTAGCTTGTGTTCCCAGAGAAGACCTTTATGTAGCATCTTCAGTATACAACGTGCTGGACTCAGAACTATATGCAGCATTCCAGACGCAGCCACACTGTTATATCATCAGTCCCTTTCCTAATAATTTCTAACACGCCCTTGGCTGTTTTTCACTGCTGTCACACACCAGACTGACATTTCCATTGAGTTCTAGTTGGGTAGGGACAACATCTTCAGAACTCATCAATTCTGGAGTAATTAAAACATCTGCTTACAGAATGAGGCTCAATGGAACCTATAATACCTCTCATATACCTTTTCATCCCCATACTTTATTCTTCAGGTATAGGCTAATTAATTTGATGTCATCTGCAAACAAGGCTACCTGCTCCAGGTAACTTATGAGCACGCAATACTGATCATAAGACAGACTATTGGGTCTCTCATCACTTTTATCCTGTACCAATTCTTCTTTAAGCAGTTACTGATCAATAAGGGGTCCTGTCTTCTCACCCTATAACTGTTACGCACTATTCAGAAGGAGGCAGCAAAGATGTTGTAAAATTATTCTGAAAATCCGAACAGATGCCTACAAGCCTACCTTAAAGGGATATAAAGGTTTCTCAAGACATCAATGTGAAGTATTTTGAGTCCTTATAAAAATAAACTACATGAATTTTAGCCCTTATCCCACATTCCATTGATCCAACTGGTAGAACAGCATACATAATTCAGCTACATTATACTGTTCACATTTGTCCTCCATTATGAGCTGAAGGGTGCAATCCTAACTATGCATACTCAAAAGTAAGCCCCATTGTATTCAATGGGTCTTACTCCCAGGACAGTGTTTTTAGGATTGCAGCCAATCCTAAAGAAGCTCATCATGATTAATTCAATTTCACAGATGAAAAACTATAAATTCATATTCCCGGTCGATCCTTAAAAGGCTCTCAGGGTCGATAAAGTAAGCCCATAAAAGTAAATGAATATTTAAATCAGCAAATCCTTCTGAGAAATGGACACCATCTCAGCAACAATTTCCGCCAAAGAATTCTATTTCTAGATTATCCTTTTCTGGGGAAAGAATGGTAGAAAGGCAAAAGGGACTCTCACCACTCAGACTCAAGGCCTGGGAAGACAAAACTCTGGATCATGTCTGAAAACAGATGGGTTGCCACATTTCAGCACAGGATTGGGGGTAGGATAAAAGGGAAGTACACAAAGTCTCCAGGTGGTAATTGTCCCAGGGGAATCCCAAAGGGAGAACATACTAACATAGTGTGTTATATTTCAGATACACATGACAAACAATGAAAAGGATCAGACGGGGAAATGAACGGGCTGTTTCCCAGCAAAAGCATGGAGAAAACAGGTGTGGAAGGGTAATTCCCAACTCTCATAGCACATAAAACCTACTGCATTCAGAACTCTGAATTTCCCAAACTGCAAGTGTCAAAAGGTGCAATCTCACCACCTTGTACCTGCCCAGAGGTCATTGTTGAGAAGGTGCCTCCTGTTTGAAAGGAGATGCACCCAGGGCAGGAACTCACACACAGACATTCTGGGCAGTATTGAATTCTGTTGTGAGTTCTGCTGCACCTCTGCAAGCTGCTTTCAGATCCTTGGCCCATCTAGCAGAGAATTATATACCCGAGAGATGGTACAGCAGTACAAACAAGCGATCCACATAACAAGCAAAAAATGTATCCAGGATTCTGCCTCACATAACAAGTGTTGCTTCACTTAACAAGCACATTTGTTGGCAGGTGGGGTAGATGCACTGACTGGCAGCCCTTTTAAAAAGCGTCAGGGCTGCCTAGTGAGCCTGCCCATAGCGAAAGCAACACTTGCACACTGTTCCTCCTGTGGCCGGGCGTCTACTGGGCAGAGGAAGAGAAGAGCAGTGGAGAAGAGGGAAGCAGCTCAGGGCTAGCCAGAAGGGAGCAGGATGAAGAGAAGGAGAAAGTTGAGAGCTTTGAAAGTGTCTTTGATTTCTGCCTCCTATCCATGTCTACCCAGAAGTAAGCCCCATTGTGTTAAATGGGGTTTACTCCCAAGAAAGTGTCTTTAGGATTGCAGCCTGAGTAGACTTCATAGGATCATGCACACTGAATGCATGTTTTGAATTCAATTCCAGTGTTTTGTCATCATTTTTACATCCAGTTAATATTTTATGAGACTATTTTTTGGGGTTGTGGAACCAATTGTCTGAGTTTCCATTATTTCCTATGGGAAAATCCGCTTCACATAAAGTGCATTTCACATAACAAGCATGCTTCCGGAACGAATTAAACAGGCACCACTGTATATACCAAGGATTATATACTGAGGACAGAGACAATGCTTTCACTAGCGGAGGACAAATGAACGTCAGTTTCAAAGGAAGAGTCTGGGACAATTCAGCCTTTGATTATCTCCATTCATTTGGTGTGCTCTAGGACTGTTTGGAAGTTATTCCATTTTACTAAGAGGTGAAAAAACAGGGTTGTTTCCTCTAGAATAGGTAGCTGAAGGAGGAATAACATTTTGAGGGGAGAAAGAATCACACTTTGGGGCCAGGCAAGAACAACATATTCAGGATTAAGACGGGGGAAGAACATTTCATCATCAGACAGATGAAACAATGGCATGGGCAGGAAGGTGAGAGCATCCACTGATAAAAGGCTCACCCAAGGAAAAGGGTGTTGGGAAAAAAGGCAAGCCAAGCAGGTACTTCCTCCAAAGGGAAGGTGTGTGTAGGTGGACAGAGTATGAGGAATAAAAGTGCCCTGAGCAGAGGCCAAAGGCCAATTCCCCAGAATGGGAGAATAAACTAGAGCAGTGGTGGTAACATGTGTGACAGGGAGTACACGCCAAGATCTCCTGGCCAGCACACATCCACAGTGCTACACATCCCACCAACTGCACATGCCCAGATAGTATGGTTGGCACTGGCCCTGTCAGTTCAGCTCAGCTGTGAAGAGCCAAACTGATGGGGCCGGTGCCCACTGCGCATGTCCAGAACTCTGGGCAAGGGTGCTCCTGGCCCACTGCATATGCCCGGAGTTCTGGGCATGTGCGGTAGGCAGCAGTGCCATCAGTAGCCCTTGATGCCCAAAAGGTTAACTATCACTAAATCAGAGAAAGCAAAAGCGGCCTTTTCTACATTCCGATTCTCTAGTAGGGCTGCAATCCTGTATACCAGTGTTTCCTAGCATTTGTCCTCCATGGTACACCTTCACACTGTCCCCCTATTTGAAGTTCCACCATAAGCAACTGGGATGTCACCTGTCACTTCAGGGATGGGAGCCCAGATGCAAAGGAACAAACACCAGTAAGATGCTCAGAATGACAGGAGGGCCTGTTATTTTTGGGTAGGGAAAGGCAAGCTTTGGAGCTCTGCTCGCCAAGCCAAGCCTTTGTTTGTTGTGTCACTGGCTGTTTGTTGTACTATTGGTTTTGTCACTGACTGCTGTGTTACAGGCTGTTGCGCTGTTTGTTGCATCACCTTGCATTTTGTGGCATCACTGGCAGTTTGCTGAGTCACTGGCTGTCTGCTGTGCTATTTGTTGTGTCACCTTGCTGTTTGCTGTGCTGTTTGTTATGTCACTTCACTGTTTCTTGTGTCACCTTACTGTTTCCTGTGCTGTTTGTTGCATCGCCTGCTGTCTGCTGTACTGTATGTTGTCTCACCTTGCTATTTGTTGTGCTGTTTGTTGTGTCACTTTGCTCTTCGTTGTGCCAATTGTTGTGTCTCCTTGCTTTCTGTTGTGCCTATTGTGTCACCTTGCTCTATTATGCTGTTTGTTGTGTCACCTTGCTGTTTGCAGTGCTGTTTGTTGCATCGCCCACTGTTTGCTGTACTGTTTGTTGTGTCACCTTGATCTCTGCTGTGTAGTTTGCTAATCCCTGCTAACTGTGCAAGAGGCACCGTTTCAATTGGGTGTTCCTCCTTTATTTAGTAGGGGGAGAGTAACAGGCCCTAGACACCCCAGCAATGTCTGTTATAGTAGCTTCTGCTGGTGTTCTTTTTGCATTTTAGATTGTGAGCCCTTTTGGGACAGAGACCCATGAGCCCATTAATGTTTTCATTTTCCTTGTAAACCGTTTTTTTGAACTTTTTAGTTGA
Source organism: Cryptoblepharus egeriae (assembly GCA_030015325.1). Lineage (NCBI taxonomy): Eukaryota > Metazoa > Chordata > Lepidosauria > Squamata > Scincidae > Cryptoblepharus > Cryptoblepharus egeriae. Next base: position 1,535,763 of record JAREYC010000014.1, read on the forward strand.
AAAGCGGTTTATAAATACTATTGATAAATTGTTGTGTCACCTGCTGTTTGTTGTGCTGTTTGTTATGCCACCCGTTGTTTATTGTGCTGCATGTTGTGTCACCTTGCTATTTGTTGTGCAGCTTGTTGTCTGAAGTATTGTTTGTTGGGTCACCTTGCTATTGTGCTGTTGGTTGTGTCACCTTGCTCTTTGTTGTCTCACTGGCTGTTGGTTGTGTCACACTGCCGGCCTCACTAGTGTGGGGACAGTAACTTGTGAGTGCTGCCAAGACCCCTACCTCAAGTATGAGCGGAGGTGATGGTATAACAAAAGGTGGGGCAGAGCAGCCAGTTTTGGTGGTTGCCCCCTGCGGCGTGCAAGGCCCCCTCCCCTTTGGAGCCGTTTCAGGTGCAGGAGGCAAAACAGGGCCATATGAAGCCCATTAATTTTCATTTTCTTTATAAACTGCTTTTTGAACTTTTTAGTTGAAAAAGCCATATGGCACTGTTTTCTCCCTATGCCTGGAATTGCTCCAAAGGGGAGGGGGCCCTTGCACACAACGGGGGGGGGGCTAAGACTGGCTGCTATGGCCCCCTTAGCTACTTCACTGACTTTACCCTTAGCTACTTCACTGACTTTACCACATACTATACCGTACTCCACTGACTGCACCACTGACCATACCGTACTCCACTGACTGTACCGTATGGCTGTTTTGCTCCCTGCACCTGGAGGGGCTCCAAAGGGGAGGGGGCCCTTACACACCACAGGGGGGCCTAAGACTGGCTGCTCTGCCCCCTTACCTACTCTGCTGACTGTACCACTGACTGAACCATACTCCACTGACTGTACTGTATGGCTTCATCTTGCTCCCCACACCTGGAACGGCTCCAAAGGGAAGAGGGCCCTGGCACATCACAGGGGGCCCCCCAAGACTGGCTGCTCTGGGCCCCTTAGCTACTCCACTGACTGTACCGTATGGCTGTTTTGCTCCCTGCACCTGGAGGGGCTCCAAAGGGGAGGGGGCCCTTGCACACCACAGGGGGGCCTAAGACTGGCTGCTCTGGGCCCCTTAGTTACTCCACTGACTGTACTGTACTCCACTGTCTGACACCACTGACTGTACTGTACTCCACTGACTGCACCACTGACCGTACCGTACTCCACTGACTGTACCGCATGGCTGTTTTGCTCCCTGCGCCTGGAGGGGCTCCAAAGGGGAGGGGGCCCTTGCACACCACAGTGGGGCCTAAGACTGGCTGCTCTGCTCCCTTACCTACTCTACTCTGCTGACTATACCACTGACTGAACCATACTCCACTGACTGTACCACCGACTGTACCGTATGGCTTCATCTTGCTCCCCGCACCTGGAACGGCTCCAAAGGGAAGAGGGCCCTGGCACATCACAGGGGGCCCCCCAAGACTGGCTGCTCTGGGCCCCTTAGCTACTCCACTGACTGTACCACTAACTGTACCATACTCCACTGACTGCACCACTAACTGTACCGTATGGCTGTTTTGCTCCCTGCGCCTGGAGGGGCTCCAAAGGGGAGGGGGCCCTTGCACACCACAGAGGGGCCTAAGACTGGCTGCTCTGCTCCCTTACCTACTCTGCTGACTATACCACTGACTGAACCATACTCCATTGACTGTACCACCGACTGTACCGTATGGCTTCATCTTGCTCCCCGCACCTGGAACGGCTCCAAAGGGAAGAGGGCCCTGGCACATCACAGGGGGCCCCCCAAGACTGGCTGCTCTGGGCCCCTTAGCTACTCCACTGACTGTACCAGTGACTGTACCGTATGGCTGTTTCGCTCCCCGCGCCTGGAGGGGCTCCAAAAGGGAGGGGGCTCTTGCACAACATAGGGGGCCCCCCAAGACTGGCTGCTCTGCCCCCCTTAGCTACTTCACTGACTATACCACCATACACACTTACCTGTGAGTAAGTCCCATTGAACTCAACGGGGCTTCCTTCTGAGTAGCCCTCCTCAGGAGGGTGCTGTCAGCCTGTCTGCTCTGCCTTGCAGACATCTTCAAGCCCTCCAAACTTCTCAGGCTGGCCTACCCTGCAGGGGTGTCGTGACCTGCAAAAACCCACCTCCCCCTTTGCAAGCCCTGTCAATCACTCCCACCTATCAATCACTTTCCCACCTGTCAATCACTGAGAGTGGGCGGGCCTAAAGGGGCGCTGGGGGCCAATTGGGGCAAAGGGCGGGCGTCACGTGACGGAAAGGGGCGGGACTAGGGCCCAGGGTGGCCCCTGAGAGGGGCTGAAGGGACCATGAGAGAAGCTGCCGCCCTGAGGAAGGGAGGTCTCCCCGCCCGGGGTGCTGCTTCCCCGGGGAGGGGCACCGAAAGAGCTCCACGAGCGGTACCTGTTCAGAGCCGGGACCGGCCGAAGCTGCCGCCTCCGTCTCCGGCGCCGCCATCTTGCTGCGCCGTTACCTCTCGTAGTTCTCGCGAGACGTGAACGAGCTCTCGCTCTCAGCCCCTCCCTCCTCTTTCCGCAGCACCACGTGACCGACCTCCCCTTACACGCGCTCCATGCCGCTACCGTAATTGCAAGAGCTCATGCGCACCAGATACCAAAGTGCGCATGCGCATCAGGTACCGTATTACAGGTACATCTGGTACAGCAAAAAATTAAAAAAACTGCTGAGTCAGACCAGAGTGGATATAGCTGTTGTTGCCTGTCCCAGAGACCCAACCAGGGACAGAGCAGGTAGACTGCTCTTAAAAATGGAGGTTCTACACATCCAGTGGTGGGCTCTAGCAGGTTCGCACCTACTCTATAGAACCGGTTCTTAACAAGAGATAGGACATATAAAGTTTAAAAATAGCCATTTAAAAGTGGCTGCCAGACGGGCAGAGAACCGGTTCTTAAATTTTTTGAAGCCCATCACTGTACACATCCCCTTATTTTTGGGTGAAATCTAAAGGCACAGTCCAATAAATCAGTGGTTGTCAAAGTGGGGGTTGGGACCCCTTTGTGGGGTATCACATAAACTTAGGTGCTGCTATCTTAGAATCTGACACCGGGAGCTGCCAAATAGTATTTTTATACATACATACATACATACATACACGTATATAAATTTCGCTGCATATATACTTATGCTATGTTAGAATCTTGCACTGGGAGCCGCCAAATACAATAGTATTTGGCAAATACACACACACACACACACATATAAAAGTGACACAGTGGTACCTTGCTTACTAAGAGCCTCGCTTAACAAACATTTCACATAACAAGCAAAATTTCCAAGAACTCTTGCTTCACACAACATGTTCTGCTTCACTTAACAAGCAAGCACGCTATGGGCATGCGTGCTATGCAGCCCTGACCTCCACATGGAGGCTCTTTAAAAGTGCTACCAGTCAGCGCTGCTGCCTCTAACTGCCTCCAACTTGGGGGCAGTTGGCTGAGGGTGCCAGAGGCAGCTGCCCCCAAGTGCCCCCACTGATCACCTTGAACCTCCAGCAGCAGCCCAGGTAAGCCTCCCAGGAAAGTGTCTTTGATTGCAGTATCCTAACCATGTCTACCCAGAAGTAAGCCTCATTGTGTTAAATGGGGCTTACTCCCAGGAAAGTGTCTTTGACTGCAGTATCCTAACCATGTCTACCCAGAAGTAAGCCCCATTGTGTTAAATGGGGCTTACTCTCAGGAAAGTGTCTTTGATTGCAGTATCCTAACCATGTCTACCCAGAAGTAAGCCCCATTGTGTTAAATGGGGCTTTCTCCCAGGAAAGTGTCTTTAGGATTGCAGACTAAGTAGACTTCATAGGATCATGCACTTTGAATGCATGTTTTGAATTCAATTCCAGTGTTTTGTCATCATTTTTACATCAAGTTATTATTTTTTAATGAATATTTTGGGGGTTGTGGAACCAATCGTCTGAGTTCCCATTATTTCCTATGGAAAAATCTGCATCACTTAAAGAGCATTTCACTTAAAGAGCATGCCTCCGGAACGAATTAAGCTCTTTATGTGAGGCATCTCTGTATGTATGTATGTGTGTATATGTACGTAGTGGTGGGCCCAGCATGGCCAAAGAACCGGTTCCTGGAAGTTGGCTGGGCCAGGCAGGGTCAGGGGGCGTGGCCAGGGCCAGGGAGAATTTAAAGGGGGAATTTTAAAAAAAAAATTTTAAAATTTAATTTTTTTTTAAAAATCTAAGTTTTTGTTAGTGGGACTTACTGTCATGGGACTTACTTCAGAGTAGGCATGCATAGGATAGGGTTCTCAGGTTGCAGTTCTAGCTACACTTGCCTGGGAGTAAGCCCCATTGACTGTCATGGGACTTACTTCAGAGTAGGCATGCATAGGACAGGGTTCTTAGGCTGCAGTTCTAGCCACACTTGCCTGGGAGTAAGCCTCATTGACTGTCATGGGATTTACTTCAGAGTAGGCATGCTTAGGATAGGGTTCTCAGGCTGCAGTTCCAGCCACACTTGCCTGGGAGTAAGCCCCATTGACTGTCCTGGGACTTACTTCAGAGTAGGCATGCTTAGGATAGGGTTCTCAGGCTGCAGTTCCAGCCACACTTGCCTGGGAGTAAGCCCCAATGACTGTCATGGGACTTACTTCAGAGTAGGCATGCTTAGGATAGGGTTCTCAGGCTGCAGTTCTAGCCACACTTGCCTGGGAGTAAGCCCCATTGACTGTCATGGTACTTACCTCTGAGTAGTCATGCATAGGATTGGGCTCTCAGGCTGCACCCTGTCCACACTTTCCTGGGAGTAAGACCCACTGACTGTAATGGGACCTACTTTTGAGTAAACCTGCCTAGCCTAGCTCCCTGAGGATGCACCCTGTCCACACTTTCCTGGGAGTAAGACCCATTGAGCACAATAGGGCTTACATTTGAGTAGACATGGTTAGGATTGTAAGCACTAGGCTGAGAAAAGAAGATCTATCCGGGAAAGAAGGGAGGAATGCTAGAGACAGTTTCCTGGGAGTAAGACCCATTGAGTACAATAGGGCTTACTTTTGAGTAGACATGATTAGTATTGTAGTCACCAGGCTAAGGAAAGAGGCTCTATCATGGAAAGGAGGCAGGCAAGAGTTAAAAAGAAAAAGGGGCCGGGGAGGCTGTGTTCTCCTCCTGAGGAAAGACTTAAGTGCTGGAGCCTTTAACTGATGGTGTACCGGTCCCCTTGGCTGAGCCCCCTGCCGCTGCTACAGGTTCTCCAGCGGCTGGAGATTTGGAAGATCCTATTCCCGGGTCCGGAGCGAATAGGCCTCCACCCATCTGTGTACTTGTGTGTGTGTGTGTGTGTGTATATACATACAGCGAGAGACAGACAGACAGACAGACATTTCATATAAATTTTGCTATACTCCAGGCTAGCAATGATCATGAAGGTGATGAACCTCAAGGCAGATCCAACAGGTAAATGGTTAATGTTGTGAATCAACAGCACACTGGGAATGAATTAGGATGCAATCTTGCAGTGCAATCCTAATCATGTCTACTCAGAAGTCCCATTGTGTTTGATAGTACCAACTCCCAGGAAAGTGTGGTTAGAATGGCAGCCTTAATGTAAGCTGGCACAACTCATCGGTGGTGATGTAGGTAAGCAAGTGCATGTCTGTGCGCTGGCCTAACACTCCGCCAGGAGTGGTGCAGATGGCACTTTGGTGACACCCCCAGTTCAGCACAGGACTTATGCCAGTCTAAATAGAAGTTAGGATTGCAGCCTATGATTTTGTCCTTGCTATTTTACTTGCCAGCCTCTCCAGCGCTTCTCCTAGAGTGTTTGGCACAAGAGTCTTGTGTTTATTGAAACCACGTGCCTTCTCCTCTTGGACAAGAATACTCTCTCTTTTTTTGGAGTTTCCGCTGCTGTGTTCCGGCTTTGACAGCATTCCCTTGGCAATCTCTCCTTTCCCTTCTTTCCTAGAATGGGTAGGCTTTCTTGATTTCCCCTTCCCCAAAAAAAGCAATAGCCAGGAAGTGCTGATGCTGAACCTGCTGATGTGGACCAGCAATTCAAGGAGGAAGAGAATAGATGGATAACACTCAAGTACGAGTCCTGCTTGGGCAGCTTGGAGAGGAAACAAAACAAGAAAAGTCTGGGTAAGGGTAGTTCCAAAATCCCTTTGAACACTGTAATTCTACCTTGGGAATTATTTCCTCTGAACACCATACAACTTACCTCTGAGTATAGTTATATTGTGAGTATATATACTGAGTAAGTGTATATAGGATTGTCCTGAAGGTCAGTGGTTTTAAAGATTTTCATGCCACAACCCCAATCAATCAATAAAGTAACAGACTGGGGACCCCACTGTCAATACCTCCCCCTTCATGAGACCTTATCCACCAATACCCACCTTGATACTGTCCACTCTGCCCTCCCAGCCCTGTTTACTATTTTTAATAGAGGATAAAAAGTTAACTGTGAAGCCTGGCACTAGTGAAGGCTATTTTAGCACAGTTGCTAAGATCCTGAGCAGGACAGGGACACAATCCGCTGGTACCAGAAAGAGTAAACTCAGGGTGACCATATGTCCTCTTTTTCCAGGATGTGCCCTCTTTTATAGCCTTGTGTTCTGGGGAAAAAATCTTAATTGTCCACCTTTTCCTTGTGACCAGGCAGCACGTAACGTTCTTGTAATTAATAAATTAATGTACAGTAATACCGTAGTTAATAATTATTAATAAATAATAGTTTGTACAGTAATAGTTTTAAATTGATATAATCCTAACCATGTCTATTCAGAAAAGGTCCCATTCTGTTCTACCGGACTTAGAGCACAATGCTAACCACGTCTATTCAAAAGTAAGCCCTGTTGTGTTCAATGGTTCCTACTCCCAGGAAAGTGTCTTTAGGATTGCTTTGGAGCACAATCCTAACAATGCCTCAATGGGGCTTACTTTTGAATACACATGGTTAGGATTGTGTTCTAAAGCTGCAATCCTAAAGACACTTTCCTGGGAGTAAGACCCATTGAACTCATTAGAACTTGCTTCTGAGTAGAACTTGCTTCTGAATAGACATGCATTGCCAGGAGCCATTGAATCAGAGGCCCCTATCAAAACACCTGAAACCCAGCTTTTAGCTAATGTTACAAGTCAATAATATCAAACTGGGCATATGCACCCTTGGCATGAGACACCTTCTGCCACATACGTAATACGCCTCTGCATTGAATGGAGCCTCCAGGGTCAGGCACAGTCTACCTGCCTAGAGCCTTGCCCAGCAGAAGTATGTATGGCTGCTGTGTGCCTGCCTGCTGGGGGGGCTTTCCCGTTCCAAGAAGGATGAGGTCATCAATGCCCACAGCCAATCAGAGCCAGGCAGCCGGCAGAGCAGGGGAATTCCGAGAGCCCTGGGCTGCCTGAGAAGAGGAAAGGAGGCAGGCTTGGGGGGGCTGCCTGGAGGGGGCTGCCCTGGTCATCAGGAGCCCCAGAGTAGCACCCCAGCCCCGGCAGCCCCAGAAGGAAGGAGAGATGCTGGCTGCCCCCAGAGGTAGGGACAGCTTGGGGGGAGTTCAAACAAAGAGGGGTGGGGGGCAATGACCTCCACTTGCTCTCCCATGGGGGGCACATGGAGCTGATGGGGGGTGTAAGGGACCAGTGGGGTAGCTAGAGGGGAGTCAAAGCACTAAGTTTTGCAGGGTGCAAAACTCCTTCCCCAACAGATCACTCCCGTAGGAGGGGGTGCAAAAAGCAGGAAAGGGGAGAGGTCCCTGGAAAACATAGTGCTTTGCCCCCTCCTAGCTATACCGCTGCAAGAGAACCCCCCTTCCAGGGGGATCTGGGTTCAGGGCAACCTCTGTGCCTGGGAACAGCTGCTTGGTCAACAGAAACAAACCCAGTTTGATGTTTGCAGATGGAAGCCTAGCAGTTCCTCCACATACTCCCCCTCATTTGGCACCCTGAGGTGCTCAGCTTTCTCGATAGGCAGGCAATGGGTGGGGGGTCACCTATGCTTAGGGAAATGGGAGGGTATTTCTGCAAAACTGCAAACCTCTCCTTCTCTGTCTGTGGATGACAGTGGTGGTATAGCTAGAGGGGGCAGAGCAGTCAGTCTAGGAGGGAGTATGCAAGAGGTCACACTTCAGAGGGAGTGTGCAAGGGTGTCATAATTCAGAGTCACCTTCGGTCGTTCCAGGCTGGTCTCTCCTGTTCTGCCCCCCTCTAGCTACACCACTGGATGACAACATGATTGTGAGCTATTGAAAACAAGGCACAAAAGTCTGAGGACACAAATCACAATTCTTGGTTGTCCTACTAATTTTTTTGTGGTGGAGCATGGATGGTGGTTGTCTGAATTTGGGTCCAAAGAGTCCTTGATTTTTAATTATCTTATAGCAATAGCGGTCCAAAAAGAAGATGTTCTTGTCCTATGGGCATGCAGTGAGTCACCTGCCTGGTCACCTGTGGCGAACATGAATTGTGTATGTCCTCACCACATGGGAAAGCCTCACAACTACCTTATTTCTTTAGGACACAACTAATGCAACTGTGTGTGTCAACAGCTGGGCAATGTGTGAATAGTTCTTAATGAGAGTATATAGGATGCATCAGATACATATAATGTCACTCTGTAACTTTAATTTTTACTATGCAATTCCAACAGTAGTTATTTTGGATTAAATAAGATAAAGTTAACATTGGCTGCAATCCTACAGACACTTTCCTGGGAGTAAGAACCATTGAACTCAATGGGGCTTCCATTTGGGTAGACATGGTTAGGCTTGTGCTCATTATCTTAAATTTTGTGTTTGTATCCATTCCTTTCTACTACCTATTACAAAGCTTTGCAAACTTTTTAATCTTAAGGTGCTAAAATTGTCCACTGCAAACATCAGCAGATCAGATTGCTTCAAAGGCACAGGAGCGAGAATCAGTATAGAAGTTGGTAACCCTGCTGTATGTGGGGAAATGGGGGGCACTGTTCATTGACATCAAGGGAGGAGGGTGTCCTTGGGAGAATGACCCCAGTCATAGGTGACATGCATGGGAGTGTAGCAGATTATTGCTGCAATCCTAAAGACACTTTCCTGGGAGTAAGACCTATCAAACACAGTGGCTCTGATGGGGGGGGGTGTAAGAAACCAGTGGGGTAGCTAGAGGGGAGTCAAAGCACTAAGTTTTGCAGGGTTGAACACAATGGTAGGTGGTTAGGATTGTGCTCTTAAGTCCTCAGCTGGAACGAATGGGAGAGCAGAAGTGTTGTTGTAGTTATTCTGCAGTAATAATCTTTTTATTGTTATATTTGGGGTGTGGAGGGCCTTTCTTCACAGGTAAAAAGCATTCAGTTGGTGGAAACGTTTGCTATTGCAGGATCTGGACATGGAAGAGTATAATATTGTTTACCAGCCCTTTGGGGAGAAAGGCAGAGTACATATCAAATAAATTAATAATAATAATGTTTGTCTCTTCCACAGGCTCTACTCTCCCAGCTGCCAGCTTGCCCATGATGCAGCCCACAGCAGAGACCTCTGGTAAGGATTGCTAGCATTCCTATGGTCAGACCATGAAAGATCTTGTAGGATGAAATCCAGAGTAACTATGGGGAGTCCTTGCTCCGGAGTAAGAACAATTTACTCTGGATTGCAATATGAATTTCCCATAGGTTTTCACTAGGTGGTGCAGTAACTACAGGTGCACGTAATGTCTCTTGCATGCTCCCGTAGTTACTCTGGATTGTGCCCCTAGTCAGCTTTCCAAAGTGGACCCATTAGAGGTGGTGCAGGGGGTGAATTGTACCCAAGCCAAGGAAAAAAGGGGACCCAGAGCCAAAGGAGGGGACCTAAAAATTTCCTGGAATCTTACATTTTTTAATCTCATAAGGACTCATTTGTGCATGCTTGTGTGTGTGGGTGTGCATGTGCATGCATGCAAGTTAGTGTGGAGAGGTACATCTTATCTGGGCCCAGGATAAAAAAGGGACCTTGGGAGCCAAGGGAGGGGAGCTGGAAACTTCTTGAGATCTCAGAAAATACTTGGATGTATTGTGTGAATTCACAATTTTTGTATAAGCCTACATTCTTTTATATGTACTTTGTAGAAATAATGGGTTGGACTAGATGACCTACTAGGTAGGTCCCTTCCAATCCTAGGATTCTATGTTTCTATGAAATTATGATCCAGTGGATCATAATTTTTGGGTATGGGACCCAAAAGAAACTTTATACCCCCTGAGAAAATTCTTCTCAGATGTGTTGGGCTGGTATGGGCAATGTATCCTGTGAGATAAGAAGTTGTGTGGACATTGTGTTTTAAAAGTTGCCACCACTTTTTTAAAAAATCTGCTATTACTCCTGTGCTCTTAACTGTGTTCTTAACAATATATATTGCATAATTCACAATAATGTATATTGTATGTATAAGAATGATTGAAATGTTGATTTATTCTTTGCTTTTTCCCTTTTTGGCTTTGCAGATGTTTTAGGTAAGGACCCTGGGGTTTGGGCAGGGGGAGCAGTAAACCAGGTAAGGTATTTTTGGCTGCAATCCTAAATTCACTTTAGGATTATGTTTAATGGGTCTTACTTTTGAGTAGACATGGTTAGGATTTGTCTGCATGAAGCAGAGGAGTATATATATATATATGTACAGCTTAGTATGTATAGCTAACAAGCTATGGTTTAACCATTAGAGTCTAGAATGCCTCCTTCATGGGCTGAAATTCAAATTATTATTTTTTAAATATATATTTTTTAAAAGTATTTTTCTTTTCTCCCAGCTGTGGGAGTCCAAAGAGGCTAACAAATAATAAGATTAAAAATAATGGAATCAAATGCAACCTCAGGAGTAGAAACTTTTAATTTCTACTGTAATTTTTAGTGTAGGAACCATTTTTTGCTATGACAAAGAAATTGTTCCCTGCCCCATAAGGTTTACAATCTAAATAAATCTGGCACACTGTGGCTGCAATCCTAATCTTCAGTTAGGCTGGCCTAAGTCCTGTGCTGACTTGGGAGTGTCAAAAAAGTACATTAGATATTTCTGCCCCACTCCTGGGGTAGGGACTTGCCTCCCTACATTGCCATTGGAATGGGAAGAGATATGAGTTGTGCTAGTTTAGGTTAGGATTGCACCCTGTGTGGTTTGTGGCAGCTGTCGTGGTCCAGGTTTCATATCTCTGGACTGAGGATCTACGCAGAGGGGAGATTTAAGGTAGGAACCTCTCCTAGGAAGTCTCAGAAGCTGCTGAACCATGGTTGACTTCCATTGAAGGTGTTTGTGTAACAACAATGTCTCTAACAGTTCAACCTCAGGAGGTTGATTCCTTTTTTCCCCCTTACTCCTCATCACAGCCTAAGAGGGTGCAATGGAAGAGGCTTTTTTGAGACCACCCCAGGCTGGGACCCTAGAAGGACCTCCACACACCAGGACTTCTCAGTCACCAGAAGGACCCCAGGCTTTGTCTGAACCAATACCTGTAGAATGAGACATAGCTTTATTAAAGTCCTATAATTTTCTTAAGGGGTGGAATCAAAAGCACCAGCCTAATGGCAGGGCTAGGCCAGGTTAGTTCTGGAAGGAAACCATAGCCTTTGATTCTGGGGGTCTCCTGTCCAGCTTAGTCTAGATAGGTCCAGCTCAGTGGTGGGCTCCAGCAGGTTCGCACCTACTCTATAGAATCGGTTGTTAATGAGAGACAGGACATATAAAGTTTAAAAATAGCCATTTAAAAGTGGCTGCCAGATGGGCATAGAACTGGTTGTTAATTTCTTTGAAGCCCACCACTGGTCCAGCTCCATGGTAAACTGTCCCACTGCCCTCTTCTGAAATTCTGCCAGGGTTGTAGGTCCTTTCTTAGAAAGCCTAGATGGAGGGGACAGAGAAGTTCCTATAGAAAGGGCCTTCCTTGAGCTGCGATAGTTTGGAGCTGTAAAGGTGAATATCAACACCCAACCAAATCTGGGTGATGATATTATTCTCTCTCCTCTGGCCTTCCAGAGATCATCGATGAAGTGATTAAGGAAGATGGATTTGATCCAGATCCTGTTGCACTTCCATCCAGAGTCTCGCTGAATGGGCAGGTCAGGCTGATCCCCAGATCCTCTGGCTTGGCATCCCCAGCCGGTATACAGAGACTAGCTGATCCATCAGCGACAAACCTGTTCCAGATTGGCTTGGAAAACTTCAGGGCTCCCTGCCCTGCCAGCTCCCCGGCCCTGCAAGATCCCTCGGCATCCCAGCTTTCCCGGAACCTTCATAACTTGACACTGAGACCCCAGTTGATTCCAAGGGGGACACCTCTTCCTCTGCTACCAAGCAGTAGATGCTCCAATACGTCCTGGCCCTCATCCAACCCTACTCTGCACCCTGTACTGGTCCGAGAACAGCTGGACAACGTCATCCAGGAGCCACCCAGGCTTGTAATCACAGAGCAGCCCAAGCAGAGAGGTATGCGCTTCCGCTACCAATGTGAAGGCCGGTCAGCCGGAAGCATCTTGGGCGAGTGCAGTACGGACAGCAATAAGACACTGCCGAGTATTGAAGTAAGTGGAGAGTCAGGCCCAGGGAAGCATCCTTGGTTCACCCATAATGGGGGAAGGTGGGCTTTGGGTGGGGAAGTGATGCCTCCCAATGTTTGTGTCTCTCCAGCTCCAGAACTGTGCAGGCATTTCGGAAGTTAAGGTGACAGCCTGCTTGGTCTGGAAAGACTGGCCTCACCGCATCCACCCCCACAGCCTGGTGGGGAAAGACTGCAACAACGGGGTGTGTGAGGTGGTCTTGAAGCCCCAAGCGAACCCCAAGCACAGGTAAGGCTTTGCGTGTCTTGCAGTCCTGCTGTGTGGCTGTCACTATCAACGCCAGCTGTAGAAACTATAGGGCCAAATTGGAAACATGTTTTTGCATGGCCCAGATTCACATCTGAGGGATATTTTTACTTTACTAGTACCCATGTTGTGGGAATAAAATACCCCCTGAGTGTCATACCTCACCCATGCGCCACACCTCTCCGTGCACCACACACCTCCCCCATGTGCCATAACTCCCATGCACCACACCTAGGGTACCAATTCCCTGGAAAAACTGAGTGGTTCCTGGATTTCAGGGTTGTGACCCACCCAGGGTCATGGCAACCCAGCAAGACCCTGGGATCTGGCAGTGCTGTGGGCAGTGACAAGTGTTGCCTACAGTTCCCCAGATCAGTGTCAAGCCAGTTAGCCCGATGCTGAGTTGGGGAATCTCTGCATGCGCCATGATGGTGCACCAGCAGGAGGTGGTCCCTCTCCTCAGCTTTGACCAGATCCCAAGGAGAGGGACCTGACTTCTGCATGCAGTAGCCGGTGCATGCAGAGGGAGGTCCCTCACCTCAGGTTCATGCCAACACTGAGGGGAGCTACTGCCTCCTGTGTGTACTGGCCAGTGCATGCACCAGTGCATGCTCCCCTGGGCCATTTGCTAGCTGGAGCATGCAGGGAGCAGTCGCTCCTCTCCTCTGTTGGTCAGCTCTGCTCCGAAGACTGCTCCTCTTCAGAGCGGAGCCGACTGAACATACCAGTGCCCAGTGCGCATGCCCAGGGCTTAGAATGCTGATTTTGGAGCGCTATTGCTGCATGCCAGCAGAGAGGGTTCTGAGTGCCTGCTGTGGTTTGCCACCACTATAGGTTTGCCATCACTGATCTAGATCAATAAAATATGTTTAAAACCATTAAAATTGAATTACAAAATTTAAAAAAACTATATAAAACAATATATAATAAAAACAATACAATACCATGAAAACAGCTAAAAGCAGGATATACGTAAAATGTTCCAGAGTTTGGGTCCAGGAGGAGGATGTCGGTGACCATGATGTGGAAGCAATGGCACCGTTATCGCACTTTGCCTTCGGTGGCGCAGTTCCTCTCCAACAGTGACTCTCTGGGCCTTACATTCAGTTCTCTTCCGACTGCTTTATAGCTTCAACAACCTGGGGATCCAATGCGTGAAGAAGAAGGACATCGAGGAGGCCATAGAGAAGAAGCTGCAGCTTGGAATTGATCCTTTTAAAGGTGAGGCTGGGGGACCCCGAAGCACTGAGGGCAGGTTGATGTGGCTAGGGAAGGGGCTTCTTACATGATCTGCTTATTCTTGTAGAACTATGGCTTCAGCTGCAATCCTAAACACACTTTCCTGGGAGTAAGACTCATCGAGTAAGACCTATGAGTGCAATCCGATGGTTAGGATTGCACCCTTCAAATAGCCCAATGTCTCTGCTGCGTTAACACATGCATGTTTAAATGGCCTGGTTTCTCCTTCCTGTGTAAGTGAAGGAGACAGGTTGTTTTGTGTGCTTCTAAAATCCCTGGATATTTGCGTGCTGGGCTGGTTTGGTACATTCTCTCTCTCTTTCTCGGTCTTTTTCTGTCCTGTGCAGCTGGCTCATTAAAAAATCACCAGGAGGTGGACATGAATGTCGTGAGGATCTGCTTCCAAGCCTCCTACCAGGATCATAACGGAGAGACTCGGCACCTCAGCCCGGTCCTCTCTGAGGCCATCTATGACAAGAGTAGGTCATGGCAATGTGTGTGTGTGTGGGGGGGGGGGGGGGGAATTAAGCGAGAGGGTCTTACCCTACAATCCAGAGTAACTACTGGAAGATGTAAGAGGCACTTATTCTGGATTGTTCTGTGCATTTCCCATGGGTTTCCCATAGGTGGCACCATAACTATGTCAGTGTAAAAAGTCCTGTAGTTACTCTGGATTGTAGCCTATTTCACAGAGGTGGATCCGCTCTTGGAGATCTTTCTTTCTTTCTTTCTTTCTTTCTTTCTTTCTTTCTTTCTTTCTTTCTTTCTTTCTTTCTTTCTTTCTTTCTTTCTTTCTTTCTTTCTTTCTTTCTTTCTTTCAAATCGGAATTGGGGTTCTGGGAATCAAGCTTCCTCTGGAGTGCAAGACTTCAGAGAATCCAGAATGGGTTGCAAGAAGGTGGTTTAGACAGTGTATCTCAAACTATGGTTTGGGACCCACCAGGTGGGTCATGAACCAATTTTAGATGGGTCACATACAGTGGTGGGCAGATGCCGGTTTGGGCCTACTCGCCCGAACCGGATCTTCCCATGTGGTGACTGCTGGTGAACCACCCAGAGCCGCAGCTGGCAAGAGCTGCGGGGACCGGTTCGCAAGCGGCCGCCAGGTCTCCTGAAGCGGGGCTTCAAGAGACACAGTGCGCTAGTGTCCAACTCGGGGCATTGCCCAACACAGTGCGCATTGCCCTCGGGGCAGCTCAGTGCGCCTGCATCGAGCCTGGTTCATGCACAGTGAGGGCCCGCCCCCTGCCCCCGGCCCTGCCCCCTGACTCCGGGCCCACCCCCCAACTTCCAACAAACCGGATCTTGGGGCTCGGTGGGCCCATCACTGGTCACATAGTGCCTAGCTTGGCCACTTAGCAGGTTGAGTGAAGGGAACCAAAGAAAGCAGGTGCGTCACTCAGTGAGGAAGGCCACATTTTAACAGTGTGGCTTCGGTGCTTTGCAGAATCCACCAATACGTCGGAGCTGAAAATCTACCGGATGAATAAGGAGTATGGGAACTGCACAGGAGGAGAGGAGCTCTATTTGCTGTGTGACAAAGTCCAGAAAGGTAAGGAGAGAACCTGTGGACTTTATATCCTGCAGGCATCTTTTGGTTTGGTTTCCAATGGGGCAGGCAAAATGAGGGCACTACTGCCCTTCCTGAGTGACTACTATTAAGTAAAGGATTTGCAGCTACGTTTTCTACTCTCTCACCTTTACAGAAGATATTTCCATTGTCTTCCGGAAGGACAACTGGGAGGGTAAGGCGGACTTCTCGCAAGCTGACGTTCACCGCCAGATCGCCATTGTCTTCAAGACGCCTCCCTACCAGCATCTTGACATCACGGTGCCGGTGGAGGTGGAGGTGTACTTGCAACGCTTGACAGACAGTGTTTCCAGCGACCCATTCAACTTCACCTACCTGCCCAAGGACAACGGTAAAATCCTTCCCCATCTTTCAATGCCTGGATTGGAGGAGTCAAGCTCCCAGGAATCTGCGGTTCATAAACTACATGGAGGCTTCTGTGAACAACCTGAAGCTTCAATAGGGCAAAGAATATCCATTCTACTTAATGCAATGGGGTGGGGAATCATCTGGGGCAATATCTTTTTTTCTGAAATCCTGAGAGTTTATATAATGGGAGCATTGGAAGAAACCCACAAGATCCTCTAGTCCAGTGGGCTGGACTAGTTTTTGGTAGAAGGGCCACATCTGGCAGAATCCAGAGTAACTATGAGGAGTCCTTGCTCTGGTGTAAGAACAACTTACTCTGGATTCCAATATGAATTTCCCATAGGTTTTCGCTAGCTGGTGCAGTAACTACGGGTGCACGTAAAGACTCTTACGTGCTCCTGTAGTTACTCTGGATTTGGGGGTAAATCTCTGACACTATGGGGATGGAAAACTAATTAACATTTCAAATTTGAATAAATTTATATAAATTTACATATAAGAATGCGTTGGAGTGGATTACAAGGCTTATCCAAGGGCTGGATAAGAGGGGTCTTGCCAGAGGCCATGTTGAGGCTCGCTGAGGGCCGCATCTGGCCCCCGGCTTTGGTTTGGAGACCCTTGCTCTAGTCCACCCCATCTACAATAGAAAATCCTTCTAGATTAGAGCATCTCCAGTAGTTAACTGGTAAGTTTGGTTCAGGTCAGTTCCTGCCTAGGAGATATGGAAACTGAAATGATTACATGGACTATAATAAGTGTCATTAGTGAATAAAATAAAAGCAGCAGCCTGGCTCTTATCTCTCCACAGATACCTATCGGGTGAACAAGAAGAGGAAGCAAGGCATGCCTGATGTCTTGGAGGAGCTCTCTGGTCCAGGTTTGTACAACAGTGGTGCTTGGCATTGCCATTTGGTTGGTGTCAACGAAAAAAGAGGATCGGGACTTGCTTTGCAATGATTGCAGCAATCTTGCAATGTGCTGACACTTAACATTCTTCTTTTTTTGCCTTGCCAGACCCTCATGGGATTGAAGCCAAGAGAAAGAAGAAGAAGCCGGGCTACATGGACCACTTCAATTTGACTCCATCGACAGGTCAGTCAAACCAACATATTGACAGGTTGGTCAGATCAGGCTTGGTGAAGTCTCTGTTAACGCATATTAAGACAAATCTTGTCCAGCAGTGCCAATTGGTTGTTGGACAAAGGTTGTTGTGGGGGGAGCCCTCTCTAAATGGGGCAAGAGGGCATAAGCCTGGAACACACTCAAGCTAACCACAAGGTTCCCGGAAGCATCTGGTGGGCGCTGTGTGATACAGGAAGCTGGACTAGATGGGCCTTTGGCCTGATCCAGTGGAGGATCTTCTTATGTTCATATATGTGGGTTCTTATGGATAACTCCATGGATGTGGGTTCCAAATCCCTGGATAAGGAGGGCAGACCTCTAAGTATGTGGACCTTTCTCCATCGGACAAATAGTATTGGTTTTGTTTGCTCTCGTTGCAGCTGGCACCTTGAGCCACATGGACGACACGAATTTCCTGGGAAGCCTGGAGCGCATCAACGTCCCAGACCCCTTTGATGATTACAGGCTCCTGCAGGACTTTGCTTCCTACCCCGGCCCCAGCTTGAGTGACGTTCTGCTGCCAACTGCCATGGACTTCCCGGAGGCCCCGGAACCCGAGTACCCGCTCGAGGCTTATTCCCTCCCTTCAGGCATCTCTTCCCTCTTCCCCCTCTCTGAGGACCTGGAGGGCACAGCCAGCCTGGTGGGGAGTAGTATGTTCCCCAGCCAGTTCAAGGAGGCTGAAAGAGTGGAAATGGAGGCCAAGCTGAAGTCGGCAGATGGCACCACTGGTGTGTGAAGATTTGAGGACAAGAGGTGGCTCTCTGTGTTGACCAGCAAGGGGATTCCTGGCAACGGTGCAAGGGACTCCTGGCAAAGGGGTCAGGGACGTATTCCCTGGCAGTTTAATGAAGAGAAACACCACTTAGCTCTGCATGAAGGAGACATTAATGCTGTTCCAGGAGCCAAGCAAGAATGAAAGGAAACATAATGCACTAATAGGAGAAGTGTCGACGGGGGCCACTGCCTTGAAGGATCGCCCATGGACACCTACATTGGGTTCCTGGTTCCCCATCTTCAGTTTTCCCTGCCTATAAAATTGGGTCAACAATGCTGACTTGTTTTGATACTGACGTTTTTGGGAGGAGATGGGCAGAGATGTATGATGCATAACGGATGCATTCCATTCGTGTAAATGAATGAAGGGTCTTACCTTACAATCCAGAGTAACTACAGGAAGACGTAAGAGGCGCTTACTCTGGATTGCTCTATGTATTTCCCATAGGTGGCACCGTAACTATGTCGATGTAAAAGGTCCCATAGTTACTCTGGATTGTAGCCTATTCCACAGAGGTGGATCTGCTCTTGGAGATTTTCTTTCTTTCTTTCTTTCTTTCTTTCTTTCTTTCTTTCTTTCTTTCTTTCTTTCTTTCTTTCTTTCTTTCTTTCTTTCTTTCTTTCTAAATCCTTAATTTTCCTTAATTATCCATGTGCATTAGTCTCTGATCATTGGCCCTTGCTTTTCTGAGTATCTCGGGTGCCAGACATCCTAACGAACGCATGCGCCATTCCCTTGATTTCCCTTTCAGTTCCTCAATGAAGGTGCTTGACATATGAAGCCACCTTAATGCCAAGTCCAAGCCTTGGGTTTCCCACAGTGCTGACCCCCCAATGCAATTATAACAGGACACCACTGTAGCCTTGTCTATTGACCTTTGTAAGTGGTCCTGCCACGAAGTGGGTCATGAAGATTTCCTATCAATCTGCAGGCTTTAAGGACTAGGCACTTGCATTTCTATTGGATTGGACACCACAATCAGGCACCTTCACTCAGTTGGACCCATATAATGTTTGAGCCTCACTTTTCTGCAAGCTTCAGAGCTTTTCTTGCTGAGTAAGCCTGAAAATCGAGGAGGGTCAGAAGCTGTGTTCAGGCACAAGGAAATGTGTGACAGTCAGTAGACTGAGTAGTTGTTTATGTTGTTGTCAATTGTGCTAGAATTTAAGCATTTGTGAAAAACTTTGCGCTTGTTAAATGTTCCCCAGTCCAGGTGACAAGAGGTCGGAGGTCAGCTTTTCTCACTGAGCATCAATCCTATATTCCTAAACATGAAGTGAATCACATTTGCCTCCATCACCCAGTTATTATGTTTATTAAATTTGGTTCAAAATGTGATCTGTCTTGTCCTTCCCTACAATCCAGAGTAACTACAAGAGCACGTAACCCCCAAATCCAGAATAACTACGGGAGCATGTAAGAGACATTACGTGCACCCGTAGTTACTGCACCTCCTAGTGAAAACCTATGGGAAATTCATATTGGAATCCAGAGTAAATTGTTCTTACACCGGAGCAAGGACTCCCTGTAGTTACTCTGGATTTTGCCCTAAGAGACATTTACATCGACGTAGTTACAGCACCCCCTTGTGAAAACCTATGGGAAATTCATATTGCAATCCAGAGTAACTTGTTCTTACTCTGGAACAAGGACTTCCTGTAGTTACTCTGGATTGCGCCCCTATTCAGATGTGTGGTAAAGAATTTCATAGGGGAAATGGGAAACCATGAGCTTCCTTTTATGAAATGAAGGCCCCAATCCTAAACACACATACCTGGGAACAAGGGTCTTTTTCAGGGGGTACACAGCCGTATGGAGTACTGTCACCTCTGTGTGACTACCGGCACACACACACTATGGCCCATATCCTAAATTCAGATTAAGCCCCTTTGCTCCGGAGCAGTTAAGGTGACTTTCCATAAGATAACACTAGAGGGTGATGTAACATGGACCCGTAACTGCTCTGGATTTTGCCCATAGGCTGCAATCCTAAACACACTTTCCTGGGAGTAAGCCCCATTGAATATAATGGTACTTCTGATTAGACAGGCATAGGATTACACCCATAGACATACAAATACAGGTGAATACCGGCAGGTGAGTACGGGCACCTATTTTCCAGAAAAATAGCACTGCCGGTTAAGAAATATTCATTGAAAGTTATAGGATTGTGCTGTATTGAGGTTCCGGGTTCCCCATTTTCTTGCCCAAAACGGGATGACGTGGCATGTTGGAATTGTGTTTGGCAAGGGAAAGTAGTGCTTTATTAACACAATTAAATGAAGGGTGGCACTTTAATTGGACTTTATAGTCACGCTTTTTATTATTATTTTATTTTTATTTTATTATGTCAAAATATAAAACACACATATACATATTTGTACAGGCCGGCTTGCACCGGTTCTATAGAACCGGTAGTTAATTTTGGCCCACCGCTAGCTATCCGGTTGCTAGCGGTGGGCCAAAACGCGAGCGAACCGGTTCGACCCCTGAGGGGCCCACCACTGCGCCTGCGTCAAAATTGACGCAAGCGCAGTCGCGTCCTATTCAGGATGCAACTCTGCCTCTGCCAAGGACGCGACTTTAGGACGCGACTGCGCATGTGCCAACCTTGGTGCATGCGCAGTGCGCCAGGGTTGGGGGCCCCCTCGCCCCGCCGCCTGACCTGGTCTGGCCCCTCCCACTTCTGGAGAAACGGTTGTTGGGAGAGGGTCAGCCCACCCCTGTCCTATGTATATATATGTACTGTATATATGAGAGAGATACCACAGCTGGTATCTCTAGTAGGCTGATAACCTTAAACACACTGAAAATAGGCCCTATTGAAAACAATAGGACTTACTTCTGAGTAGACAGTCTTAGCATTGCATTGTATATGGCTGCAATCCTAAAGACACTTGCCTGGGAGTAAGACCCATTGAACAAAATAGAGCTTACTTTTGAGTAGGCACGGTTAGGATTATGCTCAGTATTATATAGATATAATGTATATCTAAACACATATGTATACAATATATACATATACTGTATATGGGATATGGTGTGTGTGTTTATATACATACACACACATACATACATATTGTATAGAAAGATACAAAAAATGTATTCATGTATTCACACAAATGCATACATAAAATATATAGTATCTGAAAATACTGTTTACAATACAATTTACAGTATATTTATATTTAGTATACAGTATATTTTTGGTGTGTTATTGGGTACATACTATATACTGTGTATATATACACAGTCACACACACACGTGTATATACGATACATATGCGTATATATGTGTGTGTATATAATGTATACATTGTGTATATATTATGTGTGTATATATATTAAATATTATATATATTTATATATATATAATTGCATATATATAATGCAATTATATATATTATTATATATATGTAATGCAATTATATATATATATAATATATTATATAATTGCATTATATATATGCAATTATATATATATAAATATATATAATATATATATATAATGTATGTATAATGTGTGTATATATACAAAATGTGTGTGTATGTAGAGAGGTAGCTATAAACTATAGATACAATATATATACAGTATAATATATTTCCTCCCTTCCTCCCAGCCCCATAAGGCAGCATGCAGTGCACACCCCAACCCTCCTCGCGAGTAGTCCCATTGCCCTCCATGAGACCTGCTCCCTCCCTGCTGCACTCCCCTGCACAGGCTTCAATTTTCCATTCTGCGCATGCGCAGTTGCAGCACAGAGTTCCCCGACCGGCCAGCAGGTGTCGCTGCGGAGTCCCCGGGAAGGGGGGGGGACGGCGAAGGCGCGCTGTGATTGGCTGACGCCTGCGCACACGCGCTTCGCGATTGGTCCTCGGCCAGACTGTGCATGCGACTCTTGTGCTCTCTATGGTTGTGGGTGATTTCCGGTTCCGGTGTGGGTGCAGCGGCTGCTGGGAGGGCGAGAGGTGTCCTCTATTCGTGCCTTGACAGGGGATGGGCGAGGGCGGGGCGCAGGCAGGGCGCCTCCAGGTGGGTAGGCCCCGCTCTCTCCCGCCATGGGGGCTGTGGCCCTCCCTCTTGGGCCTCTCCTCTTGAGCCCCCCTCTTGAGCTGTGGTCCCCCCTCTTGGGCCCCCCCTCTTGAGCCCCCCTCTTGAGCTGTGGTCCCCCTCTTGGGCCCCCCCTCTTGAGCCCCCCTCTTGAGCTGTGGTCCCCCTCTTGGGCCCCCCCTCTTGAGCCCCCCTCTTGAGCTGTGGTCCCCCACTTGAGCCCCCCTCTTGAACCCCTTGTTGAGCTGTGCTCCCCTTCTTGGGCCCACCTCCTGAGCTGTGCCCCCCCTCTTGAGCTGTGGGGTGTTGGTGTTGCCCCTTGAGCTCAGGTGGGGGCACCATGGACTCCCTTGAGTGATGAATTGGGGGGTACTGTGGACCCCCCTTTGACTGTGATGTGGGGGTGCATGGACCCCTGTGAGTGGTGGGTGCCATGGATCCCCTTTAATGGTGGGGTGGGGTGCCGTGGATCCCCCTTGTGCAGTGTGGTGTGCTGTGCTGTAGACCCCCTTGAGCTGTGGGAGCCATGGACTCCCTTGAATGAGGGAATGAGAGATGCAGTGGACCCCCTTTAGTGGTGGGGTTGGGGTGCCTTGGACTGCCTTTTGAGCAACGGGTTGATGTGGATTCCCCCTTGAGCAGTGGGTTGGGGTGTGCCAGGGACTCCTCTTGAGCAGGGAGTAGTGGGTGCTGTGGACCCCCCTTGAGTGCTGGGTGCCATGGACTCTCTTCAACAGGAGTCAAGGGATTTAAAAATCTTTTTAAATCTGGTTGTGCATTACATTTGATGGGGCATTAGATTTGAATAAATATGAATATAGAACTGAAAGCACAGTGTGCAGAGCTGCTGGGCAGGACAGGCTCCTGATGGGAAGGAGAAAGGGGGCTTTGCCCTGAATATGTGGGGTGCAGGAAAGGAAGAAGGATTGTATGAAGAACGATCTAACTCTGTAATCCATCCTAATCTATCCAGGGCTTTTTTCTGGGGATACTCACCAGTACATTGTACCAGCACCTTTTTCTACCTGCCCCCCCCAACAACTAATTAGAATTAGGATGCAATCCAGAGTAACTACATGGAGTCCTTGCTCTGGCGTAAGAACAATTTACTCTTGATTGCAATATGAATTTCCCATAGGTTTTCACTAGGTATTGCCGTTACAGCGACATAAATGTTTCTCATGTGCTCCCATAGTTACACTGGATTTGTAGGATCAGTGACATGGGGGGAACGACCTTTGGTGAATACCAGCACCTTCCCCCCCCAGAAAAAAGCTCTCTCTCCTCCCTCCCTCCCCCTCCCTTCCATCCATCCATCAAATTTATATACTGCTTTTCAACTAGAAAATTCAGAATGTGGTTTACAAAGAAAATTCAAAAACTAATAACGCCTTTGCTTTGACTTCCAAATGGGAATGTTTTAATTCTGAGCAATTAATACATTAATAGTATAGTATAGTAGTATACTATAGTAGTATAGTATAGAGTATAGTAGTAGTGCTGTATAGTAAGATCTTTGGCTGACAACAGATTAGGTTTGAAGCCTAAATTTATGATGCGACTTCCAGCCATGACATCCCTTCCACATTAAAGACATTACAGTGGTACCTCACGTAACAAATTTAATTTGTTCCGGAATTATATTTGTTACATGAAACGTTCTTTACGTGAAGTGGATTTTTCCGTATGAAATAATGGAAACTCAGATGATTGGTTCCACAACCCCAAAAATATTCATATAAAAATATTAACTGGATGTGAAAATGATGACAGAACACTGGGATTGAATTCAAAACATGCATTCAATGTGCAGGATCTTATGAAGTCTACTTAGGCTGCAATCCTAAAGACACTTTTGTGGGAGTAAGCCCCATTTAACATAAGGTGGCTTACTTCTGGGTAGACATGGTTAGGAGGCTGTAATCAAAGACACTTTCCAAGTGTCTCCCTACTTTCTGCTTCTCTTCATCCTGAGCCTCTCTCTCCCCTGCTCCCTTCTGACTAGCCCTGAGCTGCTTCCCTCTTCTCCACTGCACTTCTCTCCTTCTGCCCAGTGGACGCCCATCCACAGGAGGAACAGCGCGGAAGTGTTGCTTTCGCTATGTGCAGGCACGCTAGGCAGCCCTGACGCTTTTTAAACAGGCTGCCGGTCAGCATGTCTGCCCCAACTTCCAATGAGTTTGTTTGTTACGTGAAGCACAGTTTGTTACATGAAGCAGAATCCAAGAGAAATTTTTGTTTGTTACATGAAACATACTTTACGTAAGACATTTGTTACGTGAGGCGCCACTGTACTTCCTATAACATTATTGTCACCAGTGCCATTCAGAGAATGTCTTTCTCAGCATGATGTGGCACTATTTGGAGAGTATCATAATTTTTAATTGCAGTTTGTTTCTCCTCTCCTGCAAAACATTTATTACATTTGGATATTATGGCTGTTGTGGTTTCTGCGTAATGTTGTTGTTTTTGCCTACTTAGGTTTTGGTTATTGTCACCAGTTCTGTTGTGGTGTTGATCACAATTCCCTGGGAAATTTTCTCTCCTTCCAGTGTTGCAGTTTTAATTTAAATTTATTGAGTGGGATTTTCAGTTTCTTTCTGGCTTTTCAGTTCTCTTTAGTAAGGAATAGAGATGCAGACCATTTCTTTAAGGCAGTGGTCAGGGAACGGGGTAAATTACCCCAAATGGGGTAAAAATGAAATTCCTGGGGGTAACGGACAGTTGTGCTGCTGAGACACAGCCAGGCATGCATATGAATCTATATGCATGCCTGGCTGTGTCTCGGCAGCGCAACTGTCCTTTACCCCCAGGAATTTCATTTCATTGCATATAGAATCTATATATAAATTCTATATGCATGCCCTGCTGTGTGTGTTACAGCACTGTAGTATACAAGGACCTGACACAGTGCACTATATTAATAATATATGATTTCCCTTTCAAATCAAGGGGGTAACATTGGCATATCTAAATTTATTTTGGGGTAAAAGGTAAAAAAGTTCCCTGATCCCTGCTTTAAGGTGTAATCCTTCTCTGCAGATAACAATATAGGTCAAACTTGTTATATATGGATTTTTATACACGGAATTGACTCAAGACAACTGGCCACTGCAGATCATTGCATTTCTGAAGAGGCACAGATTAATGAGATTAATTAATTAATGCAGTGAGCTCAACAGCAATTACTGTACATTAATTGCAGCTGCTTTACCCTTGTTTTGAACAGCCTCAATCACCTGCGTCAATAATTTTATGTTGCAGCTGGATCTTTGGCATAAAATCTAAGGCTTTCATGGACAGTATTATTAGTGCTGCAGTAAGAACAGGCTTAATGGCCAAAGGGTCAACCCTACCTCTGTCTACTCAGAAGTCAGTCCTGGGCTTACTCCCAGGAAAGTGTGTTTAGGATTACAGCCTATGTCTGCAATCCTAAACATATTTTCCTAGGAGTAAACCCAATTGAACACAGTGGGGCTTACTTCTATGTAGACATGGATAGGATTGAGCCCCATGTGTAATAAATTATCTGCAATATATTCAATTTAATAAGTAATATAGTTTTTAAATTAACCACATGAAATTAATAAACTTTCTTAGATGTTTTTTTAAATTTAAATTTTCTTAGATGCCCTACATTTTGGGGTGCATTCTCCTCTTTTTGAGGTTGTTTTGAGGTTTATTTCCAAGGATTCTAGTGTAGGATTTCAGCTCTTTGCTCCTCTTCTTGTCTAATGAAGGCTGCAATCCAGAGTAACTACGGGAACTTTTACACCGACATAATTACGGTGCCACCTATGGGAAATGCAAAGAGCAATCCAGAGTAAGTGCCTTTTGCATCTTCCCATAGTTACTCTGGATTGTGGGGTCAGTCTAAAGAATTTCATATCCTGATGTTTCACCCATGACTTTGATGGGTATTTTTAAAGGTGTTCACTTTCAGGCATTCACCCGCCTCGGTTGGTCCCCAAGCTCTGTGGTGGACCCCCAAGGCCCATCCCAGGGGTCCCATTCATGGACCATTCATCTTGCCCAAGAGTAACTGTTGATATAATTTGATTTTAATGGTGTTTTATCCTGTTGTTAGCCGCCTTGGGCTCCCTCTTATAGGAGAGGAAAGGCGGGATATAAATATTTAAAATAAATAAAATAAATAAATACCTGCCCATTGATCTACTCTAGGGCTCCAGGATTTTAACAACTGCACAGACGAGGAAATTTCAGCAGGTGCAGCTTTTCAGCTCACTGATTATGAGCTACATTGCTGAAATTCCCTGCTCCACACTATTGTGAAAGGTCTTAAAAAGGTTTGTTAAAGGTTTTAAAAACTGCTTTTCTACTGTTGTGAAGAGTCAGTCATGCAAGCAGCTCTTCAGCTGAGCCAGGAAAAGGCAGTGGAGTCCTTTGCATTTCTAATGGCTGACTGCCTCTCTACAACAGTAAGAAAAGCTGTTCCTAACAATTGTAAAAGGATGCACTTATTTTTAAAACTGTTTTGATTTAACACATTTTTAGTATTATTTGAGAGTCTCGGAATCAAACCCCTGCTTATATTAGTGCACAACATTATTATATTAATGCACAACATTATTCTATTAGGAGAAAGAAACCTGGAAATGGTTTAAATCTATTTTTCTATTGTTTATACACTGTTGTTTTTATTAATGCGCGTATCAAAAATGGAACGTAGCGGATAACAAGGGACACCTGTACATTGTCCACTTTTCAAAAAGACTTGGGGGAAGGCTTGGGCATGCAGAAACTGGGACAAATTGGGTTTTGCTGGTTAAAGGAGAATCCCAGTGGTGTGGTGGGGCACATGTTTGCCTTTCAAAGCTTGCTGTTTTTCATCTGTCAACAGAATTCCAAAGGATCTGGTGTCTCCATTAATGCTGTGTATGCCTTTCCACACTTGTGCACCATCCTGGTTGATAATTGTGGCTATTAAACACAGTCGTTGAAGGACACTCTTGGTGCAAACCTAACCAATTTAGGTCAACTTAACTCACCTGTCTTATCTTTCCATGATGCTGTGGGGAGGTTGGTGTATGTCTGTGCACTGGCCTAACCCTCCCAGAAGTGGGGCAGAAGTGCCTTATGGCACTTTTGTGACACCTCCAGGTCATCACAGGACTTGTGCTGGGATGTATGCCGACCTAACTGGAGGTTAAGATAGCAGCCCCAGTTTCTCACATGGAGCTGATTTCAAATGTCTACTCTAACATCTGCATGCGACCCGAAGCTTTGACGTAGATGCCTTCTTAGGACTTTTCAGGGCATGAGAGATAAAATTATTTTATTTTTAAAATGAGCCCTTGTTTGCCATGGTAAGAGGAAGTTATCTTTCAAGTGTCCTTTCCCATTCCTTGCCACTGGCCAGAATCAAAATAGCCTCTAAAAATAAAATCGGTGCGGTGTTGATTTGCATCCTTTCCTACAAAAATTTACTGTTATTCATGTAATCAATTCAGCCAACCACAAAAGACAACTTCTGCGTTCTCTATTCAAGCAACAGCTCCAGCGCAGAAGTGTCTTTTGCCTTAGAAATCCATTCACCTTAAGGCAGTCAGACTCAAAGGTGAAGTTTTTTTCTTGAAGTTGCCACATACCCAGGTCCGTCCTTTGCTCCATCATCCAACAGTGATTGTCTGTGACTTAGAAAGCAATTTCCCTAACTGGAGATTAAACTGAGGACTGTTCGAGGGGTGCTTTGCCTGTTGTTTTATGGCTCCTCTCCAAGAAGTAGTGTTTCCAGAGTAACTACCAGAAGTCCTTGCTCCATCGTAAGAACAATTTACTCTGGATTGCAATATGAATTTTCCATAGGGTCCCATAAATTTATAGAAAGATACATTTATAGATAGGGACCCATAAATGTCTCTTACTTGCTCCCGTAGTTACTCTGGATTGTAGGGTAAGGCTACCTAGTGAGGTCCTGATTTACAGACTAAGTGGGGAAGTCCTGATTTACAACTCAGCCTTTTAGCCGCTGCTCTACACTTTCAGCTGACAGTGAATGGGGATCCCCCCTGTGCAGTGTCAGTGATTAATTTTTTTAGCGGTAGTTGTAATGAGAAATCCATCAGCTTGGTGGTTTCCCCCCAAAAGTTCTCATGGGTCATGAGATGGTGGTCTTGGGCATTTTGGGGGGCTAAATTCTTGGCAGCTGCTGCCAAAAAGAATGTAAGTGTTGCTGTATGTGTTTACATGGAATGTAAGTGTTCCATGTAAGTGTTGCTGCTGTTGGCAGCTACTGCCAAAGAAGCAGAGGAAGAAAAACTTCCATGGAAAAAGGAAGCTGCTTACAGTCAGCCAGCAGGAAGCTGTCCCTAAAGGGTTTTTAGACATACCCTACAATCCAGAGTAACTACGGGAGCATGTAAGAGACATTACGTGCACCCGTAGTTACTGCACTACCTAGTGAAAACCAGTGGGAAATTCATATTGCAATCCAGAGCAAATTGTTCTTACACCGGAGCAAGGACTCCCGTAGTTACTCTGGATTGCGCCCATAGTGGTCCATTAAGAGCAAAAACTCTCCAATGAGAATTGTTGGCCCCATCCTTGAGCATGTACCTGTAGCAATGTGCAGAGAATCCAGAACAGAGCTCTAGCATCAGGGGTGTCTAAAATTTATGACCAAAGGGCCACATCAAATACCTGTCAGTGTATTCCTTGCAAGGCAGCCCACTTGGCAAACATTTTGATCTGTCACTGTAGACTTTTGTGGGGAGGGCGCGGGATGTAGCAAAACTGTTTTACCTTTGGGGCTACATCTGGCTCCTGGGCCACCAGTTGGCCACCTCTCCCCTAAGCCCTGATCTGATGAGTTTCTAAACTAAAGCCTGCACTCCTGATCCATTTTTGCTTTGTGTTTCTTTTAGGCTACTCCATTTACCAAACTGCCATCTTAAATTTCTTCATTTGTTCTTGGTGGAAAGAAGGGTATCCATTGTGCTATCTCCTGGGACCTTTCAGGTGAGTGTTTGGTTTTGCTCCCACCTGTTGTTAGATCTGTTTCTTCAGTGGTTCCTAAAAGTCTGGGAGCCCTTGTTTGCTGTGCCAGAATCATTGGTATGCTTCATGGGTGAAGGTTGCCCTATAAACATGTTTGCCCTGTGTGTAGGTTTTATTAGAAACAGATTCTTCCTGTGTTTTTTGGGTTTGCCTCTTAACTGAAGGCAGACCATCTCAGATTTCATGCAGAATGCATTGATTTCATGCAGATTTCATGCAAAGTGCATTGAGCACCTTCAGGTTATCCGATTCTGCCACCTCTGCATTGGCAGGGTCTAAACAATTCCTTCAAGGCTTGTGTGTTCGGCAGTGGAACAGACTGCCAAGGGAGGTGGTGGACGCTCCCTCACTGGGGGTCTTCAAGCATAGGCTTGACAAGTACCTATCAGGGATGATCTAGGAGGATTTCCTGCTGCAGGCAGGCGGTTGGACTAGATGATCTACTAGGTCCCTTTCAACTCTAGGATTCTATGATTCTGTGAGATGCATGGCAAAACTGGTCTCTGATGTAGGGACTGATGGGAAGAAGGAGTTATCTCACAGAGCAGCCAATCATGGTTCAGTTGACCACCTTCTCACTGAGCAGATGGCTTGGATTTGCAAGCAATTGTAATGGTTTGATTGTATTTCTTGTCATGCTGAGCTGAGTCATGCGATGAGACCTGGGAGGTTGATAGAGCTGTTGGTTTCTCAGTTTCATCCTCTTTCACTGCCCCTGACAAGTGGGGGGTCCTTTTCTTCCTTTAACAGCTTGGAGAAAAGCAGGATGTGGCACGAAGCCCGAAAGCATGAGCGAAAGCTCCGGGGGATGATGGTGGATTACAAGAAGCGAGCTGAGCGGCGGAGAGAATATTACGAGAAGATAGTGAGTGCATTTCTTACTGGCGCAACTCTTCCAGTGAATTATATGTCTCCCCTCCCTCTTGCTGACCCAAAACCCTTGGGAAGGTGTCATTGATTAGAGCGAGTGATCTGACAGTCCTGAAGTGTGGAGCAAGTGGTCTGGCAGTCCTGAAGTGTGGGGTGTTGCCCAAGAGTAAATGGCATCAGGATGTTGGACATCTCAGCTTCTGGATGTTTCCAAAATCTGACAGTGACCAATATTGGCAGCATCTTCAGTTTAAGGTGGAATTTGAACATGTAAGGTCTCAAATATTTGTATATTTCATATTAATAGTTGTACTTCCCTTCCAGAAAAAGGACCCAGCCCAGTTCCTACAGGTCCACGGCCGTGCGTGCAAAGTCCACTTGGATTCTGCTGTGGCTCTTGCGGCCGAAAGTCCTGTCAATATGTGAGTAGCAGCCATCTTTGTGTCACAAAAGTTGGGATGTTAATATCAGTAGCAAAGAACATTCCTTCCAGGCCTTGTCAGGGTTTTTAACCTTCAGGTGATGTTTTATCTCATCCAGGATGCCATGGCAGGGGGACACCAACAACATGATTGACCGGTTTGATGTTCGTGCCCACCTGGACTACATTCCTATGTACACACCTCCACTGCTGAACCCAATGTAAGGTGTTTGTTGATTAAACTCTGAGATGGACAGCTCCTTGTGTCAATCTCTGCTTTGTTTGCACGGGCAAGTGGTTAACTGGAGGCTGAAAGCGAAAAAAGGGAGCCTGACTGTTCCATCATGGAGGGATAAGTTGCTGTGCATAGAATAAAAGGGCAAAGTCCATTTTATTGCTAGGCAGGGTCAGAGTTCCCCCCATTACCTGCATGGTGAATAGTTATGAACATGTGCACTTTGGGATAGCTGAGTTGCTGCTTTCTAGAATGGGGTCTCCAAACTCTGGCCAAGGGGTACAGTTATGGCCCATTGCAAGCCTCCATCTGATCCTCAAGCCATCCTCTCGTCCATGGAGACCTTCTGACCTATTCAACAGAACACAACCAGAGCTGTGCTTTGTTTTCATCCAGAAGGTATTCTGAGGGTCTCATAATTAGTTCCGTCTCTAATGGATGGAATCTCTAAAATTTAAATTTTATATTTAAACTTTTTTGGTCCACATCAATGTGCCAGATATTTGATGTAGCCCTTCGGCCAAATTTCTTGGAGACTCCTTCTCGAGAACTTCCAGAGTTCCTCTCCAGAGGTTATGACACTTCTGAATGAGCCTCATTCAGCCTTCTCAAAAATTAGTCAAGGAGATTATTGGAGCCACAGGGGTTTGGGTATTAACTAGGTAGACTGTATTACTTGGCTGGGGTGGTAAATATTAGAAGATAAATCCCAGAAGATAGTGATAAATTACAAATCTGCACACCTTTTTGCATCTATCAACAGTGTCTTATCTTTATTTTGTACTTGGCTTGTTTGCCAGGATCTAAAAGACTGGGTAGGGCAGAGGGAACGTCCTTACAGTACCTTTTATATTAATTTGATCCAATTCAGTTTGATTTTAGGATGGTGCTCAATGACCTGAGAGGTGAAATGAATGAATCTCAGTCTCCTGATTCCAATCACTTTTGTTTTTGTTTTTGTAGCTCTCCAGAACAGGAGTCTGATGAGAGGAAATGCAACTATGAAAGGTATCGAGGCTTGGTACAGAATGACTTTGCAGGCAGTAAGTTCCTGTTCACTTTCCTTCCCTTATGCTAGAGCCAGAGTTGGCACCTTGAAGCTGCAAGCCAAATGCTGTGCCAGTGTCTCCTCCTGGTCTCTGAGTTGGAGGAGAGGAGGGTGTGCGCTGGAACATCTCTGGTGCCCTTTTGTGTTTGTGGTTTTAACTAGATTGTGTTTAATTCCTCCTGTTCATGGAGTTTGATTTTGATGTTGTTTACCGTCTGTGTTAAGATATCACCGCCTTGATCTTTTCCATGGGACAGAAACATGTTTATTTCATGTCATCTTTGCCTCTGCCTTTCAGTCTCAGAGGAGCAGTGTCTCTATCAGATCTACATTGATGAGCTGTATGGAGGACTCCAGAAACCCAATGAGGATGAAAAAAAGAAGTAAGGGGTTTGGAGTGAGGGGGCAAGAGAGTGTGAGCAGGGGGCCAGTGATGGCTGCCTTCTGAGTCTTGGGGCTGCCAGTTTTGATGTCTGGCAGTTCTAAGTACTAGAGGTCCACCCTTAAGACTCCATCTGGGAGTTGCTTAACAGATGGTCTTTGGCCAATTAGGTTAGCAGAGAAGAAGGCATCCATTGGCTACACATATGAGGACAGCACAGTGGCAGAGCTTGAGAACCCACCTGAGAAACGGGCAGAGGAGGAAGACTCTGAGGAAGACAGCAACTCGGATGAGGATGAAGTCATCCCTGATATCGGTATGTCTCTAAGGATGGCTTTTGTAAAGCCACCAGCCTGGCAGAAGCTGCGGTCCTCTCATAGTCTTACCCTCTTTGCTGAACACACCATTTGTGCACCATCTGTGCACAAGTGGTCCATGATAGGAAGTGTTCTTTCAGGGAAGAGGATTTGAAAAGGGCCCTTGGCATATGCAAACCTGCTGCTGCCACAGCCCTGACTGGAGCCTTGTTCAGGCTCTCGCTACCAAGGGCCTCTCAAAAGTGACTCCTTCCTCTTCATTTTCTGCGACACCCAGGATTGTACTGGTGGGTGTGTGGCACTACCTTGGCACAGGGAGGAGCCTGGATTTCTATCCACAATAAAGCAGCACCTCCTGCTCTATTCCTCTTCCCTGCTCCACTTTCCCTACATTTCCGCATGGGATGATTTCCAAAACTTATTTGGAGATGAAGGTGCGGACTGTAGACTGGACCTCCTGGGACCAGTCAGGAAGCCACTGTAGAAACATCCAGCAAAGCATTGGGGGCTCAGAAAAGCAAGTGGTAAAGCATTTTAGCAGCAGTGTTGGATAAGACTTGGGAAAGATGGCCGTCCTGCTAAGCCTGTGCCAAGCCCTGGGGCTTTGGGGTACTCCTTGGGGTGCAGCCACCAACACCTGCCTTCCCATTTCCTGCAGATGTTGAAGTTGATGTGGATGAACTGAACCAAGAGCAAGTGGCTGACCTAAACAAACAGGCCACCACCTATGGGATGGCGGAGGGAGACTTTGTCCGGTAAGGCGCCTGGGCCTCTGCACCTCTGGAGACAAGCTCATGCACAGGCAGCTTTTCTGCATCATTAGTCATGTGTTGAAGGCCTGGGTGGCAAGGTGCAGAAATGAAATTGACTTTATGACTTTGTCTTAGGTATGTTGGATTAATTCCCCTGCAGTGTTAGAAGGTCCCTTCCCTCCAGGCAGAATAAGAGTCTGCTTATTTTCCTCTCCTCTCCTCTGATTTTTATTTTCTTCTGGAAGGATGTTACGGAAGGACAAAGAGGAGGCTGAAGCCATAAAGCATGCCAAAGCGTTGGAAGAGGAGAAGGCCATGTACTCGGTAAGGAGGGTTGAGACTTTGGGTACCTCCTTTTGCTGAAGCAGGTCTTCAACAGCTCTATTTTGTGATCAGAAACATCTCTTGAACACAATCCAGCCCTGGTTTCTGGTGCAGCAGGAACCTGGGTAGGATATGGTGGGATGATTTTCCATTTATGCTGGAAAAAACATTGTGACAGTTTTCAGGATCACCCTCTAAACAGCAGAATAGCACATTCCACTATATTCCAGACTTGCTCTCCTTTTCCAGGGCCGCCGCTCTCGGCGACAGAGGAGGGAATTCCGAGAGAAGCGCCTGAAAGGACGGAAAATCAGTCCTCCAAGGTAAGGCTTTGAAGAGAGGACAGTTTACTGTCTGGCCTTAAGCCATTCACCTTCCCTTTCACATCAGTCCTGTAAGTCCTTATAATGAGCGATGTCTGCCAGCCCAAGGACACCCAGTGGTGTGACATTGTGATGGCTACATTGATCCATGTGCTCTAATTGTTAGGATGGATGGTGAAGTTTGGACCCATCCAAAGGGTCTCCTTTGTATGGGTAGAGGGCACCAGAGAGGTATGCATGGTGGCTTCTGATGACCCTGGTTCTCAGAAGTTGCAAACCCCAGGAGCCTGAGCAGAGATTGGGCTAAGGGGCAGTTTGGACCAATTCATTTGACCTCCTTGAATCGGATTGAGTTGGGTCTTCTCAGCAGGCTTTGGCAAATCTCTCTTGATCCATTGGTCCAAAGCAGATAACAATTCCCTCATCTTATGGTCTTGTTTTTACAGCTATGCTCGGAGAGACAGCCCCACCTACAATCCCTACAAACGGTAAGTGGGGCACAGATGCTTGGATGTTTTCCTAAAAACAGGACTCTTCCTCCTTGATCCCTCTAGAATAGTAGTTTTGCATATCCCTCCATTCTCTGGTCCTCCATACTCCTCTTGCTTGCAGGGAGGAGCAATAGCTGGCACAGTGCAAGATAAGGGGAGGGACGGCAGGAAGAGCCAAGCGAGCTCACCCCACTCATCTTCAGTGGCTCCTTTTCCTCTTTCTTCCAGCTCACCCTCAGAATCCACTTCTGAGTCCCGTTCGCGATCTCGCTCTCCTTCTGTGGGCCATGAGGAGAAGATCACCTTCATCACCAGCTTCGGGGGCAGTGATGAGGAAGCGGCAGCAGCCCAAGCCGGAGGAGCCCCCAGGAAGGCCGCCTCCCTTGGCAAGGCCCACTCCAGCCAAGTGCAGCAAGGCAGCGCTGCGGCAGGTCATAGCTCCTCCTCCCGGTCGGTAATTTTCACACCTGCCTTGCTTTCCCAAACCTTAAAGCAGAGACCATTCCGTGGTCAAAGGTTGACTTCTTATTTTTTCCATCGTCCTCCCTGACCTGTCCTTAATTTGGGGATTGTGTTTCCATTGGCTGCTCTTGCACACTAGTCTCCTCCCCTGTTCCACTCTGCAGCTAGCCCTTGCTTTCATAGTCAAAGAAGTTGGAATGGGGGAGAGTTCACTTGTTCATATGGGATGATGAGCATTAAGGGTAACTGGCATGTTAAAGGAGGAGCCATCCCTTGCCCTTTATCATTACCCTACTAATAACTCAAAAGGAGCTGAAGGCCAAGCTGTAGGTCCATGTGGTTGACTTTGAAGTAATGCAGATAATTTCTGTTGGGATGGGGGGGCTGGGATGTTGGTTTCCTGCTATCCAAAATGTTGCGAGTCCAAGATTGGTGAAATCTGATTATCCCTGACGTGGGCATCTGAAATATGGAGATGACGGGGTTGAATGCTCAGTTCAGCTCGGAAGATGGGTTCTAGGTGGCTCCATGTCCAAAGTTCCTTGTAACTGAATGGGCAGTGCCCCAGATTCCTCGGAGAGGGTTTGGAATTTGTCCAGCTTCCTGTCCAGTCCACCTGCGACTCTGTTCCCACCTTAACCTCTTCGTCTTTACATTTTTTCTGTTGGATTGGAATCACCGCAGTCACCTTTGCCCAAGAAGGCTTTGCCCAAAAATGCTGGCTGTTCCATGTAAAACTCAGGTTGGGGTTTTCAAGAGGGGAACGGTTGTGCCAGATTCTGGGTTCATGCAGTAAATCAGTGCCCTTGTCTTTGGCAGTTGCTTCTATCCCTTGCCCCACAGCCTGTCAGATGTAAGGTCTTTGTTTCCAGTATTGGGTGTGTGTGTGGGGAATGAAAGAAGGGGTGGGGTAGCGGGTCTTCACAGGACCTATTCAAGCTTTTACAGTCTTCCTAGCTGGAGTATCTGCCACTGCCTGCGGAGTGGTCCGCCTGAGATGTCTCTTGTGTCATCTCAACCATCTCATCTCTCCTCCCGTACCTGCTGATCTGTTCGCTCCCCGTGCAAATAGCCAGCATCTTCTCTTTCCTTTTTCCAGGCGACGCTCCACCTCCTCTTCCTCCTCCTCCTCGTCCTCTAGTTCCGCCTCGTCGAGCTCACGCTCCAGCTCACGGTCTCACCGTGCCAGTGGGTACCACCGAGCCAGCCGCTACACTCGCTCACGCAGCCACAGATATTCCCGTTCCCGCAGTAGGAGTAGGCGGTACTCAGTGGGAGGCTCGCGCGATGGGCGCCGCCACTCACGTTCGCGCTCAACAGAGCGAGGCTGGCGGTACAGTTCTCGCCGCAGGTCCAGGTGAATTGGTAGGGCCGCTCCTGATAGCTTCTGGATATATTGTTTGAGCTGTGTGGCTTGTCTTTGGCTGTGAACCTGGGAGGGAAATCTAATCTTTCCAACAGATTTTGAGGAAGTGATTCACTCATCTCTGTGATATTTGGTGATGTTTCTTTCCATGTGTGTGGAAATGGGAAGAGCTGTATGTTTGTCTGCAATACTGGTTATAGGGCTTGGGGGGAGGGTATATAAGAGGAATTCAGCAGGGTATATAATAGGAATATCTCTTAATGTTGCGGAACAAAACTGCTCCATATAATAAACTTCAGATATTTGAAAGCATCATTTAAGAAACATTTGAATTCTTGATTATATTAATCATGAATGCATGTTTTAATCTAGCAGACTCTTGAGACCCAGTAATTATAAAGCTTGAAAATTTCTTACTTATTTTTAATTGCAATGCAAAAAGGAGCCCAGCCAAAACACCCTATTTACTTGAATCTAACGCTCACCTTTTCCAGATGAATTTAGAGCACAATCCTAACCATGTCTACTCAAAAGTAAGCCCCATTGTGTTCAATGGGTCTTATTCCAAGGAAAGTGGATTGCAGCCATTGTCTCAAAAATCAGGGCATGCATTGGATTTGATGGCGCGTTAGACTTGAGTAAATATGGTCAGTATTTGTTTATTGTAATAAAAAGTTACATTAACCCTTTGTTGTATAAAGTAATGCAATTAGGTAAAAATAATAACATAAACCTTTATAATTATTATTTTAATTATTACTATATTATTAAGGGCTGTGGGTGGTGCAAGCAGTAAAGACACTGTGCCTGTTAACCAGCAGGCCAGGGTTTGAGACCTGGGTCGGCCCCACAAGACAGAGTGACCTCCAGTCCTTAGCCCAGTTCTGCGACGCCAGCTGGATCCAATCGTATTGGCTCTGCCTTTCCATTGGACTAATTCAGTGATGTGGAGAGGGGGATTTGCTGCTTGAGTAACAGCCTCTTCTCCATAACAATCCAACCCAGGCTTTCATGCTTCGCATGCAGCGCCGAACATGCTACTATAGTCTTTCAAGACTGACGGAGGCCTGCATTTATATTACTATATTATTGTTATTGTTGCCGTATAACTTATTGTTTTATGCAGTAAAATTAAAATTTGCAGTTGCACTTTACAGTTGCCAGTAAACATTTTTTTAATCTCAAGCCTTTTGAAATTGAGGTGTACATTTGATTCAGTGGCACATTAGATTTGAGTACATATGGTATTTCCTAGAGCTGCATGTTATATGTCAAAAGTGCAATCCTATGCCTATCTACTCAGAAGTAAGTCCCATTATATCCAGTGGGTCTTACTCCCAGGAAAGTGTGTTTAGGATTGCAACCAGAGAGCTGCATGTGGCTCGTGAACCACAGTCTGGCCACCCCTGGTGTATGACAAGAATGACTTGCAAAACAAGGTATCTTTTGGCAAGTTTTGAGTGTAAGCTTCTCTGAGAGCTCTTTTGAAGGCAGGGTGTTAAACAGAAAGGAATGCCCCAAGTTCCAGCACTGATTTTTGGTTCCTCTCCCCCAGGAGCAATTCCCGGTCTGGGGATCGCTATCGGTGGAGCAGCCGGGGAGGGAGGCATTGGAGCAGCAGCCGAAGTAGCAGGAGTGACAG
The DNA here is from genome assembly GCA_030015325.1 of Cryptoblepharus egeriae. Taxonomy (NCBI): domain Eukaryota; kingdom Metazoa; phylum Chordata; class Lepidosauria; order Squamata; family Scincidae; genus Cryptoblepharus; species Cryptoblepharus egeriae. The sequence continues at coordinate 1,573,278 of JAREYC010000014.1, forward strand.
TGATTCGCGGAGCCGCAGCAGATCAGCATCTCCAGTCAGAGAGAAAGCGCTGAGGCCTGCGGCGTCCCCTGCTGTCGGGGAGAAATTGAAAAAGTGAGTGAATTATGACCATGGAGGAGAAGGAAACCTGGAAGTGGGTCTTTAACACATTTTTCCACTGTTTTGGTATCCACTGGTTTTAATCCACTGGAGGCCCTGGAACAGAACAACTATTTTTGAAAATGATCCCAAAGGAGAATCATACCTTTCTTCAAGTTTTCAGTGTAAAGGTTGTCAGGTTGGAACTGGGTTTTTGCCATGCTGGCAGGCAGGTGACTGTCCTTTTGCCAGGCTGGGGCACATGAACGTGGCACTCTCTTGTTCCAGGGCTGGTTGGGGTGATGTTTGGTCCTCTTCGAGAACGAGGGTGTTCTAACAGTAACAATCTCTCCCTTCTTTCTTTTCTCGAGGGCTGAAACTGCCGGTGGTAAAGAGACAGGAGCAGCCAAAGTCAGTAAGAATTTAAACCTCACCTCTCTTAATTCCCATCACTGCAGAAAAAAAGAACTCGGGGGAACAGTAGAGATGCAGGAAGAAAAAAGCTTGTTCTAAAAGAGTTTTAGATGGCCCTGTTGGAGGTCACCTGGGCATCTCTTGAATGGCGTTGCTCTGCTCAGCTAGAGAGCTCCCATTTGATCCAGTCTTTGCCAGTCTAGAGTTGGGAATTCAGGCAAGGAAGGGAATCGGCAACCCAAATTTGCATAAAACCACCATAAATTTTTTGGAGGGGATTTCACAGGGCTGGGTCAGTTATAAGAGGCAGGGGGAGTGTGGTGTGGGGAGTGAAGAGGGTGTGTGTGAGAGAGCTGGAATAGATGGCCAAGGGGGAAATTTCTGACTGTGTATGGGATGGGGACTTTTTCAAGGCTTTATTTTTTGTGTATTGGTGTTTGTAAATCAGCCACTTGTGTTGCAGCCAATCCGCAGAGACAACATCCAGACTCCCAAGACCCAAACTGAGTTCTGTTTTCTTTTCAGTCTCTTCCCAAAACGGTTTGCTTGTTTCCAGTCCACCTTCATAGAAGTCTGGCATGGCCTCAGTTGCCAGGAGGGGAAATATAGGGTCCTCAACTAAAGGGTCCTCCAGCCTATGGAGCTGGGCTATTTCCCCCCCTCCCCCACTAGCCACAGACTCCCTCTGTTCAGCCTTTTAAGGGGAAGTGCTGGGAAAGGGGATTGGACCTCGGACCAGTGTGTTCTCTTTCCTGAAAGCTCTGCTTTCAGCAATACTTGTGGTTTTCAGTGGCTTACAATCCAGAGTAACTACGGGCCTTTTACACTGACATAGTTACCGTGCCACCTATGGGAAATGCATAGAGCAATCCAGAGTAAGTGCCTCTTACATCTTCCCGTAGTTACTCTGGATTGTAGGGTTAGTATTTAATCTCTGTAATAAAGCAGCAAAGTAGCTAATGCAAGATGGCCTCGTTTTTACCCTCTCCTGGATGCAGTATCACATGTTCCTAAAGCTTATTGCAAACATGTGTCTGTTGTGTCCTCTTCTATCTTTTTTGAATTAACTCTTATTTGTTCAAGCATGTTTGCTCTTCATGGGGCTTGCATGGACAGTGTTAACCCACCCGACATGCTCTTGTGGGTTTCCTCCTTGCCCTGGTGTACCTCTGAAAATTAGCAGTAGATGCAGGGCAGTGGTATTCCAGCATTTCAGCCTGGGACCCCCTTTCAAACTTAGTGGGATGTTCCTCCACGTCTTACTCAGAAGTATGTCCCATTGTGTTCAATGAGACTTACTCCCAGAAAAGCCCAGTGCCAGATTTCAAGATGGTGGATTCCACCATAACCCCACTTACCTGAGGCTGTGACCCCCCCAAGGGGTCCCGACCCCCACTTTGAAGACCATTGATGCAGGGAATGGTGCCTGCTGGTGGGCCTGTCTAGCTCTGAGAGGTCACCCATTAGCTATTGTTTTCATTTCCTTTGTAAACCGCTTTGTGAACTTTTTAGTTGAAAAGCAGTATATAAATACTGTGGACAGACAGACCTCCCTACTCAGTTTCTCTTGACTTGGAGCAATGCAGAAGTTCATCATGGGAATTGGAGGAGATTCACTGGTTTGTACTGTTCTGTCATGGGCTTTGTGTCCCATAATGGAAAGTAATGGGGCTTTTCCCATGAATGGGATCTTTCATTCAATTTTGTCACACCCAGTGGTGACTTGCCACAGTATAACTTCTGTTGCCCAGCATAAACTTGCCTTTCCAAAGGATAGCCAGTTCCACAGGGACATCAGTGCCATGACTTGGGACAGGAAACACATGAAAAGTAGCCCCAGAACAGGCTTTTTTGTGGATTAGAGCTCACGTTGAGCACAATCCTAACCATGTCTACTCAAAAGTAAGCCCCATTGTGTTAAATGGGTCTTACTTCCAATAAAGCGTCCTTAGGATTGCAGTCTTTGTCAGTGGCTCCCGTTTCACCAAAACCATGCCATGCCAAATCTGTAGATCTAAACACACTTCCCTGTCAGAAAGTTCCACTGAGTATACTGGACCCAAATTCATCTTGCAATGTAAATCTCTTTGACCTGGCTTAGAAGGTTTCTGGTTCTGATCCAGCCTATACACATGGTGGATGCAGGAATGAAGCCCCTCTTCTAGTTCCCTTTAACACTGGCCCTGCCTCTGGTTTGTCCTGACATTCTTGGGCTTAGTTTGAAGAGCACCCCCCCCACCCTTGCAAATCCTTAGGCGCTCCAGGCATACCAAGTTTTTGAGTCATTCCAGCTCTGATGCAGATTCTAAGGAGTCATAATTGCTCTATGATGTGATTTGGGAAGGGGGGTTAAAATATTTCAGATGCATGAATGTGAATTGGGTGTGAAAGTAAAGGAGCATCTGAGACTGCAAACAGCAGGAACGTAACCCAGCTCAACCCTGTTAGCTTCTCTCTGGCCCCAAAAGTGGGGACACTTAATGGTGGCACTCAGAGTGCACATGTACCAAAGTATGTTTAGAGGCGTAAACTGCTTGTGGGTTTCTGGAAACCTTGGCGCATCACCACCTTTGAGGAATAAACTATCCTCAGACAGGAGCAGAGAATCTGCAGCCATGTACCGAAAACCACTTGAAACCCAGCTCTGCAAATTAGTCCTTGGAAGTTTCTAGCTGAAATGCTTTTATTTGACAGCTCGCCCACGATGAATCTTATTCTTTTGTGGCATGCAGCGGCCTGAAAAAAGTGTGTGGGGGGTTTAAAACCACAAATGTGTGTGTGGGGGGTTTAAAACCACATCTCTGGTTTTAAAATGCGGCTGCCTAGAAGCCAATCTTCTGCATTTTGGATTGAACAAATTTTAGCACTGCCTGGTTGGTCTTTAGCTGGTTTCTTTTAGTGAGAGGCTATTTCAAGGAGCTCTCTGTCTCATTTGTCCTCTTTACAATACTGTTTGCAGGCTTGCCTTTCCTCAGGCCCCTTTTTCTCCACTCCCCCCCCATTTTCTTTTGGCCTAGACCTCCAACCTCTTAACACCTTTCTATTTACCTTCCGCTTGTAGCCGAAGCTGACTCCGCAGGAGAAACTGAAGCTGCGCATGCAGAAGGCGCTTAACCGACAGTGTAAGCATGGAGTTGGGATAGGGTGCAAGGGAAGCTCTCCCTTCCCCTCGCTTTGTTTTGCAGCACTAATTTGAATCACCGCTTCTGCCTCTTCAGTTAAAGCAGATAAAAAAGCTGCCCAGGAGAAGATGATGCAACAGGAACACGAACGACAGGTAACTGGCAGGCATGGGCACTAATTGAAATGCACGCTCTAATGGTAACAGTGAGAGAGGCCCGCAGCTTGGCCTTCAGTTGACCAGCGCACTGTGTTCTTTCTTCCAGGAGAGAGAGGATGAGTTGCGCGCCATGGCTCGGAAGATCAGGATGAAGTAATGCCTCTCACGGTTTCCTTGGCATCTCGGCATGGAGCGGTGGGGAGCTGGGTGGGGAGGGAATTGGCGGGTTGCCCGTTTTCAGCAGCTTTCATCTTTTCGGCAGGGAGCGTGAACGACGAGAGAAGGAACGGGAGGAGTGGGAGAGACAATACAGCCGCCAGAGCCGCTCCCCTTCCCCACGCTACAGTGAGTGCATTTGTCCCAGTCCAGTTTCCTGCCTCTGTCGTGCTTCATAAAGGACAGCCTCACTTGGGACCTTCATGGGCCACATTCCTTGCGATGCCACTAGGGACAGGGGCTGCCAGGGTGTATCAGTTTCTGACCTTCCCAGTTTCTGACCTTCCTTGACCCTGGCTCAATGCTAGACTGTTGCCTGAGTTTGCTGGTTGTCAGGATTGCTTCTGATTCTCAGGCCCTGGGGAAGCAACATCTATTTGATTCTTGCCCATTTACCTGGGTGACACTAGGGCAGGGTCAAGTGACAGGGTCAATTTTTGTTGCTTGCACCCCAGGATAAAAACTGGTTTCAGTTCTCAGGGCTGTTGCCAGACAGCTGACTTTGAAATGAACTGCAACTCCTTTCCCGCCCCCCTTTCTGGTTGCCGTTCTCTGTGCCCTTGTTCTAGGCCCAGTACATTAGCGTGAATAAGCAATTTTTCTTAACATTTGGGATGTGATTTTAGCCTTTAAAAACCCACTTTTGTTTTGCAGGTCGAGACTATAGCTCTTCAAGGAGGTAAATTTCAGCTTTTGTGGTTTGCTCTGCTTGCTTCGAGGGGGAGGAGGTTGCAGGGTGCCAATAAGCAGGCTTGTTAGGGCTGTGGGTGGCGCAAGCGGCTAAGACGCTGTGCCTGTTAACAGCAGGCCAGGGTTCGAGACCTGGGTCGGCCCCACAAGATAGGGTGAGCTCCTGTCCTCAGCCCAGCTCTGCGACTCCAGCTGGATCCAATCGTATTGGCTCTGCCTTTCCATTGGACTAATTCAGTGTGTGGAGAGGGGGGATTTGCTGCTTGGGTAACAGCCTATCCTCCATAACAATCCAACCCAGACTTTCATGCTTCGCAGGCAGTGTATGCAGCGCAGAGCACAATACCATAGTCTTTCAAGACTGACGGAGGCCTGCTTTTTACCAGAGCAAATGTCCCTTCTGAGCTGGCCTTTTTCTCCCTTTGAAGCATTAAAGAAGTCTTAGGATCTATGTTAAAAACAGCACAGTTCCCTATACATGCAAGTTTTTTCAGGCCAGCTTACTGGAGTGCCCCCCCTTAGTTATGATTGTTCAGGTCGAGATGTCCTCCTGGGTGCCCACAATAGCTGTTGTGAATGTTAGTTACTCTGAGTCTTTGATCACATTCATCCATATTTTTAGCTGGCTTGGTCTCCATATAGAGAGGTACCTGCATTGCAAGTGTTTTGCAAGTCAAATGATGCCTTGCAAAACAAGGAAGACATCCATTCAAGCTGCGTTCTCTCCGCCTCCCCGCAACTCCACAATTGTGCAGAGCAGCAAAGTGCTACCTCCTCCATTTCCGCTCCTAGGAACTGTCCCTAGAGTGGAGCTGGGCGCTTTCCTTTTCAAAATCGACGCCCTGGCCAGCTAGTTGCTAAGGTACCCTTAGAAACCTTAGCCGCCTTTGCAACCCCTTGCAAATCATCAGAGTTTCCATTCTTTCTTATGGGGAAACTCGCTTTGATATGTGAGCATTTTGGATTATGAGCATGTTTCTGGAACAGATTATGCTCATCCACCGAGTTACCACTGTAATTGCAGTAGCATAACTAGAGTGGGGTGTTGCTGCCCTAACTGTGGAAGGGGCTGTTTCTATGGCACTTTATGATGCCTTCTGTATTTACAGCATCCCCCTCCACTTACAGCAAACCCCCCCTCACCAGCACCTACTTCTGGGGTGGATAATAGGATTTGATTCCTGTAGCATATTTTGTGAGATTGTTGAAACCAGCTGAGAGGCTACTGCGTGAGCTTCCTGATAGAAGAGGGGCACAAACCCGGCAGTGCTTTGCTCAGGCCTAACGTTCTCTCCTGCCCCCTTGCAAGGCTTTTTTGCTAATTAATATTCATAGAAAAAAAGATGGGTCTTCTGAACTTGAGACTTGACTTTTATCTCTTTGCAGTAACTCGAGCCATTCTTCTGCCTCTTGCAGGCATTCACGGTCCCGTTCCCGGAGCCCTCACTACCGCCACTAAGGTTAGGCCAGGTGCAGTGTTGTCCGGCTACCTCCTCCCACCCTGCAGGTTCACCAGGACCCCTGTAATTTCTGCTGTGTAATGATCCTGTACATTGCTTTTTTTGTTTTTAAGACATAAAATTAAAACAGAGGTGATTATGACTTTGGCCAGACTTTCAATATGGACCCTTCCTATGTACATGTTCTTTTCTGGAATATTGGTCTTATAGGAAAAAGAGGGTATCATCGGTGTATCATCCCTTGCAGCTCAAGAGGTAGACTCTGGCACTCGGTAAATTTTGCTACAGTGATAAGGGAATGGTCCAGGCCCTGTTGCAGAGGTACCAGAAGTACTAATTGGGAGATAAAACTAGAGCATCTAGAGCAGGGGTCCTCAAACTTTTTAAACAGGGGGCCGGTTCACTGTCCCTCAGACACTGTTGGGGCCCGGACTATAATCCGGACTTTTGGAGGACCTTGTTGTAGGACAAGGTCCTCCAAAAGTCCAGATTGTATTAAATGTAGGACGTCCTACATTTTTTAAATTTTGCCTGACATTTTGCCCGACATTTTAAAAACACTTCCTGGTAAGTCACCTTTGGGGTCTGTTGGAGACTCTGGTGTTTCTAAAATCCCCCCCCCCCCCCGCCGGCTGGGGGGAGTCTGCAGAGGCGCGGAGGACCAGCGCGGGTGGCTTTAAACCCCACCGGCCGGCCAGGGAGAGGCTGCTGCAGCATGGTGGTGCCGCATGGGTACCCCTGAGCCCCCTGGCAAGGAGGAGCCTCTGAGCGCACAAAGACACAGTGTGCCCTGGTTGTCCAGTGGAGGGGGGACAGGAACAGGAAAAGGCTCCTGAAGCCACCTTGCTGCCACCTTGCTGCGGCAAGGAGGAGTCTCTGGGAGCGCAAAGACGCCACACACCCTGGTTCTCCGCCTTCTGCACAGCTGAGGGCAGAGCACCCCAGCCAGGCTGTGGGAGGTTGCGGGCCAGATTGAGGGCCCTGGTGGGCCAGATCTGGCCCTCGGGCCATACTTTGAGGACCCCTGATCTAGAGTTTCTAGAGAAACTAGAGCATCTACTGACTGGGAGGTGAAACTAGAGCAACTAGAGCAAGCAGCCCCTTCCTTCCATGGCTGATCAGAGCTCCCAGACATCCCTTAATTCTTACTGCCACATTGAACTTGCTTGCTGCAACCCCCCTTCCCACAAAAGAGTAGCACCCTTTTCTAGAACAGATGCTTTATTATAGTTAAAGGCAGGAGGGGAAAGTCCACTGGCCCTCACACCTCAAAGGAGTATGCAATGATATCCGAACAGCGGAGGAGGGCCTCTCTCTGCACACCTAGCGGTGTCTCAAGGTCAGACACCTGGAAATTCAGAATGTCAATGTCAGCTGCTCCAAACAAGGCTGCGACACTGACTTTCTCGTGCATGGTGATGCGGACTGGCTGCCCAGCCATGGCCAGCAAGCTGCGTAGGTAGCGTTCCCGTAGTGCCACACGGGCCTGCTGCTGCTCCTGTTCCTGCTCTGGGTCACCTGATAGTGCAGGGGAGAGTGTGGTCGGGCCAAGCTCCTGGAACCGAGGAGAGTTGGGATCAAAGCCACGGCTTGTACCATCAGGTCCGCGGGGCAGCCGAATGACAGCAACCGGCATCTTCATCATGCTGCCCTGATGGGAGAGAAAGAAAGTCGTCTTGCACCTTTTTATCCGTGTTGAACTTCACTTGACTTTATCCTAGACAAGTCACCCTCTTGAACAAGACCTATTTTAAAGCACTTGGATAGAGACTAAATGCTCTTGATCCATATTGCCTCTGACAGATGAGAACAAAGGCTTGTAATGCTTCCTATCCGAGAAACACATGCCCTTTTATGCTAAGAATTTCTATCTTCTTTGTTCTGATACATTATAAAAAACAAGGAAGAAGTTGGTCAAATAAACACCAGAGAATCATTTTTATACCTTAATTCATACCCATTACGGAGCCGCAATGCCTCTAAAGCATATATAACATCACCAACTTAAAAGATTCACACACCAGAGAGATCATAACCCTTTACATAAAAGCACAGGCCACTAAACCAAATTTTGGTGGCAGGGAGTTCTGCAAGCTGGATGTCATAGTAGAGAAAATTCCCTGCTGTGCAATTTGCTACCTATGTTCTAAAAGCACCTTTCCGGCATAGAAAATGGCTAGGTGTGGTCTTTCTATTGGATAACTTGCAGCCATATATTTACCCCACAAATACCCCTAATGATCTAGGAGGCAGCCTTAAGGAATGAAATAGGGTCACTGTGGCTGAAATCCAGGCTTGATACATCTTGCAAACATATAATGCATATAGAATTTTGACTCTGGTTGCAATTCTAAAGACACTTTCTTGGGAATAAGACCCATTGAATACAGTGGTGCTTACTTTTGAGTAGACATGGTAAGGATTGTTCCCTGGAGTTCAGGAAAGGAGAGCATTGTTTTACTGTGTGGGGTTGCCGTCACCCCTTGAGGAGGCAGGACCGGACATGCTGAGAAGGTCTCCTTCAGGTGGAGGCAACCCCTTCCAGTTCCAGCTCTGCCTCCTTTAGAGATAGATCGCACACATGCTGGGCTCCCCAGAGCCTATCTAGCCTTTCCTTTTTTCTTTTTGTTTTCTCTCCCCTTTCCCATCCTTGCCCCCACTTTCAAGCAGGCAGGAAGGATTGGGTTGGATGGACCTCTAGCCAAGGGCCACCTCCGTCCCAGTGCTAGCCCAGTCAGTGGGCCCCTTTCCAGCAGGGCAAGGCAGGCGCTCCTTCACCGGAGCCCCTGGGTTTGAGACGTGCTAAGATCTTGACTTTGGTATTTGCTGCAAGTAGGATCTAATCCATATAACATTGGATTAATCCATCTATGGATGGATATAGACTATATGGACGTATCCATATAGCATTGCATTTGCTGCAAGTGCTCCTGGTCAGCTGGGAAGTCCGATGGGCTGCAGAGGGTTAACACAGACCTGTAAACAGGAAGTGTGGCTATGCACGAGGACAGCCTGTTTTCTCCTTTGCACAGGCGGCACCAACCTGACGCTCCCTGACTGTGCCAACATCCCCTGTGGCTGGCGGCCAAGCCCAGGGTCAGCAGCAGAGAGGATGTTTTGCACGGCGAGTTGGAGCAATCGCTGGCTGTAGCCAAGAAAAACTCCAGTGTAAGAAGGGGATCAGTCAGGCTGGCGAAGGTCAGCTATGAACACCAAAACTCCCACTTTTCATTAGGTCTTGCCTGGCTTCTGAGCTTTAATACTTTTGGGACTTACTATTGCCAGAACGTCCTCCCCTTAGTACCCTGGGGTTTGTAGTTTTGAGAAGGTGATGTCGGAGAACCTGGGACACATCACTTGATTCTGGATTTCCAGCATTCCTTGCAAGAGGCAACCATGACTTAGGTTTTCAATGCAGATATGAGCAATTAGATCAGGCTCCTGAGAGTCTAAGGAGGGCACCCACCAGTGCCAGCTCAAGCTGCCCATTGCACCTCTGTAGGATTCTCAGTTCTGACATTGTCACTTACCAGTCTTTGCTAGAGGTACCTTATTTCTATGCTGGGTGTTGTTGGATTAGCGGATCCCTTCCGCTAAGATGCAGTTAAAAGATCTATTTTTGGAGGAGGCTACCCATAGCATCTTTGTAGGAGTCCTTGTTCTAGGTTGGCTTCCTCCCAGTTGAAGGGTCTGCCCAGAAACCTCTCTGAAGCTAGCAGGAAGCCTTGAAAGAGCTAACAGTGCCTTTCATGTTAAGAAAATGTCATCAACAGTTTAAGGGCATCAATAAACAAAAAAACCCTAATTAATGTGCCAATATTTGCTGCCCTCCAAAGAAGACATCTTTGAAAGGAGTTGGGATGTTTATTTCATTCTTCCTGAGACATCTGGCTGCATTTTCTAGATGGTGTGTGCAGAGGTTTGGGGTTTTTTTGGGGTGGGGGAAGAGAATAACAACACAAAACTGATGCAGGTGTGAAATATCTCTAGTGGGGTCATATAAAACCCTGTAGGGACAACATGACAGCACATCTCTGTGACAATTTTACAGCCAAGAGCACGAGAAGCATCTCTGGTGCATCTTTCAAATGAGATCAAAGGCCATACTGGGTTATCAAGGTGTGACATCATTATTAGTGTGCCCTGAACTACACCCATACCTGGAGGACAGAAAGAATTAGGGCGCAATCCGGAGTAACTACAGGAAGTCCTTGCTCTGACATAAAAACAATTTACTCTGGATTGCAATATGAATTTCCCATAGGATTTCACTAGGTGGTGCCGCAACTAGGTTGATGTAAATGTCTCTTATGTGCTCCCGTAGTTACTCTGGATTGTAGGTTTAAATTGAATCTTGGTAGCCCTCAAAGTACTGCCACCCCCACCTATTTGACAGGTTGGGGACTGGAGGAGTGACCAAAAGTGAAAACTGCTGAGAAGTGGAACCCATTTTTTTCCAGATCTGTTGCTTCCAACGTTTTTTTAGCTAGCAAATTGTAAATGTCCCTTTTATCTTGCAAATTCCTGCAGCCACACCAAGATTTCTGCAAATGGGTTCTCATTAACTCCTTTGGGAATGGGCTGAGACCAGGAGCTACAATGTGGAGGAGGGCAATTTTGGCCTTTAGAGCAGCCGAGAAAGGTTGAAAAAAGCAGAAGGTGCATTGAATGAATGAGTTCTGGGTATAATTGAAAGGTGTTGAAAGAGTGGATCATCAGAAAATGAACTGTCAAAACGTGCACTATAACGACTGCTTTGCTTCCACCAAGGTGATGGTACTCTGTGCACAAGGTTTGCCAGCAGCCAAATTAAGAGAGGGCATGACAAGCCCTGGCATAATACTTCCATTGCAACCCAGGCACTGGAAGGATGGCATGTGCATTGCGCAGCCAGGATTAAAGTGCACACCGCCGATCATCCAGGAGCAAAACATTTTTCAGTCTTTGCCACGACACGCAGCTGGGTTTCCTCAAGGAAATGCCACAGGTTTCAGCCTCTGTGTAGATTACAACCTCCCCCCTCCAGATCCCTGATTAGGCCACATTCCTGCATGGTGTGTTTGTTCCGACAGCCTGGCCCGGGTGATGATCACAGCATTTCCTCGGCGGCCCTGTTTACACACACTTTCCACAGACGGCTCATTCCTGACACGTGCTGTCTGGAGGCAGAGGAAGCAGTGGCCCCTGGAAGCCCTCTTGCCAGCTGGCCTGATAAGCACATGGCCCAGACCTGCTGCACTTCAGGGACTGGTGGGGGGGACTGTTTTTCCAGTAAGGCTTTGCTTGGGGATGGGCGCCTGCTTGAATGTGATCTGGGAAGCGTCACGCAAGTTAGTGGCGAGCAGAGATCAAGGCATTTAACACTGAGATCCAACTATGGCCTCCTAATGCTTACAGGGTCCTCCCAGCAAACATGTCATTCAACATGCCCATGCAGAGTTGGCACCCATGATCCAGGCCAGTGCTCAGATCTGATACAGCCACAGATGTCTGATTAGTAAGTGTCAGCACCAGACCAAACCACAGGCATCAGAGTTTGCAGCCAGATACACAAAACTGGCAGGATTAGGTCCCAGGTAGGTGTCTGGTAACTTTATAAGGCAGCAGTGCCTTTGGGGTATTGGTGTGGCGATGACAGGAAAGGGTAGTCAAACCCGGACCTCTCTTAGGCTTGGTTGGCTGCTGGTGGGAGCGGACCCCACCAGGACCAAGATCCACACAACATCCTCTCTTCCCTGGGAAGACCCAAAGACCAAGGGGGCCACCACTGCTGGCAGAGAGCAAAGAGGCGACAACTCACAACAGTTTGTTTGTTCTGGCTTGGGCCGCATGCCTGGCTGACATCACATCCTGGAGGCAGCACGACCGGCACCTCCTCGAGCCGGGCGGGGGCAGATCCCCGATTCTCGAGAGGAGAGTTGGGAGACGCCGGTGCCTCTCCGTTGCTGAGCGGAGAGTGCCAGGACTGGAAGCCTGGATGGCAGAGAGGGCTGTTTCCTGGCATGGGTGACCCAGGACAAGAAACCCTGCTGGCAGACACCTGAGCAGCAAACAGCCCACCTTGCAAGGAAGGAGATCTGGAGTGGCAGGAGAGGGAACATGGATTCTCACTGTTGGCCTCAACTCTTGCAAGTAAGTACTTAGGAGGAACGTGGGAAGAACATACCCTGGTGCATTGTCCATAACAGCACATTAAGCAGTTAGCAAGTCCCAACTCCACCATCAGCTTCTCACTGGGGTTGGTGGTGGCTTAGGGCAAGATCCTGCACCCAAGTGACCCTACCTGGAGCTCTGCTGCCCCATCTTCAGTCTGTCTGATAGCAGTGCAATGGGATGTAGCCCTACCTTGCAGGTAATGCTACTGAAGTTTTGCCAGCATCTTTCCTTTTACCTTTGCCTGCCTGCTCCTCCCATGGCATTCAGGCTGCCTTTAGGGTTACCTGTGGAAAGACTTGCAGCTAAGAATAGCTGTAAAAACAACAACAAACTAGGTCACAAAGCTGTAACACATGCTGCTCACTTTGTGTATCTTAGTACTGAATCGAGTTGCTGTGCCTCAGTTTCTCCATCTATAAAATGGAGACAATACCGAAGGAACAACATTGGATGGGGGAAGAGGGTGGATAACCAGAACAACAGAAACCAGGCTACAATCAAATAGATAAATGCACAATCTCTGAGCTGTAAGTCTTGACAGTCTTACCCTCCAATCCAGAGTAACTACAGGAGCACGTAAGAGACATTACGTGCACCTGTAGTTACAGCACCACCTAGTGAAAACCTATGGGAAATTCATATTGCAATCCAGAGTAAGTTGTTCTTACACCGGAGCAAGGACTCCCCGTAGTAACACTGGATTGCACCCTTAGGCTTCAATCCTAACCATAGATTCCTGAGAGTAAGCCATATTGAACACAGTAGGACTTACTTCTGAGTAGACATGCTCAGGATTGCTCTCTTAGGGTGTAATCCTAACCTAGGTTGGCACAACTGATTGGTCTTCCCATTCATATGGTGATGTAGGCCAGTACATGGCCTAACCCACCCCCAGGAGTGGCGCCGAAGTGTCTGATGGCACATTGGTGACACCCCCGGGTCAGCACAGCATTTATGCTGCGGCTTAGGCTGGCCTAACTGGAGCTTAGGATTGCAGCCTTAAATACCTCTAAATATTTCCAGGTTGCACCAGTCGAGCAACTGATTAGCACTGCTGGGTGCTGATGTGCAAGGTGGGGGCAGTTTCCTCCCCTACCAGCAGGGAGTGCGGTTTGGCCAACCCAAAGCTTGCTTCCCGACAGGCAGCCTCATGCAAGATGTTCTGGGCAGACGTAGCCTTGGATTCTGTGTGTTTGGTTTGGGTGCGCATGCAAGTGTGAGGGGGAGAGAAAGAAACCAAAAACAGGGAATCAAATTCTGCCGATGTGCTGCGTTTCACCCACCACACTTTGCCTCCCTTTTGCTCTCCCCAGCTCCACAATGGTCTCTGGTAACTTGCCTGTCCTGGTGGTCCTGCTGGTACCTCTCGTCCTCTGGGGATCTGAAAACCCCCAGGTGGCTTCTCCGGGAACTGCCGACAGAGCCGGCAAACATGACCTTTCACAAGTCCCCGCCCGGTCTCTTCAGAGCATCCTCTTAAGGCGCCTGGGCTTGCAGAGGCGCCCGGAACCAAGGCCGGGACTTGTGGTTCCCCAGTACCTGCTGGATTTGTACCAGTTCTACTTGGGGAAGGTCCCCTCCTCCTCCTTTGGAGATGCCGAGCTTCCCTTCCTAGAGGAACGAGGAGGAAGAGCCAACACCGTGCGCATGTTCCATCACGTCGGTGAGGCCGTCACTGTGCATGCCTTGCTCATAATCCCGTGTCTATGCATTGGGGTGTGTGTCTTAAATAGGGGCAAGGAACTGAGTGGGATCATGGGATGTTCTGTTTCCTTTCACGCATCCTGGGGCATCCACTAGAATTGTATAAATGGTCAGTGGGACTCCTTGCCACAGCATGAAGTGATGCACCTGGCTTAGGTGCATCACTATCCCTACAATCCAGAGTAACTACGGGAGCACGTAAGTGACTTTATGTATATCCGTAGTTACTGCAACACCTAGTGAAAACCTATGGGAAATTCATATTGCAATCTAGAGTAAATTGTTCTTACACCAGAGCACGGACTTCCCATAGTTACTCTGGATTGTGCCCTAAGTTGCATTTAAGAGGGGATCAGACAGAACCTCACAAGTTACGCAAAGGAACAGCCTTCCTCTGGTTTTAGAAGTAGGATATCTCTACCATGCCAGGCACATGCACCCAGGGCCCTTGTTGTCTTCCTGAGGTCTGGTGGGCCACTGGATGCCGGACTAGATGGGCTGTTGGCTTGATCCCATAGGCTCTTTACATGTTGGCACTGCTGATAGCACATCAAATCAGAGATTGTGGAAGCAATCCTAAAGACACTTTCCTGGGAGTAAGACCCATTGAACAGAATGGGGCTTACTTTTGAGTAGACATGGTCAGGATTGCATCCTGTATCACTTTTGAGTACCAGCTTCCAAGATGGGGGGGGGGGAAGGAGGCAGAGGAAGGCTGTTCCTCTGCATAGTATTACTGTCCCACAAAGATCTAACTGCCCAATCCCAAGCAGGTCTACTTCAAAGTAAGCCCCATTCTGTTCAAAGGGGTTTCCTCCCTGCATAGGATTGTAGCCCAAATGCTCAACTAGAAGGACCCTGGTTAGATCCTGATGGAACTTTTAACAAACACCCAGTCCTGTTACGTAAATGGGTTTTCAGTCAAAAGTGGTATATAAATATTAATAACAACGCTGGCCAATAAATTTTGCTGTTTCAAATGTGATCCCTGGGCATATGTTCAGGGGAGCTGGTTCCAAAATGGGCATAGGTTTTGCACCAATCATAGCTAGTTTTAGAGATACAGTATAATATACTTGTTAGGGCTGTGGGTGGCGCGAGTGGTTAAGACACTGTGCCTGTTAACCAGCAGGCCAGGGTTCGAGACCCGGGTCGGCCCCACAAGACAGGGTGAGCTCCTGTCCTTAGTCCAGCTCTGCGACACCAGCTGGATCCAATCGTATTGGCTCTGCCTTTCCATTGGACTAATTCAGTGGCGTGGAGAGGGGGGATTTGCTGCTTGGGGAACAGCCTATCCTCCATAACAATCCAACCCAGGCTTTTGTGCTTTGCATGCAGCGTATGCAGCGCCGAGCACGATACCATAGTCTTTCAAGACTGACGGAGGCCTGCTTTATATACTTGTTAAGTAAACTGTTCAAGTTTGAATAGTTTGGATATCCACTTCCGTTTGAATATTGGGGAAAAATTCCTGATTTTAAGGGCAGTTTAGGAGTGGAACAGATTGCCAAGGGAGGTGGTGGACTCTCCTTCACTGGGGATCCTCAAGCAGAGACTCAACAAGCACCTGTCAGAGATGCTCTAGTCTAGGAGGATTTCTTGCTACAGGCAGAGGTTGGACTAGTTGACCTACTAAAGCTGCAGTCCAAACACACTTTCCTGGGAGTAAGAAAGGGGCTTATTTCTGAGTTAGAATTGTGCTCTTTCTTAGTCCCCTCCAGTTCTAGGAGGCTATGCCGTATCTCCAAAACTAGATGTGATGGGAAAAAATTGATACCATTTTTGAACCAGCACCAGCACCCCAAATTCATATAAAACCACCATAAATTTTGAAAAAAAGGTTGTCTGACCCTCAAATTTGCAGGCTTGTGGAATAAATCCTTCTCACTTCTGCTTTGTCTCCCATCTAGAAGACTTGGCTCATGACTCAGAGGCAGTAGGTGGTGCGCTCTACTTCCAGTTCAACCTCACCTTGCTTCCGGCAGAAGAGGAGTTGACAGCCCTCGAGCTGCGTCTCTACCACCCGCAGGCGGAAAGCAAGGGATTTCATATCTACATCTACCAGGCGATGGATCCCCCGCTTGTTTCTCGAAACAAAAGCAGACTCTTGGCTCACAAATTCTTGGCCTCTGGCCAGCCCAAGTGGGAGAGCTTTGATGTGTCCGCGGCTCTCAAGAAGGCCAAGGGCCAGAAGCGGCATCTGGGGTTCCTTGTGGAGGTGGAGCACCATCAAGACTCCCTCCGTGTAAGGAGGTCTCTGGGGATGGTGGCGGCGGCGGCAGAATGGGCTCACAAAAGACCTCTGTTGGTCACTTACAGTCGTGATTGGAATGGACAGTCCTTGAACCGTGGGAAAAGGCACAGCAGAACCCAACGTGGGGGGCCGAACCTGAAAGGAGGCAGAACTGCCAAGGCTGCTGCCCCTCGAAGCAAAGGCAGGAGCTCGAAGTCAAAGACCAAAACCAGCATGAGATGCAGAAGGCACCGTTTGTTTGTGGACTTCAAAGAGGTGGGGTGGAACGACTGGATCATTGCTCCCAGTGGCTACCATGCTTTCTACTGCTCTGGAGAGTGTCGGTTTCCACTAGCTGACCACATGAACTCCTCTAGCCATGCCGTGGTGCAGACCATGCTGAGTTCAGTCAATGCTCGGGTCCCTAAGGCATGCTGCGTCCCGACAGACCTCAGCCCAGTCACTATGCTCTACCTGGACCAACATGACACGGTGGTCCTGAAGACCTACCAGGACATGGTGGTGGAAGGCTGTGGCTGCCGGTAGAAGCATTTTTCTTTCTTCAATGCCGACATTTCAGGCCGCCCAATGACATGGGCTGGCGATAGGTGCAAGACTGTCCCAGTAATGTAGTGTGGAGTTCATTTATGGTTTGGCCAGCAAGGAGTGATGCTGGATATTCACTATGGCTCAACTCTTGGTCATGCTAACTACATGAGACCTTCCTATACTCCTGAGTTATGTGTTCTTAGGAGGCAAACAGCTGGGAAGTGTATCACCTCCATGTCCCACCTATGAGAGCCCACAGGCATCTAGCTAAGTGCAGAGACTGAATGGATCCTGCTGGACTCCAGCAAGGGAATTCTTACAAATGAATCATTAGCTTCTCTGTAAACCATGTTTTAAGGAACCGTTGCTACGTGATCAATTTTGGTTGAACAATAAATAATAAAATGAAAAGCATACAAAGTCGATCCTAGAGTGCATCCAAAAATTAAAAATGTAGTGAGAACATTATATAATCCCCCCTTATTTTGATGCAAACCAACATGCTTTAACCAAGCAGTCTTTTTCTACCTAAACTCTGAGAAATTTAAATTGCCTTCACCCAACCTTGTTTATCAGGGAGCATGAGGAATGCCTCAAAGGAGATCACATTACCAGCCCCTATCATCATGGATACACAGTGGTTGGTGGGCTGTGGGTGGTGCAAGCAGTTATGACGCTGTGCCTGTTAACCAGCAGGCCAGGGTTCGATTACTGGGTCGGCCCCACAAGACAGGGTGAGCTCTTATCCTTAGCCCAGCCCTGAGACGCCAACTGGATCTAATCGTATTGGCTCTGCCTTTCCACTGGACTAAGTCAGTGGTGTGGAGAGGGGGGATTTGCTGCTTGGGTAACAGCCTCTCCTCCATAACAATCCAACCCAGGCTTTCGTGCTTCACTTGCAGTGTATGCAGCGCCGAGCACGAAACCGTAGTCTTTCAAGACTGATGGAGGCCTGGTGGCATTATACAGACTAGAGCAGTGGTACTCAGGCATTTCAGCATGGAATCCCCTTTCAAACTTAAAAATCTGTCTGGGTCCAGCTGTCAAACTTACCAGGATGCAGGATGCTGGGGGGGGATGCATCCCACACCAGGTGACATCCCCGTGGGGGTGATGTGCACTGGGGGGCTGTGGCACCCCTAAAAACCAACTTTAAGATGGAGTGCAGTACCCCATCGTGTCATATGTTGCTGGATTTGGCTTGAAGAGCAAAGTCCAATGCAAAACTCTGTTTTGAAATAGCATCTTTATATCAAGGCATATGGCCAAAAATACTAAAAAGAAAAAATATGCATTGATCTCTATGGGAAAATGAAAATAATCCATGTTGTGGCTTTACATGCAAGGAGATGAACATGCCGTAGTCTAGGTGGGACTGCAGGGGCTCCTTCTTAACCTGGCCCACTGTGATGTCACCTGCCCTGCCATGTCCTGCAGGGGACAGCCAGGACCAAACTGCACTGGGAATGGGAAGCACACATTTCACTAACAGCTCCAGAGACCCTGAAAAACCACAACATCCAGAATGCTTTGGACTGGGAATGCTCTGCACTGGGAATGGGAAGCACATATCTCACTCTTAGAAGGGAGACAGCGCCAGAGACCCTGAAAACTACAGCATCCAAAATGCTTTGCACTGGGAATGGGAAGCACACATCTCACTCTTAAAAGGGAGACAGCTCCAGAGACCCTGAAAAACTACAACATCCAGAATGCCTTTGCACTGGGAATGCTCTGCACTGGGAATGGGAAGCACACATCTCACTCTTAGAAGGGAGACAGCACCAGAGACCCTGAAAACTACAGCATCCAGAATGCCTTTGCACTGGGAATGCTCTGCACTGGGAATGGGAAGCACACATCTCACTCTTAGAAGGGAGACAGCTCCAGAGACCCTGAAAAACTACAACATCCAGAATGCTTTGCACTGGGAATGCTCTGCACTGGGAATGGGAAGCACACATCTCACTCTTAGAAGGGAGACAGCTCCAGAGACCCTGAAAAACTACAACATCCAGAATGCTTTGCACTGGGAATGCTCTGCACTGGGAATGGGAAGCACACATCTCACTCTTAGGAGGGAGACAGCTCCAGAGACCCTGAAAAACTACAGCATCCAGAATGCTTTGTACTGGGAATGCTCTGCACTGGGAATGGGAAGCACACATCTCACTCTTAGAAGGGAGACAGCTCCAGAGACCCTGAAAAACTACAACATCCAGAATGCTTTGCACTGGGAATGCTCTGCACTGGGAATGGGAAGCACACATCTCACTCTTAGAAGGGAGACAGCTCCAGAGACCCTGAAAAACTACAACATCCAGAATGCTTTGCACTGGGAATGCTCTGCACTGGGAATGGGAAGCACACATCTCACTCTTAGGAGGGAGACAGCTCCAGAGACCCTGAAAAACTACAACATCCAGAATGCTTTGTACTGGGAATGGGAAGCTGACATCTCGGTGACAACTCCAGAGACCTTGAAAAACTACATTATTCAGAATGCTTTGCACTGGGAATGCTCTGCACTAGGAATGGGAAGCACACATTTCAGTGACAGCTCCAGAGACCCTGAAAACTACAACATCCAGAAAGCTTTGCGCGCACAGGGAATGTTGCGCATGCGCACTCTCTCGAAAGCCATGGCGGTCCCGACAATGCTTTCAAGGGGATCCATTTCCAGGCAAAGGAGGGGATAGTGGGGAGTCTCTCCTCCCCCTGATCCAGGGGGCGCCTCTGCCCCACACAACCCCTGCAGGCCCTCCCCTCAGCCCAATCCGCCCTTCCTTCCTTTCCCTCACCATGGGAAGTTCTACTCACCCCTCCAGGCTCAGCCACAGCCACCTCCTGTCGTCATGGCAACCTAAGCCCGCCTACTACCTATCTAGATAACTTGCTTCCGCCAAGAAACGAGGATGTGACGTCATCACCCAACTGGCCTACAGATCCACCTGTCCTAGACTAGAAAGGCTGCACTAAGGCTAGACTCACAAGCGGGTCTCCAATTCCGGGCTAATCTTTTAGGACAGCACTCTCTAAATGGGATTAGCCTGTGGAATTCCTTGCCACCAGGTGGAGAGGAGTCAAAATTATTGTCCCATTCTGTTCAATGGTATTTACTCCCTGGAAAGTGTTGTTAGGATTGGTTGCCTATACACACAGACAGGTCTGTTAACCAGCAGGCCAGGGTTCAAGACCCAGGTCGGCCCCACAAGACAGGGTGAGCTCCTGTCCTTAGCCCAGCTCTGTGACGCCAGCTGGATCCAATCGTGTTGGCTCTGCCTTTCCATTGGACTAATTCAGTGGCATGGAGAGGGGGGATTTGCTGCTTGGGTAACAGCCTATCCTCCATAACAATCCAACCCAGGCTTTCGTGCTTCGCATGCAGCGTATGCAGCGCTGAGCATGATACCATAGTCTTCCAAGACTGACGGAGGCCTGCTTTATACTATACACACACACGTGCAAATATACATGCAATATGTTTGTGTGTCCATATATACACTAGAGCAGCGTTTCTCAAAGTGGGGGTCGGGACCCCTTTGGGGGTCGCCTGGAGCTTTCCTGCGGGTTGCCTAAAGATCCCTGGTGCAGGGGGCCAGCTGGGAAGACCTGGCAGAAACGCTGGAGCCGCTGCGGCTGGAAGAAGCCTCTGAGAAGCGGCTCAAGGAGCCTCTGAGCAACTGTGAGACAATGTGGAGCCTTGGGGGTGGCGAGGATTGCAGCCTTAGAGTCCAGTTCTAGGCATGTCTACTCAGAAGTCAGTCCCATGATAGCGAATGGGATTTTCTCCCAGGAAAGTGCTAGGATTGCAGCCTCAGAGTCCAGTTCTATGAGCAGACGTAGTTAGGAGACTGCAATCAAAGACACTTTCCTGGGAGGCTTATCTGGGCTGTTGCTGGAGGTTCAAGGTGGTCTGCAGGGGCACTTGGGGGCAGTTAGGGGCAGCTGCCTCTGGCACCGCCAGGCCAAGTTGGGGGCAGTTAGGGGCAGCAGCGCTGGCTGGCAGCCCTTTTAAAGAGCCTCCATGCAGAGCGTTAGGGCTGCATAGCACGCGTGCCCATAGTACGCTTGCTTGTTAAGTGAAGCGGAACTTGTTATGTGAAGCAAGATTTCTTGGAAATATTTGCTTGTTATGTGGAAACGCTTGTTAAGCGAGGCACTTGTTAAGCAAGGTACCACTGTATATACTTGCAGCATGTTTGTGTGTATATATATAGATAAATATATATCTATGGTGTGTATATGTATAATAGAAGATATTTATGAACTATATGTATGTGATATATATACATATCTATCTATACACATATCATTCATAATTATTTTATATTATACACACACTCATATATACATACTTACATATATACATACATATATATATACATACACACACACACATACCTGCAGCATGTGTGTATATGTGTGTATGTATACACATACAAATTAATAAATATTAAATATATATTATATATTATTTAATTCATAATTATTCTATATTATAATAAATGTTAAACATGTAACAAAATTTCAGTCACTAAGGCTGCAATCCTAAAGACACTTTCCTGGGAGTAAGAACCATTGAACGCAATGGGGCTTACTTTTGAGGAGACATGGTTAGGATTGTGCTGTAAGTCTCGCAATTCCTTAATGAAGATAGTGCCATGTGTATCTCTGGAATTTTCTGATCTATGTTGCTTTTTCCTTCCCCTCTAGCCAGGGGAGGACTTCGAACTCTATGATAAACCAGAGTGTTTACTGAGGCAGTGGCAAGAACGTATCGCGCATGCGCAGACAGAAGCCTTCTCCCATCCCTATGGCGGATGACCGAGGAGCGCGTGAGCGTCATGTCGTGTGTCAGGCGGTTCTCCATATTCCTCTATCCTTTTATCACCATCAGCAGATTCGAGTCCTGGATTTTTTTTACTTTTCTGCTTCTACATCTACGAGAAAGAAGTTTAAGAGTCCTAACAGTAAAAAAAGAATCCGAATTTTCCCGGCGGTTCTTTCGGCTGCTGCTGCCCGTTCGGAGGAGAAAACTCCGCGTGGCGAAAGTGCGGATCTGAAACCCGCATCCTCGTTTGGCTGTCATGGCGACGGTGGGCGGGGCCAGCCTGGAGAGGAGTCGAGGCGGGAGGCGGAGCTAGTCGCGGAAACGCGTCTGCAGATTCGCCACTCTCGCCTCAGCGCTGTGCGGAGGGGGGAAAATTAAGGGAGCGAAGCGGAGGGAGGGCGGGGCTCTTACGGAGCTCCCGTTTCATTGTTTCCGTCTCTGGAGGAGTCAGGAATTTTTTTCGGTCCCTCAGAGCGGCTGTGTCGAAAGTGCTGTTGCGAAAGGGAAGGTCGCTGGCGCACTCGCGGCTGCTACGGCGGCGAGAGAAGGGAAAAAAAGGCTCCAAGAGGCGCGGAGCGGCAGGAGGAGGCTTTCTCGGGTCCGCACCCGCCTGAGGTGGCTTGGATCGGGGCTTCGCTGGCGGCGGCGCCTCCCTCCTCCTCACCTCCGCCACCGATCCGCCCTCGGTGCGTATTGGGCTCCGCTCGGCCTGCACACCCCCTCCGGCCTGAGAAGGAGGCGCCCCCTCAGGCTGCCCCTGCGCCCCCCACAGCTGTGGGCCTCACAGGCCTCTTCTGCCCCCCCCCCACTGAGCAGTGGACTCCTCCCTCCCCCGCCCTCAGGAGTGGAAGGCCCCCCTCCCTGAGTGGGAGTGCCCCCTCACTGCCCCCTCCCTGAGGAGTGGGAGTGCCCCCCTTCACTGCTCCCCTCCCTGAGGAAGCCCCCCCGAGTGGAAGGCCCCCCTTACTGCCTCCCTCTCACTGCTCCTCCGAGGAGTGGGAGTGGCCCCCTCCCTGCCCCCCTCCCTGAGGAGTGGAAGGCCCTCCCTTCACTGCCCCCTCCCTGAGGAAGCCCCCCTTACTGCCTCCCCCTCACTGCCCCCCTCCTTGAGGAGTGGGAGTGTCCCCTCCCTGTGGAAGCCCCCCTAGTGAAGGCCCCCCTCACTGCCCCCTCTCTGAGGAGTGGAAGCCCCCCCCTTCACTGCCCCCTCCCTGAGGAAGCCCCACTAGTAATTACTAGTACTTACTTACTCTCCTTACTGCCTCCCTCTCACTGCCCCCCTCCCTGAGGAGTGGAAGGCCCCCCCTTCACTGCCCCCTTCCTGAGGAGTGGGAGTGCCCCCCTTCACTGCCCCCCTCCCTGAGGAAGCTCCCCTGAGTGGAAGGTCCCCCTTACTGCCCCCTCCCTGAGGAAGCCCCCAGTGGAAGAACCCCTTTACTGCCTCCCCTTCACTGCCCCCTCCCTGAGGAGTGGGAGTGTCCCCCCCTCACTGCCCCCCAGTGGAAGGTCCCCTCATTGCCTTCCCTCCCTGAGGCGTGGAAGGCCTCCTCACTGCCCCCTCCCTGAGCAGTAGAAGAACCCCCATCACTGAGTAGGAGAGGCTCCATCACTACCCCCCACTCAGCTGTGGAGCCCCCCCCCCCGTCACTGAGTCCTGCAGTTGTCACTTCCAACTCTTCCTTCTGGCCAGGAAAGGAGACTTCTATTGCCCCCCCCCCCCAAAGTTCTCCTGGCAGGAGTTTTTTGCCCACAATCATCCCGCAAAGTTTTTATTTTCCCAAGAGGTGCCCCTGTTGACTGCCCTGTAGGTATTACTTCCAACACTTCCTTATCTCCCTAAAAGAGTGGGCTGCTTTTCTCAGACTGCCATCGCCCCCCCCCAAAGCAGCCTTTGTTCCTTGATAAACATCTTCTGCCCCCCTCCCTCCAAGAGTATTTCCCCAACTTCCCCCAGAAAAAGTGGACACCTACTCATTCTTCTCCTGCAGGTGTTATTTCCAACCCCTTCTTTTGCAAGTTAGATATTTTTCCTTTTTCCACCCACAGAGCAGGTCTTGGTTCTCTTTTCCTCCTCCTTCTGCTGACATTTTTTTGTGGGTATTTAAGAGCCTACCCATGACTTTCCCCATCATAAAGGGGGTTTATTGATTATTTATCTTTTTAAAGTGTATAGTAAATGCAGTTCTTCTCTGTGTCAGGGTGATAAACAATAACAGATAATCTGGTTACAGATTTCACAGGAATTCTGGAATTTTTTTTAAAAAAATAAGGTCCCCTTCATTTTTCAAACATATTTTTTCCAGGCCACTGGTGCAAATATCGTGCCCTTTTATCATCCTATATTCATTAAAAACAGACACTACGAAAGATATTTCAGACTTTATTTTTTGCTAATTGGAGAAAACCAGCAGGATAAGTTTTTTCAGATTTTAGACCAGAAAATAATTTTTGCACCCCGAAGTCCATCTCTCTTCTTTGCAAATCCCCCTCCCAAATTTGCAGTCCAAGATGTTCCCTCATCTCTCTATTTTGGATTCATAGTGACTGTCTTCTTCCTGTCCTGAATCAGGGCTTCATTCCTCTTCCTACAGAGCAAGGGGCACTCCCCTTCCCCTCGAGCTGGTTGCATTCTTCATTCATGGTCCATGTACGCCCTTTCCCTGACCCACCAAGGGCCTGGTCTGTTCTTCTTCCACATCTGGGAAGGAAAAGCCTGGACACTTCAGCAGCCTTTCTTCTTCAGGTGAGGGTCACTAGGAAAGGGTGGGACTGGAGGGGTGAATTTCACCCCCATGTAATGACTCCAGGGGGTCCATGAGAAGGGAAGACGGAGCTCCCCCTTTGCCGGACACCTCTCCCACTTGCTCGGCCATGGAATGTGTGCAGTCTGCACCCGTGCAGCAGCCACAGCAAGACCACCTGCTGTTGTTACTACCACCACCTCCAACAGTGCCGAAGGAAGAGGAGTCTCTCTTGACAGGTTCTGATCCCTGGGCTACCTCCCAAGACAGCACCCAAGGTGGAGCAGAACCTCAGGGTGCTTTGGACATTCCTGCAAATCTTCCAAATACAGAGAGTCATCACTTCCAGCGCAACTCTTCTGTTCCGGGAAGTCACCCTGCTGGAGACAGGGTGAAGCTTTCTTCTTCATGCTCTCTTAAGGGAGACTCGGAAGGGGGGATAAGCTGTGGTGGGGCAGTGAACCAGCTGCAGCCTTTGGGGACTTCAGGCCATCCGTTGCAGGAAGAGTCCCCTCTAAATGAGGTGACCTGTAATAATCCTTCTTTGGTTTTTGTGAGTGCCCAAGAGTGCCTTAGGGACACTGAAAAACCTTCCCCGCAGAACAACCATTTGCAGGAAAATTCCAGCTCTTCTCAGAACTTTTGTTTGGGCTTGGAAGCAACAAGCGGAGCAAATCCAGGGGAGAACCAATCAGGCCGAGTTTCTCCATCTCCTGAAGATGGGAAACTGAAGCCCGGAGCCAAGCATGTCACTTTTCCTTCTGACGAAGACATCGTATCTGGTGCTGTGGAGCCCAAAGATCCTTGGCGGCATGGTGAGTGACAACAAAACTTATTTTGGGGTTGGGACTGGCAGCTCTAAGGGCAAAATCCAGAGTAACTATGGGGAGTCCTTGCTCCGGTGTAAGAACAACTTACTCTGGATTCCAATATGAATTTCCCATAGGTTTTCACGAGGTGGTGCAGTAACTATGGGTGCACGTAAAGTCTCTTACATGCTCCCGTAGTTACTCTGGATTTAGGGGTAAGCCGGTTGTTTCGTTTGCTGACTTGGCAGCTTGCACACATTTTACTTGCATTTCATGCTTGTATTTGTATTTCATGATGTGCTTGTATTTCAGTGTGTGTTTTATTTGGTGCCCAAAGTCCAAAACTACTCATGATTAAAAATGAAAAATGCAATGAAAATAAATATATGATTTAAAAAACCCTGAAATAACTATATAGCAAGGTAAGAAACAGCTGATCATCTGGGTAGTGAAGCCTCTTGAAAATGGGAGAAACAATGGAAAACAATAAAGAAAACAATGGAAAAATAGATTTAAAGACCCACTTCCAGGTTTCTGGCTCCAGTATTGTGCCTAATTGAATAAAGCAGTGCATCAGTATCTGCAGGTGTTTGATTCCGAGACTGAAAAATGGAATGATAGCCCTTTTTACAACAGTAGAAAAGCAGTTTTTAAAACTATTTGCAGTGGCTATTTGTGTTGACTGAAATCTGTTTATAAAAAAATTTGTGTATGACAAGTTGGACCTGTATTGCAGACAGACAGATATGTGGTACAAGTGTTTAGAATATGTGCTTTTGTACTTTTTTTTGGGGGGGGGGGTTATGTAGAAGTTACTGGGGGTGGGGGGAAAGAAGGTGTGATGGTGTATGTGGTAATATTGCATGAGTTAACCTGCTTTCCTAGAACTGTGGTATTTAAAATGGTTCCCCTTAACACTGATAAAAATAATGAGAATTTTTAATTCCAATGTAAATACCGTATTTACTTGAATCTAATGCACCATCAAATCTAATGTGCACCCTAGTCTTATAATCAAAATACTGTACTGTATTTACTCAATTCTAATTACTCATTGAATCTAATGCACACACTGAGTTTGGAGTCTGAATTCGGCTGACAAAGATGAGTGTTAGAGTAAATACAGTGTTCCCACCTACCTTAATTGAGGTTCCTAATAGAATGCCAAACCCTTACAGGTACAAGCTTTTCTTTTACCTCCACGTAGTTTGAAATTGCACAGCAATTTTGGGTGTCTTGCAAAACATCTATATGTTGTAGGTTTAGGTGTAATGGCAAACTATGGTTTGCATGTAAGCAGAAGTAATTAAATCAAAGTGCATGGCCAGGCAGAATGTGTAAGATGTGTTCCCTTTGGAATCTAACCGTTGTGATAGGTTGATCTTTTGTCACTGAGGCAGGTTTTAAAAAATGGGTGTGGAGGTTTAGGGCAAAATCCAGAGTAACTACGGGGAGGAGTCCTACTCTGGTGTAAGAACAACTTATTCTGGATTGCAATGTGAATTTCCCATAGGTTTTCACTAGGTGGTGCATGTAAAGTCTCTTATGTGATCCCGTCGTTACTCTGGATTCTAGCCTACGTTCAATTTCTCAGCCAAAATCAGGGCAAATGGTAAGATTGAGTATGTGTCCTGTTTCTGACAACTGCATGTGGGTGGTTATAGACATCCAGGAAAAGTTGTCACACCAGTTTAGTGTTGCGTGAGAGTTGCTTGTGTCTGTATTTCTGGGCTGCTTTCACATGTTGTATACCGAATTGCAGCATTTTTGCAAAAATTCCCCTCTTTTGTGGTTAATCATACTTCCACCACATGCGACTGTGTGGCTAAGCAGCTGTTAAGTGCGTAACAGTGATTGATTCACACAAAGAGGGTTGGAGCCTTCTAATGTATTAATTTCACTTTCAATAGTCGGTGCACTTTTAAACTGGATTACAGGAAGGCCGGCTGCCTGTGACGTCTGCGCATAGCACAGCGCTGGCATTTCAGAGCAACTTGCTAGAAATTTTTCACATGTTCCGCTCTGGAATTTGGGGCTCAGCTTGCTGAAGGATTCTGCACCGTCCTGTTAAAATTCAGAATAGTTTTTTTTTCTCTGCCAGCAGTTCTAATAGAGCTAAGCCTTGTGTGAATCATGTGTTCTCATGGAAAGCATCTGACCTTAGTTGTCCCCCCCCCCCTATAGCTTTTAACAACAGTAGCAGCTGACATGGTACCTTGAATTGACTGTTGGCCTGACTTTTTATATGAAACTCTGTTGATTTTGCTATTGGTTTATATATTGGTGGTAGTCTCCTTAAAGTTCTTTTGGAGCCAAATCAGAAGTTAATAGCAGTGTTTTTGAAAACCAGCCTTTTCAAATAACTGGAAATTATAGTACACAAAGTTTCTGCTAACTTATCTTCCCACATTCGGAATTAAGGATTATATCCTGCCTTTGGATCAAATATTGCGTAAGGTCTCTTGTAACACATTAAGGGCGCAATCCAGAGCAAGTTCAGCCTGCTCTGCCCTAACTGCTCTCTCCTAACTATTCTGTATCCAGAGCAGAAAGTTATGCTGCATCCAGTGAGTCAGGAAGCCTGGGCTGCCCTAACTGCTCCAGAGCATGCTAAGTCAGTGACAGCTGGGGAGGGCTTGCTCCTGAGTAGACCCCCCTCAGATCACACTGAAGAAGGAACAGCTGTGGTGCCTACATTATAAGGAAGCCCAGCAGTTCCTGACAACCAGTTACAGCTGCAGTTCTTCTAGTGCAAGTGGCCTGCTGTATCCTGAGGTTAGTGGGCTGCCATAGTTGTGCCATATCCTGAGATTGAGAGGCAGGGATTGCAGCTAGGCTGGCCAAGAACTCAGATTTTTGGTCAACACTACCATTCTTACTCAGGCCTTATCATGGACCCCTATGGGTCTATTCATTACTATACCTGCTCCTGAGGTGGTATTTCTCTGAGGAACTGGAAGAGGACATTTCTGCCTTGAAACAGGCTTTGGATACAGAGTAACTGTTCTGCTCTAGGCAATGCTAAACTTGCCCTCAACTTGCCTCTCCTGAGCTGCTTAGGCTGCCCCAGTTAGGGCAGAGCAGGTCCACCTCTCTTAGGGCACCCTATGTTGCCTTGCTCTGCCCTAAGCCTCTTCCAGAGTAACTGGGCTGGAGCATCTTGCAGTTGCTCCACCCTAGTGATAGATAGGGCACCCTAAGGCCTCTTATGTGCAAGGAATAGTTGCTCTGGATTGGGCTGCCTGGCTGCAACCCTAAAGACACTTTCCTGGAAGTAAGACCCATTGAACACTATGGGGCTTACTTTTGAGTAGACATGGTTAGGATTGTGTTCTATAACTTCTTCTTACATCCCTGTCCAGTGGCCCTTAATTCTGTGGCAAAATCCAGAGGCTTTCCATTAACTTTTCTTTCAGGGCAACTGGCAGTTGGAGCAGAGTTTTTTTTCTGGCAACTAGGGTGGCATCAGGCTCCCTTCTGCTTTTTCTTTCTCTAGGTCACTAGTTCTTAAACTCTGAGAGACTGAGAGCTGGGGGGTAAATGTTTCTGGAGCAGGGACTAGGATCTGGGTATGTCCTGATGATACCACTACAATTGTGGCACCAGGCATCCAACTGCATGGGCACTCTGCACTCCAGAACTTTAACTGCAAACTGGAAGTGGGCTCTGACTGCAGATCGGTGCCTACTGTAGCAGAGGAAAGGCTCATGGAGGGGGCTGTGAGAAACCAGGTTCCTCCTTGAGGCTGCACCATCCCACAGCGTAAATGCTGTTGGATCCCCATGGTGCTGCAATTACTGCAACCCCATTAGACACCCATTTTTGTGTCACTCCCCTTAGGGGGGAAAGTGACCCTTCTAGGTTCCTGTGGTGGGTCACAACCAGTGGTGGGCACCAGCAGGTTCGCACCTACTCTATAGAACCGGTTGTTAACAAGAGATAGGACATATAAAGTTTAAAAATAGCCATTTAAAAGTGGCTGCCAGATGGACAGAGAACCGGTTCTTAATTTCTTTGAAGCCCATCACTGGTCACAACCCATCAGTTTGAGAACCACTGCTCTAGGTGGTAGCTGTTGTAGGGAGAGCTGGCACCCACCCTTTGACCAGAAATAGAAATCATAGTGTCCCTTTACTCCTTGATTCCTTTGCACACCTGTGACACGTCTGTATCTCAAAGAAAAGGAGAAAAATCTACCCGTTCTGAATAGCTTCTCTGCCTGATTTTTTAAATTAGTACAACCAACCACTTTATGCCTGTTTTAGCCTGGATATAATCTGGAAAGGAGTCAGAAGGAGGTCTTTCATGATGGCATCTCAAACATCACACACCTGGGGCTCTACGTCCAAGCTGTCTTAACATGTCTTGCCAGCCACGACTATAGAGAACAAAGAATCAATGTAGGTTGTTGTCTAGAAGGCTTGTGGATTGATAGAGGGGATGACAAAACTTATTAAAAGATTAGATTAAAAAGTTAGGAGGCACTTTTTAGAGGAGTGGCTTTCTTACAATTAGCATGGGGGAAGTAATCTTCCCAGTTCAATAATGCAATTTTAGGCTGCATTAAGAGGACTGTAGCTTCCAAGTCGTGCAAAGTTATAGTGCCTCTTTATTCTGCATTGGTTAGACCTCACCTTGAGTAATGTGTTCAGTTCTGGGCACCTCACTTGAAGAAAGATGCAGCCAAACTGGAGCAAGTCCAGAGGAGAGCGACAAGAATGGTCAGTGGGATGGAAGGGAAGCCCTATGAGGAAAGGGGAACTTGGGATGTTCAGCCTGGAGAAGATAAGGCTGAGAGGAGACATGATTGCCCTCTTCAGATACCTGAAGGGCTGTCATAGGGAGGAAGGGGCTCTTTGTTCTTAGCTGCCTCTGAAAGCAGAAGTAGGACTAGGATACAAATTGCAAGAAAGGAGATTCCGGTTGGATAGAAAAAATTCCTGATGGTGAGGGTGGTTCGGCAGTGGAACAGATCACTGAGGGAGGTGGTGGACTCTCCCTCACTGGGGATGTTCAAGCAGAGGTTCCACGAGCACCTGTCAGAGATGCTCTAGGATTTCCTACTACAGGCAGGGGATTGGATGAGATGACCTTCTGGGTCCCTTCCAACTCTAGGATTCTATGAGTTCATCTTACCAAAGCATCATTCATCTTACCAAAGCATCTTTCATCTTACCAAAGCATCATTCTCAGTGGTGGTTTGCTAGAAACTTGTCTTTTTAAAAATATTGTGAGTCCATAGAACGGAACCATTGTCTTACTCCTTGGCTATATAAATCACTTTGAGAACATTTTGCTGAAAATATTCAATATATAAGGAGTAGCAGTGATGAAACAGGCAAAAGTGAGGACTAACATGGCAGAAGAGTGGTTGAAGGGAGGATTGTGGAAGGAATGGAAGTGAGGGGTTTTGCTGGCTATAGCAGCATCACAGGTTTAATTTTGGAAGAGTAAGTGCAGTGCTCTTAAGAGAGCAGCCGATTAAGAAGCCTGGGGAGTCTGCTCACCCGCCCTTTTGCCAGGGAGCTTTGCTGGGTTTCCAAAAACTGGAGTGAAAAGGCATGGATTCAGATCTCGCCTTTGCTGTGAACTCAGCGTGGATGCGGCAAGCCTCTCCCAGCCTTCACCTCCCACACCTGCCATATGATGTAATACTGATTTTACCTTTCAGGTTTGTGTTGTATTTTTGAGAGTGTTTTGAAGTTGTTTTGAACACCCTAGAGCTCCACATACACGCCAAGCATTAGTCATTGTAGTCATAATATGTTGTAGTCATAATATTTCCCTGGCCTTGGGAAGTTAAGGACAACCTGGGGTTCTGCTCCTCCCTCCTCACCTAGTGATGGTGAGGTGCAAGAAGGGGCGTGAAAGTGGGACAGCATATGGGTAGCTAGACCATATGAATGCTTCTGCAGTCCCATCCAGTCACTGGCAAAGCACCTCCGAAAGAAGCAAGCCTGATCCACTGTTAGAAGGAAAACCACCTGCCTGCACTGCCCACAGCTTGAGAGGCTTCACAAGAGCAGCAACATTTTTTCACTTCTGAAGAGTTGCCTCCTTAATCTTCTCAGGTTACTTGATGGAGCCATAGCAGCCAATTTAGGTGTCCAGACATTCTGGCAGGTATCTCCACAAATCCTGCCCCATCTCTTGACTTTTTCAGTTGTGCGTGCTAAGGTACATTTCCTGTGTTGTTTTGGTTCCTGATCTATCTCAACACCTGTCAGGTCCTATTAGCAAGATAATCGCCCCCCAACCCCAAGGCTTTGGCTGTGTGTCTGAACCAAGGAAATCTCTCTTTGCACTGAAAGGAATACAGAAGCTGAAATGAGCTTCGGTATGAGCTTCAAACAAATAAATGTGAACAAACTTGGAATTCATCTTGCATTCACTTCTGCCCTCTTCCAGCTGCTGGATTAATGCTGAACTTTGCTTGACTAGCGCATAGGCAGCCATTGTGCACTTTCATTTTCCTCTGCTTACGATCCATCAGATGCCTTTTGGCCTTTTGAGATGTCTTTTGACCCTCTGAGGGTCCATCCTCTTGTCACCATCTGCATTTGTTAGGCTTGCGAAATGCGCAGGCCCATTTATGATAAGTTATTGATAAGTGCCGATATTGATAAGTGATGCTTAGGAATGTCAACAAACACAGCGTGTTAATTTGTTGCTTGGAAGCAGCCTGTGAGCGCTCAAATAATTAGCAGGCAATTTAAAAGGTTAGTTTAAAAAGATTCAGTCGTGTCTAACCTCATGGATTGCAGCACTTCAGGCCACCCTAATCTCATCCAGCTTCCGAAATTTGTCCAAATTCATGTTCAAGTTTAAAAGGTTAGTTTCAAATTAGATTCAGCTGAAAATTGTGTGTTGTGACCCAATTTCACAGTACGTCACTGTGTTTTGCAATGACCGTTTTGGACTGCTCCTAAGGATAACTGTTCAAAGCAGCAGTGGAAGTAGAAGGTTCAGGATAGGACTCTGATGTATTCCCCCCATCCCTGCCAATGTACCTTTGCTGCCTACGTCCCTCTGTACAGAGGAGCAAAGCTGAAGCCAAAGCATATGTGCTTTAGAAATTTCCTTTCTTCTAAAAAAAAAGAGATGTATTCAGTTGGTTTTACAAAAAGGAATGGTGGTGGATGGTGTAAATTGAGCGCTGTAGGAGGATGTAAAGTAGGTCTTGCAGAGTCAAGTGGAAGCTGACCTGGCAGCCAAAAGCAACCCACCAGCCATGCAAGATCCCCCTTTCTTTGGACTCCTGCCTTCAGCCCAAGATAGACTACAAAGCACAGGAGGCTTATTTGTGTCTGCTCTTTATTTGGATTGCAGGTTGTACAGGCTCTGTTTAAGGCTGCTGTGATTGTCGCCCTCACCTCCAGGACCAAAAATAGGCTGCAGTGTTAGCTTGCAACAGCCTCATCTTTCTTGTGAGTAGCAGGAGCTGTTTGCAAGCTCCACATCAGGATATGGGAACTTCCCCACCCGCACCTTTTCATAGAATCATAGAGTTGGAAGGGACGTAATTGGTCATCTAGTCCAACCTCCTGCCTGTTGCAGGAAATCCTCCTAGACCCTCTCCAGCAGCTGCTTGTTGAGCCTCTGCATGAAGATTCCCAGTGTGAGAGAGTCCACTACCTCCCTTTTGATCCAGAGTCTTGTGGCGCTGAGCTAGAGACTGCTTCTGCTCGATGGCTGCACACAGGCCTGCCTTGGTGTGTGGAACACTGTGGTTCCCACTCACGCTGTTGGTGCAGGTGGAAAAGTTGCCTTTCCAGAGTGCCTCCAGTCTCAGAGCCTCTCAGCTGAGTCATGTCTGGTCATGACAGTTAATGTTTTCCCTGGGTTGCCTTGTGTAAGCAAAGCCCCGTCCAGCTTACTCAGCCCAGAGGACCTGCAAAACAGACTTGAAGCACCTTTTCTTCGTATTTGGGAAGGCACTTTGCCTTTGCTGAGTACCAGAAAATAACCAGTTACTCACTGCCAGTCCCCCCTTAATTAATTCTACAGGTTGACAGCATAACCCACAATCAGAATTAAATAACAAAAGAGAGGGCTTGGGGGCAGAGGGTGCATACAGCAGCCCTCTTTGTCTTGAGGACTTCAAATGGCTTGTTGCTTTTGATCCCAGCCTTTTCTTTGG
This sequence comes from Cryptoblepharus egeriae, assembly GCA_030015325.1. NCBI lineage: Eukaryota > Metazoa > Chordata > Lepidosauria > Squamata > Scincidae > Cryptoblepharus > Cryptoblepharus egeriae. Next base: position 1,606,582 of record JAREYC010000014.1, read on the forward strand.
AGAAATGTCCAGGTACTTGTCTAGCCAGTAACATGGGGTCGCCTGGAAGAATACTGAGTTTCCTGGCACAGGATATGTTTTGCTGTATGTTACTGAGTTGGGAGTACGTGGCACAGTGGTGTTGCTTTTGGCAGGTCTCCCACCTTGCTCCAAAGGTGGATAACTTCAGCCTGTGATGTATGGCCTTCCCGTTGCTTGGTAAGGGGACACATCTTACCTCTTCTTAGATTAGGCATTCTGTACCTTCCCGATATCTCCTTGCTTCTCTGCCCCCAGCCAACACCCAGGTTCTTTTTGTTTGCTGGTTTGTTTTCTTGCAGGCTTGCCAAAGCAGAAACCAGAAAGGGGTTAATGTCTGGGTTGTGACTCTTGGCTGCCGTCCGGGATGGAAAATCATTTGGCTTTGTGCAGGGACAAACAATACTCTTGCCCAACTGGGAACTAAAATGTCAAGAACCAGGCCTGTGGGGAAGGACCCAGGGGTTGCAAGTTGGAACACACTCCAGATCAGCAAATTTCAAGTTTTTTCATCTCGCCGCACACAGACATGGTGCTAAAACTGTCAAGGGACTCCATGCTGACAGTGGGGAGGCTTACATTGCCCAATGGCCCTAATAAAGTGATCTTCCCCTCAATTCTCATGGCAAATCTCCGCACCAGCAGAGATTTTACTTGGTGCAAACAATGCATTGAACATGTTTCGTTGGGACTTGAGGGATCTGAAAGCTTCTTTGGAGTAGCTTTGTTTCATGGGCACTTTGCTTTTTCTTGGTCTGACCTCGCACTTCCATCTCCCAGTTTAGACAACCACACAGTGTAGTTGCTGTCTTCTTTGGGGGGAGGGTTAATCAGCAGACCCCCAAAGAATGGTTTCCCTATCCTTTTAAAGCAAAATCCATGCTCTGCTTTTGCTGTCAGTGAGCCTGAGGCCACAACCTTTTTTCCCTCTAGTCTGTATCTCTCCCTGCCAAGCCTCAAATCTTTTGGAGAGGGTTTTTTAAAAATGTGTTTTGTAGTTGAGCTTGCCAAAATCCAACCCCCCCCCCCAAAAAAAAACAATGTTCAGACATAAAAGGAAATACTGCGAGAGTTGAAGCCCTTGGGAAGGACAAAGAAACACAACCCACATTTTGCTGCCGACTTTACTCTGTGCTTTGTATGGCTGGGGTTCCTGCTAGGTGCAGACAGCTATACTATGCGGATCTCATCCCCCTCCCACCCTCAACCATACCATTGGCTTCGTGGAACAAGCCTGAACACGCAGAGCAGAGCAGCTTGGCACAATGAGTAAAAGAGGAGTCCTCGGGTTGCAGCTTGTAGTGTTTTGATTGTTGCAGTTCAAAATCATACTGCATACTGCATCATACTGGAGGGCTGATTTGTGGTATATATGCAGCTTCTGTGGGGTAGAAGCTGGAGCGAAGGGCTTTAATTGGCAGATCAACTAACCTGTAAGCTGTGGTTCCCTGGAGAGCAGCTAAAACCAATCAGGAGAGCTACTGAGTTCTCCTGCTGCCCTATACAATGTATAGGATTATAGCCCTAATGGGGAGCAAATGGCCCAGCACGTCAAGGGAGCTACCAGTTGAAAGAGTTTTGAACCACTGAACGAAAGCTTTTTTGATGGATTGGGATAGGCTGGCTATGATTGCTAAGGATAGACCTAAGCCAGTGGGCCTTTCGGTTGGTTCATTTAAAAACAAAATTCTGGTGTGTTACTGTAAAAGTATTATTGAATATTGACTGCGACAGCAACAGTAGTCGCTGTCCTTTTTGTCAGTGACCTTTGATAATATTTAGCTTATTTATTTCACAGATTAGTTGGACAGGACAGGTAATTGCTCAGCCAGCAGCCTAATCCCAACTGTATTTTCACAGCTAATGATGCAGATTGTTTGAAAATATGCAGATTACCGTATTTATTTCACAGATTAGTTGGACAGGTAATTGCTCAGCCAACAACCTGATTCCAGCTTTATATACACAGAAGCAATTTTCACTTTGTTTAGCGGGATGAGCACCCAGGCCCAGGGACCAGATGCAGCCCTCGGTGAGCCTCATTGTGACCCCCGGCAAGACACTTCTATCCAGCCCTTGGGCAAGCCTTGTAACCCACTCCAATACATTCTTATATGTACGTTTATGTAAATATATTCAAATTCAAAATTAGTTTTCCAGCCTCCAATGCAGTGTCAGCCAGATGATGTGGCCCTCCTGCCGAAAACATTGGAGCCCCTGGTCTAGATTAAGCCCTTATTCTCCATGCAGCTTCAATTCTATAACTCTCAGTTAGTTATAGTAACTAATTCGGGGTGTCTGAAGGTGACAGAGAAGGAACAGAATCTACCTACTAGCGTTACAACCAAGTCAGTGTGTGGATTTGTGTTATCTTGGGGGAGGCCCAGGTGCAAACCATGGTGGGGGGATTGTCTGCATGGATTTTCCACCGAAAACTCCTGCCAGGCACCAAGTGAGTAAATATTTTCCTGGGCAGCTTGTGCATGGGGGGATTTATTTCAGCCTATTGGAGCACATGCTGTTTTTTGCTCACACACAATTTCTAAGATTAATTTTAATACAGGAAATATTTCCTGTTGTATTTGGTGTGCAACATTTATACCTCATGTAGGAACATTCTTGGCAGGCAAATGCGTTGCTCCTTGCACTTGACAAAAAAATGGAAAAGGGGAGACTCCTAGGAGCAAGTGACTCAGCATTTAAGTTAGACTAGGAGCATCCACATCTTTCAGGAAGCTTTCTGAGTTGGAGAGAGCAGAGATACATATTTATATACAGCATTTCCACAATTGCTTTCTGGCATCCTGAAAGCTCCTGGGAATTGCTTGGGCAGGACTATTCTTAAAAAAAAGCAGGCCTCCGTCAGTCTTGAAAGAATATGGTATCGTGCTCAGTGCTGCATACGCTGCATGCGAAGCACGAAAGCCTGGGTTGGATTGTTATGGAGGGTAGGCTGTTACCCAAGCAGCAAATCCCCCCTCTCCACGTCACTGAATTAGTCCAATGGAAAGGCAGAGCCAATACGATTGGATCCAGCTGGCGTCGCAGAGCTGGGCTAAGGACAGGAGCTCACCCAGTCTTGTGGGGCCGACCCGGGAATCAAACCCTGGCCTGCTGGTTAACAGGCACAGTGTCTTTACCGCTTGTGCCACCCGACGCCAGCTGGATCCAATCGTATTGGCTCTGCCTTTCCATTGGACTAATTCAGTGGGGTGGAGAGGAGGGATTTGCTGCTTGGGTAACAGCCTATCCTCCATAACAATCCAACCCAGGCTTTCGTGCTTCGCGTGCAGCGTATGCAGCGCCAAGCACGATACCATAGTCTTCCAAGACTGATGGAGGCCTGGACTATTCTTAAGTGACAAAAAATTCTCTTCTATGCTAAGAATAGTGGGAGGTAAATTGGAAACATCTGGGTGACATGATGATGCATATTATATCTAGAATATATTTTATTTTGCATCCAGAGTAGACAGATGTACAGGGATTTTGGCTGAAGGAAAATGATGGGAAGATGTTGAACACTGTTTTAAGGCAGTGGTTGAACTGTAAGTCAGGGACTCCCTGCTTCAGATCTTTCCTCTTTCCCTGATCTCTCTGAATAGTAGTTAGCTAGTTCTTAGTGTCTCAGTTTTGCTGTCCCTTCTCTCCATCTGTAGTATTGGAATCATAATCTGGCCCACCTTTCAGGTTTTTTTTTACTTTGCCTCACTAAGCTGCCTTGAGAGTTTGGAAATGTACTTTTAGACTAAGGTTGATCCTTTTTTGAGGTTGACAGATGGCAGTGAGAGCCTTTCAACTTTAACACCCAGTTTGCACAAGGCTTTTATTTCCCTCTTAACTGTAGACTTTCTGGCATGTGGACCTTGTGTTGTAGGAATTGGTGGCTAATAAATTATTTCAGCTGTTGTGTGTTTTCTCTCCCTCCCCCAGTTGCAAATGGCCCTTTGGAAGATGCTGCAATCCTAATCTTTACAAAGGACATTCTAAGCCAGTGATTTTCAACCTTTTTCATCTCACGACACACTTAACCAGGCACTGAAATTGGCAAGGCACACCATCAATTGTTTTTACCATTGACAAGGCACACAGACAGTTCAAATCCCCCCATTTTCCTATTAATGAATGTTAATCTCCAAATTCCCGCAGCATAGGAGGACTATCCGAGGACTATCCAAATTCCCGACGACTATCCAAGGCACACCAGTGTGCCACGGCACACTGGTTGAAAATCACTGTCCTAAGCCTTGGCATAAGTTCTGTGTTGACCTGGGGGTGTTAGTAAAGTGCTGACTCTTCTGCTCCATTTTGTGGGGGTTTAGGCCACTGCATAGTCATAAGCCGACCTCCCTGCAGCACCATGGGAAGATATGCCAGTTGAGTTAGGCTAGCCTAAGTCAGTTAGGATTGCATCCTAAGTTGTGTCCTGTTAAGATGCCCTGAACATTTTCTCATTTAAAGATAGAATGTGAATAATCAGTGGGGGGGGGGGGGGAAGGAAATAGAGACTCCAAGGCAGATGGGTAGCTGTGCAGAGGTGCGTTCGGACTCCAGGATTATAAAAGCATATAATAAAAGCTTGTGTAAAGTGCAGTTCTCGGGAATCTGCCACTTCAGCACTCAGTTGAGCTGAGCAGATGTAGTGGAAAAGGGGGTGATGGTTGTGTAGGGACAGAATTGAGACTGGTGCTGGTGTGTTGGAAGAGAGAAGATTGGTGTCTGTTGAAGTTTCTCCCTCACCAGCACTCTTGAAGTCATGGGAGCTCTTCACCCTCCTTGGCCTCTGTTAACCTTGTCTCAGCTACTATATGTGAGCTGGAAAAGCCTGCTCTGCCTAGGCACACAATTCTCTCTCTGTTCCATAGTTCTGGAAAGCCCTGGCTCACCTCTGTGTTCAGCTGTGCGCCATGCAAATTCAACAGGCGTTCCTATAGCAGCCGGCCACACTGTCAGTAGCTGTACTTAGCTGGGGATCTCTATTGGCTACCAGAACATCTGCCTGTTGGCATGTGGTTGCTTTTTCTCCAGCAGCTGAGTAGCTTGAGTTTGTCCTGTGTTCCCCTGGTTGGAAAGGAAGAGCAAGTCCATCAGAGTTTAAAACTCTGTGCTCCCTAGAAAAAACAAATTTGAATTTACTGCCTGTAACCCACTTTTGGCTGAATGCTTTACAAACAGAACTGTTGCATTTCACCACCATTTAACCATTTGCCCTTTTTAAAAGAAACCTCAGTATGCGTAAAACATACATTAAATACTCCACAAGCTTCTTCCCACTCTGCCACAGAGCCCTCTCCATCCAAAGAATATTTATTTCAAACCACATCCGAAATCTGAAAATGTTTACGGTCTTCTCCTGGTATCTGAATGCCTTGCTTGGAAATAAAAAGCTGTGAACATGCAAGAGTGCAGAAGCTTGGAAATTTCTAGTCTTTCCCAATAATTATGTTAGCAGCAGAATTATACTTTTCTGAACTGAGCTGGCATGGGGGAGTCAGGGAGAGATCTTTCTGCTTCAGTAATCCGGGGCAGATTACAACCTTGTAATTGGATCCATGCGCAAAACACTCGGTTTTGTGATGCAAGCGGCTTGTTCAGCAGCTCCTGGCATGTTCCAAGTCTGTCTCTTTCTACTGTGGGGGTGTGTGTGGTGTGGTTACCCTTCAAAATAACTCTTACTGGTTGTCACGCCAGGCTTCTCAGTCGGGCACAAGGCTGCTGCTGCGCAATTCTGGTTTCTGAGAACATGTGTGTGCAAGAAGATGATGCTTTAGGGCTGCCAGAATCTCTCACTTTAATAACAGGCCCTTAATTGCCGTCTGCCCGGAAAATGGCCTCCTTTGGGGAGGTGGAATGGCAAGCGGGGAGATAGGCAGTCCTCAGCAAGTATAATCCTAAGGAGATGATCTTCTGTAGGGTACTTTGAGCAGCTGATACTGATCCTAAGCAGGACTGTGTGCACCCTTTGTGTATATCCTCTCCCTGCACGGGGTTAAAACATTCTTCATTGAGGTGTTTCAGATTCTGCAAGGAAGAGGAACTTGACACTGGAGGCTTTGTGAATCAGGCAAATGGGCTTGGTTTTTTCCTTTTATATGCGGCCTCTTAAAAAATTATTTTCAGGGTGATTCACCAATTAAATGTAAGTTATTATGACCAATTGCAAAGCAAACTCTTTAGAAGTTACAACACCACAGCATTTCTGGAAAGCAGAAGAGTGTGCAGCAGCAAAATCAATAAAACACTAAAAGCAGCTAGCAGTTGATGACAGCATAATATCCGGTTGTTGACACTCCTGGGCAAATAAGGCTGCATTCTTCACATGGTGATGGGAGAGGCTATTGCTCTGTGACCGGGTTCCTTATTTGCCTGTAGAAGATCCCGTGGTCAGCCTTGGCATCAGACCTCCCTACTTTGAGAGTCTGGGCACCTTCTGCCAAGTAACTATAGATGGGGCTGAGCTGGATTAGCTAAGAGGCTGGATCTGTGCAAGTCGGTTTCGTATGTTCACATTAGCCAGTAACGCTGATGAGATGATAGTCTTGGAGAGGAAGGAACTGGATTGAGTGGATGCAAGGCTGTCTGGAGTGGTGTGTGATCCAGCACATGAACATGCAAAGCTGCCTTGTACCAAGTCAGACCAGACCATGCAGGCCAACACTGCCACTCTCGTTGCTCAACCAGGGGCCCTTCTAACTTGAAATACCAGAGTTGTGCCTGGCACCTTTTGCGTGGAGCTCTGTAATATGGCTTAATGGTCTGTTGGGTCTCTGTCTGCACTTGAGAAGAACAAACACATCCCATTGGTGAGGCCCAATAACCACATCTTGTGTATGTTTTTGAAACATGGGCTCCTATTCTCCCCTTGTACAGTCCCCCTTTTCTCCATTATAAGTCCTGTATTTATTATTTTATTTAATCAATTTCTACCCTGCCTTTCTTGGGCTGTAGCCGATTCAAGGTAGCTAACATATTAAAGCATACAATAGTAAAACATATTAAAAGCCTACAATAAAACAGTTAAAAGCATTAAAAACATACATAAGTTAAAAACAATAAAAAATAACCCCCAACCTCCGCCTCAATAAAAAGCTTTATAAATATAAAGTTTTTAGGCTCTGCCTGAAGCTCTGTATCAAGGGAGCTTTTCTAAGTTCTAGGGAGTTCCAAGCCAGGGTGCCGCCACCAAGAAGGTCCTATTCCTGGCCACCACACCTCTCTCTTCCCTTGGTGGCAGCACAGTCAGTAGGGCCCCCTCTGATGTCCTTAGATGACTGGTCAGATTGTAAGGAAGAAGGCAGTCCCTTAGGCCAGGACCAGCACTTTGAATTAAGCCTGGAAATGAATGGTCAGCCAGTGTAGCTGCTGAAGCAGTGGCCCGACAGAGTTGTACCAAGGAGCCCCAGTAACCACAAGGGCCGCTGCAGTCTGCACTGCACTCTGCACGCTGCACTCTGGACTATTTGGAGTTTCCTGACCAACTAGGCAGCCCCACATAGAGAGCATTTCAATAGTCCAATCTTGATGTCACTAGGGTGGGTGTCACCGTGGCCAGATCCAAGTGATTCAGGTTTGGATGCAGCTGGCAGATCAGCCAAAGCTGAGTATAGGCTCCCCTGGCCTGCACTGCCAGGAGCAGCTGCGAATCGTGACGCCAGGAGCAGCTGCGAATCCAGGAGAACCCCCAAGCTGTGGACCTGCTCTTTCAGAGGGAGTGCAACTCCATCCAGAGCAGGACAATATTCCAATACATGAGTTGACAACTTTGGGACCAGGAGAACCTCTGTCTTATCAGGATTTAATTTCAGCTTGTTCACCCTCATCCAGCCCCCCCTCTCCAGACAGCGATTCAGGACCTCAATTGTCTCCTCAGGACAAAAGGAGAGATAGAATTGGCTGTCATCAGCAAACCTCTAGATGACCTTTCCCAGCTGCTTCATTATTGAGCAAATATATAAGACAGTGGTGTCAAACCTGTGGCATGCATGCCAGAGTGTGCACTCAGAGCCCTCTCTGCTGGCACATTGCCATAGGCCCCCCCCCCCCCCCATGAATTCTCTAAGCCCAGTGCACTCAGTCAGGTCTGCTCTGAAAAGGAGCAGCCTTTTCTTCTTTGGAGCAGACCCAACTGATGGTGCTGGTGCCCTGCAGGCATGCCCAGAGCTCTGAGCATGCACATTGGACCAGGAGCGCCTTGAGCCAGAGCCCATGCCCAGAATTCTGTGCTCCACTCCACACCCTGCTCCTCTTCTGAGCAGAGCATGCTGGTGTCCAGTGTGCATGCCCAGAACTCCAGGCTTGTGCAATAGGCTCAAGACACTCCTACCCAATGCACACGCCCAGAGTTCCAGGCACATGTGCTGGGCACGGGCGCCATCAGTTGGCAGTAGGTGCCGAAAAGGTTAGCTATCACTGGTATAAGAAATGGCTTTTAGTGCTTGGAATGGGGTGTATTGCGATGATCATGCACTGATTCCAGTTTTGAGATAATGTACATGCTATCCTTTTATGGTTTGTGTTCTTCACTGCAGTACCTGAGCTGAGGTGCCAGTTTCCCACATCTCCCTGAATAGCATTTTGTAACTGCAGTCAGGATTGTGTCAAATTATTCTGTGATACATTTGTTAAAATCAAAATTTTATTTGTTTAAATAACATTTGTTAACATGGTAAATTGTGGCCTTCTGGTCAGAGCTGGAAAAACCCTGGAAATTGAATGCTGGCTTATAGAAATTAGGAAACTTTTCTAGTGTTTGAAAATTGGATGCTCTCAAAACCAGCATTACAACTTAATTTTGAGGGCAACAATCGGAGTGGGTTGCATTTGCTAGCCTCTACTTGTTTAATTTTTCCTGTCTGTCATCTGATATTTCTCTTATCTCCTCCCTTGATTCCTTCTCAGTTGAAGGAAAGGAGGATAATTGTTCCTTCTGTGTGTTTTGGCTCCTGAAGGCAGGGATGCAAGCATGGGGTTTAATTCTGTTCAATGGAGGCGATCTGAGATCTCGCTATGCCTTGGAGGGATAGTAGCCCTTAAAAAGATGAGACAGATGACTATATTATAATCGGGTTGCCTTGGGCTATGGGTGGCGCAAGCGGTTAAGACACTGTGCGTGTTAACCAGCAGGCCAGGGTTCGAGACCTGGGTCGGCCCCACAAGACAGGGTGAGCTCCTGTCCTTAGCCCAGCTCTGCGACGCCAGCTGGATCCAATCGTATTGGCTCTGCCTTTCCATTGGACTAATTCAGTGGTGTGGAGAGGGGGGATTTGCGGCTTGGGCACAGCCTATCCTCCATAACAATCCAACCCAGGCTTTTGTGCTTTTCATGCAGCACCGAGCACGATACCATAGTCTTTCAAGACTGATGGAGGCCTGCTTTTAATCGGGTTGCCAATAGGTATTTGCTAGTCACCAGTGATGACTATTGGACTACTATCTTGTGTGTTACTGAATCCCAAAGGCCTGGAGTTGCTCACACTGACAGCATAAATCAAATGGACTTCTAGTTGGCAGTGTGATCACTCCTCTCTTGTATTTTCCCCCTGCATTTTGCAGCTCAGAATGTGACAGTCGAAGAAATTATTACTGCCTACAAGCAAGCCTGTCAGAAGTTAAACTGCAAACTGATACCCAAACTACTGAAGCAAATCCAGGTATGTGCCTGTCCTGTGTACCATATAAACATCAGATTTGATTGATGGAGCCAGAGATTTTTATAACCTTGGAAAGGCTGGCTGCATCTGGAACTGAACCCACTAATAACAACAGAGAGACCTGCTCTAGATATGTCATTCTTTCTCTCTGAGATTGAGTCATGTGTGTTCCAGCAGGTTAATTTTATGGGCAGCAGTTTTTTTCCAAGTCTTCCAGCATCCACCGAAAAAGGGCAAGGGGAGATAATCAAAACTCTCTCATTGGCTCTGCAATCCTGAGAGGGAGAGCTGGAACGGGTCCAATGATTCCAGGGAATGTGGAGTTTCTGGCAACTATTCTGGTTTCCGGTGCAGCTTCACCCCCAAGTTTCAGTTCCCTTTCCATGGTTGTGACATCCTGGAGGGGTCCAGCTCAAGAATGTGAATTTCCATTTATTACTAGTATTCTCTGCTCTGGCAATGGCCCTCCCTGGTTTCAGGACAGAGGTTTTGTTATCCTTTAACAGTGAGTTCAAAGCCTGTGCCCTACCACTGAATCTAGGGCCTCCCTAAGCAGTAGGAGAAACCAATTCTCAGGAGAAACCAATCCTTGATTGTAGAGCCCAGCTGTCCAGATCCTGCTAGCACCATCACTTGCCCATGGTGGTGGATATCGGAATCGTGGTAAGAACTTCATCTCTGCCATTGTTTGAGCAAGGAAGTAACACAGTACTTTGCCCTTCAGCAGCATCTTCCTCCCAGTAGATGAACAGGCTTGAACAGGGGCTGAGGGACACTCCTGCACAATGCTGTTCTGGGAAGGGGTGACACTGATAGCTTAAACTCTAGACTTGCAAAGGAGCTGTTTCCTGCAGGAATCGATGGCTGGGTCTGAGTGGGAGTCTGAACTTTCAGGGAGCTTTACTTTTAAAGGGCAGGATCTTTACTGGGATCAGAGTTGGGTTAGCATACTCATTGCCAATTCCTTTTGCTTCCTGATATGAAAGAGTGTTTCCCCTGGTAATACAAATCTGTTATATTGCAGGAGTTCAAGGACCTTTCTCCCAGGATAGACTGCCTGGATCTAAAAGGTGTGTTTTTGACTTTTGTAGACAGAGTATGAATCATAATCTGATCAAGAGTTCCCCTACAGCCATTATTTTCCCCTCTCCAGCCTAAAAACCCCTTTACTTGAGAATGCTTCCATCTATTTGGAATAAGGGAAATTGAATTTACCTTACTGTATCCATCGTTATCACAAGTGTTGGCAGTTTGTTTAAGAGATGGCCAAACACTTGAAGTTAAAGACAATGAAAATTATCACAGCTTGGAGAAAAGCAAGAAACATTGTCTCAAAAGCCTCAGTCTATTAAAACATCACTTTATTCAGGAGGAATTCAAATATTACATAATATTATCAAATTTTATTTGATAATATTATCTGGTAATATTTGATAATTATTTGATAATCATAAAATTTTATTGCAATTAAAAACTCAAGAGAACAAAATTGTGCTTAAGAGTGACTTTTTGCAAATGTGGGGCTCTGCTGGTTATGGCTTCTGTGAATAAATTTAATGTGTGAACTGGTGAACTGAGCAGCCAGATTTTGTTGGAAGATTCCTGAGAACCTGGGCTTCCAATGCATGGAGATGCTCTAGGAGGATTTCCTGCTACAGGTAGGGGTTGGACTAGATGACCTATTGGGTCTCTTCCAGCTCCAGGATTCTATGATTCTGTGAATGCAGGCTTAAGATCTTTCAGCATCTCTTCCTCCTCACCCCCATGCCTTTTTTATTCAGTCCCAAGATTCTTCTCTAGTCCCCGATTAACTTTTTTTTAAGCTTGCAAATTTTTGGAAAAGGGCCAGATTAAGCTTGCAGATTTTTGGAAAAGGACCAAATTGTGTAACCAATTTGGCAAACGCACATGAACAAACACTTGTTCTGCAAGTTGTTTATTTTGCCATAGAAGAACATATGCGTTACCTGGATGGGTTTTAACCCCTTCTGCCACACCCCACATGTTGGTTTTAGATTTCATAATCAAGGTTTCTTTTGTAACCAAGGTTCTTTGAAACTAAGGAAATCATTGCACATCATGTTCAGACCACGGAGACTGGTCACTGGCATCATTGGTATTCACAGTTTGCCTGTAGAATGTCAGTGGCCGGAGAGAGGCCAGTCTTGCGGGCAGAGCAGCCAGTTGCCAGGGCTCCAGGCTTGTGAGGGTGGGGACTTCATCAGAGTGGAAAAGTAATGGGCTGCACATGATGGCTGAGCAGATGGTATGTGAGCGGGCAGGGAGAACAACAGCCGCTTTGGGCTATCTGGCTCCATGGTGAAACTTAATGCCAGGTCTGGGAGCGTTCTTCACATTTTCTGTCCAGGGCTGAGTCTGTATTAACTGTGCAAACATTTTGACTTTTCTGTTTAATTTCTGCTTGCTTGTTTGCTTAGAAAACAAGTTTCTAATCCTCTTGCTGTATATTTTTTTTGAAAAGAGCTTGATTTTTTGAAAAGACCCTTAATTCTAACTTGGGTCAGACCCGTTGTTTCTAGGGCGGCCCCATGTCCGGTCCATGTCTATAGCAGGTATCAGTGAAGGAGGCTCACAAAGGGGTGTGCTCAGCCTTTCTGGTTTTCCTGTGCAAGATCACTTTTGTTCCTGTTGGATTTACACATAGTGAGCCATTCTTATAATTTTGAGACTTCATCCAGAAACATGAGATTTAGGAATCTCCTTTTTTTCAAATGGGAGAACAAGAGTTCTGCAGCCTGTTAAAACTGTCTTTCTGCTTTCTATTTTTTCCATTATTATGGATGGAGAGGCCATGGACCTGCAAAATTTGGACACCCTTGTCCTTGACATCTGAGTTGCTCCTGACTTTCATTGCCTTGTCCCACATTGAGATCTGTCCCCACCACAACTCAAGGTGTTAATCTTACCAAAGGGGGAGGGGGGAATTTACAACCTTCTCCCAAAATTGTCACTGATTTCATGTGTTTCTATAATTCTGTTCCTTTATTATACAGTATTTATATAAGACTCGCAGCAAAACATTTTCTTGCAAGCTCCTTTAGCTATTGAGTGTGGCATGTGCCCTGACTGTGGAGTTTCTTAAATGCTGTGAGTTTGTGAACAAGCTTTTTTTCTTTTGTTTTCTAGGAGAAAAGTTAGATTACAAGGCCTGTGAATCCTTGGAAGAGGTTTTTAAACGCCTCCAGTTCAAAATAGTGGATTTGGAGCAGACCAACCTGGATGAAGATGTGTGTTGCCTGTAACATTTAAATAACCTGCTGTCTACCCCACCCCCAACCCTTGAATATAATACTTGAGTATAATACAGAGCCTATAATACTTCTCTGTTTGGCATCTGTTCAGTACTGGATGTTTAGGCTATAAGAATCTGCCATCTAGCCAACAAATGTGACTCCTAGCAATGAGTTCCCAAGGTCACTTTCCCATCTCTCCTACCTGAGGTGTCCTTAACAGGGGATGCTTGGAACTCCACCTGGGGCCATCTGGGTGCAAAATGTGCTCTACCCCTGGGGCCTAAGCTCTTCCAAAGGTTTGAATTCTCAGGCTAAGTGCTGTGACACAAATCTTTTTTTCCAAAACCACCAAAATCAAAAATATTTCCAATTTATTTCCATAGAATTGTGCCATGGACTTCTGAGCCCATTGATACTTATCTGGTTTTTTAAATTCACCATCTAGAAAAGTATATTTCAAAGCTGTTTTTGTTGAGCTTGATATACCATGTGACTGACAGTTTTGTAGTCTGTCCAGGTCGCAGCCGAGACAGTTGCTTCTGTCTCCCCCGTGCCCACCCGCCCCAGCCTGGTCACGGTACTGATGTTTCTCTCTCCTTTGCCTCACTTTTCCTTTTGGTCTTTGACAGGGTGCTTCTGCGCTCTTTGATATGATTGAATACTATGAGTCAGCCACACACCTCAACATCTCGTTTAACAAACACATTGGCACACGGGGTTGGCAGGCAGCTGCGCACATGATGAGAAAGGTTTGTATTGACTTTTGGAATTATATCCTGGTGTTTACCATTTCTAAATAATGCTTGCAACCAGCATTGGGATTAGAGGGCAGGGATTGGGGCTTGATTCTTCCTATGCAGACCTGATGTTGGTACTGAGCTCTCAAGTGCTCCAATGCCTATAAAAGCCAAAAGAGGTCAACTTCACATTTTTATTGCTCTCTCGCTCTCTCTCTCTTCACCCCAACTTTTGAGAGAGATGCTTTTGTTTCAGTGCTGAGAATTGGCAGGTCTCTGCCACTGTGCGGGTCTCCTTGCTGAAAGGAATTTATACTCCCTTTGCCCTGCTCGGTGCCTGTCACAGGCATCAATGGAGTCCAGCTCCCAGGCAGGCAGGATAAACCTCTCCGCTGTTCTCTGTTAATTCAGGAACTCAGCGATAATCTCCAGCTTTAACAGGCTTATTGCTGTCGCTGTTTCTAGCTGCAAATAGAATATTTTCCCTGCCACAGATCTTGGGAGGTGTCTCGTTTTGGAGTTGCAGAGTCAGACCACTGGTCTGTCTGGTTTGGTGCTGTCTTCACTGAACAGCAGTGTCTCTCTGCTGAGTGACCCTGGAAATCCATTAGGGGCACCTTCTTTTTCCAAAAAGTGACCCTCAAAATGTGGGGCTGACTCTTGATTCTCCCTTCCTCCCCCAGACAAACTGCCTGCAGTACCTGGATGCCCGCAACACGCCTTTGCTGGACCACTCGGCGCCGTTCGTGGCACGTGCCTTGCGGATCAGCAACAGCCTGGCTGTTCTGCACCTGGAGAATGCCAGTCTGTCTGGTCGTCCCCTCATGCTGCTTGGTGAATAACTTGTTTTACCCTTATGGACTCTACTGATATGTGCTATTTTTTTCTCTTGGAGAACTTCCTCAGTTTTTGCTTGTGTGGTAGTTTGCTTATAGCAGACCCATTTTGTCCAGCAAGTAACACTTGTGCAAGAGAGCACTGCACATGTCTTTCACTCAACAGTCACTATAACTGGGATGGAATCTATCTTATTTGCCAGATTGGGCCAAAGGGGAGCCAATCTAGTCTAGCATCCTGTTCTCAGCCTCTGAATCATCCACAAGCAAGTGATGAAGGTGTCCCCCCCTCCTACTACTGCTCCCCACCAACAGGATGCATGCAGTGGCATTTAGTTGCTGAGCATGGACATAGTTCACCATCATTGTGCCATATAGCCCTCGATAGACCTGCCCTGTGCTTCCTCCTGCTGCAGGCATTGGTGAAAATTCATTTTTGTCTGGAAGAAAGAGAGAAGCATAGGGAAGTGGTGGAGAGCTAACACCTGCCCAAGGAGTGTATCGTGCTGAACTCCTTAATAATGAATTGCAGCCAGCCAAAGGGACTTTAAAATGCAAACCTGTAGCAATAATGAATGAAGTGGGAAAGAGTCTCCTTCAGTTACATTCTGTCCTGCGAGAGTCAGGGCAGGCGTCCAGTTGGTGTTCTTCATTTCCAGCCTCCCTAAATGAGGAGAAAGGAGGATTGGGTCCCTAACTGGTATATCTGTTTTCTTCCTTCTTGGTGGAAGGGGTTGTCACGAGCACGTTTCAGGTTCCCACCCATAAAGCAGACAAATTAAACTGGAACTCTCAATCTGAGGCGACGCACACAACCTGTGATGTTCTCTCATTGCTCTGTCTTGCACATTATAAAGACTTGTTGTCGGAGCACTTTGTGTCTCTCAGATCATGGCTTCTGTTGTCCCCCCCCCATCAGTCCTTCTGATTCCTGCAGCCTTTCTTACCCCTACTTCCCCAGAAGAGAATACCTGAAGTAGAGAGATAAGTTGAGAAACTCAAGAGTGGACATGTATGGTTGTTGAGCTGAGTTCATTTGGCTTGGACTTGGCAGGCTTTTGAAAGCTGTTTCCTAAGGGAAATTCGAAGATGGGAGGGGGGAGTTTGCACAATTGACTTGTTAGCAGAGAATCAGACAGCAGTTGCTTGATTCAGGATAGGGGCCAAGTTAAAGAGATCAGCTCACCTTTCCTTCTTGTGTGCTTGGCCTGTAAAGAAAGGGGAGGTTGTGGAGCAAACACCTTTATGGGAGGGGTAAGACAAAGCTGACCCACTTTTTTTTTCAGCAACAGCCCTGAAAATGAACATGAACCTGCGGGAGCTCTACCTGGCCGACAATAAGTTGAACAGCCTCCAGGACTCGGCCCAACTTGGCAACCTTTTGAAATTCAATTGTTCCATACAGATCCTGGACCTCAGAAACAATCACATTCTGGACTCGGGTACAGGAACCTTCCTTTGGGTTTTCCCAATTCTAAGACACTGCTAATTGTGCTCAGGGGCAGATAGAAAGCATTTTCAAATATATGTGCTGAACATACATTATACATACACAGTGAGTGAAAATCCTTGGTCCGGTTTTGTGATTCAAACATATTGCCTGCTGTGATGGGTATGTTGTGAGAGAACTTCCCATAGGCTTTAAAAAAAATGGGTGCATTTTGAGTTCATCCACTGAATGAGCACCTGTCGGGGATACTCAAGGGGGATTTCCTGCTGCAGGCAGGGGGTTGGACTAGATGACCTAGTAGGTACCTTTCAACTCTATGATTCTATGATCTTGATGCATATTGTGCTCTGAACTTTTTCTCAAGGACTTGTTGCAAGGTGGAACAAGCATTTGAAATGTCCTACAGTGCTTATAGGCTCTAGGTGATTTTTCCTGACAAAGGGGTGTTATCCCAAAATAATCTTGCCTTTTGTGGGTCTATAAGCAATGGACGGCTGGCAGTTAGTGCTCAGTTTAATGTCATTATAAGAAAGAGATGTTCCTGTAGCTTGAAAAAATAATGGCCACCAGCTGACCTTAGTTGATTGACCACCCACCTTTTAACCAACGAACTAATTAAATTTGACTAAATGCACATTTCCTGAAACTCCAACACAGGGTGCCTGTCTCTGAAATAACCGAAGTCGTGTTACAAGAGCCGGTGGCAGAAAAAAACCAAAGCTGCAGTTGTCATCAGTGTTTCCTCTTTTTACTAGTTCTTTGATCAGAAGCAAAAGAACCAATTAAATTAATGCAGGAAGCTCACACAGCTGTTCCCATGAAAGGGCAGAAATCTGTTTGGAAAATTAGCAAGCAGAGTTGAGCTGTTTTGAGTAGCAAGCATACCTAGAAAATGCAAGCAAGGTGTTTTGTCTTGTGACATTGTGTTTCTCTCTCCCCCCCCCCCTTTTGACAAGCTGGCTGACTGTGAAAAATCCAAGTGGGGGAATAGAATCGGGGAGGGTGATTAGATGAGACAAGAACAGCACTGTTTGAAAACCTCCGGTGCCTGTGTGCTGAGCTCAGACTGTGCCGGCATCATGGCTAATGAGGTGTTGGACTGTGAAAAGGACTGGAAAGCAGCTGGTTGAAACTTCCCTCTTTCCACCCCCCTTCCCAAATCTCAACCCACTTCCCTTCCGCTATCTGCGATTTTGGTTTATAGGGTTGGCCTACATCTGTGAAGGGCTGAAGGAGCAGCGGAAAGGCCTGGTCACGCTGGTGCTATGGAACAACCAACTGACTCACACTGGCATGGCATACATGGGGATGACGCTGGTGAGTGGAAGCTGTGAGATTGAGCACTAGAGAAGTGTAGACTGCTCAGTGCCGCTCTGCTTTGCTTCTTTCTAAAGATTTCTGAATCCTGGCGGTTCTTGCCAGCCATTTTTGAGTGCGTAAAACCATTGCTCTGTCTGGCCTTCTGTGCCCACGATGCTCCAGAGTTTTTGATAAAAGGGCGCCTTTCCCAGGCCTTCCAAACAAGGACCTTTGAACTGGAGATGTTGGAAACAACCTGGCTAGGACTGCAACATGCAAAGTGCCTATGTTCTGCCACAGAAAGGTGGAGCATCAAAGTAGGTGCAGCCAGGTGGAGTCTTCAAAGCATACAATGAGTCAGAAGGCCCAAGTTGAACTTTGGCTGTTAATGTTTTACCATGTTTGGGTGCCTGCCTTTTAAGTCAGCAATTTTGAATGTTTTCCTCTCATGGCACACTAATGTCTCCTGTCCTTTTTATGTTCTTTACACCTTGTGATGGCATTTCCAGCTCCTGTGAGACTCTTCTGGGTCCTGTGGCTCTATTTCAAGGGGAACTATATAGTCACAGATTATCTACAGAGCTGGCAGAGGAAGGGGAACATTTGTTACTACAGACAGTTGCCCTGGAAGTGGAGCTACAGAATCAAGAATTGTTTTTCAGCAATTTTAGACCATGGAGGCACTTGCAGGCTCTTGCAGGCACACCAACTGAAAATTGCTCCTTTGTCTTCTTATGTTGGTCCTGTCAAATGGCTAAGATCATCCTCATCTCTCTCCACATCTGTGGGTTTGGCAGTAAGGAGGAATGGTATTGGTTGGAGCTTAAATTTCATACAGACTGATGGATGAACAGACTACTCTCCCACTTTGCCTTCTCAGCCTCACACACAGAGCCTGGAGACCCTGAACCTGGGACACAACCCCATTGGCAATGAGGGTGTCCGTAATCTAAAGAACGGCCTCATTGGCAACCGCTCCGTGCTGCGATTGGGCTTGGCTTCAACAAAGCTGACCTGTGAGGGTAAGCCATGCGTTTTTGCTCTCTGGGTTGGGTTCAGTGCATCTCTGACCCCTGGCAGCAGAGGGGCTCTTGTGTGTCCTCCCCCAAGCACTTGTGGCTTCACCAGGTGTCTTTCGGCCTGCAGGTGCAGTAGCTGTGGCAGAGTTCATTGCGGAGAGTCCCCGTCTACTTCGGCTGGACCTGCGAGAGAATGAGATCAAGACAGGGGGGCTGATGGCTTTGTCGTTGGCCCTAAAGGTCAACCACTCTTTGCTGAGGCTGGACCTTGACAGGGAGCCCAAAAAGGAGTCGGTAAGTTTTGTGTTTTCACTTTTAAGAGTAGAATTAGATGAGTGGGTACAATTGCAAGAGGAGATGCTGGATGGACAACTTTGGGCAAAATCCATAGCAGTTACGGGCCCACACAGTTACGTCACCCTCTAGTGTTATCTTATGGAAAGTCATCTTAACTTCTCTGGATCAAGGGGCTTAATGAAGACATTCTTAGTAGTTAGGAGGTTTGGCAGTGGCAATGGGGAAGGTTTTTTTATAGGCAGTTTTTGGACAAAGTCACACTGCCTCTTGGCCTCCTCTTTGTCATTTTAAAATACTACAACCTTATATATGTTATAAAAATACTATAATCTTGTCTGGGCAAAATTCAGAAACTATGGCAAGAGCATGAAAGTCCCACTCCTTGTTTGGCCTGAGTTCACTGTGCAAGAACCTAGCTGGAATTAGCCATGTGTTCATGCTCACGCCATATGTTGCTGGTCTCACATCTGCACTCATGACGCCTACAATCTTGTCTTCAGTAAAGGTTCACATGACTAAGAATTGATAGCAGCCACTAGTCTCTGCTTTACAGCATGGCCAAGTTCTTCTGCCCCAATTTGATGGTAGCCATGTAATTTCTAGTGTATCTTCTTTTCCATTCCTCCCCGACCTGATAGACCTTCATTCAAAAGTCCCTTTTAATTGCTAACTGCATTGAAACAGGGTAATTCGATTCCCCACAAGGCATAGAGGGCATTGTCGGAGCCACCCTATCCCTCCCAGCTCAGGTTTCTCTTGCAAAAGGTAGGCTTCCTCATGCAGCATTGGTTCCAGTTGAATCACAAATGCAGTCCCTCTGTCTCCAGCAACCATGCTGCCTTTGGGGGGAATAATTTTTCCGGAAAAACTAAAGTGTGTCTTCCTGTACCATCAGTTGTATGGAGGTCAGGGCCTGCAAGAGAAATTTTTTAAGGTGTTACAAAACCCATTTGGGGCCCCTAAGACTTGCAAAATTATTTTGAAATTAAAAAAATTGAGGCTAATGTGCAACAAACTTCAACAGGTGCTCATTTATTGATCAGATAAAACAGTGGTTCTCAACCTGGGGGTCGGGACCCCTTTGGGGGTCGAACAAACCTTTCACTGGGGTCGCCTAAAGACCCCTGGTGTAGGAGGTCAGGTGAGAAGACCCACAGAGGCCAGGTGGAAAGGATGGAGCTGGTGGGAGACGTGAAAAGGGGCCAGTGTGCCTCAGGAAAAACGGGGTGTGAGGAGGCTGACGTGGAGCCAGAGCGGGGCCTTGGGGATGGGAGGTGTGAGGTGTCCAGTTCAGGCTCAGCAGGCTCCCTTGGTCACTGTGCGTGCGCTCCAGAAATCCTCAGTGCGCCTGTGCAGGCCTCAGAGGGACTGGTTGGTGCGTGTCCAGTGCCTTGAGTGTTGAGCATGCTGAGCATTGAATGCGCCACCAGATCTCCTCGGCGATCTCCTCTGTCTGGCGGGTGCCCCGCTTGTAGACCATTGTGGTCAGCCCTGCCCTTGTGGTCTACTTGGAATTAAGCCCCATGTAAATGTTGTTGAGCCTGAGAGCTCAAGAGAGCTGAGAGGAAAGTGCATAAGATTGCAGCCTTAGAGCCCAATCCTATGCATGCCTACTCAGAAGTAATTCCCATTGGGTACAGTGGGGTTTACTCCCAGGAAAGTGTGCATAGCACTGCAGCAGTAGAGCCCAATCCTATGCATGTGAACTCGGAAGTAAATCAATTGAGTTCAATGGGACTGACCCCAAGGAAAGTGCATAAGATTGCAGTCTTGGAGCCCGATACTATGCATGCCTTCTTAGAAGTAATTCCCTGGATAAAGAATGTGCATGATCCTATGATCCTGCTTAGGCTGCAATCCTAAACATGCTTTCCTGGGAGTAAGACCCATTGCAAACAATGTGGCTTACTTCTGAGTAGATATGGTTAGGATTGTGCTCTCAGGTTCCAATTTATGCCCTCTGGACTGGGAAGAGAGTGCTGGGGAGAAAGTGGTACTCCAGACTTCTCCCTGGATGCAGAATGTGCATGATCCTATGAAGTCCACTTACATTCTGCATATCAGATATTTACATTATGATTCATAACAGTAGCAAAATTACAGTTATGAAGTAGCAATGAAAATAATTTTATAGTTGGGGGTCACCACAACATGAGGAACTGTATTAAAGGGTTGTGGCATTAGGAAGGTTGAGAACCACTGATATAAAACATTATGTTAAAACATACCGGCATTCAAGTAATGTGACAATATAAAATACTAAAATCTTATTAAGGAAAACTTTTTTAAAAATGTAACTATTTAATAAGTGCTTTTCTGGCTTTCTTATGTGCAAAATTTCTAATAACGCTATCAAAACACAAGTAATAAAAGCTTACAATGTTTGAAATTGTATGTATGTATGCATGTGTATGTATATGTGTGTGTGCACATATACCGTATTAATTTGTTAGTAACAAATACTCAAATGGTCTTTCAGTCACGGGCCCCTCCGTAGCTCCTGGCCCCGGACCTGCTGGACCCCCTTCTCATAGGCCTTGACGGAGGTGACAGTGTTTCTATTCACTTGGGCAAAAATGTCATCTCTGGCTTTTCACACAAGTTTGTCTTCCTAGGCAGTTAATGGGAAAGTCCCCAAGAGCCACCTCTCTAGTCTGGATGGGTGAGTGGTTTGAACAGGTTGTTCCTTCCTGTCCTTGACCTTTGTGGTTTCATGCCATTCTGTCTTGTTCCCTGTTATAGGTGAAGAGCTTTATTGAGACACAGAAAGCCCTCCTGACAGAAATCCAGAATGGCTGCAAGCGCAACTTTGTGCTAGCCAGGGAAAAGGAGGAGAAGGAGCAGATGCTACAGCAGTCTGCGTCCATGCCTGAAATCACCATAACTGAACCCCTGGAGGAAGGCGCTGTGGAAGTCGGGCCAAACAGTGATGCAGTTCTCACCCCAGAAGAGGGAGAGGAGGTTGGGGAAGTGTTGGTATCGCAAGAGAACGGGACAGATGACAAGCAAGTTGATGGTAACAATGAGTCGTCTGATTCAGATACAGACACGGAGGAGGAGGAGGAGGAGAAGCTGGAGATGAAGGCTCCGTTACAGTTACCCAGCAGCCCTGTAAATGTTGATCATTTGCCCAAGCCATGTGGTTCCCCTGTAAAGCCCAAGGAGGCCCTGAGTGTTGAGAGCCAGCCTCCCCTGCTGAACCCTACTGAGGAACTGAAATGTGAACCTCAAGAAGCAGTTGCATGTGGAACTCCACCGCCACAGGTCAGCTCTCCTGGAAACGAGAGGCGGATTGCAGTCTCCAGTCCTGGACGAGGTCACAAAATCTTCGTGGTGACGCGGGTGGAGAGTCTGCCAGAAGAGGCGGGAGAGAAGGACACACGGCAGGATAGTCCCCTCCATCCAGCATCCCCACTGCCAGCTGGATGTCCCGCCCATGTCCAGCTGGCAAAGACTGACTGCTCAGGTGCTCAGGCCAGTATTCCCACATCGCCACCTGGCTTGGAACCTTCTCCCTCCGTGCCAACCTGTGGTGCGGGGAAGGAAAAGATGAACTCTGGTCTGTGCGAGAGTGCGGGCCACGGTGTGGCACTGCCGAATGGACTTAAAGTGGAGTTTGCTCACGCACTTCCAGACATGTCCTTGGGGCGCGATGGGAAGCTTTCCAGCTGCTCCGTAGAACATGGTAAGGGGCTGGAGGAGTTTTTCAGGAGAGACAGAGAAAAAGGTCCCCCCCCCCAATACCATCACTCTTGAGCTTCACACCTGACCTATGCAGAAAATAAAATCTGGGGTGGGGATGGACAGGTGGGGCAAGTTAGGCTCTTTCTCTTGGTTCAGCTGCATGGCATGACTTGTTTGGAAATCTTAAAGATCAAGTGGATGTGACTGTCATGGGCTTTGAATACAGCTAAGACAGTGTGTAGATGCTTCCTGGGTAGAAGGTTGGCTGGGTGGCTGACCTGTGCAATTTCTGTCTTTTCAGAATTGAGCTGTTCCAAGAACGAGAAGGAGCTGGAGGAGTTGCTTCGGGAAGCAAGCCTAGAAGTGGGGCAGGAACCAATGTGACTCTTTCGGTAAGAAAACTGAGAAGGGTCTGAGGAGATAGAATTGTAATCCCTGGGTCTATCTCTGTGGCTTTGTTTGCTGGGTGCAATGGGACCCAATCCTGGCCTACCCATAATGTTCCCACCCAAATTGCTTTGGATGGTGTCTGGAATCAGACGAATGATAGAAGGTCTTTGTTGATATGTGCTTGTCTGCCTCGCTCAGAGGTCACGTTTCCAGCTCTCATCATTTTAGAGATGTTTTTGGGTGACGGTTAGGTGAACATGTACTTCCACATTCCCAAAAAAGGCACCTTTCCAAGGTACCCCAGGGGTGTCAAAACAGAGAGAGCCAAATTGCTTATATGGTGCCTGCCGAGGGTTTGATGTGGGAAAATGCTTTGGTGGGAAACCTGGCAACAGGCCCCTGCGACAGGCCGGCCAGAGGGAGGCAGAGAGTCAAAAAGTGGGCAAGAGCTTTGGTTCAACGAGGCTTTGTGTAGAGCAACACAATATCTGCTGCGAATCTTGGGCACCTGTGTTGGGGTTTTTGTCATGTTGACATATGTCTGAATTGAGTCACTTAACACTGGATGGTTTGTGATCCTCTGCCCTGTTTTGTTCCTTTCCCATCTCTTGCAGCTCTGGGCAATTCTCTACCAAGCGGGTTCTGTCTTGGAAAAGCACTTGTCTAGCTTTACTCCCTCCCTGCACCGTGTGATTCTGGAAACAAAACCAACGAACCTGAGATTGCAATACAGAGGCAACGTTTCTCCCACCCGCCCACTGTCTCTTTTTCTGGAACAGCTTCATTTTCTACCTTGCCCTCTTTTTTGTCATCTGCCCTTCACACTCGCGACTTGTTTTCCCTCTGAAAAGGGTGTTCTTCAGTGGGGCCAGTCAAGAGGAGGGAGGAATCGAGATGCCCTGGACCCCAGAAGAGCATCCTCCTACAAGGGTGCAGAGCAAGCACCTGTCCCCTTAGCTGCTTGGTCTGGTTTTCTCAAACACCGATTGGGCACTGGTCTTTCACAGATTTTTTTTCTGGAATTATCCTTCCGAGTTAATTTGCAAGGAGATGAATTTAAGCACTGTGGATTAAATGGGCATTGGATGTGATTCCCCCTCTATCTCCCTGGACTTGCTGGGAGATTGAAACAAAGTCCAGCAGCTGAACACAGGGCCTGTATCTTTTTTGGGCTGTCTCCACAATACAAAGTGCTGCAGGTCCCAAATTTTTCCCCAAAAACACTAAGGAAGAGCAGTGGCTCTCTTGGATTGGGGTGCCACAGCCCTGCCGTGTGGCTTAGCACTTGCTAAGTAACTTTTCTCTCAACCAAGCAAGACTATTTAGGCTGTTTGATGCACAGCACAGACTACTATTTATTATACTTCCCCCCCAATTCCCCCTTTTCTCTTAATTTTTGCGTTTTTGTTTTCTTGTTCGTTTTTGTTTGGTGTCTATTTATCGTAATTGAGTGGGAACACAACAGTTGTCTTTTGAACCCCGACCTGTGGCCGTTCCAGCTGCCTGGCTCCTTCCTGGGCCAGAGCCCACCTTTTGGGAAGTTACCCCTCCTCTTGCAGAATCAACAGTGTGCTGTGGGGTGGCATGCATGCTCTCCTCAGGATGCAGTGGTTCTAAGCCCAGACAGTGGCATGGGCCAGATCTTATGCACAGAATAGTAGCCTCTGGACCACCACCAAAATGCTGCCATGATTCCCTCCAATGTCCTCATCTTTAGGGGTTTGGCGGGGGCGAGGAGAGGCCAACTCCTTGCACCTTCTAGGAAGACTTCTCAAGCCATCTCATGCTGGGTTGTTGAACAGTATGGAGGGAGGATGTGAGTAGAGCTCACTGTTTTGGTAGCAGCAGCATCACTGACGCAAGCAGCACCATGTCTGATGGGAGTGGGCAGATTCTTGCGCCCCCCCTGCAAGGAACAGGTGGAAGAAACCTCTGACACTGCTGATTTCTGGGTGGTAAATCCCCCTATGCTGCTGTTTTTTCCACATTTCCTGTACACTCCAGTTGTGGGTGAGAAGATCTTGCAGTTAGTAGCCAAACAGGAGTCTGATTCTTCAGGTTTAGGACACTAGTTTGCCCTTCAGCGGGCTCTTCAGAGTGTGAAAACTGCTTTTTCCAGACCAAGATACAAGTCCAAATGTGAACTGTTGTCACGCTTGCTGTCAAATGTGGGAGAAGCTCCCGAAGCTGGGAAATTCTTGAAGCAAGGAAGCCCCTGTTAGAAAGGCTTCGGTCTTTGGCACCAAAAGTGGAGGAGAGACGGGTTGCTGTGTAAGGGGAGGGGGGAGAGAATTAATTATTTATTTCTCAGGGAAGGGCGGTTCTTTTTGCAATGTCCCCAGGGATGCAGCACTCTCCCCCCCACCCCCAAGAGAAGCCAAAATACCAGTGGTTATGGAAAAGCAAATTTGCACAGTGTTGAATCCCTCCCCACTCCCTGGCAATACATTGGAGCCACATCCATACAGTGCAAGAGTGAAGAGACTGACAGATGAAACAGTCTGGACGTGGAGGACCTCTTTGGTCTCTCCAAAGACTGGGATCTTCTCCCACCAGTGGAGGTGAGGGATTGCCCCACTGGCAGAAAGCAAGGAGATTCCTATTGCCAGCCTAGGAAGGGCTGCTAGAGAATAGCAGCTGCTATTCTCATCCAGCACAGCCTGTATCACTGGAGGGTAGGCCAGTGTGACAATACAACAGGACTTTTCATTTTAGACCTTTGTGTGTTGGACCCTGTTCAGGTCTCCTGGAGCTCCCTTGTTTCGAGAATCCCACTGTGATCACAAAAGCCCCAAACCCAGACTGCTAGCAGGAGAGGAGGAAGGAAAAAAAAACCTACTTGTATTTTGCCCCTCTGTGATGGACTACTTTTTATCCCTGCTAACGTGAAGCAGAATCTCTGCAAGAGGTTGATGGTACTAATCCTGTAAATTAAGCAAAACAAAAAAAGGAGTTTTGGGTTTTTTGTGTAGACAAGAGGAAACAGGCGCTGCTCTCCAAAATGGGGAAAGGGGATTGGGTAGAAGAACTCCTAAGCTTTTACTTTATTTTAATTTTTTTTCTTAAGTGCAATAAAATCTATCAGGGAGCTCAAGAGGGACCTTTGCTGCATGGAATTTCAGGCTGGAGAGGCAGAAGCAAAAGCTTTTGTGTGCCCTTCATCTCTGCTTGACCGTGATTCTCTCTCTTTTCATACACACAAACACACACAAGGAGTTTTTGCTGCATTACACACTACATATATATACAAGACAAAGTTGGCGCCAGTTTGAAATTTTGTGTTTTTCTTCCTTTTTGGCTAATGTTGGTCATTCCTTCCCGTTGTGTGTGGCATTTTATTTTGTTGAAACTCTTCTATTAAATGAAAAAGCTGCATTCATCAACAGGCTCCTTTTGGTCTCTTTAGTGCCTGAAAGCAGGATCAGGACAACGTGCCGGTTCCCCTGATGATAAGAGGTCTGGGAGGCAAGTAGGGCAAGAGGAAGGAGTCTGTTTAGGAAGGTAGTTGTAGGGTAATAGAAGCAAAATGACACTTGTAGGGTGAGCTTGGTTGTTTGGATGGGAACTTGGGGGGCTGCTGGTTCTAGCTATATGGGCTGCACTTAAATTGGGAATAAGAACGATATAAAGGGATGGCGAGGCCATTTTGGCCAGTTGTATAAGGTCCGGCTGGAAGATCATCTTGGACCGAGGGTTATGTCATCACCTGCTCACCTGAGCCTTTAATGAGTTTCCTAAAACTTAACCTGAAAACCTTCATGTATGCACAACTGTGTGAGAGAGCAGGGAGGAACTACAGGGGTGCAACTAACGTTGCAATCCGAAAGACACTTTCCTGGGAGAAAGACCCATTGAACACAGTGGGGCTTACTTTTGAGTAGACAGGGTTAGGATTGTGCTCTTAGCCACCTTTTGCAGGAGAAAAGTGATCACAGCTCCCGGGGAAAGGAAAAAGGGGCATTGGAGGAAGTGCTTTGTGGGTTCCCTAAGGTCAATCAGTTTCCTTGGCTTTCCACCCATTGGTGCCATCCAAGCAGTTTGGGGAGGACAGGCGTGAGATGCAACAGCAGCAGAGGTTGGACTAGTGCCCTCTGGTGACAGAATGGGGGAACTAGGAGGAAGTAAAATAAATGAAGGGAGGGTGGCGCAAGCGGTTAAGACGCTGTACCTGTTAACCAGCAGGCAGGGTTCGAGACCTGGGTTGGCCCCACAAGACAGGGTGAGCTCCTGTCCTTAGCCCAGCTCTGTGACGCCAGCTGGATCAATTGTATTGGCTCTGCCTTTCCATTGGACTAATTCAGTGGCGTGGAGAGGGGATTTGCTGCTTGGGTAACAGCCTATCCTCCATATCAATCCAACCCAGGCTTTTGTGCTTCGCATGCAGCGTATGCAGCGCCAAGCATGATACCATAGTCTTTCAAGACTGACGGAGGCCTGCTTTTTTATTAGTACGGAGTGCTAGTTATGAGTTACTCAATTTGTGGTGGGATGATCTACCTGTTAGTAGAGCAGAGTCAGAACCACCATACAGAATGGAGGACAAAGTGCCTCTACCTTTAACCGTTGCATAGAAGAGGGAATTGAGGCATGCGCTGCTTTTTAAACCAATGATGAACTAAACCTGCCTCAATTCCCCTTTCTATGCAATGGTTAAAGGTAGAGGCACTTTGTCCTCCATTCTATATGGTCTCCCTGAGCTGGGTGTGTAGGTCATCCTGACTTATGGCCAACAACCATAGAAGTAGGAGAGTCTTATATGCTTTTATTCTGCTCTCTGGCTGGCCTGAGACAAGCCACCCAACCCTCATCCTTGGCTCTCCATCTGCTAGGTGGGGCTGTCAGTACCAATCTACCTTAGAGCATGTTGACTCAGAAGTAAGCCCCATTGTGTTCAATGGGTCTTACTCCCAGGAAAGTATGTTTAGAATTGCAGCCTTTGTCTTGTTATCAATCCTGCAGTCAGACAATGCGGCAGTTGTGACCATGAATCATGCACATCCTTTGCGATCTTGTAGCTTGCACTCCTGCACTTCTGGATTCTCATCTTTGGAAGCACTTCATGGTGCCTGCTGGATTCCTGGCACTGAGTCACAGCTCTACGCCATGAAGGTAGGAGTACTGTTCAGTTGCTATAAGTTTTATTTTTCCACTGGGGGGCAGTAGTCACCTAGATAGCGGAGAACGAATGCTGTGATTGAACACGCCAGCGCATGCACAATACTGTACAGAAAGAACTTGTTTTACAACTTTGCGTGCTACAAGGGCCATCAACAATACCAACTGAGACTGTTGCCTTAGGCAGCAGATTCATGGAACGGTGCCTATTTTTATCCTTTTGTCCTCCTAACAACCCTGTGAGGTAGGACGAAGCTGAGAATGAAGTCACCCAAAGAGTTTCATGTCCAAGGAGGGATTTGAACCTGGATCTCGGTTCAACTCTCACCACTACACCTTCCTGCCTCTAAGCTTTTCCACTCCCTTGGGTTAGAAAAGAAGGAGGTGTCATTTAGCACCTGTCTGGGTCCTTGTTGGTGGTAGGCCAGCTCTTCCTCCTCCTTGATGCAGCACCCGCCTGCAAACCCATAAGGCGAAGTATCGGACTTTCTCGAATCTAATATGCAATCGAATCTAATGCGCTTCCTATACTTATAAAAATAAATCTAACATCCAATTTAACGTGCACCCTGATTTTGGAGACAATTCAGCTGAAAAAGGAGCATTAGATTCGAGTAAATAAGTATCTCCTGCGAGAGCCCCAAACACAATTTGTCCGCATTCACTACTTCATATTTATTCCACTACACACTAAATTCTCAAAATGCCACAAGCAACACAAACAAATTAGCGGGTTAAGTAGGTGGATGTTGTCTTCATCCTCCCGAAGATCCTGATTTGGGCGCCTGAGTCAACCTGCCCGAGGCATCCAGTTGTACATCTGTTTTCAACAGGTTTTACCTACATCCAGGTCTTACAACTAGGGATGTTTTAATTATGGAAACAAACATCCTCTTGGGCAGGGCTGCCTCCACCCCCTTTTCCCAGTAGTAGCAGTCAGGCTTTTTCTCAATGGGGGACCTTTCTCAATGGGATGGGGAAAGTAGTCTGAGGTTATGTCCAGGTGTTCAGACCTTGTAGCACAAGGTTAAGAAGAGCCTCCACTGGATCAGTAGGCTTTTTTGTAGGGTCGCCTTTTTTGTAGGGTTTCAGCCCATCAGGCTTCAGTCACAGTAGGGTTTTCCCACCCCGCATAGAAATGGTCCCCGTGTTAATGAGAAACCCTAAACAGTTGTTTGGAAAGATCCTTTATTTGGCCTCGGCAAAGTGGAGGGGGGGGGGAGGGAATTTCCTCTGCTCCCAAAAATTCCCAACCAAGAAGATGCCCTTTTTGAAACCTTTTTAATAAGGACAGAAAATTCCTTCACGTTTATAAAGCGATCTGGAGCATTTTGAAAGTGCTTCGTGCAAAGTGTGATCCAATCATACACATTATGCAGTCAGCCAACCAAAATTCGGTAACACGTATATATATTGTGCAGGTATTTGGGGTGATTTTCGATAATCACCCCATCTATATCAAAATGGGGCGAGAGGTTGTAGTACTGACCTTCCTCCCAAACCAAAAATCTTATTTAGGTAACCCTTTTGATAATTCAGTCGGCAGATGCACTTTCAAGCATACCAGTGCTACCATAAGGTCTAGAACTGATTTCAACCAGTGTGCCGTGGCACACTGGTGTGCCTCAGATAGTCCTCAGGTGTGCCGCGGGAATTTGGGGATTGACATTAATAGGAAAATTGGGGGATTTGAACAGTCTGGTGTGCCTTGTCAATGGTGAAATCAAATGATGGTGTGCGTTGACAATTTCAGTGCCTTGTTAAGTGTGCCATGAGATTAAAAACATTGGAAATCACTGGACTAGAAACTTGAATTTTAAAAACTAGATTCTCAAGGTCTGATTGTTTTGCCTACTAGATTATACTGTATTTACTCAAATCTAATGCACCACTGAGTTTAACATGCAAACGATATAATCAAAATACCTGATTTACTCAAATCTAATTAACCATCAAATCTAATGCACACCTGATTTTGGAAACTCAACTCGGCTGAAAAGGTAAGCGTTATATTCGAGTAAATACAGTTCTTACACTCCACGCCTTGACTCTATTGCTTGCCTTCTGAGAAAATATTGAAATATTCAATCAGCTTCTAAACCTGCAATACTAAGTGCACTTTCCTGGGAGTAAACCCCACTGAATCCAATGGAACTTACTTCTGAGTAGACATGCATAGAATTGCATTGTAAGAGCAATATAAAGCTTAGATTGGCTGCATTGCACACTTCTACGTGTACAGTGTTCACACGTGATGCACAGTGGTTCAAAGCTTTTAAAAGTCTGGCACAAAACCACATCCTACTGTGCGCATAATGACACATGCTTTTAAAAAGTGGAAGCATTTCCTTCTTTTGAATGTTTCGGTTACAAAGCCCTTACGTGAGTAGGAATGTTTTAGGGACCTACTCAGTTCATATGTCGGGGCCAGGCAGACCTCGTGCTGAACCGAGAAGGTGCTTTAAGAACACCCCCTGCTCTGCTTTCGAGGGGCAAGCGGGTCAAGGCGGATAAGCACAGACTGTTTGTCCCACTGAACTCATTAAGGAATTCCTAATAAACTAATGGGTTCCTTGCAATCCAACCTGAAAACCGGAGCTTCAAACCATTCTTTCTGATTTATCTTTCTCTTTGGAGTAGTCCATGTTCAGGGACGCCAGTGACCTCAAGAGGCCCATCCGGTGCCTGATGGAGTGATCCAGATTGACAGTGTACTTTAGGAAGTTCTCTCCATCATGCACATTGAAGGGAAAGTCAAAGGACAAAAATTTCTCAAAGAGTTCAGGGTCGCCATCCAAGGCCATGATGTTTTGGAGGTCCGAATGGTGGGCGTAGAGATCCTTGCAGTTCTCGGTGAAGACTTGCCACATTGACTGGTTCTCGTACTCGCTGGTTGGCCGGCTCTGCAGCCTGTCACCCATGCACTGCAGAATCCAGCTTAAACGGCATGGCCACTGGTTGGTCAAGACAACCCACCCTGCTATGGAACGGGGGCAGATGCTGTGTCTCAAGTGGGGCTGCTGAGTCATGAGCCGGATAGTGATGGGGATGGTGTTGACGATCCTTTTCATCTGCACGATGCTGTCCGGGATATACTTATAGAGGGTGTCAAACTCGTTGTGCAAGCAGTGGAAAGCGTCATGGATATACTGCACAGCCTGCGCATCTATCTGGTGCTGGTCCATTTCTAGAGATGATTCTATGTCCGTTGGAGCCGCAGCCTTCCTTTTTGTCTTCCTGGAGTCCTGTTCCATGTTTCTTGTGATAATGTTATACATCAGATCTTCCCGGCTTTGGAACGCCTCGTGCAAAAAGCGCACCTTTGACCGGTAGCCAATTTCCGGGATAGAGAAAGGTAGCGT
Organism: Cryptoblepharus egeriae; assembly: GCA_030015325.1. NCBI lineage: Eukaryota > Metazoa > Chordata > Lepidosauria > Squamata > Scincidae > Cryptoblepharus > Cryptoblepharus egeriae. Next base: position 1,637,693 of record JAREYC010000014.1, read on the forward strand.
CACAGTGCGGTTCAGGTAGAGGTATCCGTTGTCGGCCATTCCCTTCATGCAGGATGCTTGCTCCAAGCAAGAGACGATGATGCACGGGTCCACCACCAGGATGAAGATGAAGGGGGCGTTGGTGTCTGAAAGCAAGGTATTGATGGCATTCAGAACCCCGACAACTCTTTCCGGGTAGCACGTGTCCAAGCTGGTGATCTCAAAGACGATTCTCAGTCTCCGCCGTTCAAAGATCTCCATGTAATACACAAAGTTGGTGAGGATTTCAATCTCTTTCTTCACCGCACACATGAAGCCCAAGTGGCTGGTGAACTTCTCGTTATTGGTCATGCTTTCAATCTTTTTCTTCTGGCTGATGATCAAGTGCTTAATAATCGGTCCGAGCGCCAGGAGCGCACCAGAGCCGGATACGGTGGCAAGAGTGGTGCCGACGACTTTTAAGACGCTGCCATCTCGCACTCCTGGCACAAAAAACGCGGTTGTGGCCAGCCCCACGCCGGCAAACAAGGCAGTCAAGAATCCCCCAGCTGTCAAGCCAGCTTTCTTCTTGAGACACCACTCTTTCTGGCTGAAACCAGAGGCAAATCGTGGCTTGCTCCCAACCACGTGGTAGAAGCTCAGCGGGAGAGGCCCAAAGTGTCGGCGGATGTGGTCACACAAGGTCATGACCAGCCCGGCCCACAGCTTGTCGCTGCCCGCGTACTGCCAGGCGCTGAATCGGATGAAGATGAAGTCAATGTTCTTTCTCCGGAGGTGGACCTCTGTGATGACTGGCTGATAGAAGAGCAGGTACCAGAGGAGAGTGAGGAAGTTCCATCCCACTGGACGTCGTGGCCTTTGGTGAGTCTTCTTGTACTCGCTTTCTTCTCTCCGTATGGATTCCTTGTGCATGCATCCTGCAAACATGGAGCAAGCAATCGTCAGCAGTTGTAGTCCTATGTCCACTCCATAAAAATTTCCCTCCAAAAGGGAAAATTAGGACCCCCTCTGTAGTCTTGAAATGCCCAAAACCTTGGTCCTGATTACTATCATCATCATCATCATCATCATCATCATCATCATCATCATCATCATCATCATCATCCTGTATGAACTAGCAAAATGTGCAGCAAATGGTGGGAACAGACCAAGGTCTGTTGATTGCAAGAATCCAGGATCAACGCACGGTATTTACTCAAATCTAATGCACCATCAAATATAATGCGTACCCTATACTTATAATCAAAATACTGTATTTACTGAAATCAAATCAAATGAGCACTCTGATTTTGGAGACCGAATTTGGCTGGAAAAGGTGAGCGTTAGATTCAAGTAAATACAGTATATTGTGTCCCATCCCCACAAGAGCCTATTAGCACAATCCTAACCATGTCTACTCAAAAGTAAGTCCCATTATGCTCAATGGCTCTTACTCCCGGGAAAGTGTCTTTAGGATTGCATCCTTAGTGAGTTTAAGTACTAATTTCACATCATAAGATGGTGTAGTGGTTAGGGAATTGGACTGAGACCTGGAAGATCAGGGTTCGAATCCCCCTTCAGCCGTGAAGCTTCTGGATAACCTTGGGCCAGCCATTTTCAGTCTCACCTACCTCACAGGGTTGTTGTGAGGACAAATGGATAAAAAGCTCTGTAAGGGTGAAATCCAGAGTAACTAGGGGGAGTCCTTGCTCTGGAGAAAGAACAAGTTACTTTGGATTGCAATATGAATTTCCCATAGGTTTTCACTAGGTGGTGCAGTAACTACTGGTGCACGTAATGTTTCTTACGTGCTCCCGTAGTTACTCTGGATTCCGCCCAATGACACCTTGGGCATTTGCTTTGGCATGGGACAGGTGAGGTATAAATCCTATGGATGGACAGGATGGGATGGACGGATGGAACGGAACAGACAGAACGAATGAACTAATGCCATTCCCATTCCGGTCCCATTCCCTGTTCGGCTAACAGTTGATTGTGTGCCAACAATTCCCTCTAATCTGGTCTACCCTACAGGGTTGACAGGATAAGGAAAGGTCGTCTGCTACCTGGAATTCCCTGAAGACAGAACTACTCTGCATTATTTAATTTCATGAAGAGCAGATCCCACAGAGTTCTCTCACTCTTATGTCTGAACACGTCTCTCTAAAGCAGTGGTTCTCAATCTTCCTATCGTCGTGACCCCTTTATAAGTTCCTCAAGTTGTGGGGACCCCAACCATAAAATTATTTTCGTTGCTACTTTATAACTGTAATTTTGCTACTGTTATGAATCGTAATGTAAATATCCGATATGCAGGATGTATTTTCGTTGTTACAAATGAAATGTGTGTTCTATGCACACATTGAATGCAATGGGATTTATTTCAGAGTAGGCATGCTTAGGATTGGGCCCTGAGGCTGCAATCCTACCCACATTTACATGGGAGTAAAGGTCCCCCTGACTATAATGGGATTTATTTCAGAGTAGGCACGCATAGGATTGGGTACTGAGGCTGTCAGTCAGCCCCAGTGTGCGTGTAGCTACAGCTGAGGTCTGGCAAGCCTGACCTGGCCCCCTGCACCAGGGGTCTTTAGGGGACCCCCAGAAAACCTCTAGGCAACCCCCAAAGGGGTCCCAACCCCCACTTTGAGAAACACTGCTCTAAAGGATTTTGGCTAAACCTCACCACGGTGTAAGGAAAGGTTTCAACAGTAAGCATTACAAATCTGGAAGCACTGACTTGCGATATGGTCGAGCAGAGACTGGAGCCGGGTGCCACAGGGCGAGTAGAAGCCCACGGTGACTGGCGTGGAGGTGTGGCAGAGGGTCTTGGAAAGAGAGCAGCAGTAGATGTCATCTTCGCTCAGGAGATCTGAAGAGGAAAAAAATAGGATGGCATCAAGCTAGACGTTGACGGTGATTTTTAATGGCAACCACTGGGGTGAGGAGCAGGAGCCAGTCAGACATGGGGGTCAGTCTTACCCCCCTCCAATGAATGTCTTCTCCCATCAAAGGTGCTGCTTCCCACATCAAGATAAACTAGGTACGGCCTGGACCTCTGGCTAGTGTTGCCATAATTCTCTTCTACAAAATCGGGGACACAACCCTCTATCCCATTTGCTAGTATGTGAACACAATCCCCCCATTTTTGTGTGCATCAGTATGTGAACACGGTCCCCCCCAAATCAGGACTGTCCCTGTTTTTTAAGACACATGGCAACCCTACCTCTGGCAAGGTGAGCAGCTGAGGTCTTGCATAGCTTACCTGAATTGCCCGTAGCAAATGAGGTTGAAGGAATAAACACCATGTGTGGCATAGTCAACAAAGTTGATGTCACTCAAACCACATCCCAAAGCAAGACATACAGGAATCGAAATGCTGGAGGAGGAAGGGTGTGATCCAGGTTGTGTTGGCTGGTCTGACAACCTATGTGGTGCTTTTGGAGTTAGCAAGTGATGTTAATATCTATCTGGCAACACACTTTCCTGTTTCTCGGAGATCTAATTCTCCACATGGGGCTTCTTGTAGGTTCTTCTTGCAAGTTCTTCTAGGAACACAAAGATCTTCTGTGCCTACCGAAGGTGGGGCTACAATGACGAGGCAAGGGCAGGTCACACTTGTGACTTGCCTTCTGCCCCAGGTCCCTTTATTATGATGAAGCAAACAAGGGCTGATTAAATTAATTGTAATGTTAATTACAGCATGTCCTGCCTGTGCCAGTTCCTCATGCCGCAAGTCAAGTTGGTGGAACTTTACATAATGAGCCTGCTGCATTCATGCTCAGGGCAGAGCGCAGAACACAACAGCGTGGCAGGATGGTGTCCCATTTAAGCAAGGGAGATGCTGGCCACCCCACAAATACAAATATTTATGCACAGTGCCGTTATAGGTCATCCCCATAGGACTAAGATGCTGTTATAGGTCATCCAAATAGAAGATGTCATCCCCATAATTAGCTACTGGGGGGCAGGTGGAAAAGGTGCCAGTACTGAGTACCGGTGACCACCCCAGCCCTGTTTAGGTGCATCTTTTGCTGAATTTCACCGTCTCAACTGGGTTTGCTTCACCGTCTCAACTGGGTTGGCTTCACCATCTCAACTGGGTTTGCACCAGTGTTTTCAGTGTTCATCATAATATTACTTTAAATGCAGTTGTCAGTGAAGAGCTTTGCAAGATCTCAGCTGCCCAACAAAACCAGAGATCCTTGATGGAGATGCAACCTTCCACAGTTCCTATGTACCCCACATCTGCCTCTCGTTTATATTGTGTCCCCATTTTGCAGGCTATAAGACATTATCGTTTTCATAGCTTTGGACAGTATAAAGTCCAGTATAAAATCTCAGTATAAAGGATGCATCTGATGCAGGGTTATATAGCAGGGAGCGCCGACACGTTCAGCAGTATCAAGAGATAAGGTTTCACCTATTTATTTTGGGATGCTCACGATCAAACCCTATCCCTGCATACGGATAACTAGCATGTCAGGGTGAGTGCCATTGCCTGAGAGTCTAGCTTTCTGTATGCAGAAATCCATGATGTTGGGATGCTTGCTATCAACCCACATATAGAAAATAGCAAGCACAAAAAAACATGAATTCCATTTCCTGAGGGACTTGCTTTCTGTATGCAAGGGATTTTAAAAGGAGGGGATGATTTAAACACGCCATTTCCCCTGAAGCGATACAGTCCAGGAAGAGCCTCGCTGCGTGGTCACACTGGTCCATTAAATGTTCACAGTCAGGCCAGAGAGAGTATGTGTGCCACCCAAGCACCTTCTGTTTACAAAGTCACCGGCTGATCTCACCATTCATGGAAAAGGAAGAGCCCCAGAATCATAAGAGACTCAGCAGTACTGGGTAAGTCAGCATGTCCCATAACACGACACCATCATTAGCTTGGGTTACGGCAGGTGGAACCCCAAAGCATTTGCAAGGAGAACACCAAAGCCTGAGGTTTGAAAACACGTGCGGCCAGAGAGTCCTAGTTCTGTAACGCTGCACCGAGTGCGGCAGAATTTCTCCTAATGTTGGCGACATCCTCTTGAGATGGACAAAACCACCTTCACCCAAGACAACTGCATTGCTGGTTTGATCACAATCCTTTCGGTGGCCTACTATTTAAAGCAATGATCTTCAACCGTTGCATGGCATGACCCCATACATTAAAGGGTACATTAAAAGGCACCCACTGTTGACTCCGCATCTCCCCAAGAACTGATCTATCCACCACCTCATCATTGTCCACTCCTATTTCTTTTCCCACCTCCTATTAACATATAACATATAATAATAATAATATTATAATATTAACATATAATAATAACATATCCCCCTCTTACATCAATCAAACAATTAATTAATAAATCTTTTATTAATTATTATTAACTGTTATAAAATCTTTAATTAGTTAATTATGAGTTACTTAATCTGTGGAACCCCTTGCCACATTATGTGATGATGGCATCTAGCCTAGACGCCTGTAAGTGGAACTTTGATCAATTTTTAGAGGAAATCACAAGAGGAAATCAAAAATAATGAAAATTATTTCGGCACAATTACCAAGAACCTGAACGGGACTGACACCATCTCCAAGTTCTTGAAGGGATACACCAGATGACCATATGACCGGAAATTTCCGGATTTGTCCTCTTTTTTAGTCTCCTGACTGGGTGTCCTCCAAAAGGGCTTCTCCAGTTTGGCTTTATTTTTGAACTTCATATTGAAGAGCAGAATCCAATGCAAAAATGAGTTTTGAAATATCTCCTTCCTATCAAAAGTTATGGCCCCAAAACTAAAAATAAAAAGTATGCATTGAGCTCTATGGGAAAGTGAAGGTGTCCAATATTGTGGATTTACTCGTGAGTAGGCAAACGTGCCACTGTCTGTCGGAAAGGCCGGGATGAGAGGAATCTAAGACCTTGTTCTCCTTTTGAGGTTTGGGCATCTGGTCACCCTGGATGCCTCCCAATTTACCCGGTCCTGTCACCTGTAAATTGCTGAGATCCCATACCTGAGACTTCACCACCCCATAGAAAAAACACTGATTTAAAGGACGAACATCACATGCTTCAAGGGGGGATACCCGGACAGTAGACAGGGTTGCCAACCCTCCAGAATTGGCCTTCACCCAAGACATTTGCATTATTTGAAAATTAAAATTTAATTAATATATTTTTAATTTTAATTATTTTAAATTTTTAATGTGCTGGAATATCTCCAGAATATTCCAGCCCTGATCTCCGAGTGACAACGGAAAGCAATCCTAGAGATTTCAACAGAGCCTCCAAGAATTTCTACATTTACATCCCATTAATCTCCAGGAACAGATTCAACAGTTTGCACAACCTTTTGGGGTTTTTCCTGTTGCCCAACAAGATGGAAAGCGCTTGATGGGGATGAAGAAAAATAAAGATCCAAGGGCATACTGTTGCTTTGGGGGAAACTATGGCTGCAATCCTAGAGCAATTTCTTGGGAGGAAGCCCCATTGAACTCAATGGAACTTACTTCTGAGAAGACACAAATAGGAATGCACTGGAAGAGCCCAATCCCATCCATACTTTCCTGCGAGTAAGGGCAAAATCCAGAGTAACTATGGGGAGTCCTTGCTCCGGTGTAAGAACAATTTACTCTGGATTCCAATATGAATTTCCCAGAGTTTTTTCATTAGGAGGTGCAGTAACTACGGGTGCACGTAATGTTACTCTGGATTTGGGGGCTAGTCACATTGATTACAATGGGACATACTTCTGAGTCAATGTGTATAGGATTGGGTTCTAAGAGTACAATCCTAACCATGTCAATCCTACGAGTACAATCTTAACCATTACTTAAAAGTAAGCCCTATTGTTTTCAATGGGTCTTACTCGCAGGAAAGTGTGTTAAGGATTGCAGCCCCAAACTCCTTATTGAGAATCTTTCATAGGGCACGAGCCTATCCATATCTACTCAGATGTAAGCCCCATTGTGTTCAATAGGTTTTACTCCTAGGAAAGTGTGCTTAGGATTGCGGCATCTGAAAATAAATACAAGGGGAAACGGGAAATGGATTTGGACTCAAGCAACTCAGCATATTCATGGCATTTGAATTGGAAAAAATAAATAAATCTGTTTTTCCTTATTGATGTTGTTTTTTCTTGACATTTGAATTGGAAAAGATAGATAGATAGATAGATAGATAGATAGATAGATAGATAGATAGATAGATAGATAGATAGATAGATAAAATAACTACAATCCAGAATAACTATGTGAGCACATAAGAGACATTATATGCTCCCGTAGTTACTGCACCACCTAGTGAAAACCTATGGGAAATTCATATTGCAATCCAGAGTAAGTTGTTCTTACACCGGAGCAAAGACTCCCTATAGTTACTCTGGATTTCGCTTGAAATCTGCTTTTCCTTATTGATGCTTTTCCTTATTGATGTTCAGAGAATTGCTTTTAAAAAAATATTGCTCCCAATAGTAGGATATTCCTGCTAATGTGAAGAAAATCTCCTGGGAACTGCAGGAAATTCCAGGCTGCATTTTAAAGCAATTATAGTAAATTATAGTTAAACAAATAGTTAGGGAAACAAAAAGAAGACTGCAAGTAAAAGGTGGATTAAAAAGTGCGGAGATCTGGTAATAATAGGTTCATACATATCTGGAAAGGCAGAATTAATAGTTCCTCTTCCCACTTACTGGAACACACTTGGAAAGAAAGAGGTCATTAACTTCCAACTAAATAAATAGTTTCCTGAAACTAACTGCTTGTCAATTATATGTCAATTACAACCCTCTTCCTTTGGAAAAGGGAGTTTTTGAATTTTGGAAATCCAGTCCTGGGAAATGTAATTTTTTGGTCCAGTTTTCACTTTAGAAAACTTTTGTCGGAGATCTAAAGACAGTCAACGGATTGGTTTTTCTGGAAATCAATAAGAGAGGCATTTCTGATACATGAATTTAATAATCAGAGAAAATAATTTGGAAATATCACCTCTTATATACCATAATTACCTGAATCTGATGCGCCATCGAAGTTAATATACAACCTATACACATAATAAAAACATCATGCTTACTCAGATCTAATTAACCATCGAACCCAATGCACATCCTGAGGTTGGAGACTCTGAGCACGATCCTAACCATGTCTAAACAAAAGTACGTCCCATTGTGTTCAATGGGTCTTAGTCCCAGGAAAGTGTCTTTAAGATTGCAGCCAATGGCAATCCTAAAGACACTTTCCTGGGAGTAAGATCCATTGAACACAATGGGGCTTACTTTTGAATAGACATGGCTAGGATTGTGCTCTAAGGCTGCAAGCCTAAAGACACTTTCCTGGAAGTAAAACCCACTGACCACAATTGGGTTTACTTTTGAGTAGACAAGGTTAGGATTGTGCTCTAAGGCTGCAATCCTAAAGACACTTTCCTGGGAGTAAAACCCATTGAACACAATGGGGCTTACTTTTGAATAGACATGGCTAGGATTGTGCTTAAATTCAGCTGAAAAAGTGAGTGTTAGATTTGAGTAAATACAGTAATATTGGATCTTATTTTATATATGGATCTTATACTGTGGATCGTATATATATAATATATACTTATTATATATATGGATCTTATACAGTAATATTGGATCTTATACTGTATTAAATCTTATTATATATATGGATCTTATACTGTGGATTGTATATATATATAATATATACTTATATATATGGATCTTATACAGTAATATTGGATCTTATACTGTATTAAATCTTATTATATAAATGGATCTTATACTGTGGATTGTATATATATATATATATAATATACTTATTATATATATGGATCTTATACAGTAATATTGGATCTTATACTGTATTAGATCTTATTTTATATATATATACACACACACACAGAGTATATATATATATACACACACATATACATATATATACATAGATAGATATAGATATAGATCTTAGAGCTTATATAATTTGAAAATAATTTTTACTCAGTTCCTGATAAGCGAAAAAACATTTTCTTTTTTTTTCCAAAGGGAGTGGATGTTGTATATTATTTGCTTGTTGTATATTTGTATATTCAGATTTTAAAAAAGAACTTGTTACCGACACAATTTTGGACAGAGATGTCTCTCGTTTACCCAAAATACAAGTGACCAAAAAGCATAAGGAGTCCTACCATGTTTGATGGAAGAGGAGTCTATGTTCCCGCAGTGGGCTCCTTCTGATGGACACCCGTGTCCCGCTTCGTGACGGTCCTCGCAGGGATGTAACCTTGTGGCCTCATCGTTGTGGGAACGCATCAGCACTGGTGCTGAAGGGCCACCAGCAAGAGACCCCACGTGGGTAGGACCCTAGGAGAGAAAAAAGGCAAGTGATCACCTGCTCCATCTCACAGCTCAACTTCTTCTGAGCATTTTTAAATTGTAGTTCAAGCCGGGAGTGGGAATCGCTAGCCTGATGTCACTTGATTTCCAGTTTGCTTTGAGGAAACCCAATCCTGGAGATCCAAATGATATGGTAGCGGATATACCTTCTGAGCAGGTCGTTTCTGCCAAGAAAGATAAATGAAAGCAAGCCAGAAAGATGGCACTGGCGTTAAAAGTTAACACACACACACATATATATATATATTGAAGGTGTGGCCAATTAAAACGAGTTTTAATCTCACATTGCATAAGAACAGAACTAATTAGCAATATAGATTTTCTAGGTCGTTGAGAAAGAGGGTGACGCTACAGCATACAGGAATGGGTGTCAACCAAAGGTTGGAGAGCAGGTTTGAGAGAATAAACCAGATATAATTTTGATCCCCCCCCCAAATGTAAGATGAGACCTCAATGCAGAGATGTTTTCCATTCTGACCAAATGGAAACAACTGGGCATGGATTTGGAATCTGGTCTTCTTTTGTTTCTACTGGAAATGTTTTTCAAGGGTGAGTGTGATCCATTTCAACCACCAGTTAAAGATGGGATTGGGAACTGGGATGTTGGACCTTGATCTCTTCCTCCTCTTCTCCAGGAAAGAGTGTCCACTTGGCTCATTCAATGGTCAGCTCAGTCAGGACCAAGACCCCTGGATGTCTTTGGAAACAACCATTGCTGGAGTAAGCAGGTCTTGGTTACAATCCAGAGTAACTACGGAACCTTTTACACCAATGTAGTTACTGTGCCACCTATGGGAAATGCATGGAGCAATCCAGAGTAAGTGCCTCTTAATGTCTTCCTGTAGTAACTCTGGATTGTAGGGTTAGGGATTCTATTGAAGAGTCTGAGGAAAGAGGTCTCAGGAGGTCTCAGATCCCTCAAAGAGTGGTGTATAAAGGGGAAAAAAATGGAAAAGTAGGTTTAAAGAACCACTTGCTGGTTTCTTGCTCCTCAATTGCACCTAATGGAAGGAGGTAGAGCTTCAATATCTTCAGGGGTTTGATTCTGGGACTGAAAAATGGAATGATTGCTTGCCTGAACGTCTCTCTACAACAGTAGAAAAGCAGTTTTTGAAACGGTTATTTGCCGTGGCCATTCATGTTGAGTCAAATCTGTGTATTAAAAAATCAGTGTATAACACGCTGTAGTTACTCAAATACAATATGTCATCAAATCTAACGTATGCCCTGATTTTAAAAGTCTTGAGATTATAAAATATTTACTGGTGATTGTAATGCGTAGCTGCAAAGCAGGTGCAAAATTTAGTTTTATTTTATTTATTTATTTGATTTATACCCTGCCTTTCTTTCCTAACGAAAGGGAGCTCAAGGCGGCTAACAGCAATTAAAAGAACAATAAAATACCATTAAAATTAGGTCGTAAATACAGTATTAACCAGCTATCACTGCTTTTTCAAGGAGGGATGAAGCGAAGGGAACTGGGACTAGCAAAGGGATTTTGCTAGACCGTATCTCTTGCATTGCTCGTCCCAAAGCCATAGGGAAAGCAGCCTCATGAAATACTATATTTACTTGAATCTAATGTGCCATGGAATCTAATGCATCATGGAATCTAATGCTCACCCCAGTTTAGGAGATGTAGGGTGCAATCCTAAGCATGTCTATTCTGAAGTAAGTCCTATTGTAAGCCTCAATGGGACTTACTTTCAGGAAAGTGTGGTTAGGATTGCAACCTAAATCCGGCTGAAAAGGGTGCACTTTATATTTGAGTAAATACAGTATATTTTATAAATATTCTGCAGATCTTTGTTGTGAATGTGAAGCCTCTCAAAACACATTTCCAGTCCTAACACCGGTCCTGGTAAAGTGCCTAGGGAACTCCATGCCACTGGCTAGAAGATGGAAAGGGTAGAAAGCACTGCCTACTAGCTACTACCAGTGCCAGTTCTTTAAGTGGGATGACCCACCCAGTACATCCCACCCGATGACCCACCCGGTACAATCTGGTGACCCAGATTGTAGTGTAGTAGCGTTCACTGTTACACAACAAGTGGACATACATTTCAAAGAGATCTCAGTGCATTCGTTGGAGCCTCTTTGTGCTATACATTAGCCCCAGGGTAGGGATGACGAGGGTTGGAGTAAAGCCTGGTGAGCCTCTACCTGAAGATCTCTAGTGATGGAGAAAAAAAGTTGCAAATAGTATTTTCTTACAAATCACAGGTGTGAGCCCTAAAAATCACATTGGGTTCACTTCCCGTACAGAACCCCATGGATTTCTTTAGATGGGAACTATTTAAAACAAAGCAAGGTAGATGCAAATTTTAGTTCCCCAGTTCATTCAATATCCTTAATTCATTTCCAAGGTACACGTTGTTCAGAAAAGAGCAAATGGCAAACCATGGGGCCAGTGGTGTAGCTAGGTGGGGGTGTGGGAGCCAATCTTGGAAGGAGCTTCTTCGGAGCAATCCCAGGACTGGGGAGCAAAACTGAGCCGTACAGCCCATTTTCTAAATATTAAAAAATAAAGTTCTGCACTGCTCTGTTTTGTTCCCTCCACCTGGAACGGTCCCAAAAGGGTGATATCCCTTCCAGGACTGCATCGTCCACCCCCTCTAGCTATGCCACTGGATGGACGAAATACCAGGCAGGTGGGTCACTGTATATGTAGGTATATAAATATATATACCAACTAAATACAAAACTATATATATATATTAAGATGAGATATAAGATGGGTTAGAACATGAGATATACCTGGGCCACAGGAAAGCTCTTGATAGTGTACTTCGTGACATGAGCGGTTGGCATACTGAGCTCAAACCTGGCCTAGTTATGGACACAACCTGTGAGCTCCTGGAAGTGTCTTCCTCCCTGTTTCCCAAAAGTGTCTCCTCTTCCTAGGCTTGTTTTCCTCCTCAGACCTTGGAAGTTTTGTGGAGAGCCGCTTAGGTACAAGCGCACGTGTAATGCGTTCAGCTGAGGAGGAACAGACAGGACGCAGAGGTAAGCAGCAGCCCTCGAGTACACCAAGACATCAAAAGACCACCCCAAATGAAGAGGTTGGGGATGTCAAACTGAACCCTACAACTTCTGCACGCAAAATATGTGCTCGATTCCGGGCCGGTTCATGTAGGAGACCGACTGAGGCTGTCGCATCAGGCAGCAGGTTGGCAGGGGGCAACCATGAAACAGAAAGTGTGGAAGAAAGAAGAGCGTGGGGTAGGGCATTGAAAAGGAAGCCCAGTTATCCCAGTTAAAGAACAGCTCCCAGTTTCCATCAGACAAGTCAGCCTGCATTCTGTGTCCAAGAGTAGGTGCATAGTGATATTCCCTACAATCCAGAGTAACTACAGGAGCACGTAAGAGACATTTACGTTGACGTAGTTACGGCACCACCTAGTGAAAACCTATGAGAAATTCATATTGCAATCCAGAGTAAATTGTTCTTACTTCAGAGCAAGGACTTACTAGTCTGTAGTTACTCTGGATTGCACCCATATCTTTGTAGTATGTCCTAGTACTCAGGTACACGTGTCCCCCGCTTTCTGACGGTTCATTTTCTGATGGTTCCACTCTTTCAATTATACCCAGAACTCATTCCTTCAACACATGTTCCACTCTTTCAACCTCTCTCTGTTGGTTTAAAGGATAAAATTGTCTGCCCTAATGTTGATTTGCACGTGACACAGTGATTAAACTATTTTGGACATCTTTCTTATGACTTTTTTCAGTAAATAAGCACCATTCAATTACATAAGATATTCAATGACCACACATGTTTTTGTTCATTTTGCTGCAATTTGTGGTGCATGTTGGCTTTGTGTTATTAAATACATGTTGTTTAGGTTGTTGTAAGTGACATTTATATCTTTTTTTGGTTGCCATTCTGCTTTTGCAAGCTGGAAAAAACAAACAAACTGGGTTCCACTTTTCAACAGTTTTCACTTTTGGACGGTGCTCCGATCCCTAACCTGTCCAATAAGTGAGTGATACCTGTGTACTAGTATACAGGGATACTCTGGTATACTGTGTACTGGTATACTGGTATACTCTGAATATGGGAGGGTTTGTATCCTAAAAGGGTTTGTATCCTACGACCCAGCTGATGAGGCTCCGAATAGGAGAGAGAAGCTGCTTTGTTTATCTGTCCTCTTTTCCCACATCCTCTACATGTACCTGTCGCTTTTCCTTCCACTGGACACAAGAGATTAAGGGTGCAATCCAGAGTAACTACAGGGAGTCCTTGCTCCGGTGTAAGAATAATTTGCTCTGGATTGCAATATTTCCCATAGGTTTTCATTAGGTGGTGCAGTAACTACGGGTACATGTAATGTCTCTTATGTGCTCCCGTGGTTACTCTGGATTGTAGGGTAAGGATTCCATGTGTCATTCCAGGTTGCACTGGATTTGGCAGCCTGAACCATGGGCTTGATTATTGTTTGAATATTTGACCTATGAGGCCATGGAACAGCTGAGAGCTTTTTGCTAGCTAACCCTACAATCCAGAGTAACTACGGGAAGATGTAAAGAGACACTTACTCTGGATTGCTCTATGCATTTCCCATAGGTTTCCCATAGGTGGCACTGTAACTATGTCGGTGTAAAAGGTCCCGTAGTTACTCTGGATTGCAGCCTAAGGCACTTTCTAAGAGCACTTTCCTGGGAGTAAGCCCCATTGAACTCAATAGAACTTACTTCTGAGTAGATACTATTAGGATTTCACTCACACTCTCCTCTTGGATCTGAAACAGCAGGTATGTGGCAGAGAGTGATGGGCTAGTGTGGCTCTGGTCCACAGACACTCTAGCCCACCACTCTCCTCTACTTATCTGCTCCATCCCTCTTATCAAACTCAGAGAGTGAAGGTGGGGGGGGGGACTATGTTTGGCACTGAATATCATCTGCTGATACATCTTGTGCCAACCCTTAAAAAAAATTCACAAAATAAATGGATTTTATTTTTTTTAAGCTGGGCTTTTTGGGAATGATGAAGGAAGCAGGGCACCTTTACTGTGCCAAGGAAAAAAGAAGGATGATGATGAGGGTACTACTCCGCAGGATCATCTAAGTGAGCACCTGGGGCAGATCCCGACTTGTGTTACAAATGGGTACTGCATGCCAAAGGTGTCATTATCCCAGTGGGAAGGTTGCAGCCGGGCCGAGCAATACTTGCGAGGTTGGTGCTGACACACTCCTGCAAGGCCAGGAAGTCATGGAAAGCAGGGCATGACTCAGGCTGAGCTGCACAGGCATTAACTACGCTTGAAGGGTCACTATGTGATACTCATTACCATGATTATGGCCATCAAGTGAGGAAGAATTTCCTGCCATTAGATCTTTCCCCAGCCCAGTCTTTCTCCCTCTGCGGGGACAAAGAATTCTGGACAATTCCCAAATTTTGACTATTTCCGTATTTCATTCTACGCTACAGGATCAGGTCATGGATCAGTCTTACAGGTTATTCAGGCTGGGCCGCTACAGCATCTGACAGCTGCAGGACAGACAGCAATGCATGGTTTCTTATTCCTCCCTGTCAATATTGCCCAAATCCACATGTTTCTAGATCTTACAACACATTCTCCCCCCCCCCCCAACCCTGGCTTTACAGAAGCTGCACTGTTTTGAAATTATCTATCTATCTATCTATCTATCTATCTATCTATCTATCTATCTATCTATCTATCTATCTATCCATCCATCCATCCATCCATCCATCCATCCATCCATCCATCCATCCAAAAACGTTCTGACAATGAGGGCGGTTCGGCAGTGGAACAGATTGCCAAGGGAAGTGGTGGACTCTCCCTCTCTGGGGAGCACCTGCCGGGGATGCTCTAGGGGTTGGACTAGATGACCTACTGGGTCCCTTCCAATTCTAGGATTCTATCTATCTATCTATCTATCTATCTATCTATCTATCTATCTATCTATCTATCTATCTATCTATCTATCTATCCATCCATCTATCCATCTATCCATTCCATCCCATTCCATCCCATCTAACGTATTTATATACTGCTTTTCAACTAAAAAGCAGATCTGTCTATCTATCTACCTACCTACCTATCCATCCATCCAGCTATCCATCTATAGTATTTATATACCGCTTTTCAACTAAAAAGTTGATGAAGCAGTTTACCAGAAAATGAAAAAAATTAATAACTAATTAATAGCTAATGGGTCTACTATTCTACTGCTGAATATTCTACATTCATCCACTTGTGATCTTTCAAAGGGAGCACAACTGATCAACCAAAAACTGGGGGTAAAGATATGCCCTTATAGGCAACAGATGGTTTTTTTTTTGTTTGTTTGAATATACAGTATTATTATTATTATTGCATTTTCCAAGAATTGGCTACATGAAAGCAAAATGCTGAACAACAACAGTTTCTCTGCAACCATATTTCCCCATGATGGTTTTCTACTTTGTGGGGTGTCCCAGGTACATAGTTGGTACTATGTATTGTATTGTATATGTATTGTATGGTACAATACAAAGTCTTTGGTTGCAGACAAATGCTGCAATCCTAAACACACTTTCCTGCGAGTAAGATCCACTGAACACAATGAGTCTGACTTTTGAGTAGACATGGTTAGGAAGCTAAGTGCTGCATGTCCAGTCTTGCTTTACTTACATCTTAAACCTATGCATGTCTACTCAGAAGTAAGCCCCACTGAATTCAATAGACCCTATTCCCAGGTAATTATGAGCACAATCCTAACCGTATCTACTCAAAAGTAAGCCCCATTCTGTTCAATCTTTCTTAGTGACAGGAAAGAGTCTTTAGGATTGCAATGCATGTGTAGGATTGCAGCCTTATTGGCTTTATGTGAAGATGGGAAATAGCAGGGAATAGGATGATCTTAGCAAGATGCTTAAACTACTCGTGTAGGGTGTTGTTCAGGGTGAGAGAGTTAAGAATTGGGACCAACTTTCTGTGCCTCCTGATCATCTGTATCTCCTCAACTTAAGAGTATGATGCCAGAGATGGAAAGAGGAAAAGGTTTGCAAAGGGAAAAACCATCAAATATCATATCTTCCCCCCATAAAAGAAGAGTTTTGGAGCTAATTCAGTATCTTGTGTTGGCTCCAAAACTCTTCTTCTATGATAATAAAGCATTATGTTAACCCCCCATTCACAGAACAACCTCCTGGAACTGATGATCATATGTTAACAGATGATATATATGATCAGATAATAAATATGACTGACTGCACATATTTAATATTTAATTGTATTGATGTTTTAATTGTGATGTTTTAATTGTCTGTATTTTTTGTAATGATTGTTAGCTGCCTTGGGTGCCCTTTGGAGAGAAAGGCGGAGTACAAATCTATTAAATAAACAAATAGGAACTGATATAACATCTGTTATATAGGATCACCTGTTATATATGATCACAACTCTTGGAGTTGGTGATCCTATGATAACAGTGATTATCTTTCCATCAAAGGGTAGCATCGCACGCCGCATGTGTCACGGTGAAATGCTACTCTCCATCATCCATCCAACTGATCATTTTACTTCCCCTGGGCTGCTACCACACATTTCTGATCAAGTCCTCCTCCCTTTAGCCGGGATAATGCGGACATCCTCCCATTGATTTGTTTAGGTGACCCAAGAGCCCTTTGGGTAACAGGCCTGGCATTCAAATGGTTCGCCTCTATAGTGGTCCATAAACGCAACACTTAGAATAGAATCATAAACTCATAGAGTTGGAAGGGACCTAGTAGGTCATCGAGTCCAACCCCTTGAATGGTCTCTTTTGCTAAAAGGGCAGAAGGTTGCCCAGGAGTAGTAACCACCAGATCTGTAACCTGATGTTGGAGAATTTCGTCTGAGCTAATGATGAGGCCACATCAGAAGGACCGAGTTGTTAGTGGTTAGGTCCTTGCTAAGTCATCACCCGTAGGGACAACAACGGCAGATCTGCCATGTGGATTCACCGGCTGGCCAAGTCTCCATCATAAAAGCTAAAGATCGGAAAGATAAACAGACTTACCCCAGATCACATAGGAAGCCTTCAGAAGGAAGCTGAGCCAGGATCCTCAGGATCTCAAATTCTGATCTACCCACTGAACCATCACTGCCCAAATCATCAGGCCAGCGGAGTTCTCCGTTCTAGATGTGCTTCCACTTCTAAGAGGAAATCATTGTGGTTTCCCCCTAAGGATCCTTCCCGGTTCCTTTCAAGTCAAGAGGTGGTTGGGGAACATTCCTGATGCACCTCGGCCTCCACCCCTACCCTTGGTGCGGAGGATTACAGAAGCTCCCTCAAACCTCCCCTGACCTGTTTTCTTGGGGCGGGTTGATGGAGTGGAGGTGGAATGTGGGGGCGGATTCTGCCTCTGCTATGGTCAGATACACAGGACATGGTACTAGCGGGATTCAGTTGCAAAACTGTCCAGTTATTTGTGAAACTGTCTCCAAACTTTTCAGGTATTTTAAGCTGTCGTATAGATTTCAGTACACGTAGGAGAAAAAAATGGTCACTATCCTTTCTGAAACTTGAAATGTATACACAGATCCATCCACATTGTTCGTGCACATAAGGTATATTCTGCATCTGGGGCTACATGGGTGAGCTCCAGAGAACATTACAATTCATCAGGCTTGCCCAAGTCCTATAGAATGGGTACAATTTCTTAAAAATAGAAATATTGTACATATCCTATAACACAGATAGCAAACGCCTGACCGTGGCAATCCACTGTGGCATCCACAGAGGATCTGGAGCTCAGCAAATGGAGGAAGTTAAAATGGTTTGTGACCCAGAATTTGCTTCTGGGTTGCATCCAGTGGTGGGCTTCAGGGGGGTTCTCACGGGTTCTGTAGAACCCTTTGCTAATGAGCGCCTGGTTCTGAGAACCGGTTACTAATGGGACATACAACCTGTTGTTAATTTAGGTTATTAGGACATAGAACCTGTTGTTAATTTATTTGAATCCCACCACTGGCAACGGCATGCAATATTGTGTTGCACCAGCGTTCTCAAACTGCGTGTCACAATCCACTGGCACGTTGTGATCTGATTTTTGGACCCGAAAGCAGCACAATGCGTTGTTCAGGCACATTGTGCATGAAACTAAACCTGGAAGAAATTTCATTTTACTTTGTAGCTTCCTGGTCCAAGACCCACCAAAAACTGGGTTGGGAACCAAAGTTTGAGAGACACTGCTTATAAAACTGCATGTATTTTATTATTTCATTAATAAATAAAATAAATTTTTTATTTTATTTTATTTTATTATTATTATTATTATTTATTTTATTAATTTATTTTATTAATTTATTAATTTATTTTATTAATTTATTAACTTATTTTATTAATACATTAAATAAAAAATTATTTTACTAATAGTTTACATATAGTTTTTTTATTTAAGGGATTAATACCTGACTTTCCCATGCCAAATCAAATACCCAAAGCAGCTTACAGAGTGTTAGTTCTGCTGCTGTCCTCACAACAGCCCTGTGAGGTCGGTAAGGCTGAGAGTGAGGGACTGGCCCCCAGATAACCCAAGAAGCTTAATGGCCGAGGCAGGATTCGAATCTGGATCTTCCATGACCTGATTTTTGGGGAGTCCTGAAACTGATCGCTGGCGAGGAAAATGTCCTGAGCCTTATGGAAACCGAAATGTGTGTTGGACAATCCACATCCCTCAGTCCACTTTGAAGGAAATGAACCACCAGAATGGTCCTGATCCAATGATCAGAATCCAATGAACTCAGGATCTGATGAACTCTCAAGAAGGTAGTCCCATAACCCAAGCTGGAAAATGAGTCCTGGAAAGCTGGATAGGCTTGAGCCGTGTCCATTGCAATCCTATGCACACTTACCTGAGAGTAAGTCCCATTGAAATCAGTGGGATGCATTTTTGAGTAACACATAGGGTGGCACTGTAGGTGAGTAAAGAACCTTCTGAACAATTGAAAATATGGTTCAGCTGACTCAGGGAAAGGCAATTGCATGCACAAACATACACATGCTCATGTTTCCAGTTGGGAGTCACTCCCTAGTGTTGGGATCCAGGATCCTCATGATGGTACTATCTACTCTGTACTATCAAATGGTCAAAATATTTTGTATACCTTACAGTATAGGGATGGGAAAAAGATAAATCTTAATAATTTTTCATTAATCCCTAATTAATGGAAAGGAATTGTTCCATTTTATTCCCCTTTGATCAACTACAATTTGATTCACAGTACACGTCTAGGCATGTCTACTCTGAAGTAAGCCTTAGTGAACTCGACAGGACTTACTCCCAGGGAGGTGGGTTGTCTCCCGGGTCCTTCAAAACCCAAGATCTGGCACTCTTCCTGAAGATCCTGAGAATACTCTCCAAAACCTGGTCTCAGGCCAAAAATATAAGATCAGAGCACCCTAATAAACGTGCACCCGCTATGAGAAATGCTTGCGTTGCTTAATGACAGAGGAAGTATCCTTTGCCAAGTATCCTTTCAGAATAATTGAATAATCCAGAATAATTGGAATAGAATGAATTCACCCAACAATTCAGAGTAAGAGGCGAAATCATGTGTATTAGCCAATCATCCAATTAAACACCTAAGATTTATTTAATCTTCATCCTACATGTTGAAACCAGTTCCGGTGAGGGCAGAAGAAACAACAAGATCTAAGCAAAAATCCATTTTATTCTGGATTGCAGCCTTTAAACACCGACCACCAAGAACAGGGTGACCGTAAGACCGGAAATTTCCAGATTTGTCGTCTTTTTTAGCCTTCTGTCCAGGTGTCCTCCAAAAGGGCTTCATTGTCCTCCATTCTGGCTTCATTTTGGAGCTTTGCAGTGGTGTGCAGTACCCATCATGTTATATGTCGTCGAATTCGTATTGAAGAGCAGAATCCAATACAAAAATCAGTTTTGAAATATCTCCTTCCTATCAAACGTTATGGCCAAAAAAACTAAAAAAATCAAAAATATGCATTGAGCTCTATGGGAAAGTGAAAGTGCCCAATATCGCGGCTTTACTCATGAGTAGGCAAATGTGCCATTGTCTGCCAGAAAGGCCAGGCTGAGAGGAATCCAAGATCTTGTCCTCCTTTTGAAGTTCAGGCATCTGGTCATCCTGGCCAAGGATGCCATTGTGATCACCCACCGTGGTGCCTCCTTAGGCTGCAATCCTAACCAGACTTTCCTGAGAGTAAGTACTATTGAACACAATGGGACTTACTTCTGAGTAGACATGCTTAGGATTGCATACTTAGTATCTGGTATTCAGATGGGGTGATCATATATAGTTGAGGACAGATTACCTTTACCTTTGCGTAGAAGAGGGAATTCAGGCGGGTTTAAAAGCAGCACCTGCCAAAATTCCCTCTTTTATACAATGCTTAGATAGTGGCATTCTGTCCCCCAGTATATATGGTCACCCTATATACAGAGATAAAGTGTCTCTGAACACGGAGATTATAGTCTCCCCTGACAGTTTAATTCTCTGTATATTTATGTACCGGTAATCCTTTCTTAAAATCTATATCGGTGGTCACTGCAGCATCCTGTAGCAATGAGTTCCACAGATTAATACACAATACTGTACGTGAATCAGTACTTCTTTCATAAAAGGTCTGGTATGAAACCAGGGTGATCATATGAATGGAAATTTCTGGATTTGTCCTCTTTTATAGTCTCCTGTCCAGGTGTCCTCCGAAAGAGCTTCATTGTCCTCCATTTTGAAACTTTGCAATGGTTTTACAGTACCCATCATGTCATATGTTGTTGGATTCGTACTGAAGAACAGAATCCAATACAAAAATCAGTTTTGAAATATCGCCTTCCTATCAGACGTTACGGCCAAAAAACTGAAAATCAAAAATATGCATTGAGCTCTATGGGAAAGTGAAAGTGCCCAATATCACGGCTTTACTCATGAGTAGGCAAACGTGCCGCTGTCTTCCGGAAAGACCATGCTGAGAGGAATCCAAGACCTTGTCCTCCTTTTGAGGTTTGGGCATCTGGTCACCTTGACTGAAACGCATCCTCAAATTTGCATGATAAATGTCAGCTGTTTGACAGCCGCAATATTTAAACATTTCTATTCATAAATACAGATCCAACCTTCTTATAAAACAGATAACACAACTGGCTACTGCAAATCACAGTTTGAAAAACTGCTTTTCTACCGTTGTAGAGAGGCAGTCATGCAAGCAATCATTCCGCTCTTCAGCTAAGCCAGGCAAAGGCAGGGAATTCTTTTTATTTCTCATTGCTGACTGCCTTTTTACAACAGTAAGAAAATCTGTTTTTTAAACAACTCTCAAAGGACACACTTTAATTTATTAAAATTGCTCTTATTTAACACGTTTTTTAGTATGAGTAGGGAGTCCGAGAATCAAACCCCTGCAGATGTTGAGGCACAACCGTATTCTATTACAAGCAAAGAAGAACAAGAAACCTGAAAGTGTGTCTTTAAATCTAGTTTTACGCATTTTTAATCCACTGACTTTTTTATCCACAAGATAAAAAATGGATAATTGTTTCTTTTATCCAGAACGGAACCCTAGTGGATAATGAGGGATACCTCTGTGTGTGTGTGTGTGTGTGTGTGTGTGTGTGTGTGTGTGTGTGCATACACCATATTCAAGCACTATGTGTGTGTACATACACCACATTTACTCAAATATAACGTGCCATCAAATTTAATGTGCACCCTATACTTATCATAAAAATGTTGTATTTACTCTAATCTAACCAACCATTGCACCCTGATTTTGGAAACTAAATTTGGCTGGAAAAGGTGAGCGTTAGATTTAAGTACATGCAGTATATGTATAAGTATACATGTATATGTATGTGTGTGTGTGTGTGTGTGTGTGTGTGTGTGTGTGTGTGTGTGTGTGTGTATATATATATATATATATGGAAAATTTATACCCATGTATTTATACCATCCATACACATGGAAAATTTATACCCATGTATGTACTTCTGACACACAGAAAATATTGTATTGTATTAATATAAATAAAACATTGAATATTGAACTGAATCCAGCGGACTGTCAGTTTATATGCAATAAATAATGATAAAGCTTGAAAATACCTTATTTAGCTTGCGTATAAATTGTGATGCAAAAGGGGCTCAACTCGCATATTTCTGATAGCCGCACATAATCCGCCATTCTCGAATGTGCAATGTGTAAAGAGAGCCTTGTTTGCCTACACCACGCAAAAAGAGGGTGAGCTTCCTCTTCTTGCCCCTTATGAATCCCACCATTTGGCTCCATCCCCCTTTGGAGGGTCTCACCTGCCCCTTGGCTGGGAGGAGCCATGTGTTACCTGACCGGCGAGCCAAAGGTCGACAGTTGGCTTATGGCCTTGTGTCGTCATAGTGTATCAAAAAGCCACAAGTGGCTTGTAAGCCATGGTTTGCCACCCCTACCCTCTAATTTGGTTTCATGCAAAACCTGTGGTGCTCCAACTTTCCCTGAATGTTGTACATTTGTCCTGTGGATTAAAAGTGGAGACAGTCCAGACTGAGTAAAGAGACAAAGTTCATTGTGTTACCAGCTTTGTACATTCTTACCTTTGTGTCGGTGTTTGTGTTGGCCTCTACGTTGGTCTTCATGTTGATCTTCGTCTCGGTCTTCACGTTGGCCGTTGTGCTGGTCTTTGTGTTCATCTCAATCTCTGCCACATTTCTCTTCCCCTTTGGATTCATATTGGGTCTTGGTTTGGGGGGATCTAGCTAGCCGTGCACTTGTCTCCTTCCCTCTACTCTCATGGACGCTCCTCTTCCCTGGATCTCGTTGCGTTCTCCTCCGCTGCCTTCCAGGCACACGTGCCGCAGCTCGTAAGATGCTTTCTTTTAATCCCTGCCCGTCTTCCGTCCTTACCTCCGGACAAAGAAGAGTTTGCAAAGGGCGTGCAGAATGCTATGACGAGATGCTTGCCTTGCATTCAACGTGGCACCGATTCAAGCACCATAATAACAATAATAACAATAGTTACTCAGTATGAAGCAGACATTCAAGTTATGCAAGCTACAGAGCTGGGGAAAAAAATCAAACCTTTCTCATCCTAAGCACATGAGTCAATAGGATGCAATTTATTTTTTGGTACAGATTCACGAGTCAGGCACCAAATAATATTATTATGTACTTGTGCACCACTTTGTCGATCAGTGAGAAGTTTGGGGCCTGCCAAAGCAATGCCGGTTTGGGCTCACAGATTCGGAAACATTTAATTGACGGGCAAAGTTACAGGTTTAAGCATCGGATGATGTAGGTGTCACGGAACGCCAGCCACATATGTCTAATAAGCACATCTGTTGCATGTTGGTTCGTCCTCTTGGCTTCTTTTATGGCTCTTTGTTGGGTCAAATCCTTGCTCAATCTCTGCAGAACATGCCCCTGCTTCTTAACCTAGATCCGGAGGAGAAGAGGAATTATTTTAGCCTCTCATTGCAGGCAGTGGAGAACAAAAAGGGTCTATTTGTGGAGCATTAATTAATATTTTTAAATTAATTAACATTAATTAACATTTTTATTCATTCCCTGCAAACTGCAAGCATGACCCCAGGCTAAGAATTACCGAGCGAGCATTTCGTTCTTCCCGATTACACAACATCAGACTTGCAGGTTTTTTCAGACCTCGGTGGGAAAACGCCTCTTCTCGTTTCATCTAGAACTTGTAAAATAATGGGGTGTAACCAAGTTTTCAGTGTGCCAAGAAGCAGTCTTGATTTATGGTTGCCAGCTTCATCAGAAGCCCTGCTCCTGTGCCCTTTAAAACATGGTTCGGCAAATAGATGTTTATACAGCAATTTGTATGCAAACCAGTGATGTACAATATGGTTTCAGATATTGCGCCACGTCAACTACCTTAAATACAATATTTATTTGAATCTAATGCGCCATCAAATAATGCGCACCCTATACTTGTAATCAAAATTCCACATTTATTCTAATGGAATCAGGCATCAAATCTAATGTGCACCCTGATGTAGGAGAATAAATTTGGCTGGAAAAGGTGAAGTGAACTCTCCGCTCTTTCTGGCTGGCAGGAAATGTGGAAGGAATGAAGGTCTGACTCATTGGTCTGTTGGGAATTTGGGAAGCGGTTAAGACGCTGCGTCTGTTAAGCAGCAGGCCAGGGTTCGAGACCCGGGTCGGCCCCACAAGACAGGGTGAGCTCCTGTCCTTAGCCCAGCTCTGCGACTCCAGCTGGATCCAATTGTATTGGCTCTGCCTTTCCATTGGACTAATTCAGTGGTGTGGAGAGGGGGGATTTGCTGCTTGGGTAACAGCCTATCCTCCATAACAATCTCACCCAGGCTTTTGTGCTTAGCATGCTGCGCTGAACACGATACCATAGTCTTCCAAGACTGACGGAGGCCTGCTATGTATGGTATATATCACAAAGTCTTGGTTATATTAGACCGAAAGGAGAAAGTAAACTCACACACAGGGGTCTTCAGACCAGCAGGTTCAATGTATTTATCATTCATGTCAATGGGGCACCTAATCTGGTGATCACGTAGGGTTGGCGGGGAGGGAAAGGCTTCTATATACCCTGCCGATTATCGGAAAGATATTGGGTGGAACATATTTGAATGACTGGAATGCAGATATATAAACCGCTGGTCACCTTTAGCATGGAGGGATCATTGGAGGTGACTAGATGGGGATGTTTTTGTGAAACCCCCCAACCCGAGACCTGTGAGTTTCTGAACACTACAGGAGATGTTTGCAATGGGGGTGTTTCACTTTGCACTCCCACCTCTTCACACCGTGCATTGGTGTAAACAGGTGTTGTTGTTGGGCAACATGGCCTGTGGGTGCGGGAGCATCCTGGAATTTGAGGGTGAACACGAGGATTCCCAATTAATGCCCTTCTGATGACTGATGGCTCATCCCAACCACTGGAATTTATGTCACACCCTGGCATTCAAACCTGGTTGAAAGACAGGGGCTTGGTGATCTGGATTTGGGAAAGAGAAGGAGTTTTAAGCCAATGCGGTTTCCATTGAGCAGAAATAGGAATGTGGGATGCTGTAGATCTAGATGTTGCCCAGTAATTGGCACTGCCAGCTGCATTCATCACAAAGTCTTTTGTTTCAAAAAGGCACCACATGGTCTGTAGGATTTGTTCCTCATATAAAGAAATTGCCCGATGAGATCCTGGGAACTTTCAAGCTCTGAGAAAACTGGGGAGGCCAGGGCTGGCTTTTTGGACTCCACAAACAACATCCCGCACTAGGTTTAATAATGATGATGATGATGATGATGATGATGATGATGATGATGATAATAATAATAATAATAATAATAATAATAATAATAATAATAATAATACTAGACTCTTGGGAAGGGTCCGACCGGTGATGTGAATGAAACCAGCATGAAATTGTTCGCTGGGTATTTATGGTTGATAATAATAATAATAATAATAATAATAATAATAATAATAATAATAATAGTAATAATATTTGGGATCAGCATGTATTATACGCCGCTACATCACACAGTCCTAGACACTTGGGAAGGGTCCAACTGGTGATGTGAATGAAACTAGCACAAAGTTGTTCACTATGAATTACTGTTTAATTTTGAATATAATAATAATAATAATAATAATAATAATAATAATAATAATAATAATAATAATAATATTTGGGATCAGCACGTATTATACGCCGCTACATCACACAGTCCTAGATACTTGGGAAGGGTCCGACTGGTGATGTGAATGAAACTAGCACAAAGTTGTTCACTATGAATTACTGTTTAATTTTGAATATAATAATAATAATAATAATAATAATAATAATAATAATAATAATAATAATAATAATATTTTTGTGAGATTATTGCATTAAAACAAATGGTTTTGCAGCACTGATTGGTCCTGGTTCATGTGCTGGTGCTGTGGGCTCACCGCCAGTGGTGATCATGTTGCTTATGGCACTCATATGACAGTGGTTGCCAGCGCAGTGCGCCAGCCACCAGCATAGGATCAGTCTCAAAGCGTTTAGTAAATTTTATTGGTATCTCTAAGATTCTGCGTCCTGGGCTGCAAAAACTGCTTCAAATTGGGCCCTGCAGCTCCTAAAATAACGATGTCACTCATTTATTGACATGTATTTATTTTATTCATTTATTGACATTTATTTTTGAGATCAGCTCCTTCTGTTTCCACCTGAGCACTGCCGGAGCAAAGGTGAGTCAAACAGGGGGTGGATTTGGTGATGGAAGAGACGTTCAGACTTGTCCTCTTTGCCTGGAGTGGATACTTTATAGAGCATCAAACAAGATGAACATGATAGATAAGCAGCAATCCCGGCCATGGCTTCCATGTGCCAAAAGCACAAAGACCACACTTGCTGAGTCGCTCCTGCTCTGTTGTGATGATGCAGATTTTCAGTTTGCCTCCAGTGTTTTATTCAGACCTGATTTCTGGCAGGTGGATATATTTTGCGCCTACCTTACAAGTCAGCAAACTATCCTGGCAGATGTGAGGCGGGCAGGCAGGAGATGGAGGGCACAGCTGCAGGAAAGCGCACCTGGTGGGGAGATGTGGGCTGAGTAATTACCGATCAGGGAGAGCAGGTTCTGGAGGCAAACAAGTTGCCCCACTGAAAGCTCAGCCCTTCTCTGCAATCCTCTCCAGCCCCAGAAGGGGGGCCTTATGATATTTTTTCTGCCAGGAACAGACCCCCAAATATATTTTTACTAGCAAAATGTACCTGCATTGCAGGAGTAAAATACCCCTCTGTGGGAGTAAAATACCCCCTATTGCATGTCAAATACCCCCTACTGCAACGTCCCCCATTGCGCATCAACCTCCCATGTGCATCAACCCCCCATGTGGAACATCCCCCCATTCTGCATCATCCCCCCATGCGCATCACCTCCCCAGTGCAGACACATTTTTATGGGTTATGAAAGAACAGACGTAGGATCGTGCATGTGGGGTTGTGTACTGCAGGTTTAGAGGGGAGTAGACAACTTGACAAGAGTGCTGTGTGAAACCATATAAAGCTTCCTGTCAATAGTGGGTAAGGACAGACAGACAGACAGACAAGATAGATAGATAGATAGATAGATAGATAGATAGATAGATAGATAGATAGATAGATAGATAGAAAGAAAGAAAGAAAGAAAGAAAGAAAGAAAGAAAGAAAGAAAGAACAGTTGGTTGGTTGGTCAGTAGACAAGTAGGTAAAGGTGTCCCCACAGATTGCCCTACTAGTCTTGACCAACTCTAAGGATGGTGCTCATCCCTACTTCAAAACCAAAGAGCCAGAACTGTCCAAAGATGCCTCCGTGGCCAGCATGATTGAACACCAAAGGCACATGGAATGCTAATACCTTCCTACCGAAATGGTATCTACTTATTTATGGGTGCAATCCTAAGCATGACTACTCAGAAGTAAATCCCATTGTATTCTATGGGTCTGAGGGCGCAATCCAGAGCAAATACGGGGAGTCCGTGCACTTTAAGAACAGTTTACTCTGGATTGCAATGTGAATTTCCCATAGGTTTTCACTAGGTGGTGCAGTTACTACGGGTGCACCATGTAACGTCTCTTACATGCTCCCGTAGTTACTCTGAATTGTAGGGTTACTGTCAGGAAACAGTGCATAGGATTGCAGTCTATATGTGTTTACATGCTTTCTATCTGCTAGGTTGGCAGAGGGTAACCATGTCATAACCTGAATAGAGAATAACCAGAATACGTCATAACTAGAATAGAGAATCAGAATAATTTTCCTGAAATGTAGGACACCCAAGAAAAATGTAGGTCATGACAAAATAAAAGCTAAAAAGCACACACACACACATATATATATTGCTTTCATGTGGTTAATTTGAATATTATATTATCCATTATTAAGTTTAAAGCCATTGCATATACCGGTTCCTGTATTTACTTGAATCTATTGCACCATCGAATTTAATGCACACCCCAATTTTAAAAGGCTTGAGATAAAAAAAAAGTTTTCTGGCAATTGTATTGTGTAGGTGCAAGGCAGGTGCAAATTTTAATTTTACACCATACAATGAGTTACAGAACAATAATAATAATAATAATATGACAATAGGTTTATGTTATGGTTTTTACCTGACTGCACTACTTTTAATGGGTTTATGTTACATTTTTACTACAGTATAGTAAACTGTTAAACTAAATACTAACCTATATTTATAACCAACACATTGAATCTAATGTGCCATCAAATCTAATGCGCACCCTAATTTTGGAGACACTGGCTGCAATCCTAAACACTCTTTTCTGGGAGTAGGTCCCATTGAATACAATAGGACTTCTTTTCCATTCGGCTGTCTATTCGGCTAAAAAAAGTGAGCGTTAGATTTGAGTCAATATAGTAATTAAATAATTACAAGAAGGCTACATATTGCCTGCTCACAAGAAAATGGATGACAATTAAATTTTTTCCCCCAGGACACAATGCTAAAAAAGAGGACATGTCCTGGAAAAGAATACATATGGTCACCCTGGGATGGCAGGACAAGAGTGGGATACCTTCACTGAAGAAAGCACCTAAGTCTACAATCCAGAGTAACTACGGGAGCACGTAAGAGACTTTACGTGCACCCGTAGTTACTGCACCACCTAATGAAAACCTATGGGAAATTCATATTGCAATCCAGACCAAATTGTTCTTACACCAGAGCAAGGACTCCCCGTAGTTACTCTGGATTGCACCCTTAGGCTTCAATCCTAAAGACACTTTCCTGGGAGTAAGACCCATTAAACACAATGGGGCTTACTTTTGAATAGACCTGGTTAGGAAAGCCATCTAACCATGGCCAGAGAAGGTGGGCAACCTTTCTGCCTCTTGTCCCGGTATTAATGATGTTATTAATGATGTTATTAGTGATGTTATTAATGAAGGTGTTGTAGAAGGGACAGAGGTACGTGTTCCCTGGCCAAATTCTTACCCTGGGCTGTTCTCATCCATTGCCAATAACAGAGATCAGCCACTGATAATCCACCCAACTGTCCATCAGTCTACTGTTTACTGGATCTCAATCCTGCAACATCAGCACCAAGCGTGTCCTAGTCAGCAATTACACCATGTTGGGATAATTTCACACATTAAAATCAAATTAAACCACACCGATAAAATCAGTAGCAGGTTCAGAGTAAAAACAACACCAGGAAGCTGATGCAAGCAAGATCTAGGCTTGGACAAATAACAAGATTTTATTGTTTTATAAATAAATGAGACTGCTAGAGAGGTCTCCCTGTGAAATAAATAAATCCACATTTATTTATTTATTTATTTATTTATTTATTTATTTATTTATTTATTTATTTATGTGTTTGTTTGTTTTGTTTTGTTTTGTTTTGTTTTGTTTAAACCACCCTTTGTCCTTTGTCCAAGGAGCTCTGGTTGGTTATATGTAGTTCCTCCCCTCTGTCTTCACAACAACCCTGTGAGGTAGGTTAGGCTGAGAGTGAGTGGCCGTGCCAAGGTCACCCGGGGTCACCCAAATTACCCAGGCAGCTTCATGGCAGAGCGAGAATTTGAATTTAGATCTCCAAGGTCAAAGTCCACCTCCTGAACCACCGTGCCGTCCTAAGTGCCGCATGGCAGGGATATAGTCAGCAGGACTTCCGGTGAGGATTTTGAGTTGTGGGCAGGAATCTCTATGGATAAGACAGTTTGGGGGTACCTTAAGAATGTTTGGGGGTAAGAGAAGCTCACCTGCTGGATGATCTCCTGCGCAAGCTCTGCTGAAATGAATGGGGGCTGCACGTGAATCCGGTCCATTGGATCGTGCCCTTTTGAATTTGTGGGAGGTGGGCACCATTTGCACCCTCCGGTTCAGCTTTGCAGCCTGTGGGTCAGACTTGGATAAGAATTTGGACTTGGACTTGGGTAAGAATAATTTGAGGGAAGTTGATTTAGATGATGGGGAAGGAAAATTCAAGTGTTGGTGTACACATTTTAGCACCAGCGTGTCGCATGTGCCAAACAAAACCATGTCACCATTGGTGGCTGGTGGATCCTCCAGGTTCTGAGAATGTGTCACCTGCCTGCACCTCACCAGTTTATGGGGGAAGAAGACTGCAAGATCGGACAAGGACGGAGCTCATGCCAGTGCACATATAGCCACCTTTTAAGACCATTTATAATGCTCAGAAAACAACCAGCTAATCAGATCTGCAGATTTTAATTTTTCAGTCGCTGGGAACCTGAAGCATCCTTTTGTTCTGAGTGCAAATTTTTAAATGGGCAGCCTGGTTTATCGATTTAGAGTGCAATCCTAACCCTTTCTACTCAAAAATAAGCCCTATTATGTTCATTGTGTTCAATGGGACCTACTCCCAGGAGAGTGTCTTTAGGATTGCAGCCATAATGTAGTTAATCTCTGTCCCTTAAAGCTTTATTATCAACCTCCTTTATTAGGAGGGCAGTTGTGGGATATGAGCCCCCTCCCTACAACATGGTGTACCTTCCCAGTGGTCCAAATCCTGATGATGTACCTTGACTGTTTTACGCCATGTGCGCCACGAAAAATCACTGGACTTTGAACATTCTGGAGGAGAAGAAACGGCTGCTCCCCTCTTCCTAAAGAGCTCTGTGGGTCTTTCGGCACAGCGATCCAGTCATCAGATGCCAACCTCCAAAGTTTATTTGGATTTCCTGAAGTTATTACGTGTCGTGATTCAGCCCTTAATTTCTCTTTGTCACCTTCTCCCTCCCTCCTATTTGCCTTTCCTGCTTATTTCAGAAGAACTGTGTCTGTGCCAGGCAATTGGTACAGAGCCTTGGTTTCTGCTACGCAGGATCTGGGGCGGCAGAGAGTGCGCATGATGGGCAGATAAGAAACAGGATGTCCATTCTTTAATGGGAAATGCCTGCATTTTATGGGGTTGCTCCATTTCTAGGGAAAAATGAGGTCCTCTTGGGAAACTGTGCCAGGCCTCTTGGAGCATCTTGTCAGGGCATATTTCAGGGCAACATATTTGTTTAATATTGTTTCCTTAATTATGCACCAGTCTTGTTAAGGCATTCCAGAGGGTATAGATTAATCCAGGTTCTTCCAAAGAATTTAGCATGTGCCAACCCAAAGAATTTGGTTTCTGTATGTTCCAAACCTGATGTATTGCGAGAGGAAGAGGAGGGTGGCCTTGCTACTCTTTAATGACCTTAGGCTATATGCTGGTGTTGGAATGAACTTAAAGGTCATCTAAATTAGAGATCATATAGTCAAACCCCCCTTCAGTGCAGGCAGCTGCTACCACATCCCTGACCAGTGGCTCTATGGCCTTGGAGCATCTTTCCTCTCGGTTCCCCCCCAAAACCTCTGTGTGCAGGCCAAACCCAAAAGTACTGCATTTACTCAAATCTAATGTGCCGTTGAATCTAATGCGTACACATACATATAATCAAATTACTACTTTCTCAAATCTTAATTAATTAATGTGCCATCGGACCTAATGCTCAAAAAATTAATAATGCTCAAAAAATTAATAATGCTCAAATAATATTGCTCAAATAATAATAATGCTCAAATAATAATGCTCAAAAAATTGATAATCAAAAAATTAATGTGCCATCGAACCTAAAGCTCACCCATACTTGTAATAAAAATAATGTGTTTACTCAAATCTAATTAACCACTGAATTTAATGTGCACCCACACCTATAATCTTACTACCGTTTACTCAAATCTAACACGCCATCAAATCTAATGCTCACCTATATTTATAATAAAAACAACTTGTTTACTAAAATCTAATTAACCATCGAATATAAGGTGCACCCATACCTATAATCAAATTACCATTTACTCAAATCTAATGCACCATCAAATCTAATGCACACAGCATACTTAAAATAAAAATAATGTGTTTACTCATATCTAATTGACCATCAAATCTAATGCACATCCTGATTTTGGAGACGGAATTTGGCTGGAAAAGGTGAGCGTTAGATTTGAGTAAATGTAATGTAAATTTAAGTAAATGTAAACTTAAGTGTATTAAGTCCCCCACCTCAAATTCATCCTGGCTCAGGAGGTGATGTAGTAGTAGCAGGAAGAAAGCACCAACCACCAAGGATTCATGTGTACAAGAAAGTTTTGCATGTGCAGAAAGCTCACTTAGGGCAAAATCCAGAGTAACTACGGGGAGTCCTTGCTCCGGTGTAAGAACAACTTACTCTGGATTCCAACATGAATTTCCCATAGGTTTTCACTAGGTGTTGCAGTAACTACGGGTGCATGTAAAGTCTCTTACATGCTTCTGTAGTTACTCTGGATATGGGGGCATGACTGCAATCCTAAAGCCACTTTCTTGGGAGTAAGACCTATTGAACAAAATGGGGCTTACTTTTGAGTAGACGTGGTTAGGATTGTGCTCCTAGAAAGCATTCTTCAAATGGTGCTTGGCACTGACAATCTATTTTCTTGGCAGTGGATCAGACCTCACCTACCTTACCCAACTTGCCCAACACCAGGAATAAATACCTCTTGAACCAATGACTAGAAAGCTAAACTACTATGTTGATCAAGTTCTTGATCAAGTTGATTAAGAATCATTTCCTCTTATTAGAGGGGATATTGCTCAGTGATTGGATATCTATTTTGCATGAACCTGGTTGGCACCTCCAGCAGGTACTAGGGAAGCTGCCCTTTTTTTGAATGCATAGCAATTCTACTGTCCCCTTTGGGGAAAATGGCATAGACATTAATGTACGCCCTTAAGCAAATTTCTTAGTTTGCCTCCTGCTGAGCCTGATGAATCTTCCCTGCTTATGTCCTTTGAATACTGTTTCAAAAACAGCATCTACTGATGACATCCTTGTTCCTTCAATAGGAAAAAGTCCCAGAGCTCCTTGACTACACCCTTGGTTAGTTTTCGTTTCCTCCCCCCCCGCCCCTTAATGGGATTTTCCGGAATAGAGGAATGATATGCAAAAGACCATATTTAGATGAAAGAACCAGGAAATTCCAGGTTTGGATGGCAGAAGGAGATAAGAAACTAGGAATATAATGATGGTGGCATCAAATCAGGAAGAGATCTTAAAGACTCCTAGAGTTGGAAGGGACCTAGTAGGTCATCTAGTCCAACCCCCTGCCTGTAGCAGGAAATTCTCCTAGAGCATCTCTGACAGGTGCTCGTCGAACCTCTGCTTGAAGATCCCATAGAATCTTCAATATCCCATAGATATTTCTGGCGTGATGGGAAAGGTTGTGGGAGAGCAGATTCAGTTGAATCTAAAGTCAATGGACCCCCACGACTCAAGCCAAGTGATTCTGGGGTGACACCATGAGTCACTGAGTCGGGCGATTTTGAGTTAAAAGCACTCAAACTCTACACTCAACTTGAGTCTAGTACTAGTGGTGGGATTCAAATAAATTAACAACAGGTTCTCCTAATAACCTTAATGAACAACAGGTTCTGCGTCTCATTAGTAACTGGTTATCAGAACCAGGTGCTCATTAGCAAAGGGTTCTATAGAACCGGTGAGAACCCCCTGAAGCCCATCACTGTCTAGTTCCCCCGAACATAGTCTAGTACCCACCAAGTCACAGGAGATTTGATGACTCAAATTGGGGAGATCTGACTTGAGTTTTTCTAGTTTCCAAACTTTTTGCAACTCTAGCATCTATGAGTGACTTGGAAAATGGAATTTTTGTGACTTGAGTTCGAGTCTTCTGACTCAAGTTCCCATCTCTGATTTCTGGTGCAGAAATGAGATAATCTTGTGTTTCAGGACGGTGTGCAAACCAAAGTAACAAACACAAAAAGAGCCTAACTGGATCGTGCCCAGCTAGACCAGTTTCCTGTATCTCACAGTAGCCTACTACATGTTTTAGGGATCACCAAAGACAACAGGATAC
Source organism: Cryptoblepharus egeriae (assembly GCA_030015325.1). Classification (NCBI taxonomy): domain Eukaryota; kingdom Metazoa; phylum Chordata; class Lepidosauria; order Squamata; family Scincidae; genus Cryptoblepharus; species Cryptoblepharus egeriae. The sequence continues at coordinate 1,671,893 of JAREYC010000014.1, forward strand.
CTGTTGCCACTCCCTTGCACCTGGCATTTTGAGATAACCTACTTCCAAAACCTGGAGGTTCCATATACCCATCATGGGTTGTTACGTGTGTCAGTGGTGGACTTCAGAGGGTTCTCAGAGGTTCTAAAGAACCTTAAGCTAATGAGCGCCTGGTTCGGAGAACCAGTTACTAATGGGACATAGAACCTGTTGTTAACCTAGGTTATTAGGACATAGAACCTGTTGTTACTTTATTTGAATCCCACCACTGCCTGTGATGGACTTCTATAAAAGTGTCCAATCCTCTCTTAAAGGCATCTAGGCCAAGTGCAGGGTGACCGTATGCCACACCACAAAATGTAGGACAAGGGTCCCCAAAAGTCCGGATTTTCAGTTTAAAATCCTGACTTTTGGAGGACCTTGTCCTACATTTTAAAATTTTTTAAAATGTGCATTTTGAAATGTAGGACAAAATGCAGGACACCCTACATTTTGTCCTACATTTTTTAAAGATTACTCCCAGGGCGGGCTTACCTTGTCCGGGGATGGGGACTAGTTTTTTACAAGCAAAGACTGCGCACATGCACACAGCCTCTGCTTGTCCAAGACCGTACGGTCTCTTTTCAGATGGAGCGCGGTCTGCGGGGTGAAGGATCCCTCTGCAGACTGCTCGCCACAAGCGAACAACAGCAACAAGCGAGCTTGTGGGGAGCAGTCTGCGGAGGGATCCTTCACTGCCGCAGACCGCTCTCCATCTGAAAAGAGTCCGGACGGTCTTGGACATGCAGAGGCTGTGCTCATGCTTGTAAAAAAACACTGCGGGCAGGGATAGAGAGGATGTGCGCATGCGCACAGCTTCTCTCTCCCTAGATATCTGCTCAGACTGCCGCTGTAGGTGCACGCCAATCCGTGCAGCTTTAGTGGTCGCAAAGCACTACGTTAGCCCCCCATCCCTGGACAAGCCCCCCCTGCCCGGACAGGCCGGACAAGTCCTCCAATTCCGGACCTGTCCGGGCAATTCCAGGCGTCAGGACGCCCTGGCCAAGTGGCATTACTATACCCTGTGGCAAGGAGTTCCACAGATTAATCCCAAATATTTTTCTTCAGTGGGATAGCATATAAGCAAGAAGGAGTCTGGTTTGCTTTATTCTTAGAAAGATGCATTTCTTGAGTTTGTTTCTCCAGGAGGATGAAATGTCAAAATCTTGTGTTTAGTTCTTGGCTGAGTTTAGATGGAGAGGGAATACTTGATTCCAAAAGGAATGTAACCGTGAGTTATATGATAATAATATGGCAAAGTTTTAATTATTACCTAATTGCACTACTTTATACAACAACGTGTTTATGTTATTTTTTATCGCAATATAGTTGCTAAACTAAATACTGATCTGTACTTGTAATCAAAATGCCGTATTTATTCAAATCTAATGAGCCATCTCATCTGACTTTGGAGACCAGCTGCAATCTTATACACACTTTCCTGAGAGTAAATCCCATAGGAGTAGACATGCTTAGGATTACACCCTAAATTTGGCAGGAAAAGGTGAGCATTAGATTTGAATAAATATGATAGATTGACAAATGATCAAATCAGATGGCATCTGCCCAGTAGTGGGATTCAAATAAACTAACAACAGATCCTATGTCCTAATAACCTAAATTAACAATAGGTTCTATGTCCAAAGAACAACAGGTTGTATGTCCCATTAGTAACCGGTTCTCAGAACCAGGTGCTCATTAGCAAAGGGTTCTACAGAACCTGTGAGAACCCTCTGAAGCCCACCACTGCATCTGCCCAAGGGAAATGCATTTGACGACACACGTGACTCAAACGTGCACTCACGTGCCACAAGGGGCAGGAACTGTCTTGAAATGATATAATTAGAGCCATTTACCGGTAATCCTTTTAGGATCTTGCAATAAGGATCACCGGTATTCATTTTTGCCCGTCTTTGGTGGAATGTAAAAACAGGTCCAAGGTGAAATCAAGAATGCTGGAGATGTCTGAGTTGTTCTCCAGATCAAAAGTAGGCTCAGATGCTGCAGTAGGGGGAGAAGACGTGGTTGGGGAAGGGCTCAAAATCTCAAAGTAACTGTCCCATTATGTGTAGGGGAAACTATAAGGCTGCACCATCTGTACTCCTGCCCAGAGAAAAAAAAGAGATGGGCAGGAGTACAGATGGTGCAGCTTTGGTGATGGTGGTACCATTGTAGGGAAAGATATTGCCTGCATAGGTAAGATCATACAACTACCTGTCTCATCTCAGGGATTAAAGGCATCCACATGATTCTTGCCCAGGGTGTTAGGTGATGGCTGCAATCCAAAAGACACTTTCTTGGGAGTAAGCCCATTTGAACACAATGGGGCTTACTCAGTGATGGGCTTCAGGAGGTTCTCACAGGTTCTATATAACTCTTTGCTAATGCATGTCTGGTTCTGAGAACGGGTTACTAATGGGACATAGAACCTATTGTTAGGACATAGAACCTATTGTTAATTTAAGTTATTAGGACATAGAACCTGTTGTTAATTTATTTGAGTCCCGTCACTGAGTAAGACCTCTTGAACACAATGGGGCTTACGTTTGAGTAGACATGTTTGAAGAGCCCTTAATTCTTATCTCCACTATAGAGGAAGAGGAGAATTACCACCATATTGTTGTGTCAGCTGATAATCTCCTAAGTGTAAAGGATCCTGGAAAGGCATCACCACAGCATGGAGAATCAAGGTCAGTGGCATAGCTAGAGGGGGGCAAAGCACTAGGTTTTGTGGGGTCATCACAAGTATCCCTTTCGGCTCTAGATGTATACTTCCATTTTGCTCCCACCACCAAGAATGGCTCCAAAGGGGGAGAACCGTTTCCACGCTGCAGTGACACTTCCTGCAAAGCTTAGTGCTATGCACCCCCTCCGGCTATGCTACTGATGAAGGTCGAAGAGCAACAAGCTTGATCGATGCTGCGACCAAAGTTATTTTAATGCAATTAAAATCCTTCTGCATTCTAATGCACCTCTTTTGGGGTCTCAAAGCAAACCAATAAGGGAAAGGGAATTGTCGTTTGCTCAGGAAAGGAGGCCACTGCGAGAGAGTCGTCAATGCTCTGAGTCATAGGGATGTTTGTTAATCCACATCCCTGAGTGGGAGTGTGACCAACAGCTGGGTGACGCTAAGCATGTCTGGCCCTAAAAGACACAGTGTCATGCATCTAGCGCAGCCACATCCTAATCTAGGAGTTGAGATTTCACCCAGAGATTTCCTGAGTTTTGCTCTTGAAAAGGTCTTAATGCATTTCTTTTGGGAACATATTCTCCAAGTTGGCATCTCACACTTATTTATGAAGGAAGAGAACATGTGACTGTTCACATGTTACTTAATTTCACCACTACTTTACATTTCATCAGGAAAGGGAATTTGGTCTGGCGTGTCTTGCCTGTAATAGGATTTCACCAACGGAAGCTGGCCTGAGAAGGATTAAGGGTGTTGTATTGGTTAGGGCGTTGGTGGAGGGCTGAGGAACCCATGATGCTGACTAAGAGCACAATCCTAACCATGTCTACTCAAAAGTAAGCCCCATCGAGTTCAATAAGTCTTACTCCCAGGAATGTGTCTTTAGGATTGCAGTTATAGTTATTTTCAGCTCATTGATGTCTCCCACCTTAACAACAATGGAATTCATTCATTCATTCGTTCATTCATTCATTCATTCATTCATTCGTAAGCCTCCTTTCACTCCAAAAGGTACCCAAGGTGGCCAGCAACAATCAATACATAAAACACACAGTGCAAAAGTAATACAATTCAGATTAAAAACTATAAAAATGCAGATTAAAAACTATAAAAAGGATTAAGTGTCTAATATAAACAGACACTATAAAAAACAAAGCAGCGAGCAATAAAACACGCCAATAAAAATTAAATAAATTCATAAAAGCAGGTTATTAAAGAGGAAGCTGTCCTCAGCTCAAAGGAGAGGGGTGGCAATTATCTATCTATCTATCTATCTATCAATCTATCAATCTATCAATCTATCTATCTATCTATCTATCTATGTCTGTCTGTCTGTCTGTCTGTCATGTCCATTATCTATCTATCTATCTATCTATCTATCTATCTATCTATCTATCTATCTATCTATCTATCTATCTATCTATCTATCTATCTATCTATCTATCTATCTATCTATCTATCCCTTTCAACCTTACCTTCCATTCAGTGATTCTTGTTGCACTGACATAGAGCACAATTCTAACCATGTCTAGTCAAAAGTAAGCCTTATTGTGTTCAATGGGTCTTACTCCCAGGAAAGTGTCTTTAGGATTGCAGCCTAAGACTGCAATCCTAAAGACACTTTCCTGGGAGTAAGACCTGGGAGTAAGACTTTTGAGTAGACATGGTTAGGATTGTGCAATAGGTGATTTATACTCCATCTTTCCAAAGGTGGCAGCTTACACAGCTTTTTAACCCTTTTGTCATCACAACAACCCTGCAAGGTTGTTCGTACTGTTCGTCTTCTATGGGCAGCTCATAGAACTCTTCTCTTCCAGATAGAATCCTTTACAGTGTGGTCATCACAAGCTGCTTCAGGGAATGGCGGCACAACAGGACCCCCTCTGTTGACCTCAGAGAATGGACACGATTCGATCATGTGTGGAGACAAGAGATCCACGTCTGCTGCCCTGAGGTTCTTTGGTGGAAGGTTGGGATAAAAATACAATATATCCGCCTCTGCCGCAACCTACATTGAAGCCGCTGATTACAGCGTTCATCTTATCTGTGTTGTTGTTGATGCTGTTATGGGATGACAGGAGAGTCTAGTATGGAAAGGGGGAATCAAAACGGATTGCAATTTAATTGGAATCCAGAAGGGCTGGACAACTCGAAAGGAAATGAAAACCCTCAAAAGTAAACAACTGGGAGTTGTGCAGTTTGTGGGTGTTTGTGCTTTTCCTGCTGATGTTGTCCTAGTTGCTGCACTGGAAAGCGCCAGCCTTGTATAGTGACCATATATAGTATTGGCATCCATTCCGCCTCGAAAGACTATGGTATCATGCTCGACACTGAATGCAAAGCACGAAGGCCTGGGTAGATTGCTATGGAGGATAGGCTGTTACCCAAGCAGCAGATTCCCCCCTCTCCATGCCACTGAAATAGTCCAAAGGAATGGCAGAGCCAATACGATTGGATCCAGCTGGCGTCGCAGAGCTGGGCTAAGGACAGGAGCTCACCCTGTCTTGTGGGGACCGACCTGGGTCTCGAACCTTGGCCTTCTGGTTAACAAGCAGTGTCTTAACCATTTGTGCCACCCATGCCTTTATATATCATAACGTCCTTACCATGTACCATAATTACAAAAAGAGGACAATGTAGGAGGACAAAAGCTAAAACTTGTCACTTATATGGCTTTCATGTGCTTAAACACTTTATAATTAAATTTGGAAAATATTACATCTAATTTATTAATTACAAGAATTCTACATGCTACCTGCTCACCAGGAAAAGGAGGACAATAAAGTGTTTTTCCCTAATAAAGAGGACATGTCCTGGAAAAAAGAGAACAGGTGATCACCCCGGCCTTGTCGCCTTTCAAGAGCATGTGCAGAGTGTTGTCTTTATCACACATCACTATGCACATTGTGCTCAGGAGGCCAGGAAAGAAACAGCCGCTGTTTGATGCTGTTTTACCTGCGGGAAGATTTGCGACTTCCTTTGCAAGAGGAAATAAAGCATCACATGCGCGGTTCCAACTCAAGAGGTTTTGGTGGGGTTAATGTCAACTTGACCACAAATATGTTTCCCATGTGGATGAATCGGGTCACGTATGGAAAGGGAGGGGACTTCCGGACTATGCAGAAACAAACCGTTTCCTTTGTATTTCTGCTTTCCGTTTCAAGACTTCTGTGTCTTGAAAGCCTGCAGTCTGTGAAAGTTTGTCTCCAATGGCTAAGCAAACGGATCGGGGCAAAGGTTGGTCCAGAGACAACCGATATACTGCTTTTACTCAAATCTAATGCGCCACCGAATGTAATGCGCAACATATTCAGTGTGGTCAGTGTGTAATGTGCACCATATTCAGTGGTGCCTCACATAAAGAGCTTAATTCGTTCTGGAGGCATGCTCTTTAAGTGAATCGCTCTTTAAGTGAAGCGGATTTTCCCATAGGAAACAATGGAAACTCGGATGATTGGTTCCACAACCCTTAAAATATTCATATAAAAATATTAACTGGATGTCAAAATGATGACAAAACACTGGAATTGAATTCAAAACATGCATTCCATGTGCATGATCCTATGAAGTCTACTTAGGCTGCAATCATAAAGACACTTTCCTGGGAGTAAGAGTAAGACCCATTTAACACAATGGGGCTTACTTCTGGGTAGACATGGTTAGGAGGCTCCAATCGAAGACACTTTCCTGGAGGCTTACCTGGGCTGCTGCTGGAGGTTCAAGATGGCCGGTGGGGGCACTTGGGGGCAGTTCGGGGCAGCTGCCTCTGGCACCCCCAGGCAACTGCCCCCGTTAGAGGCAGCAGTGCTGGCTGGCAGCCCTTTTAAAGAGCCTCCGTGTGGAGCGCCAGGGCTGCATAGCACTGCCCATAACGCACTTGCTTGTTAAGTGAAGCGGAACTTGTTATGTGAAGCAAGATTCCTTGAAAATTTATGCTTGTTATGTGGAACGCATGTAATGTGAAGAGCTTGTTATGAGAGGTACCACTGTACTTATATTCAAAACTCCCTGTTTACTCAAATCTAATTAACCATCAAATGTAAAATGCACCCTGATTTTGGAGATTAAATTCAGCCGAAAAGGGTGAGTGTTAGATTCGAGTAAATACAGTATATTAAATGCAATCATTACATGTAATCAATTTATATTTAATAGTTTTATTTATATTTATAAGTCATATAGGATGCAATCCTAAACACACTTTAAATGCAAACCTAAATACACTCTGCTTCTGAACAGAGCCAACTGACAGCTCCAGTGCCTAGTGTGCATGCCCAAATCTCCAGGCATGTGCGTTGGGCCGGGAGCACCCTGAGTCCATTGAGCATGCCCAGAGTTCTGGCCATGCACTCTGGGCACAAGTGTGCTCTGCTCTGCTTTAGAACAGAGCATGCGTTTTCCAGTGTGCATATGCTCCTGGCCTATGTGCATGCCTGGAGTTACAGGCACACATGCTGGGCACCAGTGCCATCCTATATGACTTGGTCGGCACTTGGTACCAAAAAGGTTTGCCATCATTGTCCAGAATTATATTCAGAAATCAGCGAACAATATATTCCATTTACTCAAATCTAACACTCATCCTTTCCAGCCGAATGTAGTCTCCAAAATCAGAGTGCGCACTAGATTTAATGGTGCATTAGATTTGAGTTAATACTGACATTTTGATTATAAGTATAGGTCAGTATTTAGTTTAATAGTTTATAAAATGTTACATAAATCTATTGTTATATAAAGTAGTGCAATTAGGTACAAATTTTAACAAAGTCATTGCCATATTACAGTGTTATCATATAACTCATTGTAACAAGCACTAAAATTAAATTTTGCACCAGCGTTACAATCGCCAGTAAACATTTTTTAATCTCAAGCCTTTTAAAATATGGGTGTGTATTAGATTTGAGTAAATACGGTACATCTTTGTACAATGCATATGCATGACTCATGACATTTAAAAGAGCCGTACATTTCAAACTTAAATCCGGATTGAGGGTGATAAGGTGAAGTTTTTCCTGTTTTCCAAAACACAAACCAGTCTCCCTCAAACCTGCCAGAGATTGTTACTGGTTAAATGGGAATCTTGCCCTTATTTTGCCGGCACGCTACTAGCTCCTACGTGCCACACTTAAACCCACGGATTTATGCTACTGGACTTGGACTGGAGTGCACACCCTCCATTAGCCACATAGTATGAAATCATGATTTGATTTGACACCTGGACCTGCTCTAGTTCAACAAACTATAGTTTGCGATGGGGTGTGAAACCAGAATTTCAAACAATGGACTGAAACTGATTTGCAAACCGCAGTTCACAATATCTGTGGTCTGACGTTAGAACGCATGAATTCCCAAACCACCCCAAAGCCACAGTTATGGCTGTTGCTTCACCCTGAGAAACAGCTGAAGCTGGGTGCTGCGGGGGTAGATCGGCAACCCTCAACCATGCCTCGTCTGTGGACGTCTAGATGCTCCTGCTCTTTTATGGGTTCTTAAAGAACGATGTGGCACGATCTGTGATTCTGATTCTGAAACCTTTATTGGTATATAAAACAATGCAATCGACATCACTACAGATGCATGCAAAACCAAGAGCAAAATCTCTGTACATTTACATAATTAAATAAATTAAATAAATATTAAAATGTTATTAAAAATTATTAAAAAAAATAATTTCCTCCAAAAGGGCTTCATTTTGGAACTTCGCAATGGTGTGCGGTTCCCATCATGTCATATATTGTTGGATTCTTACTGTAGAGCAGAATCCAGTGCAAAAATCGGTTTTGAAATATCTCCTTCCTATCAAAAGTTATGGCCAAATAAATAAATAAATAAATAAATAAATAAATAAATAAATAAATAAGTGTGTGTGTGTGTGTGTGTATATATATGTGTGTGTATATATATATGTATATATGTGTGTGTGTATATATATATATACACACATACATGTGTGTGTGTATGTATATATATATATATATATATATATATATATATATATATATATATATATATATATATATATATACTGAGAAGAATCCAATACCTTGTCCTTCTTTTTAGGTTCAGCCATCCTGGTCATACACACCCAGGTACCCAAAGGTACTCCATAGCTAGAGCACCCTCCAGTGGAATGCTCCATGCTCACCCCTGGAAGGAGAAAAAGATTTGCACCCCCTTCGTTATGCCCCTTTGCACCCCCTTAGCCATGACCAGGGTGGTGATATGTCCTCTTTTTCCAGGACATGTCCTTTTTTTAGCCTTGTATCCTGGAAAAAATATCTGCCTTGTCCTCCTTTTCCTTGTGAGCAGGCAGCATGTAGCCTTATTGTAATTAATGTATTATGGCTGCAATCCTAAAGACACTGTCTTGGGAGTAAGATTCATTGAACACAATGGGGCTTACTTTTGAGTAGACATGGTGCTGAAAATTTAATAAATTATACGTAATAGTTTTATTTATTTTTACCGTAATTACTCAAATCTAATGCGCCATTGAATCTAATACACACGCTATACTTATATATCAAAATACTGCATTTAGGCTGCAATCCTAAACACACTTTCCTGGGAGTAAGACCCATTGAACACAGTGTGGCTTACTTCTGAGTAGACATGGTTAGACATGCCCTTACACAAATCTAATTTACCATTGAATCTAACGAGCACCCTGATTTTGGAGACTGAATTCAGCAGAAGGTGTGTGTTAGATTCGAGTAAATACAGTAATATAAGCTACTATCCTAAACACACTTTCCTGGGAGTACACCCCATTGAATACAAAGGGACTTACTTCTGAGTAGTCAGGCTTAGGATTGCACTGATAGTGTTTAAATTAATGAAACGAAAGCATATAGATGAACGTTTTAAACTTTAAACTGTCCTACAGTTTGGGTGTCCTACATTTTTGTCCTCTATGATGCATGTCATGCCTCTTTGCACTTCCTTAGCTATGCCATGGCACCAGATAAGAAAAAGATGGTTGGTGGGCACCTTTAAAAGCTGTTCAGCTGGCGATCTGCAGCCTTTGGTACCAGTTTCCTCTGTTTCCCTCTAGAGTGGCAATTTTCAGCCAGTGTGCCATGTGGTGTGGCAGGTATGGTGTGGAAGCATGGGGAAAACATCATTTAATAGGGTCAGTGGGGTGTGAGCTGCAAGGTGTGCCTTGTTGATGGTCCCAAAACTGGTGTGCCATGATCATGTTATTACTTTTTAGGGTGCGCCATGAGATGAAAAACGACTGCTTTAGATGTTATGGCTGGTCACACTGGGGTTAATGTGCTGACAAGTTCTGATGTGCACATCTCACGCAGTCTGGGACTGTGAAGGGTTTACAATCCAATCCATGAGGAACAGTGTTCAGAAAAGAGGAACAGTGCTTGGTGCCGGGGGTGGGGGGGTGGCGGTGGTGGAGGGGTGGTGATATTTTTAGTTCCATATTTTTAGGGGTGGGCATAGAACCGGTTGTTAATTTCTTTGAATCCCATCACTGGCCAGTTGAAGGATATGGAATCATGCCAGGAAAAATAAGTGGTGCCAACTGGATCCTTTGGGTATGACAATTTCTCACCCTCCCCTGGGCTTTGTTGACTTAAAGAAAAGTCGAGCATTAAGCCTGATTGTATAAGCATACACCTCCTGCAGAAACGAAACTGAATGTACAGGAAACGCCGCCGTGGTTTAGGTTGAAAGCCAATTTCAATCCGCAGGACACGAGAACCGAAGGCGCACGTCTAGCCCCCAGGCCCAGTGACCTGAAGGATGGCATTTCAGCAGCCCATTTTAAATCCGGTGAGTGTGTGCATGCAAGAGAGAAAACTATGTGGGATAGAGAGGGTGAGACATGCATCCTTTCATGGTACGGAGAAGGGCAAGACCATGTTCAGCAAAAGCTGTTTGCAAGTCTCCTGGCCCCTGATGACCCCTAAGAGCAGTGATTTTCAATCGGTGTGCCGCAGACGGTCTGCAGGTATGCCATGGGAGTTTAGTGCAATTAGGGATATGAACCCAATTAATAGGGTCAGATGTGCATGCAAGTGAGATTCAGAAAACACAACGGGTGAAACCTTTCTGGGCTTGGAGACCAGCAATAGGAAAAGCCCCAACTGATTTTTCCCCCCTTGAAAGTGAAAGGGGCTGCCCTCGATGCTGCCTTCCAATGGAGTTCACCACTCCAGATGAGCTCTGTTTCCCTGTGGCCAACTTTTCTCTCCCCAATCCTGAGTTGTGTCCAGAGTTCCTGACTCTGGCATTTCAGATATTATTATTATTTTAAACAATAGGATCCTGATTTTAAGGAAAGAAACCCATCATCGTCACAGAGCCAGTGGCATAGCTAGAGGGGGTGCAAAATTTGGCAGACGCCTGAACGTGATGCGCCAGAACGCAGCATTCCAGACATACAACTCCATTTTGCTCCCATTGCCCAGAATGGTTCTGAAAGGGAGAAGGAAAGGCTGCTCGCACAGTGCATGCAGGCGCATGCAAAACTTAGGGCTTTGCACCCCTTCTAGCTATGCTACTGCAGAGATTTAGTGGTGATTTAATATGATTTTAGTGCTCTTTCTGGCACGGCCGGTTATGGTTGAAATCAGCATGAAGGACTAAGCATATGAAAACTGCTTTTTTATTTTTTGCCCCACAGATTGTTCCTTTGACCAGCTTCATTTTGGGGGGCTTGAAACAAGGGAAGATGATTTTGATCCAAGGCCAGGTCCTGCCCTATGTGAAAAGGTTTGTCTTTCCCCTGATTTTCATTCCAACTTCCCCAAGCCAGACCTATAGGATCTCTTCCCATCATACTTGACCCTCCTTTCCTCTTTCTCTCTGTTTATGGAATTCACTTTCTGCCCCCCCAATTCACATTTTCCTATCAACAGTCGGCAGATGACCAGAAATGAACAAGTTGGCCAGGCTTTATCTTTGGGACTAGATGGAGTGACCATATGTCGTAACCAGGAAAGAGGACAAGACCCCCCCAGTGTGTAGGACACCACAGAAAAATGTAGGACGTGACAAAATAAAAACTAAAAACACTCATAGATTGCTTTCATGTAGTTAATTCAAACCATATATTACTTATTATTAAATTTAAAATTATTACATATAATATTACCATATTCACTTGAATCTAATGTTCACCTTTTACAGCTGAATTCTGGGCAAAATCCAGAGTAACTACGGGGAGTCCTTGCTCTGGTGTAAGAACAACTTACTCTGGATTGCAATATGAATTGCAATAGGTTTTCACTGCGTGGTGCAGTAACTATGGGTGCACATATGTGCTCCCATAGTTACTCTGGATTTGGGGTTTAGTCTCTATGCACATTAGATTTGAGTAAATGCAGTATAAATATTGGTCAGTGTTTTAAGTTTGTTATACCGTATTCACTCGAATAATGCGCCATTGAATCTAATGCACACCCTGTACCCCGTGGTAGGATTCAAATAAATTAACAACAGGTTCTATGGAGTAGGTGAGGATTTTGCTCCCCCTTGAACTCAATGGAACTGGTGGGAAAGAGTAGGTGAGAACCTGCTGAAGCCCACCTCGGCGTGTACCTATAATCCAAAATACTACACCTATTCAAATCTTATTAACCATCAAATCTAATGCACACCCCGATTTTGGAGATTTGGCTGGGAAAGGTGAGCGTTCAAGTAAATACAGTATATCAAGAGTAAATGCATTAACAGGGTTCAAAACTGGCTCAGGTAGATCTACCTGCACTAAAAAGCACCCCACAAGTTCTCTCACCCACCCCCTAAAGAGCAGCGTAAGCAACAGAGCACAACAGAGAACATACACTGGAAAAGTGTATGATCTGGAAAAGGTGAGCGTTAGATTCGAGTAATTACAGTATTTTAATAAACAATGGCTGCAGTCCCAAGAAACTTTCCTGGGAGTAAGACCCACTGAAAACAATGAGGCTTACTTTTGAGTAGACATGGTTAGGATTGCGCGCAATGGCTGCAATCCTAAACACACTTACCTGGGAGAAATCTTTAAAGGGCTGCATCCTAAAGACACTTTTTGGGGAGTAAGACCCCTTGAACACAATGGGGCTTCCTTTTGAGTAGACATGGTCAGGATTGTGCTCTAAATCCCATTGTATATAATGAGACCTTTGTCTCCTAATAAAGAGGACATGTCCTGGAAAAAGAGAATATATGGTCACCCGTGAAAAAGTGACATTTATATGGCATCTAAAGTCCAATCCTGCCTGTGGCACTCTTCCCAAGGGCCTTGGTGAGGCAGATGTTTGCGCTGTAGGAAGGGCGCAGGACGCAGGTGGTAGTAAAGGGGTAGTAAACAGACACCGAGATAAAGGTAACTTGAAGGAGGCAGTTCAGGGGAAACAGGATGTGGCTGGAGGGAGAATCAAGCACTCTCTTTTTAAAAAAAAATCAGGTATAAGAATTAATATAAGAATTATAATAATATAAGAATTAATTATTATTATTTATTAATTTATTTATTAAGAAAAAATAAATCTGATTTAAAAAATTGATTTAAAATCAGATTTAAAAGGTGGTCCAGGGAAGCTGATGTCCGGAAGCAGAACCTTGTGATGATGGATTACTAGATAACTGATTCAGGCTGCAATCCTAAACACTTTTCTGTAAGTAAGGCTCATTGAACACAATGGGGTTTACTTCTGAGTAGAAATGGTTAGGATTGTGCTCTCAGTCCATGTGAAAATCCACAACTGAGTCACCTCCTATGGGGAAAATGCACAGGAAACAGGGAGCACAATCCTAACCATCTCTACTCAAAAGTAAGCCCCATTGTGTTCAATGCAACTTACTCTCCTCTCTGTATTTCAGATTCTCGGTTAATCTGCTGTGCCAAAATGGCGACGTTGCCTTCCACTTCAACCCTCGGTTTGATGAAGGCCGAGTCGTGGTGTGCAACACGATGCAACAAGGTCGCTGGGGGTCCGAGGAGCGGACCTTTAATATGACCTTCCAAGCAGGAGTCTATTTTGAGATGATCATCCATGTCCAGGCTCAGTGCTATCAGGTGGGCCCAAAGGAAGGTACTCTTTGTCTTGATGGTTGTGGCACGTGATGGCCTCACCTTTGCTTTTGTGATGGGTTTGAGTAATGGGTGGCAGTGGCATAGCTGGAGGGGGTGGAGCACTCAGTTTCAGAGGGTGACTCCTTCCCCTTGGAGTCATATGGCTATGCCACTGGTGGGTGGCCAGAAGGGAACAGATGGCAGCCGTTGTTTGGAAATGATCCACATCCTCGTGCCGTCCTTTCTCTAGGTATCCGTCAATGGCTGCCACTTCCTGGAGTATAGGCACCGAATTCCCTTCTACACCGTCCAGACTTTGGAGATCAAAGGAGACGTCTCCTTGAGCAGCATCTATTTCCAGGAGACTACTGTGAATTGCATTAATTTATCTTATAATGTTTTGAATTATTGTCCCACTTGGACATCTGCCTTCATCTTCAGCTATATATTTTTGTTTTTCAGGTGCCCCCAGTTCACGCGCCTCCTGCCTACAGTGCCATTGCAGCCACCAACGTAAGTATCTATTTTATTTATGGAATTTCTAACTCTCCTTTCTTGACAGGTCAACTCAAGGCAGCTTACAACATAATATATACAATGGCGCCTCACGTAACAAACGCCTCATGTAAAGTATATTCCACGTAACAAATAAAAATTTCTCTAGGATTCTGCTTCACGTAACAAACTGTGTTTCACGTAACAAACAAACTCGTTGGCAGTTGGGGCGGATGTGCCATTGAACGGCACAACCAAGTAGCCGGCATCGTCACAGGTGGGCTCTTACCGGTTTGGGCCAGATCGCCCGAACTGGTTGTTGCTATTCCCATACCGCTGGCGATCCGGTAGCTGCGGGGGACGGTGATAACCAGACGGACTGGTTGGGGGGAATTTTTTTAAAAATTCCCGCCAAGCCGGCCGCCATTTTAATTTTGCGCTTACTGCGCAAGCACCAACATTGTCCTGAAGCTGGCCAGGCATCGCGCAAGCGCCAATGTTGACACAAGCGCGGTGCCTGTCTTGAAGCTGGCCGGCCATAGATATCGATTTTGAAGGCATTGTTTGGTGACTTCCATTGGTGACCAACCAGTCTCAGAGTAACCATTAAGCAAAAATTAGGGTATCACATGGATAACCTGATAGAAATATTGGGTGGTAATCAGTGGTGGGCTTCAGGGGGTTCTCAGAGATTCTATAGAACCCTTTGCTAATGAGCGCCTGGTCTGAGAACCGGTTACTAATGGGACATAGAGGTTAATTTAGGTTATTAGGATAAAGAACCTGTTGTTAATTTATTTGAATCTCACCACTGGGTGGTATGTATCTGAGTAGGTGGCAAAAATTAGGGTATCAGCTGAAGAGGGGTACTACTGAGTCCCCCCCCATCACTGAATTTACCATGGACAGTTAACCAAACCAGTAAATCAAAACTAAGTTCTGGAAAAAGAAGAATCACTAAACTCCAAATGTATTAATTCAAAAAATATTTTATCAAATTTTATAGTTGTATTTTTAATTACATTCTATTTTAAAGCACTGATTTGCCCTTAGTGTCAAGAATTTCTGCCTAGTGTCTATCCAGAGAGGTTAGACACATTTAAAGAGCGCAATCCTAACCATGCCTACTCAAAAGTAAACCCCACTGTGTTCAATGGGTCTAACTCCCAGGAATATGTCTTTAGGATTGCAGCATTAGTATGCAACCCTAGCCTGCAGTTAGGCCAGCCTAAACCCCAGCATGTGTCCTGGGAGGCGTCACAAAAGTGCGGTACGCCACTTCTGGGAGGGGGTTAGGCCAGCGCGCAGACATGCGCTTGCCTTCCTACATCATCATGGGAACAGGAATGAGCTGTGCCAGCCTAGGTTAGGATTGCACACTTAATCTTAACATTCAGATGGGCAACTACATACTCGTCTCTCAGTTTTTTAAGTCTTCCCCTTAGACTTAGAACGGAGGCACCCTGAGAAAGAGCACAATCCTAACTATATCTACTCAAAAGCAAGCCACATTATGTTCAACGGGACTTACTCCCAGGAAAGTGTCTTTAGGATTGCATTCTCAAACCCAACCTTTAGGATAGAAGACACCAGAGCACATCAAATGATATGCTCTAGTAGTACCAAAGCCACTTTCCATTGCATGATGTTGTCTCTACTCTTCCAGGTTTTCAGCACATTTGCTCAACCAAATTTTGGACAACCAATGGGTTCTGTGAGTATTTGTAATCACTTCAGAGATCCTATAAGGTCCGAAAAGCTGTTCCTCTGTTATGGTCAGAAATTGTAACTTTTTCCATCTGCCAACACAACGGCATCATCATTGGTGACATATCAGAGGATCACCAATAGCTTGGGGGGCATTTACTCGTTCCTTTTTGGTACTACATCCAGTCCTTGATCAATGTTCCCATGATCAATCCCATGAAGAAACATTCCCATGATCAATCTCAACGGTCCCATGATCAATCCCATGAATAATCCCTGCTATTTCTAGCTCATGTGGATCTCAGGGTTCACCCGGGAATAGGGTTGCCATAATTCTCCTCCACAAAACCAGCTAACTTGCTGGTATGTGAATGCAATCCCTAAAACCCAGGACTGTCCCAGTTTTCCAGGATATATGGCAACCCTACCTGGGAAACCGAATTTTACCAGGTGGTATAGCTAGAGGGGTGCAAAGAATTTTTGTGGGGGGCTTGCCATTGCTGTAGGCCACCGTATACTTTGAAGGGGTCCCTTGCATTCCATGGTGAGGCTTCCCACCTGAGGTCTTGCTTGAACTGCCTTCAACACCCATGCAGAAGTATGGGGCAGATTTAAATAAATGATTTGATTAAAAGCCATATGATTCAATCATTAAAAACTCTTTAGTTAATTGACAACCAAGAATTAGTTGATCTTTATATTTCCCATCGAGGGCCAATAAGCTCTCGGAAATGCTAGTATCTAGTTGTTCTTTGCACCCCAAATTATTGCTTTCCTATATGTTCTTTCTCTGTAGGGAAAGAAGAGATGGAACCGGGTATGTGAGTCAAAATCTGGGGAAGCATTGCAATCCACCTCGTTTAGATAGAACGGCGGGGTGGCTGACGATGATCCACCACCCAACACCTATGTCCCCACCACAATCCCATTGCACATAAATGCGCAAAACTGACTCTTGCTCCCTGACTATTCTTTAATTAAGACAGAAAGTGCAGGACATTAGCTATTAATTAGCTATATATATATATATATATATATATATATATATATATATATATAGATATAGATATAGATATAGATATAGATATAGATATAGATATAGATATAGATACACACACACACACACACACACACACACACACACACACATATGGACTGGGGGTGGCGCAAGTGGCTAAGACACTGTGCCTGTTAACCAGCAGGCCAGGGTTTGAGACCCGGGTCGGCCCCACAAGACAGGGTGAGCTCCTGTCCTTAGCCCAGCTCTGCGACTCAGCTGGATCCAATCGTATTGGCTCTGCCTTTCCATTGGACTCATTCAGTGGCATGGAGAGGGGGGATTTGCTGCTTGGGTAACAGCCTATCCTCCATAACAATCTCACCCAGGCTTTCGTGCTTCACATGCAGCGTATGCAGCGCTGAGCACGATACCATAGTCTTCCAAGACTGACGGAGGCAGACTGATGGAGGCACGATACCAGTCTTTATATATATAAAGTATATAAAGATAGAGATATGGTATATAAAGATACCATATATATATATAGATAGATAGATAGATAGATAGATAGATAGATAGATAGATAGATATAGATATAGATATAGATATATAGATATATATATAGATATAAAGATATAAAGTGGTATATAAAGATAGAGACATGCTTGAGTGCGTCCTGCACATCCTGTTTGGCTTAATGCTCAGAGCATGGTGGTGGTAGGTGGCAAGCTTGCTTGGTGGTGTAGGATCAAAATGGTTCTGTCCACAGGGATGCAGCATGAAAAGCATGAGGAGCCTTTTTTGACACTCCTCCCTTGCTCGCAATGTGATGAAAGCTATCGTGGTTGCCTCTTCTTCACGCCACTCCTGCAGGGTGGGCCTGAACGAGATTGGTGTGAATGCATTTGGGTCCTTCCAGTTCTGTGGATCACACAGCACTGCAACCAGAGTTCTCTGTCCTTCAGTCTTCATTTGCTTTTCAGGGCAACAACAACAACAACAGAGTGACTTTGTCCAACCCGGTGAGTGTCTCTCTTCTGTTTTTATTTCAGGGTGCCAGTATGACATGTGCTCCTGCTATCCGATAAAAGGGATGGTTCGAAAATCCCACTCCAATGTCTTAAATGCTCAGTAAAACTTTCATATCCCACCAATTAGCCCCACAAGATCCCATAGAAGTTGGTCCGATGAAAAAATTGGGCTCTGAAGTACAGAAACCATGAATTTCTGTTCTTGCAAAATTATCTGGATGTATAAGTCCCTGCGGGGCTGTGGGTGGTGCAAGTGTTAAGACACTGTGCCTGTTAACCAGCAGGCCAGGGTTCGAGACCCGGGTCGACCCCACAAGACAGGATGAGCTCCTGCCCTTAGCCCAGCTCTGCGACGCCAGCTGGATCCAATCGTATTGGCTCTGCCTTTCCATTGGACTAATTCAGTGGCGTGGAGAGGGGGATTTGCTGCTTGGGTAACAGCCTATCCTCCATAACAATCCAACCCAGGCTTTTGTGCTTCGCATGCAGCGTATGCAACGCCGAGCACGATACCATAGTCTTCCAAGACTGACAGAGGCCTGCTTAATAAGTCCCTGCAGTATACAAGTCCTGTATACGTTTGTCTACACTGTCTAATGTAGGAATGCAATGTATTTCTTCTAGAAATGCAATGTATTTATTGTAGAAATATAGAATTGCAATGTAGAAATGTGATGTATTTCTTAAATGCTTCTTATTACCGGTCCAACCTAGTTATACACAGATTTTTTTATACTCTGATTTGACTCAACATTGCAAACCACAGTTTATAAAACTGCTTTTCTACTGTTGTAGTGAGACAGTCATGCAAGCAATCATTCCATTCTGCAGTCTGGGAATCAAACCCCTGTAGATACTGAGACATCACCCTATCCCATTAAGTATTGTTTTTCTTATCCACTGTTTTTTTTATTCATGGTAGGTTCCAGAACAGAACACTAGTGGATAACCAGAGACACATGTACAGGCCTTCGGAGTCTTTATTGGCTTCCATTTGCATCGCTGTTTTCTTTTGACGAAGGACCAAAGTATTCTTGTGTTGTCTTTCCAGGCTGTTCCGTTCCATGTTGCCATCCCAGGATACTTCACTCAAAACCGCAAGATCACCATTGTGGGGAACGTAACCCACTTTGCAAACAGGTGCGTCCATCAAGAGTTACCCAGGGACTGTGCGTCAGGCAGTGACATGTGGTGAGGTCTAAGGTTGGGGAGGTACAGTGTGTGGAGCTCAGCACTTGCACAATCACAAGGGAGGCTGAGCCGCCACTGCCTCAATAACTAGTCATTTGGATCGGATAAATAAATAAATAAATAAATAAATAAATAAATAAATAAATAAATATGGTTTTGGAGAATCTTGGATAGTCTCACAGAGAGACGTGATCTCGCAGCAACACTAGCTCAGCTTCCCCTGTGATCCTTCAGAAGCTGGGTGGAAAATGCATGCAGTCACAGGGAAGGCTAAATTGACAGGACAGGGGAGGCTCTGCCTACCCTGACCACATGTCCCTGATGCCGGGTTTCAAGTACAGTGGTACCTCTCACAACAAGTGCCTCACATAACAAGCATTCCACATAACAAGCGATTCCATAACAAGGAATCCGGCTTCACATAACAAGTTCCGCTTCACTTAACAAGCAAGCGCACTTTGGGCACACGTGCTATACAGCCCTGACGCTCCACGCGGAGGCTCTTTGAAAGAGCTGCCGGCCAGTGCTCTAACTGTTCCCAACTTGCCCTGGGGTGTCAGAGTCAGCTGCCCCTAACTGCCCCCAAGTGCCCCCACCGGCTACCTTGAACTCCAGCAACAGCCCAGGTAAGCCTCCCAGGAAAGTGTCTTTGATTGCAGCTTCCTAACCATGTCTACTCAGAAGTCAACCCCATTGTGTTCAATGGGGTTTACTCCCAGGAAAGTGTCTTTAGGGTTGCAGCCTCAGTAGACTTCATAGGATCATGCACATTGAATGCATGTTTTGAATTCAATTCCAGAGTTTTGTCATCATTTTTACATCCAGTTAATATTTTCATATGTATATTTTGGGGGTTGTAGAACCAATCGTCTGAGTTTCCATTATTTCCTATGGGAAAATCCGCTTCACTTAAAGAGTGTTTCACTTAAAGAATAGGCCTCCGGAACGAATTAAGCTCTTTATGTGAGGCACCACTATAGTTGATGAGTTTGTGCCATTTTGGAAGTTTCTGGGACAATAGTTGTCACCGCTTCTCTCCTAGATTCCATGTGAACCTGAAGAACTCCCTGAATAACAACATCGCCTTGCACATCAACCCCCGGCTGAAGGAGAATGCGCTGGTTCGGAACACGCAAATCAATGGCTCTTGGGGTTCAGAAGAGAGACATGTTTCCGCCATGCCGTTCTCCAAAGGTCAAGCCTTCCAGGTAAAGGATTTATGAAATTGTAAAACATCTCATGGTGTTTCCGGCTTTTGCTATGAACGTGAAAGCGAGGACAGCGTTGTGGATTTAGATCTCCGGCTCACATCCCTATCCAGCCATAAAGCTTCCTGGGTGTCACACTGTCTCATGTTCCCCTACCTCGCAGGGTTGTTGTGAGGACAAAAGCAGAGGAGGAACCAAGAGCAGTATACGCATGGAAAAATAGTAAAATAAATAAGATATCTCACTTGGCAGTAGCAGGCATAGATAGAAGTTTCCAAATGAGATTCCACATGGATGGAATCCATGTCACCTGTAGTAGCTACTGGTTCAAGTAGTGGCTACTGGGACTGCTGTGGATTGCATTGGCCATGCATGAGGCTGATTAAGGGCACAATCCAGAGTAACTACAGGGAGGCCTTGCTCCGGTGTAAGAACAACTCCAATATGAATTTCCCATAGGTTTTCACTAGGTGGTGCAGTAACTACAGGTGCACATAATGTCTCTTATGTGCTCCCGTAGTTAGTCTGGATAGTAGGCCAAGAGCCGTATCATATACATTTCCATCATATGCAAAAATATCATGTTTATGCATATTTATGCATCTACAAATATTCAGATTTATAAATTAAGAATTTATGTTAGAATAATAAGAATAAATATGTTAAGAATAATTAAGAATTTATGCATATACATAAATAATATGCATATGCATAAATTCATATCCATATACACAATTATAGGTAAGTGGTATGTGCATGTGGTAAGTGGATATAGGGTTGTACTGTAAGGATATAGGGATAGCACTGCATATAGGGGATAAGGATATAGGGATAGTACTGTAAGTGGATATAGGGTTGTACTGTAAGGATATAGGGATAGCACTGCATATAGGGGATAAGGATATAGGGATAGTACTGTAAGTGGATATAGGGTTGTACTGTAAGGATATAGGGATAGCACTGCATATAGGGGATAAGGATATAGTGATAGTACTGTAAGTGGATATAGGGTTGTACTGTAAGGCTACTGCCTTACGCAGCAGATTGATTGTGGGGGCAATAACTCGATGGGGACCTGATCCAACAGTGGAGTCCAGACCTGCCCAGTTCCTCTTGTGTATGTGACCCAGTATGTATTTCAAACCCCAGTGTGAAATAAACTGTGGTTTCTACTACTAGATGGAGATCACCAGTACGAAGAATGCCTATCAAGTGACTGTGAACGGGGTGATGGCATTTCAGTACACCCACAGAATCCCTCAAGGCCAAGTGGACCAGCTGGAAATTGCCGGGGATGTGTCCCTCTCCTGTGTGCAGTACTGACGGGTCTCCGTACTCATGCATCTGAATGGAGTCTCTTGCTCCTTGGGTCCTGAATTGCTAATCAAATCAAATGATATGATGCAAATCAAATACATGATGAACCACAGAATATGCAGTATAAAGTAAAATGGGGCAAAAGTAAGCCCCATTGCGTTCATAGGGTCTTACTCCCAGGAAAGTGTCTTTAGGATTGGAGCCATAGTCGGAGGTAAAAGTAAATAGGATAGCTGGCATCACACAAAATAAATCAGTGATGGGATCAAAAAATGGAAGGTCACATAATATTCTCACTGACCTACAAAAAAAGCCTCAGCCCTCTACGTTAGGGGTGCCTAAGGATTTGATGGAATCCCATGATTACTCTTTATAGTCAATCCTTAAAAAAATGCGCTATGTAGGGAAGACTGTGTAGGTGGGGAGAACCAAATCCCGCAAACTGGATTTGCATGTAAACATGAGCATGCAAGCACAAGTCCGGAGAATTGTAGGGATATATACTGATATATGCTGCTGAGACTGTGATATTGATACAGATTGACAGAGATATTAATACACTGACATGATATTGTGCAATGCGTTTGTTTTGCATCTCAAATCTTTCGTCATAACGCAAGGAGACGCTTTATTAAAAGTTCTATCAAGACCAGTCTCGTTCATGTTTGGTTTTATATGGGCAATAAAATGGCAATACATCCATCAATACATCCATACATACAGGGTGATTGAAAAGCAACTCCCTATTTTACTTATAACTTATAAATTACAATACTGTATAGGGAGTTACTTTTCAATTAACCTGTATGTGTATGTGTATATATATATATATACACACACACACACACACATATACATGCACAGCTTAATTACATAGGCTATCTTCTATATATAAAAAACTGAAAAGACTGACTGAATGAAAACTGAATGAAAACTGAAAAGACCGACCAACCGACTGACCGACCCACTCACTCACTCACACTCACTCACCCACTCACTCATCAACGCCCAGCCAAAACAGCCGGGCCTGGAAGCATGAAATTTGGGGAGGGTGTTCCTTCTGTGATATCAACACCCCACCAAGAACTGCTGTTGAGAAATTAAAGCCTTAACGGGGTGGAAAGGGGTGCAATGTGTTTTTATCCTATACTTCACATTGAAGACTGATCAACATCTAGCTAATGCACTGGGAAGGAGGGTGCACAGGGAGTGATGGTGTGCGTGCAGGTATTGTGCACGTGGGGGATGGTCACATCAGGGGATGATGTGCATGGGGGAGGGATGGGCATGGGGAGGTGGTGCGCATGTTCAGATGGTGCACATGGGAGGATGTTGTACGGGGGTGTTGCACATGGGGGCATAATGTGCATGGAGGAGATGATGCGAGTGGTTGATGCACATGGTGGGTTGATGCCCATGGGGGAATGGTGCACATGGGGGGACAGTGCGCATGGGGGACAGTGCGCATGGGGGGAACGTTGTATGGGGGTATTGTGCATGAGGGATGATGCACAAGGGGAGTGTTGTGCATAGGGGTATGATGCGCATGGGGGTGTTGCAAATGGTGCGCATGGGAGGACGTGGCACATGGGGCAACAGTGCACATGGGGAATTAATGTGCATGGGGGAAGATGTGCATGGGGGAGGGTGTGCACAAGGGGATGTTGTACAGGGGGGGACAATGTGCAAAGGGGGTTGATGTGCAGTGGTGGGATGGCATCCCAGGGGAATTTTACTCCCGCAACACAGATACATTTTTGCTAGTACTAAAAATAAATAAGATGAAGGCTCTAATCCTGAACACACTTTATGGAGCTTACTTTTGAGTAGACATAGGATTGTGCTCTGAGGGTGCAGTCCTAAGAAATTTAGGCTGGCCTAACTCATCAGGCCTATTTTTCCATGGTGTTGTGGTGAGGTTAGCATATGCCTGTGCGTTGGCCTAACTCTGCCACCCCCCACCAGGTGTGGGGCAGAAGTATCTCATCTCACTTTTGTGACCTCTCCAGGTCAGCACGGGACTTATGCTGGGGCTTAGGCTGGTCTAAGTGGAGCTTAGGATTGCAGCTTAAACTATTTCTGATCATGATTTAAATGGAAATGAAAACTCGCCCTAGAATTTGACTGTCATATGAATGAGAGAATTTCTCTATGGACAGTCTTGTTCACTGGATCATTTGGATCAGGGCTGGGCTTAGGTTCTGACACTCCGAGGCTGGAAAGCCACAGCTTGGGAGTCACATAACAGCTGCATCAAAGTGTCGCACATACCCGAGGCTCAAGCCAGCTCTGGTTTGGTTACTCAAGGCGTTCGGTTACTGCCTGCAAGACTCGGGTGCTTGGTTCGAAACTGTCCCGATGACATTTCTGTCTGTCTGGACGTCACCCAACAAGCCGCGGCTGGTGTTATTTGTCAGATGAGGATTGTGCAAATCCTTCGCAACAGTCACATGCCGCCTGATGCCCTTTGGGAAGCGTATCCAGTTGCTGCGGCTTTGATGCAAGTTATAAGGCGGAGAACCCTGGAGGAGATTTCTGTGCAGAGGAAGAAATTTTAGATTTCTAACATTTGATGAGATTTAGCAACCAGATCACTATGTCTGGACAGGCTTCTTTTTGCACAGAGATCCTGGGAAACTGGCACATTGCCCTGGCAAAATAATTCTTAGGTATTGACACAACCAGGCTTGGCACAGGCAGCCTTTCATCCCACCCATTTCCTGGAAAAAGTCCCTTTAAATCCCAGCTCTCTTTGGCTCCCAGCAAACCGTCACCTCCAGCTTGCAGTGCACGAGACGTGGGGGACCAGGTAGCCAGCCAGCCCGTTCAACTAGCCCGGAGATGGATCACAAGGAGAGGGCAGAAGCCAGCATGAAACCTGTAAGTGTGGGGAGACCACGTGCTAATCTTTAAACTTTAATTCATAGTGCAATCCTAAACATATCTACTCAGAAATCCCATTGTGTTCAATAGTACTTACTCCCAGGAAAGTGCAGCTAGGATTACAGCCTTTCCCCCAAATCCAGAGTAACTACGGGAGCACGTAAGAGACTTTACGTGCACCCGTAGTTACTGCACCACCTAGTGAAAACCTATTGCAATTCATATTGCAATCCAGAGTAAGTTGTTCTTACACCGGAGCAAGGACCCTGTAGTTACTCTGGATTTTGCCCTTAATCTTCAAATGCCTTGAATTTAAATCTTGAAATATCTTTAATATTAATCTTTAAATACCTGTGTATGATCTCTGTTGCTTATGCTGCCCTTTAGGAAGCTGGTGAGAGAACTTGTGGGGTGCTTTTTAGTGCAGGTAGATCTACCTGAGCCAGTTTTGAATGTTGTTAATGCATTTACTTTTGATATACTGTATTTACTTGAATTTAACGCCCACCTTTTTCAGCCGTTAGTCTCCAAAACCAAGGTGCACGTTAGATTTGATGGTTAATTAGATTCAAGTCAATGTGGTATTTTGATCGTAAATATAGGGTGTGCATTAGATTAGATAGCGCATTAGATTCAAGTAAATATGATAATGCTTCCAGCTGGGAACTGGGTCTCTAAAGGAGGTGAACCCCCCCTCGCCACCCTTCATGAACTCTATCCTAATCATCCAAGATCTGTCCTAATCATCAGTCCTAATCATTCCAATGTCCAAGATCTATGCAGAAGAGAAGCCAACGGTGGTAGTGAGTCTCATCCTGGTATGTAACAAGTGTTGGGAAAGCGGATGCCCCCTTGGTTGGTTTGCCAAGCTGTTGTCCCTTAAACACTGGCAACCTCATTGCCATCTTGTCTCAAGGGTCTTAGGTTTCCATGTCCCCCGCCCCCGGCCTCGCCGTTGCCCCCCAAATTTACTGGGATCTTACATTTTCCAATCCTAAGCATCGCATCCACAGGATGACTCCTGGGTCCTTATGAACACTTTCAAATCAGCTGCATCAATAAGGGGTTTATCCCTTTGTGGCAGAGTGGCTCTTGCTCTACCCTGTTTTCTTCCACTAGAAAAGGAAGGGAAGCCAGACCTGGAGGGGAAGAGCCACCGGGGGTAGAAAATAAGATGCCAACCGGGTGGAGACAGCCTGGGAATTAGGAGTGAAGGCAAGAAGGGCCAAGAGTCCCCTGCGGTTCCTTTGATCATAGTCCTGTCCCATAAATAAGTTTGGAGCCAAACTTTCTCCTTCCATCACACCAATTTTCCCCCACTCTCCTTTGTTTTGACCTTTTCTTGCTTTCCCAGATTTAATTTAATCGCTCTTTCAATAAAGTCCAACCAAGCAGAAAAACAAAAATCTGGCCAGAGTATTCTTTACTTCTGGGCTGCGTGCCCAAAATGAGTGAAACTAGCCTTGTTTTCCCTTGTTCCGCTGGATAAACAGTCTTTGGGCCAAAATCTGCCCCCCGCCTCTTGGATATCCTTTTTGGTAGTCCTATTCTCATGCGCTGGACGTCCATGTGGGATCACCATAACCATGAGAAGAACACTGGCTCCCAGGGTTGGCATCCTCGCTTGTGCCGGAGAGTATGATGGGGTGAACCAGTTTGGGTGCCACACTAGACAGTAGTTTACCACAAGAGCCAAAGCTGTGATGGGCCCCGATCCAGGCTTAAGTGCCTTTCTACTTGATTTTACACTGGAGAGGAGCTGCAACAAACTATTGGCACGGATGCCCTCAATGCCCTTTGCTCTCCACTTGCCTTTGAGATGAAGTGTGGTACGCTTGACTCAACCACAGTTTTCCGTAATGCACTCATTAGGGGAAGGGTGGTTTCTTCTACTCTCGCCAGACACCGCAAACAAAACCATGAATGGGTTCCACAGAATTCCTGTTTTCCCCAGACTTGCTCTCGCTCACTAGCTTCGGGGAATTTGTTGGTAGGAATTCCCACCAGATCAACCATTGCTCTGCAATGGTTACTATTTCGACTACTCTTGCAATGCAACGGGAGTCCCTTCCTGGCCATTAACCCCCCAGGTGGAGGAGTGAGCAATCGGTCCTCAAGGCCCTTACAAAGGACTGAATTTCCTCCACTTATTTATAGAAATATTTTCATAAATAAATATGAAATAAATATTTCTGACTGCCTATCGATCCTTATTGATAGGGTCTTCCAACATCTTACCTGGCTAATAAGAGATTTTTTTGACTTACCCTACAATCCAGAGTAGCGTTACATGCACCCGTAGTTACTGCACCACCTAGTGAAAACCTATGGGAAATTCATATTGGAATCCAGAGTAACTTGTTCTTACACTGGAGCAAGGACTCCCCATAGTTACTCTGGATTTCACCCTTTACGTGCACCTGTAGTTACTGCACCGCCTAGTGAAAACCTATGGGAAATTCATATTGGAATCCAGAGTAACTTGTTCTTACACTGGAGCAAGGACTCCCCATAGTTACTCTGGATTTCACCCTTTACGTGCACCTGTAGTTACGGCACCACCTAGTGAAAACCTATGGGAAATTCATATTGGAATCCAGAGTAACTTGTTCTTACACTGGAGCAAGGACTCCCCATAGTTACTCTGGAATTTGCCGATAATGATGGTTGATTTGAATAAAGTCTCAAGGCCAAATATGCAAGTTAAGACGTGTGTATTTTTCTGTGTTTCAGGCCCCACCATCTGGCAGTAACTCTGTTGAAAAAGACTTTGTCGCTACCAGGGTAAGTCCAGCCTGTCTCTTCATTCTGTTCCCCCAAGAGAGGTTTGGGCTGGGCACAAATCTCCATCCTTTACATCCTCTGTGTACTCATATTTATCATTTTCAGTAGAGCGAGTGCCCTACCTACCATTCTCTTTCACAACACCCTTGTAAGGTAGGCTGGTGGCTTTTCCGACCAATGCTGGATTATACCAGGTGCATATTTGCGTTTCAGGCAAGAGTTCAGAATGCAAAACCCCAGAACCCGAGGGCATCTGGCCCCCGCAAGGTAAGTACAAATCTATTGTTTGCACTCTATCCCTGGTTCAGTTAGCATCTAGGTGTACCCCTGGGTGCCAAGGTGTGGAATGGTTACAATCCTGTTTCCCTGGCAGTGCAATCCTAATCCCTGGTTAGGATGGGACAAGTATGCGCTGTCCTGGGGTGTTTGAAAGCTATCATGGGTTTTCAAAACACGAAACAGCATTTTAATTAGCATTGAACGCAGATATAAGAACATTTTCATGATTTTATTTTTCCATTTTCATCCAAATAAAATTTGCTTTTAAATCTTGCATATTTAAATCGTAAATATCCTGCTGTATATTTCTTGGTTTTTCAGCCTGAAAAACATTTCCCGAACGAAAACTGTTGAGGGTTGTTGCTATGTGAGTAAGTACAAGCCCTTATTTGTTTTCCTCTCTTTCGCCGCTGAAATCGATACTTGGTGGGACTGGTGACGATTGTTAGTGCTGGCACTTTTCATATACAAAGTGCATTACAGCTTCACAACATCCCCGCAGGGTAGGCCACTAGCTTTCCCATTCCTCAGGTATGGTGCAAAGAGATGAATGGTGTGCTCTGCTGAGAGCCTGCTTTACGGCAGCTGGTCATGTGGGAAATATTACATTTACTCGAATCTAATGCACCATCGAATCTAATGCGCACCATATACTTATCAAAAATACTGTATGTACTCAAATCTAATAAACCATCGAATCTAACGCACACCCTATACTTATAATACCGTATTTACTCAAATCTAATTAACCATCGAATCTAATGCACACCCTGATTTTGGAGACTGAATTTGGCTGAAAAGGATGAGCGTTAGATTTGAGTAAATGCAGTATCTTTTTTTCTAGAGCTCTCCATTCCGATCAATTTTATTCTTCTGATTTTCCAATTCTCCCAATTTAATCCTTCTAATTACACTTTTAATTTCAGATATAATGGAGAAATAGCATCTGAAATTGCTGCCGTCTTTACATCACTGAGATCAGCTTGTCCTGGATGCTCCCTTGGATAAAACTGAACTAAAGCCTTCCTGGACTTCGCAGACCTATGGAATTTTTGCTGCAATCCTATCCACACCTTCCTGGGAGTAAGCCCAATGGACTATAATGGGACTTACTTCTGTGTAGAAAGCCTGTGTGACTTTTTAATGTAAGGAATACAATGCAATGTATTCCTTAATGTAATGTAATGTAAGCAAACTGCCAAGACTGGAAATCCCAGTTATAATTTCTTTATTCGTTTTAAATTTCACAACATTGTTATGTGACTTTATCCTTAATCCTATACACCTGGGAATAAACCCCACTTTAATGCTAAGTAAATAAATACTAAGTAAATAAAGTAAATAAATAATGCTAAGTAAATAATTACTAAGTAAATAAATTTCCCCTGCATTTCACCCATGCAAGTAAACATACCTAGGATTGCACTGGAAGGCCAATATCCTTTATACTCTTATTAACATGGGAAGAGGTTTTATTGTGACTCAAAGGAGCTTACTTCTGAGTAGGTACGAGTAGGCTTGCATTCTTTTTTTCAGCCAGGTTATTCATGGATTACTATTGTTGAAAGTATAATTGATTTTTGTACTTGTGCATTTAGCATCATATAAATACGCTGAAATAAAAAATTATGGGATTTTTATTTTGGGGGTTTTGGGGTTTTTTTGAATATTTTTGCACCACACACGGATAGTTTTCTGAATTTCTTAGTAGTAGGAGCACAATCCTAACCACATCTACTCAAAAGTAAGCCCCATTGTTTTTCAGTGGGTCTTACTCCCAGGAAAGTGTCTTTAGGATTGCAGCCTAAGTTGATTAAAAATGAATGGGCTGATTGTATTTGGGGAGCACTCATTAAATCTAGGATTTGGATCCATGGAAGAAATCAATAAATGATAAAAGTAATACAGATGGAGGGAAGAAAAAACTGATAAGGGTTTATAGCTAGAGGTGTGGTCACGGCATGACATGGCCAGTCATTCATAGTCTCCAAATTTTTACTTCTAATGGTTTTTAATGGTTTACTTCATCTGGTTTTGTATGGTCCAGCACATCTCTGTTGGTTACTTTGGCTCTCCATGGTATACATCACAATTTTCACCACCACCACAACGCAGATGTGTCAATTCTTCTTCAAGCAACCATTCTTACCATCCGACTCTCACACCTATACATCATCAGAGGGAAGTCTATTGCTCTAACTCAGTGGTCCCAAACTGTGGGTTGGATTCAGGACCCACTGATGGGTCAAGACTTGATTTTTGGTGGGTCACCGAAGGTTGATGCACAGATCCGACAACTAATTGTCTGAGGTTATTGAAAAATCAGATACTTTGGCTGCAATTCTAAAGACACTTCCCTGGGAGTAACATCCACTGAATACAATGGGGCTTACTTTTGAAAAAGACATGGTTAGGATTGTGCTCTAGCCCTACAATCCAGAGTAACTACGGGAGCACATAAGAGACATTACGTGCACCCGTAGTTACTGCACCACCTAATGAAAACCTATGGGAGATTCATATTGCAATCCAGAGCAAGTTGTGCTTACACCGGAGCAAGGACTCCCCGTAGTTACTCTGGATTGCGCCTTAGGTCTCTCTGGCTCCTTTCCATTTCTCCCGTTACAACGGAGTGAGCCCCACTGATTATAATTGGGCTTACTTTGATCATATGGTTGTGGGTGGAAATACAGATATCGCTGCTTTCCAACCATTCGTTTTTTGATGATCCGCTCTTTCAACACCCAAACAAACCTCTTATTCAAGGTCAACTGTTTATAGTAACAAATTGTTAATATAGTGACAATTTATTGGGAACTAGAGAAAACGTACCTGCGTTGTGGGAGTAAAATTCCCCCCGTACGCCATCCCCCACTGCGCATCAACCTCCCATGTGCATCGTCCCAGCATGCACGTTGTCACCCCGTGCACCATCCCCCCATGACAACACTCCCATGTGCATCATCCCCTATGTGCAATACCCCCGTACATCCTCCACCCATGCACACCCTCCCTCCATTCCCCTAAAGTAGATCCATAGAACCCCAAAGAATGTCTCAGAAGGTGGAAGGGACATCTTGAGAGGCAAAGACCATAGCTTCTGCGTGCCATGAAAAAGTTCAAAAGTTCCTGTCAAAAGTTCTCCAAAGTTCTGTATGCCATGAAAAAAAAAAAAACTTTGAAAATCTCTGATGTCAGTGGAAAGTTACAGAGAAGGTTCAACACATAGTGGACTTCAGAAAGGGAACTTCTCAAAAAATGAGTGGAATCATTAAAGAAAGAGGTTGACTAGTTCAAGTCTCCAGGATGCATGAAGCTTCCTGAAAATAACAGAAGCTCGACTAGAATGTGTCCCATAAGTGTCTTACCTCTGCATCAGGACCCTCCAGCTCTGCCTGTCTAGAATAGGGGCCTCCAAAGTTTTTGGCAGGAGGGCCACATCATCTCCCTGACACTGCGTTGCGGGCCAGAAAACTAATATACATTTCAAATTTGAATATATTTACATAAATTTACATATAAGAGTGTAATGGAGTGCTTTACAAGGGCCAGATAGAGGGGACTTCCTGGGGGCTACTCTGAGGCTTGCCGAGGGCCACATATGGCCGGCAGGCCGGGGTTTGGAGACATCTGGTCTAGAAAGATATTATGATATATTATGATATGATATTATTAAAACATGCCAAAATTTTGAAAATTTTTGGCAAGTTGCGATGTTACCCCCACTCTGTGCATGCCGTCCAGTATGCCCCATAGCCTCCAAGTGATGCCGTTGGTTCTTAGTGCCCTCTCCCTGATCCCTCTCTCTTCCTGGAGTGCATTCTTCTGCAAAGCTGGAAGAAGATGCCAAGAAGGAATCTTGCCAAAAAAAACATGCCAGAAAAAAATCTCTCAGATCCCTGATGAGATAAAGTGCAGCCCAGCTGTCACAAATGTTACAATTGCTGCCCGTAAATGGGCAGCATCAATCATGTGGCAGCATCAGTCATGCGCCACCCATGGCTAGCCATAGTCAGGCAATTCCTGGGAACAATTCAGTGAACTCCTGAGTGTTTGCTAAGGTTTCATAAAACTTATTTAGTTTTTATTAGTTTGTTTGGGCTTTTCTGGGGAAGGAAGGAGGGGTGAACCTGATGCTCACTTCCAGTAGGCTCAAAGGTGCTGGTCTGATGGGGAAAGGAAAGGCACCCTCCCTGCAGACTCCGTCAAGGCATTCAGTGAAAGGTTTGCAGGTCTGATGAGAACAATCATGACCCTGTTTTCTTATCTGCCCATCTTACTCCGGCAAACCCAGACCAGAAGCATTCCTGGCTCCAGGAGGGGGAGGAATTTGACAAATGCTATTATGTTTTATGCTTTTACGGTTGTTTTTAGTGTTTCTTTTAACATTTTAAAAGTTTTACGAACAGGGAAAAAAATGGTTCTTACTTTTTTGTACCTGCCCTTCTGTAAGCCTCGTCGAGTCCTATTGGGGAAAATATATACAGTGGTACCTTGCTTAACAAGCGTTTCACATAACAAGCAAAAATTTCCCGTGAAATCTTGTTTCACATAACAAGTTCCGCTTCACTTAACAAACAAGCACATTATTGGCACGCGTGCTATGCTGCCCTGATGCTCCGCACAGAGGCTCTTTAAAAGGGCTGCCGGCCAGAGCTGTTGCCTCTAACTGCCCCCAACTTGGGGGCAGTTGCCTGGGCGTGCCAGAGGCAGCTGCCCCGAACTGCCCCCACCGACCACCTTGAACCTCCAGCAGCAGCCCAGGTAAGCCTCCCAGCAAAGTGTCTTTGATTGCCTCCTACCATGTCTACCCAGAAGTAAGCCCCATTGTGTTAAATGGGGCTTACTCCCAGGAAAGTGTCTTTCGGTTTGCAGCCTAAGTAGACTTCATAAGATCATGCACACTGAATGCATGTTTTGAATTAAATTACAGTGTTTTGTCATCATTTTTACATCCAGTTAATATTTTTCTATGAATATTTTGGGGGTTGTGGAACCAATTGTCTGAGTTTCCATTATTTCCTATGGGAAAATCTGCTTCACTTAAAGAGCGGGCCTCCGGAACGAATCGACGCTCTTTATGTGAGGCACCATTGTATATATATTCCCCAAAGTGGAAAAGGGAAATCAATCAATCTAGCTAGCTAGCTAGAGCATTGATTTTCAACCAGAGTGCCGTGGCACACTGGTGTGCCATGGCTAGTCCTCAGGTGTGCCATGGGAAAATGGAGATTTACATTAATTAATAGGAAAACTGGATGATTTGAACAGTGTGCTTTGTCAATGGTAAAAACATCTGATGATGTGCCTTGAAAATTTCAGCGCCTTGATAATGTGCCTTGAGGTGAAAAAGATTGAAAATCACTGATCTAGAGTCACCGACTGAGCAATCCTAAACATGTCTACTCAGAAGTAAGTCCCACTGTGTTCAATAGTACTTATTCCCAGGAAAGTGTGGTTAGGATTGCTGTCTCCCTCACTCACTCATCAACACCCAGCTGGAAGCATGGAATTTGGAGAGGGTCTCCCTTCTTTGGTGCAGGCACCCAGTCAGAACCGATTTTTAGGTTCCTAGGAGAATCCTGGAAACAATGCCATTTCCAAACCCTAATACCGAGAGTTTCTTGGGAAGGGGAATCAACACTTTTAATACTATTGTTCTTGCTGGTGCAGATTTGTCCTGGGTCATTTTTTTATGTCTATCTACAGACATTCCAGAAATCAAACTTCTCCCTCCCTTTCAATGGTTGGAACAGATCCATGCGAACTGTGCCAGAAAACGATCTGTTCAGGCTTGACAGAAGTCCACCCTGTCAAATAAGAACAGAGAGTCCGCCTTGAATGTGGTTCGGTCCTCCAACCCCACCTTTTGAGGAAATGAAAACACATCCTGAAGCTAGTTAATTTTGCAAAGACTTATTCTTGTTTGCAGAGGGCGCTGGCAGTGAAAGGTGGCAGGGCTGAGATGGCATTTAAACTGCAGAACCCGGTGAGTGTGGAGAATGCACAAGAACGAGGGAAGGGTTCACAGGATATGTCCACATGATATGGCAGTATATATAGTATATGTACTGTATATGTACTGTATATGTACTGCGCAAGCCCTGCATCCAGCATAAAGCAGAGATTTAGAGCACAATCCACAATCCTTATCGATCACTAGCCCAAGTCCAAGATGGGGCAGCCCAGTTATGCCAGAAACAGCTTGGGGCAGAGTAAGGCAGCGTCGTTCAGGAGAGGCATGGTAAGCATTGTGTAGGGCAATTACTTTGGATCCAGAGTTTGTTTCCAGGGCAGGAATGCCCTCTTCCAGTTCCTCAGAGTTATACCACCTCAGGAGCGGGTATAGTAATGAGTAGACCCATTGGGGTCCATGATAAGGCAGAGTAAGAATGGCAGTGTTGACCAAAAATCTGAGTTCTTGGCCAGCCTAGCTGCAACCCCTTCCTCTCAACCTCAGGATACGGCACAACTACGGCAGCCACTAACCTGGGGATACAGCAGGGCACTCCAAGCATCCACCTTCCACTAGGTATTCCTGTAATGGAGACTCATGCTGCAGCTGTTACTGGTTGTCAGGATCTACTGGGCTTCCCTATAAGGCAGGCATCTCAGCTGTTACTTGTTCAGTGTGATCCGAGGAGGGTCTCCTCAGGAGCAAGCCCTCCCCAGCTGTTACTGACTTAGCATGCTCTGGAGCAGTTAGGTCAGCCCAGGCTTCCTGACTCTCTGGATGCAGCTTACCTTTTGGTTCTGGATACAGAATAGTTGGGGCAGCCCACCTAGGGCACTCCTCACTGCCCTCACTCTGGATTGTGCCCTTAGGCTACAATCCTAAAGACACTTTCCTAGGAGTAAGACCCATTGAACACAATGGGGCTTACTTTTGAACAGACATGGTTAGGATTGTGCTCTAAGCACACAATCCTAACCATGTCTACTCAAACATAAGCCCCATTGTGTTCATTGAGTCTTACTCCCAGGATTGTAGCCTAAGGGCAATTTACAGAGTAACTACGGGGAGTCCTTGCTCCGGTGTAAGAACAACTTACTCTGGATTCCAGTATGAATTTCCCATAGGTTTTCACTAGGTGGTGCAGTAACTACGGGGGCATGTATAGTCTTTTACGTGCTCCCGTAGTTACTCTGGATTTGGGGGTTAGTCACATTGCTGGGCTAATTATTATGGTGGGGTTCACAGATAAGGACGACACGTGCATTGATACTTCCCCCACTGCTTTTTCACCCCACAGGATTTTCCCCTCGCTCTTGATATCCCAGAAGGCCTGAGCGAGGGAAAAGTGTTGAAGATCAAAGGCCGCATCCATGATCAGGCACAAAGGTTTGTCCTGCCTTCTTCCATTCCTGTCCCTCCACAGCCTTCCTCTCCTATTCAGTCCCCTGCTCTTCATCTCAGTGCCTACCCCCGTTGCCTCCTATTCACTTCTTCTTAACCCATTCTTACACAGTTCTTACTAATAATTGTTCAGCTGGAACAATAGTGGCAGGGAGTTCCGCAGGTTGTCGGCTTCCAGCCCAGGTAGAAAATATCTCTCTCTAGGGTTGCTATAATACTCTTTCACAAAATCAGGACAGGACCCTCTGTCCCATTTGCCACTATGTAAACACAATCCTCAAAAATTGGGACTGTGCCCTGTTTTTCAGAACATATGGCATCTCTACTCTGTGCCCCAAATATTTCTGGTTGGACTATCCAGTGAACAAGGCTCCACTTGCATACATACACCCCCACTTTCTGATGGTTCATTCTCTGACAATCCAGTCATTCAACAGCTTTCAATGATACCCAGAACTCATTCATTCAATGCATGTTCCACTCTTTCAACTTCTCTCTGTTGTTCTAAAGGCCAAAATTGCCCTCCTCCATGTTGTAGCTCCTGGTCTCATCCCATTCCCTAAGGAATTAATGAGAATCCATTGGCAGAAATCTTTGTGTGGCAGCAGGAATTTGCAAGATAAAAGGAACATTTGTAATTTACAAGCTAAAAAAATTATAAATTTAAAAAGATTGGTTTCCATTTTTCAACGGATTTCACTTTTAGATGGTGCTCCGGTCCCTAATCTGTCCAATAAGTTGGGGATGCCTATACAAGACAGCAAGGAAGCCAGAATAAGAAGGGAAAAGGGAAGGTGGGGGGAAAATGCAGAGACGTGTCTTGCTACACCACAGAGCTGGTGCCCAAAATTAACACTTCATGTTCCAGATTTGAAGTTAATCTAGTGTGCGCCAATGATGACATTATTGCGTTCCACTTCAACCCGCAGTTTGACGAAGGCCCAGTGGTCGTATGCAATACAAAGCACGGGTGCTGGGGCGAAGAGGAGCGGCCTTCCGAGATGCCCTTCAAGCAGAACGACCCGTTCAAGATGACAGTGATCATCAGGCGTCATTGCTATCAGGTGAGGAGCCTGTGGTTGGCATCACATGATGTTGTTGCGGGGTTAAGCCATGTCACCTTTGCTGCAGTGGCATAAGTTTTAGGACAAGGAAATGATAGGATGCAGGGACGAGTTGCCGCTTCTGTCTGATGCAATTCCCAGATTTTTTTCCCAGTGCCTGGAGGCCCTCTTAAAATTTCCAGACTTGCACGGATATCGCCATAAACCCTTTGCTGTCTTCTCAGTTGCTTCCTGTTTGCTGAAATGGGGACCTACTGGTATCGCTTCTACTTCCTCAAGAACTAGCTTCCTATGTTGTGATCCATTCCTTAGGTATTTGTCAACGGTAGACACTTCTTGGAGTATCGGCACCGCCTTCCCACTCAGGATATCCGCACGTTGAAGATCAAAGGGGATATTGACTTGAAGAAGGTCACCTTGAAGGACATCCCCGATAGAAAGGTGAGTGGCACACACCACACACACCAATTTAAACTCGTCAGTGGAATGTGTCGTATATATGGGTTTGCAAACACAAATCACTTGAGAGATTTTAGTTGCGTGGCAATAGAACAGTCCTGCCCTAGACTATATAGTCCCATTGTAAGAGTTACAAGCAAGAATGTTGGGTTGCCAACATTCATTCATTCACTGTATTTATTCAAATCTAACGCTCACCTTTTCCAGCCAAATTTAGGGCAAAATCCAGAGCATTTATGGGTCCATGCAGTTACGTCACCCTCTAGTGTTATCTTATGGAAAGTCACCTTAACTGCTCTGGAGCAAAGGGCTTAATTTGGCTTTAGGATATGGGCCATAGGGCGCAATCCAGAGTAACTACGGGGAGTCCTTCCTCCAGTGTAAGAACAATTTGCTCTGGGTTGCAAAATGAATTTCCCATAGGTTTTCACTAGGTAGTATAGTAACTACAGGTACATGTAATGTCTCTTACGTGCTCCCATAGTTACTCTGGATTGTAGGGGTAGTCTACAAAATCAGGATGCGCCTTAGATTTGATGATTAATTAAAGTAAATGTGATACTTTGTTTTAAGTATAGGGTGCGCTTTAGATTCAATGACATGTTAGATTTGAGTAAATATGTTTTTTTTAAATCTATTCTGCAGGGGCTGAAGTGGCCAAGGATAGAATTATTTTTGAAAATTAATTAATTTGATTGATACCCCACCTTACTACCTAAAAGGGATGCCCACGGCTGCTCAGATTAGGGATTCACAGTAACCTAACTGAGGGCACATTCCTAACCACGTCTACTCAAAAGTAAGTCCCACTGTGTCCAGTGAGTCTTACTCCCAGGTAAGGGTCTTTAGGATTGCAGCCTGAGATTGTCCCAGAGAGGCAAATGGATCATCTTTCATAGCTGAACACTGGCCCTGATCTCCAAATGCGCAATTCTTTGTGTTTCAGCCTGAATACCTCCCTGGTGCAGGAAGCTTAATCTGAGTAAGTACAAACCCTTTGTTTGTTAGCATCTCTTTTTCTGTGGGTGGTGCTGTGGTTAAGAATACTCTGCCTGTTAACCAGAAGGCCAGGGTTCGAGACCCAGGTCCCCACAAGACAGGGTGAGCTCCTGTCCTTAGCCCAGCTCTGTGTCACAGCTGGATCCATTCGTATGGCTCTGCCGTTCCTTTGGACTATTTCAGTGGTGTGGAAAGGGGGGATTTGCTGCTTGGGGAACAGCCTATCCTCCATATTAATCTACACAGGCCTTTGTGCTTCACATACAGCGTCGAGCACGATACCATGATCTTTCAAGACTGAAGGATGTCAAAATAAATACTCTTTTTCTTGCAAAATCAATATGGGGTGGGATTGCGGAGGATTATTAGCAGGGGTGATTTGTGCAGCACTTTTAACATGCATCCCATTCCCAACTGCTTTGTTCTTTTGACATTCACAACACCCCTGTAAGGTAGGTTGCTAGCTTTCTTTTTCATTTTTTCAAGCACAAACTAAAGTGTTGCCTGTGTTTTTGCCAATAGATGGAGATCACCAATATGAAAACAAGAAGATCATTACAGATGGTTTCTTTCTGAATGGGCTCGTGGAATCTGATGACGTTCATTGACTCCCTCCTGGAAGTGTCACTTTCTTCTGTGTGACACATTGTCAGTGTAATCCTAATCCCTGATTCGTGCAACATAAATCCCAGTACACGTCCTGTGGTGGTGTGGGGGGTGTCACCAAAGTGCCATGTAGCAGTGGTCACCAAAATGGGTGTTGTGAAAACCTCACAGCCACCATCCCTTCCCCATATGATACTGAGATGCAAGTGGTATGACGTCCACAAAAAGAATCTATGGCTGCAATCCTAAACACACTTTCCAGAGAGTAAGTCCAATTGATTATAATGGGACTTCTGAGTGAACATGTATAGGATTTCATTCTACATTGATGCATCATCTTTTATTGGGCCAAACTGCTAAGATGATGCACCATCTTTATACAAGCCAAATTGCAAAATGTCTTTATCTAATTCTACAGAGATGTAGAGAGATTGTACAGCATAAGCCAGATTATTGATTGTAATTTCTCAGAGTTGGGGCCTTTAATAATTTGTATTTGTACATCTGCATTTGATTAAAGTGGCATTAGTCAAATAATGCCAATAAAGGTATCAGTCTAGTCTAGTGAGTGAAAGTGCATGGGGGTGATGGTATGTGTTGTGTGTGTGAGAGTGAGAGTATGGGAGTGAAAAGTATGTGGGGGCTGCACTCCCAATCACATTTTCCTGGCGGTAAGTCTCATTGAACACAATAGGACTAACTTCCAAGTAGACATGGATCAGGTCTGACACCACAGTCACTTTTTGCATGATGGCACTTCCAGTTATAACTTACCATCCCGGTAAGTTTGACAGGGAGGTTCCCAGAGAGGTTTTTAATTTTGAAAGGGGATCTTGAACTGAAATCCCTGAAGACCGCTGCCATATGGCACTTCTACGCCACTTGTAGGGGTGAGGGGATTAAGTTAATTTTATTTTTAAAATTAATGCCAACTACTTATATGGAATAGGGGAATCCTTTTCTTATGGCGTGAGGAACATATGTGGGGTAAGGGGTGGGGTGAGGAACAGATGAGAGGTGAAAGCCCAAATGAAACTTTCAATAAAAGTAAAATACTGCCTGCAACACAGTTATATGTTTTACTTTTAAAAGGACGTTGCATGTTATTTCCATGCAAACAAATATATATTGCATACAGTGATGTATTTATTCTATGCAAATTATTGTTGCATTGCTTAACAGATAATGAACGTATGTTTCAAAAATATTTTCTCTTCATTAAAGCAGGCCTTCTTCAGTCTTGAAAGACTAGGGTATCGTGCTTGGTGCTGCATACGCTGCCTGCGAAGCACGAAAGCCTGGGTTAGACTGTTATGGAGGATTGGCTGTTACCCAAGCAGCAAATCCCCCTCTCCATGCCACTGAATTAGTCCAATGGAAAGGCAGAGCCAATACGATTGGATCCAGCTGGCGTCGCAGAGCTGGGCTAAAGACAGGAGTTCACCCTGTCTTGTGGGGCTGACCTGGGTCTTGAACCCTGGCCTGCTGGTTAACAGGCACAGCGTCTTAACCACATGCGCCACCCAAATTGGGCTGAATTACAGGCAGCATGACCATTGATCATAAGCCAAAAAAGAGGACAAGGCCCCTCAAAATGTAGGACACCCAAGAAAAATGTAGGGCATGACATATATCCTGCTTTTATGTGGTTAATTTCAACACTATGAGCACAATCCTAGCCATGTCTACTCAGAAGTAAGCCTGATTGTGTTCAATGGGCTTTACTCCCAGGAAAGTGTATTTAGGATTGCAGCCAATATTACTTATTAAATTTGACTCTTACATCTAATTTTTTACATATTATTTATTAATTACATGACAGCTACATGCTGCCTGCTCACATGGGGAAAAAAGGACAAAAAATGTTTTTCTAGGACACAAGGTTAAAAAAGAGGACATGTCTAGGAAAAAGAGGACATATGTTCACCCTGGTTATAGGTTTTTGTTCCCCCAACTTATCCTTTCATGTTGCACACCAGTATATATCCCCAACATAATTGCCCCCCTTAAAAAAAATTGCTGCCCCCACCTCTTGAATGGGTATGATCCTGGGTAGGGGAGACTGGTTTCAGGGCAATCATGGTAACCCTGCCAGGCACCCCAAGTGTGGGAGAAGCAATCACCTGCTGAAATCTCATTTTAAAATGTAGTATAAAAGTATTGCTTTTAAAGTAGCTAAATAGAAATGCTACTAATTCAACACTGAATATTCATCAATATACCAGTAGACCCACCTCCTTCTTTTTGACTTCAGTTTGTACAATTATATAAATCTTACCCCAGTTGCAGGCAGTAAGGTCAGCAGTTCAAAATTATGTAAATGCAAGTAGATAAATAGATACCACCTCAGTGGGAAGATAAGAATTCCATCCACCACACCAGCCACATGACCATGCAGGTGACAACGCTGGGTCTAGTGCCCCAGAAGCAGAGATGAGTGCTCCACCCTATGGACAGTCACAGCTAGCAGGGCAACCTGCGAGGGTCATCAAACCTTACCCTAGTTGCCTCCTTAGTGTATATGCCTCTGAACACCAGTTGAAGGGAAGCAACGGCAGGAGAGGGGGGAAGCCCATCTCCGAGGCTTGTGGGCTTCCCATTGGGACAGCTGGTGGGCTGCAGTGGGAAGAACACTGGGCTAGTTGGGTCTCAATTGGCTTGATCCAGCAGGGCTCTTCTACTAATAATGCAATCCTAAGAATGTCTACTCATAAGTAAATCCCATGGAGCTCAATAGTATATACTTCCAAAGTGTGGTTAGGATTGCAGCCTAAGGCAAGGACACATTAAGCACTTTTATTTGGGGCAGTTGTGCCTTAACACACAGTTACAGCAGATCAATACAGGACTTTTATAAGCAAGACATCAGGCAGGAATATTTCCAAAGCCATTTTCTGCAGAGCTGTACCCAGCACTCAACCACCTTGAAGGACTGGAAGAAAAAGTTAATTTTCCTGTTGCAGCTGTGCTGGAGGTAGGTCTAGGTAGGGGCCGGAGGCAGGTTTATCTGGATATCAGGCAGTAAATTGCAGCTTGTGATGATGTCTATCTTCTCAGCAACAGTGTGCAAATCCTCCAGGACCAGCCGAATGCTGTGCGAGGCATTGATGATGCCGTTCTGGGAGTTACTGAGCTGCCCAGTGATGGCTCCAATCTCTTTGATGGCAGTTTGGTACACTTGCTTGACGGTGCTGCTAACGTCATAGTACAAGCGGGCATTGCTCTCAATCAATTTCTGCTGTAGCAAAGTGCTGTAGCGGCCACCGTGTCGGATGCGAAGGGCAGGCTTCTCTTCCACAGCAGTGGGGGACCCCAGGTCCTCGTTCCTGAAAACTATCAGTGGAGGTAAGTCCTGACTGATGAATTTTGACTCTGATTTTGGCCCACAGGGGTTTACATTTTCCTCCTCGTCCGTTTCAGAGGCTTCCCCAGGAATCTTCACACCAGATAATTGGGTCTGAGATACAGAGGACAGATAAACCTCCTCCTCTGAATCTGTCTCCGATGCTTCTCCCTGGACTACAGTTTTGTATCTTGGGGAGTTCATCTTGTTATCACCTAAAGAAATAAAACAGCCTTCATTGAGGAATAGGGAGTAAAAAGTACAAGTTAAGGCATGGGAGGATGTGGAGGGGAGGATGAAGATCCTGATAGTCCTGAGATGATAATTCTCTAAGACCAGCGTGGATAAAAACATCAAAGCCCAAACCACATTTCCACTACTTGCTGGGTTCCCCCCACCCCTTCTCCCCCCACCACCCCCAGGGAGGCTTGCTGGACTCCTCCCTCCACCACCTCCCCTCCACCCACCCAAGGAGGCCTGCTGGGCTCTCCCTCCCTCCTCCCCCCACCCCCTTCTCCCCCATCACCCCCAGGGAGGCCTGCTGGATGCCTCCCTCCACCACCTCCTCTCCACCCACCCAAGGAGGTCTGCTGGGCTCCCCCTCCCTCCTCCCCCCACCTCCTTCTCCCCCCATCACCCCCAGGGAGGCCTGCTGGACCCCTCCCACCATCACCTCTCCTCCACCCCCCACACCCCCCCAATGAGGCCTGCTGGGCTCCCCCTCCCTCCCCCCACCCCCTTCTCCCCCCACCACCTCCAGGGAGGCCTGCTGGACCCCTCCCACCATCACCTCCCCTCCACCCCCACCCTCCCAATGAAGCCTGCTGGGCTCCCCCTCCCTCTCTCCTCCCCCCACCCCCTTCTCCCCCCACCACCTCCAGGGAGGCCTGCTGGGTTCCCCCCTCACTCACCCCACCCCTTACCCCCCGGAAGGCTTGCAGGGCTCCCACCATCACCCCCAGGGAGGCCTGCTGGGCTCTCCCCTCCCTCACCCCACCCCACCCCTCCCCTCCAGGAACTCTTGCAGGGCTCCCCCTCCCAGCATCACTCCCACCACCCCTAGGGGGGTCCAGGACAGCACACTGCCCCCATTACCTGGACAACCCCTTACCTGGACACCCTCCTCTCTCCTCTTAACCCAGCAGGGCAGGCCAGGGCGCAGCCATCTTGAACTCTCACATGACACCGTGCAGTCAAGTGACTCCAACTCCCACAGGGAACTGAGCTCCACTGCTCCCTGGGCCACGCATGCGCACTTCCCCAAGTGACTGGTTGGCCTCTTCCTCTGCAGCTGTGGCTGGAAGGAGCTGCTGGGGGGACCCCCTGGCTCATGGCTCTGCATGCACTGGCTCTGGCTCCTTGCATTCCCCATTAATTCAGTTGCATTTAGTTTAATCCGCTTTATTTCTATTAACTTCCAATTAATTCATTTGCATTTAGTTTAATTCAGTTTATTGCAATCAACTTTCCATTTATTTATTTGCATTAAATCATTTGCATTTAATTTAATCCGCTTTATTTCTATTAACTTCCAATTAATTCATTTGCATTTAGTTTAATTCAGTTTATTGCAATCAACTTTCCATTTATTTATTTGCATTAAATCATTTGCATTTAGTTTAATGCGCTTTATTTCTATTAACTTCCAATTAATTCATTTGCATTTACTTTAATTCAGTTTATTGCAATCAACTTTCCATTTATTTATTTGCATTAAATCATTTGCATTTAGTTTAATGCGCTTTATTTCTATTAACTTCCAATTAATTCATTTGCATTTAGTTTAATTCAGTTTATTGCAATCAACTTTCCATTTATTTATTTGCATTAAATCATTTGCATTTAGTTTAATGCGCTTTATTTCTATTAACTTCCAATTAATTCATTTGCATTTAGTTTAATTCAGTTTATTGCAATCAACTTTCCATTTATTTATTTGCATTAAATCATTTGCATTTAGTTTAATGCGCTTTATTTCTATTAACTTCCAATTAATTCATTTGCATTTACTTTAATTCAGTTTATTGCAATCAACTTTCCATTTATTTATTTGCATTAATTCATTTGCATTTAATTTAATCCGCTTTATTTCTATTAACTTCCAATTAATTCATTTGCATTTAGTTTAATTCAGTTTATTGCAATCAACTTTCCATTTATTTATTTGCATTAATTCATTTGCATTTAGTTTAATCCGCTTTATTTCTATTAACTTCCAATTAATTCATTTGCATTTAGTTTAATTCAGTTTACTTCTAGTATTAACTTTCCTCTGATTTATTTGCATTTAACTTAACTTGAGCTGACAGTGAGAGCAAATCCACAGGGCTTGGAGGCCTACGCTGGTGTAACTGCAGCAGCAGCAGCAAGAGCATCAGGAGGGCAGCCTTCTCACTGGGCTGGTGTGGCTGTGCCATATCCTGGTGGGTTTGTGTAGTTGTGCCGAAGGAGGAGCTGGTTCCAGTCCAGGAGCTGCAAAGCCCACTTTGCTGGGTGCAGGACTCCTTTTGCCTACTCTGGACTGGGGTCTGGTGGCTGCACATCTCCCCTCAAGGTACACAAACTGAGGGTGCAATCCTAACCATGTCTACTCAAAAGTAAGGCCCATTGTGTTCAATGGGTCTTACTCCCAGGAAAGTGTCTTTAGTACCCTGAGTCCTTATGATTTTTTTCATGGTTTTTTATTCATTTTTTTAATTGTATGTGGTTTATTAGTGTATATTTTAAATTCTGTAAGTTGCCTTGAGTTCCCTTTTGGGAAGAAAGGCAGGGTTTAAATTAATAATAATAATAATAATAATAATAATAATAATAATAATAATAATAATAATAATAATAATAATAATAATAATAATAATAGTAAGGCTAGCCTAAATCTTAGAACTTTTTTCTTTTGCTTCCATTTTTACTCTGGCTTATCATGGGACCCTATGGATCTACTCATATTTATTCCTACTCCTGAGGTGGCCTAACTCTGAGGAGCTGTGAGGGGGCATTTCTGCTCTGGATACGGCCTAACCAACACATCCCTGCTGAACCGCCTAGGCTAGCCCTGCTTGGCCGGCCCAGATCCATCAGAACAATTCTGGCCGATCTATGGGAGCACGTAAGAGATATTAGGTGCACCCATAGTTACTGCAACATGTAGTGAAAATCTATGGGAAATTCATATTGCAATCCAGAGTAAATTGTTCTTACACCAGAGCAAGGACTCCCCATAGTTACTCTGGATTGCGCCCACTATCTCTAATGAATAATATTTAACTTGTACGGAACAAATCAGTGTAGGGAACTGATCTGAGGATCCTAAGAGCTT
Organism: Cryptoblepharus egeriae; assembly: GCA_030015325.1. Taxonomy (NCBI): domain Eukaryota; kingdom Metazoa; phylum Chordata; class Lepidosauria; order Squamata; family Scincidae; genus Cryptoblepharus; species Cryptoblepharus egeriae. The sequence goes on from JAREYC010000014.1 coordinate 1,716,656, forward strand.
CACATATATTATTTTTACTAGTGAAAAGCATACCTGTGTTGCAGGAGTAAAATTCCCCCGTACTCCATCCCCCCACAGTGCATCAACCCCCAATGAGCAACATCCCCCTATGTGCATCAGTCCCCACATGCACATAGGTCCCCACATGCACATCAACCCCCCATTCGCATCAACCCTCATGCGCAACAACCCCCATTCGCATCATTTCCCCATGCACATCAACCCCCCATTTGCATCAACCCCCATGCGCAACAACCCCCATTCGCATCATTCCCTCATGCACATCAACCCCCCATTCGCATCAACCCGATGCCCAACAACCCCCATTTGCATCATTCCCCCATGCACAACAACCCCCATTTGCATCATTCCCCCATGCACATCAACCCCCCATTCGCATCAACCCCCATGCGCAAAAACCCCCATTCGCATCATTCCCCCATGCGCAACAACTCCCATTCGCATCATTCCCCCATGCACATCAACCCCCCATTCGCATCAACCTCCATGCGCAACAACCCCCATTCGCATCATTCCCCCATGCGCATCAACCCCCCCATTCGCATCAACCCCCATGCGCAACAACCCCCATTCGCATTATTCCCCCATGCGCATCAACCCCCATCCGCATCAACCCCCATGCACAACCCCCATTTGCATCATTCCCCCATGCACATCAACCCCCATTCGCATCAACCCCCATGCGCAACAACCCCCATTCGCATCATTCCCCCATGCACAACAACCCCCCGTGCGCATCATCTCCCCCATAAGAATCAACCCCGCAATGTGTGTCAACCCCTATGCACATATCTCCCCAAGCACAAAACCCCCCATGAGCAAGCTCCCCCATGTGCAGCATCATCCCCAGTGCAACCCCTCCCTCCAAACAATAGCCCCCCATTGCGGGCACCAAATTGGCTGGATGTTGGCCAGTCTTCCATGTTAAGTATAGGACAAAAACATGTTGCACCCCTTTTTAGCCTTTTAAGGATTACATTTCTCCACATGGGTTCTTGGTGGGTGTTGATGTGGCAGAAGGAACTCCCTCCCCGAATTTCATGCTTCTAGGTCTGGGGGTTGAGGCAGAGCATCCCTCAGTCACTGATTCTTCAATGCAAAGTATAGGGAGGAAAACGCGTTGTGCCCCTTTTCACACCCTTCCGGTTGGAATTTCTGAAAACCAGTTCGTAGCGCATCCCTCCATCATGGGAGGAACACCCTCCCCAAATTTCATGCTTCTAGGCCCAGCGGTTTTGGCAGGGTGTTGATGATTCAGTGAGTCAGTGAGTGACTTCTCTCCTTTATACATATAGAAGATATATAGAAGAAGAAGAAGAAAGAATAGAAGATAGAACAGAAGAGGAAAGATGAGGTTCAGCCCAGCAGAACCATATAGTGCTACTTTGGAAACCAAGCCATGGTGGGCATGCTGCACACTCCCCAGAAATGTGCTGCCTAATGCAGCTGAAACCCATCGTATCGGCTCACGGACTATTTCCATGGCATGGAGAGGGGGGATTTGCTGCTTGGGGAGCAGCCTATCCTCCATATCAATCTTCCCAGGCCTTCGTGCTTCGCATGCAGCATCGAGCATGATACCAGACCATAGTCTTATGAGACACCAATAGCTATAGCTAATCTAACGTATGATGAGGGTATTGGGATTTTTGCACACTTTTTTGCACCTATTCAAGAGTATGGGAATTAAATGTTCCAGAAACATCCTGTCATGATCTTTATTAAAATAGGAAGCCAAGTGGTCTGCTTAAGACTTGCTGTCATCATTGCAAGTGAAGAAACTCCGTGTCTCACCTTTTTTCACCATATCAGGTGAAATGATCAATGTGGAGAAAACTGTTTATTGAAATCCCTTTAATTCCTTTCCAGGGAGAAGAGGAGAAGCAATGATGTCCAGCAGCTCTTACTACCTCGATCTGGTGTTTGTTGTTATTGGAGGCCTGACTGTTCTGTGGCTCCTTCTTCAGGCTGCTCAGGGTTTGGTATTCAGGTTCAGGATCTATGTGCTGTCTGAAGTATGGAAAGGGGTAGACCTGGCCAGTTATGGACCTTGGGCAGGTGAGTGCCGGCAAGCGATTGCTCTTTCATTCATGTGTGGCTTGTACTCTACACGTCCAACCTTTTTATAGTGTACATGGATTTTTTAATACATGGATTTGAGGCAACATGAATGATCACTGCAAATCACAGTTTTTAAAACTGCTTTTCTACTGTTGTAGTCATGCAAGCAATCATTCCATTTTTCAGCTAAGCTGGGCAAATGCAGGGGAACCTTTCCATTCATTCATTCACTCGTTCATTCCTTCATTCATTCATTCATGCACACCCACATACCCACACACGCACATAAACACATGCACACATACATTCAAACATACTTACATACAGTCAGTGCTTTTTGGGGGGGGGGGTTTACACATCGGTACTCAGTACTGGCACCTTTTTCCACCTGCCTCCCCCCAGCAACTAATTAATAATTAGTCATATGCGGATGTCGTAGCTATGCCACTCTTGTAAGTACTGGCACCTTTTCCCCAGAAAAAGTACGTATGTACGTACGAAGCAAAGTAGGTACATACGTACGTACATAGTACGTACATAGTACATACATACATACATACATACATACATACATACATACTCACCCAGCCTGCCTTTCCTCTACCAAAACAAATGCCCAAGCTGGCTTACAAAGCTTTACCCTACAATCCAGAGTAACTACGGGAGCACGTAAGAGACATGTGCACCTGTAGTTACAGCACCACTTAAAGAAAACCTATGGGAAAGTCATATTGCAATCCAGAGTAAATTGTTCTTACTAGAGCAAGGAGTCCCCGTAGTTACTCTGGAGTGTGCCCTTAGTTTCTTCGCTCCTGTTGTCCCCACAACAACCTTGTGGGGTGGATGAGGCTGAGAGTAACTTGTTAACTGCATCTGTACTCTACAACAGTAAGAAAAGCTGTTTTGGAACAATTGTAAAAGGACACCCTTGTAATTAAATTTTTTTTTTTAATCACATTTTTTGTGTATCACCAAATATGTGTACCCCTGTGCATATTGAGGTATAACCTAATCCCATTAGGAGGAATGGAGGAGCAAGAAACCTGGAAGTTGGTTTTTATTTTGCCGCTGTTTTTTAATCCATGGATTTTATAATTCATGGGAGATTCCTCATACTTTTTTCTGGATAGCTTGATTGAACAATTTAAAAAACTTTGATGGACTAAAAATGTCCATGTTAAGTGGACTACACTTTTATAAAAAAAATGTTGCTTATTACAACGACTTCACTTACAAAACCTGCATAATTCCATTCATAGCCAACAAAGTTTGATTCACAACATTTCCAGGGGTTTTTTTTTTTTTGATAAGGGCTAAATTTGTAATGTCTTATCGGGTGATGTTCATAACCTGCCCTTTTTGTCTCCTCTGTAGTGGTAACAGGAGCCACAGCAGGGATTGGAAAAGCCTATGCGCATGAGGTGAGTGGACCGAGATGTATTTAAAAATCATACCAGGGTCTTCTGTCCATATACATTCAAAGGAGCAAGACGACAGACACAAAATGATCCAGCTGATCCTGGGTGACCTTATGTCCTGTTTTTCCAGGACATATCCTCTTTTTTAGCCTTGGGAAAAAAATCTTCATGGTCCTCCTTTTCCTTATGAGCAGGTAGAATGTAGCCGTCCTGTAATTAATAAATTTTGGGTGCAATCCTGTGCATGTCTACTCAGAAATAAGTCCCATTGTGCTTATAGGATTGCAGCCTTTATATACTAAATTACATGTAATAGTTAAACTTTAATAATAAGCACCATAGAGTTTATATCAGGGATTTTCAGTCTTTTTCAGTTGAAAAGACTTGTTGAATTGTCAAGGCACAGCAACAGATTTTTGACTATTGACAAGGCACACCATACTGCTAGTAAGAGCTCACAGGTGCAATCTTATCCATGTCTACTCAGAAGTAAGCCCTGTTGTGCTCAAGGGGTCTTACTCCCAGGAAAGCGTGCTTAGGGTTGCAGCCCAAATGTCCCAATTGCCCTACAGTTAATGACTTTTCCCAATGTCCCATGGCACACTTGCAGAACACCCACGGCACACCAGTGGTTGAAAATCACTAATTTTAATTAACCACAAGAAAGCAATATATGTGAGTGTTTTTAGGTTTTATTTTTGTCATGTCCTACTTTTTTTGGGGTGTCTTACATTTTATCCTCTTTTTTTGGTTATGACATATGGTCACCCTGACCTGATCAGCCAAGAAAAGGAGTGGAGTAGACATTTTTGGTACTTGGTGTCTGACGTTTCCTAACCCTCTGAAGCATTTGATCTTTTGACACGGATTTCCTTCTTGGGCTTCCAGCTTGCCAAAAGAGGTCTCGACGTGGTTCTTATCAGCCGTTCCCTGGAAAAGCTGAAGCAGGTGGCTGTGGAAATTGGTAAGTTGTGGTCTAGGCCAGTGATTCCCAACCTTGTGAGGACCGCGGCTTGGCTCCATGGGAAAAAATTTCCCATGGCCTGGGTAGGATGCGCATGCCCAGTTCCTACTGGAAATGCACATGTGCATCAGCGTGGCTCAGCTGCACATGCACAGTTCCCCCTGCAATCAGACAGAACTATGCAGGCGCAGCTCACCACCGTTCAACCTGGCTGCAACGTGTGCTGAGCATGCGCAGTCCGGTTGCTAGCCCATGCCTGTGCAGTTCACCCTGGATTTAGTTCACCCAGTTGGGATAGAACCGGGGCTGAGTGCCCCCAGGACTCCTGGCTCTGGTCTGGCTTTGGCATGGCCTGGCGGCCAAGGTGCCATGGACCGGTTCTGGCCGTGGACAGGAAGTTGGACAAGAAGTTGAGGACCCCTAGTGTAGGTGATCTCACCATCTCTTTTCCTTTGCTTTCCAGAGGAACGGCACGGCCGAAACACCAGAGTCATCCAGATGGATTTCACTGAGGGCTCGCAAAGTTATGAGCCAATTCGGGCTGCTCTGCAGGGCCTGGACATTGGCATTCTGGGTATATGCACCTTTTCTATTAATATTTTTCACGAGCAAAATGAACCCACATTGCAAGAGTAAAATACCCCCATACATCATTCCCCCCTTGTGCATTGCCCCCCTGTGTGCATTGCCCCCTTTGCACATCATCCCCCTACACCATGCGCATCACCCCCCTCAATGCACCTTCTCTCACATTGGCTGGATGTCAATCAGTCAGTTTTCCATGTTAAGTATAGGACAAAAACACGTTGACCCCTTTTCAGCCCCTTAAGGTTTAAACTTCTCAACATTGGTTCTTGGTAGGTGTTCATGTCACAGAAGGAACACCCTCTCCGAATTTCACACTTCTAGGTCCAGGGGTTGGGGCAGAACAACCCTCAGTCAGGGATTCTTCAATGCAAAGTATAGGGAGGAAAACACGTTGCGCCCCTTTTCACCCCCTTCCCACTGGAATTTCTGTAAACCGGTTTTTAGTGGGTGCCTCCATCATGGAAGGAACACCTTCCTCAAATTTCACACTTTTAGGCCAGGCGGTTTTGACTGGGTGTTGATGAGTCCGTCAGTGAGTCAGTCAGTGACTTTTCAGTTTTATATATGTAGATTAAGTTTTTTATAATATAACATGCGCACACCATTAATCACCAGCAGGCATGAAAGAGTCTCCCACTGAGATAATATCAAAATGGGGAGAGGGTCCATTTTTTGAGGATGGCACCCAAGGATTTCATGAAGAAATCAGAAAGCCATGTGCCAGTTTGAGTTGCTCCACAGGATTGGAGGTTGCTGTTCAGTGGGTACAGTAAGTCCTCGATTTACAAGCGAGTTCCATTCCAGAAACTCGTTCAAGTGGAAATGTTTGTTAGTCCAACACCATTAACACAAAGCATTTTCCACCCTGTTAAAAAAAAGTAATTTAGTACCCACAACACTGTGAATGTTCGCATCTTGAATGTTTGTAAGTAAGGGCACAATCCAGAGTAACTACGGGAGCACGTAAGAGACATTACGTGCACTCGTAATTACTGCACCACCTAGGGAAAACCTATGGGAATTTCATATTACAATCCAGAGTAACTTGTTCTTTCTCTGGAGCAAGGACTCCCCGTAGTTACTCTGGATTTCACCCTAAAAGAGTAAACTGTTCTCACATTTTACTATTTATACTTTTAATTTTTGTGTAATAGAGGAGTATGTTGCTTTTTGAGAAACCGTTTTCCAAAATCCGCCCTTTCAATGGATTTAAACTATGGGATAACCAGAAATGGTGACTTGGATCCTCTGGCCTTGTGTAGATGTAACAATTCACATTTTTGTCACTCTTTTTGCAGTGAACAACGTTGGGATGAACTTTTCTCTGCCAACACGTTTTCTGGATCTCCCTGATATTGACAAAGTGAGTTTGGTCTCAGCCAAGGCCTCCCTGGCACCTCTCCGCCAGTCATCAACTATCACTGGTTGTGCATGACTACCACACTAACCATAACTATTTATGCAGCACATTTATTGACTGAGGCTGTAATCCTAATACCCGGTTAGAGTGGCTTAAGTCCCGCACAGTTCCCTGCGGGGTTGCAAAGGTGCTGTGAGGCTATTCGGCCCCACTCCAGAGGAGTTAGACTTAGGATTTTCAACCTTTTTCATCTTATGGCACACTTAACAAGGCACTAAAATTGTCAAGGCAATTCTACAAACTATCAGTTGTTTTTACCATCGATAAGGCACACCAGACCTTTCAAATCCCCCAGTTTTCCTATTAACGAATGTCAATCTCCAAATTCCTACGGCACACCTGAGGATTATCCGTGGCACACCAACATGGTGTGTCACAGCACGCTGGTTAAAAATCACTGGGTTAGACAATGCACAGACATGCGCTGTCCTCCCCAACCTACCACAGGAACAGGGAACCAATGAGTTGTGCCAGCCTAAATAAATTTTAATGTTGAATTCAAGTCTTCAATTTATTTCAATTCAACCTTTTATTGGGTGAGCTTTCCTGCAGCACTCCAAAGATTGCTTTCCTGCCAGAGCAGGAAAGTCGAACACCTAAGCATGTCTCTTAGATGTAACTCCCATGATAGTCAATGTGGCTACTCCCAGGAAAGTGTGGATAGGATTGCGGCCAGGTACTTTTTCATCATCAACTTTCACAAACTTTTATTTTCAGAAACTTCTTTGCCTTTTCTTTCAGTTTATTCCCAGCTTGGTGAACTGCAATGTTCTTTCGATGGTGAAGGTGGGTGACACAGTAGTGATGATCTCAGCTGGACAAGAGCTGGACTTTGGAGTGTGTGTTTGTGTGTTTGTGTAGGACATTCTGCAGGATGTTTTCAAAAGGAGGGAGAAGCGCTCAGAGTAGTAAGTGCTTTATCTGTCTGTCTGTCTATCTATGTCTGTCTGTCTATGGGCGCAATCCAGAGTAACTATGTGGAGTCCTTGCTCCGGTGTAAGAACAATTTGCTCTGGATTGCAATATGAATTTCCCATAGGTTTTCACTATATTGTGCAGTAACTACGTGTACACGTAATGTTTCTTACGTGCTCCCGTAGTTACTCTGGATTGCGCCCTTAGTCTGTCTATTATTTATTATTATTTATTTAATCAATTTATATCCCGCCTTTTCTCCCCCGCAAGGGGGAGTCTAGCTCTTCCTTTCTTCTTTCCTATCTGTCTGTCCGTCTGTCTAGCCCTTCCTTCCTGTCTGTCTTTCTGTCTAGCTCTTCCTTCCTGCCCATCCATCTGTCTGTCTGTTGTCTGTCTGTCAAGCTCTTTCTTTCTTTCTTTCTTTCTTTCTTTCTTTCTTTCTTTCTTTCTTTCTTTCTTTCTTTCTTTCTTTCTTTCTTTCTTTCTTTCTATCTATCTATCTATCTATCTATCTATCTATCTATCTATCTATCTATCTATCTATCCCATCCCATCCCATCCCATCCCATCCCATCCCCATCCCAAAATTCTATCTCCTAGTTTGTGGGTACCGGTATGTTTGCACAAGTTCTACACACGTGTCTTGCCCTCCACCTACTGGTATGGTTAAGAACTGTGGGAGGTTGATGGATGCACAATTAATGGAAAAGGGGCTCTGGAAGCCATGCTGCCCAGTGCCTGGTGATCCATGCGCTCAATTCTTTCCCTTTGTACTCAGCCCAGAGATGCATGCGGGTAAAGCCACAGGTAAATCACTAGTAAGAATATAAGAGTTATTTTCTCAGTCCTTTTTGGTACTGCTGAGTGTCTTTCTGGGATTAAATTGTGGATGGGCAAACAGTAGGCTGGGTAGGGGACAGTTCCTGGAGCCATATTCAGATCACTGACCATGTGTCACCTCTCTTTTTCTCCTAGATGACACAGATCATCCTTCCTCAGATGGTCACCAGGTAGGAGAGAAGGGGATCTTTACTTCTCTTTGTTCTCCTGTAAAGGCAACCATGCCTGTCTCCAAAGGCAGGGAAATACTTAGGAGAATCCTAGGTTTGGATTGAATTGGATCTTTAGTAAAAGGCAGGTGTTGCTCTAACACAGTGATTTTCAACCTTCTTCATCTCATGGCACACTATGGGCGCAATCCAGAGTAACTATGTGGAGTACTTGCTCCGGTGTAAGAACAATTTGCTCTGGATTGCAATATGAATTTCCCATAGGTTTTCACTAGGTAGTGCAGTAACTACGGGTACACGTAATGTCTCTTACGTGCTCCCGTAGTTACTCTGGATTGTAGGGTAACAAGGCACTGAAATTCTCAAGTCACACCATCAGTTGTTTGTATCATTGACAAGACACACCAGGCTGTTTAAATCCCCTTATTTTCCTATTAATTAATGATCTTCCCAAAATCTCATGGCACACCTGAGGACTTGCCATGGCACACTGGTTGAAAATCACTGCTCTAACACATCATAATATCGTTCTCTGTAGGAAGAAGGGGATTATCATAAACATGTCTTCAGCAGCTGGCCGGCGTCCCTTCCCCTTGATATCAATGTATTCTGCATCTAAGGTAAGGATAACTATCACACTACCATATCTAAAGATCTGGGCTGTTGAGAGCATGTTTTTCTGATGCAGTTCTGTCTGCCTGCTTTGACAGCTCCCAGTCTGTTGAGCCACAGGAGAAAGTAATATTCTAGCGGTGGCATAGCTGGGGGGGGGGGAGAACCATCAGTCTTGGAGGCATCCTCTCCGCGGCATGCAATCCCCTCCCTTTTTGGAGCCATTCCAAACATATGTCAATCTCCTGCTACTGCTCTTTATTATGACTGAGACTCCTTGTTGCTTGAAGTTGACCATCGCAATGAAAACAGGAGCCAATATCCCCATCCTAAAAGTCTGTAGGATGTCCACCCTTGGACATTGACCCCTCTGCCTCTGTTATAGGTGTTTGTGGATTTCTTCTCACAAGGACTGGACTGTGAATATCACTCTAAAGGCATCATTGTGCAGGTATTGTTGATTAAGGGCAACATCCAGAGTAACTATGGGGAGTCCTTGCTCCGGGGTAAGAACAACTTACTCTGGATTCCAATATGAATTTTCCATAGATTTTCACTAGGTGGTGCAGTAACTACGGGTGCACGTAAAGTCTCTTACGTACTCCCGTAGTTACTCTGGATTTACTCTGGAAAGTCTCTTACGTACTCCCATAGTTACTCTGGATTCCTTGGGACATTCAAGGAATCAACAGATAAGAATTTGAATCTCAGGGAATAAAAGGGCAAGAGAATTTGTGACAACTCATTCAACAGGGCTTGGCAGATTTTTCCGGTAAAGAAATTAGCCTATGGGATAGCCTATGGGATTAGCCTATGGGATAGCCTATGGGATTAGCCTATGGGATTAGCCTATGGGATAGTGCTATGGGATGACATTCTTCCTGGTTATGTCCACATTGTAGGATCCTTCTACCCGACAGCGTGCTCTCACTATCTCCAGCAAGCAGAATTTTTTAAGAGTCCTCTTGCCATATAATACAACAATCTTATCTAGCAATGTCCTTCCCCGCAACCAAGATTAAAGGTACAATCCTTATGAGTTTAGGCCAGCACAACTCACCTGTCTCCCTGTTCCTGTGGTGGTACGTGGAGGATGTGGGACATGTCTATGCACAGGCCTTATGACACTTGTGACACCCCTTGGCCAGCACAGGACTTGTGCCGGATTTGATGCCGGCCTAACTGGGGATTAAGATTGCAGCCTAAGAGAACAATCCTAAATTAGGCCGGCATAAATCTTGGCACAAGTCCCATACTGGTCTGGGGACTTGTGGCAAAGGTGCCATAGAGCACAATCCTAACCATATCTACTCAAAAGTAAGCCCCGTTGTGTTCAGTGGGTCTTACTCCTAGGAAAGTGTGTTTAGGATTGCAGCCTTAATGCCCTTCTGTGCCACTTTTGGGGAGATGAAGCCAGTGCACAGACATGCACCTGCCTACCTATGCCACTACGGGAATGGGAAAATGGGTGAGTTGTGCTGGCCTAAATTGGTTAGGATTACACCCTAAATGTCCCATTCCAAAAAGCCCCTGATATAGTAATTAATGGCTTCCTCTTTTGGGGGGAGGGGAGGTGGCATGTGTGTACACTGTAACTAATCTACTTGTTTCCTTCCCTTTTTTGAGACAGTATATTTTTTTCCACCATAAACTGAAAATCACCCCAGCAATCTCTGCAAGATAAATTAGGAGGCAGCCCATCACCAATTACCCATCAATTAAAGGGTCAGAGGGCGCAATCCAGAGTAACTACAGGGAGTCCTTGCTCTGGAGTAAGAACAAGTTATTCTGCACTGCAGTATGAGTTTCCCATAGGTTTTCACCAGGTGATGCAGTAACTATGGGTGCACATAATCTTTACAATCCAGAGTAACTACGGGAGCATGTAAGAGACATTACGTGTACCCGTAGTTACTGCACCACCTAGTGAAAACCTATGGGAAATTCATATTGCAATCCAGAGCAAATTGTTCTTACACCGGAGCAAGGACTCCCCATAGTTACTCTGGATTGCACCCAATGTCTCTTACATGCTCCCGTAGTTACTCTGGAATGTGCCCCAAGTTACTCTGCGTTGCAATATGAATTTCCCATAGGTTTTCAGTAGGTGGTGCAGTAACTACGGGTGCACGTAATGTCTCTTACGTGCACCCGTAGTTACTCAGGATTGTAGCCAGAATCTGCAAGCAGGAACTTTTTAACCAAAAGTACAGTAACTCCTAAGAGCCTGGATTGGCACGTTTGCCAGTCCACACGCATACTGGCAACCAGTAACATTAAGCCTCTGGTTAGTCCACAATGGGAAACATACTTGGGGTTTTAACCTCCTGCCCTTAAGTGGAGCAGAACCATCTGCCAGTTAAATATCAGGTTGCAGATCTCAGCTTCTGACCTTGGCAGAGTCTGTCTGCCTGTCTGTGTCTGCCTGTCTGTCTTATTTATATATCACTTTTTGAGTCCTGCGGTGGGGAAGACAAGCCTGGATTTCAGATATGGACCAGCACTCTGATGATCCTTCCTTCCACAGAGTGTGCTGCCCTTGTTCGTTGAAAGCAATTTGACTGCCAATATTTCAAGACCTTTTAAGATGTCGGCGGATGTGTTTGCACACAAAGCTTTGAATACTGTGGGGCTCACCAGCAGAACCTCAGGCACCCTTACTCACAGCGTTCTGGTACGTTCAGCGCATGAGTTGCGAGATATGTTAATGCAGTGGTTCCGCTTAATGGAAATCCTGTTCACGCTTTCCCGGGAGGAAGTTCTACTGACTACAATAGGACTTACTACTGAGTAGAAAGGCATAGAATTGGGCTCTGAGGCTGCAATCCTCCAACAGAGCCCTCCTACTGTGAGGAGAGGAAGAGGCACTTAGAGGAGTACTCTTGCGGATCAGTCAGGCAGCTGCCAAGGACCTCCAGGGGTCCCCGAACCAGGGGTTGAGAAACTTTGCAGTATGGAACTAATTAGGTGTTAATATGAATCAGTGTTCATTTTCATATACAGTGGTACCTCTCATAACAAGCGACTCACATAACAAGTGTTTCACATAACAAGTAAAAATTTCCAAGAAATCTTGCTTCACATAACAAGTTCTGCTTCACTTAACAAGCAAGCGCACTGTGGGCACATGTGCTATGCAACCCTGACACTCCGCACGGAGGTTCTTTAAAAGGGTTTCCAGCCAGTGCTGCTGCCTCTAGTTGCCCCCAAACTTGGGGGCAGTTGCTGAGGGTGACAGAGGCAGCTGCCCCTAACTGCCCCCAAGTGCCCCCACTGGCCACATTGAAACACTAGCAGCAGCCCAGATAAGTGTCTTTGATTTCAGCCTCCTAACCATGTCTACTCAGAAGTAAGCCCCATTGTGTTAAATGGGGCTTACTCCCAGGAAAGTGTCTTTGATTGCAGCCTCCTAACCATGTCTACCCAGAAGTAAACCCCATTGTGTTCAATGGGGCTCACTCCCAGGAAAGTGTCTTTAGGATTGCAGCCTAAGTAGACTCCATAGGATCATGCACATTAAATGCATGTTTTGATTCCAGGGTTTTGTCATCATTCATACAGTCATACAGTCAGTATTTTAATATGAATATTTTGGGGGTTGTGGAACTAATAGTCTGAATTTCCATTATTTCCTATGGGGAAATCCACCTCACTTAAAGAGCGTTTCACTTAAAGAGTATGCCTCTGGAACGAATTAAGCTCTTTATGTGAGGCACCGCTGTACATATATCATAATGCTACAACCATAATGTATACCCATGCTAACTTGGTATACATGCAGTTGTAAATGGTGCTCCTCTTATATTTAGCAGCAAAGGAATAAACTTTCCTCTTAACCCCAGCAGTTTCCCTAAACAACAAGGGGCACAATTTTCATTTTTTTACTAAGGTTTCCATCCTAAAGACACTTTCCTGGGAGTAAGACCCATTGAACACAATGGGGCTTACTTTGGAGTAGACATGGTTAGGATTGTGCTTTTAATTATATTTGATTTTGTTGATGAGGGGGTAATCCCCCTCAATCTGACCCCAGATCACCAATGGTGCCACTAGCAGAGCAAATCGGTGGTAAACTACTGAGGAGTAGGAGGTAGGTTTATCCCCTATTTTCTGTTTTAAAATGCCCAGAGATGACATTACTTCTGGTTGCGACATCACAACCTGGTTGCGGCATGTAAGGGCAACATTTTGAGCATTGCTACGTGATCATTAGCTTCACTACTGGGCAGACTTATTACATTCCCCAAACGCTACTCCTATTGCTGTGCGTGGCGCAAGTGGTTAAGACACTGTGCCTGTTAACCAGCAGGCCAGGGTTCGAGACCGGGGTCAGTCCCTACAAGACAGGGTGAGCTCCTGTCCTTATCCCAGCTCTGCGACGCCAGCTGGATCCAATCGTATCGGCTCTGCCATTCCATTGGACTAATTCAGTGGCGTGGAGAGGGGGGATTTGCTGCTTGGGTAACAGCCTATCCTACATATCAATCTACCCAGGCCTTCGTGCTTCGCATAAGGCGTACGCAGCGCCGAGCATGATACCATAGTCTCTCAAGACTGATGGATGCCTGCTTTTTTACTCCTATTGCATGGAAGATGATGGAGAAAAGTCTTGCTTACCTTTGCTTAGTGTTTTCCATCTTTTAATTTGCCTTTCAGAGTTTCGTGGGAGAGACCTTATTTCCCAAGTGGTTGCATTTATCACCTATCGGGGATGCTCTGACGTCCATGTCCTTAAAGATTTTGTACAGGAAGGACTAGCCCATGTTTCTGGAGATCTGGCTGGGAATCTAAAGCTGTATTTGGGACTTTTTCTCGTATTGTTATTTTTCCAACTCAGAAATAATTCTTATTGGCCAAGAATAAAAGCATCTGAAGGTTGATTCTTTCCCATCCTTACATCCCCTTCTCCATGCACAACAATTTTTTTTTTGAGCATACCCTACAGAAAGCATTTCACCTTTATGATGTTTGTGCAACCTGAGTACAGGTTAGTAAACCTGAGTACCACTCGGTCTGATATTGTGGGTTTGGAAACCAGAGATGGGACACATTTCCACATATCTTGATTATGAAGTTTTGGGTCTTAAGGGTCTAAAGGGCTGTGGGTGGCACAAGTGGTTAAGACACTGTGCCTGTTAACTAGCAGGCCAGGGTTCGAGACTCGGCTCCCCACAAGAAATGGTGAGCTCCTGTCCTTAGCCCAGCTCTGTGACACAGCTGGAACCAATCGTATTGGCTCTGCCTTTCCATTGGACTAACTCAGTGACGTGGAGAGGGGGGATTTGCTGCTTGGGTAACAGCCTATCCTCCATATCAATCTACCCAGGCCTTCGTGCTTCGCATGCAGCGTCAAGCACGATACCATAGTCTTTCAAGACTGATGGATGCCAAGTTTGGGTCTTAAAATTAGAGTGCCGTACATGTATATTAGCATAGAATGGGGTGAGAAATTTGGGGGAGGGATATGGAATGTGGTGGGGGACATCAAGAGGTGGTGGGAGGGGGAAGTAGATACTGGATCTGTGACTTTGCACCCCTTTCCGAATAATATCGTTTGTAGAGAACCATATCAAAGAAAAGGTCTTCAGAGAAAGGATTAGAACCACCAAGGATTTGAACACCTACAAACTGTGGAATCCAGCCCGCAGGCTCTGGTGGTCACATTGCCTATAGCCTAGAATAGGGGTCTCCAAACCCCAGCCCTGGGGCCTGATGCAGCCCTCGGCGAGATCCCTCCTGCGGTTTTCGGACAAGCACTGTATTCCTCCAGAGATGAGGGGAGCTCTACTTTCCACACATTGAAAGGGTATTTTGAGGGCTGGGGGAGGGGGCTGCACACACTTCTCTCTGTGTATGAACAGGGTGACCATTTGCCATAACCAAAAAAGGAGGACACCCACAAAAAATGTAGGACATGGCCAAATAAAAGCTAACAACGCTCATATATATACTTTTCATGTGGTTAATTTAAACACTATGTTGCTTATCGTTAAATTTAGAAGGTTTACATATAATTTAATGCATATAATTTATGAATTACAAGAAGGCTCCATGTTGCCTGCTTACAAGGAAATGGGGGACAAGGAAGATTATATTTTCAGGACACAAGCCCAAAATCCAGGGCATATCCTGGAAATTTGGGACATGCGGGCATCTTGTGTATTAAGGTGCTGGTGTGAAGATAAACCTCTCTGTCTTGGGAAGTGTTTATGAACTGATTTTTCATCCATCCATCCATCCATCCATTCATTCATTCATTCATTCATTCACTCATAAGTTCCATCACCAATATATTCATATTATGTAAATTTATTCAAATTTAAAATGTAAATCAATTCTTTTTTTTTTCTTCCGGCCTCTGACACAGTATCAGAAGACGATGTGGCACCCATTAGTGGGCTGTAGTGACTCATCTGGTTAAGTCACCAAACCCATCATCCAACAGTCTGGGGTTCGACCTGGGTGCTACAAGACAGAATGACCTCTGATGAAACACACCGGTTGAAAATCACTGAGCTATACTCAAAATACTTATCCAGCCATGAATTCATCTAGCTGGAGATACAGGGCAAAATCCAGAGTATCTACGGGAGCATGTAAGAGACATTACGTGCACCTGTAGTTACTGCACCACCTAGTGAAAACCTAGGGGAAATTCATATTGCAATCCAGAGTAACTTGTTCTTACTCCGGAGCAAGGACTCCCTGTAATTACACTGGATTTCACCCACAGTCCCAACTGCAAGCTGATTACATTGTACCAGACATTGATCACTCAGTTTTGTTAGCATCACCCACAAAGTGCGAGGCGCTGTTGGGGAGCAATTGCCCCTGAGCCTTATTTTTCTATTTCTAAAGCCTCTTCTGATGCGTTTGCACCTGTTTGCTAAGTGAGCAAGTGTGAACTGCGTATTCAGAAACCACAAGGGGGAAAAGCAGAAAACCTGCCAGTCTCGTAAGGGAAGGTGTGAAAACGAAACCTCCGCATGCGACATCTTCCTCCTTCCTGTGGGCTCCGAAGTGCTGCGTGGGCCAGGATGGGCCAAACAGGTGCGAAGATGGGACGGAAGGAGTGCACCCTCCATGCAAGGACAGACACTTGACACTAGCAACAGCATTTATACAAAAATTGAACACAATCCAGAGTAAATACGGGGAGTCCTTAGCTGATGAAATCAAGACAGTTTAGATAGACAGAAAATGCTTGACAGAATTTATTAATTCACTTAATTGACTTACCCCCAAATCCAGAGTAACTATAGGAGCACTTAAGAGACTTCACGTGCACCCGTAGCTACTGCACCACCTAATGAAAACCTATAGGAAATTCATATTGGAATCCAGAGTAAGTTGTTCTTACATCGGAGCAAGGACTCTGGATTTTGCCCCAAAATTTATTAATGCATTAATTCAATTTATTTATTGCCAGAATGTAACAAACTGTGGGTGGCGCAAATGGCTAAGACACTGTGCCTGTTAACCAGCAGGCCAGGGTTCGAGACCCGGGTCGGCCCCACAAGACAGGGTGAGCTCCTGTCCTTAGCCCAGCTCTGCGACGCCAGCTGGATCCAATCATATTGGCTCTGCCTTTCCATTGGACTAATTCAGTGGCGTGGAGAGGGGGGATTTGCTGCTTGGGTAACAGCCTATCCTCCATAACAATCCAACCCAGGCTTTCGTGCTTCGCATGCAGCGTATGCAGCGCCGAGCACGATACCATAGTCTTCCAAGACTGACGGAGGCCTGCTTTTTTTTTAATGACAGAATAGACCACACAGCAGGTATAAAGCATAAAATTGGTGTTTTACCTCTGCAAAAGCCAGATTAATATATATTTTCCAGCCGTAAAGTCTTCAAAATCAGGGTGTGCATTAGATTCAATGGCACATTAGATTCGAGTGAAATTGTATTTAAATTATATAGTTTGGTATTTAGTTTAGCAGTTTACTACATTGTAATAAAAATGGTTTTTTAAAAAGTAGTTCAATTAGGTAAAAATCATAACAAACCCATTGTATTATTATTGTAATATAACTCATTACTGCAGTAAAATTAAATTATGCACCTGCTTTGCATTACAGTTGCCAGTAAGCATTTTTTGTTTACTCCCAAGCCTTTTAAAATAGGAATGCATGTTAGATTTGATAGCACATTAGATTAACCCTACAATCCAGAGCACGTAAGAGACATTACGTGTACCCGTAGTTACTGCACCACCTAGTGAAAACCTATGGGAAATTCATATTGCAATCCAGAGCAAATTGTTCTTACACCGGAGCAAGGACTCCCCGTAGTTACTCTGGATTGCGCCCTAAATATGGGTATATTTTGATGCTATTGCAGTAAGGCTGCAACATTTCATCAGTTGGATCAAACAATTAAAAGAATTTGGGGTGGGGGTATACCCAGTGGGGGGATTCAAATAAATTAACAACAGGTTCAAGGTCCTAATAACCTAAAGTAACAGGTTCTATGTCCCATTAGTAGCCGGTTCTCAGAACCAGGCGCTCATTAGCAAAGGGTTCTATAGAACCTGTGAGAACCCCCTGAAGCCCACCACTGGATATACCTGATAAGCAGTGACGACAAATTAATTTTAATTATTTGTTTTAAACATTTATATCCCACCTTTTTCAAGCCACTCAAACTTCCAGTTGGACTCAAGGCGGCTCACCGTAAAACATATTAAAAACATTCAATAAGACGTTCAATTAAAAGCATTAAAACATACGTAGTTTAAAACCAATAATAAACAAGTTAATATTATTTAATTGCAAGAATTTGTTTCATAAGGAAAAGGGCATCTGGCCTGAATGCAAGCAACCATATACTCCAATGTTGCATGCATTGATTGCAAGTATTTCTTATCCAACTGGCTACCCAAGAAGTGGTGGCCCCATACCACTTAGAGCACAATCCTAACCATATCTACTCAGAAGTAAGCCCCATTGTGTTCAATGGGTCCTACTCCCAGGAAAGTGTGTTTAGTATTACAGCATTATGCTATTGTAGGTGTTACAACCACAGGTCATTCATAAGCCCTGTCTTTGGTACCCAGTTTGAGTGGCAACCAATGGTACCACGTGCCGCATACTTGGCATACTTCAAAACTCATGTTCCAGTTTGGCTGAGTGAGTCGCCTTTTTGGCAGACCTCCTTAATAGAAGGGAATATTTGATCACTGATCTCGAGGCTTCATCAGCCCTGGAAAGTTGGGCAGGATAGGGCCCATGGTTGCCCTATCTATCCCCCACACCTCTGAAAGTTAGTTGACAGTCTTGGTTTCATTCTTCAGACATGTTCCCAAAAGTTCAAGGGGAAAAAATTCAGACCGAATATTCAGATCAGCCAGATTCGAACTGAGTCACTCTGTGTTTTGTTCATCTTGAACTCCGGGGTCGAGAAAAGAAACTGGGTGCTTTCTTGGAAACCAGAGTTGCTTTCTGACCCCGTTCGTTCCAAGCGCAGGACAGGTCCCCAGCAAAAGAGTAACTGTATTTACTCAAATCTAACGCTCACCTTTTTCAGCCAAATTGATTCAGTCTCCAAAAGCAGGGTGTGCATTAGGTTTGATGGTTAATTAGATTTGAGTAAATATGGTCTTTTGATTATAAGTATAGGGTGCGCATTAGATTCGATGGTGCATTATCCCCCCAAATCCAGAGTAACTACAGGAGCATGTAAGAGACTACGTGCACCCGTAGTTAATGCACCACCTAGTGAAAACCTATGGGAAAATCATAATGGAATCCAGAATAAGTCGTTCTTACACCGGAGCAAGGACTCCCCATAGTTACTCTGGATTTTGCCCTATGTTTGAGTAAATACAGGTACTCTTTCAAACTATTGAAGTGGTGCTGACAGTAGCCGACAGACAAGTGATGAAGAGGAGACTCAGAAGGACTCTCAAAAAGAGGTAGAGAGGACACCCAGGTTGCCTTTGAATCGGAATCCAAAGGGGTTGCTTGCATGCTGCAATGTGTAAGACTCCCTGCTAAACTACTGACAAACGGAGTCAGTAGAAGCAGTTGACAACCCTTTGCTAGGAATTTCGTTATGATGATGTGGTTTGTCTTGTATGCAAACCAAATTCTTTTTTTTTTTGAAGTTTCTCTATCCCTTTTTATTTCAGTAATCAGTTCTGGAATGTATGTTTCATACAATGTTTAATGTCTGAACCACTCCTGCAGTGGTGATCTCTTACCCCAGAAGTCACTATCCCCAGAGATGCTGGGCGCATGGTCTGAGTGCGGTCACTCATCAGGAAGGGGATTGAATAAGGAATGCTCCGTGCACATATTCCGAGACATTCATCGCCCTTATTTTTCCCGTTTCCGGAGCTAGACTTAATTTGACTCAGTTCAAAGAAGGAACCAGGTTTGTGCTTTCAAGATATGGATGCGTAATGTACTTATGCTCTGCAGTGTGCATCTGATGACACCAGAATTTCCTGCCGACCGCTCAGTAGATGGGATATAGCGAGAGAAACCTCCAGCCCCAATCGAAGGTTACACACTCTCGAGAACCTCTTCACCACATCTCTCTCGTCTTGCGTGGAGTCTGGTGAACCCCCAGCAATGGTGAGTTTCCAGTTGTGGTTATAATCTTGATTGTAGGCAAAAGTATGAGGTTGGAGGGTGAGATGGGGGGATAACAGGTAGTCAGCACTTAAGTGATGCTTTGCTATGTTTTTAAATTGTCGCCTATATTTTCAGATGTATAGATTGCACTTCTGAAGGAATGAAGCACTGAAAATCTACAGTGTGGTCCTAGGTACATTTAGGGTGCAATCCTAAAGACACTTTCCTGGGAGTATGACCCATTGAACACAATGGGTCTTACCTTTGAGTAGACATGGTTAGGATTGTGCTCTTAATCAGAATTCAGTTCCCTTGTGCTCAGTGGTGCTTTCTCCAAGAAAAGTGTTCATTGGATTGTGGCTTCCATTTCTTTGATTTAAAAAAAAAATGGTGAAACAAATTTTTGAGAAGGATAACAGCCACTAATAATAATAATAATACTAATAGCCAGCGCAGGTGGTTCCAGTGGTAATTGGCACACTGGGTGCAGTGCCCAAAGACCTTGGCAGGCACCTGAAAACTAGTGGCATTGATAAAACATCACTCTGCCGACTGCAGAAAGCCGCTCTTCTGGGATCAACACAAATTATACGCCGCTACATCACACAGTCCTAGACGCTTGGGAAGGGTCCGAATGGTGATGTGAATGAAACCAGCATGAAGTTGTTCGCTGTGAATTACTGTATAATAATAATAATAATAATAATAATAATAATAATAATAATAATAATAATAATAATAATAATTTAGTTTCCTGTTCTTTTCCAGCAGAGTAAATGCCTCCTGTTTTGTGTGTACCAGTAAGTTGCTCCTACTTTGAATGGAATGAAGATTAGACTAGAATTAGGCTGTATTTACAAAAAACAACAACAAAAGTTCTCAAAATGCTGTGCACATATTCAAAGAATTCCTCCCCATTAACTGAGGCCACCCCAGACCTAAAACAGGAAGCTTATCAATCCAGACTGGATTGAATTTATCTATAATTTTGGAGAAAATCTGCTTCAGTTTGTAGTAGTAGTAGTAGTAGTAGTAGTAGTAGTAGTAGTAGTAGTAGTAGTAGTAGATGACTGAAAATAGGAAGCTCATCAATCCAGACTGGATTGAATTTATCTATAATTTTGGAGAAAATCTGTATCAGTTTGTTGTAGTAGTAGTAGTAGTAGTAGTAGTAGTAGTAGTAGATGACTGAAAATAGGAAGCTCATCAATCCAGACTGGATTGAATTTATCTATAATTTTGGAGAAAATCTGTATCAGTTTGTTGTAGTAGTAGTAGTAGTAGTAGTAGTAGTAGTAGTAGTAGATGACTGAAAATAGGAAGCTCATCAATCCAGACTGGATTGAATTTATCTATAATTTTGGAGAAAATCTGTATCAGTTTGTTGTAGTAGTAGTAGTAGTAGTAGTAGTAGTAGTAGTAGTAGATGACTGAAAATAGGAAGCTCATCAATCCAGACTGGATTGAATTTATCTATAATTTTGGAGAAAATCTGTATCAGTTTGTTGTAGTAGTAGTAGTAGTAGTAGTAGTAGTAGTAGTAGATGACTGAAAATAGGAAGCTCATCAATCCAGACTGGATTGAATTTATCTATAATTTTGGAGAAAATCTGCATCAGTTTGTAGTAGTAGTAGTAGTAGTAGTAGTAGTAGAAGTAGTAGATACCTGAAAACAGGAAGCTCATCAGTCCAAACTGGATTGAATTTATCTATAATTTTGGAGAAAATCTGCATTAGTTTGTAGTAGTAGTAGTAGTAGTGGTAGTAGTAGAAACCAGGATGGAGTTGCTCGCTGTGTATTACTGTTGATTCTGAATAATAATAATAATAATAATAATAATAATAATAATAATAATAATAATAATAATAATAATAATAATAATAATAATAATAATAAAAACAACTTTATTTCTATCCCGCCTTTCTCCCGGAGGGACTCAAGGCAGCTTACAAAGAATGCATCAAAACACCAACAATAAAATCCAGTACATTAAAACCGTTAAACAAGCATCTTAAAACAATAAATAAACACATCTATATTAAAAACTGATTTAAAACTGGTTAAAACCCTAATAAAAGTGTAAGACCTTGTGTGTAAGACTTATTGAGGTCTGTGGGGTTTAACTGCAAGTCAGTGTGCACAGGATGGCTGCCCAATATGCACAATGTGCAGCCGAAGTATGAAGCTAGACGAAGAGCTGCATCCAACTTTTCTCATGCATTTCAGTGGGGACGTTGTTGTTGTTGTTTTGAATGTGTGTCGTTCTTGTTGTAATCCCATCCACACTACATCTGGTGGGCAACGCTCAGATCTCAAGTTCTGGCCCATCCTGGACATGCACAGAAAGTTCAGGCACACCGATGGGAAACTAGAAAAAAATCCCTTTCAACCTTACTTTCCATTCAGTGATTCTCGTTGCACTGACAGAACACAATCCTAACCATGTCTACTCAAAAGTAAGCCCCATTATGTTCAAAGGGTCTTACTCCCAGGAAAGTGTCTTTAGAATTGCAGACTTAGGGTGCAATCCAGAGTAACTAAGGGGAGTCCTTGCTCCAGAGTAAGAACAAGTTACTCTGGATTGCAATATGAATTTGCCATAGGTTTTCACTAGGTAGTGCAGTAACTATGGGTGCACGCAATGTCTCTTACGTGCTCCCGTAGTTACTCTGGATTGTAGCCTTACTCAATTTCCCACAAGACAAGGTGTGCTTAGGGAGGCCACAATCCCAGAGTGTAATTAATTATAGGGTAATTATTGGGTAATTAATCCCAGACTTGCAATTAATTATTGGGTAAAGTTATATACAAGTGTCTTTTGTTATGTACTAGAACCTGCCGTGGATTTTTAAAAAAAATCCGTGTTTTTTACCTTTAAAAAAAATAAAATGAAAATAATAGGTTTAAAGACCCACTTCCAGGTTTCTTACTGCCCTAAGGCTGCGATCCTTAAGACACAATAGGGCCTACTTTTGAGTAGACGTGGTTAGGATTGTGCTCTAGAGTACCTAATTGAATAAGATAATGCCTCAATATCTGCAGGGGTTTGATTCTGGGCCTGAAAAGTGGAATGATTGCTTGCATGACTCCCTCTCTACAACAGTAGAAAAGCAGTTTTAATAACTGTGATTTGCAGTGGCCATTTGTGTTGAGTCAAATCCAAATCTGTGTGTAACAAGGTTGGACCTGTAAACAAGAAGCAAGGAGGAGGACATGATTAAAGGAATGTAAAAGAACATCTGAACGTAAAAGAACATCTGAAACTTTCCTGAAAGAAGGCTCCATGGGTGAAAATTTTCTATACTTTCAGCTAAAACTTAAAGCTGATTTTGTAAGAGAGAGAGAGAGAGAGAGAGAGAGAGAGAGAGAGAGAGAGCAACCCTCATCCTACAGGCTGCAGCAGGAGAAAACCAGCAGCAGAGGACATTCTGCTGGTTCCTGTGGTCAATGTGGACAGATGTTGTGGTTGGAACCTGTGTCCGTGATCTAGAACAGAGCGAGGTGTTGCAGAAGCTCCAAGGTTGCCTCTCTACATCATCACACATGATCCTGTCTTGCTGTGGCATCCATGGGATGCTCATGTCTGGAAAAACCCGGATTTGTCTGAATTTTTAGCCTCCTGTCTGGGTGTCCTACCTTTGGCCTTCAGTGTCCTACATTTTGGCTTCACTTTTGAACTTTGCAATGGTGCACAGTACACCATCGTGTCATATGTCACTGGATTTGTATTGAAGAGCAGAATCCAATGCAAAAATCGGTTCTGAGATATCGCCTTCCTATCAAAGGTTATGGGCAAAAAACCGGAAAACAAATAAATTTTTTTAAGCGGGTAGGAATTTTGGCTTGGGAGGGGGGTAGGAATTTTGGCCTTGGGGTTCAGGAATTTTGGGTTTGGCATCTGGTCACCCTGATTGATTTTCAATTTTTTTTATCTCATGGCACACCATCAGTTTTTTTTTTACCATTGCCAAGGCACACATGTTGTTCAAACCCCCAATTGAACGTCCCTCTTCAAATCCCTGCGGCACATCTGAGGACATTCTGTGGCTGATCCCTTAGTCCGGTTGTTGGGCCAGGCTGGGCCCACCACTGAGTAAGACCCATTGAATACTATGGGGCTTTCTTTTGAGTATACATGGCTAGGATTGTACTCTGGCTTATGATTGAAAATCACTGCTATAATCTCTGGCACAGGAGCAAGTTAGCTGGGGATGAATCGGTGCTGTGGAGCCCAACCGCCTGATCCCTTAGTGCGCATGTGCACAGGCTTTGCACCACATGCACATGATGTACATGCCAGTGCCAAACACTGTATTCTATTGTATTGACACATTGGCTTGGTAATATTCATGCTTTCCCCGGGCAAGGAAATAGCATTGAGAACAGCCACAGATCTCATAGAAACTGACTCGGTTTCCCTTCCGATTCTCAGATGTTTCCTCTGGGGAACAAACCCTGCAATTCACTCTGAACATCTCGAAGTGTAAAAACTCTTGAGAAAGTCCACTTGTTTTCTGTGGATTTGCTTGAAAAGTTTGCATCATCTATTTCTCCTCCCAGCTATCCACCCAAAAGTGGTATAGCTAGAGGGGGGCAGAGCAGTCAATCTTGGAGGGAGCCTCTCCATCGGAGCAGTTATAACTCACTGGCTGCAAACCTAGAGACACTTACCTGGGAGTAAGACCCACTGAATACAATGTGGCTTACTTTTGAGTAGACATGGTTAGGATTGTACTAACTGTCTTCCTTCCTGTGTCTCTACAGACTGAAGGCATCTGGTACTTGGACAGCAAAGACACTGAGAACAGCACCTATGACTACTACTACAACACCACCCCCTGTGGAGATTGCTCCTCACCCTGCAATATCTACACCATCCAGGCCTTTGAGGAGGTCTTTCTGCCCTTCTTCTACTCCATGATCTTCCTTTTGGGGTTATGCGGGAACGGCATGGTCTTGGCTGTTCTTCTGAGAGCCAAGGAATCCCTGCCAGGCACTGACGTGTTCATCTTCAACCTGGCCCTGGCCGACATTTTGCTGGTGTTGACGCTCCCTTTCTGGACCATCCAGGCAGTGTACGGCTGGGTCTTTCAGGGGTTCCTCTGCAAGGTGGTGGGGGGCATTTTCAAGATCAACTTCTACGCCAGCATCTTCTTTCTGGTCTGCATCAGCATCGACCGCTACCTCTCCATCGTGTACGTCATCCGTATGTACAACCGTAGGAAGTCCTCTCTGGTCCTCCTGGGTTCCTTGGCGGTTTGGGGCCTTTGTATACTATTCACCATGCCAGATTTCATTTTTCTGAACACTGGGTATGATTCCCGACAGAAACGCACCTTCTGCTCACTCATGTTTGCTTCACACTTCGCCATGGAGTGGAAGATTGGCCTGCATATTTTCAACCAAGTGGTGACGTTCTTCCTTCCACTGGTGGCCATGGTCTTTTGCTATATCCGCGTCATCCTCACCCTGCTACACACCAAAGGTTTCCAGAAGCACAAAGCCCTAAAAGTAATTTTAGCCGTGGTGGCCGTCTTCTTCCTCTGCTGGACGCCCTACCACTTGGTTCAGTTGGTGGGCATCCTGATCGACCTCAGAGTCCTAAAGGAGGAATGCGAGCGGGAGTCCCAGCTCGCCATCGCCGAGGCCATCACCACAAGCTTGGGTTTCTTACACTGTTGCCTCAACCCGATACTCTACGCCTTTGTCGGCATCAAATTCCGGAATCGGTTCCTCGAACTCCTTCAACGCATGGGATGCATCAGTCATGAGTTCCTGACGCAACACTCCAGACAACTGAGCCGGAAGGACTCAACCTGGTCCGAGAGCACCGAGGCCTCCTACGCAGGACTTTAGTAGGCTCTGCTGGCATCCAACAAAATCTGATTGCTGCCATCCAATAATTCCACCATCATTCAAGTGCTGTCATCAATTAATTAGAGAGTTGAACATCCTTTATCTCTGGGCATCCACACCTCTTTATTTCATTCCCTAAAACTCTTTCCTAGCACTGATAATGCGTTGTGTACATACACTCCGGGGAATTGGAAAGAATTCAGTATTCTTAATGATAATCATAATAATGTGTTGTATTGTTTCTCCGCATCCCACATTGAGCCTTGAAGTGAGAACAACTGGCTTCTGATTCTCTGATCATTAACTCACCAAACTTAGATTTCAGAAACATAAATTGTCATCATTTTCATAAATTTCAGAAATATAAATTTTCATAATTTCATTATTTTCATAAATTTCAGAAACATAAATTTCCAATTCATCCCATTTTAAGGGGGTCTCCATTCTTTTTGGCAAGAGGGTCACATCTTCTCTCTGACATGGTGTTGGGTGTAATTTACATTTCAAATTTTTAAAAAATTACATAAATTTACATATAAGAATGTATTGGAATGGGTTATAAGGCTTGCCCAAGGGCTGGATAGAGGGGTTTTACTGGGGGCCACATTGAGGTTTGCCAAGGGCCGTATCTGGCCCCTGGGCCGGAGTTTGGAGACCCCTGCTTTAGACTGAAAATCTTATATATTTGCTGTATAAATGGCTTAAACCAAAATTTTATTGATGAGATGACAGGTCAACCATATGAATTATTGCACTATCGAGAAGCAAGAGAACATGAGAACATACGAAAAGCTATGCTGGAGCATCTACAGAGCATCTACAGAGCATGCATCCAGTCCTGCATACTGTTTCCAACAATGCTGACCTCTTGGATCCCCCCTTTTTTGTGTTCTTTTGGATCCCCCAGTTCATCTTTTTTTGGATCCCCCATTTTTGTGTTCTTCTAATGTTCTGATGTCCTTAACGGTTGGAATCTGTAAGTGTCGTTCCACTTGTCCAGGACAAGAAATGGACTTCAGGTGAAATCCAGAGCAGTTATGGGTCCACGCAGTTATGTCACCCTCTGGTGTTATTTTATGGGAAGTCATCTTAATTGCTCCAGAGCAAGGGGCTTAATTTCATTTTAGGGTATAGGCCTTCATGAGGTTTGGAGACCATCATTACACACCCCGTGAGATTGTGTGGTCAGCATGCGACAGGAAAAGATGCGCAGTTTCCTCCAGCTTCGAAGATGGCAATTTAGGAAATGCAACTATAACGTTATGCATTTATTTCCACGAGACTTTTAAGGCTTTCTGAGAACTTTTTCCAAAGGTGTGCAGAAATGTTGGCATTATGTTTATACCCTTGGAAGTGCATTAAAATTTGCAAGATGGATTACATGGGCTGCTCATCTGTGCGTTGGGAGAGGATGGCTTCGGGTGCAATCCAGAGTGACTACAGGGAGTCCTTGCTCCGGTGTAAGAACAATTTACTCTGGATTGCAATATGAAATACGTGCACCTGTAGTTACTCTGGATTGTAGGGTTCCTCTACTAGAATTTGCAGGGAGATGTGGGAACACTCGGTAGATTCTGCAACAGGCAGTTAAGTGGGTAAGGTAGAAAAATCTAATTTTTTTTAAACATTTAGAGGAAGGGAGAAATTATTTTTCTTGTAGACCATGTAAAATACTTGTGGTTGTCCAGATAAGTGAGGAAGAATACACAGCCCAGTTCAGTGCCAAGTGGCAGGAAGTTTCAGAGGCAAAATAGTGTTAGAATTGGGGTTTCCCTTACGAGAGAAATCATAGGAGGCACAAGGTGTCTCTGAGTACAACCCTAATCATGTCTACACTAAAGTTAGCTCCATTGTGTTCAATGGGTCTTCTAAGTCCCAGGAAAGTGTCTTTAGGATTGCAGCCATAGGCAATTTCCTGGGAGTAAGTCCCATTGAACACAATGGGGCTTTCTTTGAGTAGACATGGCTAGGATTGTAATCTATCCCTACAATCCAGAGTAACTACGGGAGCATGTGAGAGACATTAACATTGATGTAGTTACTGCACCACCTAGTGAAAACCTATGGGAAATTCATATTACAATCCAGAGTAAATTGTTCTTACACCGGAGCAAGGATTCCCCATAGTTACTCTGGCTTGCACCCATAGTCAAATGGGCTTTACATATATATACAAGTATATAGCTTGGTTATAAATAAAAGTATATAGGTTGGTTTGAGTTTGGTATGGAGAAGGTGACACACACACACCTACTACAGCAATGTTTTAAGGATGATACCTGCCCAACTTCCCCCCATTCCAGTCTTTCTCAGACCACAACCTAATTTGTGGATAGACATGGGATGTGGCACCCAGCAATCTGGCCTGAGGCAGCTGCCTTAGTTTGTCTCATGAATGAACCGACAGCAAAAACTGTCATCTGTTGAATTTCTGCCACTATATGGACATATAGGGTGATGGGGTTTATCAAACCTGATTAACTGCCAGGAATTAACAGTCCTAGAAGCAGAGAGAAAGGTGCAAAACAGATAATATCTTTTGTTCCATGTGATCACGACTTCCCCATCCTGGGCTGTTTCCCAACATTGTGGGGAGTTCTGAGTTTCCCCTCTTTTCACTTAGCGCCGTCCGTGTTTGCGAGTGTTATAGAACGGTGACTTCATTTGCTTCCGTATTTGGGGTCGGGGTGGGGAGAGAGTAACAGGAAGGTGAGACGGATTCCCTGCCCCACAACCTGGACGTTCCAAGGAATGGTGTCAGCCGCAGCCAATATGACCACCTCAGACTGGTTTGATGACTCCTATGAGGTATGTGATGTTCAACCCGTCCATCCCCTGGGACCTATAGTGACTCCTCTTGGGACCCCCAGGACCTCCATTGATCTTCAATCTAATTGCAATGGCTCCAACACTTTCAAAACAGGATGACGTATAATGACTTATAATGACATCTGTCTCACACACACATCACCTGGATTCCACCATAAATTGATTCAGAATAAGCCAATATATTGGACTCTATATCCATAGGTTTGTTTCTAGAACCCTAAAATCAGCCTGTTCAACCTAACCCGCTATACTCCCAGTCAATCCAGTTGCAGGATTTGTGGCCCAATGGGTCCGATACCTCTATCCTGCTTCTTGAGCCTCACCACCTACTGGCCACGTAATTAGGGGCAGCTTCTTGTGAGGATCCCCCTTAACTTGCTCTCTTTCTTCCCAGTTTCCCAATGAGACATCAACCAGTTTGCCAGACATTAACCCCAATGTGATCCCCTGTACGCGAGAGGAGGTGGGCGCCTTTGCACGCTACTTTGGACCGGCTGTTTTCTCCTTGGCCTTTGTGGTGGGACTGGTCGGCAATGGGTTAGTGCTGGCCGTCTTGGGCAAGCACCGGTGCCCATGGCGGTTTGCCGACTATTTCCTCTTCCAGTTGGCCACGGCTGACCTCCTGCTCATCTTGACTCTCCCCTTCTGGGCGACGCAGTTCAGCCAAGGCTGGGTCTTTGGAGAACTCCTCTGCAAGCTTCTGGGTGCCCTCTCCACCATGAATGGCCACAGCACCATCTTCCTCCTGGCTTGCATCAGCGTCGAGCGCTACTTCGTGATCGTCCATGCCATGCCGTTGCACCACCGCTGGAGGCTCTTCCACACGTTCCTGGTCTCTGCGGTGTTGTGGGGGATCTGCTTTGGCTTGTCCGCCGTGGAGCTGCACTTCCGCAAGGTGGCCTACCTCCCTCGGGCAAAAACACGGCTCTGTCATCTGGGCTTTGACCCCAAGGAAGCAAATTCGTGGCGCCTGGGACTGCGCTTCACCTCCTTCACCCTGGGCTTCTTGGCCCCCCTCCTGGTCATGGCGTACTGCTATTGCCGCATATTTTCCCAGCTGTGCCGAGCCCGGCTCTTCTGCAAGCACTCGACTGTACATCTCTTGCTCTTGATTTTCATCCTCTTCATCCTCTGCTGGGCTCCCTTCCAAGGCTTCCTCTTTGTGGACAGCTTGCAACGCCTGGGCCACCTGCCCCGAGACTGTGCCCAGGAAAAAGTGCTGGATTTTGGGTTGCTCGTCACGGAAAGCCTGGGTCTGCTCCATTCCTGTCTCAACCCCTTGGTCTATGCCTTTGCGGGGATCAAGTTTCGAAAAGAACTTTCTAGAATGTTCCACAGTTGGGACCGGAGCGAGGAACAAAGGCAGAGCTTCTCCAGCCAGGAGCACAGCCCAGCCACGGAGCTCAGCACCGCTCGGGCTGCAGACTTCTCCATTATCTTTTGAAGCTACTTCTCAAAGGATCTCAAGAAGGTTTATCCAATGCTTTCCTAAAAACTGGAGTGGCAAGAGGTGTTTTAGGGCTGTACGGAATATTCCCCACAGTTTTCAGTTGCAGAGTTTTTAAAAAAACAAACTGGTCCAACAACATCAAAGTGTTTCCTACACAACACTTAAGAGTAGATTTTAAGCTTTACTTAAGGCTTGATTTAATTTTACTTAAATTACTTAAGGCTTGATTTAATTTAAGTCTGCTGGTGCTGCTTCGGTACATTTGCACCCCAGTTCCTGATCCTGCCTTTGCCCTGGAAGAGTCACACAGAATGTGAACTGTTTGGTGAATTTTTGTTGGAAAGCGGTATATACGCAGGGTGACCAGATGCCAAACCCAAAATTCCTGAACCCAAGGCCAAAATTCCTGCCTCCTAAGCCAAAATTCTTACCCGCTTAAAAAAATCGCCCCAAAATGTATTTTGTTTGTTTTTATATTTTTTTTTTTGGCCATAACTTTTGATAGGAAGGAGATATCTTTGCATTGGATTCTGCTCTTCAATACAAATCCAACGACATATGACATAATGGGTACTGCACACCATCGCGAAGTTAAAAATGAAGCCAAAATGTAGGACACCCAGACAGGAGGCTAAAAATCCGGACAAATCCGGGTTTTTCCAGTCATATGGTCACCCTGTTATGCATAAATACTATTGATTGATTGATTCATTGATACATCACACATGTGATCCCAACCAACCTATAGTAAACAGGTTGATGCCACACACTGTTTTATCACTTATCAGATTTGGCTGTGCAACCAGAGCACTGAAGGCATGTGACAGTGACCGACACAGAAAGCACGAGAAGGTCATGGAAATCAGTAAATATGATCAGGAGGGCAGTAAATATGATCAGGAGGGCAGCATAGATAGATAGATAGATAGATAGATAGATAGATAGATAGATAGATAGATAGATAGATAGATAGATAGATAGATAGAGGAAGGAAGGAAGGAAGGAAGGAAGGAAGGAAGGAAGGAAGGAAGGAAGGAAGGAATATTATCAGGGGGGCAGCATAGATAGAAAGAAAGAAAGAAAGAAAGAAAGAAAGAAAGAAAGAAAGAAAGAAAGAAAGAAAGAAAGAAAGAGTGCCAAAAGTCACCATTCACAAAAAGCTTTTATGATTTATTTCACTGCCTGGAAAACTTGCATGAATGAATGGGGCACATTTTAATTGATGAAGCTGTACTTTAATGGATAAAATACACTCTTGTTCATGGTTTGGGGAAAAACTGAGGTTATGTGTTGCTGCAAATGGTAATATTTTTTAAAAACATTTGTCCTATTGCAGAGTTGTTGCTTGTGATGTGCATTTATCTTGCACATCCTTCCAACATAATCAAGAAGGCTCCTTTAACTTGGGATCTGGAAACTGGCAAATATATTTAAATGTAGTTAACTTGATCCATGTATTTATGTCTTAAATGGAGATGATGATGATGAATTTTTTAAAAAAGAGTATTAAATATTAAATTTTAAGTATTTAGTAATATTAATACTTAAGTATTAATTAATTAATAATTAAGTATTAATATTAAGTATTAAATATTAAATTAAGTATTAAACATTAAATTTAATATTGAATTTTACATTGAAGAAAAAGGAACGCTGGGAATAATTGGTATTTTATCTGCAATGGCATTTCTGGCTGCAAACCTAAACAAACTTTCCTGGGAGTAGGACCCACTGAAAACAACTTTCCTACTTTGAGTAGGCATGGTATTCTAAGCATGTCTGCTCAGAAGTAAGGGCACAATCCTTACAGGAACACATAAGAGACATTATGTGCACCCATAGTTACTGCACCACCTAGTGAAAACCTATGGGAAATTCATATTGCAATCCAGAGTAACTTGCTCTTACTCCGGAGCAATGACTCCCTGTCGTTACTCTGGATTTCACCCTAAGTCCCATTGTGTTCAGTAGTGCTTGTCATAGTTAAGTGATTCTCAGAAATGTTGAATTTTGTGGATATGAGTCACATGTGTGTCTTTAACAGCTTTAAAAGTGTACATGTAATGCTTGACTCAGGTGCTTCTCATGTTGCTTTAAAAGTGGAAAGTGCTACAGATCACAAGTGAATACTGTACTTACTCTAATCTAACGCGCACCTTTTTCCAGCTAAATTCAGTCTCTAAAATCAGGGTGTGCATTAGATTCGATGGTTAATTAGATTTAAATAAATATAGTACAGTGCTCCCTCACATAAAGAGCTTAATTTATTCCAGAGGCCTGCTCTTTAAGTGAAACGCTCTTTCAGTAAAGCCGATGTTTCCATAGGAAATAATGGGAACTCGCATGGTTGGTTCCTCAAGCCATACAATATTCATATAAAAATATTAACTGGATGTTAAAACACTGGAATTGAATTCAAAACATGCATTCAATGTGCATGATCCTATGAAGTCTACTTAGGCTGCAATCCTAAAGACACTTTCCTGGGAGTAAGCCCCATTTAACACAATGGGGCTTACTTCTGAGTAGACATAGTTAGGAGACTGCAATCAAAGACACTTTCCTGGGAGACTTATCTGGGCTGTTGCTGGAGGTTCAAGGTGGTCGGTGGGGGCACTTGGGGGCAGTTAGGAGCAGCTGCCTCTGGCACCGCCAGGCCAAGTTGGGGGCATTTAGAGGCAGCAGCACTGGCCGGCAGCCCTTTTAAAGAGCCTCCGTGCGGAGTGTCAGAACAGCATAGCACACATGCCCATAGCGCGCTTGCTTGTTAAGTGAAGCAGAACTTGTTATATGAAGCAAGATTTCTTGGAAATTTTTACTTGTTATGTGAAACACTTGTTAAGTGAGGCGCTTGTTAAGCGAGGGACCACTATATTTTGATTAGATGTATACGATGAGCATAAGATTTGATGGTTAATTAGATTTGAATAAATACATTACTTTACTTATGAGTATATGATGCACATTAGATTCAATGGTGCACTGGATTCGAGTAATTGCAGTATTTTGCTTATGATGCTAGGATGTGCATTAGATTTGATGGTACATTAGATTATGGGTGCAATCCAGAGTAACTACGGGGAGTCCTTGCTCCGGTGTAAGAACAATTTCCTCTGGATTGCAATATGAATTTCCTATAGGTTTTCACTAGGTGGTGCAGTAACTACGGGTGCACGTAAAGTCTCTTACGTGCTCCCGTAATTACTCTGGATTGTAAGGTATGTCTGCATGGCAAGATTCTATCAGGAGCTGTAAATCAAGACTGGCAATCTTAAGACATCTGGAAACTTGGGGTTCTCCTCCTCTCTCTTTCTGCTCAGCGCAATGGGGAGCACTTTTCCAGTAACTACACTTTTCAGCTTTGCAACAGCTTTGAAGGTAGTTACAACACACTGAAAATGCAACCAAGGTCCTGCTTACAAGAATTACCTTGCTGATCGTTTCCTGTCTCCATTAGAGGAAGCCTGTTTAACGCACGTACTCATCAGGGTGTAAAGCTGGTTCCTCCTTCAAGCTCAAAGTGGTGGGTATCCAGATTCAGATCTCCCACCAAGGTCCTGCTCCACTGTCTGTAGTACCCAGGCATGTAGAAATCTTGCAGGACTAGGAACACAATCCTAACCATGTTTACTCAAAAGTAAGACCGATTGTGTTCAATGGGAAAGTGTCTTTAGGTTTGCAGTCTAGGTCTGGCTTTAAGCCAGTTGGACAAATTGTTCCTTCTTTCAATCCATGCCTAAAGGGGCCCTGCACTAAGGTCACACACCACAACACATTTGCAATTAGGGTTGCCACATATCCCAAAAAATCCCATTTTGGGGGATTGTGTTCACATACTGGCAAATGGGACAGAGGGTCTTGATGTCCTGATTTTGTGGAATTATGGCAACCTTAATTGCAATGGACACCTAAGGACTAAAAAGTCTGTGTGCCTGTAGGCGTATATAATTTTAATTTTATATTAAAATGTGCTTAGATCAGTTTGGTCCATTAACTCACCAGCACTTATAAAACACGCATTTGTATTGCTTTCTATTTTGCCATCAAATCTAGCATACTTTTTAAAAATTTCTACAAGATTCTGCAGATCCTGGAAAAAAATGTTTCCAGCTCTTAAGATCTGCCCTTAATTTGTGGCTAAGCATGACCATATGTCCTCTTTTTCCAGGATATGTCCTCTTTTTTAGCCTTGTGTTCTGGGAAAAACTCTTCCTTTCCCGTGTGAGGTGGCAGTGTGTAATCGTAATTAATAAATTGTTAAGTAATAAATCCCATGTATTAGTTTTAATTTTAATTATATGTAATTTAAAGCACAATCCTAGGCATGTCTACTCTGAAATAAGTCCCATGCAGGCATGGGCCCAAGCCAGTTTGGACCGGTTCGGCTGAACCAGTTGTTCCCATTACCCCGCCGCTACCGAACTGGTAGCTGCGGGGTCACCTGGAAACACAGCGTACCGGTTCGGATGCTGGGAGGAGGAGACACACTGCACGTGCGCTGACCTCAGCACACGCACAGTGTGTCTCCTCCTGGTGGGGAAGACGCACAGTGCGCGCGCCAGGGTCCAGCGGGAGGAGACACACTGAGCAAGCGCCGACATCGGCGTGTGTGCAGTACGTCTCCTACAGTGGGAGGAGATGCAGAGCGCTGCATCTCCTCCAGCGGGAGGAGATGAGTGCATCTCCTCCCGCGGCGCACTGTGCACTCCTCTCCTGCGCACTGCCCACTCCTCTCCTCCCTGGCACACTGTGCATGCGCCACTCTGCGCACTGCGGCGTACTCTCCTCCCGCGGTGCACTGCCCACTCCTTTCCTGCGCATGTGCACTCCTCTCCTCGTCGGCGTGTGCGTAGTGCGTTTCCTCCTCCTGGAGGAGACGCACTGCTCATGCGTCGGGGTTGGCGTATGCGCAGTGCGCCAGGGTTGGGGCCCGCCCCGGCCCCACCTCCTGACCCCTGCCCCACCCCCTGACCCTGCCTGGCCCCTCCCACTTCTGGCGAACCGGTTGTTGGGAGTGGGTCGGCCCACCCCTGGTCCCATGGTGTTGAAAGGGGCTTACTCCTAGGAAATTGTGTATAGGATTGCACCCATAGTGTTTAAATTAACCACATGAAAGTACTATATATTCTTGTCACAGGGATTAAAGAAAAGCATCAATAGTCATGCAACAAGAGTGATGCAATCACTTTATTGCACATCAATAATAGTAGTGCAATAAAGTGATGCATTAATTATAATAACTGATACATTGGAATTTCCAGAGAAGTTGGCATGCCTGCCCTCTAGTGGCAGTGACTGGTATTGCAATAAAAGGAATAGGCAATGGAGAATCCTGCCCTCTAGCGGCCTTGACTAACACTGCAATGGAGTTGGCAAAGTCTGTCCTCTAGTGGCTGTGAGTGGTACTGCAATGGGACTGGCATGCAGGCAGCAGTAAAGATCTGCCCTCTACTGGCTGTGACTGGTACTTGAAATGATAATGGAATGTGCACTTCTCCCCCCTAGTGGCTGTATGTGGTACTGCAATGAAACAAACAACAGCCAATAATTCTCACCATAATAATTCCTAGCTTGATAAATGTCTGAATGGAGCAGTGTATGAATGAGACATATAGGGTGACCAGCTGTCCTCTTTTTCCAGGACATGTCCTCTTTTTTAGCCTTGTGTCCTGGAAAAAATATTCATTTCCCTCCTTTTCCTTGTAGCCTTTTTGTAATTTGTAAATTATATGTAATAAATTATATGTACAGACCTGCAAAAGCCTTGCAAAATTATTTGCAATCATTTAAAATTTAATAATAAATAAATAAATAAATAAATAAATAAATAAATAATAAGCAATATAGGGTTTAAATTAACCACATGCAGTACTGTGGTTGCATGTAACATGCAATTAAGCAATATATGTTTTGTCATGTCCTACATTTTTCTTGGGTGTCCTGTTTTGGGAGGCCCAATCCTCTTTTTCGGTTGTGACATATGGACACCATGGGGTATAAGTTTCACATATAGAGCTGAGCTGTTGACTACTTCCAAGAGAAGGTACTACCAGGATGACCCGATGCCAAACCCAAAATTCCCCCCTAAGTTCTCCAAAATTTCTGTTACCAAAGCCAAAATTCCTACCCAGTTAAAAAATGTAGGACACCCCCCAAAATGTCGGACAAATGTAGCACTCATATTGCTTTCCTGTAATTTCAACAGTATATTACTTCTTTTTAAATTGAAAACCACATTGCAAGACCAGAACCCGACATGATTTCGATTCTCACATGCAAGACTCTACCCAAACTGTGTGCTGCACCAGAACCCATGCAAGTGACTTTAACATACATGATTCCATTCCAGACACGCAAGGTGCTCCCAAGGCAGTTTGCAGCAACAGAAACCATGCAAGTGACTTTAACATACATGATCTAGGTGGTAGAGGGCATAGGTAGGTAGAGGGCCTAGGGGATGAGAAAGGTAGGTTGATGGCTGGGTGAGTTAGGTAGGTAGATGGTGGGTTAGGTAGATGAGTGGGTAAGTGAGTTAGGTAGGTAGATGGGTGGGGGGAAGGATGGCTGCAAAGGCTAACTAGGGGATGATCTTTTGGAAGCAGTTGAAAAATATATTGCAACCCAGGGCCAACCAAATGCCTCCTGGTTCCTCAGGCTTCCCCCATCCATTTATCCCCCTGCTCAGGGGTATAGCTTGAGGGGGACATGCCACTAAGTTTTTTAGGTACCTCAGTGTGGTGTGCAAGCAGACCCTTCCCTTTGGAGCCATTGCAGGCAGAGTGAGAAAAATAGAGGCACACACCAACATACATGGCAATGTGGCATCAGGTTGGCATTGCAATTTATTTCTAGATATAAGGACGTGGCATTAATTCCCCCTTTTTTCCCCATTGGACATATCAACATGATCAGCTTATTTCAGCTGAACTGCTATGGGTCGTTCCCCCCCCCCCCCACAAAGCATCCTGTGAACTGTGCTGAGCATTCCCTGCTCCTCCACCCTGAGTATTCCCAAAGTACCCTCGAGAGGGGGAAATAGTATACACCGGATACGGCCATCATCTTCATTGGCAATGAATGATGTGTTTGAAGCATGTGGTTTCAAAGTCTCTCCCAAAAAATAACACCAAGGATGGCATCTCTCCTGGAAGGGGAATTCCTTCTTCATTGCAGTGGGTCAAGGGAGTCTCAGTTGTTGGCAAGAACCTCATCGATCCATGCTTTGTAATTGCAGACAGTGGCGTACACACCCGGGTAGTTTTTCTGAGCACATCCCATCCCCCAGGATACCACACCTGTCAGTTCACCATTGCACACCAGTGGTCCACCTGAGTCTCCCTGCAACAAGGATGGCCAGAGAAGATATTATTTGCCGTGACAGAATCCAGACCCTTAGTATTTGGTACCCTTAATTTTGCTTTCCAAAATATCAGAGAGACCCCAAGATCTCCTACCACCTTACTCAGTGGCAACCATTCATTAATCACCTCATTCTGCATAATGTACGGAATGGTATTTTCTGATGTGACCTATACCTGCTCCAATATGAAGCGGTTGAAGCCCTAACTGGGTAATACCAACTGTATCACTTTCCCCCAATCTGGTTATACCAGTGTTTAAAAGGCAACACAAATCCAACTCCTTGCAATTAGAAAACTAGCACAGAGCAGGCAAGAGTTTTCCCTGATGTGATAGATTTTTACTTACAGGGAGAAGGTTTTTATGTAAGGGGGCTTTCAAAAGTGGCATTTCCCCCCCCACTTATATTTTCCCAATAAAGTGTATGTTGATAAGATCAGTGGAAATGTATTTAGATTGGTAATACGGAAAGTAAAGAAATTTGTATTAAAGAAAATGTTAGAATTAAAAGGAAATCAGAAATTTAAATAAAGATATGATTGAAGATTATGAATTGATGAAATTTGAGATTTTGATTTGGAAGAAGAATTTTAAGTTTGAAAAGATAGTATGGGCAAAATCCAGAGTAACTACAGGGAGGCCTTGCTCCGGTGTAAGAACAACTCCAATATGAATTTCCCGTAGGTTTTCACTAGGTGGTGCAGTAACTAAAAAGCAGGCCTCCGTTAGTCTTGGAAGACTATGGTATCGTGCTCGGTGCTACATACGCTGCATGCGAAGCATGAAAGCCTGGGGTAGATTGTTATGGAGGATAGGCTGTTACCCAAGCAGCAAACCCCCCCTCTCCACACCACTGAATTAGTCCCATGGAAAAGCAGAGCCAATACGACTGGATCCAGCTGGCGTCGTAGAGCTGGGCTAAGGACAAGACCTCACCCTGTCTTGTGGGGCCGACCTGGGTCTCGAACCCTGGCCTGCTGGTTAACAGGCACTGTGTCTTTACCACTTGCGCCACCCACAGCCCAGTGGTGCAGTAACTACGGGTGCACATAATATCACTTACATGCTCCTGTAGTTACTCTGGATTTGGGGGTATAAATCGCATCATGGAGCCCCTTATTACCCTGTGTGTACCCTTAACCCCGAGTGTTAACCCTGTGTGTACCCTTCCCATTTTTGTATCACAATTCCAGTACTTGTATCTGAAATCAATACAATACTTATACAAAATGAAAAAGTGGCATTTCCCCCCAAGCTGCAGCACAAAACAGTGAAGTCCACTTCATCACAACCTCATTTGGTTGTGTGCGGATGGAGAGGCACCATCTAGCCCCATTTCCCCAGCCTGTCTCTTACCTGGCAGGAATCTTTGCCTCCCTCTGTGTAGCCAGCACAGAACATGTTAGAGGTGATGCGGCCGGGATAGGAGAGTTTGCATTGAGAAGATGAGAGGATGGGGACTTCCAGGCACTGCAACTTATCTGGATACTCAACTGGAAAGAGCAAAAACTTGTCACTGCAGGGCTGATGGTGTCACGCCAAACCGGTGATTTTCAACCATGGTAGCTGATGGTGGCGATCTTTGCGCTTTGTCAGTGTGCCATGAGTTGAAAATATTGAAAATCACTATGATAAACTATTCAGGAAAGGTGTTTTCATCAGGGTGACCAGGTGCCAAACCCAAAATTCCTGAACCCCAAGGCCAAAATTCCTACCCATTTATATTTTTAGTTTTTTGGCCATAACTTTTGATAGGAAGGAAATATCTCAAAACCAATTTTTGCATTGGATTCTGCTCTTCAATACGAATCCAACGATATATGACATGATGGGGTACTGTGCACCACTGTGAAGTTAAAAAAATGAAACCCAAATGTAGGACAATGAAGCCAAATGTAGGACACCTGGACAGGAGGCTAAAAATCCGGACAAATCCAGGTTTTTCTGATCATCTTTTTTCATGACTTACCCCCAGTTGTCCGAACGTTCCCCCAGCCAGAAACGAGACAGGAGGTCCCAGCCACAGGACAGTTTTGAGAGATCTCTACAGGCTGCACGAAAGCATTGAACTGGGCCGGCTCGGCAAGCTTGACCAGCATAAAGTCGTGGTCAATGGTGCGGGCGTTGTACTTGGGGTAGGGGATGGCTTTCTCCACCCGGATGTGCTGTTCCATTCCTTCCTCCAGTGTCATGTCATGTTCACCAAGGTGCGCGACGAGTGTCTCGGGGCTGCAGCAAGAACGAGACGAATCAAAGATGAATTCAACCCTACTCAGAAGTGCATCAAAAGAGGTCTTCTCAAGAGTAAAGAAAAACAAATGTTGAATGGGGGAGTCATTATTTGACTTATGGTTGCGACCTTGAAAGATCTGTCTTAGAATCCACCAGAGGAATGGTGATCCTAAACTTAATTCTGTGGGGCATTTCAGCCTGGGAAAATACCATTCATTGTGGCCGTGGGTCATGACACTATCTGGATAGGGTTGCCATAATTCTCTTCCACAAAACCAGGACAGGACCCCCATCAAATTTGCCAGTTTGTGAATGCAATCCCCCAAAACTGGAACAGTCACCATTTTCTGGAACATATGGCAACCCTAACACTGGGTCACCCCATAAAATAAATTAGTGGGAGATTTTAAGATGGCTGGATTTTCACCCAATGCACTGTGGAACTCATTGCCACAAGATGTGGCATGGCTTGGGAGGAACCATCACAAGATGTGATGGTTATGTCTGGAGTCAGTTGTGGCCCGGCTTTGAATACTAGTTACAGGGGGAGAAAAAATGCCAAGAGGCCGCATAAAAGGGACAGTGGCCTCATTCGTCACCCCTTCTACCTGCCCCAAGGAGCTTACTATTAAGAGCTGTGCCTCTTTAAGAATGGCCAC
The DNA here is from genome assembly GCA_030015325.1 of Cryptoblepharus egeriae. NCBI lineage: Eukaryota > Metazoa > Chordata > Lepidosauria > Squamata > Scincidae > Cryptoblepharus > Cryptoblepharus egeriae. Next base: position 1,756,631 of record JAREYC010000014.1, read on the forward strand.
GTGTCCGTCTGCCCAGCCACCGTGTTCTGTCCTCCATGTTCTCCTACTCACCTTTTGTAGCAATGAGCAGCTGAGATGATCCAGCGTTCATTAATCAGGGAGCCCCCACACCACTGGTAGCCGTTCCCATAGGTGAATAAAACCTGCCAGGGCTGAGAGTGAGCCGGGCACTCAAACCCTCCGATGACCTTGTCGTCGTCATCATAGATATTCAGGTGCGCCGCCGCTGCAGTGAAACAAAGCCGCAGAGGCGTACGGTTTATATGGCACGAGGTGTCTCGTGCCCTGGGTGCATATACCCAGTTTGATGTTATTGATAACATTAGCTAAAAGGTGGGTTTCCGGTGTTTTGATAGGGGCGAAATTTCCGTCCTTGCTATAGGCACCGTTGATTCTTGACAGTGGCGTAGCTAGATGGGGTGCAAAGCACTATGTTTTTCAGGGAGCCTAAACACAGTGTGCAAGTGTCTCCCCCTTATTGGAGCCATTCTGGGTAATGGGTACAAAACGAATGGCTCCGAAGGGAAGGGGAGAGGCTGCTTGCACATTATGGTGAGGTTTCCTGCAAAACATAGTGCTTTGCACCCCCTCTAGCTATGCCACTGACTTGCGACTTAATGTGAAATTAAATCTGCTCTGTGAAGGTAAGCATTGCCCTGCTCTGGCAATGCAGTCTCCGGGTAGGGAGCGTAGCAAGCGGTCCTTTAAGAATATAGGAAAGGGTAGGAGATTACCTGCGGCCCCTAGAAGAACTGCAAAGAGGATGGTGACCATTTTGCTAAAAAACCAGAGAAAGATCTCCAGGTGTCGGGGTCTTATATTGGCCCTTTGGGTCTCCTTATCCTGCAGCTGCTCCGTTGACATGCTAAAAATGGAAGGGACAACCTCGCTATCTCGGTTTTGGGAGAGACGCTGTCAGTTCCACCTGCCCGTTCCCCGTTCTGAGATTCTGGAATTTAAAAATAACCTGGGACACCAGGTTATTTTGGATAAGCTAAAAACACAACAGACGCCTGACTTCTTCACCAAGACCCCAAACTGGGAGTGTTTGCCTCTGCCACCCATTGCCTGCAGAATTGGCACCCAAACCTTTCCAATATAGGTTGATCTATATATAGGGTTGACATCGTTCTCTTCCACAAAACCAGGACAGGACCCCTTGTCAAACATTCCACTATATGAACACGATCCCCCTAAACTGGAACAGTCCTGGTTTTTTGGGCCACAGGGCAACCCTGCCTATATACGACCATACCACTGGTTGATCACTGGTATAGTGTGGGAAGGGTGGAGGGGGAAGATTGCCCTGGGTACCATATATAGAGGGGTGTCAAGAGACCTCCCAGACATGACATCTGGGTAGGGTTGCCAGAATTCTCTTCCACAAAATTGGGACAGGATCCTCTGTCCCATTTACCAGTATGTGAATACAATACCCCCAAATTTGGATTGTTCTTGTTTTTTCACGACATATGGCAACCCTACATCATTGATTAATAGGGCAACTGGGGAGCATGGTGTGCCTTGACAAAACCGATGGCAATGGTAGTGCCTTGTCAGTGTGCCATGAGATGAAAAAGATTGAAAATAACTGACTTAGATCTTGAGAATCAAAATGGCAGTCCGAAGCAACTCTTGGACTCCCTTTTGGTTGATCACCACCACCCATGGGTGCACATGCGCAGTACCACCATGCAGAAAACCTCTTGTCCTTCAGCATGTGGGTGCATAAGAGCCTTCCCCTTGCTTGATCACCACCACCCATGGGTGCACAAGCGCAGTACCACCATGCAGAAAACCTCTTGTCCTTCAGCATGTGGGTGCATAAGAGCCTTCCCCTTGCTTGATCACCACCACCCGTGGGTGCACAAGCACAGTACCACCATGCAGAAAACCTCTCGTCTTTCAGCATGTGGGTGCATAAGAGCCTTCCCCTTGCTTGATCACCACCACCCGTGGGTGCACAAGCGCAGTACCACCATGCAGAAAACCTCTCGTCTTTCAGCATGTGGGTGCATAAGAGCCTTCCCCTTGCTTGATCACCACCACCCGTGGGTGCACAAGCGCAGTACCACCATGCAGAAAACCTCTCGTCCTTCAGCATGTGGGTGCATAACAGCCTTCCCCTTGCTTGATCACCACCACCCGTGGGTGCACATGCACAGTACCACCATGCAGAAAACCTCTCGTCCTTCAGCATGTGGGTGCATAAGAGCCTTCCCCTTGCTTGATCACCACCACCCATGGGTGCACAAGCGCAGTACCACCATGCAGAAAACCTCTCGTCCTTCAGCATGTGGGTGCATAAGAGCCTTCCCCTTGCTTGATCACCACCACCCATGGGTGCACAAGCGCAGTACCACCATGCAGAAAACCTCTCGTCCTTCAGCATGTGGGTGCATAAGAGCCTTCCCCTTGCTTGATCACCACCACCCATGGGTGCACATGCGCAGTACCACCATGCAGAAAACCTCTTGTCCTTCAGCATGTGGGTGCATGAGCGCCCCATGCAAACCCTTTCAAAAAAGGACGTCCTCCCTCCACACTCAAATCCTTGTCCTTATCACAGGTTAACTTATCACAGGTTAAAACCAATCATAACTAAAATCTGCAGGAGCGGATTGTGCTATCTGATTTTGAACTGCGGTTCATGCACCATAATAATTATTTAGTTAATAAATTGATAATTGAATAGTGCATGTGAGCGTTTCTTTGTTCCGATGCCAAAGTAATGAATGGGGTCAACTTGAGTTGAGTTCAACTGAGTTGCAATTAAGTTAATAATGTCGAGCAGGTTGACAATTCCTAGGAAGGTTGAGCAGCAGGAAAACAAAGAACAAGCCTGTTTTCCAGCAGATTAGGATCCGATTAGGGCTACTCTTGGCAGCCACTTTTGCCACATCTTTGCTAAGTTAAACACACTCCAGGCAGCATCTGGCTGGGCAAACGGGGACCTGGAGTTCAAGGACCTGTTTTGGGGTCAGGGAACAAATGGTACCTGCTACGGGATGGAAGGTTCTGCAGAAAGCTGTTGTTGCAGCTGGTGTTCTGCCCTGTATATTATGTTCAATGAAGACTATGGAGCCCTGGGAGCAAATTCTCACTTGGCATACTGGACTCACTTGGCATACTCACTTGAGTGACCCTGGACCAGTTGCGATCTCTTAGCCTAGCCCTACAATCCAGAGTAACTACGGGAGTGTATAAGAGACATTTATGTCGACATAGTTATGGCAAAAACTAGTGAAAACCTATGGGAAATTCATATTGCAATCCAGAGTAAATTGTTCTTATGTTGGCGCAAGGACTCCCCGTAGTTACTCTGGATTGCGCCCTAAGCCATTCAGTAGGATGGTAGTGGGGTGGATAGACCATGGACCCCTCACCAGGCCCTTTAGAGGAAGGCTGGGATTAAAATTAATACATAAAATATCATCACATCACAGTTAGGATTTATGTATCCTGTACATCAGGATACATAAACTTGCATAGGGGGTAAGCCAGGGGTGGGCTTTAGGGGGTTCTCTCCTTTGCTAATGAGCACCTGGTTCTGAGAACTGGTTACTAATGGGACTTAGAACCTATTGTTAATTTAGGTTATTAGGACATAGAACCTGTTATTAATTTATTTGAATCCCACCACTTGGGTAAGCTGTACTCTGAGCTGTATGGCCAAAGTGCAGCGGAAGATTTTGAGCTGCCCATAGAGGTTCCAATTATTAATCAGTTAATAATAATAATTAATCAGATAATAATTAATCAGTTAATAATGATTTCAGATTGCAAGGCTGTTGGAGTTCACCTCACTTGGCATGTAGGGCATGAAGAACAACCATGTAGGGCTTGAAGACCTGGAAGTGGGGGTTACAATATGATATGCACTGCCACTACTGATCCCATCCCTGCTGTGGGGCTGATCCCCCCATTCTGCCCAGAAACCTTCCCACCAGTGAATCTAATCTATTTAATCCAGTGGAGCCTCCATTTTGTACCCAATAAATAATTATAAAGCTTGAAAATGTCTTATTAACTTTAATTACAATGCCAAAAGGAACTCAGCCAACATAATTCCATGAGCTGCCTTTTATATGGCAAAGAACCGCATGTGGATCACAAGTCACAGCTGGGTCACCCCTGCTATACATGAATAACCTATCCATAGGGAAAATGAACCCATATAGATCCCAAAGGCAAACCAATCTCCTTGGTGTGCCCTCCATTTGGCAACGAGGCCATTGGGTTATCAGATCTCCTTAATGACCTGTAGTTAAATACATTCTGGGTAACCAACACCTTACAACAAAACTCTGTCCACTCAAATGTCACGTTTATCGGGAGTGACGTGGGTAACCCCGATAAAGTGTGGGCTTAAAACCCCAGCCGGTGGTGGGGAGAAGAACGCTCTTATTTTGACTGCCCTAGTGGAAGATGAAGCTTTTTCTCCTTGTCCTGACTGTGTGGGGAGCAGGTATGGATCCGTTCCTAATATTATGGGGTGTAGGCTATTTTGCTGATGGATGATTCGCTGATGGGGAGAACTAGGTAAAGAGAATGGCATGAAATGGGTAAACTGGTGGAAGTATTCAGAAAAGTGAGCAAATGAACAAAAACAAGGCTTAAAACTAAGCTTGACCTACCTGATTAATAATCTGAGTGTTAATTGAATACTTTATTTAATATTAACTGAATTTACTTATTAATAAATAAGTAATATTATACTAATAATACTAATATTATACTAATATTAAAAGTATTAACTGAATTAGTGTTAATTGAATTAACTTATTTAGTGTTAATTGAATACTTTAATTTACTTAAATATAATGCTCACCTTTTCCAGCCAAATTCAGTCTCCAAAATAAGGTTGCGCATTAGATTCGATGTTGATTAGAATTAAGCAAATGCAGTGTTTTGATTATAAGTATGGGGTGCGCATGAGATTCGCTGGTGCATTATAGTCGAGTAAATACGGTATATCAATTCTAAAGAAATGAATGTAAATTTAAAAAAACTCCATCTTTTTGAGATAGTTAAGGAAGTGGACAAAAATAATCTGATTGCTAACTGATGTATGTATCCATTTTAAAGAAATTAATGTATAATTTAAAAAAAATATCTTTTTGAGAGAGCTAAGGAAGTGCATAAAAATATCATAAAAAAATTATGATCAGAAGTTTCCAATTATATTTAGACTTAAAAATATTTTTCTTTTCCACGATTTACAATAGTGTCTTGGAGCCAAAACGGCCTTAAAATAATGAGCAAGAATGCCTTTGATCCCATTAAAATTCCACGAAAGTTAAAAAAATGTTCTAGATTGTAGACTCCGTGGGGCAGTGACTTTTGTAAAGCATCACTAACTGGTGTCACTAAATGGCCCCAACACTGAAAATGGGTCTCAGCCCATTGCTTTCCAGTTTCCTGCAGCTTCATCGCAGTCTCCCCCTTTTCTCCTAGCCGCGTCCCCAATTGGGATAGAAGATATTGTCAATGGTTATGAGTGCCCAGCTCACTCAGTGCCTTGGCAGGTCTACTTTACCACCGATGGGAACCGCTGGTGTGGAGGATCACTGATCAATGAGTGGTGGATCGTTTCTGCGGCTCACTGTTATGTGCCGTGAGTACATGGAGTGTTTCCTAGTGGGGCTGGCCAAGATATGAGGCACACTGAGACTTTTCCCTCGGGCAACAGACCGAGATCTCTATCACCATCCTCCTTACTCACCTCCACCTCCACTTACGTCCCCTCCTCTTTAATTTCTGTCATTATCTATTCATTTGGTTAGGTTAATGGATATATTTTCAGCTTCTTTTGTGGGTTTGATTGGTTTTTGGGGTGACACATCACCATGTCTGGTAGGGTTGCCATCCAGTGGTGGGCTTTAGGGGGTTCTCACAGGTTCTAAAGAAGCCTTTTCTAATGAGCGCCTGGTTCTGAGAACCGGTTAGTAATGGGACATAGAACCTGTTGTTAAATCCCACCACTGGACAGGACCACCTGTCAAACTTGCCACTAAGTGAATGCAATCCCTGAAAACCAGGACAGGTTTTCTGGGATATATGGCAGCTCTAGTGTCTAGAGACACCTATTCATGTGCTGTATGGATATATATGGATATATTTTCCAGGATCTAGGGCAGCTCTAGTGTCTAGAGACACCTATTCATGTGCTGTATGGATATATATATGGACATATTTTCCAGGATCTAGGGCAGCTCTAGTGTCTAGAGACACCTATTCACGTGCTGTATGGATATATATATGGACATATTTTCCGGGATCTAGGGCAGCTCTAGTGTCTAGAGACACCTATTCATGTGCTGTATGGATATATATGGATATATTTTCCAGGATCTCGGGCAGCTCTAGTGTCTAGAGACACCTATTCATGTGCTGTATGGATATATATGGACATATTTTCCAGGATCTAGGGCAGCTCTAGTGTCTAGAGACACCTATTCATGTGCTGTATGGATATATATGGATATATTTTCCAGGATCTAGGGCAGCTCTAGTGTCTAGAGACACCTATTCATGTGCTGTATGGATATATATGGATATATTTTCCAGGATCTAGGGCAGCTCTAGTGTCTAGAGACATCTATTCATGTGCTGTATGGATATATATGGATATATTTTCCAGGATCTAGGGCAGCTCTAGTGTCTAGAGACACCTTTTCATGTGCTGTATGGATATATATGGATATATTTTCCGGGATCTAGGGCAGCTCTAGTGTCTAGAGACACCTATTCATGTGCTGTATGGATATATATGGACATATTTTCCGGGATCTAGGGCAGCTCTAGTGGCTAGAGACATCTGTTCATGTGCTGTATGGATATATATTTTCCAGGATCTAGGGCAGCTCTAGTGTCTAGAAACACCTATTCATGTGCCGTATGGATATATATGGATATATATTCCAGGATATATGGCAGCTCCAGTGTCTAGAAACACCTATTCGTGTGCTGTATGGATATATATAGACATATTTTCCGGGATCTAGGGCAGCTCTAGTGTCTAGAGATACCTATTCATGTGCTGAATGGATATATATTGATATATTTTCCAGGATATTTTCTGAGATCTAGGGCAGCTCTAGTGTCTAGAGACACCTATTCATGTGCTGTATGGATATATATGGATATATTTTCTGGGCTACATGGCAGCTCTATTCATGTGTTTCTGCAGGGCTAATACACTGGTGGCCCACCTAGGTGAGCACGACACCACCCAGCCAGAAGGCACGGAGCAGGCACTGAAGGTGTCCCAGGTCATACGCCATCCCAATTACAACGACAAGACTCAAAACAACGACATTATGCTGGTCAAATTGGCTCAACCAGCCCGATTCAACCAGTATGTCTCTCCAGTAAAGCTGCCCACCAGCTGCCCTGTTGCTGGAACCTGGTGTTTGACGTCTGGATGGGGGAATCTTCTTACCAACGGAGGTGAGTCTTGCCACATCTTTGAAATGTTGCATTGGCTTCATGTGCTCATTTTGATCCCCCAGTGGAGGCAGGATGATGGCCTCGGTTATGGGGACGTTGAGGCTGAAACATCTGCAGGAATGTCTTAACGGTGCCGCATCTTTTCCTAGTTCAATATCCCCAGAAGCTGCAATGCCTGCGAGAGCCCATCATCCCCTCCGCACAATGCAAGCAAGCCTATCCCTATTATTATACCACCAACATGATGTGCGCAGGATACCTTCAGGGTGGCGAAAGCACATGCCAGGTGAGCGTTAGGCAGGGTGAGCCAATCTGTCTCAACAGGTAGATGTGGGGGCAGCAGATTGTCAAGTTTATAGTAACAGGCATTCCCTGCTTATTGGACAGGTTAGGGACTGGTGCATCGTCCAACAGTGAAAACGGTTGAAAAGTGGAACCCAATCTTTTTAAATTTATAAATTTAAATAAATTTATAAATATTGTTCCCAGTGCTTTCTAAGCTAGCAAATTGCAAATGCTCCTTTTATCTTGCAAATACCTGCCACCACAAAAAGATTTCTGCAGTTGGATTCTCATTAACATTATTGGGATGAGTCCGGGAGCTACAACACAGAGGAGGGCAATTTTGGCCTTTAGAACAGCAGAGAGAGGTTGAAAGAGCAGAACGTGCATTGAATGAATGAGTTCTGGGTATAATTGTTGAAAGAGTGGATCATCAGAAAATGAAGCGGGGATACCTAAATAATGTTTGACGCTGTGTCTTTTCAATACTGTCGTCTCTATTTTAATAGGGTGACTCAGGAGGTCCCTTGGAGTGCAATGGACTTCTGGAGGGCATCGTCTCTTGGGGCTACGAGTGTGCCGAAAAGGGCCACCCCACTGTCTACACCAAAGTGTGCAATTACACACCTTGGATACACCAGATGATGTCCTATTACTAGCCTTAAGGATGTGTTGAGGCTTGCGGACATATTGCAGAAGATCCTTAATAAAATCATTTTTAAACAGCATCAACATGTCTATGGAAATGATATTCTCAGCAGTCAACACCACATCCTGTGGCAAGGAGTTCCATAGACTAATGGATACATATTTTTTTTTCCTCCTTGGTGATGCAGATGTGTTTAGAATGCAGTGATTCCCTCCCTCCGTTTCTCAAAGAAACCAAAGATGTCCAACCCACAACTGAGATTAAAAGCATAACATAATGTCAGGAAATAAGGTTTATTCAGTGGCTAATAAGGGGAGCATCTTTTTTCAGCATGATGTATGAGAAGGTGGGGGGAACCACAGCTTGCAACATGTCACTGATCCATCACCATAGTCGAGGGGGAACTGCATCATGTGGCCGGCTGAGTCTCACTAACTGTGCCACCAGTGGTATGCTTGGTCAGCGAAGACGCTGGTGTAGAAGTTAAGCCTATCCTTACTTTTTTCATAGAGTTCCCTGTATTGACGACAAAACCAGGAAGAAGATGTGAGATTAGAAAGTTGACGTGCAGAAATGGAAATCATAGAATCCTAGAGTTGGAAGGGACAGAGTAGGTCATCTAGTCCGACCCCCTGCCTGTAGCAGGAAATTCTCCTGGAGCATCTCCAACAGGTGCTGGTGGAGCCTCTGCTTGAAGATCCCCAGTGAGGGAGAGTCCACCACCTCCCTTGGCAATCTTTTCCACTGCCGAACCACCCTCATGGTCCTATAGAATCACCAACCTATAGAAATCCGAGTGTGTGCTTTTCTATCCCTGAATCCTGTGGCACTATTGGGATTTACATCACCCAGTAGGAACACACCAGTCCCATGATGGACCTCCACATATGCAATAGGTGCGGCAATGCCCAACAGTGCGCATAATAGCACATCATTCCCCCACTCCAGCTGGTTTTGTTTTTCTATAACTTTTGACAGAATGGAGATATTTCAATATTACTTGTTTCATTGGATTCCTCTGGAAATAGCACTTCCATTGATATATAACATGACAGTGTTATTCCTGAAAGTTGTAATGCCTACTCAGAACGGGATGACCATATACAATAACCACAAAAAAGAGGACAAGACCTACTCAAAATGTAGGATGCCCAAGAAAAATGTAGGACATGACAAAATAAAAGCTAAAAGCACCTCTATGTATTGATTTCATGCCCTTAATTTAAACACTATATTACTTATTATTGAATTTAAGACTATTACATATAATTTATTATATATAATTTATGAATTCCAAGAAGGCCACACTTACCTTGGAGTAAGGGCACAATCCAGAGTAAGTACGGGGAGTCCTTGCTCCGGTGTAAGAACAATGTGCTCTGGATTGCAATATGAATTTCCCATAGGTTTACACTTGGTGCTGCAGTAACTATGGGTACACGTAATATCTCTTACGTGCTCCCGTAGTTACTCTGGATTGTAGGGTAATTCAGAGTAAGGTGATCCTATTTTTCCAGGATGTCTTGGATTTTAACCTTGTGTCCTGGGAAATCCAAGACTTCCTGGGAAAAGAGGATCACCCTAATTCAGAAGGAAATCTCATTATAGTCAATGGGGCTTACTCCAAGATAAGTGTGGATAGGATTGCAGCATTATACTCTAAGACTAAAATCCAGAGTAAGTACGGGAACTTTTACACTGACATAGTTACGGTGTCACCCATGGGAAATGCATACAGCAATCCAGAATAAGTGCCTCTTACATCTTCCCGTAGTTACTCTGGATTGTAGGGAAAGTGCATATGTGCCCAGTCATAAGGACATGCACCCAGTGGTGGGCACTTACCGGTACGGGCCTACACGCCTGTACCGGTTCTTCCCGTTTCCCTGCCGCTAGCGTACCGCCAGCGACAGGGAAATGCAAAACATGGCGGACCGGTACGGTACGCCATGTTTTGCGCCCACCTCCGCCTGCCTAGAAGCAGGCAGGCCGCTTCTAGGCAGGCTCTGCACAAGCGCCGACGTCGGCGCTCGCGCAGAGCCTGCCTGGAAGCGGCCTGCCAGGCCAGCCTCCAGGCAGGCTCTGCGTGAGCGCCGGTGTCGGCGCTTGTGCAGAGCCTGCTTAGAAGCCGGCCTGCCAGGCCAGCCTGGCAGGCCGGCTTCTAAGCAGGTACTGCGCAGGCGCCAACGTCGCCCCGCCCTTCGCCCCTCCCCAGTCCCGCCCCTTGCCCCGCCCACACACCCTGACCCTGGCTGGCCCCTCCCACTTCCGGCGTACCGGATCTTGGGATGGGGCCAGCCCATCTCTGCATGCGCCCTTTCCCAAGTGATGATATGTGGAGTTTGCCCACTAATAGGATGGGGCTTTCAATGCACAGGTATCAGTTGCAGAGACAACCCTCAGGAGTTGCTGCTGCCCTGTTTCTCACCTGGCTTTTTCTTTCCACTGGATGGATGTGATCTGGTCTCCCCAGCCCCGAGCTGTGTCCATAAATTGATCCCAGTAACTCTGGACTGCCTCTTGAAATTGTTCGACTGCCTCTTTCTCTTCAGCTTCCCTCTTCTGATGGTGGTAGCTGCAAACTTCTGCAAGAAAAGCCACACGAGATGTGTTCAGATGGGCCATCCCCACCAGCAGGTGATGGTGCTACAGAGGTGTTAGCAAAGAAGATGGAACCCATATAAGGACTAGGGCATTAAAAACCTTGTCACTACAGAACTATTTTAATTATTATTAAATAAAACTATTACACATAATTTAAGAAATAATATTAACATTAACCCTTAGATTCCTATCTAAAAATAGCCTAATTTTCATAAATTAAAAACGCAGTTCAAATCAACCCACCTGGGAATCTAAAGGTTAATAATATTAAGACATAAATAATATTAATAATTTTAAATAATATTGATAATATTAAGACATAATAAACAATAAGACTGACCCCCAAATCCAGAGTAACTACGGGAGCATGTAAGAGAGTTTGTGTGCACCCGTAGTTACTGCACCACCTAGTGAAAATCTATGGGAAATTCATATTGGAATCCAGAGTAAGTTGTTCTTACACCGGAGCAAAGTCTCCCTGCAGTTACTCTAGATTTTGCCCATACTGTATTTACTCAAATCTGATGTGCCATCAAATCTAAAGCACACCCTATACTTATAATCAAGATATCACATTTACTCAATCCTAATTAACCACTGAATCTAATACACACCCTGATTTTGGAGACTAAATTTGGCTGAAAAAGGTGAGCGATATATACGAGTAAATATTAATTACTATTATTATTTACTCAAGTAAATAATAATAATTGAGTAAATAATAATAAATTATTAGTAAATAATAATTACTATTATTAAGACATAATAAACTATACACCACTATTATTAAGACATAATAAATTAAGGGTGAAATCTAGAGTAACCACAGGGAGTCCTTGCTCTGGAGTAAGAACAAGTTACTCTGGATTGCAATATGAATTTCCCATAGGTTTTCATTAGGTGGTGCAATAACTACAGGTGCACATAATGTCTCTTACATGCTCCCGTAGTTACTCTGGATTGTGCCCTATGGCTGCAATCGTTAGCATACTTCCTGAGTGTAAGTCCCATAGAACAGAATGGGACTTACTTCTGAGTAGACATGCTTAGGATTGCATGCTAAATGTAATAATTTTATGCTTTTATACTTTATGCTTTTGTCTTTTGATCTGAAATGTTTGAGTTGATAATGCCAATAAAGCTCTAAATACAATTTATTACGTACTGCTTATTAATTCCAAGAAGAGTATGTGCTGCCTGCGCATGAGAAAAAGGAAGGCAATTAAGATTTTTTTCCCCAGGACACAAGGCTAAAAAAGAGGACATGTCCTGGAAAAAGAGGACTTCTGGCTACCCTGTGAAGCAGGATTTCACAAAGAAAGAAAGAAAGAAAGAAAGAAAGAAAGAAAGAAAGAAACAAACAAACAAACAAACAAACAAACAAACAAACAGAGACCCTGTGCTTTTACCCGTACACAACAGGCAAAAATTTAACACCTGTGCTATAATATCAGTAGGGGGCAGTGATGGGTAAAAACCTTGACAACAAAAGATGCAATCCTATCTATGTCTACTTAGGAGTAAGCACAATTGTGTTCAGTGGATCTTACTCCCAGGAAAGTGTACTTAGGATTGCAGCCTTTTAAAATCTACCTAATTAAATGGCCTTTCATAACATTTTTCAATTTTGCTTTTCGTCCTTTCAAAGAATCAAGAGAGAAAAATTCTGAATATCAGCTTTGAAGCGTGGAGGATCCATCCCAGAAAAAGGGTAGCGGCCACATTAGGTGGCACAGCAGGGGACTCGGAACATGAGCTCCATGTTCAGCACATGCCTGCGCATGTAATGAGAAAATAAACCAGATACAATCGTTGGGATTGCAGCATAGCCAGAGCAAGGATGGATCTCCGGTGCTTTTGATGCATAGGAGAGAATTTCTGCAGTGCCGCTTTTCTTATAAGGGAAGAGAAAAAGGGTACAATCTTAACCATGTCTACTCCGAAATAAGTCCCATTGTATTCTATGGGACTCAGGAAAGTGTATATAGGATTGCAGCCATAGTCTCTGCGGAAATATAGTGCTGTGATGGGGGGTGCACTTACCAGAGCAGAAAAGCAGCAGGAGTAATGAAGCCGCTATGACTTTCAGATCCATTTTCACAACAGTTGCCTACGATGTCGAAAGAGACACATTTGCCAAAGTAAATAAGAAGTGAAGCCAAAAACCCTTCTGGAAAAGCCTGGCCCCTCTTTGACATGGAGTATGTCCAGGGTCACATTTTCCCTCCATCCAAAGGATAGTGTGGTATAATGGTTAGAGCATTTGGACGTAGCCCATTGAGGTCCAGGGTCAGGTCCACGCCTTGCCATATATGCCATAAAACTAGAGCCTCGCACCATTACTTTTCCTACCCCACTTTGCTGGGAGAGAATATTTCTCAGGCAGAAATATTACATGGAAATCGAAGCGCATGGGGTCGGTGAATCAAATAATATGTTTGATTTTGCTACTGAAAGAGAAGCAAACCTGATAACAGAATAACAAGGAGGGGGAAGATGCCTCCTAATTTAAATTTTTAATTTAAATTAATTAATTAAATTTAATTAATTTAATGCCTCCTTTGATGCTCCCATTACCTCTCTCTGCCAAATCTGATCAGACAACCAAATGGTCCTTCCACATTTGCCTCGGCTAACCTACAGCTGTGCATAAATTAAAACAAGCCACAACCTCAGCAAATATTGACCCCGTTTTCATATTCTGAACCATTTCCCACCCCAACTAGTCCAACGATCCCATACGGACGGTTCTCCCTGCTGGCATCTGCTCCAGTTTCCTCGGCCAGTCTCAAGATCGTTGGCCGCAGGTACAGGGAACGAATAGGAAGAATACCAAAGTCTTCCTCACCACTTCTCAGCTTGTCTGGGCTCCCTGGATCTCTAGTAAGACTAACCAGGGTGCAAGGATAGCAGCGTCTAATTTGAACCCCCAAGAATATAAATGCACACTTACTCACTCCTGACCAAGTCCGTGGTCCTTTCCCCCCGAGCAAAGGCCAAGTACGGTGAATTTATGCAAGGCTGTGTCTGGTCGAAAAATCTCCCCACCTCTTCTGTGTCCAAAGTCCGAGCAAACAGGTCCAGGGCTGCAATGGAGAAGAAGGTCCAACAGGTTGTTCCTTTTCAGAGCCAGCTGTGGCCTGGTTGGGGTGGTCAGTTTCTCTTTCAATGGATGGTCTTCATCGGTCACCCCATGGCTCAGTTCCTGTTAGAATTTTTGAGCTTTCCCTTTTGTTTCCTTCACCCATCAAAGGTAGGGTTGCCATAATTCTCTTCCAGAAAACCAGGACCAAAATCTATCATACTTGCTAGTCTTAATCCCGAGCCCCAAACTGGGACTGCCCATGTTTTTTCGGATATATGGTAAACTTAAGCAAGTGGAGAATTGTCCTTCAAGGTGTTTGAACCTAAGAAGTGCTGAGTTGGCAATTAGGCCACCCAGCAGAGGGTTGCTCCCTCCAGTCAACCAGTAGTTCCATATACCATCTCCCACAATGGCCCAGTCCTGTGTCTGGGTGGAAGGTCCAGGCTTGAGAACAGCCATGGGGTGGGCTTCAGGGGGTTCTCACAGGTTCTATAGAACCCTTTGCTAATGAGCATGTAGTTTGGAGAACTGGTTACTAATGGGACATAGAACTTGTTAATTTAGTTGAATCCCACCACTGGCCACGACCAACCACTGTGGTTGACCCAGCAGCTCCGTGGGTCAATTATGCAGAAATTATGCAATTTCTGAGACTTGCAGGACATACCCGGCCATGAATGGGGTAAATGTTGACTTAGGGTGCAATCCAGAGTAACTATGGGGAGTCCTTGCTCCGGTGTAAGAACAATTTGCTCTGGATTGCAATATGAATTTCCCATAGATTTTCACTAGGTGGTGCAGTAACTAAGGGTACATGTAATGTCTCTTACGTGCTCCCGTAGTTACTCTGGATTGTAGGGATAGACACTCCAGTGGCCATTTTTTAAATCCAGAACAGATCACAATGAAAATGCAGCTCCATCTGCTGGGAATGAGAACATCAACCACTTTGGAACAGGGAGAAAGAAGATCCTTGCACCATTGGTCCAGGAGTAGGGTTGCCACATGTCCCCCAAAACAGGGATAATCCTGATTTTGGAGGATTGTGTTCACATGGGCAAATGGGAAAGAAGTTCTTGTCCTGGTTTTGTGGAAGAGAATTATGGCAACCTATGCAGGAGAGTGTGGATGAAGAACATGATCATGGCTTGGAAGCAGTGCAGTGGCGCTTCTGCTACTACCACCACCACAAAAAAAAAATAGTTTGCAGTGCAAAGATGGGTGCATAGTCTAGAAAGCAAGAATCAGTGGAGAGAGTAGGTAGGGAGAACCTGTATTTTCATCAGTGGATCCTCAGTTGCTGGTTCAAACCACTCACGTCTGTTGGTAACTGACAGCGTAAATTTAGGAATGCCTATTCAAAATAAGCCCCATTCAATGGGAGTTACAGCCCAATCCAGAGCAACTAATCTGTCCACATAAGAGCCCTTAGGGTGCCCTATCTAACACTAGGTTGGAGCAACTGCAAGATGCTCCAGCCCAGTTACTCTGAAGGAGGCTTAGGGCAGAGCAAGGCAAGATAGGGTGCCCTAAGAGAGGTGGACCTGCTCTGCCCTAACTGGGGCAACCTAAGCAGCTCAAGAGAGGCAAGTTGAGGGCATGTTGAGCATTGCCTAGGGCAGAGCAGTTACTCTGTATCCAGAGCCTGTTTCCAAGGCAGAAATGCCCTCTTCCAGCCCTCAGAGTTATACCACCTCAGGAGCAGGTATAGTAATGAGTAGACCCATAGGGGTCCATGATAAGGCCCGAGTAAGAATGGCAGTGCTGACCAAAAATCTGAGTTCTTGGCCAGCCTAGCTGCAACCCCTGCCTCTCAACCTCAGGATATGGAACAAACTACGGCTGCCCACAAACCTCAGGATACAGCAGGCCACTCCAAGAAGCCCCTTGTATTCACTGTAGAATGTACTGGCATCTCATCAGGGACTCCTTATAAGGCAGGCACCCAGTGGCGTCACCAGACTGGTGCGGCTGGTGTGGGCTGCATTGGGGATGCGCTCCGTATGGGGTGATGTGCCGGAGGAGTTTGACTGTCCTTTGGCAGGCCCCGGGCGTCAGCGCCCCCATTCAGGCCTGCTCCAAGGCGGAGAATCAGCCAGAAGCTGCCACTTGTCTGAGGAGCTGGCCTGAACGGCCATCTGAGGTGCACTGCGCAGAAACACACTGAGCATGGCGAACAGCTTCAGAGGAGACTTCCTTAGAGCAGAGAAAATCCGCGCCTCTGCACAGCCATTCGGCCTCACTCAGGAGGCGGAGCGGCAGCCGAATGGCTTCAGAAAGAGTACTGCACAGGCACCAACTCTGACGCCTGCACAGTCTCCCCCGAAGCCAAAAGGCTTCAGAAAAGTACTGCGCAGGTGTCAGAGATGGTGCCTGCGCAGTACTCTTTCTGAAGCCAGTTGGCTTCAGAAACAACTGCGCAGGGGCCAACTTTGGTGACTGTGCAGTCCAGGTGGGGAGGGCGCGCATCCCAGGGATGACGCACAGACTTCCGCACCAGGTGATGTGCAGAGTCATGCCACCACTGTAGGCACCACAGCTGTTCCTTGTTCAGTGTGATCTGAGGGGTGTCTCCTCAGGAGCAAGTCTTCCCCTTGTGTCAATTACTTAGCATGCTCTGGAGCAGTTAGGGCAGCCCAGGCTTCCTGACTCTCTGGATTCAGCATAACTTTCTGCTCTGGATACAGAATAGTTAGGAGAGTGCAGTTAGGTCAGAGCAGGCTGAATTTGCTCTGGATTGCAGCCTTAGGCTGCAATCCTAAAGACACTTTCCTGGGAGTAAGACCCATTGAAAAAAATGAGATTTATTTTTGAGTAGACATGGTTAGGATTGTGCTCTTACTGGCAATTGTAATGCATAACTGCCAAGCGAGTACAAAATTTAATTTCACCACATACAACAAAGAGTTATATAACAGTGGGTTTATGCCATTGTTAATAATAATAATAATAATAATAATAATAATAATAATAATAATAATAATAATAATAATAATATAACAATGGGTTAATGTTATAATTTTTTTTTACCTAATAGGACTGCTTTATACAACAATGGGTTTGTGGCTGCAATCCTAAAGACACTTTCCTGGGAGTAAGACCCACTGAACTACTTATTTTTTAGTAGACATGGTTAGGACTGTACAATATAATTCAGTAAACTGTTAATCAAAATACTGACTTATATTTATAATCAAAATACTGCATTCACTCAAATCTAATGCGCCATCTAATCTAATGTGCACCCTGATTTCGGAGACTAAATTTGGCAGAAAAAGTCAGTATTACATTCAAGTCAATATGGTATCTTTAAATCCTCTTAAGCTGCAATCCTAAAGACACTTTCCTGGAAGTAAGACTCATTAAGCACAACGGGGCTTATTTTTGAGTAGACATGGTTAGGATTGTGCTCTCAGTATATAAACTCTATACCCTTACAATGTATTTACATTTAGTTGTATGTGTACTCTTTAAGGACAGCTCAGCCCTGCAATGTGTGAGTATAACCTGAGAGTAAGGCTGCAATCCAGAGCAAATTCAGCCTGCTCTGACCTAACTGCACTCTCCTAACTATTCTGTATCCAGAGCAGAAAGTTATGCACCAATCCAGAGAGTCAGGAAGCCTGGGCTGCCCTAACTGCTCCAGAGCATGCTAAGTAATTGACACAAGGGGAAGACTTGGTCCTGAGGAGACACCCCTCAGATCACACTGAACAAGGAACAGCTGTGGTGCCTACAGTGGTGACATGACTCTGCACATCACCTGGTGCGGAAGTCTGTGCGTCATCCCTGGGATGCGCGCCCTCCCCACCTGGACTGCACAGTCACCAAAGTTGGCCCCTGCGCAGTTGTTTCTGAAGCCAACTGGCTTCAGAAAGAGTACTGCGCAGGCACCATCTCTGACAGCTGCGCAGTACTTTTCTGAAGCCTTTTGGCTTCGGGGGAGACTGTGCAGGCGTCAGAGTTGGTGCCTGTGCAGTACTCTTTCTGAAGCCATTCGGCTGCCGCTCCGCCTCCTGAGTGAGGCCGAATGGCTGTGCAGAGGCGCGGACTTTCTCTGCTCTAAGGAAGTCTCCTCTGAAGCTGTTCGGCAGGCTCAGTGTGTTTCTGCGCAGTGCACCTCAGATGGCCGTTCAGGCCAGCTCCTCAGACAAGTGGCAGCTTCTGGCTGATTCTCCGCCTTGGAGCAGGCCTGAATGGGGGTGCTGATGCCTGGGGCCTGCCAAAGGACAGTCAAACTCCTCCGGCACATCACCCCATACGGAGCGCATCCCCAATGCAGCCCACACCAGCCGCACCAGTCTGGTGACGCCACTGGGTGCCTGCCTTATAAGGAGTCCCTGATGAGATGCCAGTACATTCTACAGTGAATAGAAGGGGCTTCTTGGAGTGGCCTGCTGTATCCTGAGGTTTGTGGGCAGCCGTAGTTGTTCCATATCCTGAGGTTGAGAGGCAGGGGTTGCAGCTAGGCTGGCCAAGAACTCAGATTTTTGGTCAGCACTGCCATTCTTACTTGGGCCTTATCATGGACCCCTATGGGTCTACTCATTACTATACCTGCTCCTGAGGTGGTATAACTCTGAGGGCTGGAAGAGGGCATTTCTGCCTTGGAAACAGGCTCTGGATTCAGAGTGACTGCTCTGCCCCAGGCAATGCTCAACATGCCCTCAACTTGCCTCTCCTGAGCTGCTTAGGCTGCCCCAGTTAGGGCAGAGCAGGTCCACCTCTCTTAGGGCACCCTACCTTGCCTTGCTCTGCCCTAAGCCTCCTTCAGAGTAACTGGGCTGGAGCATCTTGCAGTTGCTCCAACCTAGTGTTAGATAGGGCAACCTAAGGGCTCTTATGTGGACAGATTAGTTGCTCTGGATTGGGCTGTAAATCTTTTCCAAACTCAAGCCTTTTATAATTGGGGTGCGCATTAGATTTGAAGGTGCATTAGATTTGAGTAAATGCAGAGTGTTTTGCGGTGTTTGCCTAACTTCTGTACAAGGTTGTCCTTGGATCAAGGACGTGAAGTATGCTTTCTGGCATAATTTGTCAGCAGTATCTGTAGCATGTATGTGCAGCACGTACTACATGTATATATGTGGTATGCACCAATCACTTTAATGCCGATTCCATGAACGTCGGCTGTTGTATGGAAAGTTTTGCTCCATTTGAGCGAGGGATTCTCTGCTCCTCCTTCTCGGCCAGCATCCGAGCATCTTCCGACTGTGAGACAAGCAACTTTAGATCCAAAGGGCAATTTACTCAGGGATCCAAAATGATGAGCAGACGGGATTGGGGAAGACAAGGACAGTTTGCTTGGATTATGCAATATTTACTCCTGCTCATTTATTAACCAACTTGATTCTGGGGCAGTGTTAAAAAATAAATAAAATAAAACCATCTTTGCAGACCAGCAGGAAGCAAGATGGCGAACGGCGGAGAGGTGGGCGTCAATCAAGAACGCAATGGCATAGCTAATGGTCATGTAGCCTGGTGCAAAGCTCAAAATATTGCCCTGGGAGTGATGTCATCCCTAGGTATTTTTAAAAAGAAAACGGGGAAAAAACCTGGGAATGGAAATGAGAACTGATTCATATCAACACCTAATTAGAATCATCAATGAGAATTACATCTCATTCCCTACAATCCAGAGTAACTATGGGAGTACGTAAAAGACACTACATGCACCTGTAGTTAACGGCACCACCTAGTGAAAACCTATGGGAAATTCATATTGCAATCCAGAGAAAATTGTTCTTACACTGGAGCAAGGACTCCCTGTAGTTACTCTGGATTGTGCCCATTGTGACACAAATAATTAAATAACAGCTCCATATTGCCAGAGAAGCATATCTATTTATTGGGTTGACATAAGTGACTTCATCAATAATACAAAAGGTAGAAAAGGGTAAAGTGGTTGTAGGATCTGCCCCTAGATAACCAGAAATCTTGGCATGCCAGGGCTCTTCGGGGGACACAGAAGACTCCTCTTTCCAGTGAGGGATGTGCTTAAGAAATTTGGGATCCTGTGTCTTCCATGGAGAAATTCAGTTGGATCCCTGGTCAGGAAAAGCTTCCCTCCACTTTGCCTTCAGCTTTTCAAATTGCTCCGTGAACCAGTTCCTGTAAATGTTAAGATTTCACAATGAGATTAGGTTGCCGACTTGTATCGACCTAACCAGGGGTTTGGGTTGTGCTGTCAGTGTGTGTTCCTTAAAGGACCACAGCCACTGAGGCATCAGCATTGCGTACCACCAGATGGGGCAGATACCAGACCACCCACAGCTCCATAGATCCACAGTGATCCCAATTTTTGCTCCTAAAGGCTTCTAAAGGTGGGATGCACTATTTCAATCCAGATCATCTTGTCCTACTTTGCCATGCCCTATCCTGGCAACAGAAGGAACAAGCAATATTACCCATTTATATATTTGGGTATATATATATACCCAAATATATATATATATATATATCTGTCAGTCTTGAAAGACTATGGTATCATGCTCTGCACTGCATACGCTGCATGCGAAGCACAAAAGCCTGGGTTGGATTGTTATGGAGGATAGGCTGTTACCCAAGCAGCAAATCCCCCTCTCCATGCCACTGATTTAGTCCAATGGAAAGGCAGAGCCAATACGATTGGATCCAGCTGGCGTCGCAGAGCTGGGCTAAGGACAGGAGCTCACCCTGTCTTGTGGGGCCGACCCGGGTCTCGAACCCTGGCCTGCTGGTTAACAGGCACAGCATCTTAACTGCTTGCGCCACCCACAGACCACACGCACACACACACACACATACACACAGACTCATACCCATATAGGTATATAGATAGATAGAGAGATAGAGAGATAGATAGATATCCCCAAATCCAGAGTAACTACAGGAGCACATAAGAGACTTTATGTGCACCCATAGTTACTGCACCACCTTGTTAAAACCTATGGGAAATTCATATTGGAATCCAGAGTAAGTTGTTCTTACACCGGAGCAAGGAATCCCCGTAATTACTCAGGATTTTGCCCATAGATAAATAGATAGATGGGTAATATTGCTTGTTCCTTCCATTGCCAGGAGAGGGCATGACAAAGTATGACAAGATACTCTGGACTGAAATAGTGCATCCCAACCTTTAGATGTCTTTAGGAGCAAAAATTAGGATCAATGTGAACCTACAATATAAATATTATTTGGTCAATATATATATTTATATAAGTTATATATATGGGTAAAATTATATTTGGGTAAAAATATTTACCCAATATTGTATACCCGTTCATATATTTGAGTATGTAAAGTTGCAAATGCAAATTTGCTGTGAGTTTTCCCTAAGTTGTGAGTTTTCCCTGAAAAGTTGCTATGGGAGTTGATAGCGTAGTTGAATCCTGGATAAATGTGTCCCCATCAAAAGCATGCTGGTATTGGCCTTCTGCATCTAGACATCCTTGCCCTACAATCCAGAGTAACTACAGGAGCACGTAAGAGACATTACGTGGACCCGTAGTTACTGCAACACCTAGTGAAAACCTATGGGAAATTCATATTGCAATCCAGAGTAAATTGTTCTTACACCCGTAGGTGCAAGGTGCAAGGTGCAAGGTGCAAGGACTCCCCGTAGTTACTCTGGATTGTGCCCATAACTAATTATATCTCATTATATTTTTATATATCTAATAATATCTCAATATCTAATTATATTTTTCAATGTAAAGGTAGGGTTAGAACTAGAATAAGATGTTTCCAGTTATAATGGGATGGTTTGTTGCCCAGTTATAACGGGATGCAAAGAAAATGCATCCCAATAAAATTAATAATGGGATGAAAAAAAAATCTGATTTTTTTTTTTAAATCATGCATGTCCAGGGATGCCAATGACTGCTTTGCATTAGATCAGGACACACACACACACACACACACACACACACACAACACCGACAAGCCGTGCAAAAAGGTAGCTGAGTACCGACCTGGTTTTGTTGCTGAACTCACTGTTCTGGATATTGTTAAAAGCTGCTTTTGTTTTCTCTTCAACTTGGTCGACAAACTTCTGCACTTCCTTTTGGAACTGATCAAAGCTAGTAATGGTGGGCTCCGAGTCCGGCGGCACAGCATCTTGAAGATGGCAGAAAAAAGGCAGACATTGGGCACAATCCAGAGTAACTACGGGGAGTCCTTGCTCCGGTGTAAGAACAATTTACTGTGGATTGCAATATGAATTTCCCATAGGTTTTCATTAAGTGGTGTCATAACTATGGGTGCACATAATATTGGGCAAAATCCAGAGTAACTACAGGGAATCCTTGCTCCGGTGTAAGAACAATTTACTCTGGATTGCAATATGAATTTCCCATAGGTTTTCATTAGGTGGTGTCATAACTATGGGTGCACATAATATTGGGCAAAATCCAGAGTAACTACGGGGAGTCTTTGCTCTGGTGTAAGAACAACTTACTCTGGATTGCAATATGAATTTCCCATAGGTTTTCATTAGGTGGTGTCATAACTATGGGTGCACATAATATTGGGCAAAATCCAGAGTAACTACAGGGAATCCTTGCTCCGGTGTAAGAACAATTTACTGTGGATTGCAATATGAATTTCCCATAGGTTTTCATTAGGTGGTGTCATAACTATGGGTGCACATAATATTGGGCAAAATCCAGAGTAACTACGGGGAGTCTTTGCTCCGGTGTAAGAACAACTTACTCTGGATTGCAATATGAATTTCCCATAGGTTTTCACTAGGTGGTGCAGTAACTACGGGTGCACGTAAAGTCTCTTACGTGTTCCTGTAGTTACTCTGGATTTGAGGGTAATAGCACAATCCTAATTCTAATTGAATCCTAATTAGATTCAAGTAAGTACAAATATTTTTATTATAAGTATAGGTTGGTATTTAGTTTAACTACTATATAGTGATTAAAATGTTACCTAAACCAGTTGATTTATACAATAGTGCAATTAGGTAAAAATCTTAACAAAAATCCATTGTGATTTTATTATTATCCTATAACGCATTATTATAGGCAGTAAAATTAAATTTCGCACCTGCTTTACAGTGTGCATTACAATAACCCATAAACCTTTTTCATCTCAAGCCTTTAAAAATAGGGGTGTGCGTTAGATTTGAGCAAATACGGTAATTTGAAATTAAAGTACAGTGGTGCCTCACATAAAGAGCTTAATTCATTCCGGAGGCATGCTCTTTAAGTGAAGCGGATTTTCCCATAGGAAATAATGGAAACTCAGATGATTGGTTCCACAACCCCCAATATATTCATATAAAAATATTCACTGGATGTAAAAATGATGACAAAACACTGGAATTGAATTCAAAACATGCATTCAATGTGCATGATCCTATGAAGTCTACTTAGGCTGCAATCCTAAAGATACTTTCCTGGGAGTAAGCCCCATTTAACACAATGGGGTTTACTTCTGGGTAGACATAGTTAGGAGGCTGCAATCAAAGACACTTTCCTGGGAGGCTCACCTGGGCTGCTGCTGGAGGTTCAAAGTGGTCGGTGGGGGCACTTGGGGGCAGCTGCCTCTGGCAGTAAGAGGCAGTAGCGCTGGCTGGCAGCCCTTTTAAAGAGCCTCCACGCGGAGCATCAGGGCTGCATAACACGCGTGCCTATAGTGTGCTTGCTTGTTAAGTGAAGTGGAACTTGTTATGCGATGCAAGATTTCTTGGAAATTTTTGCTTGTTATGTGAAATGCTTGTTAAGCAAGGCGCTTGTTAAGAGAGGTACCACTGTACATTGTAGGATTTCACTGTCAGCTGTGGAAAGCTTCTTTAGGATTACAAAGTTTGCATCCTTTCAGCACCATACTGCAAGAGGCTCAAATCCCCCTATTGCCCCATTAATGACCTCTGCACCAGTGTGCCATGGCACAGTGGTTGAAGATCACTGTTCTAAGGTCTTGGTGGCCCAACTGGTGGCTACCATTTTCCCCGCATAATACAATGCTAAGCCAGGGGTCGTTGCAGGGAGTAGCCACCAGCTGGTGGTTAATGGTTGTTGAGAGCTGCTTGGCTGCCACTAGATACACAAAATTTGTCTTGCCACCACTATTGAGAAAGGGCACTTGATTCCAGAACCAGGCAATCCAGGCTCTGGAACGCTGTTTTTTTTGGGGTAGCCCTAAACATCTTCCCACACCACTGCACATATATTGACCGTGTGGCTTCCATACCAAGTCGCCACTGACCGCAACCAGTTTCTCTAGGCGAGATGGCACTTAAAAAGCAATGAAAATATTCACACAGCAGAAATGTCAAGGATGGGGCCAGAGTCTGCAACTCCGCCAGAGGGCTTTGCTTGGATCAAGGAGAGGATGGGAAGCTGACGTGACAGCAATCTGCGGCAAGCCTGCGCCGCGAGGCCTGTTGACTTGTCAAAAGAGAACCAGCTGGGTTGGCTGGTTCTTTCCCCATAGGTTGGCTGCGCAGAAATCGTAGGAGTGGAGCTTGTCATGGCATGAAGACCAGCTTGCGTGCCCTTGATGTGCTGTCAGGCATGTGGGGAGGGGGGTTGGGATAGAAGAGCAGGGACCCGAGTTCTGGGACACTCACCTGTCATAGTGACGGACAAAGCCAGGAGGATCACAGCAACCGAAACAGCAATCTGCATGGTCTTTGGAGTCGTGGAGCTCTGGAGGGGAGAAATCAAGGAGATCAGTGGGGCTGACCCACAACAATAATAGGGCGGACAAGTTTTCTGCCTTTCATGCAGCTGTTAAAGTTACAGGAGCCTTGCTAGGAAAAAGAAGTGGCAATCCTATTGTGGTAGGAAATCTAATAATATTGTGGATAATTAAATAACATTTAATAATATTATTAAAAATTTAATAATATTGTGGACAATTTAATAAAATAAAAGGGAGACATTAAAATTGGGGGGCAACCATGTGATTTTTTTTTACCCCTTTATCCCAACTGCAGTCTGGACCTACTTTTTTTGCCCCATTTTCTGGTTCCCTATTCCTGGTTGCAACTTCTTTGCCTCCACACTTTTAAGTGTACAAGTCCTACTCCTTGTACGGCAGCATAACAGGCAGATATTTAACTGGTGGTGCACGGAGTCCAGAAAATTGCCACATCTCTGCACATCATGTTGCTGCAGTTCAAGGCACAGGAGGGAGCCCCGGGCAAAAGGTTGGCCCCCTCACCAATGCTTATCCTTTGAGACCCCCTCCTATGAACTTTTGTTGCCTTGCATTGCCAATGACCTGCACTGAGCTGGTCTCTGCTTTGCACATCTCTGGCCAGGGGTCAGAATCAGTGCCTGGTGGCATAGCTATGCTCTGCGCATAGACCTTGCTGGCAAAGATCTTGCCTTAAGCATCTTCACGCTTCTGCAAGGTCAGTGCAGGGACCAGGATGGCCTTCCTGGCTAACAAGCAGTGACCCAGATATAGGGTTGCCATATGTCCTGAAAAACAGGGGCAATCCCAATTTTGCAGGATTGTATTCACATACTGGCATATGGGGCAGAGGGTCCTGTCCCGTTTTGTGGAAGAGAATTATGGCAACCCTACCCAGGTGCCCATCCTCTTGACTTCTCCCTCTTACACTTACCTACAGCTGGAGATGTGTCAATGTAGCCCCAGATCCTGTAACTGCAGTTCCTCCTTACAGTTCCTCTCTATAAACCTACTATCTGCCTCCGTCATCCACCCACCTGCCCTCCCCACAAGGGTGCAACCTGACCTTACTGGTGCTCCTTCTTCTTCTTCTCCTCCTCCTCCCTATGATTAGTAGTTTGCTCCATTCTCCCTCTGGGAAATCCAGGCTGCAGCCAGGAATGCCTTATGAAGAGAAAGAAAGGCTTCTTGTGCAACCCAATTTCCTTGCACTTTAGGATACGGGGTGGGGTACGGGGAGACAAAGGCATCTTCCAGGCTCAGCACTTTCGGAGCAAGCAAAGCCGGGATGGGCACAAGAACAAGCCGCATACCTCCTGGTGGCCCAAAGGCACCCTGTTGTAGTGGAGCCCACCCCAGAACTCTTCTCCGATGCACTCTTTTCTCAAAACTAGGGTTGCCATAATCCTCTTCCACAAAACCGGGACAGAACCCTCTGTCCCATTTGCCTATATGTGAACACAATCCCCCCAAATTGGGACTGTCCCTGTTTTTGGAGGCATATGGCAACCCTGCCCAAAATTCTTTCCTGATGCTTTCCCCAAACTCTTCCCTGATGCCCTCTTTTCCAGAAACTTCCCCCCATGCCTTCTCCCCCCCCCCACTCCACTACATACCAGCCAGCTTCTTGTCCTCCTATTCCTTTGGTTTGAGAAAAAGCTAGACAGGAGAGGAAGAACAGAGGAAGAGGAGGAAAATAGTGAGCACCACCCTAAGGCAACTATCTCACCTGGCCTCATAGAAGACCCGGTTCTGATTACAGTGAAGGTGGGAGGTGAGGGGGGATTAGAGTTGGGTAGTGGGGTGAGGATGCTGCCTTGGGTATCCTTCCTTCGGAAGGATGGAAGGAAAGAAGGAAGGAAGGAATCAATCAATCAAACAAACAAACAAACAAACAAACAAACAAATAAATAAATAAATAAATAAGGGGACCCTTAATTAAATCCACAAAATAATATCCCCAACTCTCCAGTTCCTTTCAAACCATCCTCGGACTTCTAACTGCTAGCAATTTTGTTTTCTTCTCTTCACCCCATAGGCCAGATCCATGTATTCTCTTCCCATATATTCTCTCCCATATATATACAAAATTTTGCAAGGGGTGCATAAGATGCTCTTTTTTATCAACCATACAAAAACGAGCAGAGGTTTACTAAAATGGTATGTTGGGAGAGGAGAGGGCAAAATCCAGAGTAACTCCGGTGAGTCCTTGCTCCAGTGTAAGAACAACTTACTCTGGATTCCAATATGAATTTCCCATAAGTTTTCACTAGGTGGTGCAGTAACTATGGGTGCAGGTAAGGTCTCTTACGTGCTCCCGTAGTTACTCTGGATTTGGGGGCAAGAAAATATTTCTTTACCCTGCATGTAATTAGTCTGTGGAACTCCTTGCCACAGGATGTTGCTAGCATTCTGAGGTTGGATGAAACCTCTCTCTGTTGACAGCTCTTCCTGTATTTTGCTATCTTTTCGTCAAGTTCCTTCTCCTGTTAACTAATCTAAAAACGATCAGGTTCTATTGTGGTGATGATGCCACATAATACGACATCTCTGGCTTCCGGGTAGCGATTACAGGCAGATATTTGACGACAGATTTCCTTGCGATAAGGGGGACAGAATAGGAAGCAGCAGATAGAGAAGAGACAGGTATAAGCTTTGTTGTATGATGTCAAAATGGGCTTATCTCTCCAGAAAAACTTGATACTGACCTCTCAGAAGTGTTTTGCAGGTTTGCAAATCCGGGGACGAGATTTGGCTGAGATTAAAGTGTGGGAACGGTCACGGCACCCTCTGATAATACAATAAAAGATAAATTTCTTATCTAGTTGTGGAGAGACAACTAGTTATACATATATTTTTAAAAAATATAATATTTAACTATATTTAATTGATGATTTGATTTGATTAGTATTTAACACATGAAGGGTTTGAAAAACTGCTTTTCTACTATTGTAGAGAGGCAGTCATGCAAGCAATCATTTTTCAGGCAAATGCAAAAGGTCCTTTGCATTTCTAATTGCTGACTTCCTCTCTGCAAGTTGGGCTGCAATCCTAACCACGCTTTCCCGGGAGTAAGTAGTATCGAACATAAAGGGTAGCCTTCTGGGTAGACATGCTTAGGATTGCACTGGAAGAAAAGCTGTTTTTAAACAATTTACAGAGAGAGACACTTTTTTATTTATTAAAAATTGCTTTTATTTAACATATGTTGGGTATCGGCAGGGAGTTCCAGAATCAAACCTCTGTACTATTGAGGCACAACCTTATTCTATTAGCAGCAATGGAGGCACAAGAAACCTGGAAGTGGGTCTTTAAACCTATTCTATTCTATTCTATTCTATTCTATTCTATTCTATTCTAATAATAGAATAATATTCTAATCTAGAATAATATTATAATAATAATAGAATAATAGAATAATTATTAATAATATAATAATATTATTATATTATTATATTATAATCTATTATTCTATTATTCTATTCTATTCTATTCTATTCTTTCTTTCTTTCTTTCTTTCTTTCTTTCTTTCTTTCTTTATTTATTTATTTATTTATTTATTTATATCCCACTTTTCTTCATAACAGAACGATACCCAAGGCGACCTATCCTGGTTTTTTTTTTAAATCCATGGATATTTTTTCCCCCACTGGTTTTCTTTTTTTAATCCATGGATATTTTTATCCACAGGACTTTCTGGAACAGAGGAGAACGAGGGACACCTGCCACTTTTAATGCTTCTTCTACCTCATTTCAATATCTGTCCTAGCGCATTTCGTGCCAAAATCCTGGAGTGGTTGCAACTGGGAACCAAAGCATGAAAACAGGATTAAAATAATCCCAAAGAAACACAAATGATCAATAACTAGAGCGCTAGTCTAGGCATGTTTAGTCAAGTAAGTCCACTGCGGTGCTCAGTGGGATTTAAAAGTGTCCCCCCCCCTCCAAAACAGGTTGCCTTGCTCGGATGGTGTCCGTCATGTTGGCCTTAGATCTCTCTGTGGTTATGCGGCCAGCATGACTATTGCCAAAGGCGCATAGAATGCTGTTGATGTGCAAGAACAATGGTCAGCTGAGACTCATCAAGAGAGAAAAAAACAGATCTGTGATGTTGACTAATCGGTGACTAATCAGAGCAAGGGTCCCGTGGGGTGGGAGTGGGAGCAGGCTGCTCTGGGTTGCATCAGTTTCCCTATAGCTGCAAGCGCAGGGTCCTTTTTACTATCTTTTTCTCTCCTTTAAATTACATTGAATGGTATCAGTGGAGCATTAAATGGTATCAGTGGAGTTCTGTCTTTCCTGGTGGCGCCAGATCCATGTTCCCAATAAATAAGAACAATTCAATGAACATCTTTGCAGCAAGGCCAGCTGTACAAGGGTCTCTAAAAGCACATGGAGCAATAACCCCTTATTTATCATGTCTGTTTTGGGGGTGATTTCCCCCCAAAACGGAAAACAGGCTGGAATTCTTCTTAAAGTCACTATTATCTTCTTCCACTATTATTTTAGCTCACGCTGTTTGCAATAAGAAATTCCAGGGGCAACATACCATATTTACTCAAATCTAATGCACAACTTTTCCAGCCAAAGTTATGCTGCAATCCTAAAGACACTTTCCTGGGAGTAAACCCCAAATCCAGAGTAACGACGAGAACACGTAAGAGACATTATGTGCACCCATCATTACTGCGCCTCCTAGTGAAAACCTATGGGAAATTCATATTGCAGTCCAGATTGTTCTTACACTGGAGCAAGGACTCCCCATAATTACAGTGGATTTTGCCCTAAGACACATTGAACACAACCGAGTAGACGGGGTTAGGGAACGCACCCTGCGTCTCCAAAATCTGGGAGTGCATTAGATAAGTGGCACATTAGTGGCACATTAGATTTGACTAAGTACACTATTTTGATTATAAATATAGGTCTGTTTTTAGTTTACTATATTGTAATAATTTTTTTTAAAAAACCTCAAGCCTTTTAAAATAGGAGTGTGATTTAGATTTGAGTAAATACAGTATTTTGATTTTACGTATAGGTCTGTTTTTAGTTTACTATATTGTAATAAATTTTTTTAAAAATCTCAAGCCTTTTAAAATAGGAGTGCGCATTAGATTTGAGTAAACACAGTGTTTTGGTTATAGTTTATATAACCAAACAGTGGTTATATAAACAGTAGTGTGTTTATAGTTTACTATATTGTAATAAAAAATAAATAAAAATATCAAGCCTTTTAAAATAGGAGTGTGAATTAGATTTGATGTTACATTCGATTTGGTATTTTATCTTCAATTCCTACTCCTCCTCCCCTCCACCACAACCCTCCAGCCAAACAGGCCTTCATGCAGTGGCATAGCTAGGGGGGTTGCATAGCACTATGTTTGGCAGGGAACCTTACAGCAGTGTTACTCAAAAGCCAATCCAGATAGTGGAGCAAAACAGAGATGTGGCTCAGAAGATAAGGCGGAGGGACCCCTTTTGTGCCGCAATGAGAGTCCCTGCAAGACGTAGT
This sequence comes from Cryptoblepharus egeriae, assembly GCA_030015325.1. Lineage (NCBI taxonomy): Eukaryota > Metazoa > Chordata > Lepidosauria > Squamata > Scincidae > Cryptoblepharus > Cryptoblepharus egeriae. The sequence goes on from JAREYC010000014.1 coordinate 1,786,847, forward strand.
GCTTTGCCCCCCTCTAGCTATGCCACTGGCTTCGTGTTTTCTCCCTCCCTGGGCAAATGAAACACATGATCCCGAAAGCTGGATCCAGCCCAGCAGAAGGCAGAACTGTGTGCCTCTGGATCTCGGGGGCCTTTCAGTCCATGTGAAAAGCTCTCCCATTTCTTGAAGGGCCAGCCGTTACACAGGTCCATGGGACAGAATGGAAGGCCTTTTTGCTCCTCGGAACAAATAGTCCCACTACACAAAGTGCTTCATTTTCCAGATTTTGACCTGGCAACCCCCATCATCCGGCCCTGATGGAGAAGGAGGAGGCTGGAGGTTATTTGCGTTCACAGAGAAGTGTTTATTCAGAGATCCGAGCCTCCTTCGCTTCATCCCCCCCTTTCCCGGCACAAATGCTGAACTGCAGTAACCCCCTCCTGGAACTTTTCAGAATGTGTTTTATCTTCAGATAAATAGACTCCCTTGAAAAATCCTTTGTTTTGCTGATAAAATACAGCTGCTTCCCTTTTCCCCGTGGAAATTTGTTCTGTCTTTTGCACAAACACAGAGGATGGAATTTTTATATGCTCATTTGTGTACGTAAGGCAGAGACGGTCCATATGTGAGGCCGGCTGTGCTGGAAACCTCAGGTGATGGACTGAGAGCACAATCCTAACCATGGGCAAAATCCGGAGTAACTACAGGGAGTCCTTGCTCCGGTGTAAGAACAACTTCCTCTGGATTCCTATATGAATTTCCCATAGGTTTTCACTAGGTGGTGCAGTAACTACGGGTGCACGTAAAGTCTCTTACTAAAGTAGTTACTCTGGATTTAGGGGCATGTCCACTCAAAAGTAAGCCCCATTGTATTCAATGGGTCTTCAACAGATTGAGAGCACAGTCCTAACCATGTCTACTCAAAAGTAAGCCCCATTGTGTTCTTTGGGTCTTCGACAGATTGAGAGCAGAATCTTAACCATGTCTACTCAAAAGTAAGCCCCATTGTGTTCAATGGGTCTTTGATAGATTGAGAGCACAAGCCTAACCATGTCTACTCAAAAGTAAGCCCCATTGTGTTCAATGGGTCTTTGATAGAATGAGAGCAAAATCTTAACCATGTCTACTCAGATGTTAGTCCATTGTGTTCTTTGGGTCTTCGACAGATTGATAGCACAATCCTAACCATGTCTACTCAAAAGTAAGCCCCATTGTGTTCTTTGGGTCTTCGACAGATTGAGAGCAGAATCTTAACCATGTCTACTCAAAAGTAAGTCCCATTGTGTTCAATGGGTCTTTGATAGAATGAGAGCAAAATCTTAACCATGTCTACTCAGATGTTAGTCCATTGTGTTCTTTGGGTCTTCGACAGATTGAGAGCACAATCCTAACCATGTCTACTCAAAAGTAAGTCCCATTGTGTTCAATGGGTCTTTGAAAGATTGAGAGCACAATCCTAACCATGTCTACTCAAAAGTAAGTCCCATTGTGTTCAATGGGTCTTTGATAGAATGAGAGCAAAATCTTAACCATGTCTACTCAGATGTTAGTCCATTGTGTTCTTTGGGTCTTCGACAGATTGAGAGCACAATCCTAACCATGTCTACTCAAAAGTAAGTCCCATTGTGTTCAGTGGGTCTTTGAAAGATTGAGAGCACAATCCTAACCATGTCTACTCAGATGTAAGCCCATTGTGTTCTTTTGGGTCTTCAATAGATTAAGAGCACATTCCTAACTGTGTCTACTCAAAAGTAAGCCCCATTGTGTTCAATGGGTCTTACTCCCAGAAATGTGTCTTTAGGATTGCAGCTGGGAAAACAAGGCAGGAGAATGCAAGATCTTGCTGGTGAACTGCGGTAGCTTAGTGGAACCTCCACGACCAGGGGCAGTATATCGCCAAATCCCAATGGGGGTAAATAGCAGGAGAAAATGTCTTGCTGGACAACCAATGCTGGAAATCTTTCCTGTCATCCAGGAAGGTTCATTGTGACTCTTTACCACACCTGAAATGCTTTCTCAGTTTCCATTACCTGGTGTCAACCATCAAGTAACTGCACGCAAGTGCGCACTACACCTTTGTTCCATGGATCTGGTTGCAAGACGTCTCCGCTGCACGCATCCTTGGATATGGCTTACACTGCAATCCTAAAGACACTTTCCTGGGAGTAAGATCCATTGAAGACAATGGGGCTTACTTATGAGTAGACATGGCTAGGATTGCACCCTTTGAAACTTCTCTGTGCCTGGAAAGTTCAGCACAAGCCATCGCATGTGGGCAACACTACAGGGCTTCTTCTCGGTCACATCAGTGTGCAAAGGATTGGGACCTAAAGAAATAGGATTCTGACCTAAACAAAAGGGATTTGTTGAAACATGGATATTGGGGGGGGGGGGTATAAACAGCTATTTGTTTTGCTGGTTTCATGTTTCCAGTGGTTTGTCTTGCCAGTTTCCTGTTTTTGTATATGCAGTGTGTGTGTGTTGTAAAAGCTTCTTACACACACACACACACACACACAGACGAAAAATGCAGCCTCATCACTTTTCAATGGAAACAGCCCAAAGGCAGCCACCACGTGCAGCGAACATGCAAACAGAAAGGCCACGGCAACTTCCAAGTCTGGCTTTGCACATGAAGCAATGTGCAGGGACCTGAATGCACACGGGCACGCACTGACAGTATGGTGTGCAAGCAGCCCGCTGCATCACAGTGCCCAGGGACCGGTTGGTCGTGTGTGCATCCGATTGCCCTGCCTTCTAGTTTTGCACACCCTGCTCTTGCACCTTGAATGTATTCCAGATATTTAGTGGGGGAGGAAATCCAGATCCATGCCAGGAATGGTTTCACCCTCAAAACAACGGTGTCACATGCTTGTTACCAACAGGTAAACACAATGGCGATGTGGTGTGACTCATGGGATTCTGGAAAGATGTGGCTTTGCTGGGGTGGCATCACAGGCATCACAAGTGTTGAACCCCCAAATTAGGCCTGCCCATTGATGGATCTCAAGTGGAACGAGCATTGAATGAATGAGTTCTGGGTATAATTGGAAGGTGTTGAAAGACTGGATCATCAGACAACAAACTTTCAGAAAGCGAGGGATACCTGCCTTCATTTGCAGGTAATGATCATCTGTGGAACTCCTTGCCGCAGGATGCCCTCCTAAGTTGGACAGATTTAGGGAGGTAACATGCATTAGAAGTCACAAGCTTTACAAGAAAATTTAAGCAATTGTTTGTTGTTGCTGTAATGAATATAGTTTTTGTTTTTATTTCATATAATTACTTGAATAAAAAATGATTTTTTTAAAAAAGAAGTTACACCAAAGGAGAGCACAACCTCCTTGAATCAAACGCATGTATAGAATGGAAGTCCAAGAATGCAAGGAAAAATCCGCAACAGAGCAGACAGCTAGTGGCATAGCTGGTGGGGGGTGGAGCAGTCGATCTAGGAGGGAGCCTCACCCCTTTGGAGTGATTCCAGGCAGGGGGAGCAAAACGGATCTGTACGGGTGAGGCTCCCTCCAAGACTGACTGCTCCACCCCCTCTTTAGCTACGCCACCACCGACAGCAACACATAGCAAGGGTTGTTCAGGTTGAGCTGTCTGGGAGGCCTTGCACCAAAGGACTTGTTTTTCGAGTCCCGTCCAGGGAGGGAAAGAAATGCGCATTTGGAAAAAATGCAACAACCACCCAGAGATGCTTACCAAACACATCCAAGATAAGGTCAGCTGTTGCTCTGGCCTTATCCCCAAAAAAACTTCTGCTTGGCTCTGGATGCCATTCCACAGGCTTTCGACATGTCTTTGCAAACCACACACCAGCACATTAGATGCTCTGAGATGCTCACTATGCACCTCCTTAGAAGCTAGATGTCTGCATTGCCACATTGTGCTCAACCAACACAGGGAGTTGGGGGGGGGGAATGGGATTGCACCCCCTGATCCAGGGGATGCAATGGGATACCCCCTGATCCAGGGGGGAAAATGGGATTGCAACCCCCTGATCCTAACATCCGCATGTTCACCAGGGACATAAATGTTCACTGCGTGTTCACATAAATCTGTGATCAGATTTATTTGCACATGGGTTTCTCAGAAGAAATGTGCCATGAGTGAGACATACAAAATCATGCAGGGGGTGTATATATGGACAGAGGGATATCCTTTCCCCTCTCACATGACACCAGAACCTGAGGACTTCCACTAAAACTGAGCAATGGAAAAGTTAGGACAGAACATGTTTTTTTTTAAAACTCGGGGTGTAATTATCCTGTGGAACTGCTTGCCCCAGGATGCACTAATTGGGATATAGGATACGGTGCCACAGGATGCAGTGATTGGGCCATAGGATATGGTGCCACAGGATGCGGTGATGAAAGGCATGTGGCCTAGATGCTTTCCAAAGGACAGAATTCTGAAAGAAAAATCTGTCCCAGGTTACAAAGTATGTGTGCAACCTAAAAGTAGGTTGAAACTGGCATTTCGAGGTTACCCTACTTTTAGGTTGCACACATAGGAAGTGGCATCTTGTTGTCGTGCATTCTCACCATGGCATCTGATGGGCCACTGTCACTGACTGATTGATTGATTGATTGATTGATTGAAGTAAGTAAGTAAGTAAGTAAGTGGGATGGTGGCCAGCAACTGGGGCTTCTCAGTGGTGGCACCCACTTTATGGAACTCTCTCCCCACTAAGCTATGCTTCCTCTCTGTTGTCAATCCGGTGAAGCCTGAAGACTCTTTTATTCAGACAGGATTATAAATAATTTTATTCAGACAGGATTATAAATAATTTTATTCAGACAGGATTATAAATAATTTTATTCAGACAGGATTAGGCTTTTCTTAGGAAATTGCGGTTCACTTTACTGCTGTCTGCCTGTCTTTAAACCTGCATTTTTACCGTTTTAGTATAGTTTTATAATTAAAATATAAATATATTATATAATATATAATAATTATTATATAATATATTATATATTATATAATATATAATTATTAATATATAATTTAACTGCTTGGTTTGTACTTTTTTTAAAAAAATCTAGCTTTTAACTTTATTTTATTCTGTTGAATTTTATTTCAACAACATTTATGTATTTGCTGTTATTTTATTCTGTTGTTTTATTCTGTTTAGCCGCCTTGGGTATATTTCCTTTAGGAAGAAAGGCAGCAAATAAACAAACAAACAAACAAACAAATAAATAAGTAAGTAAGTAAATAAATAAATAAATAAATAAATAAATAAATAAATAAATAAATAAATAAATGTATTTACCCTAATCTAACGCTCACCTTTTCCAGCTGAATTCCTGAGAGAATGGGATCTACCACCTTGGAATCTAGCACTGGGTTTTCCTGGGAGTAACCCTACAATCCAGCGTAACTATGGGAAGACGTAAGAGGCACTTACTCTGGATTGCTCTATGCGTTTCTGATAGGTTTCCCATAGGTGGCACCGTAACTATGTCGGTGTAAAAGGTCCCGTAGTTACTCTGGATTGTAGCCTAAAATTAGCCTCCAAAATATGCATTAGATTCGATTGTTAAATAAATTCAAGTAAATGTGGTGTTTTGATTATAAGTATGGGGTGCGCATTAGATTCGATGGCACATTAGATTTGAGTAAATATGGTACTATATTATAGGGTGCTTATTGGGGTTGTCCTCCACTGCATTTACTTGTCACCCTGCTGGCCTGCCCCGGACTCATCTCCTGCCCCCATTCAGCTATCACAGCTGCTATGGCTGAAGCTCAGATATCCCAGCCTTCTTTCCATTTGTGTTGATCCTGCCATTTTTTAAAAAAAATCCTATTAATTGGAGGTCCAGTTATCAAGAGTTATTGCTGATCAGGCAGATTAGGCAAACCCAGGACCTCCCAGCAACCACCGGGTATTGTTTCCAGCCTGTTTGGATCCAACCTGGCTGAGATCCACCTGCACCCCACAGACTTTTAATTGCAATTTGTACTGAATTTTAATTGCTTCTCTGAATTTTTTTACTGTAAAAAGATTTTAAAAATAAAAATATAATCAGATTTTAATAAAAAAATCAGATTTTTATAAAAATATAATCAGATTTTAAAAATGTAATCAGATTTTTAACATATAACCAATAAAATAGAAACAGGTTCCTGAACCTGGCTAGCAAGAAGAGGTACTGGGGAGCTTCAAGTGTGTGCTGGTGATATTTGGGGGATGGATGCCCTTGAACCATTACCATTACCAAGTATCTTCCGTCCATCCAGGGTTATCACATGCCCTCTTTTTTCAGGATATGTCCTGGATTTTAGTTTTGTGTCCTGGAAAAAAATCTTCTTTTTCTTGTGAGCAGGCAGCATATAGTTTTTTGGGAATCCATAAATTATATGTAATAAATAATACTGTATTTATTCAAATCTAACGCTCACAATTTTCAGCCGAGTTCGGTCTCCAAAATCCGGGTGCGCATTAGATTCGAGTAAATGCAAATAGTTTAACATTTAATAATACACAATATAGAGTTTAAATTAACCATATGAAAATCTATATGTTTTTAGTTTGTCATGTCCTACATTTCTATATTTTGGGAGGATGGTGTCCTCTTTTTTGGTTATGACATATGAACAACCTCCTCCCCACTCAATTTGTTATTGCAAAGCATCAAGCATGAAATTTGAGTACAATGAAAAAGAGAGAGTTTTAGCTCTGAAATACGCTTTATTCAGTTACAGCTTAACATGGGAAACATTCTTAAAGCCGAGAACTCACGGCGAACATGAACCACACGCGTGTCTGGGGCGTGAAGTGTTAAAAATGGGGTGTGAGGCACAAGGTCAGTGGTTCTCAGAGGCAGAGGCGACCAGCTGGAAGAGTGCAGGAGGTTAAGGGGCTGGAATGTGTAGGGTTGGAAGGGGATCGGAGCCTTGCAGTGCAGCATGATGTTAGTACGTGGCGGTGATTGTCAGTGCTTGGTCCACCAAGAAGCCTCAGATCTGAACCAGATCTTGGATGAAAAGGACACCGGAGGCTATGGGGTTGTCCTCTTAGGGGTGCTCATCAGGCCTTATGACTGTGTGTTCTCGAACCTCTCTGCCAAGGCTTGGAACTGGGTGGTGATCTCCTGCAGGAAAGGGGCAAACCACTCGCGTACCTTCTCGGCAGCCTCATCAAAGGAGCCTTTGAGTTCCTCGGCCCTATCGCGGAAGTGGTTGTGGAGCTCCTGGGCGCGAGCGTTGAGCTGCTCATGCACCATCTTCCCTTGCTCTCCCATAGCTTGATGCAGGGCCTGGAGTCGCTCTTGCCCCTTCTCGTGGATGCTGGAGAGGTAAGGCTGTAGGCTCTGACGCACAGAATTCACCTTGTCGCCCGTGTTGGTCTGCACCTCCCTGGCGTAAGTGGCAAACTTGTTGCGCAGCTCCTCGGCGTCTTTGGTCAAGCGCTTCTTCAGTTTGCGCATGAACAGGTTGCCCTGGGAGCGGATGTTGTCCAAGTTGTGGTTGACCATCAGGCGGGCATCGTTGGTGTACTGCATCACCTTGGACTTGATCTCCTCCATATCACCTCTCAGTTTGTCTGACAGAGCTGTCACTTCGGCTGTCAGGCGCTGCTGCACATCCTGAGCATAGGGGCCAATCTTGGTGCGCAGGTCATTGGTGTACTGATCCACCTCTGCCATGGTGTCTGTGATGAGGCCACTGGGAGGAGAAAGAGGAAGAAGAGGGTGGAAAAAAAGAATTATCAACCAGCCCCCCATTTTTTTATTGTCACCATCATGTCTTATGTGCTCATTCAGGGTGTCAAGTCAAGTGTTCAAATTTGGCACATGTGGGAGGACAACCTCCTCTGCTCCACCTCATTTAAACTGCAGCGCACTGCTCCGCCTCCTAGTTTATGTGGGAAGGCAGGCGATGGTGGGGTGATGTGGCTATAGGAGATCCAGCTGTACAACTGGCTGTGACAATATTACTTTTTAAATGTGACATTACAAACATGCACTCGGTCTCAACATGAAAAAGTTGCAGCTTCCCCACTTGGACAGTAAAGCAAATTAGGATTGTTCCACTTTGGTGTCTTTTTCACTTCCCCACCCACTTTGGGACCAGATTTTGTAGGTAATTCAGGACCATCAGGCGGGCATCGTTGGTGTACTGCATCACCTTGGTCTTGATCTCCTCCATATCACCTCTCAGTTTGTCGGACAGGGCTGTCACTTCGGCTGTCAGGCGCTGCTGCACATCCTGAGCATAGGGGCCAATCTTGGTGTGCAGGTCAACTGTGTGATGTCACCAAATTCCCACTGGTGTAACATCACCAGACCCCCCATCTGTGTCATCACCAGACCCCCACCTGTGTGACATCACCAGACTCCCACCTGTGTGACATCACCAGACTCCCACCTATGTGACATCACAAGACATCCCCAGATCTCCACATGTGTCATCATCAGACTCCCACTTGTGGGACATCACCAGAAGCCATCAGAAGTCTCCAGCACCCGATGATGCCCCCAACTTATCAACCCCCGGGACTAGCCCATTAAATTCTCTCACCCTGTAGTAACTTGGGCACATGTATTGTAATGAGGGCATTGCTAATAACTTGGTATTGTGCATGTGTATTGCGATGCAAGGAGAATTTTGGCATGCATCAAAGCAAGAATGGTGGCAATGTGGACCTCAGTGTCCACCCTTGGCTTGAGCCATGAGTATAAAGGTGCTCGGTCACTCAGCAAACCTGAACGGGCTCTCTCACTAGCTTCACAGCCAAAGTGTGACAACCACTAATTTGAATTTTCTGCTTCGAACCCAGGAGTACAACCCTTTCATTGGCACACAAATAAGTTCTGTAATACTGCTAAGTGTCAAATTGTAATGCTCTTTGAGGGTCCTTCAAAATTCTTAAGGACCGATACAGGGCTAAAAATTTACATTGGCTATGATCCTAAAGACACGTTCCTATGAGTAAGACCCATTGAACACAATGGGGCTTACTTCTGAGTAGACATGGTTAGGCTTATGCGCTAAGCCCAAACCTCAAAAGGAGGACAAGGTCTTGGATTCCTCTCAGCCTGGCCTTTCTGGTGGACAATGGCATATTTGCCTACTCTAGAGTAAAGCTGCAATATTGGGCACTTTCACTTTCCCATAGAGCTCAATGCGTATTTTTGATTTTAGTTTTTTGGCCATAGCTTTTGATAAGAAGGAGATATTTCAAAACTGATTTTTGCATTGGATTCTGCTCTTCATTACGAATCCAACGACATATGGCATGATGGGGTACTGCGTACCACTGCAAAGTGCTAAAATGAGGCCAAAATGGAGGACAATAAAGCGAAAATGTAGGACACACGGACTGGAGGCTAAAAAAGAGGACAAATCTGGAAATTTCAGGTTGTATGATCACCCTTTCACCACTTGGAATGGGGAGGGATTGCTTTGTATCCTGAAAAACTTAGTGCTTACCCCCCCTTTAGCTATGCTACTGAAAGTTTCCCATCATGGACTCTTCCTTTGGGACCCTGATCACTGTCCTCTTCAATAGGAAGACCAAAATCACTCACTCGAGTTCTCTGCTGAGCTGTGAGCTCTTGATCTGTGTGGTGACATCGTCGGCTGCCTCCCCAACCCTGTCCACGTAGTCCCAGAAGAACTGCACTCCCTCTTCCCATTTGGATTTGGTCTGCTCTTCCACCAATGGGTTGGCACAGGAGCCTGAAAGGAGAATTGAGGATCCGTGTAAGGCATCTCTACATCTCTGGAGTCTCCAGGTTCACATCCCTGCTCAGTTATGAAGTTTCTTGGATGACCCGGAGGGAGTCAGTCTTCCTCTTAGACTCACCTACCTCACAGGGTTGTTGTGAGGCTCAAAGGAAGGGAAAAACCATGGACTCCTTGGAAGGTGGTACATAAATGTGAAAAACCACCCACCAAGACGAATGCACTAGAAGCTGCCACGTGCGTGGCGTCCCACCAAGTCACTACTTGTGGTGGATAAAATGCTCGTTGAAAGAGAGGGATCCTGTTTGCAGAGGGGTTTTAGAAATGTCATAATTCCCACGGTGTGAGCAATAGGGTGACAGTTCTGTCTACTGTGCCAAGTTGGAAGAACTGCCAATAGTCCTAAGCAGATTGCCCTTTGGAATATGTGATTTGTATTGGGAGTGGGGGGCCTATTCCTCTGGGTCCAACCACCAAGCAATCCTCACAGACCATGGTAGGAGCTCATAGGATTGATGCTACCTTCTGCGCACGGATCTGGCAGACATCCATGGCTCCCTCCACCCTGCACTGTAGCTTCACATCAACATGGAGAGGTAGGCTGAGAATCTGGCATTGGTCCAAGGTCATGGAGAAAGCTAGGATCTGGTATTGGACATAGAGCAAAATCCTAACCACATTTACTCAAAAGTAAGCCCCATTGTATTCAGCGGGTCTTTCTCCCAGGTAAGTGTCTTTAGGATTGCAGCCTGAGTCTGTTATCCATCAACTTGCTCTGCTCCTTTTAATGTCCAGTTTCTTACTTTCAATTTTTATTTATTTTATTTAAAGGATTTCGACCCCGCCATTCTCTGTGATGCGGACCCCCCCCCCAAAGACTGAAAACTTTTTTTAAAAAATTGAGCACTTTCCTGGGAGTAAGCCCCGTTGGACTCAATGGAACTTACTTTTGAGTAGACATGAACAGGATTGCACTGTAAAACCTGGATGATTCAGATTCAAAGCCCCAAATCAGCTGGAAATTTCCTGGGTGACCTTGGACCAGTTGCTATCTCTCAGCCTCACCTACCTCACAGGGTTGTTGTGAGAACAAAAGAAGAGTGAAGCTCAAGGTACTGCGTTTCTTGAAGGAAGAGTGGTATAAAAATATAATGTAAGTAAGGCTGCAATCCTAAGCTCCAGTTAGGCTGGCTTAAGCCCTGAAATGAGTCTTGAGCTGACCTGGGTAATGGTTAAAGTATCAAACTGGGATCTTCTGGGTTCATATCTCCACTCAGTTCCTACTTATTTATTTATTTATTTACTTACTTACTTACTTACTGGTACTTACTTACCGGTACTGACTGACTGACTTATTTATTTACTTATTTACTTGTTGCTTGCTTGATTAATTGACTGATTGATTATTGATTTGGTTAATTAGGGTGCAATCCTAATCTAAACCACCACGGAGTGCCTTTACATAGTTTTGCGCCACTCTCAGGAGAGGGTTAGGTCAGTGCACGGACATGTGTTTCCCTGCCTACATCACCACGGGATGGGGAAGATCAATGAGTTGTGGTGGTCTAGGTTAGGTTTGCACCCTAAGTAACCAAATAAATAAATAAACAAACAAATAAATAAATAGTTTCCTAACTGAGCGGAGTTTTGAACCCAGAAGATCCCAGTTTGACACCTTAACCCTTACCCTCTATGCAAGCGATGGAAACTAGTGTCCTTTCTGTAACCATCTACGGCAGTGGTTCTCAATCTTCCTAATGCCGTGACCCCTTTATAAGTTCCTCATGTTCTGAGGACCCCCAACCATAAAATTATTTTCGTTGCTACTTTATAACTGCAATTTAGCTATTGTTATGAATCGTAATGTAAATATCCGATATGCAGGATGTATTTTCATTCTTACAATTGAAATGTGTGTTCTATGCACACATTGAACACAATGGGATTTATTTCAGAGTAGGCATGCATAGGATTGGGCCCTGAGGCTGCAATCCTGTCCACATTTGCATGGGAATAAAGGCCCCCCTGACTATAATGGGATTTATTTCAGAGTAGGCATGCATAGGGTTGGGCCCTGAAGCTGCAATCCTATCCACATTTACATGGGAGTAAAGGCCCCCCGACTATAATGGGATTTATTTCAGAGTAGGCATGCACAGGATTGGGTCCTGAGGCTGTCAGTCAGCCCCAGTGCATGCGCAGCTACAGCCGGAGGTCTGGCAAGCCTGACCTGGCCCCCTGCACCAGGGGTCTTTAGGCGACCCCCAGGAAACCTCTAGGCGACCACTAAAGGGGCCCGATCCCCACTGTGAGAAACGCTGATCTACGGGGATGGACTAACAAGAAGAGAAGGTCTCTGTTTCGTTGCGTTCTGGGCAGGATGATGTTAAAGACCCTTTTGTCTTCTTCTTGACCATTGCTAGAAACCAGAAAGTCAGGCAAGATGAGATTTTGGGCTGAGCCAGACAGAGCATTTAGATCTGTTTGTACTCACTCACTCACCCCACATTTATCTGCTTGCTCCATCCCTCTGAGATCTTGCAAATATTTAAGCCACAAGACAATCTGAAGGACCCTCTGGCTTGGAATAGCATTCAGTTTCCCATGGCTTCCAGCCACAAACCTCTGGGAGGTGCACCGATGAAGGCAATGCTGCTGATGGCCATCCTCTGTTGCTCAACATCTACTAAAGGTATACTGTCACTGTCTATGGAAGCTCCACTGATCTGAATAATAGCCATTGGCCAATCTAACCTTCATAAAGGACAGGAATTTAAAGCCACAATTTAAACCAGTCTTTAAAGGAATGGGGAACCCTACATGTGTGTTCTACGTCTTCCCACTACTACATGGGGTTGGGTTACTCACCTCCCAGCAGGACTGCTGCGAAAATCAAGGCAAAGGACTTCATGGTGGAGAAACCCCTGTGGGTAAAAATGAAAGAAAGTAAAGAAATTAATAAGGAAAAGGTGAATTGGGGACAACAGGAAGCAAGGATGTCTCCCCCGCTCCTGGACACAAAATCAGTTGTGATCCAGCCAAAATTGGGTCTTTATCAGAAGTACCTCTGCAAACTCCAGTCAATTCCATCCTGCCCCACCATCCCGACCATTTATTCTGATTTTCTTAACTGGTATAACTAGTATTTATTCTGATTTTCTTAACTAGACTAACTCTCTAATTCCATAGCAGCAGCTACTGTGAATCCAGCTAAGAGGTTGCCAACTGACCTCCCAGTTCTGAGCTCCCAACTTCTTTTTTACCTTCTCTGCTGCTGGACTTTGGGAAAATGTGTTCGGTCAGCCCCTTCTCTCTGGGCTTAAATACCCTACTCAGCTGGTAGAGAAGGGGTTGGAGAGGGAAGGAGGCGGAGCAGGCAGAGTCAAGTCAGCAGCAACAGTAGTAGCCACAAGTTTGCCAAAGTGGCTTTTCAGGGACAAAGTTTAATTCTGTCCACCTACACAGTGTCAAATGCCTCGAGAGAAAGTTTTCTTAACACACACCCACAGCGAGCGAGAGAGAGAGAGAGAGAGAGAGAGAGAGAGAGAGAGAGAGGAATAAGTTTTACGGGAAAAAACCTACAGTGGATTGAAAGACTATGTGAACTTTGGGGCTACACAGGTCTCCTCCGCAGGGGAATTGGAAGTAAAATAAATTCTTGTATTCCCACGAGTAAATTCCAGATGTTCGACTTGTGATATGGACATGAACTTGGGATGTTTAGCTGTTTCCTAAAAAGCAACTTCAATTCTTTCCCAAATTTGTTGCTGCTGTGAATGGAATTTAAAAGGGGGCTTTAAAAGGGAAACAAACTTAAATGCAGCATCATGGTCTAGGAAAAGGCACCTTTGAGTCCCAAAAAGTTGTGAAAAGGAGGCTGGGAGGAGAGAGAGAGAGAGAGAGAGAGAGAGAGAGAGAGAAATATCTCTCTATTTAGAGAGAGAAATATCTATCTATCTTCTATCTATTCATCTATCTATCTAGAGAGAAAGAGAGAAATATCTATCTATCTATCTATCTATCTATCTATCTATCTATCTATCTATCTATCTATCTATCTATCTATCGCAGTGATTCTCAATCTTCCTAACTCTGTGACCCCTTTATAAGTTCCCCATGTTGTGGGGACCCCAACCATAAAATTATTTTCATTGTGACTTTATAACTGTAATTTTGCTCCTGTTATGAATTGTAATGTAAATATCTGACATGCAAGATGTATTTTCATTGTTACAAATGAAATGTATGTTCTATGCACACACTGAACACAATGGGATATATTTCAGAGTAGGCATGCATAGGATTGGGCCCTAATGCTGCAATCCTTTCCACATTTACATGGGAGTAAAGGCCCTCTTGACTAATATGGGATTTATTTCAGAGTAGGCATGCATAGGATTGGGCCCTGAGGCTGTCAGTCAGCCCCAGTGCGCGCACAGCTACAGCCGGAAGTCTGGCAAGCCTGACCTGGCCCCCTTGCATCAGGGTTCCTTAGGTGACCCCCAGGAAAGCTCTAGGCGACCCCCAAAGGGGTCCCGACCCCCACTTTGAGAAACGCTTATCTAGAGAGAAATATCTATCTATCTATCTATCTATCTATCTATCTATCTATCTATCTATCTATCTATCTATCTATCTATCTATCAAGAGAGAGCTCCCCCAAACAAATGGTATTCAGAAATTATTCAATCCATAATAAAGAATTATCAAATATCACAAAAAGTTCTTCCTGGGATAAACCATAGATGGTTGGAAAACTCCATCTGTTTAATTTTTGCATGTTAGGCCTCAGTGGTGTAGCTAGATGACTTAGAATCTGAGGCCCCAAACATTTTTGACACCCCCATACATCAAAAGTATTTAATTATTATCCTTTCACTTTGAAATTTAATACCACAAATTCCACATTTGTTATTCCTCCAGATTGTTTAGTGCGCAGAGATCAGAGGAAAAAAGCTGGTGCAAACGTGAACTTTGTCCAACCTTTTGCACGTTTGAAAAATCAGAACTCTGAACGTTTGAAAAATCGGAACTCGTGTCCCTTTTCACAATCGGAACTTAATCTGGACTGTCAAAGATGAAATGGTGAAATGTACTTTTTCCATAGACCTGGCAGAAACTTCCCGATGATGACTCTTAGTGGGCGAAGTGTCCGACACACAGCAAACAGGATACAGTGTGTGTTCTTGTGATTCTGATCAAAATCTCACAAGAGAGGCTTTCTTGGGGCACAATCCAGAGTAACTACGGGAGCACATAAAAGACATTACTGGCACCCACCTAGTGAAAACCTATGGGAAATTCATATTGCAATCCAGAGTAACTTGTTCTTACTCCAGAGCAAGGACTCCCCATAGTTACTCTAGATTTCACCCTAAGTCTGCTTTAAAGGGGGAAAGAGTGAAAATTTGAGACAGACTTGCTGACTTAGATTGTCTGGGATCACACAATGAGGACATTAAATCAGTTCTCAAATATTGAAACAGTAGACTTGGGACACACAAGACCAGCACAGATGGCCAACTGAGAGGAACTCTTGGCCAAGAGCCCTGTGTTGGCCAGAAACTGATGTTTTATTTTTTATTTTTGGGTGGAACTGGCTATCTTGTGAGCAAGCCTCAACAGGTCTGATTGTGATGACAGCACAAAGTGTGGGGGTCTGGCCACACCAGTTGTAGCCCAGTGTGATGGGATCTCAGTGGACCTCTTGTGTCTGCTGCCCAACTGGGACTAAAAATATCCATCACCCTGGCAATTCAAAATTTGACTGGATAACCAGACTTTTGTGCCTCTAACCCAGTGATTTTCAACCACAGTGCTATGGCACACCAGGGTGCCATATAGGATCAGCATGTATACCGTGAGACTTTTGGGATGGGCTGTGGGTGGCGCAAGTGGTTAATTCACTGTGCCTGTTAACCAGCAGGCCAGGGTTCGAGACCCGGGTCGGCTCCACAAGACAGGGTGAACTCCTGTCTTTAGCCCAGCTCTGCAACACCAGCTGGATCCAATCGTATTGGCTCTGCCTTTCCATTGGACTAATTCAGTGGCATGGAGAGGGGGGATTTGCTGCTTGGGTAACAGCCTATCCTCCATAACAATCTAAACCAAGCTTTCGTGCTTCGCATGCAGCGTATGCAGCGCCGAGCACGATACCATAGTCTTTCAAGACTGAGGCCTGCTTTGGGATGGTCAGTAGGGCAACTGGGGGATTTGAGCTCCATGGTGTGCCTTGTCAATGGTCAAACAACTGATGATGTGCATTGACAATTTTAGTGCCTTCTTAGAGGTGCCGTGAGATAAAAAGTTGAAAATCTCTGCTGTAACCTCCCCAACCTATATCTCTAATTGTAACGTCTTTAACCTGTGATCGACTTTTGTTTGCTGCGTAAATGATCACCACATCCTGTGACTAGGAGTTCCACAGCTCCAGAAAAAACCATGGTGGGTGGTGGAAGTCAACAGGCTTACAAAATGGGATTCCCACACTTTTGCAAGCACTTAGCCACCCACACGTCTTTATGGAGCAGCTAATTGGCAATTATCCGAAGATCCGAACATCCGCCTATTTTTTCTGGCAACGTTCCCTGTGCCATTAATAGCTATATGATAATTCAACAGCTATATGATAATTCCCACCCTCCCAATCCTCCCTCCCCCCCCCCCGCAGCATGGAATTGTGATGACCTGTACCATTAATAGCTATATAATAATTCAACAGGTATATGATAATTCAACAGCTATATGATAATTCCCCGCCCCCCCCCCCCCCGCAGCATGGAATTATGATGATGGAGAAAGCTTCACCAGTTGAATTTCTGCCTGACCCAAAGCTACTAAATGCATAAAAGACCTAGCTGGAAAACACAATGTGGGAATAACCCCAATAATCAACAGTCGGCATAGAGATGCCGACTAAGCCTGCATTTTAAGCCACTGCTAATGGCACAGCTTTAGCAGTTGGTTGAAAAGTTGGCAACCTCAGCTACATTTGTTACACCACTTTCTAAAAAAACGATCCTGATCCAATGAATGCAGCCCCCACAAATCAACCTAGAAGGAAGTCTCTGATAATTGCATTGAGCTCTATGGAAAGCAAAACTCAGCTACTCAGCCATGTTTACTCATGAGTAAGCAAATGTGCCTTGACTCGTGTTCAGGTCAAGCACATAGGAATGCAAGGCCACCAGAATGATCTAAATCTGGTGAAAATGAAGCTCAACAAGTCTCCAAAAGACAGCCTCCAAAAACAGAGGCAAATAGGTTGCAATCCTAACCTAGGATGGCACAACTTATAGGTATCCCCCCCATTCCTGTGATGATGTATAGGTATCCCCCATTCCTGTGATGAGGCATGCACATCTCTGATGTAGGGAGGGTGATGTAGGGAGGGTTTGCACCCAGAAATGGTGCAAAAGTGCCTTACAGCACCTTTGTGACACCCCCAGGTCAGCACAGGATTTGTGCCAGAGCTTAGGCTGGCCTAACTGCAGATTACGTTTTAAAAAATGAAGCTATTAATGAATATCTAATTAATTGTATTAATTAATAATGATAATAATTAAATACTTTTGATATATGGGGGTGTCAAAAAAATTTTGGGCCCCAGGTTCCAAGTGACCCAGGTACGCTACAGGGGCCTAACATGCAAAAATTAAACAGGCGAAGCTTTCCAACCGTCTATTAGAAATTGTTTTATTTTTATTTATTAGCCTCTAAAAAAACAGGCATGGGAGCAGGGTGGGTTTGAAAAGCTGGCAGCTCCGAGAGGCCAAATGGCTCATTATGTGATGGAGTGATGATGAATTAGAATAAAAGACGGGGACGCTGGGAAAAGTCCCTCCAGAAAGAAGTGGTTCTCCAGTTTCCTGCCTCCTGCTGCGTGACTCCCATGTCAAGCTCTGACCCAAAGTAACCCGATGTTGTATTGAGAGCAGAGGTCGGGATGATACAATCGAAAGGTTTGCAGTGACATGTGGAATGCAGCTCCAGGGTTTATTTTTTTCGAGGAGATAAGCAAAGAGATGTGGTGTGGCTTCATCGCCAAGTCTCTGCTTGTCTTTGCTGTGTTACAGGCAGACATTCCACAGGTGTAGCTTTGGCCGAAGCTATGAGATACTGCTTGGTTAGCTCTGTTTAGGGTTCACATGATTGGTGTTTCATCCCCTACTTTTGGAGATGCGATGATGGAGAGAATCGCCAATCGCCTTTTTTTGATACACATTTGAGTTTACTGCACCCAGTGGCATAGTTATAGGGGGTGCAAACCACTACGTCTTGCAGGGAGCCTTGCTGCAGAGTGCAAGTGGTCTCTTTCCTCCCCTTTGGAGCCAGGTGTATTCCTATGTTTTGCCCCCAATCTGAAATGGCTCTAATAAGAGACCACTCTGCATGCTGTGGGTGGCGCAAGTGGCTAAGACACTGCTTGTTAACCAGCAGGCCAGGGTTCGAGACCCGGGTCGGCCCCACAAGACAGGGTGAGCTCCTGTCCTTAGCCCAGCTCTGCGACGCCAGCTGGATCCAATCCTATCGGCTCTGCCTTTCCACTGGACTAATTCAGTGGCGTGGAGAGGGGGGATTTGCTGCTTGGGTAACAGCCTATCCTCCATAATAATCCAACCCAGGCTTTTGTGCTTCGCATGCAGCGTATGCAGCGCTGAGCACGATACCATAGTCTTCCAAGACTGACAGAGGCCTGTTTTTTTTTTTTTGCATGCTGCAGAGAGGCTTCCTGTAAAAAGTAGTGCTTTGTACCCCCTCTAGCTATGCCACTGGCTTCCCACTCCTATTCTAGATATGCAAGTGTTCTAGATTGCATCCCCTCTAGCTATGCCACTGGCTTCCCACCCCTATTCGAGATATGCAGCTTGCAGGTACCCCATGACATTCTCAGTCCTAGAGCATCTCATGCTAGAACTTGTGTGTGGGCATGTGTGCTGTTTGACACACCTTTGACTCAGATGTTGTATAGCAGTGGCATTCAGAGATTTCAGCCTGGAACCCCCTTTCAAATTTAAAAATCAGTACAGGACCCCGTCAAACTTATTGGGATGTTTTTCCATGTCTACTCGGCAGTCCCAATTGTGTTCAATGAGACATAGGCCTAAACCCTAAAGTGAAATTAAGCCCCTTGCTCCGGAGCACTTAAGATGACTTTCCATAAGATAACACTAGAAGGTGACGTAACTAGTGGACCCGCAACTTATATGGATTTTGCCCTTACTCCCAGGAGTGCCGGATTTCAAGATGGTGGATCCCTCCCTCTCATTACCCCCCTGACCCAAGGGGGTACTACTGACCCCCACTTTGAAGACCACTGGTGTATAGAGAGCCAAGATGTTGACATGGTTGGGAATTGGATTTAGACCTGGAAGATCCTGATTCGAATCCTTCTCAGACGTGAAGCTTTGAAGGCAGCCTTGCACCACAAAAGGAGAAAAAAGCATTTTGGTTCTGCAAAGGAGATCCGGTTCCTGCGTTTGCCACTTGTATGCCAGACTCACGGATCATTTTTGCCTGGCATTCAAGGAGGTCAGAAATCAAGTGTTATCTCCTTGCCACCAACGTGGCATTTTCTTGTGATGACAGGGAGCAAAAACAAGAGTCCAACTTGTATCTTGTTTTGATCTCGACGCAGGTGGCAAGAGGTGAGACTTGAGCCTCAGGTTGGCAAAGCTGAGATCAGCACCTTGCTTCTCCCCTGCTCTCCCTTGGCCGTGCTGTCTCAGCAAAAGAATCTCTCTTGCTCTGGAGCGTTAAAGTTGCCGGGACGTAAAGAGCTCCATTTGAGGACACAATGCCCTTTTTGCACTTCCTAGAGCACAATCCTAACCAGGTCTACTCAAAAGTAAGCCCCATGGTATTCAATGGGTTTTACTCCCAGGAAAGTGTCTTTAGGATTGCAGCCTGTAGGCTTTTACATTTTTCCTTATTGGGGGTTTCCAAACCAGTCTCTGCATTTGGGGTTTCCAAACCACTCTCCACTTTTGGCATTTGGAGAGATGCTGCAGCCAAGTGGGGGCTGGAGGGGGCTTCTGCCCCATCTTGCCCTTCTATCCCTTAAACAACAACCAGTGCTAGCAGTTTTACCTCCAAGCATACAGAATATAGGTTTCCTTCATTATCGCTTCTGTTCCAGAACCTCCCATGGATAAAAAAAATCAGTGGATAAAAAAACCAGTGGAAAAATTGATTGAAAGACCCACTTCCAGGTTCCCTTCTCCTATGTTGCTCCTAATGGAACAAGGTTCAGCCTCAATTTCTGCAAGGGTTTACATAATTCTGTAACTTCCTGTTGATACCAACAATCAGTGCAATCCTAAGCATGTCTACTCAGAAGTAAGTCCCATCATGTTCAATAGTAGTTACTCCCAGGAAAGTGTGGTTAGGATTGCAGCCTCTATGTGTTAAATAGGAGCAGTTAAACAATAAAAAGTCCCTTTACTGTTGTTTAAAAAACAGCTTTTCTTACTGTTGTAGAGAGGCAGTTAGCAATTAGAATGCAAAGGACCCTCTACTTTTGCCTGGCTGAGTTAAAGAATTGAACGATTGTTTGCATGACTGTCTCTTTACAGCGGTAGAAAAGCAGTTTTTAGAACGGTGATTTGCAGAGACCACCTGTGTTGGTTCAAAAATGTGTATTAAAAATCCATGTACGACAAGGCTGGATCTGTATTTGCAGCCAGTGATGTAGCTAGAACGAGGCAAAGCACTAAGGGCTAAATCCAGAGCAGTTATGGGTCCAGGCAGTTATGTCACCCTCTAGTGTTATCTTATGGAAAGTCACCTTAACTGCTCCGGAGCAAGGGGCTTCATTTCACTTTAGGATATAGGCCTAAGTTTTGCAGGGAGCCTCGCTGCAGCATGCAAGCATCCCTCCCATTCCAGGCAATGGGAGCAAAATGGGGGTGAACCCCTAGTTTTGAAGCAAGGCTGCGGTGAGGCTCCCTGAAAAACTTAGAGCTTTTATGCCACTGACTAGGATTGACTTCATGTAATCTATTTCAGACGCTGTAATAAAATTTGGGTTTAATCAGACAACGGCTCTGCCCCCACCACTCCTCCTGAAGCCTGTTCTAGCATCTCCAAAGGAGTATTTGCTTCCAAAGTCCTTTCTGGCTCACCCCCTTCCGGGCTGCTTGTCCCCCCCCCATCTCCCCTTGACTACCTTTTTGCACCACTGTGCAAATCTGTCTCCATATAAGGAGGTGGCGTCATCCCACCGGGGCCTGCTCTCCCCCCCTTCTGGTCCCTGCTGTTCCCAGGAGTGGCGCAAATCCCTCCGTCAACAGAACATTTTTGGGCTGAAGATAATCAGAAAACACCAAGTCTTTCTTCCCCACTCCTTGGGATGAAGGAGCCTTTGATCTCCGGCCTCCCCATCATCTCACAGATCTGGGAGAATTACTGGAACCAGAAGACAACATTGTTTCCAGATTTAGAAAGATGGGACATCAGACGGGTGGGACGGCTGGTTCAGGGTCAAAACATGGGGGGGGGGGGGGAGGTCAGGTTGGAAATAAGGAATAAGGAATTGAGTAGTCCTGATCCCAAATCACGAGACTCCACTACTGGCTCTATTACAACTCAGTGAATCATAGTAGAGGCAGTCTGACGCTTGATGGAGATAACTGAATTTGAAGAGTCCGCCATGGGGCAGATTTCTTATCTTTAAAGAGTCTCTTTATATTTTATTTATTTATTTTAAATATTTATATCCCGCCTTTCCTCTCCTACAAGAGGGAGCCCAAGGCGGTGTCTTTAGACTCCAAAGAGTCTGATCCCGTCTGACTTTCTGGCACTGATGCAGCTGTGTCAACAGGGTGTACACAGAATCAATCAATCAATCAATCAATCAATCAATCTATCTATCTATCTATCTATCTATCTATCTATCTATCTATCTATCTATCTATCAGTAAGTCAGTCAATCAAACAATCAATCAATCACTCAGCCAGCCAGTCAATAAGTCAGTCAGTCAATTAATCACATACTCACTCAGTCAATCAATCAATCCCTCAGTCAGTCAGTCCGTCATTCAGTCAGTAGGTCAATCAATCAGTAAGTCAGTCAGTCACTCAATCAGTCAATCAATCAATCAGTCAGACAATCAGTCAGTCAGTCAATCACTCAATCAGTCAGACGGTCAATCAATCAATCAGTCAGTCAATCAATCAATCACTCACTCAGTCAATCAATCAATCCTTCAGTCAGTCAGTCCGTCATTCAGTCAGTAGGTCAATCGATCAGTAAGTCAGTCAGTCACTCACTCAATCAATCAATCAATCAGTCAGTCAGACAATCAGTCAGTCAGTCAATCACTCAGTCAGTGAGTCAATCAATCAATCAATCAGTCAGTCAGATGGTCAGTCAATCAATCACTCAATCAGTCAGTCAGTCAGTCAATAAGTCAGATGGTCAATCAAACAATCAGTCAATCAATCGCTCAGTCAGTCAGTCAATAAGTCAGTCAGTCAATTAATCACACACACACTCAATCAGTCAATCAATCAATCAGTCAGTCAATCAGTCAATCAGTCAGATGGTCAATCAATAAGTCAGTCAGTCAATCATTCAATCAATCAGTCAATCAATCATTCAATCACTCAGTCAGTCAATCAGGCAGTCAGTCAGTGAGTCAATCAATTGCTCACTCAATCAAGTTAGTCAGTCAATCAATTAATCAGTCAATCAATCACTCCATCAATCATTTAAATTTATATAATGCTTTTAATTTATATGCCACTTTTCAGCAAAAATCTCATAAAGCGGTTTCAGAGAAGATAAAAAATAATATACCTGCATTTACTCAAATCCAATGCACCATCAAATCTAATGTGTACCCTGATTTTGGAGACTAAATTTGGCTGGAAAAGGTGAGCGTTAGATTTGAGTAAATACAGTGTATTGCACACTGCGTTGGGGGGAGCAATCATGGTGGATTCTGCAAGGAAAGAGAAATTTTGTCGCCTTACATTTCTCTGTAAACCACTTTTTGAACTTTTCTTTGAAAAATTGTACATATGATTGATTGATTGATTGATTGATTGATTGATTGATTGTGGCCACATCAATGCTGGTAAGTTGGGATGGTCCTAAATCTTTCTTTTCTAAAAGCAAAATAGCTGCAGTGGAAAGGGGGATGCTGGTTTTAACTGTGGCAGCAATGGTCATTGGAGGGGTTAAACCTGTTACCCCAGCCCCATTTCACTGGGCCCAATCTTTCCTAATGGGGTTGGGCCCAATCCTATACCACTTTCCATCACCGACACATCTGTGCTAATTGGGGATGCACTGGACCTTTGGGAGATGGTGCCATCTCAGAAGCCTCCTCAAGGTAAAGGAATATTTGTTCTCTTAGGGCCAGACCTTCGTCAGTCTTGAGAGACTATGGTATTGTGCTCGGCGCTGCATATGCTGCATGCGAAGCACGAAAGCCTGGGTTGGATTGTTATGGAGGATAGGCTGTTACCCAAGCAGCAAATCCCCCCTCTCCACGCCACTGAATTAGTCCAATGGAAAGGCAGAGCCGATATGATTGGACCCAGCTGGCGTCGCAGAGCTGGGCTAAGGACAGGAGCTCATCCTATCTTGTGGGGCCAACCCAGGAATCGAACCCTGGCCTGCTGGTTAACAGGCACAGTGTCTTAGCCACTTGCGCCAGTGGCATAACTAAAGGGGGTGCAAAGTGCTATGTTTTTCAGGGAGCTGCAGTGCAGCAAGCAAGGGAATTCGCCCCCACCTCTTCGTATCCATTCCAGATGGTGGGATCAAAACAGAGGTGGCTCAGGATGACACACTGCGGAGAGGCTCCCTACAAAATTTAGTGCTTTGCCCCCTTCTAGCTATGCCACTGCTTGGGACTGCATCAGTGTCTCTGGAACCAGCTTGTGGGTACATTTCCCAATAGCGTTTGCCCTGGTGAAAGGTCTTCTGTTTGGAGGACTTTTTCTTGCAGTTCCCCTTTTGCAGTTCCCATGCTATTTTCCCCTTTTCACCCAGACTTGGCCGCAGAATCCAGATGTTGTGGTTTGTGTAGGCATCAGAACTCGGTGTCCTACATAACACACAACACTCTTTCACAACACACCGAATGTCGGCAATCAGGATCCGTGACTCACAGTCATTTGCTCTGGCCGCAAAAGTCAGCCAGCCCCGCTTCAGACACTAGGGCATCTGTGTGCCCGAGGCCTTGCGCTTCTCCAGGTTGGCACAGCAGCTGAGACAGTAACTTTTGGGGAGGGGGTGCCAAAAACAGTCAGAAAATCTGCCGATGTGGTCGGCTCGAACAATCCAGCCAGTCAGAGATTGAAATGTAAGGATTTGGAGCAAAGAAAGAGTTGCTGTGATCATACAGATTGTAGTGAGCGAGGAACTTTGGACAAAGATTGCGGGTCCAGGCAGCACATCACACACTTTCAATTGGGAGCAGGGCAGCACTGTGGGAAGGACGGAGGTACAGCCTGCTCCAAACTTCCCAGCATCTGAAACACTGTGCCAAATGCCCCCTCTTCTCCAACCAGTAGTGGGATTCAAATTAATTAACAACGGGTTCTATGTCCTAATAAACGAAATTAACAACAGGTTCTATGTCCCATTAGTAACCGGTTCTCAGAACCAGGCGCTCATTAACAAATGGTTATCATAGAACCTGTGAGAACCCCCTGAAGCCCACCCCCTGAACCCCCACCACCATCACCCATCAGCACACCACATTTCCTCTCCTCTCACTCTTGGGAAAAGGAACAGGAATGGAGCAGAAGATGATGTGAAATTGGTGTGCTAGAGCACTAGAGACACTCCTCCCCACTTTCTTTTCTGCTCTAGATTCTTGCTTATCCAGGTAGAGAGAGGTGACTTGTGCCAATCTGTTCCCTTAGGCAGTAACCTCAGTTGGCCTCATAGATGGGCCAGAGGGACAGAAGGAAATTTAGGGCGCAATCCAGAGTAACCATGGGGAGTTCTTGCTCTGGTGTAAGAACAATCTACTCTGGATTGCAATATGAATTTCTCATAGGTTTTCACTTGGTGGTGCTGTAATTACGGGTGCATGTAATGTCTCCTGCGTGCTCCCATAGCTACTCTGGATTGAGGACCAAACTGTACGTGGCATGAAACATGTCAGCAACTATGTGTGTGCACACATGCATATCTATCTATCTATCTATCTATCTATCTATCTATCTATCTATCTATCTATCTATCTAGCTATCTATCTATCTATCTATCTATCTATCTATCTATCTATCTATCTATCTATCTATCTACCAAAAGTATTTATATACTGCGTTTCAAATGAGAAATTCACAAAGCAGCCTACAAGAAAATGGGAAAAAATTAATTGCTAATTAATAGTTAATGTTTTCCCCTTTTGTGCAGCAATTCAGGGAATATGGTAGATAGAACAATCCTGAAGCAATAGGCAGTGATTTTCAGCCCTTTTCACTTCATGGCACACCAGCAAGACAAATTGTCGTCAGTTTTTTTGACCATAGAAAAGACACATCTTGGTATAGAAAGGGAAATCAATTCCCCCAATTTCCCTACAAAGAACAGATCTTCACTGAAGTCCTGCAGATCGCTGACGTAGGTGTAAGTGGAACTTAACCTTATCCATCCTTGATTTCTCCCTACTAAAATTTCTGTAGTGACAACAGAGAAAGATAGCCCCATGTGGAAAAATAGCCATGGAAATGGTGTGGGTATATTATATGAGGTATATGAGGTATAATATGTAGGTGTAATATACTGTATTTACTCCAATCTAACGCTCACCTTTTCATATGAATTTAGGGCAAAATCCAGATTAACTACGGGGAGTTCTTGCTCTGGTGTAACAACTTACTCTGGATTCCAATATGAATTTCCCATAGGTTTTCACAAGGTGCTGCAATAACTAAAGGTGCATGTAAAGTCTCTTATGTGCTCCCGTAGTTACTCTGGATTTGGGGGATGATCTCCAAAATCAGGGTGCGCATTAGATTTGATGGTTAATTAGATTCGAGTGAATGTGGTGTTTTGAGTATATCACAGGGTGACCAGATGCCCAAACCTCAAAAGGCTTCCTCTCAGCCTGGCCTTTCTGGAGGACAATGGCACGTTTGCCTACTCATGAGTAAAGCCACGATATTGGGCACTTTCACTTTCCCTTAGAGCTCAATGCGTATATTTTATTTTTTGTTTTTTGGCCATAACTTTTGATAGGAAAACGATGTTTCAAAACAATTTTTGCATTGGATTCTGCTGTTCAATACGAATCCAACGACATATGACATGATGGGGTACTGCACACCATTGCAAAGTTCCAGAATGAAGCCAAAATGGAGGACAATGAAGCCCTTTTGGAGGACACCTGGAAAGGAGGCTAAAAAAGAGGACAAATCTGGAAATTTCCAGTCATATGATTATATGTATATAGTGCATGTATTATGTTTGTATATTTGATAGTGTATTAGATTCAATGGTGCATTATATTCAATATATTAGATTAAATGGTGCATTAGATTCAGTATATTCAATGGTGCATTCGATTCGATAATATGTATATTTGAGGGTGCATTAGATTCGAGTAAATAAGGTACCTATATGAGGTATAGCCCCATTCATCCACAATCCCAATCTTGATTATCTCCTCTATAGATGCTGTTTTAAAGACAAACACATTCACACACAGGGTGACCATATGTCATAAGTTATAACCCCAAAAAGAGGAGAAGGCCTCCCAAAATGTAGGGCATCCACGACAAATGTAGGACATGACAAAACAAAACCTAAAAACACTCATTTATTTTGCT
Organism: Cryptoblepharus egeriae; assembly: GCA_030015325.1. Lineage (NCBI taxonomy): Eukaryota > Metazoa > Chordata > Lepidosauria > Squamata > Scincidae > Cryptoblepharus > Cryptoblepharus egeriae. The sequence goes on from JAREYC010000014.1 coordinate 1,813,322, forward strand.
TTCATGGGGTTAATTCTGGGATACATTCAAGATTCAATTGCAAAAACAAGAAAAAAAAATATATTTTAGGAGCTTCGGCTGTGTTAAAATTTCACATTTCAGAGTTAAGCCGAGCAAGGTTATCAGCGCAGGGCAAACAGTTGCTTTTGTTGAAGGAATCTGGGCTGTTAGTGTGTATCACAATAGTTGTTCTGTGTGTTAATCTCCCCCTCAACCCATCTCAAGCAGAATCTTGGTTTTCCAACAGGGCCAAAGGGCAACGCTTGCCGAAAGTGGATACAATCGAGTGGTGTCAGGGGGTTCGGTGCCAGGGGGTTCGGTGACTCAGCCCAAGTGCCTCCGAAATTGGAAAGTCTAAGGGACGGCAAGAGGAATTGGGATGGGGAAGAGAAAACATTTCAAAAGAGTACGGGAACATGTTGCAAACAATGCATGGGGTGCTCACACGATGGCCAAAGGTCACCCCAAGATGCTTCCAGAAAGCAAGCGCTGCAAACGTTTGCCCTTTGGACGGAGTTGCTCCATGGTATCCTTTAAAAGAAAAAGCAGAACTCATGTATATTATTATTTCTGACTCAGGGTTGGGAAGGTTTTCTGCTCTGAATTCATGCATAACCAACAGAATTCAATCCTAAAGACGCTTTCCTGGGAGTCAGACCCATTGAACACAGTGGGGCTTTCTTTTGAGTAGAAATGGTTAGGATTGTGCTCTTCAACAGAGTTATAAACAAATACACAACCTGAAGCATGTTGAGAACATTCACCTAACCAGGGCCGGTTTCAGAAGTTGTGGGGTCCAATGCAAAACCTTTTATGGTGCCCTCTGGGAACTCTAGACACTAAAATGAGAATATAATGCATCATCGAATCTAATGCACACTCTATACTTATAATCAAAATACCATATTTACTCAAATCTAATTAATCATTGAATCATATAAAGGTGGGGGTACTCACCATGAAGATGTTATTTGTAATCTTATGCATGTCTACTTGGGGGGGGGGGGGCACAGAGATGCCAGTACTCAGTACCAGTGAGGATCCCGTCGAAAAGACCCCTGATCGTACCTATATATCATGTATTTTATCATGTATCGTTTTACGCTAAACAAATAAATCTCTCTTGATTCAAAAATGAAGAGAGATGGGAAAAGGAAGTGCGGAGGATAGAAAATTGACAACACACTAGCCCAACACTCTATACTCCATCATATTTCCTGTTCCCCTCTAGCCCACCACACTTTTCTCCTCCACATTTCACGTCCACCTCTTCTTTTTCAAGTCTCGGAAATGTGAAAGGCAATAAAAGAGGTAGAGAAAGGTGCCCACCCTGGTTGCCCAAGATGACCACCTCAGTTACGATCATGCCAGCTGTTGATGTTGAATTAGGGTTGCCGCATTTCCCGAAAAACAGGGACAATCCCCGATTTGGGGGGATTATGTTCACATACTAGCAAATGGGACAGAGGGTCCTGTCCCGATTTTGTGGAAGAGAATTATGGCAACCTTATGTGGAATCCTCAGTGGCATTAAGAGATATGGTGGATTAACCCCCAAATCCAGAGTAACTACGGGAGCACGTAAGAGACTTGACATGAACCCATAGTTACTGCACCACCTAGTGAAAACCTATGGGAAATTCATATTGGAATCCAGAGTAAGTTGTTTTTACACCAGAGCAAGGACTCCCCATAGTTACTCTGGATTTTGCCCTATGACACTGAGCATGAAGACGCTTATGGTCAACGGCTCGGACGTTTGAGACCAGAGTGCCACATGATGGAGTAAGCTCCCTTCGCTCGTCCCAACTCCAACCCACCTAGCAGTTTGAAAGCATATAAATGCAAGGAATATCTCAGTTTACCCCATTGCAAAACTCTTGGCGCACACTGGGAAAGGGAAGAGAGGAGAGGTGGAGCACATCGGCCACCTCCGTTGCTCCACATCAGATACTCTCCGTCACACCACACACCATTTGGTCAAATGCTCCTGACTCTCTTTTTTTGGGCAGAACTGGAGCCAGGGAATGTGGGAAGGGAACAAACAGTAACAGGACGCCGAGTTCCAACGTGTTTGCGGAGTGAGCATTGTCTGTGGGTTGATAAGATTATTTTCCCTCAATAGGCAAATTAATCCTCAAACATAAACTCCTGAAGGACTGTCGCACCATCACAGTCACAGTGCATCAGTGGGGAGCATGGATTACTTCTAGCCACCGCTCGCAAATACCGGATGCGCTTCTAGTCGGTCACAAACCATCTCAGTTGCTGTGTTTGTGCAAAATATCTCAACCTCCCCATTTTTTTTTCCAAAGGCCATCCTTCTGCACTCAAGAATACTGTATTTCCTTGAATCTAATGCTCACCTCTTCGGCCGAATTAAGGCTAAAATCCAGAGTAACTATGGGACCTTTTATACTGCTTGGGGAACAGCCTATCCTCCATAACAATCCAACCCAGGCTTTCGTGCTTCACATGCAGCATATGCAGCACCAAGCATGATACCATAGTCTTTCAAGACTGATGGAAGCCTGCTTTTTTTTATGGTGCCACCTATGGGAAACCTATGGGAAATGCATAGAGCATTCCAGAGTAAGTGCCTCTTTTGTCTTCCCAAAGTTACTCTGGATTGTAGGGTTCGTCTCCAAAATAAGGGTGTGCATTAGATTCAGTGATTAATATTGGATTGCAATATGAATTTCACTAGGGGCGCAATCCAGAGTAACTACGAGGAGTCCTTGCTCCGGTATAAGAACAATTTGCTCTGGATTGCAATAAGAATTTCCCATAGGTTTTTACTAAGTGGTGCAGTAACTATGGGTACATGTAATGTCTCTTACGTGTTCCTGTAATTACTCTGGATTGTAGGGTAGGTGGTGCAGTAACTACGGGTGCATGTAATGTCTCTTATGTGCTCCCATAGTTACTCTGGATTGTACCCATATGTCCTATAAGAACAGTTCTATAGAGTAGGTGAGAACCTGCTGAAGCCCACCTCTGGCTGTAACTACTACTAATTAAACCCAGGGAAAACCTGCTCCATAAACTATCCAGTCTTCAGTGCCCCCTCGTGGCAGATCATAAATTATAATTTTGTTTTGCTATCGGACACTATATTTTTCAAATACATACAGTCCTTCCTTTCCTGGGACGTATGCCCAGGACGCTGAGAGCCTGCATTGGGCCTGGGGCAAGACATTTGCCCTTCATTTCCTAATAAATAAAGACATTTGTTTTGTACTCTATAGTTTGTTTTGTCATCATCCTGACACAGGGTGACAATATGTCCCGTTAAAATTTAAGACAGCCAAGAAAAACGTAAGGCATAACAACAACAACAACAACAACAACAACTCATATATAATGCTTTCATGTGGTTACTTTAAACACTATATAACTTTATTAATTTTAATTAAAAACTATTACATATATTTCATTACATATACTTATTAATTACAAGAAGGCTACATGCTGCCTGCTCGCAAGGAAAAGGAGGACAAGGAAGATTTTTTTTCCCAGTCTAAAAAAGAGGCTAAGGGCACAATCCAGAGTAACTATGGGAGCACATAAGAGACATTACATGCCCCCGTAGTTACTGCACCACCTAGTGAAAACCTATGGGAAATTCATATTGCAATCCAGAGTAACTTGTTCTTACTCTGGAGGAAGGACTCCCCATAGTTACTCTGGATTTTGCCCTATGTCCTGGAAAAAGAGGACATATAAAGTCCCCCAAGGGGGACTTTGTCCCCCTCCCAGACTCTCTTCCTGCTCGTGTGTGCCAGAGAGGTAGAAGGGGACAGTTCCCCAAATCCAGAGTAACTACAGGAGAACGTAGGAGACATTACGTGCACCTGTAGTTACTGCACCTCCTAGTGAAAACCTATGGGAAATTCATATTGGAATCCAGAGTAAATTGTTCTTACACCGGAGCAAGGACTCCCCGTACTTACTCTGGATTTTGCCCTTACACAGGAGCAAGTGATCTTCCACAATAGTAGAGCTGAAGGGGGTGCCAAGCACTAAGTTTTGCAGGGAAACTTAGTGCTTGGCACCCTCTCTAGCTATGCCATTGATCTCCCATTATTTCCATTTTCTGGGGTCAGACTCTGGACTAGAAGAAAAGGAGCAGGGTGTCCTTCAAAGTGATCTAACCCATAGATGTCATAGAAGCCCATACCCCCAAATCCAGAGTAACTACAGGAGCATGTAAGAGACTTTATGTGCACCCGTAGTTACTGCACCACCTCGTGAAAACCTATGGGAAATTCATATTGGAATCCAGAGTAACCCACAAATCCAGAGTAACTATGGGAGCACATAAGAGACTTTACGTGCACTCGTAGTTACTGCACCACCTCGTGAAAACCTATGGGAAATTCATATTGGAATCCAGAGTAAGTTGTTCTTACTAGAGCAAGGACTCCCCATAGTTACTCTGGATTTTGCCCATAGTCAGGATTGTAGAGGTGGGTGGGTTGGACGACTATTTTTTTCAGTTATGTCAGGTATATATACTGGTGTATGGAGAATTTTCAAAGACCCATTAAAGTGAGGGTGGACAAACAGATGACTCAGAGTGAGTGAGTGACCCCCCTCTAGATAAGGCCCTGAATGTCACTATCAACATTTTGGCAATCAGAGGTGTTTTGAAGCCTATTCAAGGAGATAGCACAAGGGGGTCTAGGAATGCTGATTGCTTTGAGGTCCAAGGATTTTGTATTTTTGGAGATTTTTGGCAGCCTCTTCTGTTGACTTAGCAAACTGAGGTTGATTTTCTTTCTCTTCTCGCTTTCAGTAGTGTTGGAACGAAGACCTTGAGGAAGGGGCTACACCTCCCTTTCTCCTGGAACCTGAGACCCCTGAGTTAATGAATGACAAAAGGGTGTGGTGGGATCCTATATCCCCCTTTGGGGCTCCCACTCCTTCACCTTCATCCCACTAGGATCCTGGGAATCTCCATCATGAAGTTCCTTCTGATCATGCTAGCCTTTGCCGTTTTCACAGGTGAGTGACGGATTCGTGGCATAGCTACAAGGGGGGAGCAGGTAAGTACTGCAGGCACCCCAACATGCAACATGCTCAACATGCTTACAAGTCACGTAAGCAGGCTCTTCCAGTTGCCGTTAGAGCCATTCCAGGCAACAACAGCAAATTTTCCATTTAAAAAAAAATCTGTTTCTAAAAAATAATCTCATTAGACTGAAGATGTTCCACTGGTATCTCAAAAGATTCAGATATGATATTAATAATATTAATACAGATATGATATTAATTCAAAATTCAGATATGATATTAATAGTAATAATAATTATTGCTTATACCACCCTTCTTCTAAGGCGCTCACGGTAGAACCTCTGCTTAGAAGTCACTGGTTTATTGAGACACACAAAGCTCCGCAAAGATTTCTGTCCAAGTCACAACTGGAAAACCAATGAGTTTGAATTCTGGAGCAGTTTTCCGGATAGCCTATAAAACAGGCTACTTTGGATATTTATGGCTGCAAACTTAATCACACTTTCCTGGGAGTAAGTGCTATTGAACACAATAGGACTTACTTCCGAGCAGACATGCTTAGGATTGCACTGTAACCTTACAATCTAGAGTAACTACAAGAGCACGTAAGAGATATTTACGTCGACATAGTTACAGAACCACCTAGTGAAAACCTATAGGAAATTCATATTGCAATCCAGAGTAAATTGTTCTTACATCGGAGCAAGGACTCCCCGTAGTTACTCTGGATTACACCCAAAGTCTAAATTTCAAATTTATAATAAATTTATATAATAAATAAATATAATAAATATATAAAGTATATATAAAGTATATATAAAAACATATGTAACGTAAATAAAAAGTATAACCAACGCATTCTTCCCTCTCCTTTCTTCATTTGAGAAGCAAAAGTGATGCGTAGATTGGCTGTCTTTTACAGGCTCCCAGGCATTTGTCATCAGGGAAGAGGATCCGGATTCCAGGCTGGTCCAGTTAAAGAAGCAGTTGAAGGAACTCCTGAACGACCTCACAAGGGAATTGAATGAGAAGGTGGACTCGATCGTGAATTTGGAGCTCAGCCAGCGTCTCTTGTAAGCAGGTCATACATTACCAGTGGTGTAGCTAGAGCACTATGTCATGAAATACTCTAATGTGCAGTGGCATAGCTAGACGGGGTGCAAAGCACTCAGTTTTGCAGGGAGCCCTAGGGCGAAATCCAGAGTAACTACGGGGAGTCCTTGCTCTGACGTAAGAACAATTTACTCTGGATTGCAATATGAATTTCCCATAGGTTTTCACTAGGTGGTGCCGTAACTGCATCGACGTAAATGTCTCTTACATGCTCCTGTAGTTACTCTGAATTGTAGGGTCTAGCAGCATGCAAGCGGCAACTTTTCCTTTGGAGACATTCCGGGTTGGGGAGCAAACTGGAAGCGAATGCTTGATTACGAAGCAGGGGCCGCTTACACATTGTAGTGAGGCACCTTGCAAAACTTAGTGCACAATCCAGAGTAACTATGGTAGTTCTTGCGTCAACGGAAGAAAAATTTACTCTGGGTTGCTCTATGAATTTCCCATAGGTTTCCACTAGGTGGAGCCGTAACTGCATCGACATAAACGTCAACGCAAGAACTGCCGGAGCTAATCTGGATTGTGCACTTAGTGCTTTCCACACCCTCTAGCTATGCCACTGCATATTATAGTATGCTACATTATAGTATTCTATATCACTTGCCACTGCACATTAGTGTAGATAATGTACACTAGTAATGTAATGTAATGTAGATAGTGTAGATAATAATAGATAATGTAGATAATGTAATGTAGATAGTGTAGATAATAATAAATGTATTATTAGAGTATTTCATGACATGGTTGCATTTTTCCTGACTTGGAATACCGAGACTGCTTCCAAATGACACCTTTCCCCTTGAATTACTGTCCAATACTATTAAGGCTGCAATCCTAAAGAAACTTTCCTGGGGGTGAGAAGACCCATTGAACACAGTGGGGCTCACTTTTGTGTAGACATGGTTAGGATTGTGCTCTAAGTGGTAGCAGTTACAAAGTGTCCTCTATACCAGGGATCTGGACCATAGTAGTTCCCAAATTCCACAAATAAGGAAATTCATGGGGGAAGGTTTAGGCACTGCAGTTGGGTACTGGGAGCTCTCTGGCTCTCCGAAGTTCACGTATGGCCTCCTGGCCTCTTTCGAAGCTTCCCTGGTGTGACTGGGAGGTCCTTGTGGTTTGCACAGCAAACTGGAAAAGACTTCCACATGAATCCTGGCAAACTGGAAAAGCCTGGACATGAGTCCAGGAGGATCACTGAGGCTGTAATGTTGCAGGCTTGACATCCATGATACATTATGATTGAAGGAAGTCCCCTGTTTGTGCACAGGCCCTCCGATTCCAATTTCTCTTCCTTCTAGGACCACCGGCGGACCCTCCCCTAGTCAATTTTCCATGGCTGAGTAGTTCATCCCAGCCTCTATAACTGGGAAGCATGCAGAGTCTTCCTCTTCTGGAGTGCCCAGTCCCACAACAAAACCAGCAAGTAGAAGATTTGTTGAATTCTATTTTGCAACCACATGATGAGGCTAAATGCGCTTCTGGCCCCCCCCCCCCTTCCTCGCACGGCACACTGCATTGAGGCTCCCTGCAAAACTTAGTGCTTTGCACCCCCTCTAGCTATGCCACCACTTCCAGATTCACTTTGCCTTGCCGGAAGCAGCTGAATTTGCCAAATCAGACTGTTTTTCCATGCTTTTCAATGCAACGTTGGGGGTGGGGGGCAAACACTAAGTTTTGCTGGGATTCTTCCCGCGGTGTGCAAGGCTCAAGTCATTCCAGGATGACTGAGTCATTCCAGGATGCTTCCCCCTCCTGGAATAGCTGGCAGGAGGGCTGGGGAAATCCCATGCACTCTGCAGTGAGGCCCCAGCAAAACTTAGAGCACAATCCTAACCTTGTCTACTCAAAAGTAAGCCTCATTGTGCTCAATGGATCTTACTCCCAGAAAAGTGTCTTTAGGATGGCAGCCTTAGTGTTCCCCCCCCCCAACCCAGCTACAACCCTGCAATGAGGTCAATTCCTAAATCTTGAAGTGTCACACTCAATCAGGGTGCCCATTCGTCCTAACCCAAAAAAGAAGACTAGAACTTTCCAAATGTAGGACGTCCAGGAAAAATGTAGGACATTGTCAAAATAAAAGTGGAAAAATGCTCATATATTTTGCTTTCATGTGGTTAATTTAAACATAATCAGAGCAATCCTATTCAAGTGTACTCAAAAGTAAGTTCCATTTAGTTTGGAACAGGGGTCGGGGAACAGTTTTACTTCTTACCCCAAAATATATTTAGGTATGTGGACGTTACCCCCTTGATTTGAAAGGAAGGAAAAAATATAATGTTAATTTTTTGAATTCAAATATGTGGCTTCTGGGGAGCTGGAAGAAAAGTTTGTAGTAGGTGATAAAATAGTGTTGGATTGGACAGGATGACCATATGGTCTGTTTTCCCAGGACATTTCCTCTGTTTTAGGCTTATGTCCTGGGGAAAAAATCTTCATTGTCCTCTTTTTCCTTGTGAGCAGGCAGCATGTAGCTTTCTTGGAATTCATCACTTATATGTAATATGTAATAGTTTTAAAAATACGGTACTAATACGTAATATGGTGCTTAAGTTAACCACATGAAAACAATATATATGAGTGCTTTTAGCTTTTAAAAATGTCCTCCATTTTTCTTGGATGTCTTCTATTTTGGGGGGAGGCTTGTCCTCTTTTTGTGGTTATGACATATGGGTCACTGCATATTGGAGAAATGTGGGGGGTCAGGGTGACCATAATAAAAAAAGAGGACATGATCCTGCAAATGATTGAAACAAGTGCAGGATTCAACTAGAGTGGGGAAGAGAGCCCAATCTATTCAAGTTTATTCAGAAGTAAGACCCATTGTACTTACTGGGCTTCCCAGGAAAATGTGAATAGGATTGCAGCCTCAGAGCCCAATCCTGTGCCTTTCTATTGAGCAGCAGACCATTACAGTCAGTAGGGTTTCCTTCCAAGGAAAGTGTAGAGAAGATGCAGTCACAGATCCCAATCCTGTGCCTTTCTACTGAGCAGCAGACCATTACAGTCAGTGGGGTTTCCTTCCAGGAAAGTGTAGAGAAGATGCAGTCACAGATCCCAATCCTATGCCTTTCTATTGTGCAGCAGACTATTACAGTCAGTGGGGTTTCCTTCCAGGAAAGTGTGGAGAAGATGCAGCCACAGATCCCAATCCTAGGCATTTCTCCTCAGAATTATTGCCCATTACAGTCAGGGGGGTTCCTTCCTTCCAGGAACGTGTGGCGGCATGTAGCCTTCTTGTAATTAATAAATCATATGTAATCATTGTAAATGTAATAAGTAAATATAGGCTGCAATCCTAAAGACACTTTCCTCAGAATAAGACCAATTAATACAATGGGGCTTACCTTTGAGTAGTCATGGTCAGGACTGTGCTCATAGTGTTTTAATTATTCACATGAAAGCAACATATGTCAGTGTTTTTAGCTTTAATTTTGTCATGTCCTACATTTTTCTTGAGTGTCCTACATTTTGGGATTCTCTTTTATGATTATGAGATATGATCACCTTGATACAGGAGCAATGAATATACAATACAGGAGCCTGCAGCTGAGACACTATTGATTTCTCTCCCCTCCAACCCCCCCCCCCCCACAATAACCTGAACTTCTTATGACCCTTCAGGGATTCACACCTTTTGTTTGTTTGTTTTGTTTGAGCTGATTAGGTGCTAAGAGTAATCCTTACTGTGCTTACTGTCCTTACTGTGCTGGTCATGCATACCTGGCTGTGTCATTCATATGCAAACCCAGGTGGTCCATTACCCCCAGGAATTCCATTATTACCCAAATTGGGGTAATTCACCCCTGTTCTCCGACCTCTGGTTTAGCGGTAAGCTACATTTAGTCCTCTAAGAGGCACTTACTCCCAGGAAAATGCTCTAAAGAGATTATCCGGGGAGTAAGGTCCATTGCACACAATGGGTTTATTATTTATTCTTAAATTTAATATTAAATTAAATTTATTATCAAATTTAAAACTATTACATAAAGGCTGCAATCCTAACCATGTCTACTCAGAAGTAAGCTCTACTGTGTTCAATGGGTCTTACTCCCAGGAAAGTGTGTTTAGCCTTATTATTTATTTATTTATTTATTTATTTATTTATTTATTTATTTATTTATTTATTAATTACTGCCTTAATTTATGTATTTATTTATTACAGCCTTAATTTATTACATATAATTTATTATTTTCAAGAAAGTTACATGTTGCCTGCTCACAAGGAAATGGAGGACAATGAAGATTCCCCCCCCCCCCCCAAACACAAGGCTGAAATCCAGGATACCTTCTGGAAAAAGAGGACATATGGCAGGGTGACCATATAGAATGGAGGACGGCGTTCCTCTACCTTGAACCATTGCATAAGAGAGGGAATTTAGGCAGGTGCTGCTTTTTAAACCCTTCTATAATGAGAGAATCTGCCTCAGTTCCCTCTTTAATGCAATGGTTAAAGGTAGAGGCACTCCGTCCTCCATTCTATATGGTCACCCTGACATACGGTCGCTCTGCTCTGCCCACTATGCATCACTTCCCTAATCTCTTGTTCTTTATTCACAGGAATCGGGTCTATGCTGGCTTCTCAAAAGTTGGCAACCGTTTGCAGTCCTTGGAAGCTGCGTTGCCCATGGAGGTCAAAGAGGCATTCAAGGCGGTGGTTGGGGTATCATGGGATCTGGGGAAGAAAGCCCTGGAGACACTCACTGCCTTGGAAAAGAAAGCGAGACTGGTTCCACAGGAGTTGACCGACAAGCTCTATTCCATCTTGACCCCTTATACCAACTCGGTCCTAGACAGAGTGGGTCCATACACGGAGGCCCTTCAACGTGCCCTCGCCACCGCTAGAACCGATGGGTTGAACCCCAAGTTGATTGAGAAGCTGAAGCAAGAGCTGGAAGCGCTGAGGACCCAACTGTCTCCTTATGTCCAGAAGCTCCAGGACCAACTCCAAGAACTCCAGGCCAACCTGGTTGAACCCATCACTGACAAGGCACAGGAGAAGTTCAAACAAGGAGTGGAGAAAGTCAACCAGAGACTGCAGCGTTATGTTGCCCCCATCCTAAAGACCCTACAAGAATATGCCAAGTACTTTAAGAAGTGGGTGAATACTCCTTCCATTTTCTAAAGCCATTATTCCCATTCCTGATAGGGTGACCATATGACTGGAAATGTCCGGATTTGTCCTCTTTTTTAGCCTCCTGTCCGGGTGTCCTCCAAAAGGGCTTCATTGTCCTCCTTTTTGGCTTCATTTTGGAACTTTGCAATGGTGTGCAGGACCCCATCATGTCATATGTCATTGGATTCGTATTGCAGAGCAGAATCCAATGCAAGAATTGGTTTTGAAATATCTCCTTCCTATCAAATATTATGGCCAAAACAACTAAAAATAAAAAATTATGAATTGAGCTCTATGGGAAAGTGAAAGTGCCCAATACTGTGGCTTTACTCATGAGTAGGCAAATATGCCATTGTCTGCCAGAAAGGCCATGCTGAGAGGAATCCAAGACCTTGTCCTCCTTTTGAGGTTTGGGCATCTGGTCATCCTGCTTCCATTGGGCAACCTCTAATCAGACACTGGCAAGGAAAGGTACAGCCCAGTATACACACTCCAGAACTGGGGGAACTGGGTGCCTATCAAAAAAGCCTTGCAACTTGAGGTCATGCAATAAAGAAGATGTCTCTGATGCGACCCAGACTACATTCTGGTTCTGTGTTGTCCATTTCTGATGAATTAATGGCAAGAGAGACTCTCTGGTTAAGGGTTGTGTCCACATAATCTAAAATCAACAAGACTAGTTTGTTCAGTGTTAATTGATTTATGCGGGGATGGCGAGACGGGGGTTTGGATCATGCAGTCCACACCACACACCCACTCAAGGACATACGTGACTCAACGCTGGCTTTAAGCCGATTGGACCAAATGTTTTGAACTGGGATCCTAAGGGGGTCCTATGCTAAGGTGATTCATATTTTTTATATTCAAGGCTAGGTCTCCTGGGATCCTTTCTTTTGCCATCCTCCTTATATAAGAGTGAGCCCCACTGACTGTAATAGGCTTACTTCAGAGTAGACATGCATACGGAATGCATTGCACCCCTTTGCACCCCCTTCTGGTTGGAATTTCCAAAAACTGTTTCTGGTCCTCCAGCATGGAAGGAACACCCTCCCCAAATTTCACACTTCCAGGCCCGGTGGTTTTGGCTGGGCAATGATGAGTGAGTGAGTGAGTGAATGAGTGAGAGAGATCTTGGAGAGGTTGAGCAGGTGCTTGCAGACAGCTGAATCAGCCTGGATTATTTTGTTTTTTGCTTGTTTTATAAGATTTGTATTGCAAATCAAAATTTATTAGAAAAGTTTCCTTGTCTTGCAAAACACTCTCAATCCAAATCACTAATCCTATCTATCTATCTATCTATCTATCTATCTATCTATCTATCTATCTATCTATCTATCTATCTATCTATCTATCTGTCTGTCTGTCTGTCTGTCTGTCTGTCTGAAAATAGAAAACTCACTCATCAACACCCTGCCAAAACCACTGGGCCTAGAAGTGTGAAATTTGGGGAGGGTGTTCCTTCCGTGGTGGAGGCACCCACCCAGAATCAGTTTTTGGATATTCCAACCAGAAGGGTGTGAAAAGGGGTGCAATGTGTTCCTTCTGTGACATCAACACCCACCAAGAACCGATGCTGAGAAATTTAACCCTTATGGGGGTGAAAAGGGGTGCAACATGTTTTTGTCCTACACCTAACGTTTAAGACCGACTAATCAACATCCAGCCAAGGTGGTGCATGCTGCCTGATGCATTGGGAGGGAGAGTGCACATGGGGAGATGACAGACAGATAGACAGACTGATTGATTGATTGATTGGAGAGATGGAGAGAGATCACATTTCTTCCTATTATTGAGTGGGACATAACTCTGGTCAACCACTCACCATCATCCTACAGATACAGGGGACAGCAAATACAAGGAGATGTTTAATTTTCCCATTTGTATCGCCCTTGCTCAAAGGAGCACAGGCCAGTGTACTTGATTCCTCTTCTGCTTTTGTCTTCACAACAACCTTGTAAGGTAGGTGAGGCACAGAGTTATTGGCCCAAGGTCATCCAGGAAGCCTTGCGGCTATGCAGGATTGGAACCTGGATCTTCCAGGTCGCCCAATCTCTGAACAACAATGCCACCCTGACTCTTGGAGGATGCCCAAATTTCAACTTTGCTGGCAAAGGAGGCAGGATGTGGGTGGTCTTCACTCTGCCCTCTGTTTCCCTTTGAAAGTTATAAGACCTTAAAAAGAGCCTCCACTGGATCAGCTCAAAGGCCCATCTAGTCACATCCTGTACCACACAGCGGCCCACAATATGCTTCAGGGAGCACATATGACACCTGCGTCCAGCGCCCTTCCTGCATCCAGCATTTTGAGGTTGTCCTCCACCTCTACACTCACCTCTCATGGCTTGTAACTGTGATGGTGCTTTAGGAATTTATCAAATCCCTTTTTAAAGGCATTGAGGGTAGATGCCATCACCACATCCTGCGGCAGGGAGTTCCACAGACCAAGTACACATTGGGTCAAGAAATATTTTTCTTGTCCATCCTAACCCTTCTTCCCAGCTGTGATGCAGCTACAATGTTGCCTCAAGTTTTGGGATGGACTCTGACTGCCACCCACCCTTTGCAGGACGTAATGTGGACTCTGTTAGCACAGGTGAATCTGCACTGGAAAGTTGGATAGGATTGGACCCTGAAGGATTCAATCTGGGGATCAATATTCTGGTTAATGAATGACAAGAGATGCTTGTTTATTCCCCGTGGAGTCCCCACTAGTCAGAACCAGCCATTCCTTGGATCCTAACTGGTACTCAGAAGTCCCCAACAAGAAGCAACCATGAAGTTCCTCCTCATCATGCTGGCCTTAGGCTTCTGCACTGGTGAGTTGAGGATTGGAATCAGGATGGGGGAAATTTGGAACCCTATTTGCAGTTGGGGTAGGCAACCTTTAGAGAATGGAAAGCCCCATCCTAACTTTTCACGATGTGATGCAGCACACTGAAGTGGCCTCTGCAATATCCAGTAGGAGAACAGAGGATCCCCAAGGGGATGTTCTGATGCCCTTCTCCCACTGGCTACTTGATAGGGCACTACCATAATAATAATAATAATAATAATAATAATAATAATAATAATAATAATAATAATAATAATAATAAAAACCATGGAACACCGGGGCATTGTGGATGATATGTGGAGCCTGGCAATCCCCCCTGCCCTCCAGTTCATTGACTTCAGCAAGAACTCCTGTCTGCTTTGACCAAACCAGCATTCCCCCCTCCCCAAATTTGTGCCCGGTGTGCCAAAGGTCCCAGATTTGCTTTGCTAGAGCAGAGTCCAGGCTACACATTCTGGTGGCGCAAGTGGTTAAGACACTGTGCCTGTTAACCAGCAGGCCAGGGTTCGAGACCCGGGTCCCCACAAGATAAGGATTTCCTGCTACAGGCAAGGGGTTCGACTAGATGATTCACTGGGTCCCTTCCAACTCTATGATTCTATAACATCACAGTATTTTATGAAGTTAGGTGCCATGAACTGTACTCATCTCTACACCAATGCCCTCCATGGACTGGTAATTGAGGGGGAATAAAGAACAGTGCAATATTTGAACATCTAATATGTTGGTGACCCCAAATACTCCCTCCATTTTAATGTATCGCTGTTGGCTGAACTCCCAGCCAGATCCTTCAATGAACAGCTGGAAGCTTGGAACCAAAGGAATGTACAGTGGTACCTCGCTTAACAAACGTTTCACATAACAAGCAAAAATTTCCAAGAAATCTTGCTTCACAAAACAAGTTCCGCTTCACTTAATATGCATGCGTGCTATGCAGCCCTGATTCTCCTCATGGAGGCTCTTTAAAAGGGCTGCCGGCCAGCCCTGCTGCCTCTAACTGCCCCCATCTAGTTAATATTTTTATATGAATATTTGGGGGGTTGTGGAACCAATCGTCTGAGTTTCCATTATTTCCTATGGAAAAAATCTGCTTCACTTAAAGAGCATTTCACAAGAACATGCCTCCAGAACGAATTAATGCTCTTTATGGGAGGCACCACTGTATGTAGATAAAATAAAAGATACCATAATTTCTATATAACCTCTTCCTTTTCGCATAGGGTTGCCATAATTTTCTTCCACAAAATCGGGACAGAACCCTCTGTCCCATTTGCCAGTATGGGAACACTACCCCCCCAAACTGGATTGTCCCTGTTTTTTGGGACACTTGGCAACCCTATCTCTGCATCTCCTTGTGGAGTGGTGCCAAAAGGATTTGGGGGAAATGGCAGTAGAACTCTGTTTAACAGCCGCTTTTCACAATTGCCTTGAAATAGGATTCAAGGCTATAGCAGGAAAGTCCTGTGTTCAAGTCCTGACGGCGTTTCCGGAAGAGCTGGAAAACAGCCCCTTGAAGCTGGAGAGATCCACCAGTCAGGGTAGTCAGTGTACTGAATTAGATAAATTGTGCCTTTCGGTCCCAAAATTGTGCAATTTTGTTTAATGTTCTTTAAAAAAATATTGCTTTTCCTTGTAAATTGTCTTGGATCTGGGAGGAAAAAGATGGGATATAAACCTTCCAAATCCAGTGGGACATCAACAGGATCTGACTCAAAGTTGACATCGTGCATGACGTGAGATTGCCACTGATGATGCCTGTAAAGAAGCATCTTGAAACCATAAAGGGACCAATTTCTCATCCTGCTATTTCTGTTTCTCCCCAGCTGTGCTAACTCAGTATGTGAAAGTCCAGGAGGAAGTCACGGGTTACCTGGGACAGGAAGTCACACTGCCATGCAACTTTGTCACGAACCCAAGTTCCAACGTCCAAGTCAGCCAGGTCAACTGGGTGAAGGAAACCGGGGGCAAGAAGCAGAACGTGGCCATCTACAACCCCAAACATGGTCACAGTTACCCATCGGAGGAAGGCACTGACCGGATCCAGTTCCGCACTTTGTCCTTGGCAGACGCCACACTGATCATTAGCCGCTTGCGTGTGAGTGATGAGGGCACCTATGTCTGTAGGTTTGCCTCGTATCCTATGGGCAATCAGGAAGGCGTCACCAGCTTGGTTGTATTGGGTAAGGAGATACAAATCCTGGCCAAGTGCATTGGTTGACCTGATGTGGCCTCACCTCAGTAGAGATATGCCAGTCTTGCTGGGCCAAACATGTAACCAGATGGGGATCAGGACCCAGGTTTTTGTGTTCCGAAGCCAGCACTCTAACCACAGCAGCTAATAAGTGGTGGTGATGGTGGCGCAGAATTTGATCCTCTGTAGGTGGGTTTTTCAGTCCTTTGTTGTGGTGTGTGTATGTACACATATTGATCCATTCTGCACAACAGAGAGTGGGGCCCTGGTGTGCTCTGTGTTATTTTTGGAGATGCAGATTGCCTGCATCTGGCTATATGAAAGGAGGGGCTCTGCGCAACTTAAAATCGCTTCCTTGGGGCCATTCTGAACCAAGCTGCTTAAACGCTTTCCTGGGCTCGCGTGTTCCAAGGCTGCGAGGTAGCGGCATGTCCCAATTCCTTGAATTAATGATGAGCAAATTCATGGTCAAATCCAGCAACCAGGGAGCATTGACTGGGGAAGAGGCTTGGACAGAGGAATATTTGGCAACCTTCTCCCCATCTATCTCCTATTAGGTTTTTCTGGAGAGTATTAAGATATGTGGCTTTCTTTTGGTTCCACAACTGGGAAAGCCTGGGAACTGGCTCGAACCCAAAGCAATAGCCTATTTTATCCCTGTTTCTCCTGTTTTCTAGCCAACCAGGACCAGTTGGATCAGACATGGAAGGCCGTTGTCCGAAATCACACTAAAGACCTGGAAGTAAAAATGGGCATCCTCCAAAGATCTGAATTTAGCGCGGGACTGTTGTAAGCAATTTTTCCATAGTACTCTTCAAGCAAAGAGGATTTAGAGCAGATACCAGGCATAGGATCGCCATATTGCCAATATGACAAATTATTTTTGGCATATTATTTATGGATAATTTGGCAAATTATTCAAAATATTTGCAATCTGCCAAATATTGCAAATATGCCAATATTTGCCAATAGGGCAAAGCACTATTTTTCACAAGAAGTTGCAAGCAGCTTCTCTTCTTTGGAGCCATTTATGTTTCTTCTGAATTCTTAAAATTGTACAGTAGTGTTTATTTATATCGTTTATATTTTGACATCTTTTTATGATACTTAAATTATAAAACACACTGTGCAGATGTGGGAAGTATTGTGCACATTGTTCAATGTGGGAAGTATTCCTGGTTTTCCCAACCTCTTGTCTTTCTCCTTTCCTCTCCAGGGGCCTGCTGCATGGCGCATATGCGCGAGCCTCCCGGCGCATAAGCAAACTGGAAGATGAGTTACCAACAGAGATCTCAGAGGGGTTTGACACAGTTTATGGCATATCAACAGGTGTGGTGGAGAAAAGTTTTAAGGTCCTATACGAAGCATGGAGAAAGGCGGACATCCAAAAGCAACTGAACGATTTGTACACCAGTGGATCCCCAGGGTGGGGCAATTTGCCCGCAGATCCCGTTCTGCGCAAACTCATCGCCCTAAGCCAGGAGGCCAATGAGAAGCTGAACGAGAACTTGAAGCACCACCTGGACAAGCTGCGTCCGCACGCCCAGGATGTTCAAAACCAGGTGTACAAATTCCAGGAGTGGGTGGTACAGCCCGTCGCCAACCAGGCGGTGGAGGCGTTCAAGCTGGTGGCAGAGAAGGTCAACCAGATCACAAAGTCGTACATGGCGCCCTTTGTGAAGGCTATGAGAAAGCACACCAAAGAATTCAAGGAGTGGGTTTCTGCTCCGGTGTTTCCTCCTGAGCAGTGATCCTTTATTTTTTCCGGCACAAGAAAATGAGATCCTAGGCCCAGTGGCATAGCTAGAAGGGGGGCAAAGCACCAAGTTTTGCAGGAGGCCTCTATGCAGCATGCAAGCCACCCCTTCCCTTGTCCTTTGGAGAAAGTCCAGGTTGTGGGAGCAAATAAAAGGGATACAAGGAGCATAAGACCTCTGTTTAGCTCCCACCACCTGGAATATCTCCAGGGCTGTTTGCAAGCTTCATGGAAGCTCCCTGAAAAATATAGGGCTTTGCACCCTATTGAGCGCCACTGCTGCCTGTGCATATTGGAATATGCGCCCTCCACCACTTATAATGACGCTTTTGCCTCCTTACTCTCCTATACATACCTGACTATCCCTCATCTGTGATCTGTTCATACGTGGCCTTGTTCTCATCGCATTCCAGGGCTCGCTGGTTCAAGGTTCTGTTTATGTAAGCTAAATGGGGCTTTAACACATGGTTCTGTACGCAATACAGTACATAAGGCAAAACACACTGCCCACATATCTACATATCAATGTATCTGTATTTATTTATTTAGTATAATTATTTATTTATTTAGTATATGGCAAGTACATGGACTTGTGGTAAATCAAATGTTAACGTCATCCCGTCCACTTAAGGACAGAGTGGTCTATACTGAAAAAAAATCAGACAGTGTAAGCTCTTGATGGACATTCGGACACAATATGAGTTCAGACACACTAGTTCACCTCCTTGTGGTGCACCCCGGATAGTACGAAAGTGTGACCCAAACAACTAGCAACAACTGGCAGCCAGACTATATTGGCAGTTGGTGACAGTTGGCGGCCAAACATCTTTGTAGAACTCCTGGCTCTAAATAGATGGCAGTGGATGTATCTGTATGACTCCCTGTGCTTGTTCAACACCTCCAGAACGTGGGCAGCAGACTGATACAAGACATTATGCACAGAGGTGTGCTGCAGCCAGTTCTGACCGGTTCGGGAGAACCGCTTGTTAATTTTGGGACCCCCTAGCAAACTGTTAGCTAAAGGGGGGCGCCATCTTTTAATTGCATGCAGGTCTGTTTAAATTTCTCTTTAAGGGTCTCTGGATCTTCCCAGAGCTGAAGAAACTCCACTCCACCTCCCTCCCTCCTTTTTTTTACTCAATCCAGAGTAACTACGGGGAGTCCTTGCTCCGATGTAAGAACAATTTACTCTGGATTGCAATATGAATTTCCCAAAGGTTTTCATTAGGTGGTGCCGTAACTACGTCGACGTAATGTCTTTTACGTGCTCCCATAGTTACTCTGGATTGCAGGGTATGGATCCCCAGCAAACTACAAGGCTTCGGGCCACCTAGCCTTCTACTCCATCCTCTTTCCAACTTCCCTGAGGTTATGGGTCACAGCCAAACTGCAGGACTCCATATGTGCCACCACAATTTCTGCACACTGACCAAAAATATAAGCCACAACTAAAGAACTGACGTCTTTTGCAAACAAGGAAAAATTAAAATTATAGTAGGGAACGATATAGTATATTAAGTAAATATGAACTATAGTAGTGTTAATATGAATAAGCTGTCGTTTGCATGTATTATAATACAATTTATGATAAGTCCCTCCCTCTGGAGATCATTTTCTGAACAGAGGTGCTTGTGGAACTAATACAGGGTACTCTTTACTTACTTACTTACTTACTTACTTACTTACTTACTTACTTACTTACTTAGTCACCCCCAGTTAGGCTGACATAAATCCTGGCACGTGCAAGCCTGGGGTACCACAAAAGTGCCAGAAGGCAAATCTGTGCCACTCTTGGGGGATTAGGTCAGTGCACAGACATGCGCCAGCCTCCCCACACCACCACAGAAAGGGGGAGACTAGTGAATTGTGTTGGCCTACGTTGGTTAGGATTGCACCCTTCAATATAGAACAATACTAAAGGTGGCACTACCACCAGGTGCAGTGGTGCCAAGATTGCTGGTGCTACATCCTGTGGCTCTGGATGGGAATAGGACAACATAGACCTACCCTGTGATGCCTTCGTGTTTTAAGATTGTAATTTGAGCGAGCATGACGGTCAGCCACATCAACTCACAACGCAGAGACAGAGCATAGACCCAGCATCATCTGGGATTCTCCCCTTTATTGCACAATCTAGAGCAGGGAGAAATAATGGACATGTTGACCAGCTGAGGGTACACATTCTAGTATTTTTAGAGGCTGGCCAGGGAGCTGGTCCTTCAAGAGGAATAAGTGATCTTCAGAAAAACTAGCGCTTGTTTTCCCTGTGCTTGTTCAACACCTCCAGAATGTGGGCCGCAAAGCGCTGCAAGACATCATGCGCCTTTTTCACTTCTCTCACAATCTGCTCCTGCACCTGATCGGTGACGGAGTTGAGAAAGTTCTGGACTTTTTCTACCCAGATCTGAAACTTCTCACTTGACGCCTCCATCTTTTCCACCTGCTGCTTCAGCATCTCATCCAGTTTTGCATTCAGTGCTCTGCATGCGTTCACAAAGTTGTGGCGAAAGGGCTGTAGGTGGTGATCCAACTGCCTTAGTACTGAATCCAGGTCGGACTTCAGTGCTTGACTAAAGGCTTTTCTTTCAGGAGCCACCTTATTATGGATTGCACGCAGGCCATTGGCAACCTTCTGCTCCAAATCTCTGAATGCAGAGGACATCTGGCGTTTGACCTCAATGGCCTCTGCGGGCAACGCGGCCTGTATGGCATTCAGGCGTTGATTAACTTGCTTTTCAGTTTGAGAATGCAAGGCCCTGTGGGGAAAAGAATGAAGAGTGGAGTAAGAGCAGATGGATTTCTCTGCCCTGGTGGCATAAAGTGCTGTAGTATGGTGGCACAAGTGTGGTGGGATGTGGTGGTGCAAATGGTTGTAGCGCAAGTATGGTGGCACAAGTGTGGTGGCACAAGACATTGTACCTGTTAACCAGCAGGCCAGGGTTCGAGACCTGGGTCCCCATATGACGGGGTGAGTTCCTGCCAACTTAGCAGTTTGAAAGCATGTAAATGCAAGTAGATAGGTACCACCTTGGTGGGAAGGTAACAGTGGTCCGTACGCCTCGGCATCTAGTCATGCTGGCCCCATGACCACAGAGATGTCTTTGGACAATGCTGGCTCTAAAGGCTTGGAAATGGGGATGAGCACCATTCCCTAGAGTCGAACACGACTGGCAGTTAGCCTGCAGTGGGGGGGGGGGGGGTGGCATAGCTAGAGGGGGTTGGAGCAGTCAGTCTTGGAGGGAGCCTCAAGGGTTCCTTCCCTTTAGAGCTATTCCAGGCAGTGGGGAACAAAACAGTCGTACAGACTGGCCAAAGGATTTTTGCATGTCTGCCCAGATGGTGCTGGCACGGTACAGAGCCAGACACAGGATGGTGCGGTGGTTTGAAAGTTAGACTGGGATCCAGGTTCAAATCTGCCCTCAGCTATGAAGCCTCCTGAGTGACCATGGCCCAGTCACTAACTTTCAGCCTCACCTACCTCACAGGGTTGTTGTAAAAGTTTTATAAGCTGTCTTGGGCATGGGAAAGGGTCCTAGGCTGAAATGCTCAAGAATCATTGGTAAAAGGGAAAGTGGCTGATTTGCTTACATCAGTGTCTCACCAATACCAGTCTGTTCAACCAAGGCAACTTTCTTGAGTAACGCATAAATGATATTTTCTGAATATTCCATCAGTTCCCTTTGTAATTCGGTCAGCTTGAAATTCGACTCATCTCTGAGGACAAAAGCCTGGGATCCTGGAAGACAAATAATTGTTCATTCACAAACCTGAATGATTGTTTTCTCTACTAAAATCTATATGTGTCTCTTATTGTGATTGCTGTACAGGCATAGCCAAATTATATGAGATTTATCAATACAGTGGTACCTCTCATAACAAGTGCCTCACATATCAAGCGTTTCCATAACAAGCAATTTCGTAACAAGGAATCCTGCTTCACTTAACAAGTTCCGCTTCACTTAACAAGCAAGCACGCTATGGACACGTGTGCTATCCAGCCCTGATGCTCCACACGGAGGGTCTTTAAAAGGGCTGCTGGCCAGCGCTGCTGCTTCTAACTGCCCACAACTTCCCTGAGGGTGCCAGAGGCAGCTGCCCCTAACTGCCCCCAAGTGCCCCCACTGGCCACATTGAACCTCCAGCAGCAGCCCAGGTAACCTCCCAGGAAAATGTCTTTGATTGCAGATGGAAGTAAACCCCATTGTGTTCAATGAGGCTTACTCCCAGGAAAGTGTCTTTGATTGCAGCCTCCTAACCATGTCTACCCATTATGTTAAATGGGGCTTACTACCAGGAAAGTGTCTTTAGGATTGCAGCCTAAGTAGACTTCATAGGATCATGCACATTTAATACATGTTTGAATTCAAAATGCAATGCAGTCAGTGTTTTGTCATCATTTTTACATCCAGTTAATATTTTTATATGAATATTTTCGGGGTTGTGGAACCAATCTTCTGAGTTTCCATTATTTCCTATGGGAAAATCCGCTTCACTTGAAGAGCGTTTCACTTAAAGAGCATGCCTCTGGAACGAACTAAGCTCTTTATGTGAGGCACCACTGTATACGATTTTGAGCACAATCCTAACCATGTCTACTCAAAAGTAAGCCCCATTGTTTTCAGTGGGTCTTACTCCCAGGAAAGTGTCTTTAGAATTGGAAACTTTGTCTCAAAGTGAATGAGGCTGGCTGCTTAAATTGAAAAATAAAGGTAAAAGGTAAAGGTGTCCCTTGCAGCTTATACTGCTAGTTGCTTATACTGCTTTCTAATGGTATGTAACATGATTATATTATTTCTATATACCAAAGTTTTCTTAATTTTGGCCACTTGTGTCAAGCTTGGGGCAAAATTCAGAGTAACTATGTGGAGTCCTTGCTCCGGTGTAAGAACAACTTACTCTGGATTCCAGTATGAATTTCCCATAGGTTTTCACTAGGTGGTGCAAAAAATACGGGTGCACATAAAGTCTCTTATGTGCTCCTGTAGTTACTCTGGATTTGGGGGTTAGTGTGTTGCCCCCTAAATCTTGTTGCCTGATACATTTGCTACCCCCTCCTCCCTTTAGATACGCCACTGATCACGACAGTCTCTATCTCAGGGAGCCTATTATATAGGAGACAGTTGAGATAAAGAAAACTAAGGGTGCAATCCAGAGCAACTACGGGGAGTCCTTGCTCTGGTGTAAGAACAATTTGCTCTGGATTGCAATATGAATTTCCCATAGGTTTTCATTAGGTGGTACAGTAACTATGGGCACACATAATGTCTCTTACGTGCTCCCGTAGTTGCTCTGGATTGTAGGGCCAGTCAGGAGAGATCTGAAATGCCTTCTCCTCTCCTCTGTACTACTCTTATTTTCCTCGCTTCTGGGGAAAGATCATGCCAATACAATCTCAAATGTCCCTGTAAAGGAAAAGAGAGTCTAAGGGCAAAATCCAGAGCGGTTATGGGTCCGCGCAGTTACGTCACCCTCTAGTGTGATCTTATGGAAAGTCTCCTTAACTGCTCCTGAGCAAAGGGCTTAATTTGACTTTAGGATACGGGCCTAAGGCTGCAATCCTAAAGACATTTTCCTGGGAGTAATAAGACCCATAGAACACAGTGGGGTTTACGTTTGAGTAGACATGGTTAGGATTGTGCTCTATCTCCTTATTAAGTCTAAGAACTGTGTTGCAGCCAGCTCTGTATAACATTTTCAGTGGCACATTTAGGATGGTTGAATCTGGAAAAAGGAAGAAATAGCAGGTCGGGTGGCTCAGGGCTTGGTTTTGGGATACATAGACAGCAAAAGATACTTCATGGGTTTTTTCCTCCATCGGATGGAATCCCTTCTTAACTCACCTGCCAAGGTGGTCAAGGCCAGGAAGACAACAAGGAGCTTCATGGTGAAGAGTCCCAAGAACCCGCAGCTGCCTCTGAGTGGTGGGAGTTTCTGGGGTGATCAATGATCCTTCCCAATCCGTTCTGTCATTATTCATTAACTCAAGACTCATGACCCACAGATCACCAGACTAGGGGGAGGTCCCACCTTCCCAGGTCATTGCCACTGTGTTCAAAGCTGTGTCTCCCTTTCAAGGATATTTTGGACAGCATCCCTCCCGTCTTTTCCTGTTCTGTAGAAACGAACGAGTTCTTCAGCTGTGCGGAGACATGGAGATTGAGTTGTAGTAGGTTCAAATACCTCCTTGTTCATGAAGCTCCCTGGGTGACTTTGGGCAGTCACTCACTCTCAGCCCCATCTACCTTGCAGGGTTGTTGTGAGGACAGCAGGGGAAGAACTAAAACTTCACAAGCCGCTTTTGCTTTGGCACAGGAAACAGAAATCCTCAAACAACAAACAAACAGACAAACAAACAAATGAGTACTGTATTTACTCATATCTAATGCTCACCATTTTTGGCTGAATTTCGTCTCCAAAATCAGGCTGCGCATTAGATTTGACGGTTAATTGGATTCGAGAAAATGTGGTATTTTGATTGTAAATATGGGATGCGCATTAAATTTGATGGCACATGATATTCGAGTTAATAAAGTAGGCAAGGCACAACATTTTGGGGGGGTGAATTGAAAAGGCACATCCTGCTATTGACAGGGAGACATTTGGCTCTGGACTTAGTGCCAATGGACACAGTTTTGGCATTGGACACAGTGCCAATGACCTGGGGGCAGAGGGATGGAAGGTCTCCTTTGCCTGGTGCTACCCAAGGCCATGTCCGATGTTAATGAATAATAAGAGAACAGGGTGGAAAGGATCTTTGATCACTGTGCAAACTCCCAACACTCAGAAGCAGGCGCTCCTTGTGTTACAGCAGTTCTTGGGACTCTTGACCATGAAGGTCCTTGTGGTCTCCCTGGCCTTGACCATCTTCGCAGGTGAATGAAGGTTCTCCATCATACTGCCTGAGGATCACCAATCAACAGGAAGACCTTGGGCAGCCTGATCTGCTTCTTCATGCTCTTTCCAACTTCCCTGACACAGGGCCACAGAATGGAATTTTACTAGGGGTACAAAGGTTACTTTGGGTCCCTTCCCAAAAGAGAGGGGATGAAACAAAGTGGTGGATTTCTAGCTTTTTTTGAGTTTTTTATATGGTTTTTAAAACATTTTATATGGTTTTTAAGGTTTTTATATGAGTTTTTAGCTTTTATTTTGTCCTATATTTTTCTTGGGTGTCCTACATTTTGGACAAGGACAAAAACAATGATGAGAGGCCTTGTCCTGTTTTGTTTTGTTTTGTTTTTATGGTTGTGCCATATGGTCACCCTGACCAGAACTGACCTGAATGCTGTTTTTTGGGAGCTGCAAGAGGGTCAGTTCTCACCACTTTCTCAGGGGCATTGGGGACTATATCCTCAAGATCTGTGATCCCAAAGGAGAAAATAAGAGGAAGGGTACAATCCAGAGTAACTATGGGGAGTCCTTGCAAATGGTAAGAACAATTTGCTCTGGATTGCAATATGAATTTCCCATAGGTTTTCAGTAGCTGGTGCAGTAACTACGGGTATACATAATTCTCTTAAGTGCTCCCGTAGTTACTCTGGATTGTAGGGAATGTCATAGCTTGAGAAAACGTTCCAGATTCTGCTGATTTACAGCCCAATTAGTTTGTAACTTATTTGGGATGATGTGTTTACATCTGCAGTTTCCAAGATGAAGGTCGGTCTGATCTGTCCTCTACCTCAGGCCAGGGATAAAGGGTCTCCTATGATAAATAAGAGTAATCGAGATCCAGGTGAAACCAGCACAAGACCCTATGACTTTCCATCTTGCAGGAGTAGATACCGGGATTCATGAGTACTCTTTCTCTTCCAGGGTCCCAGGCCTTTGTCCTCAGAGATGAATCACCATCCAAGCTGAGACTATTAGAAAAGGAGCTTCACAACCACATTAAGGATCTTTGGACTGCAATGTTCAAAAAAGGAGAGATAGCAGAAAAATCAGACATTGGTAGAGTACTGCAGTAAGTGAGTCATCCGCATAGGGACAATGGTTCTCCCCAAAGTGTAGTAGGGGAACCCAAAGGATTGGGACTGGGGCTGAGTACTTGTTTAGAACCCTTGAACCAGAATCTGGCATAAATTGGGGGATATTAAGCAAATGGAGGGCAGAGTTGGACGACCCCCAACTGTTGGACGACCCCCAACTAGAGCCTTGCATTGAAACAGGAGGCGACCTGTTTGGAACAGATCAAGCATGACCCAGAGAAATGTAGAGAGAAGGGAACCCATTTGCTGTGCCGCAAATGGTGAAATGCTACTGCGGGATGCGGGCGACACATAGCAGCCCCCACCAGTGGTGGGCTTCAGGGGGTTCTCTCCTAACCCTGAACTAATTGCTAACCCTATCCCTAACCCCTCCTAACCCTAACCTTAACCCTGAACCCTTTGCTAATGAGCGCCTGGTTCTGAGAATGGAACATAGAACCTGTTGTTAATTTATTTGAATCCCACCACTGCCCCCACCCCACATAGTTGGTAGAAGACGTCATTTGAACAGAAATAGATCTCTGGAATGCCGAAATATATTTGGCTAAGAAATGGATGAAAGGAAACTCCTTCCTCACTCGATCAGTGCTGGCATGATAGTACCCAGTTGTACCACACACTCCCAGGTCACATCACCATACATTATATGCCCACCAAGCCATTTAATAGACTACTGTAGTGTGGTTCCAGCAAGCATCTGGGCAGAAAGGCAAGAATCCCAAGAGGCCCTGATCCTCTTGTACACTGGCTGAGACTTCACCCACCTTCCCCAGCTACTATATCTGCCAGGAGCCTGATAACAGCACTCCCTTCTGGTGCATCAAGGAACACATCAGTGTCCAATTACTGGGCATATGGTCAGGCCAGCCTGACATTATGTCATAACCCGATAAAAATAAAACTTTAACTTTAATACAAGTTAAAAACACTCGTAAAAGTAACTATCAGAAGTGGGACTAAAATTTCAGGAATATTTGCAAGCCTTGGGCACTGCTGGGCACTGGCAGGCATTGCTGGGGGGCATCAAGCAATTGGCACCAGGTAGCAGGCTCCAGCAGGAACTGGGCATTGACAGGTACCGGGCACTGGAGGATATCTTAAGGCAGTTGTGGAGAGCACTAGGCACCCAGCATTCCTACCAGGCAGAGGATACTCCAGTGGGTACCACTGGGCACCACAGTGCCATGGGCAGTGGCACCACTGGGCATGAGAGGATAATAGGCACCGGGCATCCCTACTGGCACCAGGCATAATTGGGCATTAGGCACCACTAGGTAGCACTGTACAGGGGGCAGCTGGCACCACCAGGCACTAGGTATCCCTTCTGGGCACTGGTGGGCATCACAGAGCCCACTGAAGTGGAAAATGCCTGTGATACTTTCCAGCAGGCTGCTGCTGCTCCCATTCTGGGCAGCAGATATCGCCAGTCATTTGGCAGCACCGCACAGTGGACATTGGGCATCCATGCCAGGCCCCAGGAGGTAGAACTGAGCAGCAGCAGTGGGTACCACAGGGCAGCAAGCACCACTTGGCACCAGTGGACACACCCTGTGCATCGGGCACTCCTGCCGGACACCAGGCATCAAGCACTATCAGGCACCAGTGGACCACAGTGGGCAGAAGGCACCACTGGGCACTCCTACCAGGCACCAGTAGGATAGCAGTGATCACCAGGCTGGTGGGCACCCTTACTGAGCACTGGACATTCCTACCAGGCACCAGACATTGAGCATCACAGGGCACCAGGTACCAAAGTGGTTCTTTATTGGTTCTTAAATCATAGAAGGAATATGGTCTCTACATTTCATTCTTCCGGGTCTAGAGGTTGGGGCTTGATGCTGATCAGTTTAATGATAGGTATGGGGACAAATACACATTGCACCCCTTTTCAGCTCTTAGGGGTTAAGTTTATGGAAACCGGTTCCTAGTGAATGCTCCTGTCATGCAAGGAATAGGCTACCCAAATTTCAGGCTTCAAGGTCCAGGGGTTGGGACTAGGCACTGATGGGTCAAGTGATTCTTCAATGTTAAGTGTAGGGAGAAAAATGTGTTGCACCCCTTTTCACCCCTTCTGGTTTGAATTTTCAAAAATTGGTTCTTAGTGGGTGTCTCCATCACAGAAGACCTTCTCCAAATTTTACACTTCTGAGTCCAACAGTTTTGGCTGGGCGTTGATGTGTGAGTGGGTGAGTGGGTTGCACAGACCGCTCACAATCAGTGACCTTTTCATTTTAGATAGATAGATATAAAAATTCTCAAGAAAGAACACACACACACATAACTTTAATAAACATTAAACACACACACATACACACACATACACACACATATGTGTGTGTGTGTTTAATATTTATTAAAATTAGCTTTCATGTGCTTAATTTAAACACTTCATTATTAAATTTAAAGTTAATATATGTTATTTATTGCCTCTTTTGTCCACAGCACCTGGAAAGAAGATAGACAAGCCCAACTGGGCCAGCGCGTGGAGGCCCTGGTGAACGCCTTCCCCCCAGAGGTCGAGGAGATAAGCGATCAAGTATTCTTATCATTAAGGAATGTGATGACTGCTCTATACAGGGAATGGTCTGAACTGGATAGAAAGATGTCGGATAAAATTCAGAATTTCCATCAAGCGCTGGAGGACGACCTGGATCCCGCCATGGTGAAGCTGGAACCCTATACACAGTTCTTGCACAATGGCCTGGTGAACGTGGGCATGGGATTGAATGAGAAAATGGATGAGATGCTGAAGTGGAGTGTGGAGAGGTTGCAGCCCCTTGCCAAGGAGATACCCAGCAACTTCCAAGAAGTACAGGGTTCCCTCGACCGCATTGTCGATCGGGCCCAGAAGGTCATTATCACCGAAGTGGAAAATGCCCGTGATACTTTGCAGCAGGTTGCCGCTCCCATTCTGAAGGTTCTCAGTAAATATGGGGAGTTCTTTCGTCAGTGGGTCCGTACACCCCTGTTTCCAGAAGATCACTGATTCCTCCCACAAGAAATCAAGTTTAAAGAATACTGGGGTATGAATCTTTGTTGCTGCCCCCTCTAATAGACTGTGAAATAAAGTTGAGTCTACCAAACTAGGTCTGGTCTCTGTGCGTTGTGAGTGTTTGTTGCACCTGCACATGGAGCTCCTACACATTTTGATGCAGAGATTTCAGTGCAGAATTTGCAAGGTTGGTCTGCATGGTCCTGTTCTCACTACACACAGGAGTAGCCAGCGGTGTAGCTAGAAGGGGGCGGAGGAGTCATTCTTGTAGGGAAATGTGAAAGGGGACTCTTCCCTTCGGAGCCATTCCAGGCAGTGGGAGCAAAATGGAGCCTTACAAACCTCCCTCCAAGACCCACTCTTCATCCCCCCCAAGCTATGCCACCGGGAGTAACTTCATGTTGCTTCAGAGGATTCTGTTCAACATACTGTATTTACTTGAATCTAACGCTTAACCTTTTCACCCGAATTCAGTCTCCAAAATCGGGATGCGCATTAGACTTGATGATTAATTAGATTTGAGTGAATATGGTATTTTGATTATAAGTATCGGGTGCACGTTAGATTTGAGTGTATGCGGTCTAGGGTGCACCCTAAGTGTAGGGCACCCTAAGTATAGGGTGCACATTAGATTTGAGTGTAAGCGGTATATTCTTGGGCACATATGTGGCTAGGCTAGTGCAGGCAGCACTGAGTCACATCGGTTTGTGATGTTTGGGGTGACACCACACTGCACCACCTGATCAAAGTAGGATTTCTTCAGCCCCCTCAAATGGGTAACTTCATATTTTTATGAGATTAAAATACCCAAGCAAGGAAATTGGACAGATTGAGGGGGGTAAGACACCCCATGTTTCTTCGGCCAGTACAACCTGTTTGGTGTTTATGGTAAATTGAATTAATTTGATGGTTATGTGATAATACCATCATGTCAATGTCAAGGACTACTGGCTCCATGGCAGGGCTGCCGTTCCTTAATTAATTGTTCCTTAATTAAATAATTAATTAATTAATGTTCCTTACTTCTGATCTAGTCTGCATTTAAGGCAGGAAATCCTGCAGCATATATGGAAGAGTCCTAAATTCCAGGCACGAAACTCTTTTGAAAAGAAGCCTTATAAATTTATTATGGACAGTAGGAGATTATTCATGACTTTCTTCGTGTGAAGAGGAAAATGAAACATTTAATGGGTTATATATGATTTTTTTTAAAAAAATCTCCCTCTCATTTATTTAATCTGCTTCGTTGAACATGTATTTTAGATTATTTCAGCTAAGATATACTTAATATGACTTTATATGACTTTATAGAAGAAAAGTCATATATAATATAGAAGAAAAGTAAATTGAGAACTCCATACTTGCCACACAACTTTCAATTCTTTTCTGTTTTGGTGCTTTTTCTTGTTTAAAAATTATTTTTCATAAAAAATATACCACCATTCTGGCCATATGACTATGGAGACATCCTAGGACAATGTTGGCTCTTTGGCTCCAGAAACGGAGATGAGTGTCTCACCCTATGGTCCATCATGGCTAGCAGGGCAACTTGTAAAGGGTTACATTATATAAATAATAAAATTAAAAACTATTTTTAGATACTACAAACTGCAAAAAAAAAAAAATCAAATCAGCAAATAAAATAAATTCAGTCCAGTTGCCCCCTGGAGAGTTTTGTAGTGCCGAATTCCAAGCACCCCATTCAACCTCATGCCTTTCCAAACACCTGCATCTCCAGACTCCCAGCCCAGCAATGGCCACAATGACAACACATGGAGTATCCATCAACAGATATTTATTGGGGCTTGGGGAAGATACAAGGTGGTGATGAAGAGTGGGTAGTGCCAGAGGATCTTTGCCTGCTCCAGGCTCCCACCAGCAGGTTCTCAAGGTGCAGATTTCCTCCCTGCCCCGCTTCATCCCATCCCTACCTTTCCCTTCCACCCTTGATCTCCTTGAGGGTCTCCCCCCCATCCCCCAGTGAAAGAGATGACCATTTCCATCAGGGGCTGGGCACAAGGCAAAACCTTTGGCAGACTTCCTGGGCATAGTGTGCCATTTGATGCCGCATCTGTTGAATTCTGGCTTCCAGGACCTTGATGGTTGACTGCAGCTGGATCGCCTTCTGCTCCAGTTGCTCCCAGAACTCCTTGGTCAGTGGCTGCATCTTCTGGTTCATCTCCTGCATGTCCGTTGTGATCTTCTCCATCAGATGCTGGCACTGCTTCAGGAGTTCCACCTGGGCATTTTGGGCCCAGTTGTAACCGGTGCTGTGGAAAAAGAGTGGACGGGTCAGCATGGGAGGAAGGTGCCTAAGGATCTGGAATAAAGAATCGTTCTTTGGCTCTGCTTGGGCTTGACCGTACCAGAGCAAGGTGCTGAGCACCATTTTATGTGATGGGTCCCACAAAGTACTTGGCAGGGCTCATGTTGTTCTAATGTACCAGTCTGCCTTTGAGATAATAAAAACAGGAAAAAATTGGGTCTGTGCCCCCCTCCCTGCTCAACGTTGACTCCTTATCAAGGGCAATGTGGTTTTCTGGCAGGGCAGTGATGCCAGCCTGGGTCAGTACAACCTGTGCATGCGGCAAAGGGGGAAATGGGGGGGGGTATTGTTTGCCCATTTTGCCAGCTTCCAAAAAGTCTGGCCCAGCCACATACTTTAAGTCTTGACGTAGCGATTCTGTAATCTTTCCCCAAAATGTCCAAATGTTGATGGTGCTGGGCTCCTCGTTCACGGAAGAGGCCTGGCAGCCTGTGGAAGGAAGGAAAAAGGATTTGTAGTTAAAAACGTTTCGCTTCTCTGACCTTAGTGCAACACTCCTGCGAGGTGGCCAGAGAACGGGAAAAAACTGACTGCGATGGGACCAACACCACAGTTTTTGCCCCATTTATAGTTTCAGGCAGTGGTTGGATTCAAATACACGAACAATACAATAAATACAATACAATACAAATAAATAAATACAAATACAATAAAAAATAATTTTTATTAATCATGTCCTAATAATTTAATCTATTATAATTTAATCTATTATTATTAATCTATAATAATCTATTATTATAATTTAATCTATTATAACCTAATCTATGCTGCTATGGATTTCCTGCTGCAGGCAGGGGGTTGGACTAGATGACCTACTAGGTCCCTTCCAACTCTATGATTCTATGATTCTATGTCCTAATAACCTAAATAACCTAATAACCTAAATAACCTAAACCTAATAACCTAAAATAACCTAATCTTTGTCCTAATAACCTAAATAACCTTAATTTTTTATTAACCATGTCCTAATAACCTAATCTATGTCCTAATAACCTAAATTAACAACTGGTTCTATGTCCCATTGGTAACCGGTTCTCAGAACCAGGCGCTCATTAGCAAAGGGGTTCTATGGAACCTGCGAGAAACCCCTGAAGCCTACCATGTACTGTTAAACATGTCCAACGAGTGGTGCTCATTCCCGTTCTAGGCTGAAGAACGAGCTTAAGTTGCTGTAAGAATAGGTTTCCCAGAAATAAATAGGGACAGGGTGTTTATATCTTTAACCATTGTATAGAAAAGAGAATTTTATTCTCTGCATTTTCTTCTCTGTTAAGCTGTACCTGCCAAAATTATCTCTTCTATGCAATAGTTAAAAGTACAGGCAGTTTTTCACCTTTTTCAGCTGAATTTAGTCTCCAAAATCAGGGTGCGCATTAGATTCAATGGTTAATTAGATTCAAATAAATGTGGTACTTTGATTATAAGTATAGGGTTTGCATTACATTCAAGTAAATACAATACTGGTTGGAAGGTCAATTTTCAGTTGTTTCAAAAATTCAGTTGGAAATACAGCAGGATAGAGTTTCAGTTGTTAAAAAACCCACACGTTGGGGGTGCAAATTTTGATTGATGGGGACACTTTGGGGTATTGGAACCCTTGTTTCAAAATCAGTGTTTCAAAAGCCAGGGTTCAGTCCTTCACAGAACAAATGAGAAGGTGCCCACAGGTTGATAAGAGGATCGGGTGGTGGAAAGAGTCAGGCAAAGCTGGGGGGTTGACTTGAGAGAGGCACACTCACCCGTGAAGACAACCCAGGTCAGAAGAAGAGCAGGAAACCTCATGGTGAACGAGATCCAAGCAGCTGAAAGATGGAACAATCTGGAAATGCCACTCTGGGAGTAAAGGGGGACACTTTATGAGAGATGGAGGCATGATGCAACCAGCCCTCGTCTGTTATTTGTTAACCGCCAGGTTCTGAAGCACGTGGCACCATCCTTGGTCTCCTTTCTCTGCCTTCCTCTGCCAGTGCCAAAATTCAGTGTTCAAGGATTTGACTCCAGAATGACTTCACATTTCCAGAATGGGGGTCCTCATCCGTCCATCCGTCCATCCATCCATCCATCCATCCATCCATCCATCCATCCACCCACCCATCTATCTATCTATCTATCTATCTATCTATCTATCTATCTATCTATCTATCTATCTATCTATCTATCTATCTATCTATCTATCTATCTACCTACCTACCTACCTACCTACCTACCTACCTTCTGTATTTATATATCGCTTTTCAACTAAAAAGTTCACAAAGCGATTTACAAAGAAAATGAAAAAATTAATAGCTATTTATTTTGTTTTAATTAATTTATTTATTCCTAATGCATTTTTATTCTCCGTTTCTCCCAGAAAGGCTCCTATTGATCAGGGCAAGCATCAAATTCCTAAGTAATATCTTTCCTTTCCTTTCCTCCCTCCCTCCCTCCCTTCCTACCAATTCCTGTGCCTCTCGGTCTGGAGACCAGCAGTGTCACAAGGGTTTGTGTCATCCCCACAATTAAGCTGGCACCGACGCACAAACAGGCTGGGAGACAGTCTTTTTTGACCAGTTGTCAACCTTGATCTCTTGCTTTGTTGACCCTTTATGGTTAATTTTTTTGAAAGTGAAATGAGGAGGTGGGGGGTTTCCAGACATGTCCCAAAGCCAGTGCTTCTGAACCCTCTTGTCACAGTAAAGTGCCATGTGAAATGTAGCGCTGCAGAAAATGCACTCTGCACATGCTTCTAGGGACTGTCTCAATTTTTTTTTCCAAAGGCATGGGCTTTGATGTGACGCTTTGGCAAGTGCTCAGATCTTCGATCGGTATTGGCTGCCCTGAAAAGCTCCTGACATTTTAGATCAGGGCGGCCTCTGTTTACAAGGTTGGATTCTTGCACTGAAAGGAATGCTGAGGCTGTCGATTTCCGGCACCCGTTAAGAATGATCAACAACTGGCCAAATGCCACCCCCCTTTCAGGTAGCCTTTCCAAAGAGCAGGATAGTAAAGAATTTTTTTCTCCTGGGGCATTGCCAACTGATCACCTGAACATTTTTGAGCTCCAGGTAGTGCTTGTTCCTTGTTGGCAAAAGATCCTCTCTCCCAGAGGCCAGCCCTCAATGAGGATGATGAAGAGTGGCACCATAGGGGAGAGTTGCCACATGTCTCGAAAAACAGGGACAATCCTGATTTGGGGGTATTGTGTTCAAACGCCGATTTTGTGGAAGAGAATTATGGCCCTAGAGCCACCCTTATCCTCACAAGGTGGATGGACCTACATCTGTTGTCCTCATGTAGGTGGATGGACCTACATCTGTCCGTTGACGTGAAGCCCTTTCTTCCATTATTTTGTGTCTGTCCCTTTCCAACCCAATGTTCTTTTATCTTCCGTATTAGTGACCTGTAAACCTTCACCTGGTCGCAGTATGGCTCGGAACCAACCACAGGCTATGCTACTCCTATGACACCTGATTCCCACCCCTGGCCAGGCTGAACCATCTAAGAGAGTCTTCGCTGTGAACGAGCTGCAGGGGCAACAGGTAGCGTGGTTGGGGTAGGGTTTAGGATTCTGTGGCAAATCCTAACAGCCAACGTTGGCACAAAAGATGCTTCGCGTGATGCATTTGTATAAAAGGTTATGGATATGATGGGATGGTACTCAGTCTCTGTGTTCAACCAGCCCAAAGGAGCCAGACAACATGTTAGAAGAATCAGATTTATTGGCTTACAAAAGAAGAAAAGGGGTTAAACCATTGATCAAGGTACATACATTACATAAAAAGAATTGACAGCTGATGCACTGGTGCAGTGGCGTAGCTGTTGATCATATAGCGCGGTACAAATCTAAAATTGTTGTCCCAAAAGTGATGTCACAACCTGGAGTGGTGACATCCTCATCCTCCTCATCCTCTGCAGTTCACAACCCATTTGCTCTGCTAGTGGCAGAGCTAAAGCACCTATTTGCAGACTAAGAAGATTTTGTCTGCAATCCTAAAGACTTTCCTGGGAGGAAGACCCACTGAACACAATGGATCTGACTTTTGAATAGACATGGTTGGGATTGTGCTCTTTTGTCATTCCCTCACCTCCCACAACCACAAAATCAAATTTAATTAGCCTGTGTTTTCATTTTCTGCTTAATTGGCCAGAACATTTGATCGAAGACAGTTATTCCGATGCAGTTTGTTTCATTGCATTCTTCATTAAATTACCTTTCAAATGATATATAACATGATATATAACACACACACCACATTTATCACAATTTTAGCCACTAGTGTGAGGCTCAGCACCTCCCTAAAGGTTACTACTCGGTGCAACTACACCCCCTGCACTCTTCTAGCTACACCACTGTACTGGTGACAAAAAATAATGTTTTGCTTTCAGTGTCCCTTTGGTGCATTGGGGATTTTGGATAGCAGCAGGAGACGGGCTCCAATGGGGCACGTTCTTGGGCATGTCTGATCAGTTTATCATCTGCCAGTGAAATCCAATGGGAACTGGTCTTTGGGGAGGGTTATGAAGCCGATTCTTGAATTCCGGCAGTTTGATTCTGATACAAAAACCTTTTCCTTTACCTACTATTGATGGAAGATCAACCTTTCCCATTGAGCTGGCTTACCCATGCAGGGGAACCCTGGAACAGATAAGCAACACTGGACCGCTATTCCACACATGTGGGATGGGAAGGAAGACAACAACCACTAGAGACCTAGGGTGCAATCCAGAGTAACTATGGGGAGTCCTTGCTCCAGTGTAAGAACAATGTGCTCTGGATTGCAATATGAATTTCCCATAGGTTTTCACGAGGTGGTGCAGTAGCTATGGGTACACATAATGACTCTTACATGCTCCCGTAGTTACTCTGGATTGTAGGGATAGTTACTCCAACTGTGTTGGTGACATGAGATCTGCAAAAGATCCCTGATGGAGTGACACTAAACAACCTTATTAACATGAACAACGACATCTCCTCCGATTCTCCACTTGGTCCATCTGATCCAGAGGGAACGGACAAAAAACCTACAGTAGCAACACCCTTCAGGTTGTGGATCTGGAAGGAAACAGGAGATGCTGATTTTTGAAGATCATCAAAACAAATTCAAGTGTGCAGCGTGGGGGCATCCGGCATGTGTTGGCCCCTTACCCACCTGAAGAATCAGCTCTAGGAAAATTCTGGTTGCGGTTCAGTGGAACCTGGGAGTCCTCACCAGTTTGGTCTCCTGCATCTGTGAAGGGAAAGAGGATGAGATCTTGCTAAGGACAGGAGGGAGTAAATAGCTGGTGCAAATCAGAAGCCTCCGTGCTTCCTTTTTGGGTAGGGTTGCCACATGTCCTGAAAAACAGGGACAATCCCAGTAATTTTTTTTTGGGGGGGGGGGAAATTGTGTTCATATTGGCAAATGGGACAGTGGGTCCTGTTCTGATTTTGTGGAAGAGAATTAAGGCGACCCTCTTTTGGAGCAGATTGTATCCAGAACTTATAGAACTTTGAAGGGGTAGTGGGGGAACTTTAGAGGAGGAACAGCAAAGAGGGCAGTTATCCTTGAAGCCCCAAAGAGTTTCTGGCCACAGATCCAGTTGTGGGCTTCCGGGGGTTCTCACAGGTTCTATAGAACCTTTTGCTAATGAGCGCCTGGTTCAGAGAACCGGTTACTAATGGGACATAGAACCTGTTGTTAATTTAGGTTATTAGAACATAGAACCTGTTATTCATTTATTTGAATCCCACCACTGCACAGATCTGACTGGGGACCTGATCAGTTGTTGATCCCCAGTTTTGTTCAAGGGTAAGAATCACAACAAACCCCTAGTAGCAAGGCAAGATGTGTGCCCCACATTCTTTTACACCCCCAATTCCACCTCCTAACCTTGTTCAGGCATGTCTACAATATCCATCTGCTTTTCTGTCCTTTGTGTCTTGTCCGAGTCAACAGGCTTTCCATGGTTGCAGACCTGGGGGGAAGGATTCAACCATTTTTCCTTAGATCCTCTGCAAATCCCACTGATACCGGCTGCCCCCCACCCCAGATCACATAAAATTGTATAGTATAGTATATATTATCAGGGATGAGAATTCAAATCAGAAATCAAATGTGTTAGATAAGTGATCCCACTACCCTGGTACATACCTTGGTGGCAGAGTCGTACCTAGGCAAAATTTTGCCCATGGCAAGGACTGAAATTTCTCCCCATCAAAATAGTTAGAAGGGTCCCAGAAGGTCATCTAGTCCAACCCCTGTAGCAGGAGAGATGGGGCCTTGTCGCCCATGGCAGATTGCATCCCGTGCTATACCCATATTACGCCTCTGCCTGGTGGGGACCGAATCCACCTGGGTGGCCATTCCCAGGATTGATCTCGCCCAGGACTGGCCCAGGATTGGCCATTCCCAGGAAACTCCTGGCCTGATCTCGCCACCCCATGCTCCAGGCAGACAGTCGAAATTCCCTGTTGCAGTTGAGATGCCAGAAATACATTTTGGCATCAAGCCCCCTCCCCTTTTCAGGCTGTCATGGAGGAAAGCAGCATTGTTGTATCATAATTTTTACAAAATTACATTATTTGGCTCACCGTTCTGAAAGGACTCCCGTTCTCCTCGAACTTGATATCCCCACAAAATTCCAGACCCTTCACCGTATGGAAGGGAAGGCGATGGAAATACTTCAGGAAGTACTCGCCATTGACAGAGACCTGCGGAAAGAGAAGAAGGGGGCACCACTTAACAGAAGTGATGTTTTACCTGGGGGTTTCACAACCACTGTAGAACATAAGAAGAGCCCCACTGGATCAGGTCTATCTTGTCTAGGTTTGACATATGTCCCAAAAAACAGGGACAACCCCAATTTGGGGGGATTGTGTTCATATACTGGGAATGGGACAGAGGGTCCTGTCCTGATCTTCTGGAAGAGAATTATGACGACCCTAATCTGGTCCAACTTCATCACACAGTGGTCCACCAGAAGCCCCTCCAGATATGAGGAGGTTGTTGGATACACCTAGATTTATCTCTCACCTCGTAATAGCTATTTTGGATAGTGATGGCCATCTCAAAATATTCACCCTGACGGAAGGGCATCTGGAAAGACCGTTCTTCCTGCCCCCACGTATCTTCTATACACGTGTTGCACACAACCACTTGTGGTTTTTCGTCAAATCGTGCGTTGAAATGGAAAGCGATGTCGCCATTCTCACACTTCAGATTGACCGAAAATCTGAAAAGTAGAGACAAGAAGGAACATTCTAGCATATGTGGCGAACTTGTCCTAAAGCAAAAAATAAAAAGGGCTTTGATAGACCATACTTTTGATGTGTAAAGTAAACTTGCAATTGAAACCAGAAGCTTTTCTGTTGGGAATGTTGGATGATTCAGTTCATTAAAAAACTTGAAATTATGTTTTCATATAGTGGTGCCTCACATAAAGAGCTTAATTCGTTCTGGAGGCATGCTCTTTAAGAGAAACGCTCTTTAAGTGAAGCGGATTTTCCCATAGGAAACAATGGAAACTCAGACGATTGGTTCCACAACCCCCAAAATATTCATATAAAACTTACTCCCAGGAAAGTGTCATTGATTGCAGCCTCCTAACTATGTCTACCCAGAAGTAAGCCCCATTGTGTTCAATGGGTCTTACTCCCAGGAAAGTGCCTTTAGGACTGCAGCCTAAGTAGAATTCATAGGCTCATGCACACTGAATGCATGTTTTGAATTCAATTCCAGTATTTTGTCATCATTTTTACATTCAGTTAATATTTTTATATGAATATTTTTTGTGTTGTGGAACCAATTGTCTGAGTTTCCATTATTTCCTATGGGAAAATCTGCTTCAGGTAAAGAACATTTCATGTAACAAACATGCCTCTGGAACGAATTAAATTTATTATGTGAGGCACCACTGTATATTAATGCTCAATATTAATGTCCAATATGTATTAATAAATCACACATAAATCACAGATTTGATGAGTAGATAATTGTTGTACATAACTTTTATCTCATTTTTACTCTTTCTGTTGGAATCTTTAAATACAATTTGTTTAAGATAGATTATTGAGTTGTAGAAATTGGTACAAGACTAACAGTACAATCCTATGCATGTCTACTCAGAAGTAAGTCCCCTTGTATTCAATAGTACTGATTCCCAGGAATGTATGGTTAGAAGAGCAGCCTAAAGAAATATAAATTTAGAGTTCTGCACTTGCCATGTAATTTTCAATGCTGTTTTTATTACTGGTATCTTTGTTTTATTTTATTTTTATTTTATTTTCTATTTTTATCCTCTCATTTTATATTTTATTGTTTCTTCTCTTTTTGATAAAACCAATAAAAAGTTTCTACACAAAACCTGAAAAGTTAATTGGTTTTGGAGGTGATGCTTGGACAGAGAAGCTGGTTGGGTTCCAGATATAGGATACAAATACAGGAGGGTACCTAAAGATACCCTGGGAACAGCTTATTCAACCCAAGGTGTGTGAAGATCTATTACTCTTCTTCGGGGAGCACATTTACATTTTTATAAATCAATTGCCAATTATTCTTCTCTTAAAAGTTGGCATCCTAAAAACAAACAACGCAGTTTATGCAACATGGACAGGGATGAGGTATAAATGGGTGTGATGAGGATGGAGAGGGATGGATCAGAGACCTCCAAAGTATCTTAACCCCACTCCTGGGCCAGCTATTTTGTTGGCAAAAGCTTAAGTGACCCCATGCAGTTGATGGGGCCAGTGGCATAGCTAGAGGGGGGCAGAGCAGTCACCCCATTGGAGCCATTCCAGATGGAGGGGAGCAAAATAGAGATGTATATCACAAGTACTGATGGAATCAGAAAAGAATCCAAGACAAACCTTGTTGGATGAGGACCGACCCGGGCTTTGATCGGAATGATCTTTCCCACTTTCATATCCCCTGAAACATCACAGGCAAAAACAAGAGGGAAACTCTGTCAAATGAACAAGCAAAGAGTTATGATCAATGATTGGTGGTATTACCTTGATGTCCATCTTCATTTCCAACTTCCAAATTAAGACATTGATCCTGATCCTAAAAGAAACACTTTGGGTCTCAAAACCCTGGAATTGAGGATTCCTGATCAGACACTGAACTTTGCAGGAAGAGGTAAGGGAGACATGGTTGGACTTTTTGGGTCCCCAGTGTCTTGTGCTGGATGTTCTCTCTGTGCCCCTTGATGTTTTTAATTTCTCTTGAGTGGGTTCAATATCTCTTGTGTTCTGTTTTTATGATTGCTTGTTTCTTTTTACGGATTACTATTTATTAATTGATTTGATTATTGGTTGATTATTTTTCTTCCTGAATATTTTGTAAGTCACCTGGATGTTCATTCTATGGCCAGAAAGAATAAAATCCTTCAACAAATACCTCCATAAATAATTCTTGCAAAAAAAGTTTTACCTTTAATAGGCTTACCAGCATTTTGTCTCTCCATCCAGATATAGTATATAGGATGTACATCCAGATATAGGATATATATACTCATATATTTACCTGTGCTGCACCCATGGTGGAGCGTCCTGGAGCCAAGCACTGAGTTCTTTACTTCCTGGTCCTCCAACAGGATTGAAAAAAAATTGGTCTGCGAAATTAAGTTGAATTCTTTCAGAAAAGGGATGGGACATAATTCTATCCAGTTAGATCTAAAAGTGAACCCAGAAAAGGTATTATAGGGTTTTTTTTAGTATATTTTGGCAGATTTTGATTTTGCAGATCCTCAGGATCAGGGAGGTGTGATGACCTTATTTCAAGTTGACCTTGGAGTAGGTACTTGATAGAAATAGTAAAATATACCCTACAATCCAGAGTAACTACGGAAGCATGTAAGAGAGAGTACATGCACCCCTAGTTATGGCACCACCTATGGCACCCCATTTCCCCAAGTGAAAACCTATGAGAAATTCATATTGCAATCCAGAGTAAATTGTTCTTACACCAGAGCCTGGACTCCCCGTAGTTACTCTGGATTGCGCCCATAGATGCCCTGGAAAATTATTTTGCTTTTCAGTTTGCCTCAAATTGCTTGCTTGTTTGCTTGCGCGCAACTTGGATGTTTCTCATGAGAAGTAAAACTGAATGACGTCTCAGGAAGCCAGTGTGGCTGCACAGAGACCTTTCTGAAAAAAAATAAAAATAAAAAACAAGAGGTACACATATAAGAAGTGAAAGAAGTTCATTAACTCTTTTTAGGGTTGCCATAATTCTCTTCCACAAAATCGAGACAAGACCCTCTGTCCCATTTGCCAGTATGAGAACACACGGGATTGTCCCTATTTTTCGGTACATGTGGGAACCCTAACACTTTTTTATAGAATCCTAGAGTTGGAAGGGACCCAGTGGATCATCTAGTCCAGGGGTCAGGGAACTTTTTTACCTGATAAAAATAAAAAAAATATCTATATCTATATCTATATATATAAAAAATATAAAAAAGATTAAAAAAAATCTAAATATTTCTAAATATATCTAAATATCTAAATATATTTAGATACTCCAATGTTACCCCCTTGATTTGAAAGTAATTTGGTCACCCAAAAGTCAATTGAAAATCTGACCTTTTTAAAAAATGTAGGACAAAATGTAGGACATCCTACATTTTGCCCTACATTTTTAAAATCTGAACATAAAGTAAGTGGTTTTCTTCTGAGTAAATGTAAAGTAAGTTGTACTTATCTTGGCTGGGGAGGGTGGGGACACTGGGGGGCAGATTCAGGCTTCTGCGGCTCGGTGCGGCTAAGTCCAGCCAGCCAGAGCAACCATTTTAAAAACATTACTGTGCACATGCGCACGCACTATTCCCCTTCTGAAAGCTCCAATGGAGAGCGCAAGTGTTTCTCCGTGGCAGAAGCGGTAGCGCTCTCTGTTGGAGCTTTCGGAAGGGGAAGAGCGTGCACATCAGCGCGACTGTCCATTACTCCCAGGAATTTCATTTTTATCCCATTTGGGGTAATTTACCCCTGTTCCCAGACCACTGATCTACTCCAACCCCCTGCCTGTAGCAGGAAATCCTCATCTTGTGGGGACCCGGGTCTTGAACCCTGGCCTACTAGTTAACAGGCACAGTGTCTTAACCACTTGCGCCGTTTAAACATACACAAGCTGAGCCCGCACGGCAGGGTTGATGTCAGGTAGGCCGAATCAGAGAATGTGCTGAGGCCGCTGGGGAATGCCAAAGACAAGAAAATAGGTTTTTTCTGTTATTTCCAAAGAAGAGGAAGAGCAAAGAAGGGGGAGACACATTACACGAAAAAGATGGGGAAGTGATACAGATGATTGAAAAAAGCACAATTCCTGGGGCCAGGGCAGGGGTCCAACCCTAATAATTGCACTGATGAAGATCTGGGGTCAGAAGAGGAAAGGAGATGGAATGGGAATACACCTATAGCTTTCAGAGGTTCCCCCAGGCAGGATAAGAACATCATTGAAACCTCAAGAAAGCAAATTCAGGATGAAATCACATGAGAAACACAATTTATACAGTTGTGGTTTTGTCCTTATTTGAATTTTTCAAGCAGAAACTGGATGGTCACCACTTAGGAATGTTGTATGTGTCCCTTGTTATCCACTAGGGTTCTGTTCCAGAACCTCCTGTGGATGAAAAAAATCAATGTATTAAAGAAAACAATGGAAAAATAGGTTTAAAGACCCTCTTACAGATTATTTGCTCCCCATTGTGCCTAATGGAATAAGGTTGTGCTTTAATATCTGCAGGGGTTTGATTCTGGGACTGAAAAATGGAATGATTGCTTGAATGACTGCCTCTTTACAACAGTAGAAAAGCAGTTTTTTAAAATTGTGATTTGTAGTGGCCATTTATGTGGAGTTAAATATGTGTATAAAAAAAATCTGTGTATAGCATCTCCTTCTGGATGATCTTGAGTTTCTCGAAGTTTAGATGATGTGGAGCACAATCCTAACCATGTCTACTCAAAAGTAAACCCCTTTGTATTTAGTGGATCTTACTCCCAGGAAAGTGTCTTTATTATTGTAGCTGTAGGGTTTCTCCATGATCTAGATTTTCCATGAGACCTCATCTGGAACCCTATAACCACACTATCCGTAGCTGCTACCTGCTTGGTGATATGGCACTCTGTGCATGCACCAGCATACTGGGCTTCCAGAGTTGAATCCAGAGTTCAACCCCCTTCCCCCAAACTGGTTCTACTACAGATGCTGAACTAGTGTGAGCCGTTTTCAGGAAGGTGCCGAATCAGAGCACCAGAGGAACTCCTCTCCACTGTGCAAAACGAGTGTATGCACAGATCTGAGACCATAACAGATCAGTCCCAGGTCTCATAAGAAGAAGGTCCTCAGGATCACTAGGAAGAACAGGATGAGTCCCTGCTGCTCTTGAGCTGGTGAGAAGGAGGGCAAGGAACCCAATGCAGGAACGAATAGTAAGTGACACCACGAAGGAGAAGTTCTTACCTTCTAGGAAATGCCAGATCACTCCAGATGTGTTTCTCCTGTCACCGCACAGAGCCGCCTGTGGTCCTTAATTACCTTTTGCAAAGGGAAGCGGCAAAGGAGAGGGAAAGAGACTACAATTCTGTGCAACCCAAGAGGCCAAACATGGGTGGTTTTGTGAACTGTGGTGTTGGGGTGGTGGTGAAGGCAACACCTCTCCGAGA
This sequence comes from Cryptoblepharus egeriae, assembly GCA_030015325.1. Classification (NCBI taxonomy): domain Eukaryota; kingdom Metazoa; phylum Chordata; class Lepidosauria; order Squamata; family Scincidae; genus Cryptoblepharus; species Cryptoblepharus egeriae. Next base: position 1,857,268 of record JAREYC010000014.1, read on the forward strand.
AGCGGATGTGGGTGACACAGTGGAGAGAAAAAATACTGTGTTTTGCAACGAATGAAGTGGATCGAAGAAGGATGGGGATTGCATTTATTGGAAACCCTCCAGTGATGGGAATTCACAGGGCTGAAGTTTTGCAGATTCAGCAACAGACCAAAAAGGAAGTCTTGCTTGGGAGTTGAGAAGATATGTGGAAATGTTGGCTGGGCGAGAGAGACACAGCTCAGAGACTATCCGGTGTCATCAACTCCCTGGCCCAGATTTCACTCTGTTGGGGTCAGGAGAGGAGAATTCTTTGGTGCAGAGAATATATTTCAAAATATTCCTATTCTGTAAAGTTCTAGCAAGTGCAGGAGAGTTGTGAGGGCGTCCCTGAAAATTACAAGCGTTAAAGGGTGAAGATCTAAACAAGACCTGGAGCTGACTGTGGTTCAGATCATGATCTGTCATGACTCTGGTTCCGATCATGAGCCGTGGGTGCCCCGCAGTGATGGGCTTCAAAGAAATTAAGAACCGGTTCTCTGCCCATCTGGCAGCCACTTTTAAATGGCTATTTTTAAACTTTATATGTCCTGTCTCTCATTAACAACCGGTTCTATAGAGTAGGTGACAACCTGCTGGAGCCCACCACTGGTGCCCCGGCTGCGGAGAGAAAAAGCTATACCCTACAATCCAGAGTAACTGCAGGAGCACGTAAGAGACATTACGTGCACCTGTAGTTACTTCACCACCTAGTGAAAACATGGGAAATTCATATTGCAATCCAGACTAAATTGTTCCTACACCAAAGCAAGGACTCCCCATAGTTACTCTGGATTGTGCCCATAGGGTTTTACTCAGAGGTTAGTGTCATCAACTCCCTGGTCCAAATTTCACTCTGTCGGGGTCAGGAGAGGAGAATTCTTGGTGTAGAGAAACTTTTCAAATTATCCCTGTTCTGCAAGCATCTGCCTGAATGCAAGAGGTTTGCAAGGTGTCCTTAAAAAAATAAAAAGTCTGAAGAAAGCAGTAAAGAACATTAAAAATATTAATAAACCACAATATTGGTATTTAATTGTATCATATTATGTTTTTTATTGATTGCCATCTTTATTACCCTTCGGAGAGAAAGGAGGAGTACAAAGCAAATCAAGTCAAGCCAAATAAATACTACAGTTCAGGGAAGAAGGGCTGTGGGTGGCGCAAGCAGTTAAGACGCTGTGCCTGTTAACCAACAGGCCAGGGTTAGAGACCCGGGTCGGCCCCACAGGACAGGGTAAGCTCCTGTCCTTAGCCCAGCTCTGCGACACCAGCTGGATCCAATCGTATCAGCTCTGCCTTTCCATTGGACTAATTCAGTGGCATGGAGAGGGGGGATTTGCTTGGGTAACAAGGTAGGCTTGGGTAACAGCCTACCCTCCAGAACAATTCAACCAGTGGTGGGCACCAGCAGGTTCGCACCTACTCTATAGAACCGGTTCTTAACAAGAGATAGGACATATAAAGTTTAAAAATAGCCATTTAAAAGTGGCTGCCAGATGGGCAGAGAACCGGTTCTTAAATTTTTTGAAGCCCATCACTGAATCCAACCCAGGCTTTCGTGCTTCGCATGCAGCGTATGCAGCGCCGAGCACGATTACCATAGTCTTTCAAGACTGATGGTGGCCTGCTCAGGGAAGAAGAGGGGATATTTAAGCTTCCTTCCCAAGATTAATGCATACACTGACATCCTTGGCACCACAAGAGAGCCAAGCTGGTACTGACACCTGGAAGATCCAGATTCAAATCTGCTCTCATTCATGAAGCTTCTTGTGTGATCTTGGGCCAGTCACTAACACCCTCCCTCACCCACCTTATAGGACTGTTGTGAAGATAAAAGGATAATACATTGCTTTGGGCATTTTCTTTGGCATGGGAAAAGCGGGCGTATAAAACCCTATAAACACATTTGCTATTGCTAGCTGATCAAATTGTGCCAGCAATCCTGGAATTCCACATTTATTGGAATTTACTGGCGAGCAAGAGATGTGCCTTTCACAAACCCGCATTTAATTCCAACAGCAGACCTGACAAAACACACCCAAGGATCCTTGTTCCTTGTAGAAGGAAACAACTACCCCCTTCCACCGTTCTGAACCTATAGAAATCACACTGAAACAGAGTCACTTCTCACTTTAAAGGTTTCTTTTTATTTTTATTTATTGAGAATAATTGTGTTGGTGCACATCCAAATATACAGGAGCACAGGATAGCATACAGAGGTTAGTTATAGGTTAGTTGCTTAGACTCTCCTCAATAGATTATTTCATTTATCTTGAATCATCAAAACCAAAAAAATCATTATATCAATATTGTTTCTTCTTTGTTGCAGAAAGTGAGTGGTTTCCAATTGTTCTTGAATACAGTTTCTGACTTCCTTTTAAGTAAAACCATAAGTTTTTCTATTTCTGCAAAATCCATAATGTTCATCCATCAGACTCAACTGATGGCATTTGGGGTATTTTCCAGTATTGTGCACAGAAGTATCCTCACTGCAGTTATCGTTCATGAAAAGTACATGTTAAAGTTTTTTTAAAATATACAGCACAATCCTATCCATATCTACTCAGAAGGAAGCCCTATTGTGCTCAATAGGTCTTACTCCCAGGAAAATGTATTTAGGATTGCAGCCATAATCGTTGATCAAATCTGAAAAAATAGCTTCTGGTTTCATCTGTACATTCACTTTTAAAATTAATTATATCTGCATATGGATTTGTATCCTATATTCTTTGGCATTGCCAAAGATCCATCACATATGATAAAACACATATGATAAAAGATCCACCACATAACATAAAAGAAACCTTCTTCAGTTTCCTTCCTTCAGTTATGATGCATTTATGCTTACTGACACTGAGTAATGTATTCTTTTTCAACTTTTATAAGGTTTTTATTGATTTCAGATACAGGTATAGGAAAGATTTATCATATGGGAGGGAAAATATAGGGTACACACATTAGGACTATTGTTTTACATCCATTAATAACTTCGATTTCTTCAAAATATCTTTGCTTAGGTCAATCAAATTACAGTTTTTCCCATATACACGGATCATATATCTATATATTTTAAGCTCTTCTCCTATATATATTCTTCTTGAACAGAAGCAGAGAGAGGACCAAGGACCAAACCACGACAGAGAGTTGAGAAGGGCTTTGTGAAGAATAAAGATCTTCTGACCACACACAGTGGACAAGATCCCCAGCTAATTTCCAGGTTCACCATTTCTGCTGGAGGGATCCCATTATCCCTGCTGCGGCATGTTATGATTTAGGTTTCTGGGGAAAAAAAGGAAAAACTGGTTTCTAAAAAGCATCAAGTCATATTCACACTTGTAGAAGCTTCCAGATTCCATAAGGTAGGTGTGTTTTCATTTTCCGGTTATTTGGCAAAATCTTTTGATAGAGTATGGATATTCAGGTGCAGTTTGATTTATTGCATTCTGCATTAAATTACCTTTCCAACGATATATAATATGATGGTATTATTATATGGATAGTCAGGTGCAGTTTGATTTATTGCATTCTGCATTAAATTACCTTTCCAACGATATATAATATGATGGTATTATTATATGGATAGTCAGGTGCAGTTTGATTTATTGCATTCTGCATTAAATTACCTTTCCAACGATATATAATATGATGGTATTATTATATGGATATTCAGGTGCAGTTTTATTTATTGCATTCCGCATTAAATTACCTTTCCAACGATATATAATATGATGGTATTATTTTATGGATAGTCAGGTGCAGTTTGATTTATTGCATTCTGCATTAAATTACCTTTCCAACGATATATAATATGATGGTATTATTATATGGATAGTCAGGTGCAGTTTGATTTATTGCATTCTGCATTAAATTACCTTTCCAACGATATATAATATGATGGTAATATTATATGGATAGTCAGGTGCAGTTTTATTTATTGCATTCCGCATTAAATTACCTTTCCAACGATATATAATATGATGGTATTATTATATGGATAGTCAGGTGCAGTTTGATTTATTGCATTCCGCATTAAATTACCTTTCCAACGATATATAATATGATGGTATTATTATATGGATAGTCAGGTGCAGTTTGATTTATTGCATTCCGCATTAAATTACCTTTCCAACGATATATAATATGATGGTATTATTTTATGGATAGTCAGGTGCAGTTTGATTTATTGCATTCTGCATTAAATTACCTTTCCAACGATATATAATATGATGGTATTATTATATGGATAGTCAGGTGCAGTTTGATTTATTGCATTCTGCATTAAATTACCTTTCCAACGATATATAATATGATGGTATTATTATATGGATAGTCAGGTGCAGTTTGATTTATTGCATTCCGCATTAAATTACCTTTCCAACGATATATAATATGATGGTATTATTATATGGATAGTGAGGTGCAGTTTTATTTATTGCATTCCGCATTAAATTACCTTTCCAACGATATATAATATGATGGTATTATTATATGGATATTCAGGTGCAGTTTTATTTATTGCATTCCGCATTAAATTACCTTTCCAACGATATATAATATGATGGTATTATTATATGGATAGTCAGGTGCAGTTTGATTTATTGCATTCCGCATTAAATTACCTTTCCAACGATATATAATATGATGGTATTATTTTATGGATAGTCAGGTGCAGTTTGATTTATTGCATTCTGCATTAAATTACCTTTCCAACGATATATAATATGATGGTATTATTATATGGATAGTCAGGTGCAGTTTGATTTATTGCATTCTGCATTAAATTACCTTTCCAACGATATATAATATGATGGTATTATTATATGGATAGTCAGGTGCAGTTTGATTTATTGCATTCCGCATTAAATTACCTTTCCAACGATATATAATATGATGGTATTATTATATGGATAGTGAGGTGCAGTTTGATTTATTGCATTCCGCATTAAATTACCTTTCCAACGATATATAATATGATGGTATTATTATATGGATATTCAGGTGCAGTTTGATTTATTGCATTCCGCATTAAATTACCTTTCCAACGATATATAATTTGATGGTATTATTATATGGATAGTCAGGTGCAGTTTGATTTATTGCATTCCGCATTAAATTACCTTTCCAACGATATATAATATGATGGTATTATTATATGGATAGTCAGGTGCAGTTTGATTTATTGCATTCCGCATTAAATTACCTTTCCAACGATATATAATTTGATGGTATTATTATATGGATAGTCAGGTGCAGTTTGATTTATTGCATTCTGCATTAAATTACCTTTCCAACGATATATAATTTGATGGTATTATTATATGGATAGTCAGGTGCAGTTTGATTTATTGCATTCTGCATTAAATTACCTTTCCAACGATATATAATTTGATGGTATTATTATATGGATAGTCAGGTGCAGTTTGATTTATTGCATTCTGCATTAAATTACCTTTCCAACGATATATAATTTGATGGTATTATTACATGGATAGTCAGGTGCAGTTTGATTTATTGCATTCTGCATTAAATTACCTTTCCAACGATATATAATATGATGGTATTATTATATGGATATTCAGGTGCAGTTTGATTTATTGCATTCCGCATTAAATTACCTTTCCAACGATATATAATATGATGGTATTATTACATGGATATTCAGGTGCAGTTTGATTTATTGCATTCCGCATTAAATTACCTTTCCAACGATATATAATATGATGGTATTATTATATGGATAGTGAGGTGCAGTTTTATTTATTGCATTCCGCATTAAATTACCTTTCCAACGATATATAATTTGATGGTATTATTATATGGATATTCAGGTGCAGTTTGATTTATTGCATTCCGCATTAAATTACCTTTCCAACGATATATAATATGATGGTATTATTATATGGATATTCAGGTGCAGTTTGATTTATTGCATTCCGCATTAAATTACCTTTCCAACGATATATAATATGATGGTATTATTACATGGATATTCAGGTGCAGTTTGATTTATTGCATTCCGCATTAAATTACCTTTCCAACGATATATAATATGATGGTATTATTACATGGATATTCAGGTGCAGTTTGATTTATTGCATTCCGCATTAAATTACCTTTCCAACGATATATAATATGATGGTATTATTATATGGATAGTGAGGTGCAGTTTTATTTATTGCATTCCGCATTAAATTACCTTTCCAACGATATATAATTTGATGGTATTATTATATGGATATTCAGGTGCAGTTTGATTTATTGCATTCCGCATTAAATTACCTTTCCAACGATATATAATTTGATGGTATTATTATATGGATAGTCAGGTGCAGTTTGATTTATTGCATTCCGCATTAAATTACCTTTCCAACGATATATAATATGATGGTATTATTATATGGATATTCAGGTGCAGTTTGATTTATTGCATTCCGCATTAAATTACCTTTCCAACGATATATAATATGATGGTATTATTATATGGATAGTCAGGTGCAGTTTGATTTATTGCATTCCGCATTAAATTACCTTTCCAACGATATATAATTTGATGGTATTATTATATGGATAGTCAGGTGCAGTTTGATTTATTGCATTCTGCATTAAATTACCTTTCCAACGATATATAATTTGATGGTATTATTATATGGATAGTCAGGTGCAGTTTGATTTATTGCATTCTGCATTAAATTACCTTTCCAACGATATATAATTTGATGGTATTATTACATGGATAGTCAGGTGCAGTTTGATTTATTGCATTCTGCATTAAATTACCTTTCCAACGATATATAATTTGATGGTATTATTACATGGATAGTCAGGTGCAGTTTGATTTATTGCATTCTGCATTAAATTACCTTTCCAACGATATATAATATGATGGTATTATTATATGGATATTCAGGTGCAGTTTGATTTATTGCATTCTGCATTAAATTACCTTTCCAACGATATATAATATGATGGTATTATTACATGGATATTCAGGTGCAGTTTGATTTATTGCATTCCGCATTAAATTACCTTTCCAACGATATATAATATGATGGTATTATTATATGGATATTCAGGTGCAGTTTGATTTATTGCATTCCGCATTAAATTACCTTTCCAACGATATATAATATGATGGTATTATTACATGGATATTCAGGTGCAGTTTGATTTATTGCATTCCGCATTAAATTACCTTTCCAACGATATATAATATGATGGTATTATTACATGGATATTCAGGTGCAGTTTGATTTATTGCATTCTGCATTAAATTACCTTTCCAACGATATATAATATGATGGTATTATTCATACATACTAAGGTTTTTTTACAGTTGGTCACTAGTGTCAAGCTCAGCTTGTTACCCAGTGCACTTAATACCCCCTGTGCCCCTTTTGCTATGCCACTGAACTGGAGAAGAGTGGGCATCCAGCAGGGAATACTAGACATTATTGTTTTAATTCCTGAGATAAAATTTTCTGATATCACTCCTTGAAATAATAAACTCACGATGTTGTTAACATCTAAAGCAGGTGAACAGAGCAAGGTCAAAGTTTTGCTAGATTCTAAGTCAGTGGTTCTCAATCTTCCTAACGCCGTGACCCCTTTATAAGTTCCTCATGTTGTGGGGACCCCCAACCATAAAATTATTTTCGTTGCTAATTTATAACTGTAATTTTGCTACTGTTATGAATCGTAATGTAAATATCCGATATGCAGGATGTATTTTCATTCTTACAAATGAAATGTATGTTCTATGCACACATGGAACACAATGGGATTTATTTCAGAGTAGGCATGCAGAGGATTGGGCCCTGAGACTGTCAGTCAGCCCCAGTGTGCACACAGCTACAGCCAGAAATCTGGCAAGCCTGACCTGGCCCCCTGCACCAGGGGTCTTTAGGCGACCCCCAGGAAAGCTCTAGGCAACCCCCAAAGGGGTCCTGACCCCCCACTTTGAGAAATGCTGTTCTAAGTGCTACATCCATGTATTCCCAGCAACAAGAATGTTCACTTACCATGGCAGCTGTGTTCACAGGTGGGTTATAAAGGGATGGATACTGAAAGATAAAGAAATACATGTCCAGACGTGAGAACCAAAATCAAGATTTGCTAGATTCTAAGGGTGCAATCCGGAGTAACTACAGGGAGTCCTTGCTCCAATGTAAGAACAATTTACTCTGGATTGCAATATGAATTTCCCATAGGTTTTCTCTAGGTGATGCCGTACCTCCATTGATGTAAATGTCTCTTACGTGCTTCCGTAGTTACTCTGGATTGTAGGGTAAGTGCTACATCCATGTATTCACAGGAACAAGAAGCACAAGGAGACAGGAGTGGTTTACTTACCATAGCAGTTATGTTCTCTTGTGGGCTATAAGGGGGTGGATACTGAAAGATAAAGAAATACATGTCCAGAGGTGAGCACCAAAATCAAGATTTGCTGGATTCTAGGTGCTACATCCATGTACTCACAGCAACAAGAAGTACGAGGAGATGGGTGGTTCACTTACCGTAGCAGTTGTGTTCACATGTTCGTTAAAAGGGGGTGGATCCTGAAAGGTAAAGAAATGTATTTCCAGAGGTAAGAACCAAAATCATAACTAAAAATGTGACATAGATTGGTGTTCACAACAGGTGTTCCCATTTCATCTGCAAAAAGAAAGGGAAAGGATGTAACTCACTTTTACTGACGTGCAGCTGACATTTTCAGGAATGATATCCCCTCTAAACTTCACTTTCTGGACAGTATGGTAGGGAATGCGGTGATCAAAATTCAGAAAGTGTTTCCCATCCACAGAGACCTAGAAAGGAGGGAAAGGTGGCTCTTAAGGAACCGAGGGGGCATTCCTTTTGAGGACTCGACAAGCAGTGGTGGACTTCAGGGTGTTCTCACCGGTTCTATAGAACCCTTTGCTAATGAGCGCCTGGTTCTGAGAACCGGTTACTAACAGGACATAGATCCTGTTGTTAATTTATTTGAATCCCACCACTTCTTGACAGCCCCCTATTATGTCCACTAATAAGTGAAAGATTTCAAGGCAATTCTATATAGCATGAATTTCAATAACTGTGATGTGAATGGTGCACAGGTGTGCTTCAGGGGACCCTTAAGTAATGGTGTGTGACATGCCTTGTTCATTGTAAAAAGAGGATTACCATATATTCTTATCCCTTGGATAAATCCCAGTGACCCCTGGATCCTGCGAGAACCCCTTACCTCATAACACTCACTCCTGACAGTGATGGTCATCTCAAAAGATGTACCCTGGGAGAAAGGCATTGTAGGAGGCCGAAGCTCTTTCCACCATAACCACGTAGGTGTCCAGCTGTTACATACAACCACCTTTGGAGTTTCATCAAATCGCGGGTTGAAGTGGAAGGCAACACCTTCCTTCAGGCATTCCAGATCGACTGAAAATCTGAAATTAGAACTGGTTTTAGATAAAGCTGGTTGACATACCCCCAAATCCAGAGTAACAATGGGAGCACATAGGAGACTTTACATGCACCAGCATTTACTGCACCACCTAGTTTTCACTAGTGAAAACCTATGGGAAATTCATATTGGAATCCAGAGTAAGTTGTGCTCACACCAGAGCAAGGACTCCCCGTAGTCACTCTGGATTTTGCCCATAGAGGTGGAGCAGGAATGCTGAAGGGATCAAAAGATGTGCTGGGAAAGGCTTTCTTAACCCATGATGTTTAGGCATCTACAACTCGTTTTTGGGGAGTAAACTTACATACAGCACATTTGACTGATAATAATAAACCTCTCTTGTCATACCCTACAATCCAGAGTAACTACGGGAGCACGTAAGAGACATTACGTGTACCCGTAGTTACTGCACTACCTAGTGAAAACCTATGGGAAATTCATATTGCAATCCAGAGCAAATTGTTCTTACACCGGAGCAAAGACTCCACATAGTTACTCTGGATTGCGCCCATCATCTCAGATATAATACTTGAAATGTGAAAAAGAGATCAGGATACACACCTTCTTGCATCTGAAGGAATCCGGGCTTTGATAAGAATAGTCTTCCCCTCCTCCAGACGTCCAATATGTTTGGATTCAACAACGCTCTGGGGTGTAAATGAAGAATTAGTGTCAATATTTGTTGGTCCCATATAGGGTTGCCATATGTCCTGGAAAAACAGGGACAGTCCTGATTTTGGGGGGACGGTGTTCACATACTGGGAAGCGTGACAGAGAGTTCTGTCCTGATTCTGTGGAAGAGAATTATGGCAACCATATCCTACCTTGATTTCAGTCAGAGGCGTACAAGGTGTTTTGTGCCATGGGCGCATACTCCCAGTTTGTTATTATTGACTTGTAACATTAGCTAAAAGCTGGATTTCAGGTTTTTTGATGGGGTGAAATTTCTAAGCAGTCAAAGGGCAAAATCCAGAGCTACTACGGGAAGTCCTTGCTCCAGTATAAGAACAACTTACTCTGGATTCCAATATGAATTTCCCATAGGTTGGAAATTCCAACCTATTTCCAATTCCCAATAGGTTGGAAATTCCAACTAGGTTGTGCAGTAACTATGAGTACACGTAAAGTCTCTTATGTGGTTCCCTAATTACTCTGGATTTGGGGGGGGGGGGGAAGTAAAGGTAAAGGTGTCCCTTGCTGGTTGCCCTGCTAGTCATGACCAGTTAGGCACTGTTAGGGAGCAGTGCTTATCCTGTCACAAGCTTGGAGATCCAACATTATCCAAACATGGGAGGAATGGAGCGGTAAAGGGGGTAGTCTTTGGCAGTGTTAACTGCCAAAGCCACTAGAATTCCCCTCTACCTATCCCCTGCATGGTGCTGTGAAAAGGTGACCACCCCATCTACACTCACCTTTGCCGCGCCCATTACTGAGACTCGTCGAACCCAACACTTCCTGGATGCTCCAAATATGATCCAAAAGGATGGCTCTGTGAAATTAAGTTGAATTTTCTCAGAAAGGGAACAAAACGCTATCCAAAAGTCAGCCTAGAAAAGGCATGAATTACATCTCCACTCAAAGGTCCTATTAAGGGAATAGCTGCCCAATTCTCTTATACCCCCTGTCTGGACTCTTCTCTATTTTCATGCATTGTCTGTCCCTTTCTGTATGTCCCACTTGGGGCAAAATCCAGAGTAAGTACGGGGAATCCTTGCTCCAGTGTAAGAACAACTTACTCTGGATTTCAATAGGAATTTCCCATAGGTTTTCACTAGGTGGTGAAAGTCTCTTATGTGCTCCGAAAGTTACTTTGGATTTGGGGGTTACATAATTAAACATGTAACTCAAATAAACATTTGCTACCTTGGGTCAATTAAGATTTTGTAGCCATCTCCCCACAACAAAATCAAAGTTAATTTATTAAGTAAATAAATAGGTAAATAAATTTTTTTGCATTTTTTTTTTTGTATTTTAGATTGTGAGCCCTTTTGGGACAGGGACCCATTAGCTATTAATTAGCTATTATTTTTTTCATTTTCTTGTAAACCGCTTTGTGAACTTTCAGTTGAAAAGCGGCATATAAATACTGTAGATAGGTAGGTAGATAAAAAGTTTTTTGATTAATTGATCTTATCTTTTGATATCCCCGCGTGGTTTGCTTCGTTGCATTCATCATTAAAGTTTGTTTCCAATGATATATAACATGATGATGTTATTTGTACATACCAAGGTTTTCCCAATTTTGGGCCACTAGTGAAATGCGCAGAATTTGTTGCATTTGTTGCCTGATGCAACTGCTACCCCCTGCACGTCCTTATGTACCCTACTGGACTGTTCACTTTTGCAGTCCTCAGTGGGAGATCTCAAGCTTCCCTGCCTTACCTACTGATGGCTGCACTTCTAAACATGATTTCCTGGGAGTAGGCCCCATTGAATGCAATAGTACTTACTTTTGAGGAGACATCCTTAGGATTGCACTATGAGTCCGGATCAATGTGGTTGCTGGAACTCACCAGTGTCACCATAATGGCTGTGAATGCTCCACTGCTTACCAACAGTGAAGGGCACTGTTGATTCACCCGCACAGTTCAGGGCAAATGCATAGTGAGGATCACAGCACCTCATATGTAACATCCAGTGGTGGGAGCACGTAAGAGGCAACTACAGGAGCACGTAAGAGACATTACGTGCACCTATAGTTACTACACCACCCAGTGAAAACCTATGGGAAAGTCATATTGCAACCCAGAGTAAGTTGTTCTTACACCAGAGCAAGGACTCCCCATAGTTACTCTGGATTGTACTCATAATAACCTAAATTAACAGCAGGTTGTATGTCTATAGAACAATAGGTTCCATGTCCCATTCATAACTGGTTCTCAGAACCAAAGGGTTCTAGCAAAGGGTTCTATAGAACCTGTGAGAACCCCCTGAAGCCCACCACTGACTAACCATGTCTACTCAGATGTACCAGTGGTGAGATTCAAATACACTTTCCTGGGAGTAGGCCCCATTGAATGCAATAGTACTTACTTCTGAGTAGACATCCTTAGGATTGCACTATGAGTCAGCATCAGTGTGATTGCTGGAACTCACCAGTGTCACCATAGTGGCTGTGAATGCGCCACTGCTTACCAACAGTGAAGGGCACTGTTAATTCACCCACACAATTCAGGGCAAGTGCATAAAGGATGGGGAGGAACGCAACACCTCATATGTAACACCCAGTAGTGGGATTCAAATAAATGAACAACAGGTTCTATGTCCTAATAACCTAAATTAACAACAGGTTCTATGTCCCATTAGTAACTGGTTCTCAGAACCAGACGCTCATTAGCAAAGGATCCTAGGGCAAAATCCAGAGTAACAATGGGGGGGGGGTCCTTGCTCCGGTGTAAGAACAACTTTCTCTGGATTCCAATATGAATTTCCCATAGGTTTTCACTAAGTGGTGCAGTAACTACGGGTGCACGTAAAGTCTCTTACGCGCTCCCATTGTTATTCTGGATTTGGGGGCTATAGAACCTGTGAGAACCCCCTGAAGCCCACCACTGGGTCACATCACACTCAAGAATTTCTTACCTTCTAGGAAAGCAAACTGTAATATGGATGTTCTCAGAACTGGAAACTGTCACTGTTGTCTATAACCTCATCACTAATGGCTTCCCTCCTCTTGATCTTCCTGTTGTCCTTCACAAGATTATCACAAACAGCTTACTGCAAAAGAAGAAAAATGAAAAAGTGGTTGGGAAAAGAGAGAGCACAAATCAGATAGTTTTGGTGCCCATGAAGAAAGCAAAATACCAGGATCTCATGGAAAGCTGGAGCCACTAGGCTGAGCAACCGGCAAGGAGAACGCTCTGTGATGGGAATGGGGAGAAGGACCATTCGCAAAGAAAACCTTGATATGTAAGATCTCCTGTCGGAGTTAAGCAGCAATGAGCAAACATTATTAACAGATTATTAACAGATTGTTAACTATTATGCAGTAAATAATATTACACCAAAAGTGAAAGTACTGCCGTCTTTCCTTGAAATGCAGCAGTTACAAGAAATCAGGTTGCTCTGTTTTGGATTCATTGGCAGGACAAACAGGCAGAAGGGCAGCCTGGCCATGCAGTGCCAACTATTGGGATAATAATATTCACAGTGGCCACTGTGCTGAGAGGGGACCTGACAAGAATGGCAGTGGGGAATTGCCACCGAGAAGTTGGCAAAATACTTCCAGTTTTGCAAACAGCTGGTTTAGTGAAAATGGATGCAACTGCATCAAGCTGAATTAGGAGCTCTGAGGAGCAACACAAAGAAAGCATGGGCAAAATCCAGAGTAACTACAGGGAGGCCTTGCTCCGGTGTAAGAACAACTAACTATGGATTCCAATATGAATTTCTCATAGGTTTTCTCTAGGTGGTGCAGTAACTAAGGGTGCACGTAAAGTCTCTTGTGTTCTCCTGTAGTTACTCTGGATTTGGGGGCATTTCGAGATATCATGTCTAACAACAGCTGATATTCACTTCTGTGACTTGGAGCACAAGCCTAACCATGTCTACTCAAATGTAAGCCCCATTGTATTCAATGGATCTTACTCCCGGGAAAGGGTCTTTAGGATTTCAGCATATGTCTGATCTTTGTCCTGCCCCTAATGTTGCTTGAACAACACCAACATCCATCACCACACAGCAGATGTAGCAGTGAACTCCACAAGGATATTCAAGCATTCTTTTTTTAGCCTCCTGTCTGGGTGTCCTCCAAAAAATCATTGTCCTCCATTTTGGCTTCATTTTGGAATTTTGCAACGGGGTGCAGGACCCTATCATGTCATATGCTGTTGGATTCGTATTGAAGAGCAGAATCTAATTCAAAAATCGGTTTTGAAATATCTCCTTCCTATCAAAAGTTATAGTCAAAAAAAAAGCAAAGCATTTAAAAAAAAGCAAAGTAAAAATAAAAAGCACTGAGCTCTATGGCAAAGTGCCCAATAGTGCAGATTTACTCATGAGTAGGCAAACGTGCCATCGTCCATCAGAAAGGCCAGGCTGAGAGGAATCGAAGACCTTGTCCTCCTTTTGAGGTTTAGTCACCCTAGATTTTTCCTGCACAGAGAAGAGGAATTAGGAGCACAGTCCTAACCATGTCTACTCAGAAGTGAGCCCCGTTGTGTTCAGTGGGTCTTACTCCCAGGAAAGTGTGTTTAGGATTGCAGCCCAATTTAGATTAAATGACTTACAAGGTGCCTTCTGATGCTAACATTTTCCAGACAGGGTGAGCTCCTGTCCTTAGCCCAGCTCTGCGACGCAGCTGGATCCAATTGTATCGGCTCTGCCTTTCCATTGGACTATTTCAGTGGTGTGGAGAGGGGGATTTGCTGCTTGGGTAACAGCCTATCCTCCATAATAATCCCACCCAGGCTTTCGTGCTTCGCATGCAGCATCAAGCACCATACCGTAGTCTTTCGAGACTGATGGATGTCAATACAATACAATGCTGGGCTGACTGGCAGGCAAGGAGGAGGATGCTTTGGCAGGTGAGATGGACAATTCATAAAAGGTCTGTTACAAAGTTATCGCAAAGAGTGATAAGCTAAGATGATTGGCAGCCATAAAACTATTATGTAATAAATATGACACCGAAAGTGAAAGTATTGCTACCTTGCCTTGAAAGCCAGCAGTTACAGGAAATCACGCTGTTTTGCATTCATCGGCTGCTGAACAGGGAGAATGGCAAAGCTCCTCTAACCTAACCATATTGGTCACCAGTTAAACATTGGGGCGACTCGCTGTGGCCCATAGGCTGAATGGGGACCTACCCCTACAAGCCAGAGTAAATATGGGAGCACGTAAGAGACATTACGTGTACCCGTAGTTACTGCACCATCTAGTGAAAACCTATGGGAAATTCATATTGCAATCCAGAGCCAATTGTTCTTACACCGGAGCAAGGACTCCCCGTAGTTACTCTGGATTGCACCCCTAGTCAAGAATGGCAGTGTGGAATTTGGTGGCTGAACATCCCTATTTTGCGACGAGTTGGTTGTGTGCAAACAGATGCAACTTCAATCCCTTGAATTAGGACCTCCGATGAGCAAAACAAAACTAATCTCTTCCATGTATCCATGTTGACACATAGGGCACAATCCAGAGTAACTATGGGAGCATGTAAGAGACATTACTTGCACCCGTAGTTACTGCATCACCTAGTGTAAACCTATGGGAAATTCGTATTGCAATCCAGAGTAACTTGTTCTTACTCCAGAGCAAGACTCCCTGTAGTTACTCTGAATTTCACCCTATGTTCCTATTGCTAAAGGATTACCAGTGCAATCCTAACTTGCACTGGAACAGGCAGGCTGGCTTCATGAGACATTTGAACAGAAGTGGAGAGAGGCAAGAGGAGCAAAGTATGGCAGAGATCAAAGTCTAGGGAAGAACGTAAGATTCATCAGCCCTGTGCAAATGTTCCTAGCTAATTTCCAGTTTCCCTACAATCCCGAGTAACTACAGGATGACGCAAGAGGCACTTACTCTGGATTGCTCTATGCATTTCCCATAGGTTTCCCATAGGTGGCACCATAACTACGTCAGTTTAAAAGGTCCCGTAGTTACTCTGGATTGTAGCCAACGTCCATCTGTGCTGGGAAGGAAGGATATAATGGGCACTGCTATTCCTTGTTATGCCTCAGATTGTGGGTTATAGCTGTGTTTCCCACCCTTTAGGAGACGATGGACATACACGCCCCATCCCCAGCCTCTTGCACACAAAAAAAATACAATTAAATTTGTAGTATTTAGAGAAAATTTATTAGAGAAAATTATTAGAAATTTGATTTTTCCTGCTACAGGCAGGGGGTTGGACTAGATGACCTACTAGGTCCCTTCCAACTCTACAATTCTATGATTCATTCCATAGAGAAGATTTATGGGTTGCTAGATGGAGGTGTTCCATTCTCTACCTTTTCTGGTGGGCTGTAGGGTGCACTTGTGTGGCCAACTAGAATTGATTAAAAGCAATATTTTTTTTCTTCGGAAGGCACTTCTTAGGGTTTCACAGGCCGGTTTGGGAACCAGTGATCTCCAGGAAGAAAAACAGGAGAACAGATTCATCTGTTCTTAGCTGTGAAGCTTCTTGGGTGACCTTGAACCCGTCACTCTCACCTCATCCACTTTATATAGTTGTGAGGCTTGCCTTGGCATGGGATAGGCAGGGTATAAAACCCTATAAACATAGTTGCTATTGATAGACTAGCTGATCAAATTGCCCCAAGAATTCTGGAATGTCATACTTATTGGATAGCAAGCGGATGCACATTCGGTAAACCAGCATGTACCTGTACTTTATTTACTCATATCTAATGCACCAGTGTGCACCCTATACTTAAAATACTTTATTTACTTAAATCTAATTAGCCATCAAATCTAATGTGCACCCTGATTTTGGAGACTAACCTACAATCCAGAGTAACTACAGGAGCACGTAAGAGACATTATGCGTAGCCATAGTTATTGCACCACCTAATGAAAACCTATGGGAAATTCATATTGCAATCCAGAGCAAATTGTTCTTACACCAGAGCAAGGACTCTCCATAGTTACTCTGGATTGCACCCTAAATTTGGCTGGAAAATTAATTCAGGTAAATACAATAATTCCAACACACACCACAAAGACACACAATGAAGGATCCTTGTAGCCTGTAGAACTACCATACTAATCCCTTCAACGAATCCTTTCTAAGGTTCTGAATCTTTATAAATCACCCACTGAAACAGTCACCTCCACTTTTGAGATTCCTTCTTATCTTTATTTTTGATAACATGAAGATAACATAAATTCTTTGTGTTGGTGCACATCCAAATATACAGGTGCACAGGAGAGCATACAGAGGTTAGTTATAGGTTAATCGTAGACTCTCCTCAATAGATTATTTCATTTATCTCTAATCATCAGATCCAAAAATCATTATATCAATATTGTTTCTTGTTTGTTGCAGAAAGCAAGTGGTTTCCATTTGTTTTTGAATAGTTTCTGACTTCCTCTTAAGTAAAACCATAAGTTTTCCATTTCTGCAAAATCCATCATCTTCATCCATCAGACTCAACTGATGGTATTTTGGATGTTTTCCAATATTGTGCATAGAAGTATTGGGGCTGCAGCAGTGGTGGGCAGATGCCGGTTCAGGCCTACTCGCCCGAATCGGATCTTCCCACATGGCAACTGCTGGCGAAGCGGCCAGAGCCGCAGCTGGCAAGAGCCGCGGGGACCGGTTTGCAAGCGGCCGCCAGGTCTCCTGAAGTGGGGCTTCAAGACACACAGTGCGCTAGCGTCCAACTGTGTCTCCCGAAGCCGCGCTTTAGGAGACACGCGTGCATCAAGCTTGACACAGACACACTGAGTCGCCCCTCGCCCAGCGCCCTGACCCCAGCCCTGCCCCCTGACCCCGGGCCCACCCCCCAACTTCCGGCGAACCGGATCTTGGGGCTCGGTGGGCCCATCACTGGGCTGCAGATATCGTTCATGAAAAGTAAGAGTTTTTTAAAAATATACAGCACAATCCTGGCCATATCTACTCAGAAGTAAGCCCTATTGTGCTCAATGGTCTTACTCCCAGGAAAGTGTGTTTAGGATTGCAGCCATAAACAATTATCAAATCTGTAAAAATGGCTTCTGGTTTCATCTGTACATTCACTTTTAAAATTAATTATATCTGCATATGGATTTGTATCCTATATTCTTTGGCCTTGCCAAAGGTCCGCCAAATAAGATAAAAGAAACCTTCTTTGGTTTTCTTCCTTCAGTTATTATGCATTTGTGCTTATTGACACTGAGTTATATATTCTTTTTCAATTTTTATAAGGTTTTTTATTGATTTCAGATACAAGTATAGGAAAAATTTATCATATGGGGAGGGGAAATATAGGGTATACACATTAGGACCACTGTTGTACATCCATTAATAACTTCGATTGCTTCAAAATATCTTCACTTAGGTCAATCAAATTACAGTTTTTCCATATAAACGGATCATGATATCTATATATTTTAAGCTCTTCTCCTATATATATTCTTCTTGAACAGAAGCAGAGAGAGGACCAAGGACCAAACCACGACAGAGAGTTGAGAAGGGCTTTGTGAAGAATAAAGATCTTCTGACCACACACAGTGGACAAGATCCCCAGCTAACTTCCAGGTTGACCATTTCTGCTGGAGGGATCCCATTATCCCTGCTGCGGCATGTTATGATTCAGGTTGCTGGAAGAAAACAGAAAAAACAGGTTTCTAAAGTGCATCGAGTCAAATTCACACCTGTGCATGCAGAGTAGGGGTTTCCAAATTCCATAAGGTAGTTGTTCTCAGCAACAAGAAGGTTCATTTAAGGGCACAATCCTTACCATGTCTACTCCAAAGTAAGCCCCATTATGCTCAATGGATCTTACTCCCACGAAAGTGTCTTTAGGATTGCAGCCTTACCGTGGTAGCTGTGTTCACAGATGGGTTATAAGGGGGTGGATCCTGAAAGATAAAGAAATGTATGTCCAGAGGTGAGCACCAAAATCAAGATTTGCTGGATTCTAGGTGCTACATCCATGTACTCACAGCAACAAGAAGGTTCGCTTAGGACACAATCCTAACGTGTCTACTCCAGAGTAAGCCTCATTATGTTCAATGGATCTTACTCCCATGAAAATGTCTTTAGGATTGCAGGCTTACCGTTATGGCTGTGTTCACAGATGGGTTATAAGGGGGTGCATACTGAAAGGTAAAGAAATACATGTCCAGAGGTGAGCACCAAAATCAAGATTTGCTGGATTCTAGGTGCTACATCCATGTACTCACAGCAACAAGAAGTACGAGGAGATGGGTGGTTCACTTACCGTAGCAGTTGTGTTCACATGTTTGTTAAAAGGGGGTGGATCCTGAAAGGTAAAGAAATGTATTTCCAGAGGTAAGAACCAAAATCATAACTAAAAATGTGACATAGATTGGTGTTCACAACAGGTGTTCCCATTTCATCTGCGAAAAGGAAGGGAAAGGATGTAACTCACTTTTACTGACGTGTAGCTGAAATTTTCAGGAATGATATCCCCTCTAAACTTTACTTTCCGGACAGTATGGTAGGGAATGCGGTGATCAAAATTCAGAAAGTGTTTCCCATCCACAGAGACCTAGAAAGGAGGGAAAGGTGGCTCTTAAGGAACCGAGGGGGCATTCCTTTTGAGAGCTCAACTGCCCCCTATTATGTCCACTAATAAGATTTCGAGGCAATCCCATATAGCAGTGATTTTCAATAACTGTGATGTGAGTGGGCCACAGGTGTGCTTCAGTGAAACCTTAAGTAGTCATGTGTGACGTACCTTGCTCATTGTAAAAAAAAAGGATGATATTTTTATCCCTCTGATAGTCCTCTGGTGGCGCAAGTGGTTAAGACACTGTGGGCGCAACCCAGAGTAACTCCCGAGAGTCCTTGTTCCGATGTTAGAGCAATTTACTCTGGATTGCAATATGAATTTCCCATTGGTTTTTACTATGTGGTGCTGTAACTACAGGTGCACGTAATGTCTCTTACGTGCTCCCGTAGTTACTCTGGATTGTAGGGTAAGCCTGTTAACCAGCAAACCAGGGTTCGAGACCCGGGTATCTACAAAACGAGGATCTCCTGCTACAGGCAGGGGGTTGGGCTAGATCAGTGGTCAGGGAACAGGAGTAAATTATCCAAATGAGGTAAAAATGAAATTGCTGGGGGTAATGGATGGTCACGCTGCAAGACACAGTTGGGCAGCATATGAATCTATATGCAGCGTGGCCATCCATTACCCCCAGCAATTTCATTTCATTGCATATAGAATCTATATATATATATATATATATATATATATATATATATGAGAGGACACTCTGCCCACAGAGAAGCCTCTCCATGGGAATATTATTATTATTATTATTATTATTATTATTATTATTATTATTATTATTATTATTATTATTTTCTTGCCTATAAAGTGTTATTTATTTATAAGAAATAAATAATTATTTATTATTATTATCAAATATTTAATAATATATGATTTCCTTCCTTTCAAATCAAGGGGGTAATGTCGGCATATCTAAATGTATTTGGGGGTAAAAGATAAAAAAGTCCCCCGACACCTGGGCTAGATGAACCATTGGGTCCCTTCCAAGTCTATCCCTACAATCCAGAGTAACTACGGGAGCACGTAAGAGACATTACGTGCACCTGTAGTTATTGCACCACCTAGTGAAAACCTATGGGAAATTCATATTGCAATCCAGAGTAAATTGTTCTTATACCGGAGCAAGGACTCCTTGTAGTTACTCTGGATTGCGACCTAAGTTTCTATGATTCTGTGATTCTAAAAGCACAATCCTAACCATGTTTACTCAAAAGTAAGCCCTATTGTGTTCAGTGGGTCTTACTCCCAGGAAAGTGTCTTGAGGATTGCAGCCTAAATCTCCCTGCAATCTCCCTAAATCTCCCTGGGAGAACCCCTTACCTCATAACATGAACTCCTGACAGTGATGGTCATCACGAAAGATTTATCCGAGGAAAAAGGCACTGTAGTAAACCGATCCTCTTTCCACCATAACCACGAAGGTGTCCAGGTGTTACATACGACCACCTTTGGAGTTTCATCAAATCGGGGGTTGAAGTGGAAGGCAACGCTTTCATCCGAGCGTACCAGATCAATTGAAAATCTGAAATTTGAACTGGTTTTGAGGTGAAGCTGGTGGGGATAGAGGGTAGGGCAGAAATGCAGAAGGGATCAAAAGATGTGTTGGGAAAGGTTGTCTTAGCTCAAGGGGTTAAGAGATCTACAACCCTTTTTCAGGAAATAAACATATTAAGTACAGTACAGCACATTTTATATATCTACATGTACGTGTAGCATGTGTGTAGTGGTATCCACATCTTCTGGCCGACATTCCCTGCCAATCAAGCAGGCTAAGGAGAGGGAACTATCAACATTCCAACTATCAACTGTTAACATTCCAGGAATCATTGAAAATATGGGAATATGAGATGCTGGAAAAGATTTTTTTATGGTATTTTACTGATGAATTTTGTTTTATTGTATCTCCACAAGTGACAGCTGCAGGCTATAAAAATTTCTTTTTTAAAACACACTTATCATAGTACTAGTGAATAGATTGCAAAAATAAAATATAATCAAACATAATAAATAAAAAGGAGGTGAAGACAAACCTTTTGGCACTCGAAGGAATCTGCGCTTGGATTGAAATCATCATCCCTTCATTCAAAGGTTCAATGTCTTTGGAGATGACAGTGCTCTGTGGAATGAACAAGCAAAGAATTAGGGCACAATCCAGAGTAACCATGGGGAGTCCTTGCTCTGGTGTAAGAACAATTTACTCTGGATTGCAATGTAAACTTCCCATAGGCTTTCACCAAGTGGTGCAGTAACTACGGGTGCACATAAACCTTACAATCCAGAGTAACAACAGGAGCACATAAGAGACATTTACATCGACATAGTTATGGCACCACCTAGTGAAAACCTATGGGAAATTTATATTGCAATCCAGAGTATATTGTTCTTGTGTTGGAGCAAAGAGTCCCCGTAGTTACTCTGGATTGCACCCAAAGTCTCTTACACGCTCCCATAGTTATTCTGGATTGTAGGGTTAGTCAATATTTGGTGGTCCTACCTTGAACTCAGTCAAGAGAGCCTCCAAATTAAAAAAAATCGGGATCTTGTTTCCAAGATAAGCACTTTGGGTCTCACAAATGGAATGGAAGTATCCAGAGCAGGAATGGAAGTATCCAGAGCAGGAACGCTACTCAGCATTGTAG
This sequence comes from Cryptoblepharus egeriae, assembly GCA_030015325.1. Taxonomy (NCBI): domain Eukaryota; kingdom Metazoa; phylum Chordata; class Lepidosauria; order Squamata; family Scincidae; genus Cryptoblepharus; species Cryptoblepharus egeriae. The sequence continues at coordinate 1,879,548 of JAREYC010000014.1, forward strand.
GGAAGAAGAAGAGGAAATGGGGAGGAGATGGGGCCACTCTTGGCAGGGTTATCCTGAAGGTTCCTACAGATGGAGACTTGATTGGCAGGTGAAGTTGGCCACACTTGTTTTCCATAAAGTGTGCAAACCCTTCTGACCCTGGCATCTGTTTGTCTGCAAAAATGTGGCAAGGAGATGGGGGAAGATGATTCTGGTGTCCTTGGATTCCTCTTAGTGTACCCGTTCCAATGCACTATGGCATGCTTACCGACTCTTGAGTAAAATTGTTTTATTGTTCACTTTCACTTTCCATAGAGTTCAATGCAAATTTTTATTTTTAGTTGTTTGGCCATAACTTTTGATAGGACGCTGCTATTTCAAAACGGAATTTTGCATTGCATTCTGCTTTTCAATACAAATCCAACAGTATATGACATGATGGGGTTTCCCACACCATCAAGAAGTTTCATTTTTGGGTCCCCCACTGCCTGTCACCCCCTACTAGGCACAGTGCGGACTGCACCACCCAAGTGACACCTAGCCGCATGATTTGCAGAAGGTATTAAGAACTGATACACCCAAATTTTCCAAGAAAGGGTAACCACCCCCCATCCAAAGGATAACCAAACTCACCATTGCTGTACCCATTATGGAGACTCCTGGAACTCAGCAGTGAACTCTTCACTTCTTGGGTCTTCCAGAAATAGGTTGCACCTCATGAAAGAAAAGCAAACTGGGGCTTACTCTCAGATTAGCATTTATATGATGGCAGCATTAGAGCCAAATCCTATACGTGTCTACCTAGCAGGATATGATTGTGCCCAATCCTGAGATTCCCGCAGGAGCAGGACTTCCACCTGCTGCCTCTGGTTCTATCCTCCCTCCCTCCCCTCTCATGCCTCCTTTCACTTTCTGTAGGACTCAACACACTAATCAGATTAGGAGCACAATCCTAACCATGTCTACTCAAAAGTAAGCCCCATTCTGTTCAGTGGGTCTTACTCCCAGGAAAGTGACTTTAGGATTCCAGCCTAAGAGGGACTTCTTCGTCATTCATTGGATTGGGACCATTCTGCTGTCATTGGATTCCTTGCGGCCCACCATTTCCAATGGGCTAAGGCAAGCTCACCTACTCACGAGTAAACACACAATACAGCTCAGTTTCAGTTTCCATAGGGCTCTATACTTTTTTTGTTTTTGGCCATAACTTTTGATAGAAAGGAGATATTTCACTCTTGCTTTTTTATTGCATTTTGCTGTAAAATACCATATTTACTTAAATCTAACACTCACCCTTTTCAGCCAAATTTACCCTACAATCCAGAGTAACTATGGGAGCACGTAAGAGCACGTATGGGAGCACGTAAGAGACATTACGTGCACCCTGGGAAATTCATATTGGAATCCAGAGTAAATTGTTCTTACACCGGAACAAGGACTCCCCGTAGTTACTCTGGATTGTGCCCATTGTCCCCAAAATCAGGGTGCACATTAGATTCTAATTGTCTAGATCTAATGGTCTAATTAGATCTAATAGTCTAATGGTGCATTAGATTCAAGTAAATATGATATTTTGATTATAGGTATAGGTTGGTATAGGTCGGAATGTAGTTTAACAGTTTATCGTCGTAAAAATGTAACATAAACCAATTGTTATATAAAGTAGTGCAATTAGGTAAAAAGCATAACACAAACCTATTGACATATTATTATTATTATTATTATTATCATCATCATCATCACCATCATCATCATCATCATCATCATATAACTTGCGCTGTGGTGGCACAAGTGGGTGACACAAGTGGCACTGCTACAATGGCACTGATCCACTTTCCTGGGAGTAATAATGGGGCTTACTTCTATGTAGACATGGTTAGGGTTGTGCCCTCTGCCTGTTAGCTGGCAGGCCAGGGTTTTAGACCTGGATCCTACAAGATGGGGTGAGCTCCCATCTCCTGATCCTACAAGATAGGGTGAGCCCAGCTCCTGCCAACCTAACAGTTCAAAATCATGCAAATACGAGTAGGTAAATAGGTAAATGGGAAGGTAAAAACAGCATCCTGTGTGCCTTCGGCAGTGATGCCAGCCCCATGACCATGGATGTGTCTTTGGACAACGCTGGCTCTATAGGCTTAGAAACGGGGATGAGCACAACACCCTACGGTCACGGCTAGCAGTATAACCTGCAGGGGACACCTTTACTTTTTATCATATACTTGTCATACAATTAATTAGGGCTTTTTATCATATGACTGTTATATGCAGTAAAATTAAATTTTACTTATATGCAGTAAAATTAGGTAACGGGGGTCATCACAAAATTAAGAGCTGTACATTACAATGGCCAGTAAACCTTTTACTCTCAAACCTCTTAAAATAGGGGTCACACTAGATTTGATGGCACGTTAGATTCAAGTAAATACAGTATACTGTACATCCAACAGTACATAGCAGGGATGGGGTTACTCCTAATCATTGCAATTTTAGCATGTCACCCCTTTAGGGTGACCATATGACCAGAAAAACCCAGATTTCTCCAGATTTTTAGCCTTCTGTCCGGGTGTCCTACATTTTTGCTTCATTGTCCTACATTTTGGCTTCATTTTGAAACTTTGCGATAGTGCACAGTATCCCATCATGTCATATGTCGTTCGATTCGTATTGAAGAGCAGAATCCACTGCAAAAATCAGTTTGGAGGTATCTTCTTCCTATCAAAAGTTATGGTCAAAAAACAAAAAAATCCCCCCAAAATACACTTTGGGCAATTTTTTTAAGCGGGTAGGATTTTTGGCCTGGGATTAGGAATTTTGGCCCTGGGGTTCAGGAAAAATCTGGTCACCCTGCACCCCCTGGATGTGTCACCTTTGCACTTCTCTGTGTTCAGAGCATTATAGAGAAAATAATACAGGGAAAGTATATAAAGAAGGGTAAAGAATGCAAAGCAAGAACCTCATATGCAACGTCATGCATGAGAATCTCTTACCTTCTAGGAAAGCAAACTGTATTATGGATTATGTTCTCAGGGATTGGGAACTCTGTCACTGTTGTCCTTAACCTCGTCGCAAATGGCTTTCCTCCGCTTGTCTTGATCTTACTGTTGTCCTGAACAAATTAGTCCCAACTTTTTGCAAGATTAAAAAATTTAAAAGGTAGAAGGGAAAATCCTGCTCAGTGAAAGGGCAATAAGGAAAGATTATCAGGAGGTAAAAAACTATTACGCAATAAATTACGGTATAAATAGACCGGAAAGTGAAAGTAAACCCTTGAATCCAGGCAGTTACAGGAAAACACGTTGTTTCTATATTACTATCATTGGCAAGCCAAACAGGAAGGAAGGCAGCCTTGCTATGCAGACCATACTCAGCAACGTGGCTGTTTGAGGTGGACAATATTCCTGGAGGAGCCACGCACGGTGACCATATGACTCCTAATCATTGCAGTTTTAGCATGTCACCCCTTCAGAGTGACCATATGACCAGAAAAACCCAGATTTCTCCGGATTTTTAGCCTTCTGTCCGGGTGTCCTACATTTTGGCTTCATTGTCCTACATTTTGGCTTCATTTTGAAACTTTGCGATAGTGCACATTACCCCATCATGTCATATGTCGTTCGATTCGTATTGGAAAGCAGAATCCAATGTAAAAATCAATTTTGGGATATTTCCTTCCTATCAAACGTTATGGCCAAAAAACCAAAAAATATAAAAACAAAAAATACATTTTTTGGCAATTTTTTAAGCAGGTAGGAATTTTGCCATGGGGGTAGGAATTTTGGCCTTGGGGTTCAGGAATTTTGGGTTTGGCATCTGGTCACTATGTGGAAGAGGGGACCTTTACAAGCTAGAAGGGGTGCGAGTGTGAGGTGTGAGAGTGTGTCTGTGTGCATAGATGTGGCAACCTCAAAATGCCAGATGCAGTGGGGGCACCTGAATGCAGGGGTCATATGTGCTCCCTGAGGCATCTGACGGGCCACTGTGTGTTACAGGAAGCTGGACTAGATGGGTGTTTGGGCAGATCCAGCAGAGGATCTTCTTATGCTCTTATGACTGCAGGAGGGTGTCCTAGAATCAGAGGCACCTCTACAGTTTGCAGAAGTCCCAAAATTAGGAAACGGGGTAATCACAAAATTAAGAAACAAGAGGCAGTAACTGGGAAATGATATTTATTTATTACAGGCTACAATTATACAACAGCACAAATCCACTTGCTAATCAGTGATTGGCGTTTGCTTGATCTCTGATCAAGGAGACAGGTGCAGGGTTCAAATAACACTACAAAGTATCTGACAATAACAACAGAGTGTAAGGTGCAGACAACGAACTATTGAAATGATATAATAATAATAACTAAATAATGATATTATAATAAGAAGAAATTATTAGTAATTAATAATAATAAATACTATTAATAATGATATAATATAATAATTAATTACTAACTAATAATAGTATTATACACACACATCTCAATTCCAATATAATGTTGAAATGGTATCATAATAATCATTTGAGAGGACCAGGATCATAGCATATTATTAAATGATTGAGGCTTCAACTCTAGGCACACTTCCCTGGAAGTAAGTCCCTTTTAACTAAGTGGGAAATACTTCTGAGTAGACCTCTGTATGATTGCACCAAGACTATGAGAGTTCCTTGATTGCATGATGTCCAGAACCCACTGCAAAAATCATCAACCAAGAGATTTAAAGGCTGCAATCATAACGACACTTTCCTGGGAGTAAGACCCATCGAACACAATGGGGCTTACTTTTGAGTAGACATGGTTAGGATTATGCTTCTCTTCTTCACAATCTGAGACAGGCGTTAGGAACAAAATATGGCATAGAGTCTTTGTGAAGAAGAGTGACACATAGGGTGCAATCCTAAGCATATCTACTCAGAAGTAAGTCCCATTGTGTTCTATCGGACTTACTCTCAGGAAAGTAGGTATAGGATTGCAGGTATAGGATACTCATAGCCAGTATCTCTAGCGAACTTCCAGTTAGTCCATCTGGGCTGGAGGGATCCAATGGACGCTGCTATTCCTTGTTTTGCTTCGGATTGCTCATCTATATCTACTGGAAGAAAACAGGAGAAGCTGATTTCCAAGGAGTCTGCCGAATAAATTCACTCAGAGCACAATCCTAACTATGTCTACTCAAAAGTAAGCCGCATTGCGTTCAATCATCATAAAGAGATTATAAATATGGGGGTACTCACCAGGAAGATGTAATTTGTAATCATAGGCATGTGTACTGGGGGGGGGGCCACAGAGGTGCGGGTACTCAGTACTATTGCACAAGGCAATAGATTTGGAGGTGCTCCCCTCCATTGATCCACTCACCTCCCTTTTTCTCCTACCTTCCCTCCATTCTTTGAATTAGAAAAGAGTAGAAATGGAACGGTGGAAGAGAGGAAAGTGGATGTTCAAAAATTTGGCAACAGTAGCAACAGTCAGCTTCCAAATTACCGTATCTACTTGAATCTAATGTGCCATCGAATCTAATGCGAATCCTTTACTTATAATCAAAATAACATATTTACTCAAATATAATTAACCATTGAATCTAATGCACACCCTATACTTATAATCAAACCACATTTACTCAAATCTAATTAACCATCGAATCTAATGCGCACCCTGATTTTGGAGACTGAATTTGGCTGGGAAAGGTGAGCGGTAGATTCGAGTAAATACAGTAAATTGCTAAGTTTCAAGGTGTGCTAACTGGATGTACAGTTGTCTGCTTCTTGCATAAGAGGCAATGGCTGCAATCCTAAAGACGCTTTCCTGGGAGTAAGACCCATTGAACACAACAGGTCTTACTTTTGAGTAGACTTGGTTCGGATTGTGTTTGCCTCAACATCAATTAAAGCTGGAAATAGGAGGTAAAAGATGTAGCTTACCTTTTTTGAAAGAAAGTTGACTTCCTTAACCACGACATCTCCTCTAATCCACAGTTTTTGAGAACGGAAAGGAAGGCGATGTTGATAGCTTAGGAAGTGCTTCCCATTGACAGTCACCTAGAGAAGGATGCAAGGAATGGAGGTGGCATCCCATAGGGGGTTCAACAGCAACCTATGGTGTCCGCCAGTAAACGGAGACTGTCATAATGTCTGACATTTTTTAAATGTCTCATTAAAATTTATTAAATTATTAAATTATTATTTAAATTATTTAATTTATTAAATTATTTAATTATTTAATTATTGTTTAATTATTTAATTATGTAAATTATTAAATTAAATTATTATTATTAAAATTATTAAAAAAAATTTTCAATGTCTTATTCAAATCTAATGGGCAAGCAGTTAAGACGCTGTGCTTGTTAACCAGCAGGCCAGGGTTCGAGACCCGGGTCGGCCCCACAAGACAGGGTGAGCTCCTGTCCTTAGCCCAGCTCTGCGACGCCAGCTGGATCCAATCGTATTGGCCTTGCCTTTCCATTGGACTAATTCAGTGGTGTGGAGAGGGGGGATTTGCTGCTTGGGTAACAGCCTATCCTCCATAACAATCCAACCCAGGCTTTCGTGCTTTGCATGCAGTGTATGCAGTGCCGAGCACGATACCATAGTCTTTCAAGACTGACGGAGGACTGCTTTTTTAAAATTAAAATCTAATAACCTCCTTCAGATCAGCAATTCCAAAGCTATCTTGTTGTTTTTTAATGAATTTTATTAGATTTTATATAATAAGAATTCCAGATACATTCATCATAATAATTCAATTGTGCTATTTTCATCCCCCCCCCCCAAAAAAAAAAAATTCCCCAGGACTTCCCTCTCTACAAAAAACCAGGTTAATTATTATTTCAGTAAAGGTACTCACAGTATGATCCTTTAAACTTAATATAGCTTTGATATTCATTACTTATCTTATTTATCTAGATATTCAAAAATAAACACTTTCCTTTCATATTAAATTCTTTTTCAAAATAATCTTTAAGTTTAACCCATTGCTGTTGGCATATAGTTATATCTTGATTCCTTAGTTTCTTCGATAGTTTATCCATTTCACACCAATGGATCATTTTATACAACCACTCATTTAGCTCTGGAATCTCGTTTCCATTTTTGTGCGTACATCATCCTTGCCGCTGCAGTCATATACCAAATCAATGTTCTATCGATAGGCTGGAACTTTTCTAAGTTCATACCTAACAGAAATAGTTCAGGATCTTTCTCTATGTTGATTTTTAAATTTTTTTGCATTTTGATGTATTGTAGTCCAGAAAATTTGTGCTTTGGGACAAGTCCACCACATATGATAGAAGGATCCTGTAACTGCTTTGCATTTCCAACATCTATCTGATAGTTTCCTATCCATTTTCGCTAATTTCTTAGGTGTCAGATGCCATCGATAAATCATTTTCATGCAGTTTTCTTTAATACTCCTACAGGCTGAAATCTTCATTGATGTTTTCCAAAGATGTTCCCAGGCAGTCATCGGTATCTCTTTGTTAATATTCACAGCCCATTTTATCATTTGAACTTTAACTCATCTTCTAGTTCATCTTCTGTATACCACTTCAACAATAAATCATACATTTTTGATATGTTTGCATCTTCACTCAACATTATTCTTTCTAGTTCAGATAGTTGTTTTCTAAAACCCTTATTCTTATCTTGTAAAAACAGAGCTCTTATCTGATGATATTCCAACCAAGTATAGTTGTCTTTCAATTTATTTTCCAAGAGTTTTATTTCATCCCCCTGCCAAACCAAACATTCACTATAGGGCAATAGATTTTCATCTCTCCTCTGCTCTTTGACTACATTTATCGGTACAATCCAGAGTGGCACCACTTCTCCATATCTTTTATATTTATTCCAAACTTTCATCAAATTACCTCGTACATAATGATGTAAAAAAATTCCATCATTCTTATATTTTTCATATTGTAGATAGGCATGCCACCCAAAGAGAGTGTTATAACCTTCTAAATTCAACATATCATGGTCTTTGAGCAGACACCAATCTCTCAACCACATCAAACAGACCGCCTCATAGTACAGTTTTATATTTGGAAGTTGAAATCCTCCTCTTTCTTTCCTATCATACAAAACTTTCCTTTTAATTCTTGGTTTTTTCCCAGCCCGTACGAACTCTAATATGTCTTTATGCCATTTGTCAAACTCCTTATCATTCTTGATAATTGGTATTGTCTGCAACAAAAACATCAACCTTGGCAACACATTCATTTTTACCACCGCAATTCTACCCATCAAAGAAAAATTCAACCTATTCCATCTTATAAAATCTTTCTTGATCTTTCCAAATTTTTTCGTAATTATTTTTAAACAGATCTATATTTTTGCTAGTTATGTGTATACCCAAATATTTCACTCTATTTACAACTTCACATTGTGTTTCTTGACTGATCTTTTTTTGCTTATTTTTTAGTACATTTTTACATAAAAGTTTTGATTTCTGTTTATTAACATTGAAACCCGCAAGGTCTCCAAACTTCTTAATTTCTTTCAACAATACAGGAATGGAATTCAAAGGGTCTTCTGTAATAAACATCACATCATCTGCAAAAACTCTATATTTACATTCTGTCCCTTTTACTTTCAAACCTCTTATCTTTTGCTCACTTTGTATATTTTTCAATAGAACCTCTAATACCAGAATGAAAATCAAAGGCAATAGAGGGCATCCCTGTCTAGTTCCTTTCTCGATTCGGATTTTTTCCGTCAATTGATCGTTAACAAGGATTCTTGCCGTTTGTTCTGAATAAATCACTTTAACAGCCTGAATAAATTTTTCCCCTAAGTTCATTTTTAACATGGTCAAAAATATAAAATCCCAGTTAACATTATCAAATGCTTTTTCCGCATCTACAAAAAATAATCCAGCCTCTTTATTTGGGTTTTTATCATAATATTCAATAATGTTTAAAACTTTTCTGATATTATCTTTCAACTGTCTCTTTGGTAGAAATCCTGCTTGTTCTTTGCCAATATACTCAGGCAAAAAATTTTTCAATCGCTCTGCTAAGATCTTGGAATATAATTTGTAATCCCCACATAATAAAGAAATTGGTCTATAATTTTTTACATTTGTAAGGTCTTGTCCTTCCTTTGGGATCAATGAAATTATCGCTTCTGTCCATGATTTAGGCATTTCTATATCTTTTACAATCACATTCATAAGACATTTCATCTCTTGTATCAATTCCTCTTGAAATATTTTGTAGAACTCTACTGGGATGCCGTCCGGGCCCGGGCTTTTCCCAGATTTGGCATCTCTTATAGCCTCTAAAATCTCACTTTCCTCAATTGGTCTTTCCATTTTTTGTTTAAGTTCATCTGATATTTCCGGAATAATTGCTTTCTCCAAATATTTACTTGCATTTTTAAAATCTATTTCTTGTTTCCTAAACAGTTTGGCATAATACTTGTAGAATTCTCTTTTGATATCCTCCCTCAGGAATTTCTCCGAGCCATCTACAATAAGTTTGTGAATCCATTTCTTTTCTTTTTCTTTTTTAATTGCCAGGCCAGGTATTTACCTGGTTTATTACCTCCTTCAAATGACTTTAATTTAAGTCTTTTCAAGTTCCATTCAAGTTCTTGATTAATTGTTACATTTAATTGTTGTTTCAAAATTCCAATCTCTCTATGAATAGATTTCTTACCGGGTCGTTTCCATAATTCCTTTTCTTTCTTTTTTAATTCTTCTTGTAGAAAAATCCATTTTTGTGTTTTTTGTCTTTTTATCTTGTTGTTCAATATAATCATATTTCCTCGCATCACAGCTTTAAATGCGTCCCATTTAATTTGTAATTTCACGGAGTCCTCTGCATTTGTTACAAAAATTGTTTAATTTCATTCTGTAAAAATTTTACATTTTCTTTATTCTCAAAAATTTCCAAATTAAGTCTCCATCTTCTTTCTCTTAACCCATTACCTACAGTCCATAATATAGGATTATGGTCTGAAGAAGGTTTTGCTAAAATTTCAATTCTTTTCGTTCTCAATTCCAAATCTTTAGTAGCCCAAATCGCATCAATCCGAGCCGCAGAATCATGCCAAAATTTGGAGATCATGGATATTTGGAGAGTGATAAATAAACATCTAAGGGAATATATGTATCTTTCGTATTCCCTTAGATGTTTATTTATCACTCTCCAAATATCCACTAAGCATTCTTGCTGAACCAAATCAAAAAAAGTTTGAGGCAATCTACCCTCATCTGAATTTTTTCTTTTTCCTTTAAATGGTGTTCGATCCAGTTTTGGATCAGCTACACCATTAAAATCTCCCAAAATAATAATCTGCTGATATTGGATCTCCAAAAGCTGTGTTTGGATTTCTAAAAGAAATCTTTCTTTGTTCCATTTGGCGCGTATATAGCCACTAATATAACTTTTTGTTGATTCAGGACAATTTCCACCATCACAAACCTCCCTTCTTCATCCTGTTTAATCAATTGTGGTTGGAGGGGTTTTTGAGCGTAAATAGCTACTCCTTTTTTCTTACTAGATGCCGATGAAAAAAAACATTGTCCCAACTTTTCATTCAACAAAAATTTATAATCCAATTTTTTAATATGCGTCTCTTGTAAACATATTACTGAAGCTTTTAATTTATATAACCAATGAAATATCTGTCTCCTTTTCTGTGGTGAATTTAGTCCACTGACATTCCAAGTATTTTATTTTCCATTTCCTTGAGTTAATTGTTTATTTATTTGGGGAAGCCCCATTTCTTCCCCTGATCCTCTTTCCATCGTTGCTAAAAATTGATGCATCATCTCAATGGAGAAAATAACTTTCTTTTGAGAATACCATTCGAATGTCAATCCTTGTGGAAAGATCCATCTATATCTAATATTCCGCTGCTTCAAGATGTCCGTTAGATTCCTATAATCTTTTCTTTCTTGTAACACCTTCTTTGGAAGTTCTTTCAGAATCTTAACTTGTATTTCCCCTATTTTTAATGGGTTACTATCAGCCCAATCCAGAGCAACTAATCTGTCCACATAAGAGCCCTTAGGTTGCCCTATCTAACACTAGGTTGGAGCAACTGCAAGATGCTCCAGCCCAGCTACTCTGAAGGAGGCTTAGGGCAGAGCAAGGCAAGATAAGGTGCCCTAAGAGAGGTGGACCTGCTCTGCCCTAACTGGGGCAGCCTAAGCAGCTCAGGAGAGGCAAGTTGAGGGCATGTTGAGCATTGCCTAGGGCAGAGCAGTTACTCTGTATCCAAAGCCTGTTTCTAAGGCAGAAATGCCCTCTTCCAGCCCTCAGAGTTATACCACCTCAGGAGCAGGTAGAGTAATGAGTAGACCCATAGGGGTCCATGATAAGGCCCGAGTAAGAATGGCAGTGCTGACCAAAAATCTGAGTTCTTGGCCATCCTAGCTGCAACCCCTGCCTCTCAACCTCAGGATATGGAACAAACTACGGCTGCCCACAAACCTCAGGATACAGCAGGCCACTCCAAGAAGCCCCTTGTATTCACTGTAGAATGTACTGGCATCTCATCAGGGACTCCTTATAAGGCAGGCACCCAGTGGCGTCACCAGACTGGTGCGGCTGGTGTGGGCTGCATTGGGGATGCGCTCCGTATGGGGTGATGTGCCGGAGGAGTTTGACTGTCCTTTGGCAGGCCCCGGGCGTCAGCACCCCCATTCAGGCCTGCTCCAAGGCGGAGAATCAGCCAGAAGCTGCCACTTGTCTGAGGATGGCCTGAACGGCCATCTGAGATGCACTGCGCAGAAACACACTGAGCATGCCGAACAGCTTCAGAGGAGACTTCCTTAGAGCAGAGAAAGTCCGCGCCTCTGCACGGCCATTCGGCCTCACTCAGGAGGCGGAGCGGCAGCCGAATGGCTTCAGAAAGAGTACTGCACAGGCACCAACTCTGACGCCTGCACAGTCTCCCCCGAAGCCAAAAGGCTTCAGAAAAGTACTGCACAGGTGTCAGAGATGGTGCCTGCGCAGTACTCTTTCTGAAGCCAGTTGGCTTCAGAAACAACTGCGCAGGCGCCAACTTTAGTGACTGTGCAGTCCAGGTGGGGGGGGGCGTGCATCCCAGGGATGACGCACAGACTTCCGCACCAGGTGATGTGCAGAGTCATGTCACCACTGTAGGCACCACAGCTGTTCCTTGTTCAGTGTGATCTGAGGGGTGTCTCCTCAGGAGCAAGTCTTCCCCTTGTGTCAATTACTTAGCATGCTCTGGAGCACTTAGGGCAGCCCAGGCTTCCTGACTCTCTGGATTCAGCATAACTTTCTGCTCTGGATACAGAATAGTTAGGAGAGTGCAGTTAGGTCAGAGCAGGCTGAATTTGCTCTGGATTGCAGCCTATGTTGCTGTGCCAGTGCTTTAAAGGCGAGTTCTTTCGAAGTAAATTTCACCATCACATCTCCTGGAAGTTTTCTCTTTAATGCATATGTTGAGCTTATTCTATATATACTTTCAATACTTTTAGACAATTCTTCCACATCTATCGCCAAAAATTTTGCTAGAGAACTTAGAACCAATTGCTTAAGATTAGTCATAGGTTCTTCAAGAATACCATGTAGGCGAATCATAGACTCCATCGATCTGACCACCAACAATGTACATTTATCTTGAATTATCTTAATTTTTTGTGAGACTGTATCTGAATACTTATTCAGGTCCAAAACATTTTGTTGTAAATCATTAATCCTCTGTTCTGCATCAGACATTCGAGCCTCAAATTTAATATCTAGTTTAGAAATCTGTTCTTTAACTTCCCTTAAATCATCTTTGATATCCTTTCTTATAGCCCCACATTCAGCTTTTATAGTTTCTAACACAGCATTGAGATCTAGACTGCCTTTACGTGAGGTCGCCATGAGATTCCCCTCCAATTTACGCAGATTGCTTTTAGATCTTGTCTCCGTTATGGCGATATAATTAGAGCTATGACTGCTCAAATTTCCAAAACACTCCCAGTCCACCTTAACTGTACCTTTGAATTGCCAGCTCAATGTCGTCACTTGCAATAATCCGTTCTGGCAATATAATTAGGGCTATGCCTCTTTAAATCTCCACAACACTCCCAGTCCACCTTAACTATGCCTTTGCATTGCCAGCTCGCTTGCAATAATCCTGGAACAACTTTCTCCCTAATATTTGCTCATTTACTTCCTTGATCCGGGTCTTTGGCTCTCTAATTTCAAAGTTTTTCGACTTTGTTTTTCAAGGTTTTACAAACTTTACAAAATTTTACAAAGTTTTTCTGCTAAATTCAAAGCTTTTCTGCTTTTCAAGTTCCAAGCTTTTCTACTTCTCACAACAAATCGTCTTTAAAATCCTTTTTCCAGTACCTTGCTGTAAATCTTCTTTATGGTTTTGTAGGGATCCTTGTATTTTGTTGATGGAATTGTAATCCAAATTAGAGCTTGGACTGGCACTGTCTAAGTTCAGGCTAAAACCCGAACACCGATTGATCCTTGAAGCGATGAAGCGCGCCCAGTAAACGGACGGTCTGACTCAAAGCAGGAGAGGGGGATTCCTCCGAATCCTCCCCCCTGCCGAATCTCCCTGTCCTCTGGGAAGAAAGCGACACTTTGACCTTCGTGCTGCCTGCACAGAGTTCACGGAGAAGCAGTTATTCCGCGTAAAATATCAAGGAAATCGGGAGCACAGTAAGTGCCCAGCCACAGTGCTCCAGTCCAAACCGGAAGTCTCCTTCCAAATTCCTTAGCAATTCCAAAGCTATCTTGTGACAGCCTTTGTGGAAAGACAAATCCTTCCTCATCAACACAAAGAAAAACACCCAAACAGGGTGACCATTTGACCGGATTTTTCCAGATTTGTCCTCATTTTTAGCCACCTGTCCAGTTGTCCTCCAAAACGGCTTCATTGTCCTCCATTTTGGCTTCATTTTGGAACTTTGCTATGGTGCGCAGTACCCCCATCATGTCATATGTTGTTGGGTTTGTACTGAAGAGCAGCATCCAATGCAAAAATTGGTTTTGAAATATCTCCTTCCTATCAAACGTTATAGCCAAAAAACTAAAAATCAAAAATATGCATTGAGCTCTATGGGAGAGTGAAAGTGCCCAATATTGCGGCTTACTTGCGAGTAGGCAAACGTGCCATTGTCTGCCAGAAAGGACAGGCTATGAGGAATTCAAGACCTTGTCCTCCTTTTGAGGTTTGGGCATCTAGTCACCCTGCATCCAAATGGTTTGAAAAGATACCCCAAAAAAACAAAATGTTTTTTGTTTTTTTCCTCCAGGGTCTATCGATTAATGCAAAAGGGGAACAGAAAATAAGTATGAGATTGATTTTTATTCCAAACTTTGGCTCTTCTTGTTGGAGGGATTCTGAACATTGAATTACCCACGTGATTATAGACCAGTGATTTTCAACCAGTGTGCCATGGCACACTGGTGTGCCATGGATAGTCCTCAGGTGTGCCGCAGGAATTTGGAGATTGACATTCATAAAGAGGAAAATTAGGGGATTTGAACAGCCTGGTGCGCCTTGTCAATGGTAAAAACAATTGATGGTGTGCCTTGACCATTTCCGTGCCTTCTTAAGTGTGCCATGAGATGAAAAAGGTTGAAAAATCACTGTTATAGACCCAAAAAACAGGCAGAAAAAAAGTACAGAAAAAGTTCAAAAATTAATCTGACACCAGAGCAGTGCCACGGACTGGGTTGATCATCTGCACCGTCCCAAGGCCAGCCATATCCATGCTCAGCAGCCACCTCTAATGGCAATAATATTCATAGAATTTTCATCGAATCCTAGAGTTGGAAGGGACCTAGTAGGTCATCTAGTCCAACCCCTTGCCTGTAGCAGGAAATCCTCCTAAAGCATCCCAGACAGGTGCTGGTGGAGCCTCTGCTTGAAGATCCCCAGTGAGGGAGAGTCCACCACCGCTTGGCAATCTCTTCCACTGCCAAACTATGAATTCAGAAAGGTGGATCTTGCAACTACTACAGAAACTACATGAGGAGCAGTCCTCCGTCAGTCTTGAAAGACTATGGTGTCGTGCTTGGTGCTGCATACACTGCATGCGAAGCACGAAAGCCTGGGTTGGATTGTTATGGAGGATAGGCTGTTACCCAAGCAGCAAATCCCCCCTCTCCACGCCACTGAATCAGTCCAATGGAAAGGCAAGGCCAATACGATTGGATCCAGCTGGCGTCGCAGACCTGGGCTAAGGACAGGAGCTCACCCTGTCTTGTGGGGCCGACCCGGGTCTTGAACCCTGGCCTGCTGGTTAACAGGCACAGCGTCTAGGAGCATGTCTGATAAACCAGTTACCATTAGACCCTGGGGAACAGTTTACCTCGTAATACTTAGACCCGACGGTGACTTTCATCTCAAAAGGTTCACCCGGTCGGAAAGGAATTTTGGAGGCTCGCTCCGCTGTCCCCCACACAGGTCTATAGTATGTATTGCATTGGATTACTGGGGAGCGCTCATCAAATCGGGTGCAGAAGTGAAAGGGAATGCTCTTGTCCAAACATACCAGATCCACAGAAAATCTGAAATGTGAAGAAGTTTTGAGGTGAAGCTAGTTTTACACAGCAGTGGGGCAGAAAAGAATGAGATTTAATCATATCCTGGGTTTATTGGGTGAACCCAGTGTGTCTGGAAATGAATAACTCCCCCCCCCCCCCCGAGAATAAACTTTGACAAGTCAGTGACAACTCTTATCTTAAATCTGCAATATCAGAAACCAGTTTATTAAACCATCCATTACGTGAGCCAAGGAGGAAAAATGAAAGAAAGAAAGAAAGAAAGAAAGAAAGAAAGAAAGAAAGAAAGAAAGAAAGAAAGAAAGAAAAATCAGATATAAAGTGTACAAAATGGTGAAAAGGCGGGAGGGTAAGGCTTACCTTGCTGCATGGGGAGGAACTTGGGCTTTGATCAAAATAACCTCTCCCACCTCCAATATTTCAATGTCTTTGGACTCAACAGAGCTCTGTGGAATGAACAAACTCAGAATTACAGTTAATATTTGGTGGTCCTAACTGTCCTGTAATTAGGGTTTGTGTCATCCATATGGGAGGTTAGGGTGTCATTCCTATGATCGACATTTTCCCATGCAGTGGGTACATACCTTTCTATACCTTGGGTGGTGGGAATAGTGATGCACCATTGCTCCACCCCACTGGTTTATTGATGGTAGCTTTTAATAGAACAGAAATTTTTCATTGCCGATTGTTTGATTACATTCCACAATAAGGTGCATGGAATGTGCATAGAATCCAATGATGTGCAAGGAATCCAATGGTGTGCATGGAATGATGTGCATGGAATCCAATGAAGTGCATGGAATCCAATGAAGTGCATGGAGTGATGTGCATGGAGTGATGTGCATGGAATCCAGTGATATGCATGGAGTGATGTGCATGTAGTGATGTGCATGGAATGATGTGCATGGAATCCAGTGATGTGCATGTAATGATGTGCATGGAGTGATGTGCATGGAATGATGTGCATGGAATCCAGTGATGTGCATGTAATGATGTGCATGGAGTGATGTGCATGGAATGATGTGATTGTGCATGGAATCCAATGATGTGCATGGAATGATGTGCATGCACTACAATGATGTGCATAGAATGTTTTGCATGGAATGATGTGCATGGGTTAATACTATGGGTTATTATGGGTTAATACTATAATACGATCACAATACCATGATAGTATTATTTGAAAATAATTATTTTTTAAAAAATTTGGTCAGTAGTGCTATCCGACCTGTGCCCATCGCCTGGTGTTGCCTGCACCCTCTGCATCAGGCTCTTACCAACGCCACTGGTCCTACTTCAAACTCTTGTCATAATTTCCGTCCCCCAAATTATAAATCAGGATCCTATTAGGAGAAAAGCACTTTGAGACTCAAAACCCTAGGAATAGGAGTACCCCATGCTGAGAAACCTAATGGGGCTGGAGGAGGTAATAGGAGGCACAGGGGAGATATAAGGGTTACTCTTTGGCTGTGTTAATTTGAAGATGGTCAACACATCATCCTCTTAATGATAGTGGCTTGAATCAGTGGTGGGCTTCAGGGGGTTCTCACTGGTTCTATAGAACCCTTTGCTAATGAGCGCCTGGTTCTGAGCACTGGTTACTAATGGGACATAGAACCTGTTGTTAATTTATTTGAATCCCACCACTGTCTTGAATGGCAAGTGAAACTGTGCCCACCACTTCATGCACCTGAGGTTTCCCTTCTGCATAAGGTCTGCATATGATCCTAACCCTGGGAGCAGCACGTTGATTGATAAAATTTAGCATGGAGAAGGGAAGTGGTGGGAAGTGGTCAGAGCTCTGTGCCCGTTTCTGAGCCTCCTTGCTTTGCACCCACATTTTCGGAGCTCCTTTGTTATTTATAAGGTCCCAATTCGGTGCCAAACGATCTACCAAACGGATTGAGAATCAAGTCACTAGAATTTCCCTCTCCCTGAATTGCCCCAAGAAGATGTCCCTCCGATGCACACTCACCCATGACCTCGCCATTACGGAGCCTCCTGGATGAGCTGAACTCTGAGCCCGTTGCTATGTATGGTATTTATATATCTTTCTACAGCAATTATATATGTACTTTGCTTCCTCATGGGATGGGACAATGCAAAGGTGACCTCAAGTCAGTGCTCCCCGGATAGAACTATTGCCTGTTAAGTGCGGACCATTTTATTTGCCTTTTCTGTGTATATTCCTCCTTGTGCAAACAAGGTGGAGGCCCTGAATATTCTCCATCATACAAGCAAGGATTTGCAAACTACTTACTCAGAAGGTGCCATTACTATCAATATGTTGACTTTGCAACTCGGGGTGTGAATACTCCGGATCTTGCTCATTCAAACATAACAAAATGCATTTCGATCATAGAACCTCTGCGGAGGGTGATCGTAGATTTAAATCCACCCCTCGCCCTCACTTGGGCTCTTCTGACCACCTCTCAGTGCTGCTTATTCCAACATATAATCCTCTATTATTCAGGGAGAAACCAACTGTGAAACAGGTAAGGATTCAGGCAGGGGGAGCCCCATAGAAGAATTATAAGACTGCTTTGAGTATACAGCAGTGATTTTCAACCAGGGTACTGCAGATAGTCCACAGGTGTGCCACGGGAATTTGGGGATTGACATTTATTAAGAGCCCCAGGGGCGTCACTAGGGTTTGCGTCACCCGGTCCCAGCGGCCAGCGCATCACTCCCATACATTGGGCAGGGCAATATGAATGGAGGGCACAACCTTGCCTGCCACATCCACTGGTTTTTTTAGCCATACATTTTAATAAAGTGATTTGTTTCACTGCTTTCTGCTGTAAATTGCACATTCAAAGGTGTATAATGTGATGGGATTCATAGAATCCTAGAGTTGGAAGGGACCTAGTAGGTCATCTAGTCCAACCCCCTGCCAGCAGCAGGAAATCCCCCTAGAGGAGTGGTTCTCAATCTTCCTAACGCCGTGACCCCTTTATAAGTTCCTCATGTTCTGGGGACCCCCAACCATAAAATTATTTTCATTGCTACTTTATAACTGTAATTTTGCTACTGTTATGAATCGTGATGTAAATATCCAATATGCAGGATGTATTTTCATTGTTACAAATGAAATGTGTGTTCTATGCACACATTGAACACAATGGGATTTATTTCAGAGGAGGCATGCATAGGATTGGGCCCTGAGGTTGCAATCCTATCCACATTTACGTGGGAGTAAAGGCCCCCCTGACTATAATGGGATATATTTCAGAGTAGGCATGCATAGGATTGGGCCCTGAGGCTGTCAGTCAGCCCCAGTGCACGCACAGCTACAGCCGGAGGTCTGGCAAGCCTGACCTGGCTCCCTGCACCAGGAGTCTTTAGGTGAGCCCAGGAAACCTCTAGGCGACCCCCACTTTGAGAAACGCTGCCCTAGAGCGTCCCCAACAGGTGCTTGTCGAGCCTCTGCTTGAAGACCCCCAGTGAGGGAGAGTCCACCACCTCCCTTGGCAATTTGTTCCACTGCCGAACCACCCTCACCATCAGGAATTTTTTCCGGATATCCACCCGGAATCTCCTCTCTTGCACTTTGTACCCATTGGTTCTAGTTCTGCTTTCAGAAGCAGCCATAAACAGATGAGCCCCTTCTTCCCTATGACAGCCCTTCAGGTACCTGAAGAGGGCAATCATGTCTCCTCTCAGCCTCCTCTTCTCCAGGCTGAACATCCCAAGTTCCCCCAACCTTTCCTGGTAGGGCTTCCCTTCCATCCCACTGATCATTCTTGTCGCTCTCCTCTGGACTTGCTCCAGTTTGGCTGCATCTTTCTTCAAGTGAGGTGCCCAGAACTGAACACAGGACTCAAGGTGAGGTCTCACCAATGCAGAATAAAGAGGAACTAGAACTTCTCGTGACTTGGAAGCTCCAGTCCTCTTAATGCAGCCTCAAATGGCATTTGCCTTCTTTGCAGACACATCACATGCTGACACATGTTCAGCTTGTGATCCACGGCGACTCCAAGATCCCGCTCACATGTTGTGCTGCCAAGCCAAGTATTCCCCATTTTATACCTGTATTTTTGGTTTTTATTGCCTAAGTGCAGAACCTTGCACTTCTCCCTGTTGAAATTCATTATATTGGTTACAGCCCAGGATTCCAGTTTATCCAGATCCTCCTGGAGGTTTCTCCTGTCTTCTGATGTGTTCGCTACTCCTCCCAGCTTGGTGTCATCTGCAAATTTGATCAGGCCCCCATGTACCCCTTCCTCCAAGTCATTAATGAAAATGTTAAAGAGGACTGGGCCCAAGACAGAGCCTTGGGGTACCCCACTTGAAACCGACCTCCAGGTTGACACAGAACCATTTACTAAAACCCTTTGAGTGCGGTCGTTGAGCCAGGTGCAGATCCACTTAATGATTGCCCCGTCTAGCCCATATTTTTCCAACTTCCCAATTAAAACGTCATGTGGGACCTTGTCAAATGCTTTGCTGAAGTCAAGATAAATGACATCCACAGCATTGCCATGTCCAGTAAGCTCGTAACCCGATCAAAAAAGGAGATTATTTGTCTGGCAAGATTTATTTGGTAAATCCATTTGGTAAATCCAAGATTTGGTAAATCCATGCTGGGTTGTTTTGATCACCGAATACTTGTCTAGATGTGCACAAATTGTGTGTTTTATGATTTGTTCTAATATCTTCCCCGGGATTGAAGTCAAACTGACTGGTCTATAATTTCCCGGGTCTTCTTTTTTCCCCTTCTTAAAAATTGGGACTACATTTGTCCTCTTCCAGTCCAGGCTCTTCTCCGCTCCTCAAGGATTTCTCAAAGGTGATCGACAGAGGCTCTGCAAGGACATCTGCCAGTTCCTTCAGAACTCCAGGATGCAGCTCATCCGGTCCAAATGATTTGAGTTCATTGAGGCCAGTTAAGTGGTTTCGAACCAGTTCTCTATCAATCTTAATCTGCTGTTCTGCACCATCCATGTTTCCATTACCTCTTTGGGGATGCAAGCACATCCCCGCATCAGCCAATGATCCCGCAACCCCATTTGCACAGCCTCCTTCCGAGAATAGACGGACGCAAAGTAGGAGTTTTGCACAAAGCCAATTGTGTTGAGTTTGTTAAAGACAAGAAGGAGATCAACAAGAGGAAAGCCATTAGTGACAGTGTTTCCAGTCCCCGAGAACATTTATATTACAGTTTGTTTTCCTAGAAGATAAATGATCATTTATTGGGAAACTGGGAAACCATTCTGATTATCATTTAATCCGCATGGCAGAGAAAGGCAGGGTAAAAATCCTTTAAATAAATAAATGCATTTATTGATTGATGTTCTGTAGGATGTTCTTGCACTGCATTCCTCACCCTCCTTTATGAACTTCCCTTTTTATGTAATTTCTTGCTCCTTATGGAATAAGGTTGTGTCTCAGTATCGACAGGGGTTTGATTCTGGGACTCTGTGCCGATATTAAAAATGTGTTAAATAAAAGCAGTTAAAAATAAAGTGTGTCTCTTTACAATTGTGTAAAAACAGCTTTTCTTACTGTTGTAGAAAGGCAGTTAGCAATTAGAAATGAACAAAAAACCCTTCCTTTTTCCTGGCTGAGCTGAAGAATGAAATGTTTGCATGACTGCCTCTCTACAACAGTAAAAAAATCAGTTTTTAAAACTTTGATTTGCAGCGGCCATTCATGTTGAGTCAAATCCATGTATAACAAGGACCTGTAATTTTCCCCTAATGTAAGATCTCTTTCCCCTGCCCAAGAATCAGGCCATGTCTTTACAGGTGAGACATGAGCCTGCTCAGCCCTCTCTTCACTTCTGCTTCGCAACTAGCATCATGCGCCAAACAGCCTCTGGGATGCGCACAAGGTTGCGGTCACTGCAATAGCATGTAATATACATGGATCCTGTCCATGCATGCTTGTATCTGACAACAGTTCCCAAGCTGTATTGTAAGAAAATGTATTGCGGTCTAAGCCACATGTGCACATTTACTCGTGAGTAGGCAACCCTGCCTCCGATCTTACCAAAGGTCAGGTAAAAAGGAATATATGGTCACCTGAATGGACCTGGTCCGACTTGGATAAAAACAGATTTGAACAGCTGGTTAAGTGAAACATTTTTCTGTAAGAGCACAATCCTAACCGTGTCTACTCAAAAGCCCCATTGTGTAAGCTCCAATACTCCCAGGAAAGTGTCCTTAGGATTTCAGCCTAAGGGCACAATCCAGAGTAACTACGGAGTCCTTGCTCCGACATAAGAACAATTTACTCTGGATAGCAATATGAATTTCCCATAGGTTTTCACTAGGTGGTGCTGTAACTACCTTGATGTAAATGTCTCTTATGTGCTCCTGTAGTTACTCTGGACTGTAGTAGGGTAAGTCTTGTAAAGCGAGATGGAATCTGATCAGAGTGTAGCTTTAAAAAGTGGGTCTCTGTGCTGTAAACTGGGAAACCATTAAAAAATTAGCAATTTTTAGCAAGCAGTTAAGACACTGTGCCTGTTAACCAGCAGGTCAGGGTTCGAGACCCGGGTCGGCCCCACAAGACAGGGTGAGCTCCTGTCCTTAGCCCAGCTCTGCGACGCCAGCTGGATCCAATCGTATTGGCTCTGCCTTTCCATTGGACTAATTCAGTGGCGTGGAGAGGTGGGATTTGCTGCTTGGGTAACAGCCTCTCCTCCATAACAATCCAACCCAGGCTTTTGTGCTTCGCATGCAATGTATGCAGCGCCGAGCACAATACCATAGTCTTCCAAGACTGACAGAGGCCTGCATTTTTTAAGTGTTCGTTCACCCTCTGCTGGGCAAATAAGAATGCAAGAGAAGGAGCCGGCAGCCTTTTTTTAGTGGATAGCGAGACTCTTGCAAAGTTCCTTTGGGGCTGGGCCAACAGATATAGCAGGCAAAGGAAGCAGGCTGCCCTATTACCCCTGATCTCTTCCAGACCTCTTTATACTGGACTGGAGCCTCTAAAACGGCTTTTCTTTGCTCCCTGGACTTGGGACATCTCTTTTTGACCTTCAGAAAGGCTTTCATTTAGGAACAGCTTTGTGATCTCAAACCCCAGGTTCATACAAACTGGCCACCAAGATGAAGCAGAAATCTTTTTTTAAATCTCCATCAAGCCTGAGTTAAATCTCCAGCATCCATTTGGATGAAACTGAGCTTGCTTCAAGGGATGGAGAACCTCCATCCTGCCAGTGGTGTAGCTAAAGGGGTGCCAAGCATTACGTTTTGAAGGGAGTGTCAGTTGCGGCAAGGACTTAGATGCGTTTTACTTCCCCTCCTGGAATGGCTCTGAAGAGAAGGGGCATCTCGGGTCTGCGGGGTATGACCATGGTAAATATAGGGCTGTGGCCCATCCCGTGCCCAGCTTGGGTTCACCTCTCACTGTGCCCAGGGAAGCCAAAGGGACCACGCAGGAAAGTCCAAGCCAGTGCAGGGCCACATCAAAAGGAAGGCCCAACACACAAGTCCTCAGCGAGGCAGGGAAGAGGACGAAAACAGCCCAGGTAGAACCAGAAGGAAGGTGGTGGACAGTTGTTTATTGACACTGGACGTTCCCAACTTGGCAGGGGAGGGAGGTGGCTTTTGTCGCACCTTCTTGCTTCTGAGAACGAGTTGCTCCTCGTCCCCGTAACTCGCAAACATGATTGACACTCAGTCTCTGGCAGCAGGAGGGGAGCAGGGCATGCAGAGCTTCCCCCCGTATCTTCACAGGAGTGGCGGTGGTGGCATCATATGGGTGGGCCCAGAAAGCGTCACTCCCAAGAAGGGAGACAGGGTGCTGGGGGGGGGCATGGCGGAGATAGACCCAAAATGTAGTTTCTGAAGAGACTGATGCTGGGGCAAGGAGGGAGAAAAGAGGAAACTTTTGGGGAGCCTAAGGGCACCCCCCAAAAAGGAGGATGCAAATCCTGGGGGATGATTCCTCCCCCTCCCACCTACAGAATGGATAGGAGGACAGCACCAGGAAAGCCCTGCAGCAGGACAGCACTAGTTGCATGTTTTCAAAAAACCGTCAAAGTAACAGCTGACCTGGGGGGAATGCATGGGAGGGGAAGCATGCACAGAGAACACATGCTGCCCCCACCTGCCCAATCAAAGCATAGAAACCCAATGCCCCAGTTCCATCTACTGGACAATACTGCCTCCTGCAGTCAGGGAGCAGTTGGGGAATTCCCTTCGAGGAGACGGGTTTCCCACCCCCATCTCTGAAGCAACACCTCCCCCTACTGGCAGCGGGAAGGAAGAGCTGTGATTGTAGCTGCTCGAACCGTACCCCAGGCAGAAGTCTGGATGGAGATGGATGGAGGGACAGCAGCCCCTGCCTCAAACCCACATGCAGAGACCTGCCTCTGTGTTCCCTGAGAACCAGCTAGCTGCTCCTGATGGGGGAAGGGTGTGAAGGAGGGAGTGCCCCCTGCCTACACTCTCCAGCCCCTGCACCCAATACCCCCCACACCCCACAGAGGCTACTGCTGGCTGAACAAGGATGCGGGTGGAGGGGGCCATGAGCAGCACAGAATCCATGGGGACGAGGAGGCAGAGGCAGTGGCAGAGGGGGGCGGTTTAGCCAATGGTCAGGCCGAAGCCGCACTGGAATTTATTCTTGCGATGGTTGAGGAAGGCACCCATGGCCAGCGTGAGGGGCAGGGGCAAGAGTTTCTTTTCCAAGGCTGCTCCCACGATCCAGTTGCTGTCAAGGGAGCCTGGAGAGGTGACAATGAAGGAAAACCCAGTCAGGAAACAGGTCCGTTCTACTAGAATTACAATACCTACACTCCTTACGAAAAGTAAGGGCCAATTTACGTCAGCCACAACTCACCCCCATTGGGAGGCCAGTGCATGTCTGTGTGGTGGACTAACCTCCCCATGAGTGGCACAGGAGTGCCTTATGGCACCTTTGTGACACCCCCAGGTCAGCATGGGGAACCCCAGGCCAGAAGGATACTTATGCCAGAACTTGTCCCAATCTAAATAGGGGTTAGGATTGCAGCCTGAGATTGCAGGGCCAAGGGGTAGCAACATCATTCCTGGCTCACGAAATTAGCATTAAATTCCACCCCAAAATGACAAAATAGGAACAAACGCTTGCTCTGCAGCTCCCTTAGCTCTAGCCCACCTGCTTCCTCTGTGCGACCACTTACCTTTGAAGAGCAGGTTGGCCTTGGGAAGGTCGAGCTGATATCCCAACGTCACGCTTGTATCCTGCATGCGAGTGCTGGCTTCAAATTCCACCCCCACCTGCAGCTGGGGAAGCGAAGGAGAGTAACATAAGCCTTGGGTTGCCATATGTCCCCAAAAACAGGGACAATCCTGATTTGGGGGGATTGTGTACACATACTGGCAAATGGAACAGAGGGTCCTGTCCCGATTTTGTGGAAGAGAATTATGACAACCCTACATAAGCCCCAATCTGAAATTAGTTGTGATTGTTATCTGCACTGATAACAATCCGTGCTTTGGGGAGCCCTGTGGAGACCTGCATGGGGATCCACCACCTCCAGAAGGGTTGCTGCAGCTTTGGAGAAAGTGGAAGCAAGAAATCCCTTGCGCACCTCAAAAGTGGTTGGATTCAGGGGATTGTAGCGCTCAATTCCTCCCTCCCCTGCCAAAACTTACAGCAGGGTTTGGGGAGGGCCATATAGGGGGTGTGAGCTCCCAGCTGGCAGAGCGGTGTGCTGATGTTACGCCATGACAATTTTAGTGCCTTGTTCAGTGCGCCACGAGATTAAAAGGTTGGAAAATTGCTGGTTTGTGAGTTGGAAGAGCCATGAGTCAGCATTGCTAAGCTGAGCCAATTCCCCAACCCCGACTTGAAAGCAAGCAGAAAATCCGACAACAGATCTCACTTCAAGCGCAAGACTGAAAATGAGACTTAAGGAAGAATACCTGGGAGACACATTTGCGGGTTCACTCCACAGTCAGGGCGGTTTTCGTAACACGAAGACAAAGCACATGCTTTTCTTCCACTGACCATAGAAAACATGCTTCCAAATTGCTCCTCAAAGTGCCAGTAAAGAGGGGAGTTCGGCCGACGTATCACACATATTTGTAACTGTGTTTCCACCCCAGAAGCAACCATGTGACACGTGACGGCCACCTACCTGATCACTGGCTTTGTGGTAATATGTTGCATGCGCTCCAGCCTGTCCTATTGTCAGGGTCCCGATCCAGTTAGGTGCTGTGGAGGGACAGGGAACAAAAAGAAAGCATCTCACGTTACTGGAGAGAAACACGGAGATCTGAACATTTTGAAAAGTGGACAGCAGCTGCAATCTGTACTACTACTACTACTACTACTACTACTACTACTACTACTACTACTAATAATAATAATAATAATAATAATAATAATAATAATAATAATATGAAACCAGCACGAAATTGTTTGCTGTGCATTTATGTTATAACAACAACAACAGACAAAATATCAATCTGTCAACTGCAAAAAGCCGCTCTTCTAGGCTCTGCACGTATCATACGCTGCTACATCACACAGTCCTAGACACTTGGGAAGGGTCCGACTGGTGATGTTACAGAAACCAGCACGGAGCTGTTCGCTGTTTATTACTGCTGATTTTGAATAAAATAATACTAATACTAATAACTACTACTGCTACACTACTACTACTACAACTTTATTTTTACCCCACCCATCTCCCAGGGGACTCAAGGGGGCTCACAACATGCATAAAACACCAATAAAATCCAGTACATTTAAAAACGGTTAAAACATCTTAAAACAATAAAAAAACATCTCCATTAAAAACTGATTAAACAAGTTCGCTGATTTAAAACTGATTAAAACCAATAATAAAAGAATTGGGAGTAGGCAGACCCAAAAAAACCAGGGGTCTACAGTAATACTGTTGTATTACTGAACTAATACTGTTTCTTAATAAATGCGCTTTAGATTACACTGCAAGATGGAGGTTTCCAAACTCTAGAGTTGGGACCTTTGTGAGAAGTTGTGCGTTTAAGGAGATGCGTGACCCTGACTAATAACAATAAAGCAGCGCACCACTGCATAGCTCTTGTATGACAAGACTACTGTGTAAAAAGTGTTGCTTTCAAGCCCTGACTATAGTGTTGCTGGGAACATCCTCTTGGAAGGAGGATGCCAAACGCTTGCTTTGATCCCCACTCCCCACTCTTTGATCCCCACAGCTCCCCACTCTTGAGCACACAAGAGTCAAGTCTGTAAAAATTTAGGGCTGATCTTCTCAGTACCTGTATATTTCCCAGCCAGTGACGTCACCGTTCCCTCCTCTCCTGGGCGACAGTGGTACACCAGCTCCCCACCCAATGCCAGGCATGGTGTGATGCTCTGTAGATAATGTGCCACCAGGATCCCTGTGGAAGAGAAGAGTGGGGATCAGTTACTCCAAGCTGAAAAATAAGACACTGGAGCCCAACTGATACAAAGCAGAACCAAATAAAATAATACAGTCAAGGCTGGGAAGAGGCAGTGGGGATTTCAGGTGGGAAGGGAGAGAAGAAGGGGATCGTCTCACCTGAGCCAACTAAAATATCTGGGTTCCCTAGCGTGACGGCTGCGGTGAAGTCTGTGCCCCGGAATTCGCCATCTATCTGCCAATTCACAAACTTTGACTGCTGTGTCTGGAATATAAAGGGGCAAAGAAGATAAAGGAATGCATTATATATTTCTGTATAATTCAAGGTAAAGAATTTAAGCTCCAAACTGCTCCTGATCCAGCAGATATCCAGCAGAAAACCAGGTTATCACAGTTGAAACATCCAATCCAAATTAAGAGATCTCTCTGGCCTGCGCTTTTGAGTTGCACGCAGATCAACGATAAATTGTTTTTAATTGAATGTTCTATTATTTAATGTTTAAATTACGTTTTATTGTGAGCTGCCTTAAGTCAGGCTATGGCCCGATAAAGGTGGGATATAAATTTTTAAAATAAATAAAAAGTAAATAAATGGAGGTGAGAGAACCTAACACATTGGCCCTGAATCGAGGCAGTTTTTCAGCTGAGCTACTTTAGCTGGGTGGCCAAACCATCACAGATTTTATGTGCCCGAACAGATCTCTGGCAATCATTTATGGTCTCGTGAAACATGCACACCCATAAGCAGCAACACCCAATTTGGCAAATCATCCTATTTAGATCGCTATAGGCAATTCCTACTTGCTGGGAGAGGGGTTGACTATTATTTATTTAATTTCAATGGACTTCTAGCCCACCTTTCTCAGCCAAAGGCCCAGACAAGCCAGAGGTTTTGAAATGTCAAATGACCGAAGGAGCTCTAGCTCTAGGAAGGACCTAGATTCAATCTCTGGCAACATAGTCATCTGGTGGCGCAAGTAGTTAAGACACTGTGGCTGTTAACCTAGGCTAGGGTTTGAGACGCAGGTCCCCACAAGACGAGGATCTCCTGCTACAGGCAGGGGGTTGGATTAGATGATCCACCGGGTCCCTTCCAACTCTATGATTCTATGACCTCCAGGTAGGGCAGGGGAAAATCCAAGCAGGGGAAACCTGGGAAGATGCTGCCAACCTGTGCTCAGCAGACAACGTTTAGCAGGCACCGGCACCAAACGTTCATTTAATACATGCCCAAATACTCGGATAAGAAGGCCGTGTCTGAGATTATGGTTGGGAGGAAGCCAGTCCCACACGTCAGTACCTGAAAGGCCACCTTGGAGCGAACTTGGTTGGTGAGCTGGTGGATGATCTGTGCATTGAGGCTGCCGCTGTTGTCCATGTCGCCCACCAGCACTGGGAAGGCCTGGAAGAGAGGAGCACAAAGGGGTGCTGAAGGGAGGACGCAGAAGCACAAGGAAAGGAATATCCCAGATTGGGTGCCGTCTTTGGAGAGATGGAAGGAAGGGACCCAAAACATAACCAGAATCAGTATGCTGGCTTGTGTTGTGATGTGGGCACGGACAGCCACGCGCGACATTTTTGTCCAAGTCCAAACCTCAGAAAACCCAACTCACACAGGTGAGTTGTCCAAAAAGTGCAGACACGGCAGGCCTGTATCACACTCACCTCTGTAGGGCTGAGTTGCTTTGTCCCAACATAGGTCACTCCGAAGTGGTAATTGGAGTCACCGACCGTGCTGAGTGCCACCGTGTGATTGACCTGTGGAAGGGAAGTGTATGAAATAGTGGCAGGGACCACCGCAGAGGGCAACATTGTCTGGTAGGAACCTTTGGCCCCTATATGGCCTTCTCCTCTTTGTACACTCCTCCCCTTTACAGCTTGAGGTTGCCACTGTGTTTAAAGTCTATCACCCAGAAGATGTGCTTTTGTTTCTGGTTTGCAGGATAATGACGGTTTGTTCTGGACACCAAAGTAAGATTTGCCGTGGCTGAGGCATAATAAAGAGAACATTCCTAATTACCATGCAAAGGAGACACCCATGTCCAAAGGCTATGACAATTTGCATGTGTAATGAGAACACGTGTCGGAGCGTGGCCCAGGCGTGGCCCAGACACCTTCTAAAAGAGGTGTCTGGGAACTCGTGAGTTCCTCTTCTCACCTGAAAATGGTTGCTGAGACCTTTGTTCACAGTCAATTTCACACCCTCCATCTGGATGGGGAATAATTCTGGAAGGACAAGAAAAGGGGTAGGATTTTAGCTCAGAGGAAGAAGCTTATCAGAGGAGAAAGGAGGGTCTCCCTCCCAGCTAAAACAGAAACCAAACTAACCCTACAATCCAGAGTAACTACATGTAAGTGACATTATGTGCACCTGTAGTTACTGTACCACCTAGTGAAAAAAAGCAGGCCTCCGTCAGTCTTGAGAGACTCTGGTATCGTGCTCAGCGCTGCATACGCTGCATGTGAAGCACGAAAGCCTGGGTTGGATTGTTATGGAGGATAGGCTGTTACCCAAGCAGCAAATCCCCTCTCTCCACGCCACTGAATTACTCCAATGGAAATGCACAGCCAATACGATTGGATCCAGCTGCGTCGCAGAGCTGGGCTAAGGACAGGAGCTCACCCTGCCTTGTGGGGCCAACCCGGGTCTCAAACCCTGGCTTGCTGGTTAACAGGCACAGCATCTTAACCGCTTGCGCCACCCACATGAAATCCTAGTGAAAACCTATGGGAAATTTATATTGTAATCCAGAGCAAATTGTTCTTACACCGGAGCAAGGACTCCTCATAGTTACTCTGGATTTCGCCTTAGGCTGTGATCCTAAACACACTTTCCTGGCAGTAAAACTCATTTAACACATTGGGGCTTACTTCTGAGTAGACATGGTTAGGATTGTGCTCTTAGCCTTTGATGAACCTTTCTCAGGCTAAACACATTGCACACCATTGCAAAGTTCCTAAATGAAGCCGAAGTGGAGGACAATGAAGTCCTTTTGGAGGACACCCGGACAGGAGACTAAAAAAGAGGACAAGTCCGGAAATTTACGGTCATGTGGCCACCCTGCATATGTGCAACCCAATATAAAATCTACACTGCAACTCAAGAATCCCAGATTCT
Organism: Cryptoblepharus egeriae; assembly: GCA_030015325.1. Taxonomy (NCBI): domain Eukaryota; kingdom Metazoa; phylum Chordata; class Lepidosauria; order Squamata; family Scincidae; genus Cryptoblepharus; species Cryptoblepharus egeriae. The sequence continues at coordinate 1,909,453 of JAREYC010000014.1, forward strand.
GCACACAGCCCATAGTGCCTGCCAACATATAACAGAAGCAGGACCCAAATATGTATGTTTTAATGATGGAACTGAACTCTACAATGAAAGGTATGATCTTCTGCTTTTTAGCTTTATTTCCTAAGCCTGCAATGCTAAACACACTTTCCTGAGAGTAAGTTCCATAGAACACAATGGGACTTACTTCTGAGTAGACATGCATAAGATTGCACCCTAAGAGGATCAAACATCAGCGGCTGAGAAATTCTCTACCTTTGCATTTGCGGTGACATTCCTCGAAGGTGCCTGGGTTGGGAAGCTGGTCACATTTTTCTTCTGTGGAGCGATCTTGTGACGGGGGAACCAGACCACTGACAGGGGGCATGGAGAAGCCAGGTGGCAGCGACACTAGACCTGAGCCTGGCCCTGGCACTGGAGGAGGTGGTGCCGGGCTGCTGGCGGCAAAGACGTTACCCATGTCGAGAAACTAGGTAAATGGGAAGAAACCACAGGGTGATCAAAAAAACAGAATTACTCGGGGGAAATTAAATCAGGGCCACAATCAAATGCTGCCCTAGCAGCTGCTCACATATACAACACTGAACTTATGTGAGACTGGCCCCACAGCTTGGCCCCATCTAGGGTTATTAGCTTCCGACCGTCCAGAGCACATAAGAAGATAAGTAGATCACTGATGAATCAGGACAAAGGCCCACCTCGTCCAGCTCCCTGAATCACACAGCGGCCCCATCAGATGCCATATGAGACAAGAGAGTGATGCCCTCTCCTAACACCAGAAGGTGGCATATACCTAGTGTTGCCATAATTCTCTTCCATAAAATTGGGATGGGACCCTCTGTCCCATTTGCCAGTATTTGAACACAATCCCCCAAAATCAGGATTGTCCCTGTTTTGGGGGAGGACATATGGCAACCCTACACATGCACATTAGGGCCTGTAATCCATGATGGACTTTACCTCCAGAAACCTGTCCAATCCTCATTTAAAGATACAGTAAAACCATAGAAGGAGAATCACTTAGATTGCGTGTTTTGCAAGAGAAGCAAACATTTCTGTCTACGACTTGAGAAAGGCGGGATACAAATTTTTAAAATAAATAAATATAAATTTCTAATAAATTTTAACTTGCTATGCTGTACAAGCAAGTACTATGCTTGATAAACAACCCCCCCCCCCCATATATATTTATATTCGTGGCTGAGATGCAGCTGGTTTCGGTGCTCTACCAGCACCTTTTCAGCCTCTCCTGAGACACCAACCTATGAGTGTCTACTCTAAAGTAAGCCCAATTACAATCAGTTGACTTCTGTGTAAGGGAGGCAGACTGAAGCCTGAGAGACCAAGGCTGCAATCCTAAAGACACTTTCCTGGGAGTAAATACTATTTAACACCTTAGGACTTACTTCAGAGTAGACGTGCTTAGGATTGCACTACAACAGCACAATCCTAACAATGTCTACTCAAAAGTAAGCCCTACCGTGTTCAATGGGTCTTACTTCAAGACCCTTTCTATGATTTATCTTTAGGATTGCAGCCGATGTGCAGGTTAATTTGTTCTACAGTGGCGCCTCACGTAACAAATTTAATTCATTCCGGAGGCATGTTTGTTACGTGAAACATTCTTTAAGTGAAGCGGATTTTCCCATAGGAAATAATGGAAACTCAGACAATTGGTTCCAGAACCCAAAATATATTCATATAAAAATATTAAGTGGATGTCAAAATGATGACAAAACACTGGAATTGAATTCAAAACATGCATTCAGTGTGTATGATCCTATGAAGTCTACTTAGGCTGCAATCCTAAAGACACTTTCCTGGGAGTAAGACCTATTAGACACAACGGGGCTTACATCTGAGTAGTCATGGTTAGGATTGTGCTCTTTCACTATCGCTAATGGAGTCACTGCTATCCATTGGCTCAAAGGAATCTTTGTCTTTTTGTGCAACTTGAACATTCCCAAGCTGCTGACGGGGAGCAGCACTAGAACATTGATCAGGCACACCTTCCACGCTGCCACACACAGATCCCACATACAAACCTGGCTCAGGCTGCTCCCCACCCCCAGACCCCACATGAGTTCCCTGGCCATGGAAGGCTATTCAAAACTTTATCCAGGGCCCCACTGTACCTCAAGCTAGTCCCCTTGTCTCCCCCTCTTCCCCCCTTCCCTGCTCTGGGTTCCCTTGCCATGGAAGCCTGTTCCAAACATCCTCAGAAGTGTTCTTTACCCAAGACAGTGTTCTTTACGCAAGTCAAAATTTCTAAGAAAATTTTGTTCTTTACCTAAAACATCCTTTACCCAAGTCGTTCCTTACCCAACGTGCCATTATAGTTTCCTTTGTATTTGGTATTTTTTTTATTATTTTCTATTATATTGTACAGTATTGTCGGCATTTTTATGTGAATATTTTTGGGTTGTGGAACGAATCGTCTGAATTTCCATTATTTCTTAAGGGAAAATTTGTTTTGATATACAAGTGTTTTGGATTACAAGCATGCTTCCAAAAAGAATTATGCCCTGCAGTTCCAAAAATAAAGGACCTCTCACAACTACTCATAAAATGAGCTTAGCATGGGAGGGATGCCCATCATGAGCTGTAACTCAAAAGTCTACTTTTGATAAGGCATCTGGCCCACATGCAGCCACTGGCATCCTGTGGCAAGGAGTTACACAGATTAATGACCCTCAGTTTCAGTGCTGAGTGGCTGGAGAGGCTGAACCCTGGAAATGCTAGGCTAATTGGGGCGGAGAGGCTATACCACATCCCGTGGCAAGGAGTTCCAAAGATTAATGACACTTCATTTCAGCGGAGAGCTGTGTAACTGGAGAGGCTGAGCCTTGGCAGTGCCAGGCTGGGGGGGAAGGGGGGTAGGATGTCACTGCATCCTGTGTCAAGGAGTTCCACAGACTGACAACACTCAATTTCATTGAAGAGCTATGTTTCTGGAGAGGCTGAGCCCTGGCAACACTTGGCTGATTGGGGGAGAGGATATTACCGCACACTGTGGCAAGGAGTTCCATAGGTTATTGAATATTTCAGTGGGATGATGAATACCCGGAAAGGCTAAGCCCTGGGAGTGCTGGACTGGGCGGTGGAGAGGAGGATGCCACAGATTAATGACACTCCATGCCAATGAAGTACTGTGTGCCTGGCGAGGCTAGGCAGTGTTGGAGTGGGGGGAGAATGTGTCCTGTGGATAGGGAGACCAGATGCTGAACCCAAAATTCCCTGCTAAGCTCGCCAAAATTCCTACCCTCCCAGCCAAAATTCCTACCAGCTTAAAAAAAAATGGTAGGACACCCAAAAAATGTAGGACAAATGTAGGACATGTTAAAATGAAACTAAAAACACTCGTATTGCATTCCTGTACTTAATTTTTGCACAAATCTCATTGCAATAGACCAGACACCAACCAAAAAGGTACATGTTTAAGTGATCCAAGGAGCCATCCTTTCTCAGGCATACCCCCAAATCCAGAGTAACTACGGGAGTACGTAAGAGACTTTATGTGCACACATAGTACTGCACCTCCTAGTGAAAACCTATGGGAAATTCATATTGGAATCCAGAGTAAGTTGTTCTTACACCGGAGCAAGGACTCCCCGTAGTTACTCTGGATTTTGTCCTTAGTCCGTTGCCCCCTTACACAATATAAGCTCCACTGACTATAATGCTTTTGAGTGGACACAGTTGGGCTTGGAGGCTTAAAACCTAAGAAGCCAGGAGTTATTACCACCATCCCTGCCCTGAGAAGGTTGTCAACTTTACACCCAGCCCTGCTCCTCTGCCTTGACAACAGCAGGATGAAAGGACCCACAACCTGAGCAACTCAAGCCCTTGTGAATTGCATTCTTTTTTGTGCTAAGTATGTATTGGTGGATCCATCTACAAAGGCACAGGAGCAGGAGAGGCTGGGGTTCCTCTGGTCAGTTGGCAATGCTCCTTTCTCTCCAAAGCCAAACTCACTGCAAGGTTTCAGAGCAGGTCCACTTGCAAGGCTCCCTCCTTCCTCTGCTCTGCTCTCCACCAGCTTCAGTTCAGCTCCCTCCCTCCTTCTCCTTCCCTCCTTCTCCTTCTCCTCTTCCTTTATCCAGCAGACTCAGCGGGCCTAAAATCCCAGGAAATGGCTGGAAAGGCCCCAGATTCCTGACTTCCAGTTCCAGGGCCTCGTTTCAGTTTTGTCAGGGAAATTCCTACCATATGATCATCCTGCCTGTGGAAGGGAGTTCCACAGGTTAATAACACTCTGCGTAAAACATTTTCTTTGCTGGATGCCTGGAGAGGTTGAACATCCTGTGGCAATGAGTTCCATAAGCTAATGACACTTCATGTCAGTGGAGTACTGTGTGCCTGGAGAGGCTGAGCCCTTCAGTGCTGGTCTGAAAGATGCTGGACACAGTACGCTTCAATGCTGGACACAGGACCATGTGTCCTGTGGCAAGGAATTCCACAGACCAAGGCTACTCTGGGTAAAACATTTTCTTTGCTGTGTTCCTGGAGAGGTTGAGCATCCTGTGGCAAGGAGTTCCACAGACTAATGACACTCCATGTCAGTGGAATGATGTGTGTCCAGAGAGGCTGTGCACTGGCAGCGCAAGGCAATGGGGGATAGTGTTGCATCGTGTGGCAAGGAGTTCCACAGACTAATGTCACTCCATTTTACTGGAGTACTGGAGTACTTTACTGGAGGCTGAGCATCTTGTGGCAAGGAGTTGCACAGACTAATGACAATTTCAGTGGTATGGTGTATTCCTGGAAAGGTTGAGAGAAGGAAGAGAAGGTATCCAGTGGCAAAGAGTTCCACAAACAAGTGGCATTATGGAAGAAATATTTCCATTACTGTGGGCATGTAGAGGCTGGAAATCATGTGGCAAGGAGTTCCACGGAGTAACACCACTCAATTCAAGTGGAGCACTGTGTGCCTGGAGAGGCTGAACCCTGGCAGTGCCAGGCAGGGGGAAGGAGTAGAGAGGAGGGTGTCACAGCATCTTGTGGCAAAGAGTTCCACAGATCAATGGCACCCTGGGTGAAGTATTTCCTTTACCGTGGGTGTGCAGAGGCCGGAAATCATGTGGCAAGGAGATCCACAAACCAATGACTGTCAAATTCAGTGGAGGGCAGTGTGGCTAGAGAGGCTGAGCCCTGGCAGTGCTGGGAGGACATATCCTGTGGCAGGGAGTTCCACAGGTTAATGACACTTCTAGGTGAAGCATTTCCTTGGCTGTGGATCTGCAGAGGGTGGGAATCCTGTGGCAAGGAGTTCCACACAATAATGACCCTCCATGTCAGTGGAGTACTGTGTACCTGGAGAGCCCTGGTAGTGCTGGTGGTATGTGTCCTGTGGCAGGGAGTTCCACAGGTTAATGACACTCTGGCTGAAGCATTTGTGGGCCTGGAGATGCTAAAAATCATGTTGCGGGGAGTCCCACAAACTAATGACCCTCAGCTTCAGTGGAGGGCTGTATGGCTGGGCCCTGGCAGTGCTGGGGGTGTGTCCTGTGGCAGGGAGTTCCACAGGTTAATGGCACACTGGCTGAGGTATTTCCTTGGCTGTAGGCCTGGAGAGGCTGAGGATCATGTAGCAGGGAGTTCCACAGGCAGGAGGAGGGCCCTGAGCTGGGAAGGCCCCCCACCCTCTGTGGGGTTGTCCCAGCTCACCCCCCTCCCAGTGGGGCCTGCCCTACTCTACCCAGGCTCTGCCTACCCTGCAAGGCCCAACCCCCCTCCCCCCACAATGGTACCACCCGTTCCCCCCCCCCAGCCCCTAATGGACTGACCCCCCCTCAACTCACGCGGCGGCGGCAGGAGCAGCAGCAAGGGCTGGAGCCGGGAGACACCCCAACACGCCTGCTCGCAAGCCCCGCCCCTCTCAACTCCCCATTGGCCGCCTCCGAGCCCGGTTACGCCCCTTCCATGACGTCACGCAACGCTATTGGCTGGTTCCAGGCCTAGCCACGCCCCCTCCGTCGATACCATGTTCCTCCTCATGGGTTCTTGCAGGCCCAGCCATGTCCCACCGCTTCCTCTTCTAAGCCAGCTTCCTATTGGTCAGCAGCTCACCTCACATGCCCCGCCCAGGAACGGCTGCGCCGATTGGACGGATTTATGAAAATCTGGGTTTCTCTTCGCCGATTGGTTGAGATTTTCAAGGCGACCGCCCTCGCTGCGTTTTAATTGGCTGATTTTGTGAAAGGGGCGTGGAAAAGGATTTCTTGCCTTCCGCTGATTGGCTGCTCGCTCAAAGAAGAGGCGGGGCTTCCCTCGCGAAGCGTGCAAGGTCAGTCGCTGAGAACGGGCGCAAGGTCAAGAGGCCATAGAGGCTGAAGGCTAGAGTGGCCCCAGAAAACCATAGAGATGAGAAGGGGAGACCTACCGGAAACGTGGGCGGAGCCATTTTGGATGGACGTTACTAGTCTGCTCCTCCCCTTCCGCGCCCTCTGTTGCCATGGAAACGCACGTGGGATGTTTCTAGGCTCCCCTCAAGCCTCGAGCACCGCAGGCCGCGCCCATGACTTAAGCCTCCAGTCTCTTCAACACGCAAATAAGACATGAATAAATAAAATAACGCATAAACAAGTGACATTGACGTTTATAAAACAAAACTACACCACACAGAAAATGGCAGTTTCAAGGCCTCCCTATGCACAAAAGACAGTTTTCAGGCCCCCCAAAAGATAGTTTCCAGCCCCCCCCCCCCTTGCACAAAAGATGGTTTCAAGGTTTCCTGGTGCACAAAAGACAGTTTCCAGGCTCCCCATGCACAAAAGACACTTTCAAGGGGGTGGGGCTCTGTGTATAAAAGACAGCTCTGAGACTTCCTGGTGCACAAAAGACAGTTTTCAGGGGCCCTCCCATAAGATAGTTTCCAGGCCCCCTTGCACAAAAGATGGTTTCAAGGTTTCCTGGTGCACAAAAGACAGTTTCCAGGCTCCCCATGCACAAAAGACATTTTCAAGGGGGTGTATAAAAGACAGCTCTGAGACTTCCTGGTGCACAAAAGACAGTTTTCAGGCCACCCAGTGCACAAACAAAAGTGAGTTTCAAGGCTTCCCTGTGCACAAGAAACTTTCAAGGAAAAACACATACGTAAACATAGCTTTGAGGCTGCCTGGTGTACAAAAGATGGTTTCAAGGTCCTCCCCTGGTGCACAAAAATGCACCTCCCCCATACAGAAAAAAACAGCTTTGAGCCTCCCCAGTGTAGAAAAGATGGTTTCGAGTTTCCTTGATGCACAAAATATGGTTTCAAGGCCCCCCCCCTGCACAAAATATAGTTTTGAGGCTGTCCAGTATACAAAAGATAGCTCTGAGACTCCCTGGTGCACCAAAGAGAGTTTCAAGACTTCCCCGTGCACAAGACACTTTTAAGGAAAACACAAAACACAACTTTGAGGCCCCCGGTGTACAAAAGATGGTTTCAAGTTTCCCCGACGCACAAAATATGGTTTGGGGCTGCCCGTTATGCACTGTATCAGCTTTGAGGCTCCCTGGTACACAAAAGACAATTTTGAGGCCCCAGTGCACAAGGTACTTTCAAGGGGGGAGGGCGGGGACCCCCTCAAACACAAAACACAGCTTTGAGGCCCCCTAGTGTACAAAACACAGTTTCAAGGTCCTCCGGTGCACAAAAGACGGAAGCTGCCCACTATACAAAACACAGTTGTGCACAAAAGACTGTTTCCAGGCTCCCCAGTTTATAAATGAGTTTCTAGGGTGTCTGGTGTATAAAAAGACAGTTTCCAGACATCTTCTCAATATAGAAAAGACCAAGAGCACAAGCCTGACAGTGACTTTTCAGTATTTTTGTGTATGTGATTTTGGCTGAACATTGATGAGTCAGTCAGTGAGAAAGACAGTCAGCGTATCAGTGACTTTTCAGTGTGTGTGTATGGTTTTGGCTGAGCGTTGAGTCAAGTCAGTGAGAAAGTCAGTCAGTGAATCAGTGACTTTTCAGTGTGTGTTTGTGTATAGTTTTGGCTGGGCATTGATAAGTCAGTCAGTGAGAAAGTCAGTGAATCAGTGACTTTTCAATGTGTGTGTATGGTTTTGGCTGGGTGTTGATGAGTCAGTGAGAAAGTCAGTGAATCAGTGACTTCTCTCTGTGTGTGTGTATGGTTTTGGCTGGGCGTTGATGAGTCAGTCAGTGAATCAGTGATTTTTAAATTATATATAATTTCTATATCTACACAAGGTGATTGAAAAGTAACTCCCTATTGTGTGTGTGTGTGTGTGTGTGTGTGTGTGTGTGTGTGTGTGTGTGGCCGGCCAGAGAGGACAAGCCAGATTTTATGGATTGTATCTTTCACCAATTCCTCCACCAATAGTATAGAATAAATTCATCTGCCATCATTACCCACAATGCAAGTTTTGGACACCATCTGGTTTTGAAATACTGTATTTATTTTTAACAAATACCATCAATTAAAAAAAATAGCAAAACTCCAAAACAAACAGAGCGACGGAAACACAACCCTCTGTGTTTCCACTACAATCTCATCAACCCAATAGTGTCGAATGAAAGGCACTGAACGGAAAAGGCACCCTGTGATTGCATGTGTTAAATTATTTTCCCCGAGTCCTGAGATCCAGGTAGTTAGTAGGATTGACTGAAGCCTGAGGAGTAACTAGTTTAATAAAAAACACTGAACACAAATCATTATCACAATCACAAGGAAAATAAAACCCCACGGTGCCGGTTTGCACTCACTTTGGTGGGAAACAATAGCAGCGGGTGCCATGGGCTTGCTCCGTAACAAGTTTGAAAATAAAATAAAATTAAAAACTTAAAATTAAAAACTTTTTCACATTTTCAGAACTCGGAAACTCAGATCCTGCCGGACCGGGTGCCAGAGTGCCAAGGAAGGGATTTGAAATTCAAGTAAGTGACTAGAGACTGGACCTGGTAGTGGGAGTTAATCAACCCACCCATCCCGATTAAAAATGCTGAAATGTGGAAGGGACCCGGCAGATCCCCACAGTACCAGAGGGTCCCATATGGTGCCAGCTGTGCACATCTGGGAAGGATGCTGATGACCATGCCAGGGCCAGCACTGCTGGGACACCTCTGTGCAAGCCAAAGGGAATTTATTGCTGGAAATCGCAGCAGCAAATGCGTCACTTCTGCCAGGTTTTATAGGGCACAGAGTTGACTTCATGTCTCCTACAACCAGTTTGTGTGCCATCCATAGAATTGTGCCATAAGAATTATGCCATGCCATAGAATTGTGCCGAGCCATATCCACAGTTGCTAACCTGCTCCTGCTAAGCACCTCTTTCTCCTCCTACCAGTGACAGGTTCGTTAGGTTGGAGGTTCGTTAGCTTGTAATTCTAATTAATTACTTATCTCAGTCTAGTCTACACAATCAGGTGATGGTAACATCATCCCTGGCCTATATCACTGCAGTCTCTGAATGTGCTCCCATGTGTCGGACTTTGTCCATATAGAAAATTGTGCATTAATGAGAAAGGTCTGCCCCGGACATCTTTCTGATGGGGTAATGTCAGAAAGTTTATTTAATGTCAGAAAGTTTATTTATTATCAGTGGTTTATTTGAAAAAGCATTTTTATCCTGCCTCCCCCCCCCCCTCAAAAAAAATTAAAGTATATAAAAAGAAAAAGGAACATATATTAAATGTGTTCCCTTTGGTTGTTGAGTTGCATTCACCCACTCAGCCTCACTGCCTGCAATCTGATGTGGTACCATTTAAGAAGCGTCACCATATGAATTAAATTTTGCGTACCCAGAGGCTAATATGGCACAGGAGGGGAGTAAGTGGTATAGCCCTCTTCATAAGGGGTTGGACACCCCAAACCAGTTTCAGTAGAAGTCCGGTTGGCATTGGATGGGCCACCCAGGACAAGCATCAAGAGATTCTTGTGCCCTATGCAAAGATTTAGTAGGAATCAGCCTCACTCCCCATATGGCCATGCACTTGTGGCTTCCCAATAAGAACCAGCTGCCCTGGGGGAAGGCTGGAGCCAGAAGTTGCTGGTGCCACATCGGTTTCAAGGGATCTGGAGTGAACTGTCAAAGTGTGGCAACCGGCAGCCTGTTTGGCACACTGCAGTTAAGACGGGCAGTCCGTGATGTGGCCTGTATGAGATGGAGAAGGAGTGGGGGTGAATTTTCAGCAAGGGAAGGCACGTGTGTGACACCCAAGACTGGGCACCTATGTGGCATGTGGCAACAAAGCAACAGCATCTCATTGGGACAAACGTAGACATGCCCATGAGCAGCATCTGTCCCTTTGGATCGCAGCTGAATGCTCAGGGCCCCGGGCTTAGACGTACATGGCCCTAGACATCACAAACGCCTTGTCGGTTGCAATGGGCGTCAACGCCATTTCTTCCTCCGCAGCAGCAAAGGAGAGTGCATCATAAATGGGGTTGATCTGGTCCAAATATTCATCCTCTGGGCTGGGGGCAGCGTTGCCCACCGCCTCTCGCTCCTCCAGAGTTGGGAGTTCGTGGTACCGGGGGGGCTCCTGCAGAGGAAAAAGACGGAGGAGGAAAGTATTGCAGACAGTTCCCCTCTTATATCCCCTTCCCTTTCCTTCTTCGCCTGTGTTGGTGTGAGGCAGGAGCTGCAGGTGATACTACTTGAGATCAAGGCTGGGATATGTGTTTGGGGCCCCTATGTGGTCGGCCTACCCGTGAGGCCAACTGGGGTTGTTGCCTCAACCCCACCTCTGTCCAAATGCCCTCCTAAGCTGCTCCTTCTGATCACAGGATTTAGGATAAGAATAAGGGAAGTGTGGAGAAGAGAATTGGACGAGGGCACTGCATACCATCACCTTTACGCTTGCTTTTCTGCTCAGTTTCCCTATTTCCAAATCCAGGGAGCAAAAGGAAGATGATGGTGGCTACTCATGTGCCATGAGTAGGTATTATTTGCCACACTGTTGGAGAGACTGGGAGGTCTTGGCCAGCCCTGGGCCCTGAGGTCACTTGATGGATCGGGGACCCTGACCGAGAACTCACTGGGAGCTGGAATTCACAGACTGGACAGCAGAAGGCCCTGCGTTGTTGGCCATATGCACAGATGCACAAGATAATTTGGCACCTTGCAAGCATCACAGAGAATGCTGCATTCCCAGGACTCCTGCTTGGCCCCCTTTAAGCTCAGCCTTGCATTTGAATGGATCGCTCATCTCCAGGACCATTGAGGACTAGAAACTTGCATTGTTATTATATTTAAAGAAAGTCAAGCTATTCAGGGTTCTAAAATCTGCATTATGTATTCCTCACTTTACCAGGAGGGCAGGACAGACTCTTCCCTGGGAGGAGCCGACATGTGATTTTGATATATCAACCTTAGGCTCCTAGTGCAGGGTGACCATATAACCAGTCCTGCCCTAGTAGGATATGTTTTCTCCCAAGGTAAACCCAATCTGGAATGAGTCGCTGGGGGTGGAAGTTAAACCGGCCTGGATTTGGCTACCATCTTGCAGCCCCTGCCAAGGGATCACCCCTGTTCCCCCTCACCTCCGTTGGGGTGGCAATGACCCCTCCAAAGAGACCATCTGCGGTGCTGGGTTCAAAAAAGAGAGTTTTGAGTGGGACACCCTCAGTCTCCGGGGGGTTACCGACCTGGAATAAACCAGAGAGGAGGTGAGCCAGAGAAAGGGGTATCTTGAGCTAGAGAAAACCGGGAGAACGGAAGGACCCTTTTTCCTCCCTGAAAGCAGGAGAAGGATATGGGTTTTGGATTTACCTGGTGCCAAATATCCCTATCTCTAGGCTCCTATGCCTTTCTATAGAATGTGATTTTATGGGGGCCACAACTGTCCCTTATGGGGACCACACCAGGGTGTGGATTTTTATTTCCAGTGGTCATGGGGCAGGGTCTCTGTTGGCTTATATTCTCCCCCCCAGACTAGTAAAAACAATAGGAACACAATCCTAACCGTGTCTACTCAAAAGTAAGCCCCATTGTGTTCAATGAGTCTAACTCCTAGGAATGTGTCTTTAGGATTGCAGCCTTAGTTCTGCAAAGGATAAATAATACAAGTGATGGGTTTTATACCTATCACTTGAAGATGGGTTTTATATCCACCACTTTATACCCATCAATTCAACTTGAATTATTTTGCTTGGCCCAAAATTAATTTTTTTTTTCCAGCACAGATTATCAGCAGCCCTGGAGTAAGGGGTGAGGAGGAGGAGGAGGAAGGAATGAAACACACGTCTCCTCCAAGTAGGCATTCTGTACTGGACCTCTGTGTTTCCAGCTCCTGCGTCAGCTCTTGTAGCTCAAATGCTTATAGGTTCAATTTATTTTTGGGGACTGTGCCTAAATTTGGGAACTGTTTTGAGATGCCCAGGGGAGCCTCCTTGGACCCAGTTTAAATTGCCAGATAAATACATAAAATACTCACCGTTTGCCCTTCTTCAGAGAGTTGGCAGGGTGGAGGTGGCTTGTAAGCTGGGGGTCCTTCCAGGCTGCAAGGATGAGAGATAACAGCATAAATGTGGGTGTCACATTTCTGGGAGATCCAGGTTCAAATCCCCTGCTTAGCCACGAAGCTTCCTTGTGACCTTGGTCACATTTTCTCAGCCTCAACCTACCTCACAGGGTTGTTGTGAGGAGAAGAGGTGAGTAATGTTGCATGTTGCCCTGAGTCCTTCTATAAGGAAGGACTTACAAAAGTGTGAAACATAAGAAAAACCAGGGGAGGGAATGATTGGATGACCCCTGGAGTGGATCTGATTTATGATTTAAAATCAGATCTGGATGATCTGGAGTGGATCTGATTTATGAGCAATAGGGAAACAGGAGTCTAGTATAGGCACCCTCTACTCCATTGCTGCCTGTGGGGCAATTGTCCTCCTGCTCCCTTACTCCAAGTAGTTTTTCTCTGGATGGGAAAAGGGCAGGGAGAGGGTTTTCCCATTTCAACCATGCCCTCTCCAGTGCATCCAACCAAACAAACCGAGTCACTCACTCGTCATCCTCTCTCTCCATCCGGTTCTTCTGTTGCTGCCGACAGATCAAGATGCCAGTGGCAACGACAGCCAGCGCCACTATGGCTGCGATGAGACCTCCAATGATGCCCCCCGTGGTGCCTGCCCCCTCCAGGTTGGGCTTTTCTGGAGAGAAAAAAATACATAAGAGTGATGTTGAGAGCCATACCATGTTTAATGTACCACTCTCCACGCAGGAACAAAGAATATGGGGTACTGGGGTCAGCACATTCCAGATACGCAGAAAGAGGATGTGGGTGCAGATAGTATCCCTATATAGTAAGTCCTTGACTTCCATACATACAAACATCCAATGCACTGATGTCAATGCATAGACAGCAATGGTGCTGGTGTTAACGAACATGCATTGACATCAGCGGTGTTGGACTTAATGACATTTCCACTTATGAACGAGGATCTGGAATGGACGACTTGTTGTACTGTAATACGTTCTAATGTTTTTAATTCTTGTCCATCCTCAGTCACTAGATGTCACTATAATCCTTCAATGCGCACTTGAAGCACATGTTCCCAGTAGGTACTGGAAGCACTGGTAGATGAAACTGGCTTATGACAAACCTATGCTTGCCATATTTTTCAGGACAGGACACTCTGTCACTTGCCAGGTATGTAAACAGAATCCCCCAAAATTGGAACTGTCTCTGTTTTGGGTGACATGTGGCAACCCTAGGTAAACCCCACAGACATAAGGACCCCACAAAAATGAGTTTCCGCATATATGAGTTTTCTGGAATTTAGTGGCTTCTACCCCGTTTTTGTGGCAAGAGTATGGAACACTGAACCATAGTAGTTGTGAAGTCAATATTCCTAGGACTGAATGGTAGAGGGATCTAGTAGTTAGATCTGGTGGGAGAGTGGTTAGTGGTAGATGGCGGAGAAGGATTGCAACTCTGTGCATGCCACCATTTCAAGGTGTAGGTGCATGAAACAATGTTGGGATTTAACATGCAGATCTATTTTGGGATTTGGCAATGAGATTTAGTACCTAGAGAATCTCAACTTTGCTGTTTCCCTTCCAAAATCAGACACAAGTATTCAGCCCTTAGGATCTGAGAATATATGGAAGCAACATCCAAAACCGGGAAGGCTTTGGAGATCAGAAAACCCCAAATTCCGCTGGCAGGGAAGGAGGGTTTCAACGCCCTACTACGTGGTTCTTTGCCTTCCACCGTGATCAACAGGAGCAAAATAAATTATGCAAAATAGAGACATATATATAGGCGGATGAGCTGGGTGTGCATAATTTATATAGGTTGTAATGTGTGGCGTTCCTTTGGCACAGAATTGATGTTCGAAGCACTGAGTGGGGGCAGCCCTGAGAAAGGCTTTCTGCCTTTCATCTTTCAGCACTTTGAAGAAGAGGAGGCCTAGTGGCTATAGTGGTGGAGGGTGGCGGAGACGCACACAGCAGGTGCGGTTGGTTCCAGGCCCTGCTTGAGGTGAAAATGGAGGATCTAGCGCACTGATTTTCAACATTTTCCATCTCATGGCACAGAAGTGCTGAAATTGTCAAGGCACATCATTTAGTACCATGATGATGGGGGGGGGGGCTCAAATCCCCCAATTATGTAATTCCAAATTCCCATGGCATACCTGAGAACCATCCATGGCACACCAGTGCGCTGTGACACACAGGTTGAAAACCACAAGTCAAGTGGTTAATCCATGGATCTTCCAACTAGTGTTGTAAGGGATTGCCAACTGATTGGGAAAAAGGATCTTGGCCAGCTCCTGTACCTTTAAGGCACTAAAATACACAGGAGAAGCATGGAAAGAGGCAGTGATGCTTGTTAATTTAGGAAACCAGGACCAGTTTTGTGCAACGGGCAACCAGATAACATTTGCTGGAATAACAACATTCCCTCTTTTTGCAGACAAGGCAGGGCATTTGTAGCCCTCCCTCTGCACGCAGCAGTGGCACCAAAGCTCGGCCCGGTGCAAATTGGAGACGTGGAAGAGCGTCCTCTCCGTGCCATGTTTTCACTGCCAGGTTGGTGTGTTCATCCACCAACTGATCCCCTCCTTGGCTCTCCTGGGACAACCCATAATTACAGACAGCCCCATCCATTATGCATGGGCGCGAGTCAGGGCTCGTGGCCTCCTTTGCAGCACTGGCAGTGACGGCGGCGACTCAAAATCTTTTTTTGTTTGTTTGAAGGCTTTCCAAAGGGAACCTCGACTCTGCTTTCAAGAGAGCCAAATCCAGAGAGGGGGGATTGAAACCGGTGACCTCGGCGTGGAACCAAGACAAGAGTGCGAACCGCGGCTGGGATTGACTTTTCTCACTCGGCACTAGAGGACGAAAGCTGGAAAAGGGGGAGGAGGGGGGAAGAAAATTGGAAGATGGAAAAAGAATAAAACATTTTTTCCTACAAGAGGGGGCTTAAAGGATTAGATGTTTCCAGCTTAGCTATGCAGATGACTGCGGGAGAATATGACAGGCACGTATCCGGAGCAAGGAACCGGAGGATCATACAGGAGCAGGCAGAGATAACTACAGGGTGATGGAGGTCCCCCCGCCACTCCTGATATTTTTCAGCAAGCGAAGGCTGCTGAGTGGGTGGGGGACAACTACAGACTAGCCAGGACTTGAACCAAATTCATTTAAAATGCTATAACTGTATCACTTCTTATATTTATATACTGTATTTACTCAAATCTAACGCTCACCTTTTAAAGCTGAATTCGGTCTCCAAAATCAGGGTGTGCATGAGATTCGATGGTTAATTTGATTTGAGTAAATACAGTATTTTGATTATAAGTACAGGGTGCGCATTAGATTCGATGGCGCATTGGGTTTGAGTAAACGTGTTCATTGATAGTTTTATTTTCAACCTTTTCCAGCTCACAGCATACCAACAAGGTATTAAAATTATCCAGGGTTTTTGATAAGGCTGGGGGTCCAGATCTCCCTATGGCAATACGACTCAGTTTTGCTTCCCCCACCTGAAATGGTTCCTAAAAGGAAGGGGTCCTTGCGTGCCACGGAGAGGCTCCCTCCAAGGTTGACTGCTCCACCCCCCTCTAGCTATGCCACTGCCAATATCACAGTGACTTCTGTTACTCAGTGGCCAGAAAGGCACACTGCACATTCTCAGAACCACTCTCGTCTTCTTGTGTTCCGCGAGTCACATCATTGCGAAAGTGGCTCCTTTGAATCCTCATCGCCCGAACAAACCGGCCAAACAGGTGTAGCCGTGGCTAATCTACCCCCTTATCAGTAGCCACAATATACAGTATGAGCAAACAGATACTGTAACTATTCATAAAGATCAAAGGGGGAGGGTGGGGTGCTTGTCTTGATGATGTGGTGCAGAGGCAAGGAAGTTGATGAGTCAGGGTGTGTGGTTATGACACAGAACATGGGGGGGGCATGAAAGCGAAACTGGGGGGGGGGGAACAGGACTGGAGAGGTTACCAAATGAAAGGAAAATTCTCTACCCAAGGCAACACGGAGGGTGTCGAATTCCAGAAGGGTGATGCCACATATATGCATGGTTCCAGCTCATGCCCTCCCACGCAGACGGCCTTGGCACCAGCCCACACAGCACAAAAGTCTGCTGGAACAAACATCCCCCTTACCCCCAAAAAACTTTCTCCCAGGCACATTTAATTCACTCCAGTGGTGGGAACAAAAACTTTTATCTTATCTAAGCTATGCTCTCTCTCTCCCCCCCCCCCCCAAACACACAGAGCCCCAACAAAGCAAAGTTCAGTTTCATTCCCTCCCTACTCCTCACTGGCACGGAACGGGTGAGCGGGCAGAGCCAGCTGGCACTGTGCCAAGCACCCCTTGTGAGCAACCACAACTTAGTTGCCCTCCATCAGGCTCAAGCCACCAATTCGCTCTCAACTAAATGTGGATGAATTAAACCCAAGAAGTGGGAAAATCCTTGGACTAGAATTCTTACAAACACACCTTGTGTGTGTCTTTGGCAGGACAAGGGAAAATTCAACAGGGGAAATCGTTGCGGTGCGTCATAGATAAAACATTACCAGTTGAATTTCTGACTGTTGAGCAGCCTCAAGCCGTTGCTGAATTGGTGCGGACCCAGAAAAAGCACTTTGGGCACAAGGAGAGGATGCGTCCAGATGCGCCTGTATAGCCAACGTCAAGGACGAGGCTGTTAATTTTTAAACATTTCCCCCCTGTGTTGTCCACGTAGTTAAAAAGTGTCAAAAGAAAGTAGACACATGTACCCGGGCGCACATGCACACCCTCCTGTCCTTTTTAATGTCCATTATAAGAAATATATTTCACATGTGAAACATGTGAAAATGTGAAACATGTGAAAATATATTTCACATGTGAAACATGTGAAAATAGGACCAAGTGTTTCGGGGCTGACCAGCTGAGGGCACTGAGATGGATCTGGTTGCCCTGCTCTTGAAATAATTCACCATTATTAAATAAAATATTAAATAAATACAGGTATTAAATTTAAAAAAACCAAAGGAGCGGGGCATCGTTTTCTTAAACGATGGGGTTTGCGTGGAATTGCAATTGAAAAGGAACTCTGTACACATTCAGAGATTTTTCCCCCCTTCCTTTACACACCTTGCATCCTTATAATCGGGTTGGGGGTTTAACATTAAGCCTTGCATGGAGCTTACTCTGTCCTCTCTTTGACATCCATGCCTACCCCGTGGCCTATGTTCTGAACATCCCCATCTAGTCTTCCTTTACAAGTGCATTTCAGAGAGAGTCCAGAACCTGCCCACTAGGCAAGGTGCCAACTAGCCGGGTTCGACCTGCTCCTTGCCTCTACCACCCCACCCTTGGCCATGTACTCCATGGTTCTTTTCCAAACACACACACAGAAACGTCTTTTTCGGCGCATTTCCTTAAGAGGAGATGCTCCCACAGTATCAGCCCCTCCCGTGGGAATCTGCGCCACGTGTTTACATGAAACTAGACAAACGAGGAAAAGAAGTGGCACTTTCGGCCTCGGAGGAACGAGATTATATTACTTTCCAGAGCCCCTGCCTGACTGTTTGTTGGCACCCCCAGCAACTCTGTTCGGTGGCTGAAGCGCATGAACTGAGAATCCCAGGTTCAGATGATCTTCCTTGACCTGTCGCCAAAACATTGACTTCTCAGCAAGTGGCATAACCAAAGAGGGCTGGTGGTGCTGCACCATAGGTGTCATGATGCACTACATAAGTGGTCTCTTCCACTTGCTCTCAGAGCCATTCTGGGCACTCATTTGAGCCTCCCCTGGGCAAAACAAGGATCTCGTTCAACCTTGCAAGGCTGTTGTGAGATGTACCGAAGATCACACACATACACACACACTTATATGAATGATTATTCCCAAACTCTTTTGAGTTTCAGAAAACAGATGGGGCTTTTCACATTACCGCTTCCCTTGTGCAAACACTCCACCTGTTGATTTTCTGCCTGCTTGCTAAACACATTGGAGGAGACCTAAATCCTAGTAGGATCCATGCACAGATGAGATGGAATATAATATATGGTCCTGGAAGCTCTGATTACTTGAATTTGATTGCTTGAATCCCCCCCCCAATTTTTGTTTGCTGAGCAATATGGCTATTGATTGTCCCCCAAAACAATATCATGCTGACTTAAATGCCTTTAGCATAAGCTTGAGAGGCAGATATTAATGGGGGAAGCTTTTGCCGACAATTGGCTTCACATCAGGAAAAAAACCCCAAACTGGCCTCCGTCAGTTGCAGGTGGACCAATAAAAGGTAGCAACTTCTGCAAGGATTCAACCACCACTAGTGATCATCACATACCTGGGGAGCCCCCCCTGATCTGTTTCCAATTGGAACACCTCCTCCACCACCTGCTAAGTTACCAGGTTCTGCAGCTACACCAAGCTAATTATACGCTGCTATCCTGAGCTGTCTATTAATATCCCTGTAGATACGTCACCCCTGATAGAAGAAAAGCTGCCTGATTTATCGTAAGAGGAACGAGTTTATAGCCAGTGGATCATAGACCAAAGAACGCAACACCTATTTTCTTTCCTCTCCAGTTTCACCAGGCTGTGCCCTACAGGATGGCAAAAAAGGTTAGAAGGGCTGACCTGGCCCCTACAGCCGACACATCCAGATAAGGCCCTGTACTGATTTTGTGCGACGTGAAACAGTCACAGCCCCGCCTTGCACATCTGAGAACGATCATTGCCGATCACAATGATGATTGTGTTGTCAATAATAGGGTTGTCGCAACCTGCACCGTAGGTAACTGTAGTATACAATAGAAATCCCATTTCTGGTCTAAGATCCCTGGTGCTTAACGGTGCACAAGAGCATCTTCCTCCTACCTTTGATCCAGTGGCAACACTCCAGTTCATTTCCACTTCTTCTTTCCTCTAGTATTTTTTTAAATCAAGGACCGAGAGATCAAATACTACCCCCTCCCACAGCAAACTGTCACCTGATGCGGCTGTTTCACATGGCCTCACTGATGAGCCAGTCTCAGTCCAAGTGTACAAGTGTTTGGGGGCAAATTTGCTCACCTAATCAAACTTTCTCAGTTTTTGAAGTGCGCATGGTGTACTCCGAAGGCACACTCCGCTGATGGAAAGGGTGAGCGTTATCCCCCATGACAAGGGTTGCCACATGTCCCGATAAACTGCAACAGTCCCAATTTTTCAAGGTTGTGTTCACATATTGGCAAGCATGATAGAGGGTCCTGTCATGTGGAAGAGAATTATGGCAACCCTACCCATGACTGGCATCCATGCCCACAGAACATTTCCCTCCTCATAGTCCCCCTTTTGACATCTAGGGGGTTCCACAGCAGATGAGGCCACCTGAAAGCCACCATGTGAAATTGCCGCACTGCACCAGCTCCCCCCACCTCCCACTACAGCTGTGGCTCAAATGGAGCCTTTCGGCGGCCAGTACCGGGCCAGCTGGAGGGCATCAAATATGTTGGTGAGGGGCTGTCGTCCCTTTGATCTCTCCCCAACCACTGCCTGGGTGGTGCAAGGCAAAGAGAATTGGTTATTACAGTCTTCAGAGACAAGAGCATGGAAGAATGTTGCACATGAGCGTGGAATCCATAAATCCAAGAGCATGGAAGAACTTAGCACAAAAGTCCTGCTAGTCTTTAACACGGCTCATTGTGATTCAACAGTGGATTAGGACAATGTGTGGGTGACGGATCAAGGGGGAGGTGCTGTGCCCATCCTTTGAGCAGCCAGCCAAGGGTCACTGCCTAAGATGCCTACGTTGTGTTTGTCAGCATTCGGATAGTGCTAGAGTACTATCTGAAAATAATACATTTATTTTATGATAGTACTAGCGAAAAACGTACCCACATTGTGGGAGTAGAATTCCCCCGTACGCCATCCATCCCCATGTGCAACATCCTCCATGTTCATCCACCCCATGCGCAACATCCCCCCTATGCACATCAACCCCCCTGCTCATCAACACTCCCTGCGCAAATCCCGCATGAGCAACAACCGCCCATGGGCAACATCCCCCCATGTTCATCCCCCCATGTGCAACATCCCCCCATGCACCCCTTGGTCACGGAAGGAACACCCACCCCAAATTTCATGCTTCTAGGCCTGGAGGTTTTGGCTGGCTGCTGATGAGTGAGTGAGTCAGCCAGTCAGTGACTTTTCTCTTTTATATATATAAACCTTAATACTATCTGAATATACTACATTAATTTTTTTAAAACCATCAGAAACACTTTGAACATCAATTGCCAAGTATCACTCAAGCAACACATCAAAGAGAACCTCTGAGCATGGACAGATGTCCTTAACCCCATTCACTGACCACAATTAAAACCCAGACAGCTTTGCTCAAGGATATCTTAAGGACTAGTTTCTCATTTAAGAAGCCAAGATCAGCAATGGGTGGAGGTATCTGCTCTCTACCCTAATGGAGACAATTCAGTCGATATATACCAGGGGAACCATAGGTGGAACATCACAGTTGTGGAACCACACACGAGTGGTGGGAACCACAGGTGTGGGATTTCTTTTCTAAAGAGATTATCACAGGTAGATTTTCCCTCCCCTGCTTCTTCAGATTTAATTTAATCCTTTTTAATGCAGCATGGAAGTCCCAACAGGAGAAAACATCTTTGCAACCACAGCTGCAATCGCAATTATTAGCTGGTCTTTCACATCTAGTATCAGTTGCGCAGAGGAAGGCCATGTGCAATTCTTGGACGCATGAATTCTTGTTCTAAACAGAGTGTTCCTTCTTTGTTATCTATTATAGACAATAGCACTTCAAGCCCCCTTGATGCATTCCAAAAACATCTGAAAAACACAAGAGGCTGTGTTCTTTTCCCTCCTGGGCATAATCTGATCAGCTGGTGGCATAGCTAAAGGGGGAGCAGAGATGCTTTGGAGGTAACCTCACCTTGGTGTGGAAGGACCCCCTCCATTTCGGAGGCGGAGGAGCAAAATGGAGCTATACTCCCCCTGCTCAGATGGTTCCAAGGTGAGGCTTCCTCCATGACTGACTGCTCTGCCCCCCTCTAGTTATGCCACCACGATCAGCCTCCCTGTAACCCAACCAGTTTTGCAATCCCTTTTACTGCCATCACACTATTCCTTGCACAATAAATGGATTTGTTACACACACACACACACAAACCAGCCTCCCAAAAAAACTCTCCACTATCCGGCTCAGACTCAAGTATGCTACAGGAGCACTTATGCAAAATAGCCCGATTAGCATATATTGCTATGCATTAATTTTAAGCGTGCCACTTTGATTTCTTTTTTGGGATGCAGAGCAGCGCATGGCCCAACTGCTTTTGAACAGGGCGCCCAGAGAGAGAGATCACAGCTACAAGACCTCGCGGGTTGCTCAAGGCGAGGAAATAGAAGCCGGATTCCCAGGAAGGAAAAGTATCAGTAAAGGTATTTAGCTTGTTTCCCCTAAATGTCTAACTGCTCTGTCCAAGGGCGAAGCAGTTAAGTTGCCCCACAAACGCCAACATGCACTTTCCCATAAACACACGCCATTAATTTATAGATGTTCCACTGCCAGTGATGTCCATTAGTGGAGAACGTTTTGCTTGGAAGCTGCCAGAGGGCTGGGGCTCTGTGTCCAACCCCCACTTGGCAAGGGGACACCACTCACTTTGTGTAATAGGGTTACGATGGTCATAGGGAAGGACTCTGCACCCTTCCCATGTCCTCGTTTCCAGTAGGAAAACCTGCCACCACCTAAGCCGACACTAAATGGGGGCCCACCTGGGAGCTGCTCCCTCCCCAGATGCATAGAAAGTGATGCTCCAGATGGTGTGAATATGAGAAAAATGTGAGGATAGGTTTTTGGATTGGCTTCGTAGAAAGAGATAAAGATTCTCCCCATTGGTTATTGTTTTTCCCCATGGCATTTATTTCTCTCTCATATAGACAGTGTTTAGCGACTGATGTCTTTCCTAGCTTGGAGATTAAGTGACAAGTAGAGCTCTGCAACTAACATTTCATTATGTTGGGCTGCTAAGCAGGAAACAAGGTGGTCCTTAAATATATTTATACACTAGCTGAATTTACCCGTTGTTGCGGGAGTAAAATTTAAAGAATATTTGTGGGCACTGGGCATGGCTGGACACCAATGGACACTTCTGGACACCATCAACATTGGGCGGCAGGAACCAGCAGTCAGTGGGCAATGGGCAGCAATAAGCACTAATGGGTATCATCAGGCATCACTACCAGGGATCCCTACCAGCAGCCATCCCTACCTGGCATCCCTTCCTGGCATCCCTTTGCACTGGATATACCTGCCAGGCACCAGACCAGCACCATGTCCCACTTGGCACCAGGCATCCTTCCTGGCACCAGATACTCCTAGCAGACACCACTGGATACCAGTTATCACTGGGCATTAGGCATCAATGCGTACTAGGTGCCACTGGGTACGAGGCATCTCTGCTGGGCATTGGACACCTGCTGTGCACGAGGCACCAGACTCCATTGTGTGGCAATGGGCACCACCAGGCACTGATGGGCACCAAATCATATCAGGGTCCTTGCATCAAAGGAATATGCTCCCCAAATTTCATGCTTCTAGGTTCAGGGGTTGGGGCTGGGTGTCAGGGATTCTTCCATTTTAAGTATAGTGATGGAAAGATGCTGTCCTTCTTTTCACCCCTTTCTGGTTTGAAATTCTAAAAATCCATTCTTAGCGGGCCTCGACATGATGGAAGGAAGACCCTCCCTAAATTTCATGCTTCTAGATCCAGAGGTTGGGTCTGGGTGCTGATCAGTCAGTGAGTGAGCAACTCTTCAATTTGATATTCAAGAGAAATCCTGCAGCGGAAACAAACACCACCAACACCTGCACCTGCCAAGAAGCAGGCCTGCCTAGTGGGGTTCTGATCAAACCATTCTGCTTTTCCTCCTCCTCCAGACGCAGCCATACCTGATGTTCTGCGCAACCTTGAAGGGAAACATGAGCTCCCCTCCTGGGGCAGACAGGCAGCCATGGAGACGCACACAAGCCGACAGATCAGACCGGTTCTGAACCGCAAGCACCTGCTTTCCAAAGAGACAAACACATAGACAGGCACATGCCCAACCACAACAACACATCTTTAAGAGGCTGTTTTGCACTGGAGTATAGAGCAGTCAACCCACATGCAAACCCCCCTCCATAAAAAGGGGGGAGAGGTTGACCTTGTTTAGTTTAACTTGCCCATAACCCTTTTTTATTTCTGTAATAACCCCCAAATATTTGGAAAAACCACCTTTTTCAGTGCGGAGATACCCACTTTATGTCGCAAACCCTCTGAACGACAATCCCATTGCTTGCCACTTGGCTACTTATGAGTTGGAGGCAGAAAATTTCCTTCCCCAAAATGTCTTCTCCTCTTACACAGACAGCCCAATCTCTCAACCTGAGCCCCGATGATGACAACGTTTGCAATTAAATTTTACACCGAGCCGGGAGGTTTTAAATATTCATGCAGAGGCCAGGCTGGAGAGGGGAGAGATTTGGTGTCGCCCTGGTATGAAGCCCTCAATAGAGCTGTGTCAGGTCCCAGCTCGGAGCCCTGCAAATCAAATTTTAAAAGGACACGAACACCCTTTGCTTGCCAGGTGATCCCAGAGAGAAGCACACGAGTCGGGTTTTAAAACAGTTTTTAATTACACACAAAGGCAGAGACAGAGCCCACCGGGACAGAAGACAAAAAATTGGTACGAAAATAATTCTGGGCCTTTTGCAGAGGCCGCGTATTTACAGACAATTGGGGGGGGGCACGAACGGGGAGGGGGAAATGGCTGGTCCCTATAAGGCACAGCACAGGGTAGTGTATGAGTAAAGGGGAGAGAGAATGAGGTCTCCCCCCTTCAATAATTCCACGAAAGGTCCCCCCTCCCACCACACAGAGTCACGAAGATGGTGGAACAGTCAGGGAGGAAGGAGGACATGCCAAACCAGGGGACAAACACGGTTGATGAACCCCAGGCAAATCAATATTCTCTTTCCAAAACAAAAAAAACTAACACACAAAAACCTCCAGGGCTGATGGGGTGAAACATATGGGACCCACCCTCCTTCCCCAAACCTGGCCTCGCTCCCAAAGGACAGGGTTCCAGTGTAACACGACGGGCAGATCCCCCAGTCTGGGTGTCCTGCTCAGCCAGGCGGGGTGTGCAGAGAAGGGTGAACACCCATTGGATAGGAGGTCATCCTCTTTCCCCTCCTGACCCCCAGCACCAGGCATAGGGAGTGTCAGCACCAGCCAAGACCACTGGGGTTAAGAGCACCAA
This sequence comes from Cryptoblepharus egeriae, assembly GCA_030015325.1. NCBI lineage: Eukaryota > Metazoa > Chordata > Lepidosauria > Squamata > Scincidae > Cryptoblepharus > Cryptoblepharus egeriae. The sequence goes on from JAREYC010000014.1 coordinate 1,934,177, forward strand.
AACCAGAGGGGAACAATGTCAGTGCTGTCCCAGGGGGAGGGGGGCAAAGCTCACCCCTCAAGTCCTGTTTTTCAGAGGGGTCCAGAGGATTCCATTCCCGTTCCAAGCTGCCCCAAGCCCACTTCTGACTCTCTGCATCTCCTTTTAACATTTTATTAAAAACATTTAACAAAACTTCAGTTAAGGCAGCAACAGAAGCCGACCGAACTTCTCCTTGTGACTGAAGGGGGAGATCTCCAGAGTGAGGCAAGTCCCAGGCTTCGATCTGATTGAAAACGCTTCATCCCCCCATTTGGCAACCCTCAATTCATGTGGCGGGGTTCCCACCTGCTTTCCAAGGATGTCTCCTGCAGCTACCTCACCTTGTGAAGGGAGGGGTCCCCCCAAACAGTGTCCTGCCGTTTACGGCCCATAAATTAAAGAGGAACATTAAAGTGCCTTCAAAAAGGTCTTTGGGGAGGATCTAAGTTCTCTTCCACTCCCCTTCAGCCGAGGCAAAGGCTCACACATAGACAGCCGTCTTGGAGATGATGGAGCCATCATGCTGGGATTCCATGTCGTCGTACTCGTAGCCATGGGGGCCAGAGCTGAGCCTCAACATGGGACCCAGCTGGTCATAGCGCTCTTGGTCCTCCATGCGATGGGATGGGTAGCCATAGGGCAGGCGCTGCTCTTCACTTTCCTCTTCCTCCTCCTCATAGTCGTCGTCTTCTTCTGGCCCCTTCCCTGGTGAGGCCTTCAGGGGGCGGTCAACCTCGGCAAAGGTGCGGTTTGAAGGTGGAGCTGTGCCATTCCCAAAGACGCGGGTCTTGGTGTCATAGGATCCCTTGGAGCCCCGTTGGTTGCGGCGGCGCAGGACGAAGTAGACCACAGTCCCTACTATAGCCAGGGCCAGGATCCCCCCTACGACGGACCCGGCCAAGGCTCCAGCGTTGCTGCTCTGCCTCTTCACAGGCTGGTCTGAGTAAAAAAAGGAAGACGGGGAGTCACTCAGATGAAAATTTAAAAAGGATAAAAGTAGCGTTGCCAGCACTGGGGAAGGGGCAGAGCCGCAGGTGGAGCCGTGAAAGGGTACATGGGGTGTCACAGGGACCCCCTCGTCGTTAGCCGGTGGGATCCTTTTGGGGCAGCCAAAGCAGTCCCCTTGGCATCTGAGGAGAAGTGGGATAACAGAGGACCCAGTGGGAGTCCATCATTTGTGCCTGACCATGCGCAAGGCGAGTCAGCCAGCTCTGTTCACGATTCACCTGGTTAACAGCATTTCCAATGCTGCTGCTACATTAAGGCCCATCAGGCACTTGGCTGATCAGACCTCATGAAACACTTGGCTCTCCTCTCCCAAAAGGCACTTGATTTTCAGGCCATTAAAAAAAAAACATATACCCAGGACATCAAACACTTTGACCCATTCACAAGCCCAGAAACATAAACTAACCTAGATGTTCCACCTCAATATTTTGGTTCTGTAAGTGCAAGGAGCATTTTTGCCAAAGGGGTGGCATTCACTTACTCCTCCCCACCTGGAATTGGACACGATATAGCCCAACAAGAGAAAAAGATCATATGGGAGGCTTGATCAGCTCCATGAGGAGGTATATGAATGCAGCATAGAAGTTTGGTCCACCCCCTTCCCCCAGTACCCATCCCAAGCAGATCCGGTACTGGTCACCCAGCATTAAATTCCTCCAGCCCCACCATTAAATTCCTCCACAAGTTGGACCCTGCTACATAATGACCAGTCTCACCTCGGACAAAGACGACCTGCTCCGACGAGACCTGCCCTACACGGTTTGTGGCCTGGCAGATGAATGTGGTGTTCACCGACGCGTCTACATTTTTAACCACTAGTCGATTGCCTTGGGCCACCACGGTCTTGGGGAGTGGCCCGCTTGTCCTGGTGAGGGGGATATCAAGCAAGACAGACAAACATTTAGCCAGGAACCACAATCCTAGAGCCTTGTAAAAAACAGAATGCATTATAAACCTAGTTATGCACTTTGCATTTTTAAAAAGTCCGTACTTCCCTTTGCATAATTTATTCCATTAGCGTGGCAAAGATGCCGAGCTTAGGGAAGAATGAAGTCCTGTTGGGGAAACTATTAAAGTTGATTAAAAAGCATCTTTATTTATTACAGTTCTCATTTAAGCTCTAAGAGCACAATCCTAACCATGTCTACTTAAAATTTAACCCCATTGTGTTCAATGGGTCTTACTCCCAGGAAAGCATCTTTAGGATTGCAACCTAAAGTTTTCAGCCAAAGGACCACATCAAATTTCTGGCAGTATCAGATAAAATATTTTAAATATAAAATTTAAATACATTATAGATCTGTGGTTCTCAATCTTCCTAACGTCGTGACCCCTTTATAAGTTCCTCACGTTGTGGGGACCCCCAACCATAAAATTATTTTCGTTGCTACTTTATAACTGTAATTTTGCTACTGTTATGAATCGTAATGTAAATATCCGATATGCAGGATGTATTTTCATTGTTACAAATGAAATGTGTGTTCTCTGCACACGTTGAACACAATGGGATTTATTTCAGAGTAGGCATGCATAGGACTGGGCCCTGAGGCTGTCAGTCAGCCCCAGTATGCGTGCAGCTCCAGCCAGAGGTCTAGCAAGCCTGACCTGGCCCCCTGCACCAGGGGTCTTTAGGCGACCCCCAGGAAAGCTCTAGGCGACTTCCAAAGGGGTCCTGACCCCCACTTTGAGAAACACTGTTACAGATCCCACAGATGTACCACTGGAGAACGAACTTGTCCCATGGGCCATTCCAGTTCCCTGGTTTCTCACTAGTTTCCCTTTCTATAGTTCCCTTTCCATAGTTTCTCACTAGGCCATAATACGCTGCTTTTTGGCATAGCAACTTACAGAGGAATGGCCTGTTGTAGGAAAAAACACAACAAAAGTTTTGTAGCAACATCAAAAGCCAGGCCAATTTCTTTCCGCAGGTAGGAACATGTTGATGTCGACTTTGAAGTGCTACAAGACTCTCCTGTTTCTCTGCTCTAGATCAATGCCATGTAAATAATCCAGACCCAACAGAAACCTCTTTGGAAGACAACCTGGGATCAGGACCAATCCCAATACTGCTGTCCCTCTGCAATCAGTGCAGAAACCCTGCTCCCCCCATCCTGAGTCAACCAAGAAGAAAGGATGTTTTTCCTTAGAGAACCAGCAAAACCAGTTTAGCTTCATTCCGTCCCAACAGTGTTTTTCCCCGCAAGGCTGAAAATCTCAGTGGAGACTAACAAAACTGAACAAATTACAAGCCAACAAGTTGAATGCAGCCACTAGGGTCGTCTTGGGCAATTTGGGGAGGGGGTTTCTGCAGTCCCAAGTAGGGGGCAGCAGTAGGACTAGGAGACCAGGATGTTCTATACAGCTGGAAGGCTGGATCCAGCTTGCTGGGTCACCGACCTGCATAGGCACATGATGTGGGCACTGGGATTAGTTTGCATTTTCAAGACTTCCTGGGCACAGAGGAGATGCCTGAGAATTGCAAAGTCAGCATCCTCTTAAGACTGCAGGCTTACTTTGTGCTTCCAAACACAGGGAACACACACACACACACACACACAATTCACTAGGCAAAAACTCAGAGAGGAGGAACACTGGAAACCAAACAGTGACAGTGTTCATGCTGATCACCCAAAGGCTGCTTCCATTGGTACATTTAGTGGCATTGCAAGAGGGGGTGCTCAGTAAGAGGGTCTCCTTCCCCTCCCCTTTAGAGCCATCTTCATTTTGCTCATACTGCCTGGAATAGCTCTGAAAGGGGGGGACCACTTGAATGAGGCTCCCTGGAAAACTTAGTGCTGTGCACCCCCTCTAGCTACGCCACTAGATTCATGCATCAATCCCAGTCCAGGGGCCAGATGCGGCCCATGGCAAGCCTCTACCTGGCCATTAGACAGCCTCTGGTTTATGGAGAGCTTCTGGCCCATTTAACAGAACACAACCAGAGCTGTGCTGTGTTTGCATCCAGAAGGTGTTTTGAGGGTCTCAGAATTGGAGATCCATCTCTAATTATTTATTAACCTTTTTTTCAGCCCTCAACAATGTGCCAGATATTTGATGCACCCCTTTGGCTAAAATGTTTGGGGACCCCTGCCCTATGGCAACTGGTGTTTAAGTACTAGCAATTGCAAGAACAATCCTATACATGTCTACTCTGAAGCAAGTCCCACCCTGTGCATTGATCAGTAGGCATTAAAAGCTTACCCTGGTCTGTGCCAGGCCAACATTTTGGGAGACTGGCACAACAAGTGCAAGGCCAAGGTATGAGTTAGGAGGAAGAGGTTCTGATGGACTTACGTGCTCCATGTGAACTCGGTGGGGAGGGGGTTTCCTTTGGCATTGCACACCAGAGATGCTTCGTTGCGGCTTAGATACCAGTTGTCATCATAGCCCTCGATGATGACTTCTGGGGGGTCTATGGAAAAGGAGAGAGACAGATGCTCTGTAAGCGAGTCCCAGCTACATCTCCCACTATCCATAACTCTCCTGTCCCAATTAAAATGGCCTGGCCATTGTCCCCAGTTACTCCAAAGCTAGGACCACCATCCCTTTCTTCTACCCTCATTCCTTCTTTCCTCCTCACTCTAGCCAGCAATGGGGAAGGGAAAGAAAGTATATCCTTTCAGTTTCATTCCAATTCTCCAACCTGCAAAAGCTTGTACTCCAAACATTATACTCCACTTCCCCATTGAATGGGAAAACCAAGAATAGGACCCAGCTAACATCATACTTTGCAAAGCAACACTTTGCTTCCTAACCCACCCCTATCCCGCCCAAAAGCTCAAAGGGTGGGAAAACAGGCAATCCAAGGGTGGTAATTTACTTGTATCCAAAACACAGTCTTGCCAGAATCGTCTGTCTAACCATTAAAAAGCTGAGTTTGTAAGTTTCTTCAAGCACAATCCTAACCATGTCTACTCAAAAGTAAGCCCCACTGTGTTCCATGGGCCTTGCTCCCAGGAAAGTGTCTTTAGGATTCTATTTTCTGTTTATACCCATCAATAACCTGCACCTTCAATTAATGAAGCAAAACACACAAGTCCCAGAGTATGAGTTACAATAAGCAATATACAATTCAACAGTAAAAAATAAAAACATAATCCACCCAATTAAAAACCAACAACGACAAAATTGCTGGCTAAAGAGGACAGAGAATATTCCTAGTGGCTTATTTTTTAGTATTAATATTAGTCTTTTAACCTGGTCTTATTTTATTTAAATAGATAAACTGTATTTTATTGTTTGGTTTTTTAAAAATGTTTTATCTAGCTTTTAACTGTATTTTATTCCAGTATTTTATATGTTGTTAGCCACCTTTTGTTTCGTTCCTAGGAAAAAAGGAGGGATATATGGTAAATCAAATAAATAATAATCGTTGACTTATTACATGCAGCTTCGGTGATTCTGTTGAAACGCAGCCTACGGTTATTTGATAAAAAATTTTTAAAAATAGGTCTCACAATCTGAGCACCAGCCAAAAAGTTGCCACCTGCCTAAATTCAGCAGCTTGCCAGGTTACGCTGCAAATGGTGGAAGCAAGTCTCAGTTCCCCTTGAGTCCACACATTTGTACCCCTCTTTCCCACCACCTGAGATGTCAGCAATCCTTGGCCCACCTCCAGTAAGCCAGTCTGCACCACTCACACAAGACGGACAGCGTGACGGGGAGGGATTCCGGCTGTGCCTGCGTTTTGTGCTCAACAACGCAGCTGACGCTCTGCCCATCGGCCTCTTTCGTAGGCACTATTCTGTATATGCTCATGACCGTGACTGTGCCATCCGCGTTGGGCACCTCCGAAACAGTGGCATTGCCGTTCAGATCTGATTGCCACGTGATCCGGGCAGGTGGCCTCCCATAGGCAGCGGAGCAGACGGCCACAGGGGCCTCGTGATTCCCAATTTTTACTTCCTGGGTCGTGGCGCTGTTTACAGGTTTGGCTGGAAAACAGGAGAAACAGAGATACAACAGGCTATTGTTTGGGGTTCTACACTTTTCCTGGGCTTTCCCAGGTGTGGAAACAAAAGAAAACCACATATCTTACTACTCTCCAGGAAAAACCTCTGTCCTGGTAGGAGCTAGATGGGGAGAAAGTTGCCAAATATTTCTCACTCCAAGTCTCTGCCTCAGTCAAAGCTCATCCAAGTGCAGACCCTCTTCCTCTCTGTCCAAAGTAGAACCGCAAAGCTTGACCCATCAGTTCTAGTGATTCTGCATAGCGGAGGAGCTTAACCCTACAATCCAGAGTAACTACGGGAGCATGTAAGAGACATTATGTGCACGCATAGTTACTGAACCACCTAGTGAAAACCTATGAGAAATTCATATTGCAACCCAGAGCAAATTGTTCTTACACCAGAGCAAGAACTCCCCATTGTGACTCTGGATTGCGCTCTAAGCCACCTTTCTGACATGAGATATCAGTAAGCATTACCCATATACTTCTAAGACTCGCTTTGGAATTATGAGGACTAGAAACCTTTTTTGTGTTTGTTCAGTGAGCACCCAGATCCTACAGCTACAGATCCTCTGTGCTTCTTCCAAAAATCTGTGCCATGCATGATTTGTCAGAAATAGTCCCGATGATGTCACCCAAGAAAACTCACAACCTAATAAGACCCCAAGACAGGAAGGCGAGGACAGGAAACCCCCCACTCCCAGAGGCCTTTCTGTGGTCAAATTAAATACAGAAGTGAGAGTGTCCTAAAACGACAGCCCAAAGACCTTGTTGCCGAGTCATGCAAAAGAATGCCAGTAATTGGAACGTGGAGTTTATTGAGCATCAGTAGCCAACAGCCCTGCGAGGTTTATTTGGGGTGGGGTTCCCCCCTGCTCCAAATAGCTGAGCAGGGCTATAAGGACTTATAACTGCTCTTATTATGCTCCCTGGTTGTTGGGTTTGACCATGAATTTGCTCATCATTAATTCAAGGAATTGGGACATGCCGCTACCTTGCAGCCTTGGAACACGCGAGCCCAGGAAAGCGTTTAAGCAGCTTGGTTCAGAATGGCCCCAAGGAAGCGATTTTAAGTTGCGCAGAGCCCCTCCTTTCATATAGCCAGATGCAGGCAATCTGCATCTCCAAAAATAACACAGAGCACACCAGGGCCCCACTCTCTGTTGTGCAGAATGGATCAATATGTGTACATACACACACCACAACAAAGGACTGAAAAACCCACCTACAGAGGATCAAATTCTGCGCCACCATCACCACCACTTATTAGCTGCTGTGGTTAGAGCGCTGGCTTCGGAACACAAAAACCTGGGTCCAGATCCCCATCTGCTTACATGTTTGGCCCAGCAAGACTGGCATATCTCTACTGAGGTGAGGCCACATCAGGTCAACCAATGCACTTGGCCAGGATTTGTATCTCCTTACCCAATACAACCAAGCTGGTGACGCCGTCCTCATTGCCCACAGGATACGCGGCAAACCTACAGACATAGGTGCCCTCATCACTCACACGCAAGCGGCTAATGATCAGTGTGGCGTCTGCCAAGGACAAAGTGCGGAACTGGATCCGGTCAGTGCCTTCCTCCGATGGGTAACCGTGACCATGTTTGGGGTTGTAGACGGCCACGTTCTGCTTCTTGCCCCCGGTTTCCTTCACCCAGTTGACCTGGCTGACTTGGACGTTGGAACTTGGGTTCGTGACAAAGTTGCATGGCAGTGTGACTTCCTGTCCCAGGTAACCCGTGACTTCATCCTGGACTTTCACATACTGAGTTAGCACAGCTGGGGAGAAACAGAAATAGCAGGATGAGAAATTGGTCCCTTTATGGTTTCAAGATGCTTCTTTACAGGCATCATCAGTGGCAATCTCACGTCATGCACGATGTCAACTTTGAGTCAGATCCTGTTGATGTCCCACTGGATTTGGAAGGTTTATATCCCATCTTTTTCCTCCCAGATCCAAGACAATTTACAAGGAAAAGCAATATTTTTTTAAAGAACATTAAAAAAATGCACAATTTTGAGACAGAAAGGTGCAATTTATCTAATTCAGTACACTGACTACCCTGACTGGTGGATCTCTCCAGCTTCAAGGGGCTGTTTTCCAGCTCTTCTGGAAACGCCGTCAGGACTTGAACACAGGACTTTCCTGCTATAGCCTTGAATCCTTTTTCAAGGCAATTGTGCAAAGCGGCTTTAAAACAGTTAGTTTCTCCACCTCTCACTTAAGCCTCTCCCTTTGATCACAAAGGACTCACCTTAAGCAAGCTTAGACAGGTAGGCTAGAAACCATTGCAGGTGCAATAGCAAGGCTGGTTTTCAATTTCTCAACTCTGCACTGTACGTTGTTATGCATGCATCTTAACTTATGTGCAAATCCATGGGTGTTCTGGCATTTGGCCATAAATTTATGTTCTCTAAGTAATTTAGAGAACAATTTCAAAACAATTAAGTGGGTTTACCACTTATGAGCTAGAAACTGACAACCACGAGCACTCATAAAAACAAACACAATAATATCTCTTTTGGACGGGAAGCCAAGTTTAGGTGGACTTTGAAATTCTCTCCCAATCAAGCAGCCTGTGCGCTTTGTATGGAGCACAAAATTCTGTATTTCTTGGAGCAGAAATTCTCTCTCCAATGCACAGAACGAGATACCTCTCCACTTCTCAAGTCTGCCTCTTCTTTATGGAGCAATTTGGGATTTTGGTTCTGTCCTACGTCACCACTTATGGGGCACCCCCCGCTAAGCCGCTGCTATGGAGGAAGGTTCCCACTGGCCTGTAGAAGGGCAAACTTGGCAAGCTGGACTCAAAAAAGTGAGGAGAAAAGGGGGAAAAGGGTCACTTGGCCGGTGACGGATTTGCCCCAGAAGGGATCTCAAGATGGCTTCAAAATGGCTCAGGTGTGACCCTGCGGTGAGAGAAGAGAAGTGGGCTGTACAACGAAAAAACCGGAAAGCAGATCGGCGAACATCAAAACAAAAAAAAAATTTAAAAATGGGCCAGGCTGGGAAAGGGGCTTTTGCAAATCTTACTTACTAGGTAGGGTTGAACTCAGTCCACAAAAGGTGGAGGGAGATGGTAGCGCAGGGCCTTATTGGTGTTTGCCCATTCCAGGCAGCAGTACCCAGATAACATATGAAGAGCCCTGCTGGATCAGACATACCCCCAAATCCAGAGTAACTACAGGAGCATGTAAGAGACCTTACGTGCACCCATAGTTCCTGCACCACCTAGTGAAAACCTATGGGAAATTCATATTGGAATCCATACATTGGAGCAAGGACTCCCCGTATTTACTCTGGATTTTCCCCTAAAGGACCACCTAGTCCAACTCATTTGTAGCTTGGGATGGACTTTTCCTTTAGAAATTCATCCAACCTCTTTTTAAAGGTAATTAGGCTAGATGCCATCACCAGATCTTGTGGCAAGGAGTTCCACAGACTAATTACCCGCTGGGTAATTAGTTTGGAGTGTGCTCAGTGTCTTCTCCTTAGTTCAGAGGGTGTGCCATTTTTCAGTCCTGGAAAGTGGAGGAACACTTACCAGCCTGCTTGAATCAACCTACAGCAAGGGAGTGGATAGGCTGTAGGAATGTCGTCGAACCACGATATCTGTTGTAGATCCAGCATCTGAGGATCAGATTCCCTGGACAATGGTTTTTAAGGCCCTTTATTTTTTTAAAAAAACTGGTTAAAATCAAAATATGTTTTCCTTTCTGTGGCCAAACTGGTCACGCAGTGTTTTTAGCACTCAAAGACCCACTTCCAGATCACGTGGAGAGCCTGGGAGAAGAAAGGAACTTCTGCATGACCCAGAAGTGGGTCTCTTTCAGTGCTAAAAACAGCGCTATAGTTTGGCAGAGAAAAGGTGAACACATTGGATTTGGGCACTATTTTAAAAATGTGAATTGCAGTGAATGTGAATTTAAATGTGAATTGCAGTAAATGTGAATTGCAGAATGTGAATGAATGAATGTGAATTTAAATGTGAATTGCATTATCCATGGATTCTGGTACAGAGTCCCCATGGATAACACCGTCCAACTGTACGTTTACATGGAAATGGGGGGCCCATATTTTGGAGTGTGTTTTGGGGACTGATCCAAGATCTGTGTTTCTTCCTGAAATGCTCCAAGGGCAGTGAGTTTTTTTTAGCTCATATGAATGAATTACAGCACGTGCTTTTAAAAAAGGATTGGGTCAGAGTAGATTTTCACGCTCACTCCAAGCAACTTTTCCCTTTAAGCACTCTTCTCCGTGCACTGCAGTAATGGCCAAAAGAGAACGAGTGGGTTTTTTTTCCCCAGGATCACTTAAACAAGCAGAATTGCGGCCGAGATCGCGAAAAAGCCACCGAGTCAGGGGAAATCTTAAATGAGCAGAGCCGTACTGGTTCGGAGGGGGAAGTTTGGAGTCGATGGTTTATTTTTTTTAAAACGACAAATTGTTCCTGTTTGTCAAGAGGGGCAGAGTACAAACTCCATTTATAGCACTTAGCATTTCAAGTGTTCAACAGTACGTCATATACCTTGGCAGCTATGCCCAAGAGAGGCGGCTGCATTGAGAAAGCTGGGTTTCTACTGCGCCAGCAGTGCAGTCCGTTTGTTTTAATGAAAAAGCAATACCCACATGCACTAAAAGTCTGTTAGCGAAGCTACAGGTTCTGGGCCACAGCCAGCTCCGTGGCACAAAAGGCCATCCCCAGCATCCAGGACTCCCCGGTAGAATGCCTCTGGTCAAGGAGGTTCTAATCGGGGCCCTGTGCCGGATGCGATACTCCAATTGTGAGTAAACCTGGTACACCACCAAAGGGCGACTGTGTTTGGCTGGCCCTGTACCTCTGATCCAGAAAAGAGATCCCCATTTTCAGGACACATACCCAACAACCTGGAAGCATTCTGCACGCGGTATAGCAAATCAACATTTAAGCACCGGTGACTAATATTTAAAAGCCGTTTCTTAATAATGGGATTGCAACAGAAAACTGGCCTAGCTAGGCAGGCTTGCCCTGCTTGTGGGAGGCAATGCCGCAGCCTTGGGGAGAGCCGTCATCCACTGGCCACCCCTGCTTGTAGTCTTGGAACAAGGACGATAATCCCCACCCTGCCCACGCCTTGGATAACATGCAGTTATTCCAACGCTCAACTCGCCGGTTCTCTGAACTATGTGGTTATTATTAGAAGACAATAGTTTCTAGGGCATGTCAAAAGCACAAATCCTTGCTAGAAAATTAAAGGAGGAGGAGGACAATTTGAAGCACCCATGAGTGGAACAGGGTTGTTAATAAAAATCTGCAATTAAATAGAGAAGCATCAGTTTCAACTGTACAACCTTGTCAATGGTGATATAAATGAGCATTTTTCCCCACAATGGGGAGGCTACAAGAGATGGCCACAAAAATCAGCTGGCCCCTGGTCTGACTATTGGTGGCCCACATAGCCATGTGCCTGAGGAGTACTGCAAGTTGAGTACAGTTCAGCGCTCAACTAAAGTCCAGATATTATGGTCCATATTTCTGTGCCACCCTCTATCAACGGAGCATAGATGATCATGAAAGCTTCTTTCTTCCACTTTATCATCCAACCTATGAGGTTGTCTATGCTTGTGATACTCAAAGTGGGTATCCCGGGGGGGGGGGGGGGGTTTGCAATCTTCAGTCAAGATCTGTGAGACGGTGGGATCTTGAAATCTGGCACTGGACTTTCCTAGAAGTAAGTCTCATTGAACACAATGGGATTTATTTCTGAGTAGACATGGAGGAGCTCTGGCATCACAGTGATGTCACATCTTGGTAAGTTTGACGGGGATCCTGGACAGATATTTAAGTTTGAAAGAGGGTCACAGGCTGAAATGCATAGACCACTGGTCTATGCCAAGCACCATTGATAGGACTAAGGTCATTCCGGAATTGTGTGAGGGGTCACCCTTTTCCCATTGAATTTCTTGGGCTCAGACAACACCTAATCCAATGGTATTCAGGCATTTCAGCCTGTGATCTCCTTTCAAACTAAAAAATCAATCCAGGACCCTCTGCCAATCTTATTGGGCTGCACCTCCATCTCTACTTGGAAGTAAGTCCCATTGTGTTCAATGAGACTTACTTGCAGGAAAGCCCAGTGCCAGATTCCAAGATGGTGGAACCCATCCTCTCACAACCCCCTTGATCCAAGGTCGCAACCCCCAAGAGGTCCCAACCCCCACTTTGAAGACCACTGGCCTAATCTGATACTGCATGTCATCACCACTACTCCCCCAAACAAAATAGAAAATCTTATATATTGATTTTTTTTAATGTGGAACTGTGGCGGCTCAGTGGTTAAAGGCATTGTGCCTGTTGATCTGAATTTTTTTTTTAAATCTGATTTTTTAAAAATACAATCCAATCATGAAAGCAGTATGTACTGTATTGTATAAAGAAATATCAAAGACTGAGGGTGCAATCTTATGCCTGTCTACTCAGAAGTAAATCCCATTATATTCAATGGGGCTTATTTGCAGGAAAGTGTGTTTAGGATTGCAGCCTTATAAAGATGAAATACAAGTAAAAAAATTCAGTTGTCAGGTGTTGGTGAACACTGGCCATATCACCCAGAACATCTCAGTGCATCGCCACAGATGTGTGTCATAGGTTTGGCATCACTGATCTAGTCGCTACATCATGCTGTTTCTCATGATATCATTGAAACACCCTGGCTTACTCAAACCTACAAATAGATGGTTGGCAGGCTGTGACAGATCTGGTTTAGTGCCACCCTTCTGCACCTACCTTCCATCAAAAACCCATAACCTCTTCCATTTATGGTGGGGGGGAAAAACCAATCCCGATCAGTGGTTTTACCAACATAGCTTGAGCGCAACTCCAAACCGACATAGCTGATGGACGACACGGAGACCTCAAATTCCTTGGCCCCAATTGGATAGGTAAAGATTCTCCCACAATCCACTGCTCCTACAAAGGTGTGATCAGTTGCAATGATGAAAAGGCCCATCCAAGAAAGGAGATGAGCATAAAGAACACCACTTCTGACAAGGGAAAGGAGGGTTAACTTGAGAATTGTGGTTTATAAAAAGAAAAAGGCCTGCTGTTCTTCCTCCTTGTTGAAGTGGGTCCCGCTGCACCACCGACTGTCAGGCTCAGGTTAGCGGGAGCAAGAATCCCCGGCTGCCCGAAAGCAGAGCTCCGACAGCCGCCGCTCGACAGACGAGGATCTCTTCCGACGGGTGGCCCATGAATAAGTAAAAGGAGGAGAGTGTACAGTTTGCAAAGTGCTGCCACACGCAGCCCCTGGAGGGTGAAGGACACTCAGGCGACACACGCAGGCCCAGGCAGGCAGGAGGCATGGGGAGGCTCGGCACCGGCATTGGGGCTCCCTGGGTTACCATCGCAAATCAGGCCGCACTCCATTTAACACACACCCATGCGCCCATTTTGTTCGCTGCGCTTGCCGGCTAAACGGCGAAAATGGATGCTTCCCCCAGGAATCCGGATACAGTCAGGGAGAGATGGGTCGAAGGGGGGGGGGAACACACTGTCATAAGGCAGTGTGGGATGCTACACCATCCCAACCTTGCACCCAGGGGGTGAAGGGTGGCCCATACACTTTGCGCCAACTCACAAAAGTTTCCACATCAGGCTTGTTGTAAAGAGTTGACTCCTGAGATGTGCAAAAATGCCATGCATATTCAAGAATTCTGATGCAAACTCATTTAATAATTCAGTTTGTAACAGGGAAAGAGAGAGCGCTCAAAATGCACTACACCTACACACACCCCAAATCCCTCCAACTTCTGATTTCAACCTGTGCACCTTTGAGAGCATCCATCACAGTCATACGGATAAGAATCTTGAAATGAAAATCAATAATTCTCCCAATGCCAAATCTGGTACCGGCTGCCAACATTCATCCCATGGCACAGCTATGAACATGTGGAGTCCCCACATATTTGCCTGTTCCCTACAAACTCAGTGGTGGGCACACATCAGCCCCACAGACTTTAAAGTAGCGAGCAGAGCCACTCCTGCGATTATTCCAGAGGCCGGAAGGAATCGCAGACGCGTTTTCATATTAACAAATAGTCCTTGGCATTTATGTTGCTCAAAGCCCTTTGCATATGTTGTTATCTCCATAATCCTCACAATATCCCTGTAGATAATACTGACCTGTCATCCCCATATTGTGCGGGGGAAGTGTAGCGGGGAGCTGGAGAAGAGGCAGAGGCTTTCCCAGTTCACAGCCAAGCCGGGGATTTGAATTGGGGTCTTTCATCTCGTAACTGTTCCCCAGCACTAATGCGCCACGCTGACTTAGCCTAGGTGTAGTTCCACATTATGTATATGAATAGATCTAACCGAAATGCTTTCATACTTGCGCTAACAATGCATTGCAAGAATTAAAGTCTGTGATTCAAGAGGGCTTACAACACCTTTCTTCTCTCCTGTGATTATGAGACATACTCTGCATACAGCCATAGTAGGGCTCACTCCAGCATAACCTGGTAGCAGGGAACACATGCTCTCACCTTGCAATTCATGCGCCAGATGGAGGGTGCCCAGCCGCAGCCTGTCCCACAACAGCATATGGGGCTAGAGGTCTAAGCATGCTGCAAGAGAATGATTCCTGGGACTGATTTACATACTTCTTGACCTGATAACATCGGGAGTCCTACTTAAGGTCTATCAAGTTGCAAGTTGTTACTATCTGTTGTTTTTTTGGGCACTAGGTTGGACCATTCGGGCTGTCTTTGGTAATGCAATTGTGTTCAACTTATTTTTTTGTGAGAATGGGGATCCACTGTCAATAAAACCCCTTTATGAGACCCTACCTATCCTCCCCACCCCATTCACAGCACTGTTCACTGTAATAAAACATTTTCAGAGAATGCAGAAAGTTCTCAAGAAGGACTCATTTCTGCATATTTGCTGAGAACCTGGGCAGGACTGGGACACCATTTCCAGGCACCTTAAGGGGGACACCAGGCTGTGGGTGGCGCAAGTGGTTAAGACACTGTGCCTGTTAACCAGAAGCCAGGGTCCGAGACCCGGGTCCCCACAAGACAGCGTGAGCTCCTGTCCTTAGCCCAGCTCTGCGACGCAGCTGGATCCAATCGTATCAGCTCTGCCGTTCCATTGGACTATTTCAGTTGCGTGGAGAGGGGGGATTTGCTGCTTGGGCAACAGCCTATCCTCTGTATAAATCTACCCAAGCCTTTGTGTTTCGCATACAGCATTGAGTACAGTACCATAGTCTTTCAGGACTGATGGGTGCCAAGTTTTAAGGGGGACACCAGATACCTTGTTCTTTATCTGGGGAGGGGGGGCTCAAGTCCAGTAGTCTTCAATTTTTTCATTCCTCCAAGTTGCTATCACCTCCACAACTGAGGCTTTGTGACCGCAGGGGGGTCTCGGCCCCAAGATTGAAGAATACTGTGGTAGTGGATTGCATTACAGACCTGCAGGACTGACCAACATAACTTTTTACAAGCAGGAGGATGGACTAGATGGCCTCAAAGTACCCTGGATTATCTACTTGTGGCATTCAGGACACAGATGTACACACATGCATGTGCAATCAGCCCAATTCTTCTTGCCTCCAGAGAACCTCCATCTCCTGCCAGAAGTCACCACGGCCCAGCCCACCATAGTGTCGTCCTCAGGAGGCCCCTGGTGTACATCTTGTAGTACAACTTTCCACGCTGTTCAGGTGCGCTGCGGCATTGGCCCAGACAAGCACAACACACCTCCTGGCCGTTGGGGGAGATGGAAGCGACAAAACAGGCTGATGTTTCACCATAGGAGCATGGGGTAGGCAAGAAATGTTTCAAGCTAATAAGCTCTTCACACTTCACCATCCAGCACACTTCACCCGTTGGTACATTCCCCATGCTTACCTTTCTAAATGTCAGGTGCCAAGGGATCCCAGGCGTCCTAGTGCCAGCTTCCCCCACGCACATACGCTGCTGATTCTGCACAAAATTGGGGGAGCGGTTACAGCTCCGCTATGCCAGGCGACAGGGCAGCGTGGGGGTTCGGCTGGTGGAAGCTGCCAGCGCCGCAGCCCACCGAGGCCACGCGTTATCAGTGCACCAAACTGAGTGCACTGGGTTTGAGAACAATGGTCTGCATTATGGAGCTTGGCTACAAGCAGCCCAGACTAGGAAGGGGGGGGTGGGTTGGGTGTGGGAAATTGTGAAGAGACCATTCCTAGCCACAGAATCAAGGATGAGAAAAGAGCGTGGGTGAGATGGAAGATGGCATCTGGGTAGAACAGGCCACCATGTCCTACATCAAGGGTCTCCAAACTCCGGCCCGGAGAGCAGATGTGCCCTGTGGCACACCTCTAACTGGGCCATAGCAAACCTCTGATCCCCCAAGAGCCTGACCACATTCACCACACAACCTACGCTGTGATATTGGGATGCGGAAAAAGGGGGTCCATTTAAGTGTGTGCTTTATTTCTGTGCCGTGTGTTGGGGTTTGCAGAAATCCTGGAAATTTATTCATTAATCTAAATTCCATCTCTAATCTTAAAATGTTTTTTCCAGCCCTCAACACTGTGCCAAGTGTTGCAACATTGTGCCCTCAACACTGTGCCAAGGACCATCTGATGTGGTCCTTTGGCCAAAAGGTTTACAGACCCCTGCCCTACAGCCTGAAAAGTGGGCTGGATGAACCCTTCAGTCCACAATGCTAATGGTGGTGGAGCCACCCAATGTACCACTACTAGGGTAGCCATATGGCCGGGAAACGGGGATTGTCCCAGATTTGAATGCTGACAAAAAATGTTCCGCCTAGGTGACTAAAAATCCCGGATTTTCCCCTAAAGGATGCACAGAAGCCTGTGTCGGGTCAGTCTGCCTCGCAGCACTAAGGTGGCAAGAGGGCTCCGGTGCTGCTTTCCCATCAGGCGGATGGCACCACCAAAGGTGCCCCATGAAGCATGTTTCCCAGCCCTATAGGTGGCTCCCACTGCCACCATCTCCTTATGCCGGAGCAGTCGCACCTCCCTGTGCAAATGGTTGCGCCTCTCAGCATGCCTGCAATGCCTCAAAAGGCACACATTTGGCCCCACAGGCAGCTTTGGTGGGGAGTGAGAGGTTTGTGGCCTCCTGCGGTGGGATGTGGGTGGAGGGTCAGGGTGGCCCCGCCAGAGGGCCGCTCAGGTGCTGCAGAGGGAACCGTCAGGGGAATGGCTGAGGCTGAAGTCCTGTCCACATTTACCTGAGAGTAAGCCACACTGACCACAATGGAACTTCTGGGACGACACATACAGCATGGGTCTCCAACGCTGCCAGTGTCCACATCCCATTGACCATAATGGGACTTCTGAGACGACGCACACAGAATGGGGCTGAGGCTGCCACAGTGTCTACATTTTCCTGAGAGTAAGCCCCACTGAACTTAATGGGACTTATTTCTGAGGAGAGATGCACAGCATGGGACTGTAAGGCTATTATGGTGTCCACATTTACCTTAGAGTAAGCCCCACTGAACATAATGAGACTTCTGAGGAGACATGGACAGCATGGGGGATGCAGTGTCCCTGCATCCTGAGAGTCCCACTGAACATAATGGGACTTACTTCTGAGGAGACATGCACAGCATGGGACTGTAAGGCTATTATGGTGTCCACATTTACCTTAGAGTAAGCCCCACTGAACATAATGAGACTTCTGAGGAGACATGGACAGCATGGGGGATGCAGTGTCCACATTTACCTGAGAGTCCCACTGAACATAATGGGACTTACTTCTGAGGAGACATGCACAGCATGGGACTGTAAGGCTACCACAGTGTCCACATTTAAGTAAGTTACCTTAGAGTAAGCCCCACTGACCATAATGAGACTTCTGAGGAGACATGGACAGCATGGGAGACTGAGGCTGCCATAGTGTCCACATTTACTTGAGAGTAAGCCCCACTGACCATAATGGGACTTACTTCTGAGGAGACATGTACAGCATGGGACTGTAAGGCCACCACAGTATTCACATTTAGCTTAGAGTAAGCCCCACTGAACATCATGAGACTTCTGAGGAGACATGGACAGAATGGGGCTCTGAGGCTGCCAGTGTCCACATTTACCTGAGAGTAAACCCCACTGAACATAATGGGACTTACTTCTGAGGAGACACACACAGCATGGGGCTCTGAGGCTGCCACGGTATCCACATCCCACTGACCATAATGGGACTTTTGAGGAGACATGGGGCTGTCACAGTGTCTACATTTACCTTCGAGTAAGCCCCATTGACCCTAATGGGATTTACTTCTGAGGAGAAGGCAAAACATGGGCCTTTGAGGCTGCTTTGGCATCCACATTTACCTTAGAGTAAGCGCCATTGATTATAATGGGGCTTACTTCTGAGGAGATACACATAGGATTTACCTCTGAGGCCCAGGTTGGAGGGCATCCCATAGCAATCCATGCCCTGAAAGGCATTACTCACTTTGTTCCAGATTGGTGGCAGAGATGGCAACCCTAACCACTATGGGATGAGCGGGACATGCTGTGGGATGCCTGGAATGGTTCCCTTGCGCACCTCCCTCCAAGCCTGACTGCTCTGCCCCCTCTAGCTATGCCACCGGGTGAAGAAACTCCAATGCAGCAGTGGTGGTGCCAACCTCTGTGGGTCTAGAAAAGAAGTAGCAAAGAGGAAGCAGGGAGTCTAGGGAAGGAACTAGCAGTGGGCATGGGAAAGGAGAAGTGGGCCAAAGGAATGAGACGGCGGAGGCGGAAGAAATCAAAGCATTTTTTGCAAGCAAACAGGGCCAGATTCGCTTGCAGAAGCACAAGCAATAGATGAAGTCTTTGGGAGCCAAGAAGAGCAAATGTGGGAGCCCCACAACGCCACACCCCGGCACGGAAGCGCCTTTTTCCGGCGCACAAAGAGACACAGGGAACCAGTCAGTCAACACCTGGTGCCATGAACACAGAAGCGCCGCGCACCTGCGCCAGGGAACAGATGAGCTCAGAGGTCGCCTTGCTGAGTTCCCACAGCCCTCTGGAAAAACTGTGTGCCCCCTTCAGCCCCCCAGCCTGGCAGAAAAGCCTTTCATTGTTCCTCCCACACTCTTTCTTTCCCCCTTCAATACGGCAGCTGGTTTCCTGTTTGGCTGGAGAGATGCTTTCCAAAGCAGTGACACAGAACAATGTTTAAAAGTGGAGGGGGGGGGTAACGAAATGGGGGCAGAGAGAAATCAGACACGGTGAGGACAGCTCATGGGGCACATCAGACTCCCACACTTTAGGCCATGGGGAGGCTCCGTGACCCAGACCTCATAGGGCATCATTGAGACACTTCTCTGAAATCACTGCCAAGAGGAGGGGTGGGTGACCTGGGAAGACGCATCTAACAACCAACCCCATGCTTAGGTCATGCGCAGTTCTTAGTAGGATACAGCAGATGTGAACTCATCTTAGCGTACCTATCCAAGCAGGAGGAGACAGCCTGGTGGCAAGCTCCGAACGCCCAAAATTGGTAAAGGGGAACCCCGAAAATTCAGTTAATCCTGGCCAGCACAGGTGGAAATTTGATCACACTATCACCATACGCTGCTGCAGGTCCTGCCTGTTATCTGCTGCCCAGTCCAAACCTTGGGCAGGAGGACAAAGCAGGTTTTGTTTCTCCTACTTCAAAGCAAGAGGCTGGGGCAAGAACCACAAAAGGTTCTTGCAAGTGCACAAAGGCTGCGCAAGGGATCGGAGACTGCTTTAGACTCGGTGTTGTCAGGGATGCCCATCTTTGTCCAGCATGCCCACCTCTGCCCAGAAGTCGGCCCCAAGAATCATCTCATTGTTTTGTACTGTCATTAATAAGATCAATTCAGCCAAAGACACAAGTAAATTATACCATTTTTAAAGGCAAAAACTAGTGTTCCTCTGTGCATACCTTCAATGACATGGAAGCAAAATTCCCACTAATGAACCCATTAATGGAGGCCCCCATCCACATTCCACATGCCATTTGCACCCCTGTGTTTTGTTGTTCGGAAGATTGTGTTTCGCCAGCATTTCCCCAATGCTCCTTTCGGGATTAATGAGACGGTTGTATAATTGTGTGCCGGTTCCTCTCCAGACCCAACCTGCCCCCCAGGGACACTTGAACACAACAGGCACAGACCGAGGGTGCCAAAGGAAGCAGAACGGAGGTGTTTGGGATCCAGGACACACCCCAGTTTGGCAGGACTGATCCGCACCCATCACCCTACACAAACCATTCCAAGTTGTGATGCTGTCATGCTGGCTCTATTCCCATTTTCAAGAACTGGCAATCCACTTGGGGCAAGGGAAAGGGACTTCCTCACACTATACTGGATTAGCCTGTGGAACCTGCTGACACTGGATATGAGGAAAGCAATCAGCTTTGTTGAGATCAGATCCATCATGTTAGTCACGAAGGCAATGTAAGTAACCAGACTCAGTTGAACTGCCCTTTGCTGTGCAATATATTTAAGATCAAATAGATATTTTCTATTTGGCACTTTACTAAGTAGTAGCTGCACATGGGGTGTGGGCTGGGGTTGGAAGCTCTTTTAAATTTATTAAAGGATACTGGAAGAGTCCATCATTAAAATTCATACACCACACACACACACACACACACACACACACACACACACACGAGAGTCTCTTTTAAAAAAGAACAAATTCAAATACTTTAGCTTAGTCACCCACTCCAGGGCTGCCAGCTCCAGCCTCCCTCATCCATCCACACCCTCCTGTCCAGCCAAGCAAGTAAAGCAGAAGGGAAGGAAGCTTTTAAATGAGAGAGAACAGCAACCAAGGGGTCATATGCATTATGCGCCGTGCACACACCTCACATTCCAGAATCGGTGTAACGCTCCACTGCCTGCTAAACAAACCTCAAATGGGCACCTGGGATGTTTGCCAAATAACCCCCCAAAGACAGGAGATAGCCTCTGTTGCCCCAAATATCCCCCCATAGAGAAATAGCATCTCACCCCAAACTACCACCAAAGATCTCCAGGGTAGCTGCCCACAATGTGCCCTGAACTTTTTGCTGCACCAAAGAACCATCAACTGTGCAACCGCAGCACATTACTTATCGGCTGAAATGTTCTTAAATGTTTCTATTACTATTTCATATATTACATTCCTGTCCCCCAGGAGGAAAAGTGCAGAAAGCAGTATTACACATAAGCCAAGAGCACATTTTTTATAAATTATAATTGCAATTGCTTTAAAAGTGTACCAGGGATGTGACACAGGCAGTCTTAGATAGCATCAGCAGATGCAAACACAGTCATTACCTATGCTCCACATCGCCGTGTGATGTGTTTTTATTTCATCGCACTTCTACGTACTGGTTTTTCAAACCCAAAACTTATGGGGGTTTTCACGATGCTTTCAGTGGCATCCTCTGACAGCCATATTTTAAAAGTTGTGTGATTCAAAGCAAACCGATATTTACTGGCCCAGCAGTCACAGCAGAAGCAGCATCTGTTTGCAACTTGCCCCCAAATCCAAAGTACGGGAACACATAAGAGACTTTACGTGCACACATAGTTACTGCACCACCCAGTGAAAACCTATAGGAAATTCATATTTGAATCCAGAGTAAGTTGTTCTTACACCGGAGAAAGGATACTCTGGATTCTGCCCTTAGAGTACAATCCTAATCATGTCTACTCAGCAGTCATATTGTGTTCAAAGGGTCTTACTCTCAGGAAAGTGCCTCCAGGATTGAAGCAGGCTAAGATTGCCACTTTGAGCCAAGTGGTGGCAGCCAGAGGAGGCTATAATTCTACTGGAAAAACTGAACATTGGTGCACAACGCTATTGGGAAAAAGTGGACATCAGTCCACTCTGCTATGGAGGGGGGGAGTGAACAGTGGTGCTCAATTTCTAACCCACTAAAAGTTGTTAGTTTTGATACCCCAAATTTTGATACCCCCAAAAAAGTTGAGGATATTTCCATGCGCAGCCTCCTGCACATCTGATGGCACCATCAGCGGTGGTGACAACTGGTGATGGGAGAGTCAGGTTTGTTAGTTATGCTGCAGGTCTTTTAGCAAAATAAAGACAAATAAAACAAAACAAGGGGGGCTTCTTTTCAAAATCAGCACATTCATGTGCCGACCCGCAGGATTCTCGTCCACCACACTCCTGCCCAGATGAGCATGTATTTTTTAATCTTGCAAAGGTGCCACAAGATTCCTGGTTGCTGCGCAGAGGCAGGGCACTCGGTCGAGATGGACCACTGCGTGCCCCAACGTGGCAGTTCTCGTGTCCTGACTCCAAGGATAGTTTTAAAAATAGACTGTAATTATGTCCTCCACATTCCAGAATAAAGCCAGAGATGAAAAGCTCGGGGCAGCTTTTGCCCAGACAATTCCACTCTGAAGGAAAGATCTGGCAAAGGGAACCGACAAGCCACAGTTTGACTTTCTATAAAAATAGTTCCAGAGTCACTAAGACCCCCCACCCCAGATTTCACTCCCCCTCCCGGGTAGCAGCTTCCCGGCTTGAAATGGGGAAGAGGGGGTTGGTTTTGTTTTGTTTTCAAAAGCCCATCCCACCCTAGGACAATTATCCCAGGGAGCCAAGCGCACAGCCCTGTGCCCCTAATGGGAAGAGACAGTCCCCTTCGCAGGCCCGCACTGCAGTCAGGGCAATTCGGAGAGCGTGAATGAAGCTCCCCTTAATTTAATAAGAAAACAGATCGAGCGTGAGGCGGGAGCATTAAAAATTCAGCTTTTACATACATGTGCGCATGTCGGCAGGGACATAGGGAGACGGTATAAAAAGCGAGGAGCGTGGCGTGGTTTGGGCACACCGTACGGTTCTTGATGCACAACAGAGCATGGCATGGTTTGGGAACACTGTACGGTCCTTGATGCACAACGGGGCTGGGCCAGGAAGATGAATTTCAAATCATCAATGGACTACATCTGCATAGATCTGCATATGACTAACAGTTTTCTATGCACCCTTTTGAGCTGGTGTGTATATCTTAGCACAGGCTTTCCCTCTGTGTGCGAGAGTGTAAGGGAATACCCTTTCTCAAATGGCACCTACCGCCTGCAGTTAAAAATAATTTAACATTTAAAATATGCACATTTAAAATAACTCACTTGAGGAAAGAAAGAGTGTATCTCGTCTAATCAGGGATCGCTTCTTCGACATTAAAAAGAATTTTTAAAATCTGTTGATTAAAAGTTGCAGTCCTAATCTAGAAAGAGGAATGTACAGGTTTTGTGGAGTCTCTGGGTTCTAGATCATAGAATCCTAGAGTGGGAAGGGACCCAGTGGATCCTCTAGTCTAACCCCCTGTAACAGGAGAGCCTCATCTTGTGGGGACCTGGGTCTCGAACCAGCTGGTTAACACGAACAATGTCTTAACCACCTGTGCCAAGCAGATTCTTGCAATTTAAAACAAGTTTCTAGTCCCCATTACTATGACCAAATGTTTGTAACACCAACACCTGCTCAGGACATTTAACAAGTGATTGGATAAAACTTCAGTGGCAAAAGACCAGGAATTCATACCGAGTAGCGTTTTGGTAAACTACTACAGGCCAAACCAAAATATAGACATCCCCCACTTATTGGACAGGTTAGGGACCAGAGGACTGTCCAAAACTGAAAACTGTTGAAAGTAGAACTGAATTTTTTTAGTTTATATATATTGCTTCCAATAATTTTTTAGCTAACAAATTGCAAATGCCCCTTTTATCTTGCCAATTCTTGCTGCCCCAAAAAGATCTCTGCATATGGATTCTCATTAACACGCTTAGGAATGGGATGAGTCCAGGAGCTCTTAATGGGGAGGGCAATCCTGGCCTTTAGAACAGCAGAAAGAAGTTGCAAGAGCAGAACATGCATTGAGTTCTGAATATAATTGAAAGTTGTTGAAAGAGTGGATCGGCAGAGAACGAACTGTCGGAAACCAGGGGTTACTTGTATGTGAACCGATAAAGGATCAAGAGCTGCAGGATGAAATCTAACCAAGTCCAAGGAAGTTGTATAACTACACAGACCCATAGCTACGTATCAAAAAATGCTGCAGTGCTTCTCAAACATTTAATATTAGGACCCACTTTTTAGAATGAGAATCTGTCGGGACCCACCAGAAGTTACCGTATATCATAAGCAGAAGAGGGAACAACAAGCAGGAAAACTTTAACAATCTTACCCATGCCTTCCTAGGAGTAAAACCTATTTACTATCTTTGTTAAAAGCATATACATAATAGTGTTTTAAAAGTACATTTCTCCAAATGCGGTCACATACCATGGTAGCATCAGGTATAATAAAAGGCAACTTGTTCGGCGTTTGTACCGCAAGTTGACTAAATATTGGTATTAAAAATAAGTATTAAAAATATTGGAATGAATGGAAACTCGTCTGAAATTGGCTTGTGTCCCACCGAGTGGGACCCAAACCACAGTTTGGGAAACATCACAGAACCATATTTGTTTTCTTTGAAGCTTCCTATATCTCATCGCTCCCTTCCCCCAACACATCCTAAAATGGATGGTTTTGCTGCTTTTAAGACAGATGTTCTGCATATCTCAGAATAATTTGGTAGAGAGGGGTGGATTAACCAGTGTGAGTACATGAGGGCACCTCACCTTACTGTTTTATCCCTCCAGCCCAGAAGCTCAAGAATCGGGATTAACTGTACTGTATGTCATAATGCATATTTACAGCAAGGGAGGATAGGAAGAGCAAGGATGTAATTATGACCCCACCAATTATGACATCCACCAACCTTTGGAGTTAACCTTGCAGGGTGAGGTCCCCACACCAGAGGCGGTGGCAGGAGCATCACAAGGGAGTAGCCATGCTTACATCCTGGGTTGTGCCTGTTTGGGGAGTCCCAAAGAGAGCACATGGTACCTGTGGGGCAAGTACTACCTTCCAATCGTGTATGATGAGAAAGGTGGATGATAAGCACAATAATCTGAAGCTGGTCTAAGCTAGTTTACAAACTATATACTAGTTAGTATACCATATATACTGGCGTATGTATGCAGTTTGGGGGGACCAAAAAATGAGCCCAAAAACCTACCTTGGCTTATAAGTGGGTCAGTAAAAAAATTAAGGAAAAATGGCGGGCGCGACCTCCAGTGCGCGGCCTCAGAGGCTCTGCAGCCTCTCCAGCTGCTGGCGCTGGCTCTCTGGGCTGTGGAGGAGACGCGCGGCGGCAAGATATGGAGCCCACTGCAGCCAAGCCCCTCTTCAGACTCAGGTACTTCTTTGTGGGCCTTACTTCTGAGTAGACATGCCGAGGATTGGGCCCTGAGGCTACAAGGCCAGCCACACTTTCCTGCTGTTTCTGCATTTCCCACCCTCGGCTTATACTCGGGTCAATAAGTTTTCCCAGTATTTGTGGTAAAATTAGGTGCCTTGGCTTATATGCGGGTCGGCTTATTCACGAGTATATATGTTATATACTATACAGGGGCTGGGGGTGGCGCAAATGGTTAAAACACCGTGCCTGTTAACCAGCAGGCCAGGGTTTGAGACCCGGTCAGCCCCACAAGACAGGGTGAGGTCCTGTCCTTAGCCCAGCTCTGTGACGCCAGCTGGATCCAATTGTATTGGCTCTGCCTTTCCATTGGACTAATTCAGTGGCGTGGAGAGGGGGGATTTGCTGCTTGGGTAACAGCCTATCCTCCATAACAATCTAACCCAGGCTTTCGTGCTTTGCATGCAGGGCATGCAGCGCCAGGCACGATACCATCGTCTCTCAAGACTGATGGAGACCTGCTATACAGGGGGTAAACAACCTAAGGGCCAGATCTGGCCCACCACCCAAAATCATATAGCAAAAAAAGATACCTTTACTCATCTTGCAGAGTTTCTAAAAAGAATCCATTTGTAGTTTTAGGAAGGGCAAAATCCAGAGTAACTAGGGGGAGTCCTTGCTCTGGTGTAAGAACAACTTACTTTGGATTCCAATATGAATTTACCATAGGTTTTCACTATGTGGTGCAGTAACTACGGGTGCACGTAATTCTCTTACATACTCCCGTAGTTACTCTGGATTTGGGGGTAAGTCTCGTAGGGTAAGCAGACCAAGGGCAGATGCTTCCTTTGCGCATTGTTCTGCCTCTGAACATGCGACTCACCTAGGGTTGCCATAATTCTCTTCCACAAAATTGGAACAGGACCCTCTGTCCCATTTGTCAGTAGGTGAACATGATCCCCCAAAATCGGAATTATCCACATTTTGGGAGCATATGGCAACCCTAGACACACCACATCACGCCAATCTTTTCTTAGCATTATGGTCTAATCAGGAGGTTGTCTGTCCTCTACGTGGGTTGCCAACCCGATTTCGAACTTTGTAAGAGACCCGGTTCACATCTCCTGACCACCATTGATCTCTGTCTGGAGACGTGTCTTCTTCTTCAGAAGAATCCAGCCTCCCACAGGTCCATACTCGGCAAATATCACAAACTGAGCTCACTTGGAGCTTTAATCAATAAATGAATTGCCCAGTACTCTGGGGACCCAATTTTAATAGGCACGTCCGAGAGTTAAAAGTGTGCGCCGTTGGCCATCTTTTCTTCTGTGGCCGTCTCCATTTTATTACACTAAGATGACAGCATGACAAAAGGAATTAAGGAAAATGTTAAGGATGGACACTTCCCCAACTGCATGTGGCAGTTTTGATCTTGAACTCTCTTCAAAGTACAAAAAAAAACCCACATTGATGTTCTGACAGCATGAACATTTTTAAATTTAAAGTGCATTCAATCAATTAAGAGGCAAAATAATCAATTGGCCGATGACCCTACAATGCTGGTTGTTAGGATTGCAAACGGCACCGACGCCACTTGTTGGCACTTATGGACTGCCAAATTGTTGCGGAATACTGTTGCGGATATGAGCCGATCTCATCTGCGTGCGCTTCCCCCTCCCCAGAGGAGCCGGCCCTTCCCTGAGCTGACTGGAGGAGACAGGAGCCGTGACAGCAAAGTGAACAAGCCACTTCCAGCTGGGCTCCACGGCGCCTCGGCAAGACAGCGGCATTGCCCCCACCGGCCCTCCGTCCACAGCCGGCGTGCGCCAGCTGCCACGGAGAAGCCATGGAGGGTGGTGAACCAGGGCAGCAAACCGATGGGAGTCACAAGGGCCAGGCAAGCGACAATTGGCAGTGTGCTCGGCACCCGTGGGCACACATGTCGGTGAGCCAGTACGCAGGCAGTAGCGCCACTTGCTCCAGATCTCAAACGGCACCAGGGTTGGGCCAGCTAGGCTCACTGGAAGAAACCATTCCAGGAAATAGAGTCATATTATTATAATTAATAATAATATATGTGTTATATTATTATAATTAACAATATCATTATATTACTAGCAACATACACCCATGTTGCCAGAGTAAAATACCACCTGCATGCTACCCCCCACTGCACACCAACCAACCCCCACATTGCCCACCAGCCAGTGAGTGAGTCAATGACTTTTCACACACACACATATATATACACACAGAAACACATATATACACACACATACATATACACACACACACATATATATATATACACAGAGAGAGAGAGAGAGAGAGAGAGAGAGCGCATTTCCAGGTTGCCAGGGCAAGCCACTTAATGGCAGATTTCAGTATCCAAAAAATTCTGTATCCACTAAAAAGGGTGATCATATGTTATATTCATAAAAGAGGACAATGTCAGACAATAATGTAGGACATCCAAGAAAAATATAGGACACTACATGACAAAATAGAAGGTAAAAACACTCATATAGATTGATTATATGTAGTAAATTTAAACACTATATTGCTTATTATTAAATTTAAGGACATTATATATAATTTATCAATTACAAGAAGGCTACATGCTGCCTGCTCATAAAGATAATGAAGCTATTTTTCCAGGATGCAAGGCTTAAAAAGAGGACATGTCCTGGAAAAAGAGGACATATGGGTGCCCTGTTCATAAGGAAAGAGAGGACAATGAAGGTTTTTCCCTAGGACACAAGGGTCAAAAAAGACCACATCCTGGAAAAAAGAGAACATATGGTCACACTGTCTAAGGCACTTCTAGTTCATTCCAGGTGGTCTCCGAGGCCCTCTAACCATAGACTCGGCACCTGAGTATATTAAGTACAGTGATGTCTCACATAACAAGTATAATTTGTTCCGGAGGCATGCTTGTTATGTGAAACGCTCCTTAGGCAAAGCGGATTTTCCCATAGGAAATAATGGAAACTCTGACGATTGGTTCCACAACCCCAAAAATATTCATATAAAAATATGAACTGGATGTAAAAATGATGACAAAAAACTGGAATTGAATTCAAAACATGCATTCAATGTGCATGATCTTATGAAGTCTACTTAGGCTGAAATCCAAGACACTTTCCTGGGAGTAAGCCCCCTTTAACACAATGGGGCTTACTTCTGGGTAGACATGGTTAGGAGGCAGCAATCAGAGACACTTTCAAAGCTTTCAACTTTCTCCTTCTCTCCATCCTGAGCCTCTCTCCCCACTGCTCCCTTCTGGCTAGCCCTGAGCTGCTTTCCTCTCCCTCTGCCCAACGGACGCCTGACCACAGGAGGAACAGCGTGGAAGTGTTGCTTTCGCTATGGGCAGGCTGCTGGCCAGCGCGTCTGCCCCAAATGCCAACAAGTGTGCTTGTTAAGCGAAGCGATGCTTGTTATGTGAGGCAGAATTCTAGAGAAATTTTTGCTTTTTATGGACCACTTGTTAAGCGAGGTATCACTGTATACGGATGCCAACATATTTTGCACTGTTGGCTTCATGGCATTTTTGGCTGTGCCCATGCCAACATTTTACCAGTCTATCAACAGTGGAGCCAATCCTTATAGCCTGTGCCCTCCCAATTCCAGAGACTCCCTCCCTACTTCCAAGACAGGGTGCTCAGCCACTACTCTGAGCCAAGCTCCAGACCTGCAGCACCGTCACCCACCCACTTCTTGCCTGGCAGCGGGGCAGAGGAGGGAGCTGGGTGTGAAGCAACATGTCAAGTGGATCAGAATCCTGCCACATCCAAGAATGGCGCTCTAATCTTCAGAGACACCGAGGGGGTGGATGAGCGAGGCCGCAAAACCTTAATCTATCCTGGCGTGCTCGTACAAGAAACAGCAAGACCAGCGTTGGAAGGTGAAAGGGTTGCCTTCGCCAGGCCAGGAGGCAGCGTGCTAAGGCGCGCAAGAAAAATGGGGACAGAGCCTCAGAGCGACAGTGGTGCACTGATGCGCCACACCGCTCGGGGCTGAAAATCCAAAACTCCTCACTTCCACTTGTAGCTCCAAGGTTTTGGCCTCGGTTGCAGAATTCCCACATTCCTTCCTTAAACTGGGGTCGGGAGCATCACACGTCTGTAAAAAAAAAAGAGCAAGCAGGAATCCATGCGCCAGCCGTTAAGAGACCAAATGACCAAAGTTAGAAAGGTCTCTTAAGATTAAACATCAGCTTGACCTCTCTCAAGGATTCCCTGCATACATATAGCCAAATATTCCCACCGAGCAGTTACTGCGTCTGGAAACAGCTGTGCTCTTCAGAGACCGGACCAACATTTCCTCACTGTTTCACATTTATTTTTCACCTAAGGAGCTGAAGGTCTGGACGTGGTTCCTCTCTCACAACAACCCTGCAAGGTAGATGAGGCTGAAAGAACAATCGGCTTAAGGTCATCCAAGGAGCTTCACAGCTGAGCACACATTTGAACCTGGATCTTTCAGGTTGAACTCCAGTTCCCAAACCACTACACCGTCCTGGCTCTCTTATTTCTTACTTGTACGTTAAGAAGCCTTTCCCCTTCCACAAATCCTCTTCTGTGACACTGCAGACCACAAACCCTAATAGTCAACAATCACACACCAAGCAACACATTTGTACGCTTGCTCCTGGGTTGCTCAGACCCCCAAATCCAGAGTAACGACGGGAGAACATAAGAGACTTTATGTGCACCTGTAGTTACTGCACCACCTAGTGAAAACCTATGGGAACTTCATACTGGAATCAAGAGTAAAGGCAATATCCAGAGTAACTACGGGGAGTCCTTGCTCTGGTGTAAGAACAACTTACTCTGGATTCCAATACCAATTTCCCATAGGTTTTCACTAGGTGGTGCAGTAACTACGGGTACACGTAAAGTTTCTTACATGCTCCCGTAGTTACTCTGGATTTGGGGGTAAGTTGTTCTTACACCGGAGCAATGACTCCCCTTAGTTACTCTGGATTTTGCCCAGAGTCTCCTGGGTTGATGCTGGCAAGGTCAATTCATCCGGTACACGACTTGTTGTGCCTTCTGCTTATGGGAGAAGTTGGCGAGATGAGATGGCCAAGAATATATGGGTGTCTAGAGACAATCAATAAGGCTTAACCAGACCAAGCATCCCTGGAGGGAATGGATTTTTTCCCATATCTTAATATACATGCAAATTATCCAGGAGAGTTAACTAGGTCACCCTACCCATCGTGACAGCTACAGTTATGAAGTGTACACTGCATGTGTGTGCAAAAAGAGGAGATGTAGGGGGCAAAAAAAATCCCCTCTGAACTGCAGGGAGGGGGCTCCGGAAAGTCTTAAGTGTTGTCCGATGTTCGGCAGAAGTTGAAACGGAGCAAACTGCGGGGAGGTAAGAGGTATTTCAAATCCTGAGAGCAAAGAGCACCTGCTTCCCCAAGTGACCAAGCCCTGCCGAACATGGTAGACAAATCAAGCAGAAGAACCATCAAGGTGAATGGGAAAGTAAAGTAAGAGAGACGGGCAGGATGAAAAGAAGCAGCAAGCCAAAGGTGATAAGCCAAGACCATTAGTTTCTTGCAGTGCTCGTCAAAATATTTGGTGGATACCATATACAGTGATGCCTCACGTTACAAATTTAATTCGTTCCGGAGGCATGTTTGTTACGTGAAACATTCTTTTCGTGAAGCGCATTTTCCCATAGGAAGTAATGGAAACTCAGATGATTGGTTCCACAACCCCAAAAATATTCATATACAAATATGAACTGGATGTCAAAATGATGACAGAACACTGGGATCGAATTCAAAACATGCATTCAGTGTGCATGATCTTACGAAGTCTACTTAGGCTGCAGTCCTAAAGACACTTTCCTGGGAGTAAGACCCATTTAACACAATGGGGCTTACTTCTGGGTAGACACGGTTAGGATGCTGGAATCCAAGACACCTTCAAAGTGTCTCCCCACTTTCTCCTTCTCTCCATTCTGAGCCTCTCTCTTCCCTGCTCCCTTCTGGCTAGCCCTGAGCCGCTTCCCTCTTCTCCACTGCTCTTCTCTCCCTTTGCCCAGCAGGTGCCCGGCCATAGGAGGAACAGCATGGAAGTGTTGCTTTCACTATGGGCAGGTGTGGTAGGCAGCCCTGACGCTTTTTAAACGGGCTGCCAGCCAGCGCGTCTGCCCCAACAGCCAACGAATGTGTTCTTTACGTGAAGCACAGTTTGTTACGTGAAGCAGAATCCTAGAGAAATTTTTGTTTGTTGCGTGAAACATACAGAAGGCACATAGCAAAAGATGGCACATAGCAAAACCACAGCAAAGGAAAAGCATGCATACATACTGTGATATTTTTGTTTCAACACAATTTTAAAGATTGCATTCATTCAATAAGCCGTAAGAAGTCATCAGACTTTTTTTTTTAAAAAAGGAAAAAATGTTAATTGCACAACAAAGCATTAAAAGTGGACACTTTTTGCAAATATCATCTCATCACGTCCGTCAAACACCATTCCAGGAATGCAGAAAATGGCCTTTCGCCAAGTCAAACTATGGCTAGTGGTTTGTTTCTATGGAGTTAAGACAGGATGATTGCTCAAGGACTCAATCCTAAGGAATTTAGGCTGGCCTAAGTCACCTGACCTATCTTTCCGCAATGGTGTGAGGATGTTGGCGCATGCCTATGCTTTGGCCTAACTCCCCCAGTAGTGGAGCAAAATTGTCTTACTGCATTTTTGTGACACCCAAGGTCAGAATAGGACTTATGCCAGAGGCTTAGGCTGGCCTAAGTGGAGATTAGGATTGTAGCCTAAGTCTTATTTAAAACAATGGGATTACTTCTGAGTAAAATGAATCTTCCATTTTCAACCACCTCTAGGTAAGGGTCTGTTTAAGCTCTGGATTATATAGACAGATCTGCAGCAGTTTCAGGTGGGTGTTCTTTTCTACCCTACCTGGGATCTTTGGCATCTAAACAAGGGCTTGACATACAATGGGCAAAATCCATAGCAGTTATGGGTCCATGCAATTACATCACCCTCTAGTGTTATCTTATGGAAAGTCATCCTAACTGCTCCGGAGCAAGGGGCTTAATTTCAATTTAGGATATAGGCCTAAGCTTCAGATCCTCCAACCTCTAACAAAAAATAAAAGTAATAGGCACAGGGGGAAGGGATCGTGCAGAACCAAATTGGTGGTGGATATAGGATCTGTGGATACAGGGTGCGCCTGCACATGGAAGGGTGGAAGGAAGAAAGAACAGCAGCAAGAGCGTCAGGTGCAACCATTTGAAGGAGTGTGCAAAGTGTTCATGAGGCTGTTGCCACAATCATCTCCCCCACACAGTGCACCCCACATCAGATGCCTTATCCTTGTTGGGCCACATCTGTTCATTCTCTCCATCATTGCCAACTCTGGCGCTAAGGTCACAAAAGACATGGGACCACAGACATTTATTTAGCCACAGACATGGGTCCAGACCAAAGTTTCCAACTGAACCATCATCATCTCAACGCCGTCTGGGGTGGGGATGGAAGCAAGAGGAAGTGAAGTTCAGCCACGTCCATGGAGACAGCTCTCCAGCTCGTGCCAACGGGGGCCCAAGGCAATGCCAAGTCTCCGCGGGGAGATTTCGACAGGCAGAGACAGGGCTTCACAGCTCATCTTTTCAGCTGGTGATCAAGCAGCCGGCAACTTCTCCGTCCTTTTGTCTTCCTCTTCTCCTGCCTCCCACCTTTGGAAATGTGGGAAAGCCACATTCAGAAGTGCTAGAGGACCCCACAAGCAGCTTACAGAACAGGGATGTAAGGCCATCACACGTAAGGCCATCATACCGCCGTCATTCCTAAAAAGTGCCCTGGCCTGGTAGCATAACCAGAAGGGGAGCAAGTTATGTAGTGCAGGTGCCACAATGCACCATGTAAGCAGCGCATCACTGTCAGAGCCATTCGAGGCAGCAATGGGAAGGTTGCCGTCACTGCCCCAAATGCTGCAACGGTGAAAAGGGACAACGACGCCAGCACTGAGCATTGTGGCACCTGCAGTATTTATTAACTCCCACGACCTTGGCAACACTACTGGCGTGGTTTTCTGATAAACTGCTGGATCAGGATCCCTTCCCAGATCAGGACCCACAAAGTGGGGGAAGGGGAGGGAAGATCAAATTTCCCAGTTCCTGACCCAAAACCAGCTGGGAAGCACGCAGGGCTTTGGGTCCAGAAACCCTCAGCAGTTCCAGATCTCTTAAAAGGGGGCAAGACCATTTTCCATGAACACACGCCGGCTTTGGAATGCAGAGGGCCTGGCGCCCATCAGCCGCTTCCTCCCCCTTGACTGCCAACTCCGAGACCCCCCCTTGCTCCTTGTCAGCCCCCATCACTGGAATCTATGCTCTCCATCCACCCCAAGTTTGCATCAAGAGAGGGGAGGGGGCAGCAGACACAAAACTGCTGGCTGCGGAATGTGATCTGCCAAGTAGGAGACAAAGCGATGGTCTGAGCTGGATTAAGCCTGGTTTATGGAACAGCAAATCAGGGCTGAGAGGCAGGGGTGAAAAGGGGGGAGAGACCCTGGAGCAGGAATAGCACATGTTTAATTAAAGGCTGTTTGAACAGAATGAAAGAGCGGGAGATGCCCCAGGACCAGTTTCAGCCAGAGGAGAGAAGGGACAGGCAGGCACAGCAGCACACCATGCAGATCCCCCCCAAAAGACCCTGTGCCTAGGGTTGCCATAATTCCACAAAATTGGAACGGGACCCTCTGTCCCATTTCCTAGTATGTGGACACAATCCCCCCAAATCGGGATTGTCCCTGTTTTTTGAAACATATGGCAACCCTTCCTGCGCCACAGATCAAAATTTGCATTTGCGCCTGTGCCACAGACTGAACCTGTGGGAAATGTGCAGGTCAATATTGTGTAAAGGGGGAAAAGGGATCCGCACTCATACCTCTGGCTTCTGCCAAAATGAGCCCAGCGCATGGCTTGGGGTTGGAAGTGATTGCCAAGTAGTGCAAGGCAACAAGGCGAGCCCTACCATTGCAGTGCATGCACATCAGCAACAGGGAAGGTGGTACAGTCAGGCTTGGATTCCAAAGAAACATGAAGCTGCCAATTCAGACATGCTCGGCATTTGAATGCGCAGAGAAAACATGAGGCTGAGAGCATGATGGCGAGGAAGGGTTTCTAATCTAGATCTCAACCTACAACACCACACTTAGTACATGGAAAAGAGAAACGGGGCTTTGTGGACTAGATCTACCCTCATCTGTATGGCAAAGGCCCAAACCCTATGCGAAAGGGGATTGGTGGACATGATCCACCCTCTCCAATTCCGACATCCCACCCAGTGGTGTAACTAAAAGGGGGGAGCAGTCAGCGTTGGAGGGAGGTGTGTAAGCAGCCCCTTCTCTTCGGAGCCATTCCAGCCATCTCCACCCCCTTTTAGCTATGCCACTGATCCCACCAAACACATACAGGTTGCACTGGTGGGTTCCTACAGTGCATGATGGTTCCTATCCTACAATGAAGGGCTGTGGAATTCAGTGCAATGTCCAGGTCCGCATTGCTGCCTGCCACACACCACCTGGACCTAAATTCCCACTGCAAAATTCTCGGCAAGAGATCTCTAGGGGTGGCCTCGTCCCCTATAGAAGTGCGGGGTGGGGGGGAAGAGCTTGTCTACTCAGATAGGAGATAGAGAAGCGGTCCAGGAGATTCATAGTTGCCATAGCAATGGGAAGACAGACACAGCATCCAGCCAGGACCAAAAACTGACAACCCGGTTTGTCAAGAGCCCCTTGCCGGGTCTGCCAAAAAGAGGGCTATGAGTGACACAAAGTGGTACAGCCTCATCTGAGCCAAAGGAAGTGTCCTAAGAGTTCATGTTCCAAGGCTATGCAAACAAACTGCAAGCCTCTGAGCATGTGCCGAGTGCCTGGACTTGCTACAACGCAACACACATACACAGAATAGAGGGGCATCTTCCAATATGTTATGTGCTACAGAACATCTAGCATGTGACTCCCCAAGTGAAGAAATTAGTAATATTCTGGGGGCATGTGCCCCTTTGAACGCACATTTATGGGTACGGAAAATATGTACCCACATTTATGGGTACAGGCTATGGTAGGAGCGGGGGAGATGAGAGTTTAACACAATGGGGTGCCATCTTGTGCAAGGAGCATCACTACTAATATCTGGGAAGGGGGTACCCAAGTGTGAGCTGAACAACCTGCATGTTAGTGGCGTAACTAGAGGGGGGTCGGAGCAGACAAGTCTTGGAGTTAGATCCCTCCTCTTTGGAGCCGTTCGGGGGGGGGGGGGAGCAAAACGGCGCTCCTCTTTGCCACCTGTCAATATAAGTGGCAGTGCCTTCTGTCCACTACCAGCAGTGTGCCAGTTTGATAGTGTCAATTTGCCTAGGATCTAAGAAACACTGAATATTGTGATCAAATACACCCCGAGAGGCTGCACGATCTGGGGAACATCACAAAGCAGTGGGTAGACCCAGCTCCCAGAATGAAGCTTGTCTGCTGTTACTCAATTCCTCACCAGGGAAACCCCCTAGAGAGGGTACCCAAAAGAAGCCACTCATCTACAGACTTCCTGCATGAGGAAACCACAACACAGATCAAACTTGCATCTGGCGGAGAGTTCGAGCCACTTTTTTTTTTAAGAGGCAGACACATGTCTGATGCTCGCAACAGGGGAAGACCAATGACAATGTTCGCTCATTATATTTCATGCACACACTCAGACCAAAAAAAGAACTGGATGCATGCATACCAACCACTTCCCTGCACAGCAAGATGGCACACATGGGCACGAAGAAAGAAATATTGCCTCGATATTGCAGTGGACAGAAGGGGGTGTGGGTGACTCAACACAGTTCTTTTAACACACATACACTACACACACACACACACACATATATATACGTACACTATTTACCGGTATATATCACACACCTCTGCACATATACATACACACAATATACCTATATATATATATATATATATATATATATATATATATATATATATATATATATATATATATATATATATATATACCTATATATATTCCTCTATATATACCTATATATACACCTATATATATATACCTATATATACACCTATATATATATACACCTATATATATACCTATATATATATACCTATATATATATACCTATATATATATATATATACCTATATATACCTATATATATATATATATACCTATATATACCTATATATATATACACACACACACCCCTTTATGCATATACATACACACAATATACTGACATATGTACACACACACACATACACACAGGGTGTCCCAAAAATGTACTTTGTTTGGAAAATGGTGGAAATCAATTTGAACATTTGTGAACATGATCCACCCTCGTTGCACGAATGTGAAAACGACTTGCAGAAAAGACCAATCTACTCTATATCATTACCTTTTGTTAATTTATCCTATTAGACCTGTAAATATGTCAATAAACACCTTATAGAATCATAGAATCATAGAGTTGAAGGGGACCTTGTAGGTCATCTAGTCCAACCCCCTGCCTACAGCAGGAAATCCTCCTACATCATCCCCTTAAAGTTAAATAATGCGTAATAGCCACTTAAAGTGTGAGTACATTTTTGGGACACCCTGTATGTATACACACACACATTTTATATATTTTATATTTATAAATATTTTATATTTAATATTTTATATTAAATATAGAAATATTTATATATTTTATATAAATGTGTGTGTATGTTATATATGTGTGTGTACACACACACACACACACTATATATACACATACATACACACACACATAGGGTGAACCAAAAGTAGGAGGTCAGTAGGTGGAATAGGGTTTGTGTTCATTACTGTCCACCTTGCATTTATACATATACAAATGTATATGTAAACATGCATATGTACATGTAAACACATTTACATATATACACACACACAACATATACAGCCAAGAGGGCAGAGACATTGGTGCAAAAGACTCCCGCCTCAAATGCAGGACAATACATGTCTACTCAATAGTAACTCCCACTGTTTTCAATAGTACCTACTCCCAGGAAAGTGTGGTTAGGATTGCAGCTATAGATTTTCAGCCATAGACCCAGATATCTAGTGACTGCTCATATCCTGTCCTTTATATATGTGAATTCTATGTTATGCTGTTGTACTTTGCCATATGAATGAATGAGTGAATGAATGAATGAATGAATGAATGAATGAATGAATGCCCATTTCCTCTACCCCTGCAGTGGGGGATGTTCCTAAAACTGGGTATACCACTACCCAGCAGGGACAGGAGAGGGTTAATCTTGTCCTAGCTTGCAACTGGCTCCTCCTGGGCATGGCTAGCAGACTGCTTTTCTCATGCTAATGATGAGTCCCCCCTCTTGGGCAGAAGAGGGAGGGAGGGATGGGAAAAGTAGGGGGAAGGGAAGAAATTAGAAATCAGACAGATTTGGGTCTCCAAAAATGGTATATTTGCCAGGAGAGGGCTAAAAATAGCCTCTGCCCACATTTACACCCAGCTTATTATTTTTTCAGTTAAACTTAATTCATTGATCGTGGTTGGGAGTGAGTTGCAGCGCATGATAAGAGCAACTATTGGGGATATATTAGATATAGGGGTGAAAATTAAGATTTTTTTTTTAAATACCAAAGTATTAAGTATGTAAAAGTGCTGGCTTCGCACTTAGAATTATTTGATGGAGTTTTCTTTTCTAGCGTATGCTAAGATTTCGTGCTTGTTTCTTATTGTTTGCATGTGTTATTAATAGATAAATAAAAATATATACATAAAAGAAGTTGCAGTGCATGGAGGCAAAATGAGACGCCTTTAAGAGAAGGATTATCAGTGCAATATTATTGGCCCTTCCTGGGCTGCTAAATGTGGATTTAATTTCACAGCAAGAGAGATAATTACTCAGTGGGTTGCAGATCCCCCTTGCAGCAATTAAGAATTTGGGATAAGATGTTGCTGTTTCCCATTGCTGGGGTGACCTCCATCTATTCAAGGCTCCAGCACCCTCCTCCCCTGGTGACCTGCTGGGAGGTTCCCCTCCCTACAACAGTCCAAGGCTGGGGGGGGGGGGGCACAGTCTATTTGGGACTTTTTCACAAAAGTACATAGTACTGGCTACCTAGTGAGACTCTTAGGGCTATATGGTGTGCATGTTCAGAACACAATTCTATACATCAAGCTGGAACGCCAACAGCACCCCACTCAATACGTACCAGTTCCTACAAGGAACAGAGACCCGGGTCCCCACAAGAAGAGGATTTCCTGCTGCAGGCAGGGGGTTGGACTAGATGATCCCCTGGGTCCCTTCCATGATTCTATAACAAGTACTTTAAAGAAAATCTGAATCAGGACCTCTCCAGATACAGGGAGAAGAATTTATACCCTGCATGCAACCCTTGCACATTTGCAATGCTCAAAAGCACAGTGGTGTGTACAGTACATAGACATACAATATTGCAGGTGTCCTCACATCAGGGTGACCAACACCTGATGTGAACAAGGTCCCCACCCCCAAATGTAGGGCACCCCCAAAAAATGTAGCACATGACAAAATAAATGCATATTTATTGCTTTTATGTGGTTAATTTAAACACTATTACTGTGATATGTATGCAATACATATTACATATAATACATATATGTATAAAAATGAAGTTACTGACTCACTCATTCACTGACTGATCAATGTCCAGCCAAAACCACTGGGCCTAGAAACGTGAAATTTGGGGTGTCCCTTCTGTGATGGAGGCACCCACTAAGTTTTCAGAAATTTCAATCAGAAGGGGGTGAAAAGGGGTACTGCATTCAACGGTTGATGCGCTTGGGTGGATGATGCACATGGGGGTGTTGGGCGATGGGGGATAGGACACAGAGTGGATAGAGTATAGGGGATTTTTTACACCTGCAATGCGGGTACATTTTCGCTAGTACATATAATAAATACAGGGTGTCCCATAAGTTTCCATACATAAGAAAAATATACATTTTGGTATTCACATACGTCAGTGGTTAGATCTGCAGTTTCCAGATGCTTGGATAGTCTGCGTGGTCCTGTGGAATGGCCTCCTAGATCCCCAGATCTCACCCCACTTGATTTTTATCTTTGGAGGCATTTGAAGGCCATGGTGTATCCAAAAAGATACAAAACACAAATCATCTCAAGGGACGCATCACCAACACCATTACAAGCATAACTCCAGCTGTGCTTATACAAGATCTTTAGCAGAGGAGGACACACATCAAAATGTGTTTTCAAAACAACACTAGTCATGGAGAACATATTATAGAAATAAAAATGGTTTTCATTAAAAAAATGTATATTTTCCCTATGTATGGAAACCTATGGGACACCCTGTATATGTAATAAACTATTGCATATAATTTATTAATTACAGTACAGGAATTCTACATGCTGCCAGCTCATAAGGAAAAGCAGGACAAATGAAGATTTTTCCAAGGACGCAAGATTAAAAAGGAGGACACGTCCTCGAAAAAGGGGACATAGGTCACATACGTCACCCTCTGCAACATACAAAAGCAGTCAACTGCCTGTGCTGGAATAGCATGGCCTGGCTTGCTTATTTTTACAATTCCAGCATGGTTCTCTTATTGCTGTTGGAGGACAAGGAGGACTCACTGTTCAGGTGATGGAGATACAGTGGTGCCTCACATAAAGAGCTTAATTCGTTCCGGAGGCCTGCTCTTTAAGTGAAGCGGATTTTCCCATAGGAAATAATGGAAACTCAGATGATTGGTTCCACAACTCCCAATATATTCATATAAAAATATGAACTGGATGTAAAAATAATGACAAAACACTGGAATTGAATTCAAAACATGCATTCAGTGTGCATGATCCTATGAAGTCTACATAGGCTGCAATCCTAAAGAAACTTTCCAGGGAGTAAGCCCCATTTAATACAATGGAGCTTACTTCTGAGTAGACATAGTCAGGAGTCTGCAATCAAAGGCTTACCTGGGCTGCTGCTGGTGGTTCAAGGTGGTCGGTGGGGGCAGTTAAAGGCAGCAGCACTGACCGGCAGCCCTTTTAAAGAGCCTCCACATAGAGCTTCAGGGCTGCAAAACACGCCTGCCCAAAGCGTGCTTGCTTGTTAAGTGAAGCGGAACCTGTTTTGTGAAGCAAGATTTCTTGGAAATTTTTGCTTGTTGTGTGAAACACTAGTTAAGCGAGGCACCACTGTATAGGAATTCCTATATAAATATAGGAATTCCTAGGATCTTTTTCCCTCCCACCCATCCCAGACCTACCACCTTTTATAGTCAACACTTCCAGCACCAGAACACCTCTAAGCATATCTGTCCCCTTTATGGAAAAATAAATTATAAATTATCACATAAATTATTATGCTGACCAAGGGCTTCAAGTACAGGCATCCCCCCCCCACTTACTGGACGTGTTATTGACCAGAGGACCGTCCAAAAGTGAAAAACGTTGAAAAGTAGAAGCCAATCTTTAGTTTTTAAATATTGTTTCCAATGCTTTTTTTACCTAGCAAACTGCAAATGCCCCTTTTATCTTGCAAATTCCTTTTGCCCCACAAAGATTTCTGCAAATGGATTCTCATTTATCAGAAATGGGATTAGATCAGGAGCTACAACATGGAGGAGGGCAAGTTTGGCCTTTAGCAGAGAGGTTGGAAGAGCCAAACATGCACCCAATTAATGAGCTCTGGTACAATTGAAAGGTGTTGAAAGAGTGGATCATCAGAAAGTGAACCACCAGAAAGCGGGGATACATATACATTACACATTACATTATGTTTATATGTATACATTGTACATATACGGCATTTTACATTATTTCTACAACCAACCTTTTCCAAAAAGATTAAGGCGATAATCTTAAGCAGGTTTACTGAGGAGTAAGCCTCATTCAAGAGTGGAGCTTAACTTCTAAGGAAACAGAATTGTTGTTGCAAGACAGCGCGCACTGTTTCCCTGCCACCAAAACCATTAACATGCCTATTTTGCAACAGATGCACACCCCACATCTTACAGAACGGAAGACTTGTATAAGACAATCCCATAAAAAAACCAGTTCTTCCCCCCTAGATTTACATCCTCCTCTACTAGCAACTTGCTGGAAGCATGTTGCAGTAATTAAAGCGGAGGGCCACTCATACCATAACCTTTGAAATAGTTCAGATTCCTGGTTTGCAGCATCAGATTTCAGACATCTGACAACCAGGAAGTCCCAAGTGCGGAGTCAGGACAGAGGCCAGGCATTCCAAGCCTGCCAAGAGGCTTCTCCTAGCAGCCCCCTTTGTGACCCCCCACTTAGGCTTTGGCTGGATCCCAGGCGTCCTTAGCCAAGTCTCCACCTGGGACAATATTGCCATCTTAGCACCAGAGCTGATCCATATTTTTATCCTATAAGAGATCATTTTTATCCTTTAAGATAATATTTTTATCTAGAGAACCAACATGACCGCCGGAAAAGACATACTGATGACAGATCTTGCAAAGAAGCATTTTTCCTGCACAAAAATGTCAGTCTTGGAAGACTATGGTATCGTGCTCGGCGCTGCATACGCTGCATGCGAAGCACGAAAGCCTGGGTTGGATTGTTATGGAGGATAGGCTGTTACCCAAGCAGCAAATCCCCCCTCTTCACGCCACTGAGTTAGTCCAATGGAAAGGCAGAGCCAATACGATTGGATCCAGCTGGTGTCGCAGAGCTGGGCTAAGGACAGGAGCTCACCCTGTCTTGTGGCGCGGACCCGGGTCTCAAACCCTGGCCTGCTGGTTAACAGGAACAGCGTCTTAACTGCTTGTGCCACCCAAAGCCCTTTTTTCAGCTCACATTAATCACCAGGTGCCTTGCTACTGGAGAGTAACCCCCAAATCCAGAGTAACTATGGGAGTTGTTACCTGTAGTTACTCTACCACCTAGTGAAAACCTATGGGAAATTGATATTGGAAATAATCCAGAGTAAGTTGTTCTTACACCAGAGCAAGGACTCCCCATAGTTAATCTGGATTTTGCCCTATAATGTGGATAGGAACCATAGCTCTAGGGGCACATCACCTACTAACCTTGCACCTTGGATCGGCCACTTCCGGCTACTCAGTCTAGAAAGCCCTGGAGTCCAAACCCTAATCAGCCTTTCCAAACAAACATGTAGCAAAATCAATATGGTAAAATGGATAAATGGATTTAGTGGATTCAGAAACTTTGTTCCTTCCTAGCCAAGTTCTTAGGTTTTTTTTTCCCTTTTAAAGAAAGGGTTAAGAACGGCAAGGGAAAGATGAACATTTCGATAAAACTTTTCCAAGCATGTTGTCATAACAGAGAATCTCCTTATACAGATTACACATGGGTATGAACGTTTTCCAGTTACACAACACCATAGTTACTCAAATCGCAAGTGGTTAAGATGCGGAGCCTGTTAACCAGCAGGCCAGGGTTCGAGACCCGGGTTGGCCCCACAAGACAGGGTGAGCTCCTGTCTTTAGCCCAGCTCTGTGACGCAGCTGGATCCAATCGAATTGGCTCTGCCTTTCCATTGGAGTAATTCAGTGGCGTGGAGAGAGGGGATTTGCTGCTTGGGTAACAGCCTATCCTCCATAACAATCCAACCCAGGCTTTTGTGCTTCGCATGCAGCGTATGCAGCGCCAAGCACGATACCATAGTTTCTCAAGACTGACGGAGGCCTGCTTAGTTACTCAAATCTAATGTACACCTTTTTCAGCCAAATTGCACACACAATCCTAACAATGTCTACTCAAAAGCAAGCCCCATTATGATCAGTGGGTCTTACCCCCAGGAGAGTGACTTTAGGATTGCAGCCTGCGTTTGCAAAATCAGGGGTGCACATTTGATTCAACGGTGCAGTAGATTCAAGTAAATACAATATTTTGATTCTAGGTATGTGTCAGTATCTAACAGTTTACTATACTGAAGTTAACGTAACAAACTCATTGTTGTATAAGGCATTGGAATTAGGTAATGTTAACATAAACCAATTGTTATATAAATAGTTGTAAAATCAAATTTGCACCACCTTTGAAGCAATGCATTACAATTGCCAGTAAACATATTTTTAATCACAAGCCTTTTAAAATTGGGGTGCGCATTAGATTCAATGGCGCATTAGATCCAAGTCAATACAGTTCCTCCCATGGCAGAGCATATAACTCAAAGTTAAACTTCAAAGTTTGCATGTTCTTTCACTTATTGCCTTGGAGGGGGAAGAGTTTGTGGGTGCAATCCAAACCAGGTCTACTCAAAAGTAAGCCCCATTGTGTTCAATGGGTCTAACTCCCAGGAAAGTGTCTTTAGGATTGCAGTCTATGTCTGCTCCAAACTCCATCCCGCCAGCAGGTTAGCAAATCAGAAGTCAAAGCAGGTTCAGTGGCCAACTCCCTGGAGTAAGCACTCTAGCAGGTGAGCACTCAGGTGACACAGAAGGAACATGGACAGGGTGGCGCAGAAGTACGGGAAAGAGCCTGTCACTACTGCTGCGTCACTGGTTGGCATAGAATTCCCTGGAACTCGAGTCCTGCCACTTCCTATTACTATAAGATTGTGGTACAGGAGGGTGTGGCAGAAGCAAATGTTTTGCACAAGGGCTGGGCAGGTGAAACAAAGGTTGTTTGCCAGCATCAGCTGGAACGTCGACACTTACGCCAACTTTTTATTTGCTAAAACACGCCATTCTTTTTCCGCAGATGTGTGGATCAAGAGGGCACCCTCCAGATCTGGGCTCCCCCGCAACCCTTCCAGCACACACATAGGATTTTGCTTGCAAGAGCAAAGGGGCCACATAACATTCTCGGGGG
Source organism: Cryptoblepharus egeriae (assembly GCA_030015325.1). NCBI lineage: Eukaryota > Metazoa > Chordata > Lepidosauria > Squamata > Scincidae > Cryptoblepharus > Cryptoblepharus egeriae. The sequence goes on from JAREYC010000014.1 coordinate 1,978,231, forward strand.
AAACTCCTTTCCCTTTGGAAGGAGAGGAACAACCATCTCTCAACTACCTTGCCAGCAAAGGAAAGGTGTGTACCGACAACACAGGATGTTCTGAAAAACCTGCTTGTCAAAGAGCACAATCCTAACCATGTCTACTCAAAAGAAAGCCCCATTGTTTTCATGGGGTTTTAAGTGTCTTTAGGATTGCAGCCACCAATCAATAGGGAAGTCTTGCGTATTTTTCATTCGAAGAGAACCTGTTACTCTGGAAGACATGTGCTTCTTCACCACCAAAGGCCCCCAAAACCACATAGCGGCATTCACATGTCTACTCAAAAGTAGACATGTGGCCATGGTGGCCAAAGCTTGTGGCCTACGTAGAAGCTAACAATTTCACCCACTGTGCCCATAACAGATAGGATGTCGTTTTTTTTCAACATGAAGCCCATGAGCTCAGACCATAAAAAAAACTCACAGCTCCAACTACATGACATTTGTCATCTTGAACATCCCCTTAAAAAATATATATAGGAACACACCACAGAAAAATGGTGTAACATCTTCACTGTGACTCTTACAACTAGATTGAACTTAGTGTGCAAAAATTAAGAATCCGTTCTCCATGCTCAACCAAAATGTCATGGGCATGTACTGCATCTTCTAATGTGCACATAAAGACCCTTTATCTGCCGCCAATGTTACTTTTCCACATCATGAAGTCTACTCAGTTAACGTCCAGTTCTTGTGAAAAGCAAGTTCCAAGCAAGCATTTCATCTTTAAGGAAATGGATCTAGCTTGGGGTCCTTGTATGTACAGATCGGAGTGCAAGAAGGCACGTATGAACAGCATGACTCATATGTTGGATCACACTAAAACTCCGCTGAACATAGATATGTTTTCACTGCGGAAGCAACAAACCAGGAGGAATGCTGGTTCACGATGTGCGCATATGAAGCTGGAAAAGGTTGTTTTCAACAAGTGTGGTTTTTCCTTGGAGAGTCACAATTGTCTCGGTTTTAAATGGATCTACCCCGAGGCGGTCTCTACCACAAACATGGACAGGTAGCACTGAAACAGTGCAAGAGAAACCACAAGGCTTTGGGGGAGAAATAGATACTATGCACCTAAGAACATGCAGGTACCAAAAGTAGAGGTAAAATGCCTAGTGTTATATTAAAAGCAGTCACTTTCAAACAAACCCCTTATGCTCGCTAAATAAAGGACATTTGAAAACTCTACCCAAACCCCAGATATCCTAGAAAGCAGTGCCTTGAGAAGGGTAGCTGTACCCAGATGTCTCACGACAGATCAGCCACTGAACTGGCGCAGAACTATCTTTGGCTACAGGTTGCCCAGGCACTTTGGAATTTTTTTTTCTAAGTATACCGAAGAGGATCTCAAGAGGATCTCAAGAGTCATGAGAAAGACCATCATGAGAAAAACCACATCTAGAACTAGAAACAAACACCCAATGCCATTGGTGGTTCCAGACACAGCTTTCTACCTAATGGATTAAGAGCCCCATCCTATGCATGCCTATTCAGATCGTCAACAGGGCTTACTCAAGAGTCCTTGGGTTAGGCCATCTTCTGTCCATTCACCACCAATTCCAACAGATGATGTTGATTTCTCATCACAGTGGCCTGTGAGTAATGGGAGGGAAACTTTCCCGAACAATAGTGCTCCTTGCACTACCCCTGATCTCCAGCATGACACCATCATAGGAAGATTCTGGGGGTATTCAAGCGGGGGTTCAAGGAGTATACAAGCAGCAGGACCTCCTGGAACACAGCTTATTAAGAAGCAGGACTTTCTGTGGCTAACCAGCCAGTGCAGAGAACTTCCCCAAAGTTTGGGGAAATCCTGGTGTATCGACCGTCCCTGCTAGCTAACCAGGAATAGAAACACAACTTCTAGGAGTAAAATCCTTTCCAGTCTCCATTGCAGGGGGTGGAAAAGGTCTGATGACCATTGGGGACGCATCCCCTAGGAGTTGAGAAGATGGCACACTGGCATAACCCCAGATTGGCTTGAGGGTACCATGAAGATGCTTAAGAGAAGGACCAGGCAAGGAAGGTGGGCAGGGTCCCACTCCTAGCAATTGCCTGCACTCCGGCAGGAGATGCCACACCAAGAAAGGCCGCCTTTCATCACAAGCGGGAACAGCAGGAGCACACTCAAGTCCTTCCAGGCATCTCAGCAGGGTCCAAAAATAATAAGCAACAGGAGCAAAGCTGGGGAGCGTGCGTGTTGGAAATCAATGGTACCCCAGAAAGAGGGAGGATGAACAGCTGCCTTGGAAAATCCTCCCAGTTATTCATTCCTAGAGCTGGGAAATGGACAGGTAATGGGATGTCAGCACACATCATGGCCATTCAGGGTTTTAGGAAGATTTAGGGTCTTCATCCAGAACCTGCTCATGTCCAATACTAATACTTCCACAAGGAGGAAAGCAGCTGATCTCCATCCAGCAATGTTGGAGAGGCAAATCCCAGGGGGCTGAATGAGGACATCCCCACCACGGAACTAGGGGACTCTGGAATAAGGGAGGGGTGATGGAAAGAGCTCAGGTTTCTCTCCCCCACCTGACATTCCCTGGATTCTTGGAGGAGGGGGTTAAGGAGATATGAGGGTAAGGACCCTACCTGCTGCCCCATCCAACCAGGTGAGAATGTACCAGGTGATGCCCCCCTCCTTCCCCCTAGGTAGGCAGCCAGCCAGGGAAACAGGTTCCTTGTTGTCCTCGCCATCTTGGGTGGGAGGAGAAAGAAACTTTATCCAGCCATAGGGACTTGGGGAGGGGGGTGAAAGGCATGGAGAAGCCCCATGGAGAGGGCAAGGAGAGAGAGTTCAGGAGGAAAAGTTGGTGGAAATGAAGAGATCACACTGGGGGGGAGGTCTAGGTGGAGATGGGGGCAGCCCCATAGAGCTGCAAGGGGGTAAACCTGGAAGGAAAAAATTCACAAGAAGAGGGTAAGGGGATCCCTGGGGGGAGATGGGCATCCATGGGGAATGGTGGAAGAAGATATCAAGCATGGGGGAGGAGGTCTAGATAGAAATGGGGGGCAGTCCTATAGGGCTGTAAAAGGGGTAAGTACTGAAGACTGAAAAGGGGGGAGAAGCACCAAAGGAAGGGCAAGGGGATTCCTGATAGGAATGGGCATCCAAGGAGAATGGTGGAGGGAAGAGATCAAGCTTAGGGGGAAGGTCTAGGTGAGGATGGGGGGCAGCCCCATAGGGCTGTAAAAGAGAAGACCTGGCAGGCTGAATAGGGAAGAAGCCCCAAGGAAAGGGCAAGGGGATCCCTAATGGGAATGGGTACCAAGGGGGAAAGGTGGAAGGAAGAGATCAAGCTGGGGGGTCTAGGTGGGATGGGGAGCAACCCTATAGGGCTGCAAGGGGGAGAAGCAACAAGGGAAGGGCAAAAAGACCCAATGGGGAGGAGGTATACAAGAGGAAAGGCTGGTGTGGAGGGAGGGAAGAGATCAAACTGAGGAGAGGTCATGGTGGAAATGGGGAGGCAGCCCCATAGAGCTGCAAAAGGGCAGAAGACCTGGAAAGCGAAGATCAGGAGAGGGCAAAGGGATCCCAAAGGGATAGAGGGGAATGTTACCCAGTAGGTGGGGAGGTGGAGGAAGAGATCAAGCTTGGAGGGGGGTCTAGGTGGGAATAGTGGGCAGCCCCATAGAGGTGTAACAGAGGTGAAGACTTGGAAAGCTACAAGGGGGGAGAACTCACAAGGGGGAAGGCAAGGTGGTGCTTGATGGAGAGATGGGAGCCTAGAAGCTGGGGAAATGGAAGGAAGAAATCAAGCTTGAGGGGAGATCTACTGTAGGTGGAGATGGGGCCAGCCCCAGGGGGGTGTAACAGAGGTGAAAACCTGGAAGGCTGCAAGAGGAGGAGTAGCCACAAGAAGGCAAGGGGATCCCTGATGGGGAGATGGGAGCCCAGAGCTGGAGGGAAGAGATCAAGCTAGGTGGAAATGGGGGGCATCCCCATAGAACTGCCAGAGGGAGGAGAAGACCTAGAAGGCTTCCAGGGAGGAGAAGCCCCCCACCCCAAACCCACCCAGCAACAGCAAAAGCATCTCCAAACTGGGAAGGCAGTTGTGCGTAAAGGAGATCTGGGGAGGTTGGGGGTTCCAGGGTGATGGGAAGGGGGAGAGGGGGAGTGGCTGATGTGGGAAGACAGTACCTAACCCCCCTTGCCTTGGAGCCCAGGAGGAGGAGGATGTGCCCCCTGCTTACCGGAGAGGAGGCTCCCCAAGAGGATCAGTTGGAGGAGGAGAGGAGCGCACGGACTTCCAGGGGTGCCCATGGGGTGGTGGAGGGTCTGGGGGGCGGTGGAGGGTCTGGATCCGGCTGCCCCCCTGGTGCTGGGCTGCGGTGGGTCCTCTGCGTCCAACTACCCCGGCCAGGAGACCTCCAAGCAGCCCACCCAGTCCCTGCTTCTGCTGCTGCCGCTGCCTCCTTCCCAGCTGCTGCCTGGATGCGCCTCCTGCAACCGCCCGGTGCGCAATTGGCACCGCCCCTGAAGGTGGGGGAGGAGGGGGAGGGGGAGGTGGCCACGCCCCCTTGGAAGACCCCCCCCCTCTAGTCTCCACTCACTCTGGGTTCTGCAGACACGCCCCCCCTCTGGATTTCCTCCCCCCGCAAAGATGGGCAGGTGGAAAGAATGCGCTCTGCTGTGCGCAAAGAGCTGGGCAGGTGGAGCGGGCACCCTGCTTGCCAACCCCCTCCTCCTGCTCTGCGCCTCTGTCTTTCTACCCGGGGGGGGCATCACACATCAGACCAAATGTCCTCTTTTCCAGGACATGTCCTCTTTTTTAGCCAGGTTGCCAGCACCCTTCTCCAGCTGTGCGCCTCTGTCTTTCTGTCTGGGGGGGGGGGCGTCATACCTGGAGGGGGTCTGAAGTTTGACCATATGTCCTCTTTTTCTTGGGTATATCATCTTTTTTTACCCAGGTTGCCAACACCCTTCTTCAGCTGTACACCTCTGTTTTTCTGTCTGGGGGGCATCATACATCACACCTGGAGGGGTTCTGAAGTTTGACCATGTGTCCTCTTTTTCTTGGGTATATCCTCTTTTTCACCCAGATTGCCAACAGCTTTCTCCATTTGTACGCCTCTGTCTTTCTGTCTGGTGGGGGCATCACACATCAGATCTGGAGGGGGGCAGTGTAACTATATGTTCTCTTTTTCCAGGACATGTCCTCTTTTTTTACCCAGGTTGCCAACAGTCTTCTCTGGCTGTGCGCCTCTGTCCTTCTGACCACACATCAGACCTGGAGGGAGACCCAGGGGGACCCAAATTATCAAATGTCCTCTTTTTCCAGGACATGCCCTCTTTTTTAACCATGTTGCCAACACCCTTCCCTGCTGGTGCTTCAGTCTTTGGTGGGGCATTACATATCAGAACTGGAGGGGGCCAGGGTGACCAAATGTTCTCTTTTTCCAGGACATATCCCCTTTTTTAGCCAAGGAAAAATTGCATTGTCCTCCTTTTCCTTGTGAGGAGGCAGCATTTGGCCTTCTTGTAATTATGAAATTTATTAATAAGAAACACAGTATAGTGTTTAAATAACCATATGAAAGCAATATCTATGAGTGTTTTTAACTTTTATTTTGTCAGGTCCTACATTTTTCTTGGGTGTCCAACTTTTGGGGTTTTTTGTGGTTATGACATCTGATCAACCTGGGGGGTCCTCAGCATTACCTTTCCCCTGTCTGGTTTGATCACCATTTTTCTGTTTATCCCATTCCCCCCATCCCACCCTGATAAGAGATTGCTTTCATGTGGGGAGATGGGCATTCTTGCTCTGGACTCACGCACACACAACAGCAGCCCTATGTAGAGGCAGGAAATCCCACTGAGTTAAATGGGATTTCCTTCTGTGTAAAATGCTGGCAAGGAATTGCATGGGAGGCATAACTATAGGGGTGCAAAGCACTAAGGCTGCAATCCTATCCATGCTTTCCTGGGAAGTTAGTATCATTGAACACTGTGAGGCTTGCTTCTGAGTAGGCGTTATAGGAGTGGGCTGTTAGGCTGCAATCCTAAAGACACTTTCCTGAGAGTAAGACCCATTGAACACAATGGCTTCTGAGTAGACATGGTTAGGACTGTACCCTTAGGTACAATGGTTAGGATTAGTTTTGTAGGGAGCCTTGCAATGTGCAAGGGGCCCTTTCCTTCCCCTTTGGAGGGAATGGCTCCAAAGGGCCTCTGTGCAGGAAGGCTTCCTGCAAGAAGAGAGCTGCAATCCTAAAGTTCATGAGTCTTTCCTGAAAGTAAGACCTATGAACACAATGGGGCTTACTTTTGAGTAGACATGATTAGGATTGTGCTCTTAGGCTGCAATCCTAAATGAGGCTGGTGTGAGCTTTTGTGATCCTGGGGTGTCACAAAAGTGCAGTAAGGCTCTTCTGCCTCACTTCTGGGGAGGTTAAGCCAGTGTGCAAGCATACGCCAACCTCCTCACACCACCACATAAGTTAGGCCAGACTAAGAGCACAATCCTAACCATGTCTACTCAAAAGTAAGCCCCATTGTGTTCAGTGGGTTTTACTCCCAGGAAAGAGACTTTAGGATTGCAGCCTAAATTGGTTAGGATTGCATCCTTAGTGCTTAGTGCTATGCCACTGAGTGGCAGAGTGCTTAGTGCTATGTCACCATGCCACTACCATTCTTACTCGGCCTTATCATGGACCCCTATGGGTCTACTCATTACTATAGTGGGCCACACGCACATAGCGGCATTGTGGAAGGGGGGTTTCCGATTGCCAACCCTTTCCAATTTATAAGGCAATTCATTGGAAAAAGCACCAAGTTTTGCACACAGAATCAAGATTCCTCTGAATCTCTCCCCAGCAATTTTTATTAGAAACGAAACATTCTCCAAAGAAATTACTCTCCAGTTGGAGGAACAATGCGCTTCCAAGTTCCCGGACCAGATCCCGGTGCAAATGGCCTCTCTGGGTTCTCCCTGTGCTTGTGCAATCATTTGTCACTGCCGGCCCGACCCTTCAGATCTACCCAACCCATCTTGACCACATGATTTCCTTGCCGGACCTGTCCCAAATGAATGACTCCCTTCCAGTTCCAGAAGTTGTGTTGACCTTGGGTGAGGTTTCTAAGAAAGCAAAGGGGACTTTCAGGGCTTCAAGGCCACAGATCCTCAGCAGCAGTAGCAGCCTGGGGTTTCCTTCACAAAAGTACCCTGGTTCTTTAAAAAAAATAGATTCACAAAGCAAGATCATTATTTTACGTGTAAGAGGATACCCAGAGGGCACTCCAGTACAGCCTCAGAGCACCATCTTAAAAGTAAGCCCTATTGTGTTCAATGGGACTTACTCCCAGGAAAGTGTCTTCAGGATTGCAGTCATAGTTGTATTTTCTCCAGGCTGTGCACCAATGATAAGAATTTGGCAATAAAGAGCACAATCCTAACCACTGAATTTACTCGAATCTAATGCGCCATCAGATCTAATCCTTGCCCTATACTTATAATCAACATACAACATTCACACAATTCTAATTAACCACTGAATCTAATGCGCACCTGATTTTGGAGACTCAGTTCGGCCAAAAAAGGTGAGCATTAGATATTGTATGAGCATTAGATACATTAGATACAGCTCACCAAAAAAAAGGTGAGCATTAGAACAGTAAAAGCAGTATGGCTGCAATCCTAAAGGCACTTTCCTGGGAGTAAGACGCATTGAACACAATGGGGCTTACTTTTGAGTAGACATGGTTAGGATTGTATGTCTCCTCAAAAGACGCATTCTGTACAATGGGTCTTCTTACTCCCAAGAAAGTGTGTTTAGGATTGCAGCTAAAGGCTGGAAGTTGTAAAATGTGTGTGTGTGAACACTCACAGACCCATAAACAGAAATATATCACTGAAAGGAGAAAACTAGCATGGAAGGGGCAGCCTTTCTCCCTGATAGACTAGATTTCTACTTGCAGGACTCTCCCGGCACACAAACACACATAGAGCACAATCCTAACCATGTCTACTCAAAAGTAAGCCCCATTGTGTTCAATGGGTCTTACTCACAGGAAAGTGTCTTTAGGATTGCAGCCATACACAGTTTTGAAGCAGTAGAAATAATGCTGTCACTTAGCACTATACAGTGGTACCTCTCATAACAAGTGGCTTGCATAACAAGCGTTTCATATAACAAGTATAAATTTCCAAGAAATCGTGCTTCACATAACAAGTTCCGCTTCACTTAACAAGCACTTATGCAGCTCTGATGCTCCACACGGAGGCTCTTTAAAAGGGTTGCCGGACAGTGCTGCTGCCTCTGATTACCCCCAACTTGGGGGCAGCTGCCTACGGGTGCCAGAGGCAGCTGCCCCAAGTGCCCTCACTGACCACCTTGAACTTCCAGCAGCAGCCCAGGTAAGCCTCCCAGGAAAGTGGGAATTAAGCCCCATTGTGTTAAATGGGTCTTACTCCCAGGAAAGTGTCTTTAGGATTGCAGCCTAAGTAGACTTCATAGGATCATGCATATTGAATGCATGTTTTGAATTCAATTCCCGTGTTTTGTCATCATTTTTCCATCCAGTTAATATTGTGATGTGAATATTTTGGGGGTTGTGGAACCAATCGTCAGAGTTTCCATTATTTCCTATGGGAAAATTTGCTTCACTTAAAGAGCGTTTCACCTAAAGAGCAGGCCTCCAGTAGGAATTAAGCTCTTTATGTGAGGCACCACTGTATTTTGATCCATGCTTCCCCAAACAGTCCTCTGTTGCTGCTCTGATCACTCCTCTCCTCTTACTAAGTTTGTAAGCATCACACACCCTCTTGTGGCAACCGCCTTACAACAGCGCATAAAACTAGGAATTCCTGTAAAAGACACTGGGGCAGATTATTATATTTTATCCAGGTTATAACCAGATGTCATAACCACCAAAGAGGACAAGCCAAATGTAAGATACCCCCCAAAATGTAGGACACCCCAAAACGTAGGACATGACAAAATAAAAGTGAGAGATAGTCATATATATTGTTTTCATGTAATTAATTTTCATGTGATTAGTTTCATATAATTTTATGTGATTAAAAAAACCATACATTATTACACTGTAAATTATTACCTATGCAGTGCAATCCTAAACATGTCTACTCAAAAGTAAGTCCCATTGTGTTCACTATTACTTACTCCCAGGAAGGAATGGTTAGGATTGCAGCCATATTTGGTCAATTATTAGAAGGCTACATACTGTTTGCTGATAAGGAAGAGAAGGACAATGAAGATTTATTTATAGGAAGACAGCCCTGCAGAGCCTCTGGGGACGTGCAGAGAGCTTTCGTACACTGAAAGAGAATTTTATTTATTTATTTATTTGCTTGCTTGCTTGCTTGCTTGTTTACTTATTTAGAGCACAATCCTATCCGTCTACTCAGAAGCAAGCCTCATTGTGTTCAATGAGACTTAGGGCACAATCCTAACCATGTCTGCTCAAAAGTAAGCCCCATTTTGTTCATTAGTTCTTACTCCCAGGAAAGTGTTTTTAGGATTGTAGCCTTATCTACTTATTTACTTATTCCCCATCTTTCCCACGCCATAGCAAATGCCCAAAATAGTGTCTAAAGCGTTTATCCTTCTGTCCTCACAACAACCCTGTGAGGTAGGTGAGGTTGAGAGTGAGTGACAGGTCCAAGGACACCCAGGAAGCTTCATGGCCAAGATGGGATTTGAACCTGGATTTTTCTAGTCTCAGTCCAATTCTCTCACCACGACACGATCCTAGCAATGAATTTATCATATTAATACCTACGCTTCGGTGATCAATATGGGTGCAATCCAGAGTAACTACATGGAGTCCTTGTTCCGGTGTAAGGACAATTTGCTCTGGATTGCAATATGAATTTCCCATAGGTTTTCACTAGGTAATGCAGTAACTACAGGTACACGTAATGTCATACGTGCTCACATGGTTACTCTGGATTGTAGGGTATGTCAATCAAGTCCTTGGACAGGTGTAGATTTTTGGTGACCGTCCAACCTGGACTGTGTGAACCAGAAACACACCCGCGAGCTCTTTCGGTGGCCTTCTCAGCTTTGGCTGCAATCCTAAAGACACTTTCCTGGGAGTAAGACCCATGAAAATAATGGGGCTTACTTTTGAGTAGACAATAGATTGTGCTATTTGTGTTAGTGGTATTTTTCCATTGGAGGTGGGATGGGCAGGCTATTGTGTGGTTCACAATGGATCATTCTTCCAGCTGATTCAGAGTTAAGAACCAGGAAGCAAAAGCCCAGCTCAAATTCAACCCAAAGGAATTAGAAGAAAAAGATTATTCCCACCAGAATTCAAAGGGTGAGGTTTGGATGGGAGACAGGCTTAATCTGAAGCAATCAACCGCACTGATCCCCCCCCCCCCCCCCCGGGTAAACATCTTTAGGATGAGAACATAAGAACATAAGTCACGGTTTAGGATTGCATTAAATGTGCTTAGGTTAACATAAGTAAACATAAGCCCAACATAAGTCACCGGTGAGACACTCTCAGCCTATATTATATTTTAATTTTATATTACTGTGGTGCCTCACATAACAAGTTTAATTCGTTCCGGAAGCAAGCTAGTTATATGAAAGCATGGGAAGTGGGAAGTGGATTTTTGGGAAGTGGATTTTCCCGTAGGAAATAATGGAAACTCCGACGATTGGTTCCACAACCCCAAAAATATTCATATAAAAATATGAACTGGATGTAAAAATGATGAGAAAACACTGGGATTGAATTCAAAACATGCATTCAGTGTGCACGATCCTATGAAGTCTATCTAGGCTGCAATCCTAAAGACACTTTCTTGGACGTAAGGGCGAAATCTAGAGTAACTACGGGGAGTCCTTGCTCCGGTGTAAGAACAAGTTAGGCTGCAATCCTAAAGACACTTTCCTGTGAGTAAGACCTATTGAACACAATGGGTTTTACTTTTGAGTAGTCAAGGTTAGGATTGTGCTCTTACTCTGGATTCCATTATGAATTTCCCATAGGTTTTCACTAGGTGGTGCAGTAACTATGGGTGCACGTAAAGTCTCTTACTTCCTCTGTAGTTACTCTGGATTTAGAGGTAAGTCCCATTGAACACAATAGGGCTTACTTCTGGGTAGACATGGTTAGGAGGCTGCAATCCAAGACACTTTCCAAGTGTCTCCCACCTTCTCCTCCTCTTCCTCCTGAGCCTCTCTCCCCCCTGCTCCCTTCAGGCTAGCCCTAAGCTGCTTCCCTCTTCTCCACTGCTCTTCTCTCCCTCTGCCCAGAGGACGCCCAGCCACAGGAGGAACAGAGCCAGTGGTGGGCACTTACCGGTATGGGCCTACGTGCCCGTACCGGTTCTTCCCGTTTCCCTGCCGCTAGCGTACCGCCAGCGACAGGGAAATGCAAAACATAGCGGACCGGTACAGTCCGCCATGTTTTGCGCCCACCGCCACCTGCCTAGAAGCGGGCAGGCCGCTTCTAGGCAGGCTCTGCACAAGTGCCGACATCGGCGCTTGCGCAGAGCCTTCCTAGAAGCCGGTGCCAGCTTCCAGGCAGGCTCTGCGTGAGCGCCGGTGTCGGCGCTTGCGCAGAGCCTGCTTAGAAGCCGGCCTGCCAGGCCAGCCTGGCAGGACGGCTTCTAAGCAGGCACTGCGCAGGCGCCAACGTCGCCCCGCCCCTCGCCCCTCCCCAGTCCTGCCCCTCACCCCGCCCACACCCCTTGACCCCGGCTGGCCCCTCCCACTTCCGGCGTACCGGATCTTGGGATGGGGCCAGCCCATCTCTGAACAGCGCCGAAGTGTTGCTTTCACTACGGGCAGGTCCGCTAGGCAGCCATGACGCTTTTTCAAAGGGCTGCCGGCCAGCACATCTGCCCCAACTGCCAGGTGTGCTTGTTAAGTGAAGCAACACTTGTTATGTGAAGCAGAATCCTAGAGAAATTTTTGCTTGTTGTGTGGATCACTTGTTAAACAGGGCACTTGTTAAGCGAGGTATATGGTATTTTATGTTAGTTTTTACTACTTTATAGTTCAGAATTCTATTATATCCATTATTTTATTTTTATGCTCTTTATATTCTCTGTGTAATGGAGCTGATTTTAATTTACTCTGTACAGGTCTAAGACCATAAGAAAAAAAAATCTAATCTCAGCCTTGATAGCCAGTTTTTTAAAGCCCCCAGTTTTTTAAGCCCCCCCATCACAACAGTTGAATATATATATATATAGCATATATATATGCTCTCCTTGCTGACCGACAGCATTACATTTCTGGTTGCCACTGACAACTGTATTTATAGACCCAGGTTTAGAAAAATGATATTACTTTTCCTCCCCATTCACTGCATTTTCATGCCACCCTCAATCCCAAAGCTCCATGTGCCAATCCCATGTGCCACATGTACAAGTGGCACATGTAGACTGCCTTTATCGACACAACAACCTTGTGACGTAGGTTAACTTGAGAGAGGGGAGAGAGAGCAGAAGGGTCCCTAGGGATGCAATCCTAAAGACACTTTCCTGGGAGTAAGAAGATCCATTGAGTACAATGGGGTTTCCTTTTGAGTAGACATGGTTAGGATTGTGCCCTAAGGCTCAATGCATCACCTCCACAGGTGTCCTCAGCCTGTACCAGAATAACAATATTATACAGAATAACAAATAATACATGATAGTCGCAGTCCTAGCGACACTTTCCTGGGAGTAAGACCCATTGAGTACAATGGGGTTTCCTTTTGAGTAGATATGGTTAAGATTGTGCTCTAGGGTTCACTGCATCACCTTCACAGGTGTCCTCAGCATGTACCAGAATAACAATATCATACAGAATAACAAATAATACATGATCGTTGCAGTCTTAGCGACACTTTCTTGGGAGTAAGACCCATTGAGTACAATGGGGTTTCCTTTTGAGTAGATATGGTTAGGATTGTGCTTTATTGCTCACTGCATCACCTCCACAGGTGTCCTCAGCGAGTACCAGAATAACAATATCACTATCAATAACTATCAGTAATACATGGTAGTTGCAATCCTAAAGACACTTTTCTGGGAGTAAGACCCAGTGAGTACAATGGGGTTTCCATTTGAGTAGACATAGTTAGGAGTGTGCTCTAAGGCTCACTGCATCACCTCCACAGGTGTCCTCAGCATGTACTAGAATAACAATATCTCTATCAATAATACATGATAGTTGCAATCCTAAAGACACTTTCCTGGGAGTAAGACCCATTGAGTACAATGGGTTTTCCCTTTGAGTAGACATGGTTAGGAGTGTGCTCTAACGCTCACTGCATCACCTCCACAAGTATCCTCTGCTTGTACCAGACCATACAGAATAACAATATCGTATAGAATAACAAATAATACATGATAGTTGCAATCCTAAAGACACTTTCCTGGGAGTAAGGCCCACTGAGTACAATGGGGTTTCCTTTTGAGGAGACATGGTTAGGATTGTGCTCTAGGGCTCACTGCATCACCTCCACTGGTGTCCTCAGCCTATACCAGAACATACAGAATAACAACAACAACAACAACAACAACAACACTCTGCCAACTGCAGAAAGCAGCTCTTCTGGGATCAGCACTTAATATATGCTGCTACATCACACAGTCCTAGACTCTTGGGAAGGGTCTGACTGGTGATATGACAGAAACCAGCATGAAGTTGTTCACTGGGAATTACTGTATAATAATAACAATACACAAACAGAATAACAAATAATACATGGTGGCTGCAATCCTAAAGACACTTTCCTTTTTACTATATATCAATACAGGTCATTTAAGAAATCGGGATGCTCCCCCTCTTCCAAAAGTGGCCAACTTGATGACACACAAATGAGTAACAGTTCTAGTATGGGCTCCAAAATATGGATTGAGAGCTGAATAATACTAATAATACTAACCCCTATTATTTCCCTGCTGTGTCATAATAACACTTTATTCGCTCTTGGAACAACTAATCTCATTAGTCAGTTGTGAGTTAAAGAAGTCTACCTTTTTGTTACGTATGTCAGTTGTGTTTCCTTTTCTGGTTAATTGGCCATAACTTTCGATATAATACAGATAATGTAATTGCTTTTTTCAGTACTTTCTGATGAAATAACTTTATAAGTTTATATAACTTTGGCTGCAATCCTAACCTCAATTTAAGCCAGCATAACATATACACATATTAACTTGAATCTAACGCACCATCAAATCGAATCTGCATCCAATCCTTATAATCAAAATACCGCATTTTCTTGAAGCGAATTAACCATTGAATCTAATGTGCACCCTGATTTTGGAGACTAGGAACACAATCCTAACCATGTCTACTCGAAAGAAAGCCCCATTGTCTGCAGTGGGTCTTACTCCCAGGAAAGTGTCTTTAGGATTGCACCCTAAATTCAGCTAAAAAGCTGAGAGTTAGATTCAAGTAAATACTGCGTCTCTGGGCACAATCCAGAGTAACTACGGGAGCACATAAGAGACATTATGTGCACCCGTAGTTACCGTACCACCTAGGGAAAACCTATGGGAAATTCATATTGCAATCCAGAATAATTTGTTCTTACTCTGGAGCAAGGACTCCCCAGAGTTGCTCTGGATTTCACCCTCTGTGTGTGTGTCTGTGACTGTCTTCTGTGTATGTGTCTGTTGTTGTTATATATAGAGCACAATCCTAACTATGTCTACTTAAAAGTAAGCCCCCATTGTGTTCAGTGGGTCTTACTCCCAGGAAAGTGAATTTAGGATTGCAGCCATAATTATATATCGGCTGCAATCCTAAAGACACTTTCCTGGGAGTAAGACCCATTGAACACAATGGGGCTTTCTTTTGAGTGGACATAGGATTGTGCCCTAAGAATCTGAGTTACTATTATTTCTCAGAACCCTACCAGGAAAGCGACAGGGCAGCAGGGACAGTGATCTAACCCCAGACACTTATCTGAACTAGTTATTTATTTATTTTACTGTTATTGTTAATTATCATTGTGCTTATCTTGAATGCTGATCACAGGAGTAGGCAACTTGCATTTCCTGAAACTCTTGCGTCATCTAATGTTCTTGCTTTCCTTTTTTTTTGCTCTATAACTATAGAATCCTAGAAGTTTAAGGGTTGGAAAGTACCTTGAGGTCATGTAGTCCAACCCCCTGCTCACCGCAGACCACAGCTATAGTAACCTAACCTTTGCTTGAAAACTTTCTTTGCGGGATCACTCACAAGTCCAAATGAGTGGACTCTCCGTCTCCATTCGAACTTCGCCTTGTAGGTTTGGGACCCAATGATTGAGTTCTGATTTGGTTCCCCAAGGAACTATTCCCCACTTTTGTGTCATTAGCAAATTTGATAAGTGTTCCCTTTGCCTCGAAGGTGCCCCAACACACTTGGTTACTCACACGTCACTGTACATTCTGTCTTCTTACCACATGGGGTCACTACCGTTCCACAGACAGCGGGCAGGTGAGGCGCACAGGTGTATCTGCCTTATTACCGGCTATGAACACAGTTTATTCATGCACAAGTTGTTAAGAAAATTAATTGCTTCCCTAGAGGCATATATTCTTAATTCCCAGGAACAATAGCAAAAAATAGGAAAAAAATCAATAACAATAGCAAAAAAATAACAATAACAAAAAATAATAATAGCAAAAAAATCTTGATGCTTTCACTTCAGCATCAGCTTTTATGGACCAGAGTCTACTTGAACAGGCCCATGAAGTGCTATCCTCAGTTTGCAGGTAAGCTTCATGTATCTGAGAAAGTGGGGACTAAACTGATGCCAGAATAGATCCACCCTGGCTTTAAGGTTTGTCCATCTGTCCGTCCGTCCATTGGTCCATCCTCCATCCACCAAACACACCTGCTCTTTTTCCATATGGAAGCTCAAAGTCATACATGAAAGAGATAATTTCATATTTTAAACCTTTACAACAACCCTGTGAAGCAGGCCATCCTGAGAGGCTGTCACTGGCCTGAGACTGTGCAGTGAGGTAGGTTCACAGCTGGGTAGGGAAACAGGCCCAGTCACTCTCATTCTGTGCCTTAGGGTGCAATCCAGAGTAACTATGGGGAGTCCTTGCTCCGGTGTAAGAACAATTTGCTCTGGATTGCAATATGAATTTCCCATGGGTTTTCACTATGCGGTGCAATAACTACGGGTACACATAATGGCTGCAATCCAGAGCAAATTCAGCCTGCTCTGACCTAACTGCACTCTCCTAACTATTCTGTATCCAGAGCAGAAAGTTATGCTGAATCCAGAGAGTCAGGAAGCCTGGGCTGCCCTAACTGCTCCAGAGCATGCTAAGTAATTGACACAAGGGAAAGACTTGCTCCTGAGGAGATACCCCTCAGATCACACTGAACAAGGAACAGCTGTGGTGCCTACAGTGGTGGCATGACTCTGCACATCACCTGGTGCGGAAGTCTGTGCGTCATCCCTGGGATGCGCCCCCCCCCCCGGACTGCACAGTCACCAAAGTTGGCGCCTGCGCAGTTGTTTCTGAAGCCAACTGGCTTCAGAAAGAGCACTGCGCAGGCACCATCTCTGACACCTGCGCAGTACTTTTCTGAAGCCTTTTGGCTTCGGGGGAGACTGTGCAGGCGTCAGAGTTGGTGCCTGTGCAGTACTCTTTCTGAAGCCATTCGGCTGCCGCTCCGCCTCCTGAGTGAGGCCGAATGGCTGTGCAGAGGCGCGGACTTTCTCTGCTCTAAGGAAGTCTCCTCTGAAGCTGTTCGGCATGCTCAGTGTGTTTCTGCGCAGTGCACCTCAGATGGCCGTTCAGGCCAGCTCCTCAGACAAGTGGCAGCTTCTGGCTGATTCTCCGCCTTGGAGCAGGCCTGAATGGGGGTGCTGACGCCCGGGGCCTGCCAAAGGACAGTCAAACTCCTCTGGCACATCACCCCATACGGAGCGCATCCCCAATGCAGCCCACACCAGCCGCACCAGTCTGGTGACGCCACTGGGTGCCTGCCTTATAAGGAGTCCCTGATGAGATGCCAGTACATTCTACAGTGAATACAAGGGGCTTCTTGGAGTGGCCTGCTGTATCCTGAGGTTTGTGGGCAGCCGTAGTTTGTTCCATATCCTGAGGTTGAGAGGCAGGGGTTGCAGCTAGGATGGCCAAGAACTCAGATTTTTGGTCAGCACTGCCATTCTTACTCGGGCCTTTTCATGGACCCCTATGGGTCTACTCATTACTATACCTGCTCCTGAGGTGGCATAACTCTGAGGGCTGGAAGAGGGCATTTCTGCCTTGGAAAGAGGCTCTGGATACAGAGTAACTGCTCTGCCCTAGGCAGTGCTAAACATGCCCTCAACTTGCCTCTCCTGAGCTGCTTAGGCTGCCCCAGTTAGGGCAGAGCAGGTCCACCTCTCTTAGGGCACCCTATCTTGCCTTGCTCTGCCCTAAGCCTCCTTCAGAGTAACTGGGCTGGAGCATCTTGCAGTTGCTCCAACCTAGTGTTAGATAGGGCACCTAAGGGCTCTTATGTGGACAGATTAGTTGCTCTGGATTGGGCTGAATGTCTCTTACGTGCTCCCATAGTTACTCTGGATTGTAGGGTTAGACTCTGACCACACTGAATGCTCTATACTTGTATATATCATTGCAGTGATCTATCAGATGATGATGATGATTTATATAATTTTGATGATGATGAATTATATTATATAATATAATTCAATTTATATAATGTCTTTCTTCCTTAAAAAGGAAACCCAAGGTGGCTAACTATGTTTTAAACAATAAAATACAGTTGAAACTAGATATAACTTTCAGTGGTGTCACTAGTGTCACCTCCCCCAATGGACAACATCCTGTGTGGTAAGCATGAAAATGTCTGTCTGTCTTTCTGTCTACAGTATTTATATACTGCTTTTCAACTTAAAGTTCTCTATCTATCTATCTATTATATACTGCTTTTCAACATAAAAAAATCACACAATCCTAACCATGTCTACTCAAAAGTAAGCCCCACTATATTCTACGGGTCTTACTCCCAGGAAAGTGTCTTTAGGATTGCAGCCAAAGTGGTTTACGTCATGAGTTGTGGGCATGATCATGCACCATTATCCACTCATTTTTTAGCACAATCCTAATCATGTCGACTCAAAACTAAGCCCCATTGTGTTCAGTGGGTCTTACTCCCAGGAAAGTGCCTTTAGGGTTGCAGCCAAAGTGGTTACCCGTCCTGAGTTGTGGTTATGTACGATCATGCACCATCATCCACTGACCTTTCTAGCACAATCCTAACCATGTCGACTCAAAAGTAAGCCCCATTGTGTTCAATAGATCTTACTCCCAGGAAAGTGTCTTTAGGATTGCAGTCATTTGTCTATAACATTTATTAGAATAGAAATATATCGACATGGTTTGTTCCCTAGTATTCTGCATGAAATTACACATCATATCATACATAACATGATGGTGTTATTTAAAAGTACCAAGATTTTAAAAATTTTGGCCGTCAGTGGCTTCTTACACCCCGGTGCATGTCACCCACTGCAGCCCGCACCCCCTGCACCCTTCCAAGGATGCCGCTGCTCACTTGACAGCTTGCTCCAGGAATTTTGAGTACTAGCTGGCCTAACGAAAGGTCACCATCTCACATTTGACTTGTTCAAAACCTGGCATGGTGAGGTTTCCCTTGCGCTTCTGCTTTGTTGATGCTTTAGGGCAAAATAGGGAGTCGGAGAGGGATGAGTCTCCAGCAAAGATGAATGAATGAACTGCTCCGCTATAGCTTCCGTTTTTGTCTGTTAAGTGTGCGTTTGTTCATCAGATGCATCGTGCAGACTGAGGTTTAACTGGAGAAGCCAAGAACTGCAAGGGGTATCTTTGGTACACAAAGCAGCATTGCTCCTTCTCTGGTAGGGACTCTACCACTTTTGGGTATTCCTTTTGGGTATTCCCACCTGGAAGATGGAGGATATGAATATTAAACAGGGCAATTTAGAAGGACTTGATGTCCTGTAGGGTGACCATATGACCGTAAATTTCCAGATTTGTCCTCTTTGTTAGTCTGCTGACCGGGCGTCCTCCAAAAGGCCTTCATCGTCCTGAAAATGGCTCCATTTTCGAACTTTGCAATGGTGTGCAGTTCCCCATCATGTCATATGTCATTGGATTCGTATTGAAGCGCAGAATCCAATGCAAAAATCGGTTCTGAAATATCTCCTTCCTCTCAAACGTTATGGCCAAAAACCCAAAAATCAAAAATATGCATTGAGCTTTATGGGACAGTGAAAGTGCCCAATATCGCGGCTTTACTCATGAGTATGCAAATGCGCAATTGTCTGCCAGAAAGGCCATGCTGAAAGGAATCCAGGACCTTGTCCTCCTTTTGAGGTTTGGGCCACTGGTCAACTTGCCTATATGAGCATATCTAAATCCCTCCCATCCCGAAAATTTGAAAATTGGGGGTTAATTCCTGCATGATGTTCATTTTCGGATGACGGTCGGCATTGAGCTGTGACTTACTGGTGCAAGTGAGCCATCAGGAATCAGACTCCCCAGACAGTGCTTGCCTGTGGTCTGAGATCACGCCATGCTCAGAGATCTCATTTTCTTGGACAGTTGTTGGGAAAGAGGATGACTCAAGGCAGAATGAAGAGGATTATAAAATGATGTGTTTGGAGAAAGGAGAGAGAGGGATTTTTTGTCCCTTTCTTGTAATTATGGGCAAAATCCATAGCAGTTATGGGTCCACGCAGTTAAGTCACCCTCTAGTCTTATCTTATGGAAAGTCATCTTAACTGCTCCGGAGAAAGGGGCTTAATTTCACTTTAGGATATAGGCCGAACTCAGAGCCATCCAGTAAAAATGATGGGCAGGCTATTCAAGACCGGAATGGATATACAGTTGTCCAATCTTATCCACTTTGGTTCCCTTCCAGATCCTCCCACGGATTTTAAAAAAATCGATGGACAAAAAAACCAGTGGAAAAATATATTTAAATATATTTCAAATAATAAAATATTAAATATTATTCAATTTAATACAATATAAAAATATATTTAAAATAATAAAATATTTTTTCCAGTGGAAAAAAATATTTTTAGACCCACTTCCAGATTTCTTCCTCCTCCATTGTGCCTAATGGAATAAGATTGTGCCTCAAAGATTGTGCAGGGGTTTAATTCTGGAACTTCCTGATGATACAAAAATGTGTTAAATAAAAGCAGTTTAAAAGATGGGCGGCGTAAATCCTAAAGTGAAATTAAGCCCCTTGCACTAGAGGGTGACATAACTGCGTGGAGGCGTAACTGCTATGGATTTTGCCCTAAGAAGTAAGTTCCATTACAATAGTTTAAAAAACAGCTTTTCTTACTGTTGTAGAAAGGCAGTCTGCAATTATATATGCAAAGGATCCCCGGAATCCTTTGCATATATAATTTATATATGCATATATATATATAACATTACCTGGCTCAGCTGCAGAATGTTAACTTGCATGATTGTCTCTCTACAACAGTAGAAAAGCAGTTTTTTAAACTGTGATTTGCAGTGTATGTTTGTGTTGAGTCAAATCAGTGTATAAAAAATCAATGTATAACAAGGTTGGACCTATATTTGCTTTGCTGACCAAGTTTTGCTCTCTTGGTAGCTGAGAATAAGTTGCCTGTAACTGAAAGTTCTCCATGCATCTTGCTCTGATAAATGCCACTTCCCTTCCCCATTTCTCCAAGGCCAGGTCAACTGTGGCTCTTGCACTAACTGACTGTGAGAAGGTAGAATGTTTACGGGGGCTGCGCATTCTGAAAACAAGGAGCGCAGGAAGTTTGGCAATTCTATCCAGTTCAGGTTGTTGTGTTGTTTTTGTGTGTGTGTGTTTTTTTTTTACCTTCCTCTTCTGACCACAGTACGTTGGTGGCAAGCCGTGTTTCCCCTTGATGTTCAAAAACATGTTTGCGGCAACTGCATGCACACCTAATGTGGTCTCCATCCATATAATGTGCCTGATAAGTCACTCCTCCTCCTCCTTCTGCTGCATATGTCCCCAAAACAGGGACAATCCCAATTTTTTGGGGGGGGGGATTGTGTTCACATACTGGCAAATGGGACAGGGGTTCCTATTCTGATTTTGTGGAAGAGAATTATGGCGACCCTCGCTGTATTATGGGGACAGAGCTAGAGGGAGTATGAAGGAGACATGAGAGGTAGGTTAGAATGTCATTACTCTTAAACTTCCCTGTCTGCTCTGCTCCTCTTCTTTTTCCAGTCTAGAGAGGTCGGCACAACATTGGGTAAGGGGGCAGCATTTGGCACATGCACCACCCAGGCACTGAGATAGGGTTGCCATAATTCTTATCTACAAAACCGTGGGAGGACCCCCTGCCTAAGGTTGCCACATGTCCCCCAAAACAGGGACAACCCCAATTTGGGGGGGATTGTGTTTATACACCGGCAAATGCGACAGAGGGTCCTGTCCTGATTTTGTGGAATTATGGCAACCCTACTCCGGCCAAACTTGCCAGTATGTGAACGCAATTCCCAAAAACCATTCCCAATTTTCCGGGACATATGGCAACCCTATGCAGGGAGGTCCTGGAGCAGATGGGAGAGACAGCGACCTGCCTAAAGCTACTCACACAGCAAAGGTGAGCTTCAAAGCCCGGATACCTGGATTGCTAATACATAGTCAATTTCAAATTTCTTGCAACCACAAGACCTAGTGATAAATAAAAGAGAAGTCGGTGGTGGTGGTGGTGGAGGGAATACATTATCGGCAAGCAAATTATGCATCAGATTCAGAAGTCTCGGCTCAGCATTTTCACATGCAGACACACCGAACACACCCAGCAAGGATAATCTCTTTTGGAGACTCAAGTTTCAACTAATGCCCCTTTTACTGCTCTGCAGCTTCAGTCAATCTCATCCATTAAGTATGTAACATGCAAAATGCATTGCTCTTTGGGGGGCAGTTTCGAAGAAACACACAGGTGACCTTACTGTGTTATTTGAGGGGAGGGGGTTCTGCCTATCAAGCATAACTAGTGGGGTGCAGAGCACTGAATTTTGCAGAGAGCCTCACCGCAGTACATCTCCTTCTGAGCAGGATGACCAGATACCAAACCCAAAATTATGGAACCCTAAGGCTAAAATTCCTACCCCAGGCCAAAATTCCTACCCACCCAAGCCAAAATTCCTACCCGCAGGCCAAAATTCCTACCCCACCCCACACCAAGCAAAAATTCCTACCAGCTTTAAAAAAAACTGCCCCAAAATGTATTTTTTGTTTTTATATTTTTGGTTTTTGGACCATAACTTTTCACAGGAATGAGATATCTCAAAACCAATTATTGCATTGGATTCTGCTCTTCAATACGAATCCAACAACATATGACATGATGGTGTCCTGCATACCACTGCAAAGTTCCAAAATGAAGCCAAAACGTAGGACAATCAGCACAATCCTAACCATGTCTACTCAAAAGTTAGCCCCATTGTTTTCAGTGGGGCTTACTCCCAGGAAAGCGTCTTGCAGCCAATGAAGCTAACATGTAGGACACCTGGACAGGAGACTAAAAATCCGGTCATATCCGGGTTTTTCCGCTCATATGATCACCCTGCCTTCTGAGCCATTCCAGATAGTGGGAGCAAAATGGTGATGCTCCCTGTAAAACAGTGATTTGCACCCCCTCTAGCTATGCCACCACATCATGAACCCTCTTTTTTCAAGGGAGTCAAACTTCTCATTGCCATATGCCATTAAACAAAGATACATGATTGCTCTCAGTCGGTGGCATTTGGGTCATCTTCCTCCTCCTCCTCCTCATCAAATGAAAGTTGATCTCCCCTGAATGAATATCAAGGGGGGGAAAGCCTGTTAGGCAAGTTAATCAGCCCAAAGCAGCCATTTGGTTGCTTTCAAAGGACATTTGAGCATCACTGATCTGGACAGGGAACGATTCCAAACTTTCAGGGGCCCACTAAATATCAGAACAAAAATGATCTCATTCTCCCCAGAACACCAAAGCTGTTGTGCCTCTTCTTTGTACACTAAAAACTTTGGATTGAGAGGAACTTGGATCAAAAGTGTTTTGCAAGACAAGCAAATATTTCTAATATATTTTAACTTGATATACAAGCAGTGTCTTGATAAGCAAAAAGTAGTCCCACCTGGGATATAGCCAGGCCAGCACCTGCTCAGCCTCTCCTGGGAGACCATCCTATGCATGTCTACTCTGAAGTAAGCTTATTACAGTTAATGGGGCTCACTCCTATATAAGGGGGCAATGGAAAGGAGTCTGAGATACCTAGCCTTGGGTGTCTACTCAAAAGTAACCCTACTATTATCAGTGGGGCTCACTCCTGCGTAAGGGAGACAATGGAGACCTACTGTTGCATGTCTACTCTAAAGCAAACCCTATTATAATCAGTGGGACTCACTCCTGTGTAAAGGTGGGGGCAGCTTACAGCCTGAGGGACATGAGAGACTTAGGACACAATCCAGAGTAACTACCAGGAGTCCTTGCTCTGGTGTAAGAACAATTTGCTTTGGATTGCAATATGAATTTCTCATAGGTTTTCAATAGGTGGTGCAGTAACTACAGGTACATGTAATGTCTTTTATGTGCTCATGAAGTTACTCTGGACTGTAGGGATACCCTACAATCTAGAGTAACTACGGGAGCACTTAAGAGACATTACGTGCACCCATAGTTTTCACCACCTAGTGAAAACCTATGGGAAATAGCAATCCAGAGTAAATTGTTCTTACACTGGAGCAAGGACTCCCTGTAGTTATTGCACCCTGCAATCCTAAAGACACTTTCCTGGGAGTAAGAACCACTGAACACAATGGTGCTTATTTTTGAGTAGACATGGTTAGGATTGTGCTCTAAGCGCTCTAAGAGCACAATCCTAACCATGTCTACTCAAAGGTAAGTCCCATTGTTGCAACCCAAGGCTGCAACCCTAAACACTGCAATCCTAAACACAGTTACCTGGGAGTTAGACCCATTTTATACAATGGAGCTTTCTCTTGAGTAGACATAGAACACACGCCTAACCATGTCTCCGCCAAAGTAAGCCCCATTGTGTTCAATGGGTCTCACTGCCAGGAAAGCGTCTTTAGGATTGCAGCCATAGTTAGGATTGTTGTAGGTGCAGGTTAATTTGTTTTATTTTTCTTTATAGTATTTATTTTTTGTATTATATTACAGTATTGTAATAATATTTATCTGAATATTTTGGCTCGTGGAACAAATTATATCCATAGGAATAATTTTCCATTATTTCCTATGGGAAAATTTGCTGTGTTATACAAGCGTTTTGGATTACAATCATGCTTCCAGAACAAATGATGCTCATAAACCAAGACACCACTGTATTTCAAACCACACACTTACTGTATGCTGTGAATTATCTTGTGGGTTGATGCAGAGCAATCTGCAGGCGGATCTGGCTGACTGGCACATGCCCAGGCTTGACTTTGGATCCGAGTACCAAAGAGCACAATCCTAACCATGTCTACTCAAAAGTGTCTTTAGGATTGCAGGAAAATGTCTTTAGGATTGCAGTCAAAGTCTGGCTCTTTGTGGAGGAATCAGGAAACAGAGTCCTAAAATTAATGGATCGATCTCTGCTTGCGTTTCTTTCCCATTCTTGGCTATCTCCCTTGTGTTGATTTTAGATATCTGAATTCTTTTGGTTGGCCTTCTCTTACCCACACAGAAGTTGTGATATTAACAATAAATAGCAATGATCCTATTAAAATATAACTTAAAACGTCGCTCGAGTCTTTAAGCTGTGGATTAAATTGTATTTTAAATTTCAAATTGTATTTTAAACTCATCCAGCCATGAAATTTACTGTATTTTCTCGAATGTAACACTCACCTTTTTCAGTCTCCAAAATCAGGGTGTGCATTAGATTTGACGGTTAGATTCAAGTAAATGTGGTGTTTTGATTGTAAGTATAGGGTGTGCATTAGATTTGATGGCACATTCGATTCTTAAGGGCAAAATCCAGAGCAGTTACGGGTCCATGCAGTTCCGTCACCCTGTAGTGTTATCTTATGGAAAGTCATTTTAATTGCTCCGGAGCAAAGGGCTTAATTTGACTTTAGGATATGGGCCTATTGGTGCAATCCTAACCATGTCTACTCAAAAGTAAGCCCCACTGTGTTCCATGGATCTTACTCCCAGGAAAGTTTAGGATTGTGCTCTATGTGTGGTATGTTTGAAATTACCATACTTTCAACTGGTAAAGTTGTTGCCAAGAAAATCAGGAAACGTAAGATCACTGGAAATTTTTGGTCCCCTTCCTTTATATACCACTTTTTATATACCACTTTTCAAAGTAATTATACATTACAATTATACGAAGTGTATTTATATACCACTTTTCAATGTAAAGTTCACAAACCCTACAATCCAGAGTAACTACAGGAGCACGTAAGAGACATTTACGTAGACATAGTTACGGCACCACCGAGTGAAAACCTATGGGAAATTCATATTGCAATCCAGAGTAAGTTCTTCTTACACTGGAGCAAGGACTCCCCGTAATTACTCAGGATTTTGCCCAAAGTGTATTTATATACCACTTTTCAATGTAAAAGTTCACAAACCCTACAATCCAGAGTAACTACAAGAGCACGTAAGAGACATTTACGTAGACATAGTTACGGCACCACCGAGTGAAAACCTATGGGAAATTCATATTGCAATCCAGAGTAAATTGTTCTTCCACAAGAGCAAGGACTCCCCGTAGTTACTCTGGATTGCACCCAAAGCGGTTTACAAAGAAAATGAAAAAAATTAATGGCTCGTGGGCTCCCTTTTTGACTTCTGACTCTCTGCTCACCCTCTCGTGCGCCCTCCGAGAAGGAGAGAAAGATTGATGGAGAAAAAGTGTGCAAATGAAAGAAACAGAGAACTCTTTGTCCAAACACCTTTGATCAAGGTTTGTTTAGCAAAAGGCAACAGAATTTAGCACCTGCTCCTCCGTTTCTCCTCCCAAAAAGAGAGTCTGAGCAGATCTGCTCGGCTCTATGGGCAAGAAATTTGCTCTCCTTGTGGCATGGTTCCCCCTATGGAGCAGGTGCCCCCAGGGTGAGGAATGTGGTGACGGTCAGGGAGAGGCCGGGAACTGGCGTTCTAATGGGGATGGACGCCATCCAGCGCCATCCATCAGGCAGTACCCTGGGTTGACTCACACCACGCCTGGCAACTGCTGACAGATTTGGCTCGAGGGAGGAGATACCAGGCAGAGGCTGCGTCGTGTCACAGGGCCTTGGGGTGGGGTGCGGGCCCTGTCTGCACGCCGAGCAAAACCCACACACATGGAGCGCACGCCTCCGGGCCAGGCTGTGTTGTCTATACAGGCATGGGCAGATAACAGAGCTTTCCACAGCCTGTTTGAACCAGCGGCGCTGCTTATTCAATGTGTTCATGCAACATCCCGCAGATCACAAGCCAACATCACAACCCAAACTCAGCCTCTCCTTGCAGATGATACTTCACCGATGTTCACTGATGCGTACCAGGGGTGTTCAGATGAGTCCTCCATTCCTCTTATGCACCTGCTGGTTTGGGCCTAAAGGCTCATTTAGTCCATCTTCCTGGATCTCAGTGGCCCACCAGATGTTTGAGGAGGCGCACAAGACAACATCAGACCTGCATCCTGGTGCACCTCCTTGCATCTGGAATCCAGAGGTAGCTGAATTCATATATACTCATTATTGCTTGTAAGGTAACTTGTTTTTGTCCAATCCCCATTGCAAGGCATCTGGACCAGACGCTATCACCATATCCTGCAGCAAGGAGTTCCACAGTGTCATCTTTAGATCATGTAGTCACATTCCTTACCCAATCCTGAAGACTGCTGGACTGAAGCTCAGGATCCTGAAGTCCACTCTTTAGTTTAGCAGCGAACCAATTGCCTTGGGAAACAGGGCATGTATCCAGATCCTTGCTCTGCAAACTGGCACAGTATATTAACTTCTTTCCTATACTCCCACTCTATATACTCCCACTCTAAGATCCACATATATCTAAGGTTGCCATAATTCTCTTCCACAAAATTGAAGTAGGACCCTCTGCCCCATTTGCCAGTATGTGAACACAATCCCCCCAAATCAGGACTGCCCCTGTTTTTGGAGACATATGGTAACCCTACATATATCCCAAATGGACCCTGTGCAGGATCTCACATGACACACTCCTTTTCACGCAGGCAGGTTCCTCCACCGCAACCTCAAAGTTCAAATGGCTCGCATTACACCTTCCTTGATTGCTAAGCCGAAAGGATCTGATGTGATGCCAGCCAGGCAGTTGGAGCTGTGGGGGGCAACCCCAGAAATCTGCAGAAGAACCACATAAAACTTTGCCTTAGACATTGGCAACTACCATGGGAGGGAGGGCACAACAGACATAGCAGGGAAGAGTGCCCAGCAGGGTGAGATTCCCGTCCAGAACTAGCCCATGTGACTGTCCATGTGCCAACTACGCTGGCCACTAATCCAACAACATGCCCAGCCCAGATGGCAGAGACCCAAGTCTAGTTTGGGAGGGTGTAGCGAGCCCAGACAGCAGCTTGTCCATACTATATTAATATATACTAAGCATAACTTGCATAGCAAGCAGGGGCCAAAGTTGAAATGATGAGCACAATCCTAACCATGCCTACTCAAAAGTAAGCCCCGTTGTGTTCAATGGGTCTTACTCCCAGGAAAGTGTCTTTAGGATTGTTTTATTACCTCTAGGAAAAAGAATAATGCTCAATTAACCTTATACAAAAAAGGTTGTGTAACCTCATACTAAATATATGACAGCATATATTTTTTTTTTCACATGCTACTCAGTGATTAGCTTTGAACTATGTATGTAAATGTAAATTTATGCTTTGAACTATGATAGTAAATGGACTTACTCCTGGGTAAGTGTGGGTAGGATTGTAGCATGGATTCTTTAAAATTTTCCTGCTTGACAATGGCTGAAATCCCAAAGACACGTTCCTGGAAATAAGACCCATGAACACAATGGGGCTTACTTTTGAGTAGACATGGTTAGGATTATGCTCAGTGTCACTTTCGGCCATAATATAACTTCTAGTGGGTCCTGGCAGATTCTCTTTCTAAAAAGTGGGTCCCAGTGCAAAAAGTTTGAGAACCAAACTTTTGTGTATTTTTTTTTTTTTAACAGATGGATCTCATGAATTTGCATGTTTTTGACCATCAAATAATAATATATTTTAAATGATCAATGCTCATTATTATTTCTTAAACTACTTATTTAATTTCCTTTTCATAAGCCTTTCTATAATGTTCCCCAGCGGTTATTTGCAAACCTAGGGACACAATCCAGAGTATCTACGGGAGTACATAAGAGACATTACATGTACCCGAAGTTACTGCACCACCTAATGAAAACCTATGGAAAATTCATATTGCAACCCAGAGTAACTTGTTCTTACTCTGGAGCAAGGATTTCCCATAGTTACTCTGGATTTCACCCTAAATTAGGGAGCAATCCAGAGTAACTACGGGGAATCCTTGCTCCAGCTTAAGAACAATTTACTGTGGATTGGAATATGAATTTCCCATAGGTATTCACTAAGTGGTGCAGTAACTACGGGTGCACATACTATATCCTACGTGCTCCCGTAGTTACTCTGGATTGTGCCCTTAGTCTCTCTATCACTCACTCACACACACCCCTCTAACCCTACAATCCAGAGTAACAACGGGAGCACGTAAGAGACATTATGTGCACCCGTATTTACTGCACCATCTAGTGAAAACCTATGGGAAATTCACATTGCAATCCAGAGCAAATTGTTCTTACACTGGAGCAAGGACTCCCCATAACTACTCTGGATTGTGCCCTAAATACAACAAATCCTGCTGCAGGCAGGGGGTTGGACTAGATGACCTACTAGGTCCCTTCCAACTCTATGATTCTATGATCTTATCCATGTCTACTCAGAAGTAAGCCCCATTGTGTACAATGGGTCTTACTCCCAGGAAAGTATCTTTAGGATTGCAGCCAAGATATCCTGACAACTGGAAACGTGATTAAGAGTTCAGTGGATCAACATGGACTTTGACTGGTGCTAAATTCAAAGGAGGCATGTGGCAACCTTACTTGGGGTGAGAATTTCACAACTGGGTGAAATTCTCCATCAGAGAAGGACCGGCCTTTCTATGAGGCCGCATGAGATTGCTGCATCAGGCACGGAGTTGCCCACCCACTCACTATGAATGGGAAAGAAAAAGAAGCATGGCAGGAGCATGATGGACCAGAGCATCTCTTGATACCATGCAGTACTCTATTCTCAAATTCTCATCTCTCCTCTACACTTCCTCTTTTAGATCTTCCTGAATCGAGGTAAGGAGGAAACAAACGGATCGTGTGGCAACTATATGCCACCACCTATGTGCCTCAAGTGTCAGGAGATTATGAGCTGGCCTGACCCCCTCCCGTCACTGCTTCACCTCCAATAGTTATCTAGGGTGATCCATCCATGCACATGGCAGGTAATCTTTGTAAAAGCCCCGAGAGGTTCATCAGTAACATTATTTACTCCATTTTGCAGATGATGCTACTGAGGGTGAGACAACATTGCACTCAACCATGCAGCACATGAGGTCGGATCTGAACCAGAAGCCTTCCTGGCTCCATGCTCACCGTCTGACAACTACACACGGCACCACCTCTGAAACAATGTGTTGCTCCCTGGTGTTGAAATGGAATTGCAACCTATTGCGCAAAACACTTGCAGTGTTTTCAGATCCAGATCCCAAACAAGAGAAACAGTCTCACTCCAGAAATCCTCTTCTGTTTGGGTCTGTCTTGCGGTAATCTTCTGCAGGAGATAAACCTGGTTTTATGGTAGAGTGTCATGCTTTCGCGGAGGGTGCATGTTCCTGAAATTGTACCTGGAGGCCTTGCTCCGTAATCCCAGCTAAGGGAGGGGAAAGGCCCTTGGTAGGATTCAGTCTCAGGGCGCCACGGGGTTATTATAGAATGTGAACCCCAAATACTGGGTGCTGGAGATTCCCTGGACAAAATCTGGCTTCCCAGTTGAAAGAGTGAGGAAGAGGAAGCAGTGGGGCAAGGGTGTTGGACCTTGCTCTATCACCCCTCTTGCTATCCGAGATTGGCCTTCCTAGCTGCTGAGTACACTTAACTAATCTTATTATCAGTGATATCCCAGCCCACTAGTTGTTTGGATTGGGATTTTTGGGTGCTCCACAAATTTGAGTGCCGCCCAAGAGTTTAAGAACTGGTGAGATGTTAGAAGCGGGTTTCTGTTGCAGCTGTTCAATTGTTTCATCATCATCATCATCACCATCATCATCCTGCATAGGCTCACAATCACAAAAACATACAAAAAATCCAGGGTGACTATATGACATAAACCAGTGATGGGCCCAGCCTCCCCGAAGATCCGGTTTGCCAGAAGTTCAGGGGCTGGGCCGGGGTCAGGGGTCAGGACTGGGGTCAGGCGGCAGGGCGGGCCCCAACCATGCCGCACTGCGCATGCGCTAGGTTTAGGCATGCGCTAGGCTTGGTGTGTCTCCTGAATCCGAGCTCCAGGAGACTTAGTGCGCATGTGTCCAGCTGGACGCGCGCGCACTAAGTCTCCTGGGGCTCGGCCCCAAGAGACTCAGTGCACCTGTGTCCAGCAGGATGCACACGCACTAAGCCTCCTGGGGCTCGGCGCCAGGAGGCTTAGTGCGCCTGCGTCCAGCTGGACGCAAGCGCACTCAGTCTTCTGGAGCTCGGCCTCAGGAGATCCAGCTGGACGCTAGCACACTATGTCTCCTGAAGCCGAGCTTCAGGAAACGCCGCGGCCACTAGTGAACCGGTCCCCGCGGCTCTTGCAGCCGCGGCTTTGACCGGTTCGCCATCATCCGCCGAGGGGGAAGATCCGGTTCAGGCGAGTAGGCCCGAACCGGCATCTGCCCACCTCTGACATAAACACAAAAGAGGTTTAGGCCCTCCCAAAATGTAGGACACCCAAGAAAAATGTAGTACGTGACAAAATAAAAGCTAGAAACACTAACATATGTTATTTTCATGTGGTTAATTTAAAAACTATATTATTATTACAGTTAAAACTATTACAGATATATTGCTTTCATGTGGTGAATTTTAACACTATGGTTAATTTAAATTAACCACATTAATCATATGGTTAACTGAAACAATTCAGATTTAAACAATCCGAAGAGCACTTTCCTGGAAGTAACTGGAACTTAGTAGACATGAATAGGATTGCACTTTCATGATAGTATGAAATGAAAAATACATCTAATTTAATTATCTAATTAATATATAGTTACATATAATCACATATAATTTATTTTCTAAAGACAGCTACATGCTGCCTGCTCACAAGGAAAAGGAGAACAAGGAAGATTTTTTCAGGACGTGAGGTTTAAAAAAAGGAATTGTCTTGGAAAAAGAGGACTTCTAGTCATTGTGGGGGGTGGAGAGATTCTGGTTGGCCTGTTTTTCCAATCAGCTTTATGGTCTGGTCACTGACCCTATTGCAAATCCACCAATCCTAAATGGAAAGCAGTCACCTGTTTATGCCTGACACCCAAGACTTCTTGCCTTCGGGCAGCTCCATCTCCCGAACTGCGCACCACCCAGACCTTCTGCAGACTCCATCTCCCCTCCAGCCCTATAGTGACCTTTTGCCCAAAATTGGGGCAGGGGGTTGCTTCATCCCTGGAATGTGGAGTATGCAAAGCTCTGGTTCCTGGCTGACTGGGAAGGTGAGGGGCAAGCGCTGACCTGCCAGTGGCAAGGAAAGGTCATGGCCCTTCCAGAGCCCAGCACAGCCTTCTGATGATGCACCCAAGATGTGACTCATAACTTCTTCCACCCAGGGAGGATTTTTCCATGCTAAGTCCAGGAAAGCATGGGGGGATTCTGGGTCCCATCCTGAGAGCATAGGGTTGCTCATTCTTCCACAAAACGAGGACGGGACCCTCTGTTCTGTTTGCCAGTATGTGAACACACAATCCCCCAAAATTGGAACTGTCCCCGTTTTTTGGGACATATGGCCACCCCATAAGGCAGTGGTATTGAGGCATTTCAACCTGGGACCCACTTTCAAACTTAAAAATCACTCCAGAACCCCTGTTGATCTTACTGGGATGCTCCTCCACGAAAGTTAGTCCCATTGTGTTCAATGAGACTTAGGGCTAAATCCATAGCAGTTACGGGTCCACACAGTTACGTCACCCTGTAGTGTTATCTTATGGAAAGTCATCTTAACTGCTCCAGAGCAAAGGACTTAATTTCACTTTAGGATATAGGCCTTAGACTGCAATCCAGAGTAACTATGGACCTTTTACACTGACGTAGCTACGGTGCCACATATGGGGAACCTATGAGAAATGCATAGAGCAATCCAGAGTAAGTGCCTCTTATGTCTTCTCATAGTTACTCTGGATTGTAGGGTTACTCCCAGGAAAGCACAGTGCTGGATTCCAAGGTGATGGATCCCATTCTCTAATGACCCCCCTGACAATCACCCAAGGGGTCCCAACCCCCACTTTGATGACCACTGCTATAAGGGCTCAATCCTAATCAATTTAGGTTGGCCTAACTCACCTGTCTCCTCATTCCCTGGTGGTGTGGGAAAGCCGGCGCATGTCTGTGAACTGGCCTAAAGCCCCGAGGGGTGTCATAGAGCGCCTTATGACACCATTGTGACCCCCAGGCCAGCACAGGACATGTGCTGGGACTTATGCTGGATTAACTAGAGACCAGAATTGCAGCCTATATGTTGCCCGAGTAGGGGGAGCATCCCAATGACAGGATGTCATGTAGTAACTCAAATCTAACGCTCACCTTTTCCAGCTGAATTCAGTCTCCAAAAACCAGGGTGTGAATTAGATTTGATTGTTAATTAGATTTGTGTAAATACAGTATTTTGATTATAAGTATATGGTGCGCATTAGATTTGATGGCGCATTCGATGCAAGCGAATAGTTATTCCTCTCTCCCGCCGTTGTTTGCCTATTTCTCCTACTGACAATAGTTTACCTGTAATGGGGTGATGGTGTAAACTGATGTGCCTCTTTAGCCTCTTTAGCTGTCCTTAGGTACCCATTGACAGAGCAGGACCAGTTCCCAGGGAAGTTGAGTATTTGGACTTCAACTCAGGGTCTGTGTGTGTGTATGTCTGTCCATCCGTCTGTCCAGCTCTGTGATGGGTGAATAGGGCTGACTTGAGGCCAAATCCGAGAGGACACTGGGAATACAGCGAGTGGTCCAACTTTAAAAAGCAAACAAACCTCAAAGCATCAGTGAAGTTCAACTGGGATTGGAGCAGGGGCACAAGGGGTGGTGTTTGAGCCTGTGCCCCTTGCACCGTTTCCCCCCCTACTAATCCCCCCACTCATCCCAGCATCATTAGCCCTGCCAGATGAAAACAGGCAGGCATTGTACAGAATCACGCTGGGAATCCAGTCCTCAGAGATTCAACCTGCTTTGTTTACCCATCTTTTTTTCTGCCTTTCTATTTTGACTGGCTGACCTTGAGCTGGGTTCCTATCTCCCCAGGACAGCTGGGCCGGCCGTTTGTTAGGGCAAAAATTTTAAGTCGCTGGTGATCCTGGCTGGCCTGATAGCGAAGGCAAGGATTGCCTCCTGACCTTGCAGCGGAGCCAAGAAGAGCTTCCTGGGAGATCAAGACAAAGGGAGCACATGGTTTTGTGTACATGCATGCGCAGAGGGGGTTGGTTCACAGGGTCTCATCACAGAGTGTGGAAACAAATAAAAAAAAATTCAGAAATCCCCCACTTTCTGACAGTACATTTTCCGCTCCTCCAACACCTTTCAATTATAGCCAGGACTCATTCATTCAACACATGCTTCACTCTTTCAACCTCTCTCTGCTGGCCTAAAGACTAAAATTGTTTTTGTTCCCTGATGAGGATTTGCATGACATGATGATCAAAGTATTTGGACATTTCCTAGTAAATAATCATCATTCAAATAAACAGCATGCTTATTGCCCATACATGTCTTTGTCCATTTTACTGTAATTTGTTAGGTTCTGCTTTTCAACGGTTTTCACTTTTGGACGGTGCTCCAGTCCCTAACCCGTCCAATAAGTGGAGGATGCCTGTATTTCTTTTACCCAGCATATAATTAGTCTGAGGAACTCCTTGTCACAAGATGTGGTGATAGATCCCTAATCTATTGATGGAGGAAATGTCCATGACAGGTTACATGACGGTTATATACAACCTGCTGGTTTGAGAAGTGGGCTACCCCAGGTGCAAAGAAATGGTATGCATGTAGGTATGTAGCTATTGCATGTATGTGCGTGCTCCTTGTGGGTGACTGTGAGATCCAGGAAAGTGGACTAGATGCACATTTAGCATGATCCTATAGGGCTCTTCGGATGATGTCATTATGGGAAACAGTAAGTGAGATGAGCCGGGCACCTTTTCAGGTGGTGTTCCTTTTATAAGTTCCTTTTTATACGTTGCTTTCAACTCAGCACAATGCGGTAAAATATTTCTGATCAATAGCAATGCTCAACCCATACCTGATCACTATTGATGATCACAATCATGAGCAGGGCTTGATGCGTGGGAGATGGGAAGACATATTTGATGCGTGGGAGATGGGAAGACAGTTCCTAAGGTGGCCACTTTCTGGAAGCCACAGATTTTATTATTTATTATTTATTATTTATAATAATAAATTATTAATTGTCATTGTACGTATATCTGCAGCGTACACATACAATGGAATTCACAGACAGAGATCAGACCCAATGCACACACTACAACCCCCAAAACACCCCCCCACCCAAAATACTCCCCCTAAAACAGACAAGCATCCACACAACAGACCAAGATTGATCCCTGACATCATCACTAGATGTTATATCTGCAGAAGAGGACAATTACAGGACTCCCAAGAAAAATGTAGGACATGACAAAATATTTAGCTAAAAACTCTCATATACATTGCTTTCATGTGGTTAATTTAGGCTTCAATCCTAAAGACACTTTCCTGGGAGAAAGACCCATTGAACACAATGGGCTCACATTTGAGTAGACATGGTTAGGATTGTGCTCTTAAAAACAATATTTCTTAATATTAAATTTATAACTTATATATAATTTATTAATTACCAAAAGGCTACATGGTACCTGCTCCGGAGGAAAAGAAGTACAATGAAGATTTTTTTCCCCAGGACACATGGCTAAAAAAGAGGACATGTCCTGGAAAAAGAGGACAGATGGTCACTGAGATTCTCAGATGCCTGCAAGATACTTTTTATCTTCCTTAATCTTAACTGTACCAGAGATTGAAAGGAAATCTCTGAGCACAATCCTTTGCACTTTCCTGGGAGTAAGCCCCATTGACATCAATGGAACTGACTTGCCCTTCAGAGCTCTCTGCGCAATATTCTGCTCACTTTCCTGGAAGTAAGTCTCATTGAGTTCTACTGAGTTCAATGGAACTTACTTCTAAGTAGACCTCCCCAGGATCGCCCAGCAAGTGGCTCTCCAACTTAGTTGTGGTTAAACAAAGGAACGCTGTGTGCAATGTTCTGGGCACTTTCTTGGGAAAGTGAATTCAGTGGAATTCTGAATTTCCCACTGAATTCAATGGAATTTACTTCTGAGTAGACCTCCCCAGGATCGCCCTGCAACAGGATGATGGAACAATGGAAGGCTTTGTGCAATATTCTGGGCACTTTTCTGGGAGTAAGCCCCATTGAATTCAATGGAACTTACTTCTGAGTAGACCTTCCCAGGATCGCCTTGCAAGTGGATGATGAAACAGTGGAACGCTGTGCGCAATATTCTGGGCACTTTCCTGGGAGTAAGCCCCACTGAGCTCAATGGAACTGACTTCTGAGTAGATCTTTCTAGGATCGCCCTGCAAGTGAATCTCCAACTTAGGAGCGGTGAAACAATGGAACGCTGTGCACAATGTTCTGTGCACTTTCCTGGGAGTAAGCCCCACTAAATTCAATAGAACTTACTTCTGAGTAGACCCTCCCAGGATCGCCCTGCAAGTGGATAATGGAACAATGGAATGCTGTGCACAATATTCTGGGCACTTTCCTGGGAGTAATCCCCATTAAGCTCAATAGAACTTTCTTCTGAGTAGACATGCCCAGGATCGCCCTGCAAGTGAATCTCCAACTTAGGAGCGGTGAAACCATGGAACGCTATGCACTTTCTTGGGAGTAAGCCCCATTGAGCTCAATGGAACTGACTTCTGAGTAGACATGCCCTGGATCGCCCTTTGGTGCTCTGTGCGCTTTCCTGAGAGTAAGCCCCGTTGGACTCAATGGAACTTACTTCTGAGAAGACATGCCCTGGATCGCCCTTTAGTGCTCTGTGCACAATATTCTGCGCACTTTCCTCGGAGTAAGCCCCATTAAGCTCAATGGAACTTACTTCTGCGTATACCTTCCCAGGATCGCCCTGCAAGTGAATGATGGAACAATGGAACGCTGTGCGCAATATTCTGGCACTTTCCTTGGGAGTAAGCCCCATTGAGCTCAATGGAACTGACTTCTGAGTAGACATGCCCAGGATCGCCCTTAAGTGCTCTGTGCGCTTTCCTGAGAGTAAGCCCCATTGGACTCAATGGAACTTACTTCTGAGTAGACCTCCCTAGGCTGGTCCTGTAAGTTGGTCTCCAGCCGGAGGGGAGAGAGGCTTTGGAGAGGTTGGAGAGGAGGGTCCCCCAGTGGTGCGTGCCTGGCCGGTCGGGGATTGGGCTGGCTGGCCGGGGGCGGTCCGGGGGCGGTGCGGGAGCCGGGCAAAAGGGGGGGGGGGAGCCAGTTGGAGGCGCTTCTGCCTTCCCCGGAGTGGCTGCAGCTCTCAGGATGGGCTCCTTTGCGGGATCCCCGACGGCGCTTCTGCTGCTGTTCACCTGTGCAGGTAAGGGATGCTCAGGGTGGGATCCAGTCCGGGGGTCTCCAGGACCCCCAGCCCAGGCTGGCCGGACTCTGCTGATCCCCCTGCCCGCGATCCACCTGCTTTGGGGCTCTCCAGGCTGCTTCTTTGCAGCCGGCTTGGTGCGCAATTACGCATCCTCCGGGCTGGTCCTTCCTTTGGAGTGTCCCAGAAGGGGCTGCCCTTTCCCGGCTCCCTCTCCAGCCCCAGCCCCCAGGGGTGAAGAGGGCAGTGCCTAGGCTGGGAGGGGGCGTAGCTGGAGGGGGGCAAGGCACTGAAGTTTTTTAGGGAGTGAAAGGGCACCCTCCACTTTGGACCTAGTCCATGCACAACTCCTCCAGGCAGTTCTTGGGTGGTGCTGTAGCGTAGCTAAAGGGGGCGAAGCACTCGATCTTGAAGGGGAACCTCCCTTTTGGGTGGGGGCAAAACGCTAGGTTCTGTAGGGAGCATCATCGCAGTGTATAAAGGGGACCCTCCTCTGGAGCCATACAGTTTTGCTCCCCCACTTTCCATCCTTTCCACAGCGCCTTCAAAACCCAGTTTGCTGACCCCCTCCAGCCACGCCACCACTAAGGGGAGGCTCCATATGGGAGTGTCCCCTACAAGATCTAGTGCTTTGACCCCCCCTCTGGCTATGCCACCCCTAAAGGGAGGCTCCAAAGAGGAGAGTCCCCTTCAAGATAGTGCTTTGACCCCCTCTGGCTATGCCACCCTTAAGGGAAGGCTCCAAAGAGGAGGGTCCCCTGCAAGATCTAGTGCTTCCCCCTGGCTATGCTACTCCACCATCCATGAACTTGCAAGAGAGCTTGCCATGGAATGGCTGCAATGGAGAGGGTCCCCTTGCACTCCACTATGAGCCTCCCTGCAAAACTAAAGTGCTTTGACCCCCCCCCTCTAGCTACGCCACCGATTCCATATGTACTTAACTGGAGTGAGCAGATTCTTTGGACTGCTTGCAAAAAAAATCTATTTAAATTGTTCCTGTGGCGTAACTAGAGGGGGGCAAAGCACTAAGTTTATTAGCAGTCCAAAGAACCCTTTGAATCCAGGGGTACACCTCCATTTTGTTTCCAACTCCTTGCATGGCTATGAAGAGGAGGGGTCCCTGTCTCTTGGATAGTTTGGTGAGGGTCCCTACAAAATGTAGTGCATTGACCCCCCCATAGCTACACCACCTTGAAAGCAGTAGGGAAACCAGGCAAGGTGTGTCTCCGCCATATCTGTTTGCACCAGGCCACCTTCCTCCCCCCCCCCTCTGGCATCATATCATCATCTTCATCATGCCCACTTTTCGTGGTACTTTCTTACTCATCAGTGACTTGGCCCTTCTCAAGTGACTCATGGGGAAAGTGATGTGATCACAGGGAGACCATTGGGAAGTTGGGATGGGGTGAAGTGGGAGTGTGTTGCAGCCAAAAGAAGACCCCCAACCTCCTCCCACCCCGAAAATCATGTGCAAGCATTCCCTTAGATGGGAATAGAAACTTTGGGAGTGGTGATGTTGTGATCCAGCTTGTGGGCACACCTGTTTCTAGCGAAGAAAGCCTCTGATTATTTTATATCAAGTTAACCAGCCTCGGGTTAACACAGGGTTGCCATATGTCCCGAAAGCCAGGAACAATCCTGATTTTGGGGTATTGCGTTCACATTCTGGCAAGAGGGTCCTGTCCCAATTTGGTAGAAGAGAACTGTGGCAACCCAAGGTTAACAGTCTCTGGTTAATACCAAGCTCGTGTTCTTTATTGACATTTACGAGTCCATCCCAAGGGTTGGCATTATAAACTCCATCCCTCAAACCTCCATCTCTTTGTAATACTTGAAACATTTATGAAATCATTATCTGAAATCATTATCTGCATCAACTTTCTCATCCAGAGTCTTAATCTGAACTGGGCCTTACTGCAGAGCCTGTTTTGAGTGCCAGGGTGCTGCCCTCTCTGGAACATGGTAGTTGGTGCTAAAAAAGAGCACCATGGAGCATGTACAGAGTTGATCTTATGATCTTTCTGAGTAACTGCAGCTCACCTCCATGCAGTGGTGTAGCTAGAGGGGACAGGGCAGTCAGTCTTAGAGGCAGCCTCACCCATCTGAATAGGCGAGGCACCCTCGAAGACTAACTGCACTGCCCCCCTCTAGCTGTGCCACTGCCTCCACATTTTCAGAGTCAGGATAGCGAGTGACTTTTATTCAGGCTTGATCCCATCTTAGCTATACAACCTCAATTTTTTAAAATTTTATTTACTCCAGAGGTGTCCAAACTTTTTGGCAAGAGGGCCACATTATCTCTCTTACACTGTGTCATGGGGCAGAAAATTGATTTACATATCAAATTTGAATAAATTTACATAAATGTACATATTAAAGTGTATTTGAGACAGATCTGGAGAATCAAAAGCCTTGCCCGAGGGCCAGATGGAGGGGTCTTGCCATGAGCCACATAAAGGCTCACCAAGGGCCCCCAGGCCAGGTTTGGATGGCACTGATTTAGAGCACAATCCTAACCATGTCTACTCAAAAGTAAACCCCATTGTGTTCAGTGGGTCTTACTCCCAGGAAAGTGTCTTCAGGATAGCAATCTAAACAATAACAAAATATAAAAATCACTTGAAACAGAAAATCAAGATATCAGGACCACTGGCTTAATGATTAGTATCAACCACCTTCCAAATTAATGATTAACAACTATGAATTAACAGATCACAGCGCCAAGCAATAGATAGAACAATCTAATAATGTACATTTTTCCCCATCGTATTTATTACTTTGTTTTTAGTAAATTATATTTTAATTAAGTTAAGTAACTTCTTGACAAGCCTGCAGAAATTGTGATCATGGTTTTTCTGCCTCTGTGTGTTTCTTCCTAGTCATAAATGGGCCCTTTTTTGATGTTCATCTTTGTTGGGGCTTTGATGCAAAGCTGTTTGTCCCCAACACTTGACTGTTTCTCCAGGCAACCCCCCCAAATCTGACCCAAGGCTGTTGCAGCGCCAGCAAACAGCCCTCCTATTTAATCAAACATGCATTAAATTCCAGTGATATCTGGGCTTGATGTCACTTGAGCCTTCTTAAATAGTTGGCAACCGTCTCAATGCTCTTCAAAGAACTTGAGCGCATAAGGTATAAGGGAAGGGTTATTACTCATGGTTGAGTCCCTGACATCCCTTGTTGAGTCCCCTGGGAAAAAGGCAGGATATAAAGAAAGACACCCCCCCCCAAACCCCACTAAAATAGGGTTGCCATAATTCTCTTCCACAAAACCATCACAGGACCCCTTGTCAAACTTGTCAGTAGGTGAACACAATCCCCCAAAACTGGACAGTCCCAGTTTTGGGGGAATATATGGCAACGCTTCACTAGTACCTAGCTGGATGGTCTGATGCAGTGGTGTAGCTAGAGGAGGCTCCCCCAAGACTTACTGCTCTACCCCCTCTAGCTATGCCACTGGTCCAGGGTGACCAGATGCCCAAACTTAAAAAGGAAGACAAGGTCTTGGATTCTTCCCAGCCTGGCTCAGCCACAATATTGGGCACTTTCACTTTCCCACAGAGCTCAATGCATATTTTTTATTTTTAGTTTTTTGGCCATA
Organism: Cryptoblepharus egeriae; assembly: GCA_030015325.1. Classification (NCBI taxonomy): domain Eukaryota; kingdom Metazoa; phylum Chordata; class Lepidosauria; order Squamata; family Scincidae; genus Cryptoblepharus; species Cryptoblepharus egeriae. The sequence goes on from JAREYC010000014.1 coordinate 2,018,702, forward strand.
ACGTTTGATAGGAAGGAGATACAGTATTTCAAAACCTATTTTTGCATTGGATTCTGCTCTTCAATACAAATCCAACGACATATGGCATGACTTCACGCTATTGCAAAGTTCTAAAATGAAGCCAAAATGGAGGACAACGAAGACATTTTGGAGGACACCTGGACAGGAGGCTAAAAAAGAGGACAAATCCGGAAATCTCCGGTCATATGGTCACCTTGCACTGGTCTAATGTGCTAGGAGGCATCTTTGAACGTGCAGAGTGTTGTCACTGGGTTCTAACCATTGGAAGCCGCTTTCCTTCCTAGATGAGGAAGGAATCCAAGCCTTCCCCTTTCTAAACATCACCTTTTCTGAACTCTAGAATGCAGTGGATCGGGTCCCCTGGCTCTGGGTTCTGCCCGCGACTGGTACTGCGAGGAGGATGTTTACATACTACTTGTTCAGTAGGGAGTAGCTGATTTGGGCTGGGATGCCAGAGTGAGGAGGAGGAGGAGAACAAGACCCATGTAAATCAGTCTCAAGTCACCGGTCCCATCCCCCAGCTTGGAGCCCTGGGAGTGATGCTCTCTTTCCCCCAACATGCCCCAGCTAGTTATTTGCTCAGCCCCAGCCTCTTACATTCCTGGTCCCCCTGCGTTAGCTTTTCCCAGCCTCCTGCGCTATTTCTGCAGGAGCCGCTCCCTTTGCTTCTCCAGGCAATGGGACCTCTCACTTCTCCAGAATGGTTCTTGCCTTGCACTGGGTGGTAAGGAATTTGTACTGGGTGCAGGCTAGGGAAGCCAGTTCTCCAGATCTCCCAGCCCCCTCCCCAGTTACTCTCAGCCAATCCTTAATTCCTAGGCTGGAACCCACCTAGCCGGTTAGATGGGTCCGGGCCCCTCTGAATACCTTTCATTAATCCTCTGATCCCGGCAAGGTTGAACATCAGGCCATCTCCTTGCATTGAAGTCCCAGATGATTGAGGGCAGCTGGCCGTGATGTCTGGGCAGTAAGGAAAATACACTCTATGTGTCCTCAGAGGCACACATCAGACCCGAATCTGGGTTCATGCCACAATTTGTGATTCATGCCATTACCACGTCTTAGCGTCTCTTCCTTCTGGAGAACCACACTTTGGTTGCAATCCTAACCATACTTTCCTGGGAGTAAGTACTATTGAACACAATGGAACTTACTTTTGAGTAGACATCCTCAGGACTGCACTGGCACAATGTTCCTGGGAAGGGTGAGAAGCAAGATGGCTCCTGATTTTCTCCCCCACACTGAATACTGGGGCAGGGTCGCCGTATATCCTGAAAAACAGGGACAACCTAGATTGGGGATGGGATTGTGTTCACATAGTGACAAATGGGTCTGAGGGTCCTGTCCCAATTTGGTGGAAGAGAATTATTGCAACCCTATACTAGGGTGTTTTGTATAGGGTTGTATGATGTCCCTGAAATAAGGTGGTGCTGTGGGTGGCGCAAACAGTTAAGACGCTGTGCCTGTTAACCAGCAGGCCAGGGTTCGAGACCTGGGTTGGCCCCACAAGACAGGGTGAGCTCCTGTCCTTAGCGAGCTCTGCGACGCAGCTGGATCCAATTGTATTGGCTCTGCCTTTCCATTGGACTAATTCAGTGGCGTGGAGAGGGGGGATTTGCTGCTTGGGTAACAGCCTATCCTCCATAACAATCCAACCCAGGCTTTCGTGCTTTGTATGCAGCGCCGAGCACGATAACATAGTCTTTCAAGACTGATGGAGGCCTGCTTTTTTTATGTCCCCGAAAACCAGGATTGTCCTAGTTTTCAAGGATTGTGTTCACATATTGGCAAGCTTGACAGGGGGGTTCTGACCCGGTTTTGTGGAAGAGAATTACGGCAACCCTAGAGTGGTATATAGTTTGACTAACCCTAGTCTGGCTCCTGCCTTCCAGTGCCCCCCATGCCTCCGCTTCCTGCAGGTGCCATGCCTCGAGATTGGCACGACTTCTTCCATCTTAACTGTATTCACAGCCCCAGTTCACCAAATCTTGCGAGGATTGATTTTAAGTCGATTTTGGCCAGTGCCTCTTGGCTTCAGTGTGGATTTTTGAAATGGGTTTGATGGGTTTGATTTTTGAAATGGGTTTGAAATGGGTTTGATGTGTATTTTATTAAGTGCTTTCAGAGACTGCCAAAAAGCAGGGTGCAAACTTGAAAAGCAAAGAGATCAGCTGGGAGAGATCTCTGCCTCTGACGGGTTCACCCTGCAAGGGCATGTACTCCTCGTTCCATTACTCTGGATGTGCTGTAATGTGTTTTTGATGGTGTCGTTCTAGCGGTGAACCTAAACACCCCATTGGTAACTTAGGATTTACCAACTTCGGAGTGGCTGTAGAACTGCACAGGGGACTGGTTGTTTGTACCATGTACCCAAGTGGGTACACACGATGGGGGGCATTTACAATTTCTCCTGATTTATGATGTGGTATAGAGGTGTGACCATGTCTATGGCCATGTGGGGAGCGACTCCAGATGGCTAGCTCTCCATGTGATTGCATGGCTGCTGTGATCCGATCCTCCCTTCTTCCATGTGCAGATAACTAGGGCATTCCAAGCCCCATTAATTATTAGGGTTCCAGAACGGAGGCCACATTTAATTAATGTGGAATTCACAATTACAGTCTTGTGTGCTGTAGCATTTGTGGATTGAAAAGAAACAAGGAAATGGAGAGAGCTTAAAATCCTGATGCGCCAGTCTCGACACTTGCCACAATCCCAAACAGATTTACTTGGGAGTAAGTTCCAGTGGACACCTTGAGATTTGCTTTGGTTGGGATGTAACCTAGATGTGTTATACTCAATAAGGGATGAATCATACAGATTCATACAGATACAGACCAGGTGGTATCCTGACTGGTGCAATCCTAACACTTTTCTGGGAGTAAGCCCCATTGAATTAAATGGAACTTACTACAGAGTAGACACAAGTAGGATTGCTCTGCTTGAATCAGGGAAGTGGTTGGTGCAAAGGCTCTAATTATTTTGGTCTCTCCTGCTTACATTATTTGTTCATATTACAGTTTATTGTTTAGTTTATTACTTTTAGTTTATTACTTATTGTTTAGTTTATTACTTTTATCATTTAATAGTGTCCTGCTTTTACAGCTTTTTAAAATAGATGTGAGTTGTGTGAGCGTTTTAAAGGGGAAAAAAGCAAAATTGTGGGAATGCTTGCTTTACAAATGTAGGTTTCTAGTCCTCAAGAACATCGAGCCAGAAAGAGTGCTTAGCAGGTTCAGAAGCCCAGCTGGCAGACCTTAAGGGGTGGGAGATTTGAAGGCAGTTCTGTTTTGATCTGTGGGAAAGGTTGGGTTGCTTCTTCCCAGCTTGGCTTGGGGTTGTGTTGCGACCGAGGCTGATGTGCGCCTTCTGGCCTTGCCTGGCACATGTGTGGCCATTGCAATGAGAGCTGGTTTCATTGAGCCAAGGAGGAGACAGGGCTTGGGCTGGCCTCCCATGTGCGAGTGGCTTGCAGGCTGCCAGAAGTCTCGTCTAGGTGGCAACCATGCCAGACAGGGAGGTGTCTGCGCCTTGTCTTGGCTCCATGTGCAGCACACTGCATGCGACCCCTATATTTCCCCATTCATTTTCAGAAGGCACTTTCTGGTGACATATTGGGGGGGGGGGGAAATGCTGTGGCTTCTTGCTGAGCCAGTGCAGTATCAAGCAGCATCCAAGTGCCACCTTACCTGTCCATGTGCCACGTTACCTCACAGGCCACCTTACCTGTCCATGTGCCACGTCACCTCACAGGCCATTTTACCAGTCCATGTACCACGTTACCACACAGGCCACCTTACCAGTCCATGTGCCACGTCGCCTCACAGGCCACCTTACCAGTCCATGTGCCACGTTGCCTCACAGGCCACCTTACCAGTCCATGTGCCACGTTACCTCACAGGCCACTTTACCTATCCATGTGCCACGTTACCTCACAGGGTCTGCCCTCCACCTCTTCCTGAAGCTATAGCTTCCCACAACCACTCAGCACAGCTTGTGGCGGTGCCCGCATATACTGTTCCCATAAAGTGGGCTTCCCTGACAGCCTGGAAGCCACCTTTCCTGCTCTTGGGCGCTCATGTGCATGTCTCTCTCCCCCTTTGCCTCTGGCTGCCTGCCCTGCTGATAACATCACATAGGTATTCCTGAGCGGGCACAGAGGGAGACAACCAGTCTGGCCACTTCCAGAGCTCTTCGTTGTGGAGAGCTGCTGGGGGTGGCCTTGCAATTATTCCCTCTTTGGGGCCTGCGTGGGGACTCGGCACCCTTGCCCGCCTCTCCTTCCTCTTCTTTGTTCCCCCCTTTCATCGAAGCCTCTCCTAGTCCCGCCATGTGGGAAGCTTGCGGTTTCAGGTGTGTTCAGGCCTGTCCCCGTCGCACAAGAACACCTTTCATGCCTCTCTACCTGTCCCTGGCTCTCATCCTCCCATCTTTTTTGGCACTCTTTTACTCTCTCTTTCTCTGTCTTCTTTTCTCCCCCTTTCTTCTCGCCCCTTCCCTTTCTCTCGTTCTGTGTGACTCTTTTGCCCATCCACCCCCCTTTGGCGGCATTGTGTTTGCCCAGCGGAGCATGTAACCTCTTCAAATCCCGGGCTAGAAATTAATGATTTTTCTTTCTCTTCCGCTCCCACACGTGTCCACGGCGGGGCTCGGATACGGATCCCATCCACCCCCTTCATCGAACCGATCCTTGTCGCACAACAAGAGTCAGGAATGTGATCCCCAGAGCTTGACTTTCAGGGCTTAAGGTTGCCAGGCCAGCCTCTACCCCCACCCCAAATCCCTGAATCCTAGCCTGAAATCTCATATGTCTGAATGTCAAGAGCCAAGACATCCTCTGTGCTTGGAAATGGGGCCTGGAACCATTTATTTGACAACCCTGCAAAGACTTGTGTCTCTGGGCATGTGCAAAGGGTCTTTGTCCATATAATGCAGGGTTGTCCATATGTCCCCCAAAACTGGGACTGTCACAATTTTGGGGGATTGTGTTCACATACTGTCAATTTTGATAGGGGATCCTTTCCTGGTTTTGGCGACCCTAAGACCGAATGCATTTATTTATTTATTTATTTATTTATTTATTTATTTATTTATTTATTTATTTATTTATTTATTTATTTGCCCCAGAAGCTTCCTGGTTAAGGGGGAATTTGAGCCTGGATCATCCAGGTCTCAGTCCAACTCCCGAACCGCACCATCCTGGTTGTGTCAAAAGGCAATAATAGCTAGCCCTTTTGTGCATTTATGTCCAAAGACAAAGGAGAGTATATGATTTCACACCTCCCTCCCCCAACTTTTTATCTTCACAACAGCCCTGCCAGGTAGGTTAGATGAAAGACAACAGCAGGCCTGTGATCACTTAGTAAGCTTGGCAATCACCTTGAGTTAGGACAGCACAAGTCCTGGCACAAGTCCTGTGCTTGCCAGGGATATCACATTTATGTGCTACTCCTGGTAGGGTTAGGCCACTGCATAGACATGCGCTAGCCTCCCCAAACCACCAATGGAACGGGAAGACAGGTGTGCTGTGCCAGTCTAAAATGCTTAGGATTGCATCCCGCGACTCTGAGACCCTCCATCCTAATCCTTCCTAGGCTGGCCCTTTCTTCCTTGGAGCGAGATGTTTCTGGGTGTATGAGATGATACATCAGTACCTATAAAATCTCAGTACTTATAGCATCACTGCTAGATCCATGTGGATGCCATTCTCTTGAAACTCACCCATTGCCCCCTTCCTACCAGAACTGCTTCTGTGTTTTAGTTTCACCCTTCCTTGATCTCTAGGCAGCTTCCCCCTGCCACCCCCCCCCCCCCGCCCGCCTGTACCTCCTCATCTTAATTATCTGCCAGTGACCAAGCACAGCTGTGATGCCCAGATGATTTCTTGCCCACACCGTGTCCGGCAGGGCACCACCCTCTCTTTCATCCTTAGATGGGTACAGCAGAGTTGGGGGGGGGGGAAGGGGACAAGAGCTTGGAAAGTCCTTGCTCTCGGTTATTTCTAGAGCGGGGGCCTTTTTTTAGCTCCCCTGGGGACCTGGGGTCCGGTCTGCCCAAGAGCTATTCATAGCCGGGCATTTGCTGCTGAATTTTCTCACGGCAGCCCAGAGGGGAGGAAAGCGAGCCTCTCGCTGTTGGCTCCGAACGTGACCCAAGAGCAAAGGCGCATCGTGGGATTTTTGTCCTGGGCTCCAATCCTCCCCCCTGGAATGTATGTGCTGGGCATGGTGCAAACCTGCTTTTGAGCACGCTCTTCAAGTGTGACCAACAACCCTCTTGCACGATGGCCATAGCAAAACTCCAGCCCCCAGACATGGTTGCACACATAAACGAGAGATCCTTGGCACATGGGAAGGCTGGATCTCATGCACTGGTGCCCTCTGTCGTGCCTGGACATCATCCTATATGTCTGCCATAGGGTACGTGGTCAGTGGGCATGTGCTGAAAAAAGTGCAAATGTTCTCTTTTGGAGACCCTGAAGCTCCATGGAGAGTCGGGTTCAAGAGAAGCTACCCTTTTAGCCCAGAGAGTGCTATTGATCTGATTCCATAAAAAGGTAGCTCCTCAAGGCATTGGCGCACCATCTAGCATTCCCTGGTGGGGCACATGCTATCGGGAAGGGAGCTCCCTCCCATAATATTTCCCTTCTCAAAATATTTTATGCACCTCTGCTATAGAGAGAATCCCAAAGATGCACCCTTGGCAAGCTTAACACTCCATCCCCTTTTACTGGCAACAGTTCGGGATGATGGGCTGATGTCATGTGCACTTTTAGCAAGGCTATGACACCTCTTTGATGTTTGTTGCAGGCCTGTGGACCTGGTCATGCGCTCAAAGGGTGGGCACATGGGTCCAACGTGGTCTAGGAGTGACGGAGCTCTCAGGAAAGGCGAGGATGGGTGTGCACAGCTGATGTGCAACCAACTATCAGGCTGATTGCTTGCTAGTCTATTAGTAGCTCCAGCACTGCCTGGAGCCCTTGGTTTCCAGCTCCTTCCATATGCGCCTTCAAAGTAGATTTCTGGGGAGTTTCAATCAAATCAATCAGTATTAATATTAATATATTACAATATTAATATACCACTTTCCAACAAAAAGTTCACACTCCAGTTTACAGAAAAAATGAAATACAGTAACTCATGTCTCCCTGTCCCAAAAGGGCTCATAATTTTGGCCTTGCTGAGAAGGTGGGATACAAATCCAATAAATAAATAAATAAATAAATAAATATAAATAAATAAATAAATAATTTTTAAAGATATCAAAAAATACCAGCAGAAGCCACTAGATTAAAAGGAAACAGATTAAAAGGATGGACCACCAGGACAAAGAGACAGTTCCTTCCACCCAGTTGCAAGTTTTTGGTTTTGGTTTTTTTTTTCTTTTCCAGCCATGAGGACTAGAAACGTTTGCTTTAATTTAAAGTGAAGGAGGTTGAGAATCAAGTGATCCTAAATTCCAAACCAGATACCCAAATGCCACTCTTGCCAACCAGAATCCCAACTTCACCATTTCTAAACTGCTCCCGCTCTCAACTCACTTTCACATTAATTCTCGGTGGTGGGATAGCTAGGAGGGGTGGAGCAATCAGTTTTGGAGGGAGCAGTCACCATGGCATGCCAAGGGCACACCTTTTGCACAACGTTGGGAACTGTTCTTGGCTGGCAAATGGAATGCTTCCCGCCACCGAAGGGGAGATTCCATCCAAGACTGACTGCTCCACCCCCTCTAGCTATGCCACCGGTTCTCAGTTGCTTTTGTTCCTTTGGGTGCTGCTGCCTTCCCCTCCCTGGGCCCTGTTTTCTCTCTCTCTTCTCGGTTTTGCTTCCTTGGATGTGCCCGCTTCTTTTTCATTGCAAGCCACAGCTGTTCTCTGGTCCAACCCGGCACACCTGTTACTGTTTAATCAGCCTGTCCATTCTTGGTGGCCTTGTAACTCCTTGCTGCCCGCAGTCCTGCCTGGCACCCACACAGCCAGCGAGGGATTCCCCAGCGGCCACATGATGTAGGTTCAAAGTGAGGATGGCCTGGAATCCAGATCTAACCTCATCAGGATCTAACCTTTGTTGTCAAGCTGGCAAACAGAATCCAGAAATTCATTTGTGGCGCAATCCTCTGCACACATACTCGGGTGTAAGTCTTTTAAGTTCAGTGGGACCCATTTCCAGGTAAGTGTGTCTAAGATTTTGGCTTCATTCATCGCCCACATTTCAAAAGAGAACTGCAACTGATCAGGATAGTTTTATTAGAAACACAAAGTGCTTATTTGGGAAGGATGCTTTAATAATTAATAAGTTGATAATTATTAATAACGCCTAGATCATTATTAAAACTTTTTTTAAAAAAAGTTTTAAAACTCAGATCAAGTTTTTAAAGTTACCTTTAAAAACTTTTTAACCGTGCTGGACAGTTTTTTTGCCCTCCTGTGACCAATTTAACAAACTGGTGTGTTCTCCAAATGGTGCCTACTGGAGAATTTTGGAAGGAAGTGGGTTTCTCCCAGTTTAATCCAGAAAAAGTGACAATTCATTGTGTGAAGGAAAGGGCATCTTTAATCACCATTCATCTTCCTGGTACAGTCACACCCCAAAACCAAGAAGCTTTCAAAGCTTCCGGAGCATCCCCTATGGCCTCGGTCTTACCCATTAAAATGCCCCTTCAGCTGGTTGATGGAATCTATAGGTGAATCTGATCAAAGGTTGCAAGCCAAATGCTTTTGGGGTTCCTTTCTGTGTTGATGAACCCCTCAAAAAGAGAAAGGGTGTCATTCCAGATTAATGACTGCAGAGTAGGAGGGGATCATATAGGTAATGTACACGTTGGTTAAATCTTGGGGTTTTGCCCCTTTGCCCAGTTCCATGCTGTTTCTTCACCGCTTCGTGTCAAATATATGATGCAACTTGTTGTGCTTCCCCAAAGTTTGGGGAAGTGTCCTATACTTCCCTTTCTCCGGGGTGGATGCTCAAGAAGAGGGGATTGGTCCGAACTTTTGTCCTTTTCTCTTGATGAGAGGGCACCGTCCCCTTACCTTGCCTTTGGGTTGGATTTTCGCTGCCAACCACCTGCAGGGCCCCACCAAGAATCAAAAATCAGAAGTACCCGTATTTACTTGAATCTAATGCGCCATCAAATCTAATGTGCATCCTATACTCATAATCAAAATACTGTATTTACTCAAATCTAATTAACAATCACATCTAACACACCCTGATTTTGGAGACTGAATTTGGCTGAAAAAGGTGAGCATTAGATTCGAGTAAATACAGTATTTTTTAAAATGCTGATGAACAGCCAATCTAGTAAAGTTTCTTTCTCAACTGCGGAGAGGGTCTGTTTTAGTTTTGCAATGGGAAGGAAGGAACCTGCAGGTGCTGTAGTTGTTCATGGGGAAGAAAAACAGCTTCTCTAATGGTGACATTTAAAAAAATTTTAAATTATTTTTATTTACTTTGTGTTTGTGGAATCCATTCTGTCACCCCCACAATTTAGGCAAGAACAAAAGAAGCCAAGAATTATCCCGGCAATCAGCTGTTTTTCCCCCAGAGACCCGGAATGGGATATTTCCGTGATCAACATAAATGGAAGCAGAATTCAAATGCGGTTGGCTCTCCGTATCTGTGGGTTTTCAATTCTGCCTCTATTCGTGGATACTGAGATCTGTGGATTTACTTTTAAGTCAGAAAATGGCCAAGCCCCATCATTGTATATCACTGCATTTCTTCAGCTGGAAGCCAAGCGGGGCAAAGAACGATGAGAGCAATGCAGGTCTTGTTGTAGCTGGTTTTGTTCCCCAGACCCCCCACCTCCCCAAATATTATGGATGTAGGCACAGGTGTGGCCTGGAGGTTTAAATCCCCCCTTTTGCAGCTAGACGCAGGCTTGGGGTGGGGAGCTGGGTTTTCTTGCTCCATGTCCTGGGAGCATCCCCAGCGCCAGCTGTCACCAGTCTGCAGCCCCTCGGCGGGACTCGCACTAACAAGGCTAATCTGTCACTCCGGCCTGTGTTCCCCAGCAGGGGTGGCCTAAGGGAGGATGGGGCAGCCTGAGCCCAGATGAAGCTTGGGGCAGGGAGGGAAAGGACGGCCAGGCGCAGCTGCACCGGCCGCACGCCTTTTGTGTGTGAGTGTGTCCGAGATGGGCTGTGTGGTCTGTGGCTTGATGAGATGGTGCTGGAGGAAGCCAATAAGGCCCAGCTGAAGTTGGATTTCCACCCAAAGTTTGCCTTTTAAAAACCAAAAACAATGAATAAAATTTATCTCGGGATATCAAAAGGAAGCAGTTACTTCCCCTTGCAGGTGGAGGAAAAGTCAACAAAAAGAGAAAGAAATCTGGATTAGGAGAAGAAAAGCATTGGCAGCGCTTTGTCGAAGACTGGGAGGGCAGGTAGAGCCATTTAGGATTAAAATCATGCAAAGACCTGGTCTGTGGCTAATGGGCCTTCAAGTGGGTGTGAAGGCTGAGCTTCAAATCATCACCATTTGGGATGTAATTTCCTATAGAAATGAAAACATATAGGGTTTATGTAGTGAATCGTGGTCATATAAACAGTGTTTTGAACCACAATAACTTTAAGAAGCTTCTCGGTGGGTCGCTTGGCCCATTCTGCTTTTAAAAAACCATGGGCAAAATCCAGAGTCACTACGGAGAGTCCTTGCTCCGGTGTAAGAACAATTTACTCTGGATTCCAATATGAATTTCCCATAGGTTTTCACTACTGGTGCAGTAACTACTGGTGCTCCCGTCTCTTACGTGCTCCCGTAGTTACTCTGGATTTGGGGGTCTGTAATAGTTCCATCACAACAACCCTGCGAGGGAAGGAGACTCTTTGTACCCTGCGTATATAACAGTTTGATCCCACTTGAAATTCCCATCCCTTCCCGTCCCATCCACCTATAGGTTTGTACTGCCCACCTTTCTCCCGTTAAGGGGACATAAGGCAGCTAACAACATTAAAAAAATAAAACAGGTACAGTAAAACATTTTAAAACATTCTATACCCTAAAAACACATATTATCTCAATAATCATGATGTTTCCAGAGGATGTCGGGAATTCTCCTGTGAGAAAGATGTGCAGAGTGTTTTCAGAGATTTCTAAAACTCTTCCATTGAATTCCCCAGGTTCTCTATGGAGGGGGAATGGCAGATAAGGCTGCAATCCTAAAGATACTTTTTTCGGAGTAAAACCCATTGAACACAATGGGCTTACTTTTGAGTAGACATGGTTAATCAGGTTACATCTATGCCGCACCTGCTTTTGGGGTTAGACCACAAGGTCTAAGCCAAGGTTCCCTGGCCTTGATGCTTCCTCCCTCTGTATATATATTCACAGTTTTGGGGAGCACATTTATACCCATTGCCCGAGCATCAGTATTCCCAGTTTAACTTCTCAGCCAAATGCCAGGCAACACTGGTATGGAACGGAGAGAGGGCTGTGTTAGGAATCTTGCCCAGCCATCCGCTACCAAGGGGCACGACCGGGACATTCAAGCGGACTCCGCTTCCGAAATGGATTGTTGTGCGATTCTAACTTGGCCTCCTTAGCTAGAACGGTGCCAGGACAGGAGAGAGGAAATAAGCATGGCTGGCCAACTTCTCAGGCTGGCAAGCCTATGCCCAGGAGTTGTAATAAACTTAGCATTGGTCCTGCTTCTGGCTTAGTGACCTGATCACGGCAGTCCTGGATGAATTGCTTCTGTGCCGGACTCAGGAAGGACCCTTGGTAAAAACTGCCATTTATTTGCATAATCCCTGGCCCCTTCTGCTGGTGCCGAAAGCAAGATAAAAAGGGTTTTCCCCAAAGCAAATAATAATAATAATAATGATAAACTGGCCACAGTGTGATAAGAGACACTTATCTACTTCTCAATATATGATGAGAGCATCTATCGATACCACACTGTAGCAGGATGTGCTATACAAAATTAGGGCGCAATCCAGAGTAACTATGGGGAGTCTTTACTCCGGTGTAAAAACAGTTTGCTCTGGATTGTAATATGAATTTCCCATAGGTTTTCACTAGATGGTGCAGTAACTATGGGTACACACAATGTCTCTTACATGCTCCCGTAGTTACTCTGGATTGTAGGGTATGGCTCTCTCCGAATGCCTTCCTGCAGCTGCTGAACTGATGCTCAAGATAGGTTTGCCCCACAGGTAGAACAAAGGGACAGAGGGGACCATGTTATGTTAAATTATTGTATATTTTAAATATTGTAAGCTGCCTTGAGTTCCCTTTCGGAAAGAAAGGCAGGATATAAATGAATGTTGGCCGCAGAATGGGGGCACAGGTGGAGCAGATCCCCCCTTCGCCAAACACGCATGGTAAATCAGAGGATGTATAAGATACTCTAGGGTTGCCATAATTTTCCTATTTTTTTCAGGACATATGGCAACCCTATCCGCAAAGGAGTGGAGTGTGGTCAGCCAGTCCTAGGTCTCAGGAAGAGAGCTGCTTCCGCAAGCGGAGCCTAACCAGAAAGACCCTTGATGTGGCCCAGAGTTCCTCAAAGCTTTGTCCTTTTTTAACCAGCAGTCCCAAAACATCACACATCTGGTGTTAAAATGAATGCAATAATCTCTCGACAGAAGCATCGGTGGCTGCGGCTCTGGGGACGCTTCAATCAAAGGGAGATGGAATCCGTATGGTTTCATGGGAGACGGCATACTGGTGGGCCACCAAGAGATGGGTCACCAGGGAAGCCATCAGGAAATAGAAGGAGAAGTAGCTTGAATCTAGTCACCAGTGCTTTCTTGCAAGGACTGGAGTCGCATCGGGCTTTGGGGCAGGGTGGCAGCTAGTTGGCAGGGTGCCATCTGGCAGAATCTGCCAGGCACTCTTAGCACCTCCCTGGCATCTGCCTCCCTCCCTCCCATGAGAGGTCCAACCTGCCTTTGAAAACCACGGATCTAGGCCAGCCGGGCTCGAACCAATTGCTGCCAATTTCCTAACTAAAAAAAAATTGTTTACTAGTATTGTGCTAATAGGCAGAACTCAGAACCTTTATTGGCATTTAAAAACAAAGCATAAAAACATATGGAATCACAGGGTAAAGCCAATCACACATCCATGGGAGGTAAAGGTAGAGGACCCAAAGGGCGGTTTATTTCCCCAAGTCTATTAACAAATTAAAACATCTCAAAAGATGTTTTAAGATCTCCATAATCTCAATTAAAGTTGAATCCTCAGAAATTAACAAGTTCTTCTGTAAGATGTCGTGTGAACAATTTGCCCATCTCCAAAGTATGGCACTAAATATTTATTGCGGGTATTTAAGTAGAGGTTTAAATAGAGGTTACAATATAAAATCAGATGTGAAAGAGATTTAACTGTGCCCAACTCACAAATGCATTATCTTTAGCTAAATATCATCTATCCTATCCTATCCCATCCATCTACCTACCTACCTACCTACCTACCCATCTTCCGCTTTTCAACCAAGAACAAGAAGTGTAGGAAGAAGTCTGAATAAATATAGGACACATCACTTTATATTGGTGTTACATCCTGGGCAAGAGGATGTATACAATATACAAAAGTATACTGTATACAAAAGTATATAGAAAAGGTTTTTTAGATCCATTAACAACATTGAAATGGATGTACTTGTAGGTTATTTCAAACAGATTTAAAGTATTGGTTGGAATGGTCAATTTCAAGGATATCTGCAGCTAATAGAGACCCTCCCAGGAGACTGTCTGATCCATAATCAAAGGATTTTTTTTTTTGCTCTGGTTTCAGGATCCGTCAATTTTCCAAGGAGATGAATAAAATAGCATGTCTTGAGCATTGGGCAGCTTGGGGCTATAGGGCCTGTTCAGCTTCGGCGCTCACACCGGCGGGCTGGGACGAACCTGCATGCCGTATTTATGCATAATTAGCCTGATTTGCATACAATTTAGCGTGTACTCGGCGGGTGCCCGGCTACAGCTGGTGGACATATTGCAACACGGCGGTGACAGTCTATTGTGCAATTTCCCTGTCTCCAGGCTAGAAGAGGCAGTTTTTGTTTGTGGGATCTCAGGGAAGGTTATTTAGGCTTGGGACGTTTCAGAGTTGCAACCCCTTCTGCAAGGGTTACCCAGAATGGTCAGCTTCAGGTCCATAAAACTTTCCATCCGTACGCTGGAATGAGGAAGGGGTAGCTCCCAGATCTGTAATGCTGTATTTATTCAAATCTAACACTCACAGTTTTCAGCCGAATACAGTCTCCAAAATCAGGGTGCTCGTTAGATTTGATGATCTGAATTAATACGGTATTTTGATTATAAATGTAGAGTGCGCATTAGTTTCGATGGCACACTAGATTCAGGTAAACACAGTCGTCACATCAAGAGAAAATTTTCCCCGCAACAAGCTTGGTGTGCTGTGAATGGTCTGCAGGTGTGGTGGTTGAGTTTTAGGATCATAGGGACTTTGGGGGGAATGTGAGCCCCCCACCAGCAGTGTCCCGTTCCTTGACAATTGCAAAAAAATTGGTGTGCCCATCTTGCGGGTGCGGCAACCTTTAGAGGTGAAATGGCGTCACAATTTGTTGCCAGTGTTTGCGTTACAAACCATGGATGGAAAAAACCTGTTTTGTAAACCCTGGTTTGACAATCCGCTCTCCAAACTGTAATTAAAAGATGGTAGGGTTTGAATTAAGACAGATCTTCAAGGCTGCTCACCTTAGAGCAGTGGTTCTCAATCTTCCTAACACCGTGACCCCTTTATAAGTTCCTCATGTCGTGGGGACCCCCAATCATAAAATTATTTTCGTTGCTACTTTATAACTGTAATTTTGCTACTGTTATGAATCATAATGTAAATATCCAATATGCAGGATGTATTTTCATTCTTACAAATGAAATGTGTGTTCTGTACACACATGGAACACAATGGGAGTAGGCATGCATAGGATTGGGCCCTGAGGCTGCAATCCTATCTACATTTACATGGGAATAAAGGCCCCCCTGACTATAATGGGATTTATTTCAGAGTAGGCATGCATAGGATTGGGTCCTGAGGCTGTCAGTCAGCCCAAGTGCATGCACAGCTATAGCAAGCCTGACCTCGCCCCCTGCACCAGGGGTCTTTAGGCGACCCCCCAGGAAAGCACTAGGTGACCCCCAAAGGGGTCCCAACCCCCACTTTGAGAAACGCTGCCTTAGAAGTTGTTTGAGTAGTTGAGGCCAGAGGTTCCCAAACTTTCTCTGTATCAATAATTTTTTCACAGCTCCTATGCTGTGTTTGCACAGCATCAATGCGTTTTCCTTTGAAAATTCAAAACATGCGCCGCTCCTGTGAGTTTTCTGCGGTGCCCCGGGGCGCTACAACACACAGTTTGGATTGCGAGTTTAGGCATTTATACTCTGCCTTTCTTGGATCAATCATACTCAAGACAGCTGATAAATTAATCACTGCAAACCCCAGTTCAAAGACCCCGGGAATGGTAAAAACCGGCTCTTCCATTCAACACGTGGTGACTTCTTCCTACATTTCTTTGAGCCCCTGAAATGCTGTCGTCCCAGCTTGTCGGTTTTCCTCCGCAGGCTTAGAAATTTAGGATGGGGTATTGAACTGCATGTCTTTCTCCCTTTTTCTGCTGCTCAAAAACCAGATCTTGAAGCCTGCGTTGGAATAAATGGTCTGCGTCGGAAGCTACAGTGGTGTAGCTAAGGGGTGTCAGAGCAGTCAGACTTGGAGGAAGCGTGTCAGGGGCCGCTCCCCTTTGGAGCCATTCCAGGCTGGGGGAGGAAAACTGAGCCGCACGCTCCTTGCACGCTTCCTCCAAGATTAGGGTTACCATAATTCTCTTCCACAAAATTGGAATAGGACCCTGTGTCCCATTTGCCAGTATGTGAACACAATCCCCCCAAATTGGGATTGTTCCTGTTTTGGGGGGACATATGGCAACCCTGTGCAAGACGGACTGCTCTGCCCCCCTTTAGCTACACCACTGGATAGCTGCTTGTGCACAGGGATCCCATGTGCAAAGAAGAGCTCTAGGATCCGGGTCTCTTGTTGTCTTGTGTGCTCCGTGAGGCATCTGGAAGGTCACGATGAGATACAGGAAGGTGGACTAGATGGGGCTTTGGCCTGATCCAGATGCTCTCTTTTTATATTGTTATGTTTGTTCATGATGAACCTGATCCTGTGCTTGAGAAATCCTTGTGGAAGGAGGAAAGCCCTTTATCAGTCTTCAGTTCTCTGCATGCAAAGCAGGAATCCTGCCCAGATTATGCGCCGGCATGTGGGTTGCTTGGGGCGATTGTTAAAGAGGACATGTTTGGATCTGTGGGTGGTGAGCGGCTGCAAGGGCTTGTTCTCCTGCCACCCATGTCATCCTGCACCCACATTTCCACTCCTCCCAAGAGGGCCGGGTTGAGCATTCACAGAATCTTGAGTGCTTTCAAGAATTATCACAATGGCAAAAAAAAACTTGACCCCTTGTTATGGGTCTGGATGCTCTATGCTCCACATCACACCCTGTGAAGATGCTGAGACAGGGCAGTCCAGTGACATCTGGCTGCTTGTGGCCAGGTAGGTCCCCTCCTATCTACCTGCTTAGGCCCACCACTCCAAAGATGCACCAGCAATAGCACCACTCCCCAGGCAGATGATCCGTACTCAGGGTGGACAAGGGGGTGCTCACAGGTCCATCACAGGAGGGGGGCCAAACAGACACACTCCTAGGAATCCTTGTTTCCCTTGACATAAGCACCCAAATAGGGCTGTGGTGTCCTAACAGTGTCCTGATGTTGGGATGGTATACTGGTGAGGGAGTTGGACTAACCCTACAATCCAGAGTAACTACGGGAGCACGTAAGAGACTTTACGTGCACCCGTAGTTACTGCACCACCTAGTGAAAACCTATGGGAAATTCATATTGCAATCCAGAGTAACTTGTTCTTACACCAGAGCAAGGACTCCACATAGTTACTCTGGATTGCACCCATAGGCTACAATCCAGAGTAACTACTGGAACACATAAGAGACATTACATGCACCCGTAGTTACTGAACCACCTAGTGAAAACCTATGGGAAATTCATATTGCAATCCAGAGTAACTTGTTCTTACTCCAGAGCAAAGGCTCCCCGTAGTTACTCTGGATTGTGCCCTAAGCAACAAAAGATCCAGGTTCAAATCCCTCCTTGGACATGAAGCTTCCTGGGTGCCCTTGGGTCAGCCACTCTTCAGCCACCTGCCTTGCAGGGTTGTTGTGAGGACAGCAAAAGGAGCTTTGTAAGGTGTTTGCATTGGCATGGAAAGGCAGGGTATATACAGGCATTGGATGGGTTAGGAACCGGAGCACCGTCCAAAAGTGAAAACAGTTGAAAAGTGAAACCCAGACCTTTTCAGCTTGCAAACTAAAAATGCCCTCCCAAAAAACATAAGTATCTCTTGCAAAAGCCTAAATAACACATATATATTAACATATCTAACAAATTACAGTAAAATGAAGGCATGTGTGGGCAATGAACATCTTATGTATTTGAATGAAGATTATTTACTGAAGAAAGGCATAAAGATATGCAAAAAACAATTTGATCACCATGTCACAGACAAATCAACCTCAGGGAAGACAATTTTAGCCTTTAGTTCAGCAGAAAGAGGTTGAAAGAGTGGAGCATATGTTGAATGAAAGACTCCTGGGTATAACTCCACGCTGAATGTCCTAAAACAGAGCATGGGATAGAATTTAATCCCAAAGAAGGAGAGATAGAAGAGCTGTGGGCTTGAGGGGCATGAAAGGAGATTTGAGGCCAACATCACTTTTGCATCCCGGCTGCCCATCTCTACATCAGGAGTCTTTGAAGAACAATTTGGGGCCTCTTAACGCCCTGGTGCCTCCCTGGAAAACGATGCCCAAAGTGGAAAGCTTTTCATTTGCCTTTGCAGCTGTTCCTGCTGGGCTTTTAATTTGTATTTCATTTCCTCCATTCATCTTGGTGCGCCTTCATTTTCCCCTCCAGTTGTGCCACGGCAAGGGGCAAAAGCATCCAGGCCCCCTTTAACTCTTCCCCCTTCTTGTACATGGAAGACAATGATTTTACCCAGTGGTGTACTAAGGTATGGCACGCCAGGGCATGTGCCTTGGCATCACCACTTGAAAGGGGGTTCCAGATTCTGCATGATAACATCACAACTCGAGCCCCCCACCTCCTGGGTAAGCCACTGATTTTTATCTATCTTTATCTGGGCAGTTGTAAGAGGGTTACAGTGCAATCCTAAGAAACTTAGGCTAGCCTAATACACCTGGCCTATCTTTGCTTGATGGTGTGGGGAGGTTGCATGTCTGTGCATTGGACTGACCCCCTCTCCCCAATAGTGGGGCAGAGCTGTCTTACTGCACTTTTGTGACATCCTCAGGTCAGCATTGGACTTATGCCAGGGCTTAGGCTGACCTAAGTGAAGATTAGGATTGCAGCTTCTGTCTGATCAATAACCAACACCTACCAAAATTATGGCTTCTTTAAGAGGAGCACCGTGCCCCCCAATACCCACATACCCTCTCTTTCTCCATCGCTATCAGTGCCAGTTATTTGCCAAGATTTCCTATTTTGCCTGTCTGCTGCCCTTTGGAAAGCGTGTCGGGAAAAGAATGTGGTCGGTTGTGCCATGCTTTGGACTCTTGCAGTGGCTCTGCTGAAAGGATTGCCTGGGCTATGTGACGCTGGAAAGGGGGGCTCTTCCCCCCCCCAGTTTTGAAAGCGGGACGTGAGTGGCATCGTTGCCTGCGATGTCAATGCTACTCTCAGTCTCGACTCTGGGAAATTAGCTTTTTTTGGAGGGCGACCCAAATTGACTAGGGATGATGGTGGCATAACAGAAAAGTTAGTGTATGGAAAAGAAGAGGGGAATCTCCACTCCATGGAACTTTGCCAGTGCCTGTAACCATTGGACTGCCACTGCCCTTTCCACCTCGCAACCACCCTGTGCCTGTTCTGCATCTAAAGTGTCTTCCTTTCTGGCAGACGTGGCCCTATTCTTGCCTCTTGTACCTGTCTTTGGGCACCCTTGGAGGCTCCGATGTTCCCGAAGGACAAGACAGACAACCTGCCCTGCTCTGTCATCTGCCCTGCTCCATCATCTGTCTTGATTCAAGATGTTCCATGGAGAGAAACCCTCTGTCTTTGGGCTGGTGTTGGTGAATCGGCCTCCTTTTCTTCTTTCGGGTTTCCCAGCTGGTTCCCTGGCGTTGAGATGTTTCTGGGCACTTCGCCTTGCCAGAGTCTTTCTTGCACCCCCCTTCCCTGCCATGACCGACAGGGAGATGAAAGCTGGCTTGCCCTCCCCTGCTTTGGAGGGGCTTATCCTGGAACAAAGCCCCGAGTGCCAGCCTGGAATCCCAA
Source organism: Cryptoblepharus egeriae (assembly GCA_030015325.1). Classification (NCBI taxonomy): domain Eukaryota; kingdom Metazoa; phylum Chordata; class Lepidosauria; order Squamata; family Scincidae; genus Cryptoblepharus; species Cryptoblepharus egeriae. Next base: position 2,038,059 of record JAREYC010000014.1, read on the forward strand.
GCAGCTGCTGACTGCTTCGCTGTGGGCCTTTCATATCACCGATCACCCCCTCCTTTCACACCCGCACCCACTCCATCCCAAATAGCTGCTTTATTTCTCCTGCCTCCCGCCCCCCTGCACATTTTTTATTCAAGATTGCCTTAAGTATGGCCAGGGGCACATCATAAACATGCCATGTTTGATGGGGAGGGGGGAAGAGAGGTGTGCCTGTTTTCAATGACAACTCACAGTCCACAAAGAAGCCTGCTTTGTGTGCACGCGCATGTGTGTGCTGCCATGTACCCCCTTCCAACTAACTTAAAATATTAATTGGTAGATTTAACTTGCAGATTTTTCCAGGAGTCCCACATTTTAACAGATACCCCAAAATTTATTGCCACATAAATTGACTTCAGGCTGCAATCCTATCCACACTTAACTGGGAATAAGATCTATTTTTATAATGGGACTAGTGGAATGAACCCACCGTCGCGGGAGTAAAATTTCAAGATCATTTATCTTCCTGGGCACCCCTGAGCATTGGTGGGCACCAGACGGCAGGCTCTACTGAGCATTGTTGAGCATCAGGGTTGTGCAAATTTCATGCTTCTAGGTCTAGTGGTTTTGGCTGGGTGTTGATGAGTGTGAGTGAGTGACTCAGTCCGTTACCCAATCAGTCACACCCCCCCCCATTGCTCAACATTCCCCATTGCACAACACCTTCTCATGCACATCACCCCCTTGCTCATCGATGCACGTGGTGTGTTTAGGCTCATGGGGGGTTTAGGTACATGCAGGGATGTTGCACATGGGAGGCTGATGCACATGGGGATGATGCGCATCGGGGTGTTGCACATTGGGGGTTGATGTGCATGGGGTGTTGATATGCATGTGGGGGGTTGATGTGCATGGGAAGGTGTTGCGCAATTGGGGGTATTGTGCAAAGGGGGGGATGGTGTACGGGGAGTAGTTTATTCCCCCAACATGGGTACATTTTGCTAGGATAGATAGATAGATTGATAGATTGATTGATTTACTTCTATGTAGACATTTATGGGATTGGCTCTCAAGCAATCTTCCTAATTATATTCTGAAAGTTATGGGGCTAATCTGAAAGGTAATGGGCACAAATGCGCCTGTCTTGCTCTTTGTCCTGCCCTGTTCTGGGTGTTTCGCGCTACCCAAAGTTTCTAACACCTAACAGGGAAACTGTGGTTTACTGTGTATATAGACATACACACACACACACACACACACACACACACACACACACACACACACACACACAAACACCACGGTTTTATATATATATATATATATACCTGCTACAGTGCATGGTGACATGTCATAGCTGCAAAGGAGGACCCCTAAAATGTAGAACACCCAAGAAAAATGTAGGACACATCAAAATAAAAGCTAAAAACATTCAAATATATTTCTTGCATGTGGTTCATTTAAATATTATATTGCTTATTATTAAATAATTTTAATATTATGTGCAGTTTATTACAGATAATTTATTAATAATTATAAGAAAGCTACATGCTGCCTGCTCACAAGGAAAAGGAGGACAGTGAAGATTTTTTTCCAAGACACAAGGTTTAAAAAGAGGACATGTAATGGGAAAAGAGGATGTCACGCTGGGTACAGTGCCAGGCAGAGTGGCATTGTAAAAATTAGTCTAAGATGCCGGACACAGAAGCCAGAACCGCAAACTGCCCCATTGATCTTGGATTTGTGGGGCGGGGGGAGGGAGGAGGCGACATCAACTGGGAATTTAAACTTTGATGTTTAGATGACTCCGGAGGATGTTGCAAAGAATGTAGCTTCCTGGCGAAAAGCATTAGGTGGTTTTGCCGCGGCCGGTGAGTGCAGAATAAAAATGTTCATGTTTTCCATTTGGTGACAGAGCCAGCAGGGGATATTTTTAGAGTGGCTGCGAAAGAGGAGACGGGGTGGTGTGCTGTTGCACGGTGGAGACATGTGGAGGGCAAAAGCTGATCTTTGAAAGACTCCTTAGTCAGGTGCAGGATGGAGGCGCCCGTTGCAAAGCACCCCTTTGCAGGGACCCCCTCCCTGACGTCAGTGGGGCCTGGCAGGTTGATCTGGTGCCACCTGGGGACACCATCTCTCATCAACGGTGCAAAATTAAAATGCTGATCACCAGCTGCCCAGCATTGGAAGGAGCTGAGATGGGAAAAAAATTTAATTTGGGGAATGGGACGACAGTGGTAGACTTTGGAAGGGCTGTCAATATTGTGTGCTGATGGCCAACCCGGCCCAAAAATAAATGTTAAAAATTTTGTAAACCAAGGTTTGCCCAGACTGTGGGGTCAGGACCCACCATTGAGTCATGCACCAATTTCTGGTGGGTCACCATTCACTTCAAAGTATGTTTTATTTCTTAACTACTGATGTACCCACTGCTTCATCCTCATGCATCTCATGGATGTGTGCAACACATGGCTCACCAGACACTGTTGACAGCAGGCATTTATTTGTTTGTTTGTTTGTTTGTTTGTACTTTGCCTTTCTCCCTGAAGGGCACCCAAGCCACTTGGTAGTGGCCACTGGGCTATGGGCAGAAGTGGCACCGTGGGAACCAAAGGCCACAGGCATCGGGCACTGGGTGCCAGCACCGACTGCTGCTTGTCATATTGCATCTACTGTGGGTCCCATCACCCACCCACGATTCTTAATAACACCAATAGGTGGCAGGCAAGAGCATGCTCAAACAAACCTACAAACAAACAAAGAGACAGAATATCTTTTGTTTGTTTGTATGTGTGTGTGTGTGTGTGTTTTATATAAAAGGTATGTTAGACTTGATGCTACCTGTTATATTTGGGGAAATACTGAGGTTCATGCCCACCTAATCCTGTTGTTGCCATGTTTTCCCTCACCAGTATGCCTGGCTGAAGTGCAAGTGTCCGTCCCACCTGTTGTGGAAGTTCTCCTGGGCCAAGATGCGACCATTTCATGCACGCACACTGCAAAGGGGGCCGATTCCTTCCTCCTGGTGGAGTGGTTCATTGTGAGTATATAAAATCTGGGATGCATGTGGGGATGCCAACAGTGACAAAAAGGTTTTGACCTCTTTAATAACCCACCTTTCCTTTCCCCTTCTTCCCGGCCAAAAATGCAACCAGATGGACAGGAACGGGGAACACCGACGCGTGGCCTACAGTGAAGACAGTCACCGTGCGGTGGACACGGGCACGGAGTACACAGACCGCGTCTCTATGGATGCTGACAACAGCTTGGTCATCCGAGCCGTGGAAGTGAGCGATGAGAGAAATTTCACCTGCCGAGTAATGTCGAGTACTTCAGGGAGCAGTGGGGGAGCAGCCCAACTCAAGGTGTATGGTAAGACTCCCACCAGGACTTGACTGCTATCCTCTGTTCTGGCTGATTGACACCTATCCCAGAGGATGGAATGGACTGGAACCAGCATGGAAAGGAGGTGGAACTGGTGGAGCTCTGCTGTGCCATATCCTATTTTCCAAGTCCGGCTGCAAAATAACTGGCACAGACTTCTCAAGCCCCATTTTTGGGACCTGGGGGTTCCTCCGAGGAACCTCATCAGTGTCCCTGAATGCAACAATAGCCATTTTTGTAGCATTGCACCCTGCGGAGCGCCCGGGGATAGGACTTGATGTCGAATCCTACTGCACTGAGAAAACAGTTGCTTGAACAGCCCCCAGTTCCTCTAAGCAGCTGCAAACACAAGCTCCGGTGACAGAAACGTGGCGGTTTGTTTTTTTGCACCTTCCTGGCTAACAAATGGAGGCTCTCCATTTCCCTTTCGGCAAGTGGGAAAACAGTGGGATTTATTACGCTCCGGGGATCCGGCTGGAACCATCCAATGCAGCAGATTTCTTTTGTAGCTCGCTGTACAGGAGGATTTGTATTTGGGACGATCGTCTTGAATTTTCATTGTGGGGAAGCTCCTCTTTAATTTTCTCAGGGTCCCCCCTTCTCCTTTCCCCCAAAATAGTAAATAGTGGTGGGGAAAAAGGCATCGCTTCCATTTCCCACAATCCAAAATCCTCGCTGGCATTTTGTTAGTGTTGCCACCACATCAAGGAAGTGTCGGTTGATCAGTCGGCCTTTTGAGCAGTGACTTAGAACACTGTCTTTACCATGTCTTCTCAGGTGTAACACCCATTGTGTTCAATGGGTCTTACTTCCAGGAAAGTGTTTAGGATTGCAGCCTTTGAATAAGATCTGCAGAAAAACCAAGAAAAGCCCACCTTCTGGTCACTTTCTTCTGCTTTTCAATCTTTCAGAAACCAAAAATAACCTCACATGCCCTAAATTTTCAGACCCACACATTAAAATTGATTCCCATCATTTTAATCAACAGAAAGGTTTGTTTTTTAAATTCCTTGATTGATTTCTTGCTTATTGATATTTCGTTTTCCTTCCACATTTTCTCAGTGCAGCATATTGTGGTGTCGCTCTCCCCGTTTTAATCTTACAACAATCTTGTGAAGCTGATCGACTGAGAGATAAGTGGGTCACCCATAGGGTTGCCATAATTCTCTTGCACAAAACTGGGGCAGTACCCTGTCTAACTTGCCAGTATGTGAACGCAGTCCCCGAAAACTGGGACTCTCCCCGTTTTCCGGGTCATATGGCAACCCTAGTCACCCAACCTGTTTATTCAATAGGCTGCGTAGTTAAGGGTAGCAAGGTTGCTCTTGTTCTGGTTGCTTTTCAATGTGTTACCTGGATCAGTGCCTTGGGTGTTACCTGCTTCTCAATATGTTACCATTATTCAAACCTCTATCACCATCCCTGGAAAATTATTTGTTTGGGGCCACTGCTGAGATGACCCTGCTTGCATTTATACCTTCCCTTTCCCTTGCTATCCCCAAGGCATTCCCCTTCCCCCAAATCCCCAAGGCAACTTACATAGCTTTTTATCCTTTTATCTTCACAACAACCCTACGAGGTAGGTAAGGCTTTGAGTGCCTGGCCCACGGTCACCTGGGAAGCTACAACTGAGGCTGGATTTGAACCTGGATCTTCCAGGTTTCAGCCCAGCTCTTGAACCTCTATACTTTTGGTGAGCTAGAACACTTGACCTACTCCCCAGTAGTCTCTTATGGCTTCCTAATTACTCTTCTGTCCTCCTCATAGGTGCACCTGAACCCCCAGAGGTCGCAGTTAACTACCAGACACTGTCAGTGACCGAGGATGCTGCTTCCGAGGTGGGATTCTGACTTTTGTCTTCTAAAGAGGCAACTAGATACAGTATATAATATTACGTGAAGGGCCAGAGTTGGTTTGGATGGTGTGGGCTGGAGTGGTTGACTATGGTGCCTTAGCAGGATGGGAAGAGCACTCTGTACATGCCTGGAGGAATTTGTCTTTCTCTAGATATTGAAGAAAAATGGTTCCTGGAGATGTTTGTATGTTTGCTTAAAAGATTTACTAGGGTTGATAAAAAAGTTCTTTGTATGCTGGCCAAGATTAGCCCAGTTCACCTGCCTACATACCTTTGTTTTTTCTCCTCCACACACACCCACACACACACACACCCACACACACACACACACACACACACAGAGTTTATTTTCCAAAAGCAGATGCATTTTATTTTATGTAATTTAGATTTATTTTAAATATAAATACATATGCAGATGTATACCGGTATATTTATTTTATTTTAAATGCCTGCATAACATTTTAGGGTGCAATCCTCAGCATGTCTACTAAAAATAAGCTTCATTGTGTCCAGTGGGTCTTAATCCCAGGAAAGGATTTAGGATTGCAGGATTGTCTTTAGGATTGCAGCCTTATACTATTTAAATTGTATTCTATCATTTTAATCATATTTAATCATTTTTATGGTTTTTTATGCCTTTTGTTGATTGTTAGCTGCCTTGAGTGCCCATCGGGGAGAAAGGTGGTGTACAAATCTAATAAATAAAATAAATATTTATTCTGAAATACCTGTAGAGAACAGATGGGGTGGTGGCCTCACATGGTCTTCTGCCTTCCCAGGTTGCCAAGTGTGAGAGTCGGAATGCCAACCCACTGCCAACAATCAGCTGGTACAAAGATGGACAACCCCTGAATGCCCCCACAGAGCGCAATACAGGTATAGATGCTACCTGTCCTTGTCGCCTTCCTGGCTTGTACATCGGCAGTCGGAGTATTACGTTTCTCAACCCAGCCTTTACTTAGCAAGCAAAGATGGGTTTCTGGCTGCCACCAGAATATTCTCATCCTCTGGCTAAACCTTTATTCAGGTATTCTTAGAAACAATAAACACCAAATTTACTAGAATCTAACGCTCACCCTTTTCAGCTAATATTACCCTACAATCCAGAGTAACTGCAGGAGCACGTAAGAGACATTACATGCACCTGTAGTTACTGCAGCACTTAGTGAAAACCTATGGGAAATTCATATTGCAATCCAGAGCAAATTGTTCTTATACCAGAGCAAGGACTCCCCGTAGTTACTCTGGATTGCGCCCTTAGTCGCCAAAATTCAGATGTGCATCAGATTTGATGGCACATTAAATTTGAGTAAATACAGTATTTTGATTATAGGTGTAGTATTTTGATTGATTATTACTATATAGGAATAAAAATGTAACACAGACTCAGTGTTGTATAATGTAGAGTAATTAGGTAAAAATCATAACACATCCCCCCCCCCAGAAAGGTAGGATACAAATCCATCAAGTAAGTAAGTAAGTAAGTAAGTAAGTAAGTAAGAGCACAATCCTAACCATGTCCACTCAAAAGTTAGTCCCATAGTCTTACTCGCAGGAAAGTGTCTTAAGGATTGCAGCCAATGTAAGTAAGTAAGTAAGTAAATAAATAAATAAATAAATGGTCAGTCTTACAGTGCAATCCTAAGCATGTCTACTCAGAAGTACCCTACAATCCAGAGTAATTATGGGAAGATATAAGAGGCACTTACTCTGGATTTCTCTATGCATTTCCCATAGGTTTCCCTTAGGTGGCAGCATAACTACGTCAGTGTAAAAGGTCCCGTAGTTTCTCTGGATTGTAGCCTTAGTCGCAATGTGTTCAATTGTACTTACTCCTAAGTAAGTGTGGTTAGGATTGCAGCCATATATAACTAATTGTTGTAAGCAGTAAAATTAAATTTTGTGCCTGTTTGCACCAGTGCATTACAATTGCCAGTAAATATTTTTTTATATCAAGCCTTTTAAAATTGGGGTGCACGTTAGATTCAATGACGCATTGGATTCAAGTAAATACAGGTATTCCCCCTCTGTATCTAGTAAATACAGGTATCCCCCCCCCCAGAAAAGCAGATCAACTTGCCAGGGTGGAGACGAACCACACATCAAAAATTCCCTATGCTGGTCCATTTCCCAAACATGCCCCTTCCTCCTGCCCTCATCCAGTGGCATAGCCAAAGGATGGTGGGGGGAGGTCCATTGCCCTGGGTACCATGACTTGACGGGATGCTAACAGAGTGTCTTTCAGAGGCTTTTTGAGGCCTATGGAATAAGAGAGTGTCAAAATTTATGGACCTCAAGTGCCAGAGCCCCCAGCTACGCCATTGCCCACCTTTCTCTGCCATACCGTTCATGCTTTCCCTGTCCCCATATTTCTTTTGCTCCTTCCCAGAAATGTATGTTGTGTCCCGAACGGTGACGGAGGCTTCAGGGCTCCACTCAATCTCCAGCAAGCTTTTCCTGCGCCCAACCAAGGCGGACAAGGACTCGCACTTTCGCTGCCAGGTCAACTACTCGATGCCACGTGGGGAAGTTGTCAGCGACTTTTCAGACACTTTCCAGCTGAAGTTGCACTGTATGTACCTTCTGGGAGTCCACAAACAAAGCGTTGCTAGAGCCAAAAAAAGAGTTTAGTGGCACACATGTGTTGCCAGCCCCATATTTTCCGGCAACTATGCCAACATGCAAATGCGGGCACCCATTCCTATATGGTGTGTGGCACAGGCACCTCCTCTTCTTGCTTTCTGGATTGAAAAAAAGGAGAAGGGAAAAAAGAGAAGAGGAAGTGTGGAGGAGAGAGGAATAGGATTGTGCATTGCCCTTTTCTACCAGTCCTTTTAAGTTCTTCTTAAATCTGAGGAGGGGTTGCAGTGGAAGGGGTGACCTCCTGCCAATCTACTGTCTGATGGGATCTAATGGTTCAGATCGTGTGCCAGAAAGTTATCCACCTTTTGTCTCTTTTCCCCCAGATTACACGGAAAACATGCAGTTTGTCTTGCTCTCTCCAGAGGTCATCAAGGAAGGAGATGATGTACGGTTCCACTGTGAAGGGGACGGGCACCCCCCGCCTGACACGGTCTTCTACAAAGCAGAGGTAGTGCCCGACTCTTCTTGGGATGGGGTGTTGGATGTTGAAGCCTATCCCACTTTGAGCGGTAAAAAGAGATGGGAGGTTGGAATAAAGTGGTATGATCAATCACTTATCTAGATCTGAATTTTGCTTTGGATCCTTGCTCTCCAATGCTTTGGAGACCAAAACATTACAGCTGGCCCTGTTCAGCCCCTATAGCAGTGGTTCCCAAACTTACCTGGGTCATGACACCCCGTCCCCCAATATCCTTTCCTTCCTGGCTCAATAGCACAGTGCTATTTTGGATCTGTTGAGTTCTTATAAGGCTGCCACAAGATTTTGTGAGATTTAAGATCTTCCAAATCTCATGATATTTCACAAAATCCAAGATGATAGCATCTGGGGAAACAGGTGTTAGGAACTATGGTGCCCTTGAGTGTGTGCCACAACGCTGATACGTACACTTTCGGAGTGTACAACCAAAGTTTTCAATTTGGGAATTCCTACCTTATAGCCTCCATAATGTCTCTTTAATCTATGGTTCGGCAGCTGCCGGGCCCAAAGGTGCCACAACGGCCACATCCTATTGGCTTCTTGGGGAGAAAAGTGTGCTTGATCTTGGTTCCAGCTGGCTAAAGGTTTGACCCAGTTGCTGACCATGTCCCTGTTGAAAGGTGTTTTTAAAGGAACCTCTAAGACAATTTGGATGGTGAAAGTTTGCCAAGAGCAGGGTCTGATGTATGTCTTTTGGTGTCGTTGCATGTTCAGGCAGGAGTCAATGTGGACCTGGGAACCAAAAATGATGGGATCCTATTACTGAAACAAGTGACCAAGGCTGACAGCGGGACATATCGATGCCAAATACTCGATTTTGACAGCCCCCCAGAGTTGAATCTGGAGAAGGACCTGACCATCAATGTCAATTGTGAGTGACTATGTAATACCGCGAGAGGTCTATGGGTTGACATTGTGGGGGAGGTGAGAGAACTGGGGGGGGGGGTGTCCAATCCGGGCACCCTGAGCTTTCCTCTCTTTAAAGATAAACCCTCTTGTGTCTTCCAGATCTGGACCCTCTTGTTCTGAACCCAGACACGTCAGTCCTGGTCAATTTGGGTGAAAGCATTGAGCTGAGCTGTTCTGCTACTGGCTCCCAAACCCCCAAATTGTCATGGAGGAAGGTGAGTGGCCATTGCCTGAATCAGCTAATCATTTCCATGCTCAAGGGCCAGAGATGGTGAGCATATATAAATAGAATAACCATATGGGTAATCTGGACATGTGTCCTGTACAGCAAATACTGGCTTCAGCATTAAATGTGAATTTAATCAGATCAGAAGATTTCAGATCAGATGACACAGTGTTATGGGCTAAACCTTCCCCACTTCCAATATTCTCCACATTTACTCATATCTAATGCACTACTGAATCTAATGCGCACCCTATACTTTTAATCAAAATACCACACTTTTGATTGTGGTATTTGCTCCTTTAATTTAATTTAATTAACCATCGAATCTAATGCACACCCTGATTTTGGAGACTGAATTCAGCTGAAATAGGTGAGTGTAAATTCAAGTAAATACAGTATTTATTTGATTTATATCCCACCTTCCTTCCTAGGAAGGTTACCCAATTCATACTCAATATGAATTGAGTATGTGTGTGTTTTTCACACAAACACACACACACACACAACCCTGTGCTTTTGCACTGCTATTTTTACTTATATATTTTAATGTTCTATATACAGTGGTGCCTCGCATAAAGTGCTTAATTCATTCTGGAGGCCTACTCTTTAAGTGTAGCGGATTTTTCCATAGGAAATAATGGAAACTCAGGCGATTGGTTCCACAACCCCCAAAATATTCATATAAAAATATTAACTAGATGTAAAAATGATGATAAAACACTGGAATTGAATTCAAAACATGCATTCAATGTGCATGGTCCTATGAAGTCTACTTAGGCTGCAAACCTAAACACACTTTCCTGGGAGTAAGCCCCATTTAACACAATGGGGCTCACTTCTGGGTAGACATGGTTAAGAGGCTGCAATCAAAGACACTTTCCTGGGAGTAAGACCCATTTAACACAATGGGGCTTCTGAATAGACATGGTTAGAAGGCGGAAATCAAAGACATTTTCCTGGGAGGCTTACCTGGGCTGCTGCTGGAGGTTCAAGGTGGCTGGTGAGGGAACGGGGGCAGTTAGGGGCAGCTGCCTCTGGCACCTCCAGGCAACCTCCCCCAAGTTGGGGGCAGTTAGAGGCAGCAGCGCTGGCCAGCAGCCCTCTTAAAGAGCCTCCATGTGGAGTGTCAGGGCTGCATAGCACGCATGCCCATAGTGAGCTTGCTTGTTAAGTGAAGCGGAACTTGTTATGTGAAGCAAGATTTGGAAATTTTTGCTTGTTATGTGAAATGCTTGTTAAGCGAGGTGCCACTGTACATATATTTTAAAAATCACTGGAGATCTTGTTGACCTCCTTTTTTCTTACCTAGTTGAACCATCCCTTTTGATGCAAATATTTGGCAAAGTAGTCCACTGCTTGTTGCCTCTCTATATGAGGCACATCCAGATCAGAGACTCACACAGAAACCCTCAGGGCAGCCTCTTCTGAAGTGGTGAACTCTCATCCAAGCACACCTCTAGATATGCAAGATTTGGGGTTTAAATCTGAAGCAGATTCTGGCTTTAGTGTACATGCATGACTGAGTGCGTGACTGCTATAACACCTTCACATTGACATCTTGCAAATCTGAACAATGGTCTATCCAACCGGCCGACATATTAAAAGGCTCCAAACAGCAGACCTGTGGGCATGATCCAACCACATGTTAGCACTTCTGAACTACAGGGGCTTAAGTCTCACCTTTCTCATTGAAATTGACCCCCAAATCCAGAGTAACTACGAAAGCACGTAAGAGACTTTACGTGCACCATAGTTACTTCACCACCTAGTGAAAACCTATGGGAAAATCATATTGGAATCCAGAGTAAGTTGTTCTTACACCGGAGCAAAGACTCCCCTTAGTTACTCTGGATTTTGCCCTTAGTTTGTTATTTGGCCGGGGTTTGGGTGTAGGGCGTTTTCCCGATTTATGAATAAAATATCCAACACTACGTAATTCTGAGTCAGACCATTAAAAGCAGGTGGGGCCTCTGATGTAGACATACCCTTGGGGAATTTGCTCCCTGCAACTCAGCACCTCCTAGTGCCTGTCTTGAGGCATCTGACATTGGGGTCTCTCCCCAACCCTATATCCTTAATACTGATAAAGAGTCGGGATTGTATGCTCTTAGATTCTTAGTCTTAGATTGTATGCTCTTTGGTGCAGAGATAATTTCAGCTTGTGACTGCGTGACAGCTATGGCACCTCCCCACCTGGAAACTTTGGGAACTTTCTAGAGTTTCTAGTGCAGGTAGGTGAGATCTATAGGTGAAGGTAAGTAAGTGAGATCTATAACTCACTCTAGTGCAGGTAGGTGTAACTCACTCTTCTTATGTTTATTTTTCAGGGAAAGGAGCAGGTGGGAGATGGCGCGACCTTGGCCCTGAATTCGCTCACATACCACATGGCTGGTGCGTACACCTGTGAGGCTTCCGTACCCAGCATCCCTGGGCTACGTCGGGACAAGACAGTTCGGGTCATTGTAGAAGGTACGGTAGTGGGTGGCAAATGAATTGCTCTTTCTCATGAGAACTAGAATAAATGCTTCAAAAAAGTCTTATGCGCACGTCTCAGAATTCACTGCTGAACCTTTAAGTTTTGGAGTGCAGAGTCATCTCTGAGTGTAATGTCCTGGCATCCTTCCCTGAAACAGGAACACCAAAGTTGGAGCAACATCAGTCTCGGAGCCATTACCATAGTCTGGGCCAGGTGGTGAAGCTGACCTGTTCTGCTTTGGGCCATCCAGAACCAGAGATCAGGTGGAGCACACCTGGGATAGTAAGTAGACCTAGATGAAGCTCGTTCATCCAAGTTGTTGGTAGGTCCAGGACTAGGATAGTGGTTGGCCAAAAGCTTCCTGGATAACTTTTCCCTGCATCCCATGTCTCTCGAAGGCAGGGGTCTCCAAACTCCAGCCCAGAGGTGAGCCTCTAGCTTTCCTGTGGCCAACCTCTGGTCCCCTAAGAGCCTCTGACCCAGTTGCCCAAACACGAATGGAGCTGTGATGCTGGAAATGTGGGTCTGTTTAAGTGTGTGCTTTATTTCTGTGCTATGTATCAGGTGCTAGCAGAAATCCCGGAAATCTGAACCCATTTATTCATTAAACTAAGTTCCATCTTGAAAGTACCAAAATATGATATTGAAATTTTTTTCTGACCGTCAACACTATAACACAAGGCATAGATTCTTAGAAACACATGGGTAGAACATTCCTAACCCCCAACCCTACACTGCTGTATGGGTAAGATATCAGGGGAAGCAGAGAGCTTAATTATTGGCTGACCACTTATTTCCCCCCCTAAAATTATCTGGTTTGCAAATATGGGAGGACAACAGATAATGATTTGGCAGGGATAAGATTTAAACCAGTGAATTCCTGGTTTCCTATTCAGTCCATGAGTCACTGCATTAGAGTAAGTCCCTTGATTTATAGCATCCAACATTGGGGGGAGGAGATGATTATGATGCCAAGCGCTGGTTCGAATTGGCATCTTGCCCCCTACTTAGGGACAAGTAGAGATGGAACTGATAAAGGACAATAGGCTCCACGTCATAAGGAAGGTAGATGCGGATCAGGGCAGTCTTCAGAACCCACATTGCTTCTCCACCAGGTTTCGGTGAATAGTTCTGGCAACAGAATCACCAGCGAATTGGCGGTGGAGGTGACTGCTGAGCTGGCCCAGCGAGGAGTCACATGCCAGGCTAAGAATGAACACGGTGTGGTCGATCAGACGTTTCAGCTGGAGATCGGTGAGTCATTGTGGAGGGATTAATTTTATTTCATTTATTTCCAGTTATTTATATCCCACTTTTCAGTGACTTAAGGGGCTCACATGGGACAAATAAAAGCACAACTAGCAACAAACAAGCTTGAAAAATCTCAAACGCAGATCGGAGGGAAGAAATGTTTATATTAAGCAGCAGAAATAATTCTATGTATTAGCATTTAAATATTAAGCAACAGAAATAATTTTCAAGTGCCTTCTGGAATAAAAAGGTCACCAGTTCTCAAATTAGGGGTGTCAAAGATAGGGCCACCCTGGGCATTTCAGGTCAAACAAACAGGACTCACAGTGCAATCTTAATCCCTCAGTTAGACTGGCACAAGTTAGGCTGGCACCCTTGCACCAGCCTGGGGTGTCACAAAAGTGCCAGGTGGGTTAGGCTGACACATGGATGTGAGCCAGCCTCTGCACGCCACCGCAGGAATGGGAAAACGGGTGGGTAGCGCTGGCTTAAATTGTCTGCCCAATCCTAAGTGTGGTTACTTAGAAGTAAATCCCACTTACTTCATCCTAGAACGTTCAGTGGGGCTTCCTCGCAGGAAAGTGTAGGATCTCCAGGGAAGAGGAGCAACACTTGGCAAAGCAAATATATATTTGGAACAAGACCATTTCTAGACAGGGAGTGCCAGAGAGGCACCTCTATCTCTGGCCCCAGCCCCATAATTTATTTATTTTACTTAAGCTGCAGTCCTAACCTCCATTTAGGCTGGCCTAAACCCCGCCACAAGTCCTCTACTTACCTGGAGGTGTCACAAAAGTGCAGTAAGACACTTCTGCCCTGCTCCTGAGTGGGTTAGGCCAATACATAGCCATACACCAACCTCCCTACACCATCACAGAAAGGCCAGCTGAGTTAGGCCAACCTAAATTGCTTAGGGTTGCACCCTTATTTATTCAAGTTATAGAATAAAATATAAGAATTTATATTCTTTAGGCCTTTCTTCCTAAAGAAGGACACCCAAGGCAGCTATGATGGGAGGTCTTGCGGAAACCAGTGGGGAGGGTGGGAATGTCGATCGGGGCAAGGAGTTCAGCACAAATCTTGACTAACGGACCTGTCTCTCCCTGTAGTTTCCCCAACAACATTGGCTTCCCCGGTGCCAACAGGTGAGTCCTTCCTCTCAGCATCCATCCTGACCAAAGTGCTGCTAACCTGGTGGGTGGGCACAGCCTGGGGGGGGGGGGTATTGCAGGCAGATCAGGGGAGCTGCCCACTAACTCCTTTCTTCCTCTCCTACATGCTGCTTCAGGGAACCCTGTGCTTCAGACAGGTGGGTTTTAGGGGTGGGCAAGAGAAGGCAACAAGCGATTCCTGCACACTCATGTAGAGGGGGTGGATATGGACGTCCCTGCAGGTGGAAAGGAGAAGAGAGAGTATAAGATATAAGAAGAGAACATATGGGGGTTTCCACATTTTCCCACAAAGACGGGGAAACACCTGGGACTTGATGGGAGGAGAAACCTAGAAGGAATCCCGCACAAGTTGGAATATATTAATTTCCTTGCAGCAGCTGTTTCACTGCAGGTGCCTTCTCCGAATGTTTGAAGCCAGGTCAGAGAAGGTTCAGTTTGTGTAATTGTGGAACCCAGAGGGCATAACCGGATTTCAAAGGAAAGCCGCACCGTTGCGCCAAAATCGCACACTTCGCTCCAAATTACTGCTGGCCCAATCCTAGTGAAAGGCAGTGATAGCAGAATGTGTGCTCTGCTGGTTCTGGCCGCTTGCCAATCCTAAAGATGCTTTCCTGGGAGTAAGACCCATTGAACACATTGGGGCTTACTTTTGAGCAGACACGGTTAGGATTGTGCTCATAAAATGCTCTGTGGCAGCGCACGGAGCAAGGACACCAGTGGGAAGAGTGACAAAGGCACACCCTGGCAGGGGTCCGAACAAGGTGGTGTGAGGGTGGAATGGGTTAGGTTAGGCAGATCAAGCTGGAGAGGGAGGTAGGACACACCAGTGTGACACACCAAATCTTGACACCTTTCCGGGGTCTGATCCACCTGCACAATCAATGCACACTTGTGCCATGATATCCAGTTGACTCATTGCTGTTATGGTGGGCCAGTGGCTTACCACAACTAGACCTGCGCTACCAGTGGGATGCGTAGTAGCCACACTAGTGCCACTCTAACACTGCCAGAGGATTTAAGTAAGATGAGGCTGGACAGGAGGCATGACACACCTACGAGACTCATTCTCTTGCCTTGCCTCTCTGCTTAGTAGTGCCCAAAGGCAGCCCTTTTCCCCAGCTCCCAGGATGCAGGGAGGATGGGATGTGGTGCCCCACGGCCCCCTCATTTCTGTCTTTGTCCCTGATAGTGGATGGGCAAGATGGCCAAGGCGGAAGCACGGTGGCGGTTATTGCGGTCTGCGTCTGCGTCCTGCTCTTGCTCCTGATCGTGGGATTTTTCTACTTCATGCAACGCCGTGGCTGCCTGCCCTGCGGCAGCGGAGAGAAGAGATCGCTGTGAGTGGAAACGATACATTTTATTTCCGATGCCTTCACTCCCTTCCCCTGTCTTTCAGACCCCCCTCTTGCGACACCCCTAGGAATTTTATAAAATGGACAGGATAGCTTCACGGGTGTGATGCCACACAGAGGCCACAGTGGTGTGGTGTTTTAGTGTGTGGAAAAAGTAGGGTTCAAATCCCTGCTCAGCCAGTCAACGTTGCTCTGTCTAGTCCTAGGAGGGTATTAAACTGGGTGGGGGAGATCCTGACCTTGAAATAGAATAATTTGAGATCCCAAAGTGGTAGTGGAGCTTGTTAAAATAGTGCACAAATTAAGGGTGGACTTTTGGGCATGAATTCTACCAGCGCTGCGTACCATGATCAGGATACTTGATAGCTCAGAGGATCATTCTGGCCCAGATCCCAGGACTCTGCCCCTTAGATTTGCAAACCAGCTGCTTCCTCCTAGGCCAGATGATATGTGGGCAAAATGAATTTTCACACCTATCCCCCCCAGGTATAAAGAGTGACATGGGTTTTGCACAGTTCTCCCATGCACACTGAAGCCACTTTTGTGTAGTACATCAGAACTAGGGGACAGCCACTAAAATTGAAGGCTGGGAGGGTTAGAACAGATTGATTGATTGATTGATTGATTGATTGATTTAGGCATCCTTTTTGTTTATTCTTGGACACGTTTACAAAAAAATCCAATAACACTCTAATTTTTGGGGTGGTTTCGAGTGCCCCCTTTTGCACAGTCCTTCCCGACTTACAGAAATGAAGGACACTGAGGCAGGAGAGGCAAGAGCAGCCAGCGAGTAACCTTATCCCGCCGGCTCACTCATCCACCTGTCCCAGGAATGTGCTTGGACATCTTGTTTCCTTCCCCTGCTAGGACCCCTAAGGAAGGGAATCCTGACGACACCCTCGTGGAGATGAAGACGGACAAGAGGAACGAACAGACGGGCCTGCTGAGTTCCGGGGGTGGTGGTGGAGGTGGGCCAAATGAGGTGAGAAAGAGGGTGGTACCCCAAATTGGATGTCTACCCTGAGTGGTGCCAAAGGAGTGCTTTGGCAAGGAGTGGCTTTTGTTGAGTGTCTCAGAGTCAGGAGATTGGGGGGTTGCAGGAACAATTCTGGTGCGTTGACTGCTTCTGATCTTCCCTCCAGTGCTGAGAGGAGGTCCTGAGTGGACTGTTCCAGAGACACCCCTGCCCTGCTCTGCTCTGCACCTCACCACAGATGAAGAGGACACAAGATCTGAACTGTGCAAGGGAAAGGGGGCACCCCCAGGCCCTTCTTTCTACATCTGGACTTCTGCTGCAGTGCGGGTGGGGGGAATTCGGGGGTTGTGCTGCCACTACTTCTTCCTTCTTCAGAGACCTGGTTTTTGCTTTTTTTAAAAAAGGACTGACAGATGCCCAAACCCCTCCGACAGGCTGGGTATGGGCACACCACCATCAATTCACCTGTACCCTCAGGAGTTTGGCCCCCAACATGCTTGTTGCCTCCCCAGACCACACATGCACTTATGCTGGTAACACAAGCACAGGCTTGCGAGTAAACCCACAAAGGTTACTGGCCCCACATTTTCTTTTACCAGACTTTCTGCCACACGTGTCCATTTGTGCTCTTAAGGGAGCCAGCTTTAATTGAGTTTTCTCACCTGGTCCCTTGGGGCGATTCTTGCTCACCAATGGCGATCAGGTGAGCCACATTTTCAAGACCTGAAAACACCTGCATATCTGTATATACATTCACTCACACGCATACGCACACCTGTATCCTCAGCATAATAAATGCAGTCAAGTGAATGTATACAGACTTAACCCACATACACAGTAGCATAC
The DNA here is from genome assembly GCA_030015325.1 of Cryptoblepharus egeriae. Taxonomy (NCBI): domain Eukaryota; kingdom Metazoa; phylum Chordata; class Lepidosauria; order Squamata; family Scincidae; genus Cryptoblepharus; species Cryptoblepharus egeriae. The sequence continues at coordinate 2,055,600 of JAREYC010000014.1, forward strand.
CTGTCGCCCTGCTATCCCTGTGTGCACACATCATCTGGCACATGCATTCATCCCACCCCAACACGAAATCATGCCGCTGATTTGCCTTATGTATGTCTGTAATGTATGACATGTGCCATTCTTTGAACCCTTGCAATCCATGTACATATACCTGATCTTAGCACATTTGCAATCCCCAATCGTGCATCATCACAGACATGCAAATGAGCACATTAAAACTGCCAACTCTTGGTCCCCACAGCTCACTACCTGTGGCAGCAGTTAGCAGGGGAGCATGTTTGCCTCCATGTTCCCGGTAGTGGGCTTCTTCAAACCAGCTCTCATAAGAGCATTGCCCAAGGTTGGCTCTTCTTTCCTGGTCAGCTGGCAACCCTACAACAGGAGATATCTTTACCCGGAAGTACACAGGTGCCATGTATATATGTGTGGCCACACCACCCATGCTGACTTAATTTGAGCCTGGGTTCCTCATGTCACGTTAGAACCTTAGCCAGAACTATTAATTTTGTTTCTCTCTCTTATGTGTGTTTGGCAGCTGGTTCACAGGGAGGTCCTCTACCTAGTGCTTCTTAGTTGGCCATAACCAATACTTCCAAGGGCGAGAAGGTTACCCTTTCCCAGGCATTTCTGAACTCTGACATCTTCTCGGTCACAAATGAAGCATCGTTTCTGGCCATGTGCACACTGTGGCGTGAGACCCACATCACTGCACTGCCTTCCTTCACCGTCTGGAGGAGACCCAGCCCTGACCCCAAGCCTTACCATGGGGCGACTGGGCTGTCTGTGACCTCCCCATCATATTCTGGTCCTTGGTGCTTGCTCCAATAGGGTGGCAGATCCTCTCCTTTCCTACCTTTTTGAGAACACAATCCTATTCCACTTAATAATGCTGATGCAGTCCTGACATAAGGGACAAATGTCTTGGGTCTGCCCCTCAAGTGCAACACACCCCATGTTGGTACAGCCGCATCAGTACAGAAGATTGGGTAGGATTGGGCCCCAAATCCCTTCCTTTAAATGTATTGTTTTTATATGGCATTTTTGTGTGTATGGGATACGCTTCTGGGGGAGGGGATTGTAATCTTCCTGTCTTTTCCCCAAACACCCACCCCGTCCTTTTCATATTTTTGCTTTTTTTTTCTCTTGCACTGTCTGGTCACGACACTGAGTTTATTATTTTTTTTGGGGGGGGGGGAATGGAGATTTTGTGTTTTTGTTACAAAAATGTAGTGTATTTAATAATGTTGCATCCCAGAGAAGGGGACATTGGCGAGGTTGTGATGCTCTGAGTGTGGCGATGTTGTGTTGGAGGCAGCTGAGAAGGGAGGTGAATAACCACAAAAGAATTCTCATGAGGAGGGGAGGTAGAGATCTTCATAACCACACCTTTCCTCCTTTCAAGGCAGCTGGGGAAAAAATAAAACTTATTCTCTTCCCCACTTTTTTTTGTTCCACATTTCCAAACAATGGGGTCGTGTCTGCCTTGCACAACCTCCACGGCCAAAAAGATTCTCCTTCGACCCCCTCTTTCCCTGCTGCCAATTGTTAAGGTGACAAACTCTGGCTGCAATCCTGTACATGCTTTCCTGGGAGTAAGCCCCTCTGAACACACTGGGAATTGCTTCCGAGTAGATGCGCAGAGGGTTGCAGTTTGTGTGTGTGTTTTAATCTGGTCCCTGTTGATCCTGTGTCTTTTATGGCACTTGGTCTGCAGGGCCTGTAGCAGGTGGCAGTCCTGATGCCCATTCAAGGTTTCACCTGCGGACCAAGTTCCTATTTACAGGCACAGGAGCGGGTGGCTCAGAGAGCAGTTGGCAACCATGTCCATTTTACATTCTTCCAGGCACCCACTGAAATTCATGACTCCCATGTCCCCATCCTTTCAGATGTGTCTGTCGCCTGCTGCCCTTTCCCCCCAGGTTACACTGTACAATAGCATTAAACATACTGTAACCTCATTTTGGCTCCTGATTTTCTCTGGTTCCTTCATCTGTTTCCCCGCAGATGTCTGTCTGTCCATCACCCATCACCTCCATCCACTTTTTCCACTAAAATTCAAAAATATTAACTCCTCTAAAGTGTGCCATCCAAAGCTTTTGAAGTCTCTAAAAAAACCCTTTAGTGACAAGTTTGGGAATGTCTGGCCTTCCTTTTTCCTGGGAAGGAAACTTCCGCTGGATGTTGAGAAGGAGGAATGTTGTTTGCTTCCTTCTTTCAAGGTAGCCAGCATGGCCGGGGACAGATTGCCCCCCCCTGCACCCCTCCACATGGTCTTATTTTCATGCTATGCCCAACATGATCGTCTGATGTGTGTGCAATGAACGGAGCAAGCGGTAGATTCTTGATCTTCAAACAACTGAAGGATAACTAATCTGGATCAAGTGATCTGGAGTGTGTACGTGGAATATCCAACCGGGATTTAGGTTTCTTTGCAAGAGTCCCAACAAGTTGACAGCACCGAGGGGTCTACTAGAAACTGATTGCTTCTCTACCATCTTGTTCATAATGATTAGAAGAACATTCTTCTTACTCCAATTTTAAAAAAACAGCTATTGCTTCTATAATGTGACAGTGCAATCCTATGCATATCTACTCAAAAGTAAGTCCCAGTATGTTCAGTGGGCCTTATTCCTTGGAAAATGTGCATAGGATTGCAGTGTGATTGCAATCACTCTGTTCCTATGCTGGTACAGAAAGACCGGTGCGTGTCTGTGCGCTTGCCTAACCCCCCTCCCCCAAAGTGGTGCAGAATTGATACCCCTAGGCCAGCGAGGGACCTGTGCCAGCCTAACCATGTTAGGATTGCACTGCCAATGTATGGTGGTTTTAGTGTTCCTAGTTCTGGGTTTGTCTTGGATCTATATGTTGCAACACACCAATTTTTGTGATGCTTTTCTGACAACACTGAAGTCTGTGATGTCATGGCATGTTCATGAGCTGTTCCGTCCGCTGTAGGAATTAGCCGGTTGTGGCCTTGGCAAGTGCGAGGCAACTTGAATTGAGTTGGAAGATAAATGTGGCTGAGAAAAAGCAGGACCCTTTTGTATGGTTTTAGGGTGTGGAGAAATTGGGGTTCAAGAGAGACTCAAGGGCTGGAAAGTTGAGTATAAGGAATTCCAGATTCATTTATGGAGCTTTCAGAAGCGCTGTCTGTTTCCCCACGCTTCCTCTTGCACCCCATTGCCCTCTCTTTTAAAATCCAAGGTGCTGTGAAGGGGGATAATCTGCAGCCTCAAGCAACTGTCTCAGTCTGCCTTATGGATGGGCCGACCCTGAGATAAGTTAAGACAAGCTGCAGAGGTGAGAAAACCTGAAGGTCGCTCTTTGCTCTGAAACAACCAGCCAGCCAAATCTTTTGACTGCAGACCTGCACACCTTCCACTGTGTTTATGCGCACATGCGCTCGCAACCGCTCTGCAGCTTTACCACTAAATGCAAAAATCTATGAGCGATCAGAGCCGCATCCATGTGGAACGAGAACGCTGCTAGGGTGGGGGCCTTGTAAGCTTAGGGCTAAACGCTCCCCCAAATACAAGAACTTCAAAAAAAGATTTGTCTTGTGCTTCCAGAGGCCTTTGGCAGCTCTTGTGGCTGCCACTACCTTGAGTCGCTGCCAAGGTTCCTTTTCCGGAAGCCGTCCCAGGACTGACTGCTACGAGTTGGAACTTGGCAGCAGACACCTAAACAAAGGCGAGGACTGGCGGTGGGGGGCTGGGGTTGGGGGTGCAATCTCAACAACGCCCAGCCTGCCAGGCTGCCAGGCAGGAGGGGTGAGGCTGATCAAGATGAGCATCTCTGCACCCCGGAGCAGCACATGCCCAACATGGTGGGTGATGAATACCAAATTCAGCATTGCACAGGAAATGTATGAACAGCTAAGTCTTATTGGGTTTGAGGTGCCAAACTCAAGGATGGGGTGCCTTTTAACCCTTTTCCTTTTCTCCTCCTTACCCACCTTCCCATTGCTGCCCTATATCTTTTCCCATATGGGTGGAAAAGCAGTTACAAGAGGAGATCAAGTGTTTAATAATAATAATAATAATAATAATAATAATAATAATAATAATAATAATAATTTATTGTCATTGTATAGACATACAATGAAATTCATAAGACATCCAGAGACCAGCCCCGACAAACCCCCCCCCCAACAACACCCCCCACCCAGTGTTTATTAAAGAGGAATAGTTTGGGGGGCTTCTCTGCCATCTCATGCCTGCTGTTTGCTTTTCCCAACAAAGCAGGTCACAACCTGGTGGTCTGCACATCTAGTACATCCAGGTCTCCTGCACATCTAGTACAGTGGTGGCGATTTGGCGAACCTTGCTGGCACCACATGCCAGTGCGCACCGGGCCTGTCCAGATCTCCAGAAGTGCTCCCTGTGCCCACTGTGCATGACTGGAATTCCGGACATGCACAGTGCACAATGATGCGCTCAGTTTGGCTCAGCGCTGAAGAGGTGCAACTGCTCCTCTTCAGTACTGAGTCAAACTGATGCAAAGGGCATGGGGCATTCTATGGCTGCGTGCCAGTCAGGAGGGCTCAGTGTGCCATCCCAGGCATGTGTGCCATAGGTTCACCACCACCACTGATCTAGTACATCCAAGTCTCCTACATAACATCTAGTGATTTTCAATCTTTTTCGTCTCGGGGCACACCAACCTGGTGGTAAAATTGTCAAGGCACACACAATCGTTGGGCAATTGATGGTTACGGTGGTGCAAGCGGTTAAGACACTGCCTGTTAACCAGCAGGCCAGAGTTCCAGACCTGGGTCCCCACAAGATGAGGATCTCCTGCTACAGGCAGGGGGTTGGACTAGATGATCCATTGGGTCCCTTCCAACTCTGTGATTCTATGATAAGGCACACCTTGCTGCTGGTGAGGGGATTCAATTCCTCAATAACCCTATTAATAAATGATGTTTATTTAATAAATAAAAAATGGCACACTGTGGACCACTTTGGGGTACACCAGTGTGCCATAGCACACTGGTTGAAAATTGCTGATCTCGTCCGACCAGAACTTGTGAATCTTGTGAAAGCACAGTTGGATGCTCTCTCTTCCGCTTCGGGACGTTCAGTTCTACTGCTTGTGATGAAGCTCTTTGCAAGCAGCGCCAAATTAGACATTACACTAAATGCATCTTCATCTATTTCCAAACTTTTTCTTTTTACATTAAATCAGCTGCTGGGGGAGCCTCCACTCTGCCGCATGGTGTGATGTGTGTGAAATCTTTACCCCCACTACAGCGGGATCAGACTGGTCCCACTGGGAGGGAAGTGGCCTGATCTGACCGGAACACAGGAAAGGGTCAAGTTCCCATCTCATAATGCCATGGTCCTAACCCCAATCCTCCCCCGGCACTATTCAGAAAACAATGTGATGTGTCAGCCGAAGCACACATTAACTCCAAGGAAAAGTTTTTCCTGACTAGATTAAGTGTATATGTGAGAGATTTTTTTTCCTATGGATGACTGTCACTTGTGCGCATTCTATCCAAGGAGAACATGCAGGTGCAAAAAAGTCATTGGTGTTCGGAGTCGGAAAAGGAGGAGGAAGCTCTTTCCTTGCCTCCGATGTGCCTTTTGAGGAGGTTGACTCACAAGTTCAGATGAGGTCAGGATGAACATAAAAAGTTGTGCATGTGTGCATCTGGGGTCCCCTTGAGGGTTTACAAGGGCACCCTTTACCCTAGCCCTTGGATGGTGGACCTTCCACCATCATGATGTCCCATCATCTCCACTCTGCCTTGAGCTTCTCAGAAAAATCCTTCTAATGAACTGGGGGAGGATAGGGAAGCTTCCAAGACTTGGATCAGGCATTTGTAGGGTTGCCATAAATTCTCTTCCACAAAATTGGGACAGGACCCTCTGCCCCTTTTGTCAGTATGTTAACACAATTCCCCCAAAATTGGGATTGTCCTGTTTTTCGGGACATATGACAACCCTATCAGTCTGCACAGAGTTGCGTATACTGTATTTACTCGAATCTAACGCTCACCTTTCCCAGCCAAATCCAGTCTCCAAAATCAGGCTGTGCATTAGAATTGATGGTTAATTGGATTCGTGAATGTCGTATTTTCAATATAAGTATAGGGTGCGTATTAGATTTGACGGTGCATTAAATACCGTATATTGTCGGGGTCCCATTGCCACTACTGTTGTTTTTTAAAAGCAATTTTTATCTTAATAGCTTTTAGGGTTTCTTTGTAAATGCATTGAAGTCTTCCTTGCAAGGTAGAAAACTCCTTATAAATCTGGACAAGGCGTCACTAAAGGGCTGGACTCCCGGTCCGGCCCTTTCCACGCTGTGATAAACCCTCGCAGATATACAGGGTTTTTTTAACCGGTCAAGGGTATTTGAGTTTCCAGCTTCCACACATCCTCCAGGGGACCCTCCAACTGCTGGAAGACTCATCAGCTTCTAATTAGAGCAGTTCCTTCCTCGATGGCTCACCAGGCACCGCATCCTTCCCTCGTTTCCTTCGGATCACTCCCTTGCTGTTAACTCGTTCTTAGACCCTCGTTCTTAGATCCTCGTTCTTTTGGGACTGGAGAGCTTGCCCAAGACCTCCTAACAAGGCATGCACACCCCATCTCCCCTCTCCTCCCCCAGTTCCTGGATTTGAAAGAGAAGGCAACAGCATAAGACCGAGTGTGGAAGAGAGGGGACGCTCTAGCCATTCTTCTTTTCTGTCCTTCCAATGTGGAAGAATGGCACTCTTCTGCTCCATTCCCTTCTTTGTGCATTCAGAGAGCAGGAAAAGCAATAGAGGTAGACATTTCTCTTGGTGTTGTGATGAGTGGAATGCCTACTTCTAGCAGAGCCCACTATAGGAGAGCCAATATTTTTACTGGACTTGGCTCCTGTGCCCCAAGGTGTCACAAATGCATCATAAGGCACATCTGCACCACTCCTGGGGGGTTAGGCTGGTGCACAAATGTGCGCCGGCCTCCCCACACCTCCGCAGGAATGGAGCGACAGGTGAGTTGCACTGTCCTACATTGGTTAGGATTGTGCCCTGGGTCGAGTAAGGCTGCAATCCTAAAGACACTTTCCTGGGAATAAGACCCATTGGACATAATGGGGATTACTTTTGAGTAGACATGGTTAGGATTGTGCCCTGTGTTGACTCAAAAGACCCGTAGCTGACCAACCTGCTGCTAGACACAGGAGCAATCTAGACTATTTTTTTTCTGATCAGTTGGCAACTGTACAATAATTCCTCCTTTAATTAAATCACATTTAGTGCTTTCCAGTACTTATACTCTGTAATGTTGGAATGTTTCATATACATTATTCTCCTGAATCTTTACATCCACCTTATGGGTGTGGAGCTATATATTTCCCAGCTCCTTTTCTTCACCATTGGATTGCACGAAATGTCCAACCTTTTCTGTTTGTCCCAAGCAAAACTTGATCAGATTTGAAATACTATTTTTATTATAAACAGTACAAATCCTGTACTCTTGCCAAGTTTTGTCCAACGTGTTGTTTCAGCTCTACTGCATTCGGAGAAAATAATCTGTTTAAGATTTACACAGTTCCAGCAGGTGGAGGAGGAAAGGAAGGGAGGGATGGTGGTGCTGGAGTGATGGAAGACTACAAGGCAAGGATGGGGTGAGAGATAACAGGAGGGAGATCTTTACGGAAGGACCCAAACCCATGCCATTTTCTGTGTTAGGATCATGGGATGGAAAAGCTGGAAACAGAGTAACCATATCACCGGAAATTTCCAGATTTGTCCTCCTTTTTAGCCTCCAGTCCGGATGTCCTCCAAAAGGGTTTAATTGTCCTCCTTTTTGGCTTCATTTGCAATGGTGTGCAGTACCCCATCATGCCATATGTTGTTGGATTCAAGCAGAATCCAATGCAAAAATCGGTTTTGAAATATCTCCTTCCTATCAAAGGTTATTATTATTATAATTATTTATTTTATTTATATCCCACCTTTCCTCTCCTACAAGAGGGAGCCCAAGGCGGCTGACAAACAGGATAAAACACCATTAAGATCGAATTATAAATATAGATTAATGGGCAAAAAACGAAAAATCAAAAATATGCATTGAGCTCTACGGGAAAAAGAAAGTGCCCAATACCATGGTTTTACTTGTGAGTAGGCAAATGTGCCATTGTCCACCAGAAAGGCCAGGTTGAGAGGAACTTTGTCCTCCTTCTGAGGTTTGGGCATCTGGTCACCCTGGCTGGAAAGGACATCGAGGTGAGGTCACCAGAGATCAGATGCCTCCACCAGCTGGTGATTCCAGACTGCCCATCAAGTACGCTGCAGATCTTGGGGGCAACAGGGTCCTTTGTGTGGTCAGATGGCCACAGCGTGGAATCTCAGCCCTGCCCCACACGTATTCCTTGGATATCACTTCTTGCCATGGGCTGAAGTCAAAGCATGCAGTCTTGAACACACTTTCTTGGGAGTAAGTTCCATAGAGCAGAACAGGACTTACTTCTGAGTAGACATGCATTGGATTGCACCCAACCACACACAAGCCACTAGGTAGGACAACTTATTTTTCCTGGAACTTGAAAGGGGGACGATTGCAAAGAAGGGCAGACATAAGGGAGAGTCAGGACTGGGAATCAGTGGGAGGGAAGCGGTGTTGATGGAAAGCAGACAACTTAATTTGAAGTTGGATACACTCTCAATTCAGTGCTATGATTTTAAGAAGCCCAAAGACTACCTCTGAGGATACGCAGAGTGTCCATTGTCCAGAAACAAAAATACGTATTTACTCAAACATGACGTTCACCTTTTCCAGCCATATTTAGTCGAGGTGGGCATTATATTCAATGGTGCAATATATTTGAGTGCTGCCCTACAATCCAGAGTAACTACGGGTGCATGTAAGACACATTACTTGTACCCGTAGTTACTGTACCACCTAGTGAAAACCTATGGGAAATTCATTTTGCAATCCAGAGCAAATTGTTCTTACCCTGGAGCAAGGACTTCCCATAGTTGCTCTGGATTGCACCCTAAGGATCGGTTAGTATCATTTAATAGTTTACTATTTTGTGATGAAAATGTAACGTAAACCCACTGGAACAAATTAAGCTCTTTATGTGAGGCACTACTGTAGTTGGAAGTACGGCCAGATCCGAGGGTCCTCTTGAGCCCTAGACAGAGTCGGCCCCATGCTCATCTTTGAGGCCAACTGAGACAATTGCCTCAGGTGTCAACATAGGTAGGGCTGCTACAGCCAGTTGCCTCCAGTTCTCCTCCTCCCTGAATTTGAAAAAGGAAAAGCTGAACAGACTGGAAGAGCCATTTGACCTGTTACCTCTGGTGTTGGGCCAGACCCAGCTATAGGGCTAAGCCTTAGGATTCCCTTTAAGTGCCTCTCAGCCTGGGCAGCCCCATCACCACAAACCCCCTGGCCTAAGATAGCCACACTCAAGCCTTGTTTGTGTTGAACATTTATCCGGGGCGCCAAGAAACTAGTAAATAATGCAGGAGCATTTATGATCTTTTTTGTTTTACAGTGTTCAATAATGCAGTATATTCAATGGGAGACGGAATATAGAGCTTTAAAGCGGGGCCATTTCCTACCTCGCCAACCAGATTTGGCCAACTTTGGCGTTACTCAGAGTTGTTTGGCAGGCAGGAGTGGAGCGAGAAAGAGGCAACGAGACACCGACTGCAAATGATGTGCTAAATTGTGAGTCCAAGGTTGCCACCTTTGTTTCCTGGTAGGGCTTATGTGCTGTTTGGTGTCGTACCCCCAAATCCAGAGTAACTACGGGAGCACGTAAGAGCCTTTACGTGCACCTTTACGTGCACCTGTTGTTGCTGCACCACCTAGTGAAAACCTATGGGAAATTCATATAGGAATCCAGAGTAAGTTGTTCTTACACCGGAGCAAGGACTCCCCGTAGTTACTGTGGACTTTTCCCAAAGGCAAAGATCGGACTTCTTGGACCTCTGCCTGGTACACAGTTTATAAAGACAGAGGTGGTTTGGGGAAGATGCTGGGAGGGGGAGTATCATTTGTGATCTCAGTTCCTGGTTTGGACTCTTGAGTACTTTCCTAACAGGATATTACAGTTTGTTTTTTTGGGTCCCAACTTCCTTGTTTTTCGCTTCCCTGGGGAGGTCTTGCAGGTGGCAGTTGACTTCAGAAAGTCCTCTTGATGACTGAAATGCGGGACACATTTCATATACAATTTCATATTTCATCTCGTGTACCACTGCTTGAATCATAAAAGAAAAGGTTCTTTTTTTAATTCTGAAATTACCTTTTCTACATTTCTGAAATTACCGTATTTACTCAAATCTAACGCTCACTTTTTTCCAACCAAATTTAGTCTCCAAATCAGGGTGCACTTTAGATTTGATGGTTAATTAGATTTGGGTAAATGTGGTGTTTTGATTATAAGTATAGGGTGTGCATTAGATTAGATGGCACATTAGATTCAAGTAATATATGGTATTTGCCTCCAACTGGGATTTTCTACTATGAGCACAATCCTAACCATGTCTACTCAAAAGTAAGTCCTATTTTGTTCAGTGGGTCTTACTCCCCAGAAAGTGTCTTTAGGATTGCAGCCTATGTCCAACTCCCTCCTTTGCTCTTTTGTAGAAACCCCCAACACAGCTTTTAAAATACTTTTTTAAGGACAACCAAAAAGGTACAAACTTTATTATTCAACACTGTTGATTGATTGATTGACTTAGAGCAGTGGCATAGCTAGAGAGGGTACAAAGCACAAAGATTGCAATCCTAAAGACACTTTCCTGGGAGTAAGACCCACTGAACACAATGGGCTTACTTTTGAGTAGACATGGTTAGGAGTGCACCCCAAGTCTTGCAGGGCAGCATGCACAGGTCCCCTTTCCCTCCCTACCACCTGAAATGGCTGTGAAGGGGAAGGGAAAGGGCCAGAGGTGGGCCCGGCCTGGCCCAACACCCGGTTCGATAGAAGTGGGTGGAGCCAGGGTCAGGGGGCGGGGAAGGTCAGGGCCGGGGCCGAGGAGGGCACACCACCCACTCCAGCACGCTGTGGGTGTGGATGCGGGTGGGCGGAGTAAGGGGCGGGGCAAGGGGGTGGGCCCCAACCCTGGTGCACTGTGCTTGTGCCCCAACCCTGGTGCACTGTGCTTGTGCCCCAACCCTGGCGCACTGTGCTTGTGCTGAGGTCGGCGCAAGCGCAGTGCGACCTGAAACAGCGAGCTTCAGGATGCACTGTGCTTGTACCGACCTTGGTGCAAGCACAGTCTGTCCTGAAGCTGTCCGACCAGCTTCAGGATGCACTGTGCAGGCGTCAACCTTCGTTGGAAGGTTGACGCATGTGTAGTGCAGTGGTGGGGCCGGGCGCCAAACCGCAGCGCCCGGTTTTCTGGCCCCCCGTAGCCACCGGATTGGTGGCGGCGGGCCAGAAAGAGAAAGCGATTCGGGCGATCCAGCCCGAACCGACCTCAGCCCACCACCGGAAAGGGCTCCTTGCATGGTTTTGTAAGGTTCCTTGCAAGACTTACGATGCAATCCTAACCAATTTAGGCCAGCCTAACACACCTGGCATATACCTATGCACTGGCCTAAACCACTAGGAATGGGGCAGTAGTGCCTTATGGCACTTTTGTTGTCACCTCCAGGACAGCAAAGGACACATGCGAGGGCTTATGCTGGCCTAACTCGAGCTTAGGATTGCAGCTTATGGCTAACCACATTGAAAGTAAGTACTATTGAACACAATGGGACTTACTTCTGAGTAGACATACTTAGCATTGCACCGATGGCGCTTTGCACCCTCCTAGCTATGCCTCTGACAGCATTTTTACCCCATCTTTCTCCCCAATGGAACCCGAGGCGGCTCTCAGTGTTTTGTTTTTCTTTTTATTCTGATGGTGTGATGTGGCTGAATATTTAAAATATGTTTGTAATTGTCCCGTTCACTTCAAAGCTTTCGTTTCCTGACTTCTTTTATTGCAAAAGCATGGATTAGTTCCCCAGAGTTAATTTCCCTGGCAAGTTTGTACTTGAGGAGACACTGCAGGTAGGAGGCTTAACCCCGTAAGAGAATGCCTGCAATTTGGGATGTGGAACGGCTTGCCAACGTTTCTTTCTGAATCCAGGGAGTGGAAGGGGCTGTGGAGGCAGGCAGGGAGAGCGTCTCCCATCCATCAGTCCACCCTGAAGCAGCCTTCTTATTTGACCTCATGGACGTGGCTGGCTCTGCTTAGATCCCTCTTGCTTCTGCTTGAGTTATTAAATACAAAGCCAAAGATCTAGTGAGGTTGCAGGCTGTGAACTGTTTCCAGCAGGGATCGCTAAACACTAAGAGCACAATCCTAACCATGTCTACTTAAAAGTAGGCACCATTGTGTTCAAGGAAGCCTCATGGTATGTGTGTGTGTGTGTGTGTGTGTGTGTGTGTGTGAGAGAGAGAGAGAGAGAGAGAATGCATGATGTGTGTGTGTTTTGTGTGTGTGTGAGGGTGCATGGAGTGTGTTGGTGTGTGTGTGTAGAGTGCATAGTGTGTTTGTGTGTGTGAGTGTGAGAGATTGCATGGTGTGTGTGTGTTTTGTGTGTGTGAGTGCATGGTGTGTGTGAGTGTTGTGTGTGTGAGAGAGTACATGGTGTGTGTGTTGGTGTGTGTGCGTAGAGTGCATAGTGTGTTTGTGTGTGTGTGAGTGCGAGAGAGTGCATGCTGTGTGTGTGTTTTGTGTGTGAGAGAGAGTGCGTGGTGTGTGTGCATGTAAAGTATATAGTGTGTTTGTGTGTATGAGTGCGAGAGAGTGCATGGTGTGTTTTGTCTGTGTGAGAGAGTGCATGGTTTGTGTGTGAGAGAGTGCATGGTGTGTGTATTGGTATGTGTGTAGAGTGCATAATGTGCTTGGGTGTGTGAGTGCAAGAGAGTGCATGGTGTGTGTGTGTTTTGTGTGTGAGAGAGAGTGCATGGTGTGTGTGCGTGTAGAGTACATAGTGTGTTTGTGTGTATGAGTGCGAGAGAGTGCATGGTGTGTTTTGTCTGTGTGAGAGAGTGCATGGTGTGTGTGAGAGAGAGTGCATGGTGTGTGTGAGAGAGAGTGCATGGTGTGTGTGCGTGTAGAGTACATAGTGTGTTTGTGTGTATGAGTGCGAGAGAGTGCATGGTGTGTTTTGTCTGTGTGAGAGAGTGCATGGTGTGTGTGAGAGAGAGTGCATGGTGTGTGTATTGGTGTGTGTGTAGAGTGCATAATGTGTTTGTGTGTGAGTGCAAGAGAGTGCATGGTGTGTGTGTGTTTTGTGCGTGCAAAAGAATGCATGGTGTGTGTGTGTGTTTGTGTGAGAAAGTGCATGGTGTGTGTGTGAGAGAGAGAATGCGTGGTGTGTTTGTATGTGTGGGAGAGAGTGCATGAGTCACTGACATGCCTTGTGTTGCTGCAAATTGCTTTGAGTGCATCTTGCATGTCTGGGTCTGAATCAATTTATGTTGCTGCAAATTGCTGTGAGGGTGTCTTACATGTCTAAGGACAAAATCCAGAGCAGTTTTGGGTCCAGGCAGTTACATCGCCTTAACTGCTCCAGAGCAAATGGGCTTCATTTGACTTTAGGATATAGGCCTAAGTCTGAATCATGCATGTTGAATGGTTCTCAATTTTAAAAGTGTTGAATTTAAGTACAGGAAAGCAATATGAGTATTTCTCCTTTATTTTAACACTGGCGAAAGGCGTACCCGCGTTGCGGGAGTAAAATTCCCCCGTATGCCATCCCCCATATGCATCAACCCCACATGGATAACTTTCTCCCAGGCGTAACAACCCCCCATGCGCAGCTTCCCCCATACACATCAACCCCCCAGGTGCAACTTCACCCATGCGCATCAACCCTGCATGCACAAGTTACCCCATGCGCAACTTCCCCCATGCACAACTTCCCCCCATGCGCAACTTCCCCCATGCACATCAAACCCCATGCACAACTTCACCCATGCACAACTTCCCCCATGCGCATCAACCCCCATGTGCAACTTCCCCCCATGTGCAACTTCCCCCATGCGCAACTTCCCCCCATGCGCAACTTCCCCCGTGCGCAACTTCCCCCATGCACAACTTCCTCCCATGCACAACTTTCCTCCCATGTGCAACTTTCCCCATACACAATTTTCCCCAGGCGCAACTTCCCCCCAGGCGCAACTTCCCCCATGCAGAACTTCCCCCATGCACAACTTTCCTCCATGCGCAACTTCCTCCCATGCGCAACTTTCCCCATGCGCAACTTTCCCCCATGCGCAACTTTCCTCCATGTGCATCATCCCTCCCATGCGCAACTTTCCTCCCATGCGGAACTTTCCTCCCATACGCAACTTCCCCCATGCGCAACTTCCCCATGCGCAACTTCCTCCCATGCGCAACTTTCCTCCATGTGCATCATCCCCCCATGCGCAACTTCCCCCATGCGCAACTTCCCTCCCATGCACAACTTCCCTCCCATGCGCAACTTCCCCCATGCGCAACTTCCCCATGTGTAACTTCCTCCCATGCGCAACTTTTCTCCATGTGCATCATCCCCCATGTGCAACTTTCCTCCCATGTGCAACTTTCCTCCCATGTGCAACTTTCCCCATGCGCAACTTCCCCATGCGCAACTTCCCCCATGCGCAACTTCCCTCCATGCGCACCTTTCCCCGTGCGCAACTTTCCTCCTTGTGCATCATCCCCCGTGCGCAACTTTCCCCATGTGCAACTTTCCCCATGCACAACTTCCTCCCATGCACAATTTTCTCCATGCGTAATTTTCCCCCGTGCGCAACTTTGCCCCATGCACAACTTTCCTCCATGCGCAACTTCCTCCCATGTGCAACTTTCCCCGTGCGCAACTTTCCTCCATGCACAACTTCCTCCCATGCGCAACTTTCCCCGTGCGCAACTTTCCTCCATGCGCAACTTCCTCCCATGCGCAACTTTCCCCGTGCGCAACTTTCCTCCATGCACAACTTCCTCCCATGCGCAATTTTCCTCCCATATGCAACTTCCCCCTGCGCAACTTTCCTACATGCGCAACTTCCCCTCATGCGCAATTTCCCCTCATGCGCAATTTCCCCCATGCGCAGCATCCTCGCCAGCGCAACCTCTTCCTCCAAACAACATCCCCCCAGTGCACCAGGCACTGAGCACCAAACTGGCTGGATGTTGTTCCGTCTCCCATGTTAAGTATAGGAGAGAAACACGTTGCCCCCTTTTCAGCCCCTGAAGGGTTAAATTTCTCCAGATGGTTCTTGGTGGGAGTTCAGGTGACAGAAGGAACTCCCAGAATTCCATGCTTCAGGCCCAGCAGTTGGGGAGGAATGTTGCTGAGTCAGCAATTCTCCAATGCAAAGTATAGGGAGGAAAACGCGTTGCGCCCCTTTTCACCCCCTTCCCGTTGGAATTTCCGAAAACCGGTTCTTAGTGCACCCCTCCGTCACGGAAGGAACACCCACCCCAAATTTCACGCTTCTAGGCCCACCGGTTTTGGCAGGGCAGTGATGAGTCAGTGAGTCAGTGAGTCAGTGAGTGACTTTTCTCTTTTATATATATATAGATTTCCTACATTTGTCCTAAATGTTTTGGGGTGTCCTGCAATTTTTTTAGGGGGTAGGAATTTTGGACAGCCTGGCAGGGAATTTTGGTTTCAGCATCTGGTCACCCTGAACAGAGTGATCTCCCATAACTCACCCAGATCCTGCCAACCTAGCAATTCAAAAGTGTGGAAATGCAAGTAGGTAAATAAGGACCACTAGTTGGGAAAGTAACAGCATTCATAGAATCCTAGAGTTGGAAGGGACCTAGTAGGTCATCTAGTCCAACCTCCTTGGCCTCCTTGGCCATTGGTGTTTAATGACCATGACCATCTTCTGACAACTCTGGCTCTTTGGCCTTGTAACAGGGACAAGTAGCACCCTTAGAGTCACTCACAACTAGCAGGCAACCTATAGGGGATATCTTGATCTTTACCTGTATTGCTTGAAAAGTGCCGTACAGCACTGTGTACATTGTTGCTATAATTCTCTTCCCCGAAATTGGGACAGGACCCTCTTTTACAGCAAACCCAATGCAACATCGAATCTAATGCACACCCTATACTTATAATAAAAAAACCATATTTACGCAAATTTAATTAACCACCGAATCTAATGCGCTCCCTGATTTTGGAGACGGAATTTGGCTGAAAATGGTGAGCATTAGTTTTAATACAACCTTTCCCCAAATTCTCATCTGTTGATGGCTTGTGGTGGAATGGATAAAGGGAAGGCTGCAAAGCATCCAAGTTGGCACTCATGGTGGAGTTGCGAGGCCTCCTGCACTCATGCCTGGATGCAGCAGTTGTCACAGTAGTAGGAACACGTGTGTGCGCACGATGGGCCATTAAATGGTTGCCCGGTCTTTGCCCTTCAGCCATCACCGCACTTCATAAATGGGGATTATCCTTCATTGTGCGGCAATTCACCAAAGCATCTCGACACACCCTGCGCAGTTGGCAGACACAGATGCCGGTTCTGCCCTTTGGGGACTTCTCGTTGCGCTAAAAACGATCTTCTGCTGAGATGCCATCTCCCATAATTGATGACAGGTACAAAAGGGAGAGAACGTTCAGCAAGTGCAAGCCTGGGCCTGTCTACTCAGAAGAAAGTCCCAGCAATTTGAATGGAACTTACTCACAGGTAAGCAAGGGTAGACCTGCAACCTTGATCCACAGCACTTTCCACAGGTGTCCTATATATGGTCGACAGAAGTGCCGTGGAAATTTGGGGGACGGAATATTTACCATATTTACTCAAATCGAGTGCGCCATTGAATCTAATGAGCTTCTATACTTATAATCAAAACGCCGCATCTCATCTGTTTAATCATTGAATCTAATGCGCACCCTGATTTTGGAGACGGAATTTGGCTGGAAAAGGTGAGTGTTAGATATAGTATTAGATATAGAAGATATAGTAATAAATACAGTTTTAATAGGGCCAGTGGGGTGTGAGCCCCACATTAGTAGCATGATGTGCCTGTCAATTGTGCAAAATCTAATGATCATTTGAATACCTCGTCAGTGCGCCGGGAGTTGAAATAGGTTGAAAATCACTGATTTAACATTTAACCTGCAGATTCTCAGCAGATGAAACTGATCCTGGCTATAAACTGTGGGGTGAAAAGTTAATTTCTGTTTGCGAGGCTACCCTAAAAGGAGCTGTACTGGTTTTTAAAAAAATTTCCCCTTCCTAATGGGGTTGATTCATGTGCTGTCCAACTGTATGGACAGGTGGCTTGCGGGAAAATGAAACACCAGTTTCCCTGTTGTCCTTTTAAAGTCTCCCAACATTAAGTACCAAAAGGGATCATGTTTATTTTGGAGGACAACATAGCTGGCGCATTAAGCTATTATTCCATGTGTGTGTGTGTGTATGTGTGTGCTCGGAGAGGAACCTGGAGCATAAAGGGATTTTCCTCTTTGTTCGGCCAGTGATGCGTTGGAGTTGGGATGGGTTCCCCTTTGGGCGGAAGAGACGGGGTGGGGTGTCTCACTTCCTTCCCTTGAGTTGCTACTGGGTCGGACTTGAATTCCCTGGCAATTGGGAGAATGCCCTGGATATGGAAAAGTGTTCACAGCAGGCTGGCTGTGGGGCGCAGAGGTGTGCGTCGGAAAAGGGTGACACAAAGGTGGCAGAGAGGAAGGGTCACATCAGACCTATGGAAGTCCACTACGAGGGTTGATAGAAACCTGTGATCCAAGATCTGAGCACTTAGGGTGCAATCTTAACCAAGGTTGGCACAGCTCATCAGTCTTCCCAGTGCACATGTCTGTGCACTGGCCTCCGTAAGTGTCTTCTGGCCACTTTAGTGACATCCCCACATCAGCACAGGATTTATGCTGAGGCTTAGGCCAGCCTAACTGGAGGTTAGGACTGCCACCTTGGTCTGAGCGCTGCCCACGTCCACATCTATGTTCCTTGCATCTAAACCCCTCTTCCTTTTAAAAACATCTCATTTTAGCTTTTTTTTTTTTGGAGCCATGACTTTTTCACTCACCTCTACCCATGTGGTGGTTCGGCCACGTGCATCGAGTTTTCAGTGCGCCGGGTGTAGGCGTAGATCATATGGTCCTGGATGTGATCCGAAGAGATTGATTGCATCATTCAGGCCCATGCATGTTGGCTTCTTATGCGTGCCTGCTCTATTAAAAGTCACACCCATCCGTGGGCACCTGGTGGGCCATACTGATGGGAGACGCACCTGTGTTGTTGAAACTTGAGAGTCCTAAAAGATGTTTGCTGGCAACGTCAATGGTATATTTATGTCATTGCGCATGATTCCCAGGCTGGGCCACTAACACAGGTTTGTGTCAGGGTTCTTCTCCTAATCTGATGTATGAGTAGACAGTTGCTCCAATGGGATTGTCTAGGGTGCAATCCTAACCACCAGTGGAGCATGGGCTACATCTTGCAGTTAGGGGGATCATCACAAGGTAAGGGAATGATTCATCCCTTGAGCTGGAAATTAGGATTGCACCCCAAAATCCTTTATTCCTTGATCTTAGGGTTGCCATATTTTCTGGAAAACCAGGACTCTCCCAGATTTGGGGGACTGTGTTCGTATACCGGTATGTTTGATAGGGGGTCCCGTCCCGGGTTTGTGGAAGAGAATTATGGCAAGCCTACTTGAGCTAGAAAATTGGTTAGGATTGCACCCCAAAATGCTTATTGTTGGCCACCTTCTGCCTAATGAAATAATTTCTTGCTTGTTTATGAGCACAATCCTAACCATGTCTACTCAAAATTAAGCCCAATTGTGTTCAATGGGGCTTACTGCCAGGAAAATGTCTTTAGGATTGCAGCTTATGTCAATTTTGGCCCTCAATGGGCACCATGCAGTAGCGACACGAGTCTCTGCGAGTCACCTGGTACAGGAGTCTGCATGTCATCCCCGCGACACATGCAACCTCCTTCCAGGACTGCACAAGAGCCAAAGTTGGCACCTGCGCAGTCACTTCTGAAGCCAATCAGCCAATTTGGCTTTGCTTGGGGCTGCCAATCCACCTCCCGAGCGAGGCTGAATGGTCGGGCAGAGGCATGCCCAGCTGCTCTGCCTTTGGAGCAAGGCTCACTGGCTGCACAGAGACACACTCTGCACAGTGCGCTTCAGCTGGCCATTTGAGCTAGTTCCGATATGGAGTGGCACAGAGGTGGGCCCAGCCTGGCCCAACAACTGGTTCCCTGGAAGTCAGTGGGCCAGGCCGGGGTCAGAGGCCGGGCTCAGGGGGTGGGGCTGGGGTCAGGGGCGGGGCCGGGGAGGGCCAGGAGCGGGGCCAGGGAGGGTCAGGGGCGGGGCCGGGAGGCTGTGCTGCGCTGCGGGTGGGCAGGGCGAGGGGCTGGCTTCAATCTTGGCGTACTGCGCGTGCGCCAAGATTGGCACAGGCGCAGTCGCGTCCTAAAGAAGCTACGACTGCACTTGCGTCAAGATTGACACAGGCCGCAGTGATGGGCTCGCCCGGGCGAACTGGTCTGCCCGGGTTTTTGGCCCCCCCCAGCTAGCGGATAGCTAGCGGTGGGCCAAAAGCAGGAAGAGGTTCGGGTGATGCGGCCCAAACCGGCCTGGGCCCATCGTGGCAGCTTCAGGCTGCCTCTCTGCCTTAGAGCAGGCCTGAATGGGTGCGCTGACACCCAGGGCTGGCCAGAGTAGTATCAAACTCTTCTGGTGTGTCACCCCTACGGAGCACATCACCTGGTGTGGCCCACACCAGCCACACCAGACTGGTGACACGACTGGCACCATGAATGCTATTTGGCGCACTATATGCAATGAGTTTGGGCACCCAAACGTGGGCTAGAGGTAGGGTTGCCATATGTCCTGGAAAACAGGAACAGTTTTCACTTACTACAAGTTAGATAGGGAGTCCTGTCCCAATGCAAGCTTTGCTAGTGCATTCCTCCGTCCGAACAAGCTGCAGTTTGCAAGCGTGAATCCGTGGAATAGAGATGGGTCCGTGCTTTGCAATTCGACTTCAGCAACAGCCCCTCGAATTTTGCAAAATTAAATGGAGGGCTTCCACCCCCACCCCAAACCTTTAATGGATGTCATCGTAGCAACCCTCTTTCTGCAGAGGCCAAGGGCCAGCTCCAGTTCGGGAGCGTCTAAATTGGTGACATTCGTGATCTTGGGCTGGAGGTGCCTGGGAAGGAAGGGCATTTTTGCCTTGGAATGAGTGATGTCTTGAAAATGGAAGAGACAGCTGTCAACGCTGCTTTCCTCTGGGCAGTGCAGCTGACCTCCAGAAGAGCATATGGAAGGGGTCTCAACTGATCTGCGCGACGGCCCCTCGCCCTGCCCTTAAGAGCACGCATGGTTGGGTGGGAGCAAAGATCCGTATCTAGGCTAACAGTAACCTCTCCAGATGCTTCTGGGCTGCTTTGCAAATGGAGAGTTGCTTCAGCATCTGGAGTCCTACTGTGTAATGCCCCTAAACATGGAAGTTCAGTCCTCGAGTCCATCAATAGCTATTAACCATAATTACAATCTGCTGCTAATGTATATAACCCATCCTTTTAAAATGCAGCCAGCGATTGCAAGATTATTTGACAGCCTTAAGGGCTTTGTGCCAGGGCACATCAGAGGGTTGCATGGTACGTACCCCAAGACAAAGTTAAAAAATGAGTCTGCTGCTCTAGTTTGATATATTGATTTATTGATATAGTTGGCTCAAGGAAGTGAGCCATGCTGTATAATGCTGGGGAAAGGAGTGCCCCGTCCTGCTCTCCATCTCAGGTTAATTTCTGGGCTGGAGGGAAAATGGATAAGAAGAGAAGAGGGGACTGAGCACCCCCTAAAGGAGCAGGGAGAAGGGCACAGACGCACTCATGAATGTTGGCACAGCAGGCCGGGAAGTTGGAGCAAGCGCCTAATGAGCCGGCTCCGTTTAATGGAGTTTGAAAGAAAATGAGCATCCGCTGAACCGAGCCAGAACATTATTAAGGCCTCCTAAGGCCCAGTGAGCATTCAGCCCCCTTGGCAGCATCTCATGGGGCTGCCTGTGTGAAAGAAGGGGCTGCGGGAAGGGCCAGCATTAGGAGTTGCAGGAAATATTTGGGGGGGGGGGGAATAGATTTTTTGCAACTGGAAGTATTTTTTTGCAAGGGTTCACGAAAAAGGTGTCCACACGTTGAAAGTAGAATCATAGGGCTAATTTGCACGAGAAAGGCGGGATATAAATGTTTAAAATAAATAAGAGTCATAGACTTGGAATGGACCCAGTGGATCATCTAGTCCAGGGGTGTCCAACACAAGGCCTGGGGGCCGCATGCAGGCCAGGACGAGGGTGGATGCGGCCCTCCTGCAAAACTGGCCACCACCATGGAAAAATGGCTTTGTGGCAGCAGCCATTTTCAAATTTTGCGTGCTTCTCTGCGCACTGCCCTGGGTGGCCGCCATAAAGCTGGTCTGGGCTGCCTGGCTCCTCACCCCACCTGCCTCCTGGCACTCAGAGTGCTTCAGGCCCCTGCAGACCTTGCAGCGCTTGCCCACATGCATCCCCCAAAAGCAGCCTCTGCCTCTATCTCAGCTGCTGCCTGCTGCCCTTGAGACCTACTCAGAAGTAAGCCCCGTTAAAGACAATGAGGCTTACTTCCAGGTTGCAGTCTGAGAGCCCAACAATGCATAGGATGGGCTGTGATCCACTCCAAGCAAAACCTTGGAGATATGCTATAACCCTAACCATGTCTACTCAGAAGTAAGGCCCATTGTACCCAGTGGGTCTTACTCCCAGGAAAGGGTGTTCAGGATTGCAGCATATCTCCAAGGTTAAGCTTGGAGAGGATCACAGCCAGGGGTGGGCCCAGCCAACCACAAGATCTGGTTCGCCGGAAGTTGGGGGGCAGGCCAGGGGGTGGGGAGGGTCGGGGCGGGGAGGGTCAGGGGGCGGGGATGGGGCGGGGTGAGGGGCAGGCCAACGTTGGCGCCTGCGCAGTGCCAGTACTGAAGCTGGCAGGCCAGCTTTAGTACAGGCACCGCGCTTGCGCCAACGTTGGCACCGGCACAGTGCCTGCCCTGAAGTGGGCTGGCCCACTTCAGAGCAGGCACTACGCAAGCGTCAACGTTGACGCTTGCGCAGTGCCTGCCCTAAAGCGGGCAAGCCCGCTTCAGAGCAGTCACCTGCGCAAGCGTCAATGTTGACGCTTGCGCAGTGGGCACAAAAACATGGCGGACCGAACCGGTCCGCTATGTTTTTGCGTTTCCCTGAAGCTGGTGATTTGCCAGTGGCAGGGAAACAGGAAGATCCGGTTCGGGCGAATAGGCCCGAACCGGGAAGTGCCCACCTGTGATCACAGCCCATCCTATGCATCATGCCTCCTCAGACGTAAGCCCCACTAAAGTCAATGAGGCTTACTCCCAACGTGCAGTCTGAGAGCCGAATCCTATGCATGGCTACTCAGCAAAAAAACCCATGATAATCAATGAGACTTACTCCAAGATTTAGCTTGGAGAGGATTGCTGCCCATCCTATGCATCATCCCTACTCAGAAGTAAGCCCCATTAAAATCAATGAGACTTACTCCAAGGTTTAAAAAATGTAGGACAAAATATAGGACATCCTACATTTTGTCCTACATTTTTAAAAAAAGTTGTTAGTGTTTATGTGCGGCCCAAACCAACTTGTCTTCTTCCAATGTGGCCCAGGGAAGCTAAAAGGTTGGACACCCATGATCTAGTCCAACCCCCTACCTGTAGTAGGAGATCCTCGTCTTGTGGGGACCCGGGTCTCAAATCCCGCAGTGTCTTAATCACTTGCGCCATCAGTGGAGTCTTAATTGGAGAGATATGGATACAATTAATTAGAGAGTTTCTAACTTAAAGTTGCCGCATGTCCTGAAAAGCAGGGACAATCCCAATTTGGGGAGACTGTGTTAACATACTGGCAAATGGGACAGAAGGTTCTGTCCCAATTTTCCGGAGGAGAATTATGGCAACCCTAATGGCTCTTAAGGGACCAAATGGATCTAAGACAGTTTTAATATTCCCGTATTTACTTGAATCTAATGTGCCGTTGAATCTAATGCAAATACTATAGTTATAATCAAAATACCATATTTACTCAAATCTAATTAGCTATCAAATCTAATGCGCACCCTGTTTTGGAGACTGAAAAAGTGAGTAAATACAGTAGGTTTGCCTACATGTCAGTTACAAGGAAGGAAGCATACTTTTTACGTAGACAGACAGACACACGGACGCACACATACACACACGAACAAACACAGCGTCCAGTGTCGTCTGAAAACAAACAGGCTACAAGTGGTCCCAGCTTGCCCCATACCAAGCCCTGACAGCCACCACTTCCCCCAATTCTGTCATTCCCATCTCTTCCTTTCACTGAGTCTCCTTTGAGCCACTTTCCCCCGGGCGTTGGGACCCCCCCATCCTGCTCGCCTCCCCCAACCTTGAAATCATTAGGCCCAAGCAAGATATTTCATCTGTCACTGTGGAAACAGCATCCTCTTCTCACTGGCAAGTGGACCAAATCCTGCCGACGCAGTGAGTGATGGAGACGAATAGGGTGCCTGTCATCAAAAGATGCTCACGAAGGAGGCAACACCCCCTATACATTTTAATTGATGCACCATACATTTTAATTTCAGTTTAAGCACTTTATAATTGAAGCACCTTTTCTCTTTTGCAAGCACACTCACTCTCTCCTGCACCCCAAATTTTACCCCAAGTGGGGGGTGGTATTCCAGTTACCACTTATTCAATTCCCTACCCCAACTATGGGTGCACTCCTAAGCATGTCTACTCAGAAGTAAGTTCTACTAGGTTGAATGGGGCTTACTCCCAGGAAAGTGAGTATAGATTTGCAGCCAGTGTCTCATTTGGGGAACAATTTTGGATTGCCCTTAATTTTATCTGTTGTCTCTCCCCCCCCCCCACTGCCCCCATCTCTGGTTTATGCTTCCAGCTCTCACTAAGGGAAAATTGGGTGGGAAATGGGGCATGGATATACAGCTGGCATGATGTGGGGGGGGGCTTGAGTGGGGGTAGAATGCCTTGGGGGTAAAAAGGAGAGCCAGAATGAGAGGGGAGGCATAGCTGTTTCACCCTCCCTCTCTCCTTCCATACTTGTTTAGTTCAAATACAGATGGAAATGGGATGCAATGATGAACCACAGTATAGGGGAAAGGAAGAGATTGCTAGTTTGAGAGCACAGAAGGATGTCTGAATGCACAAACAAGTGTATAATGGGGCTGATGGAGGCACTTGCCTTGGCTGGCCAAGGGTGCTAAACCGGTCAAGCCTATGCTATCATCGCACTTTATGGACTGAGATTTGAAAAGCTGCTTCTTGGCTCTTTGGGAGGCTTAGTGTGGGCAGCAGGTCAAGCTGTGGATTTACAGTAGCTGCCCAGAGGCTGCAGGCACCACCATAGGAGAAGAAGGGAGGAGAAGACACTCCAGTGGAACTCCCTCTGAGAGTGTTGGTCTTTCCCACATCACGACAGTTTCTCGGCTAGGGTTGTCATATGTCCTGCAAAACAGGGACATCCCAATTGGAGGGGGGATTGTGTTCACCTAGTGGCATATAGGACAGAGGGTCCTATTTTGTGGAAGAAAATTATGGCAACCCTATTCTCGGTAGGAGAAGCAGCAAGGACTTTGGACTTCCAGGCACTCCTGAAAGATCTGCAATCATTCTTATCATTCCTGCAATGTGGCGCAGAGGTGTGCACGGACAAATACAATTGAGACTCCACAATGCCCATTATAAACTGCTGGTTAATAAGCTGGCAAGTATGTTTGTTGGTGAAAGGGACTTATGCTCCAGCCCATAAGTCCGTACTGTTGTCTCCTCTTCCCACAACCACCCATTTCTGCCGTACCCCACTGGGTTCTCCGTTCCCTTCTCCAGTACCCCTTTGATCCTCAGCAGCCTATGTGCCGTTCTACCACAGAACATCGATCTGAGCTCTCAACATTTCCCGGAATAGGAGTGAGATCAGCTGAGCTCAGCAAACTAACTGGAGCCAGGAGCCACCTCCGCCCAGGGGAGACAGATCAATACTGGGGGCGGGGGAAGAGGAGGGGGTCTGTCCTCCGCACAGACCAAGGGGAATGGCAAATATAGGCCACCGACAGACTCGGAGGGATGTCTGGCAGTGCAGTCTGCACTTTGGACATGGTAATGATGTGTGCAGGCCTACCTTGCATGCAGGAATTTAAGCCAGTAACACTTTCCCTGAACTGTGGTGCGGAAAAAATCCTGTGTGTTTAACTTCTCCTTATTGGGCTAACAACCCAGGAAGAGCAGGGCCAATTCAAATCTTAAAAAAGCAGCGTGGCATCCATCAGTCTTAAAAGACTATGGTATCATGCTCAACGCTGTATGTGAAACATGAAGGCTTGGGTAGATTAATATGGAGGATAGGCTGTTACCCAGGCAGCAAATCCCCCCTCTCCACGCCACTGAAATAGTCCAATGGAAGGGCAAAGCTGATACGATTGGTTCCAGCTGTGTCGCAGAGCTGGGCTCAGGAAAGGAGCTCACCCAGTCTTGTGGGGACCCAGGTCTCGAACCCTGGCCTGCTGGTTAACATGCACAGTGTCTTAACCACTTGAGCCACCCACAGCCTAAAAAAGCAGCAACTTCAAATCTGGATAGTTAAATCGAGGTTGTCTTCATAACTGCAAAGGCAACAATCACGCATATTGATTCAGTTTTTTAAAGGCATGTATTTAGTTTGCCACGTTTAATATTTCACACATTTAATATTTCCTCTTAAAAATTCCTATATTCATCAGCATCCCTAATGAGAGTATTTAAAAATACATCTGATGGGAGAATAAAAACGCAGATCTTTGCAAGTTTCCATCAAGTTTTGAATGCGGTCTCTGTATCTAGAGTGCTGGTGCCACCATGTGGACAAATATCCGTGTCGTGTCAAAGGCACATACCGTAAATTTGCCTTTTCCAGATCCTGCCCTGGCCCTATAAGTTTTGAAATAAAATATGGGCATCCTTCTGGCTAGAGAGTCCAAGGAAGGGATCTGTTGGCGTTGATGCCATGGACACTGTCCAATAGAAGCCATTGATGTTCGATTAAAGAACCTTCTTCCGAGCAGCGGCTTGAATGATGTGTGAGCTCTTGACAAACAGAGCACTTGTTTGATCAGCGATCAACTTGTATTGGTTAACGATGGCCATGTGGTCAACGATGGTCATGTGGTCCAAGCTGGTCAACGATGGCCAGGTGGTCCTCCCAGAAATGCCACACTGTAAGGTGAGATTCCTGAAGCTGCTGGGAAAAATATAGCTCCAAGTCCTTCATTCTTGGTGAAAAGAAGTTCTATGTGGTTCAACACTGTCAACTGGAGAGAAAGTGATGGATAAGCCAGAGGGAATAAAAGCTGAATGGATGGGGGGCAGTTAAGGGGGCAATTCTGCACGAATCCCCTACCACAGTAGTTCCCAAACTGTGAGTCATGGCCCAGAACACAGAAACACTGAGTCATGCCCCATGGGCACAAACCAGCCAAAGGTACTGTGGAATTTGCAGTCATGTGACACCCATGGCAAGTCCTGATATCATGATGCCATGTGGTATTATAATGTCATCAGCGCACTAGCATTCTGGAAGCAGTTGGAGCATAAGCGCATGCTAACAGTTGGCAGGCAATTTTGCCCAACCGGCTATTGGCAGGGCAGTCAGAGCATGCCTGCTTGGCAACTGGCTGGGCAATTCCACCCGACCAGCTGCCAAGATGGTACATGTACTTCGCAATGGAGAAGCAGTTGTGGGTGCCCAGTTGGCATCTGGCTGGGCAGTTTCACCCAATCAGCAGTTGATGGGGGCATATGTGCTTTGCCTGCTCTCCCAAAGGGAATATCCCCTTCTCATCTCCGCCTGATGATTCTCCTATTTGTCATGGACTGTCCTGGCTTCTACCCACCTGTCTTCACTTGTTATCATCTCAGCTGCTGAGGCTCTTGACGATGCCCAAGAACAGGAGATGTCACGGTGGCATCCCATGGGACTGTTGAAGGAGGACTGTCAGGAGGCAGGTTTGGCAAGGGACGATGGTGGATCCAGTGTGCAGAAGAGGGAGCCTGGAGGAGAAGAGCTGGGATCAACTGGAGGAGGGATGCTTGGTGCACCGTTTAGGACAAACAACGGCTCTAGGAGGGTGCAATCCTAACCTAGTCTGGCACAACTTACCCTATAATCCAGAGTAACTGCAGGAGCACGTAAGAGACATTACGTGCACCCATAGTTACTGCACCACCTGGTGAAAACCTATAGGAAATTAATATTGCAATCCAGAGTAAATTGTTCTTACACCGGAGCAAGGACTCCCCATAATTACTCTTGATTGCACCCTTAGTCTTCCCATTCCCATGGTGATGTAGGGAAGCAAGCACATGTTTGTCCTCCCCCCAGAAGTGGCACAGAACTGTCTTGTGCCATAAGTTTTGTGCTGTGGTTTGTGCCATGGTTTTGTGACACCCCGCAGGCCAGCATAGGACTTATACCGGGGCTGGCCTAACTGCCTTCCCACATTATACCAACAGCTATCTAGCAATCTGTTGGTGCGGTGTTGCTACAGGTGTTACTCACCTGATAATCAAGATCAGGCAGGGGAGTCCTCCTGGGCCGCTGGAGAATGTCTGTCCGAGGGGGTATTGGGGGGGTTTGCAACTTGGAATCCATGCATGGAGAGGAACTGGCATTCTTTGACTGGGAGTGGGAAGAGAACAGGGTTTGTTTTTAAAAATATATATATATATTATTAATAATATTAATAAATTTTATTATTAATTAATTTTATTAATAAAAGGTTTTGTACCAAAGACCCTTCAGTGTAGCTAACTGTTAAAAGGAATTATAGCGACTTATGACAGCAAATGAGAAAAATCAGATCGAAGGATGAACTACAACTGATGCCCCAGTGTGACTTCAGATCTGTACCTTGCGCATGACTTCCAACTGCCGTAATACTGACTCCACATCCTCCAGGTCCCCATCATCATCATCCTCCTCTTCCAAAGTGGGGCTATCCTCTTTGTAGCTGAAGGGATCAATGAGAATGTCTTCGTGGCCCCAGATCTCCCGGCGACAGAAGGGGCAGGTGCGAGCTTCGGAGAGCTATCAAGAGAAGACGCAGGGAGGGTTATGTTAGAACCGGCTCCATCTTGGAGCTGAAGGGGCAGAAAAATACTGTATTTACTCAAAGCTAATGCTCAGCTGCATTCAGTCTCAAAAATGAGGGTGTGCATCAGATTTGATGGTTAATAAAATTTGTTAATTCTTTAAATAAAATATGGTATTTGATTATAAGTATTGGGTGTGCACTAGATTTGATGGCACATTAGATTTGAGTAAAAGTGGTAATATGGGTCTGGTAAGGAATACCCTCCCCAAATTTCATGCTTCTAGGTTTGTGGGTTGCGGCTGGGCATTGATGAGTCAGGGATTCTTCAATACCATGTATATGCCATGCAGTGAGTGGACAGCATTGAGCATTGCATGTCAGCAGGGCTCAGTTTCAGTAGTAAAGGGAAGTGAGAATTCAAGGAAAGGACATTTCAGTTTTAATTCTCTGGTACTCAGTTTTAGTGGAGTTCCCCTGGTTTTGGTGTCTCCATTCCTTGGTCGAAAGGGAGGCAACTTGGAAGAAATGCAAGCCACAGGCCGGCACAGCTACACAGAGCCATGTGTGCCCATAGCCAGGGGCTCACCTGCCAGGAGTCCAGGCAGCCCCGACAGAGCAGGTGCCCACATGGCTGAATCCGGACGTCCTTGTCATTCTCGGCACAGATCTTGCAGAGCTGAAATGTGGAGCCCACTTGACAGTAGAGTTCAAACTGTTCCTGGGTGGGGGGAACCGAGACAAGGAGTGAAATCAGCTTCTCAGCCCATTGCCAGTGGGAAGAACAAGCAGCCCCAGTATAAGCCTGGAAAGCCCCAGTCAGGCTGGAAAATCTGGAACTAAGACTTGCAAAAACTGGCATTCCCAGTCTTCAAAATACCTGGAGGGAGAAATCCACAAACAAGAGTGTGCGGCATTCAGACAGAGGGAATGACTTCTACGCTCTCCCTGTAGGTAGGCTCTTCTTGCAGCCTTTTCCTTCTTTTGTCTAGACAGAAGTTTCCTGCAAGCTTGTGTTTAGAGGCCTACCAGGAAGCTATAATAACCCACTTAAAGAAACCTTCAATATCACCTTTAATTATTATTATTATTAATAGTGCATTTAATTATTATTATTATTAATAGTGCATTTAATTATTATTATTATTAATAGTGCCTTTAATTATTATTATTCGCACTGTGTGCACAGGGTTGTGTGAAGAACTGCAGGTCTCTGCCCCAAGGTGCTTTCAATTTAAAATGAAAA
Organism: Cryptoblepharus egeriae; assembly: GCA_030015325.1. Lineage (NCBI taxonomy): Eukaryota > Metazoa > Chordata > Lepidosauria > Squamata > Scincidae > Cryptoblepharus > Cryptoblepharus egeriae. The sequence continues at coordinate 2,084,947 of JAREYC010000014.1, forward strand.
TGAAATGAAATTAAAATGAAAACAAGTGGAACAAGAGAGGAAGAGGAGGCCAGTGAAGGGAGAGACAGCCTGGGAGGAAGGCGGTTTGGCAATGGAGCTTTAAGAATGGGTGAAGGCGGGACACACAGACGCACTTGCGTGACTTGGATTCGGTTTCGGGACGACACCTCCATCAACTCCGTCAGGTCTGGATTTGTGTTCTTCCCATCTGGGTACTTGTAGCTGCGGGTAGAGATGAGATGAACATGTTGGGATGACTCTCACAAGCACTTTTCCTCTCTCTTATTCCCCCATTTATATTTTCCTTATTTACTGCAAATACAGCCACCACCTCATGCAGGTGTCCAAAGCATCGTATGCTTTATATGGGATTTTAATCCGCCAGCAGCATTAAAGTATTGAAACAGACGCGAGTACACCAAAATAAATGGGTTTTTTGGTGTAGCCCCAAAAAACAGAATTTTTGAGCATATCTACAAGCAAGAAGAGGATAGAAGCTAGATTTTTTTCCCCTATAGGAGTCACTTATAACTATGGTGTAACCACCGAGAAGGTGCTATGGCTGGTATAATCCATCTATCAAATTTCCAGCAAAGGCAGGCCACCAAGCCAGGTCTTCAAAAGAGATTGGAGAACTTGGGGAGGTTGGTAGAGATAAGGTGATCCTCCCAGTAGGAAGACCTTTGTGCCAGACCATCAAGATGATCACAAGCATCTTAAACTGAACTCTGAAATGAATAGGGAGCCAATACATTTGGTGCAAGATCAATGTGATCAATTCACTCCAATAACAGTGCACTAATAGTGCACCATTTTGGAGGGTGGGGTATTGTGCAATGGGGCAGAGGCAGCCAGACCTATACTTGCATCACGGGTTAGAGCCCAATTATCCATGTCTACTCTATGAGTTCAATGGGACTTACTCCCAGGAAAGTGTCTTGGTGCTTTCCTGGTTGGAAAAGGTTTTGCAAAACCCAACAAGACCTTTAACTTTTAAAGGCTTCTCAAAGGCATTTTAATCTTTAATCGGCTTATTTTAAAGCAGGGTTCTTAATTGCGCATGGGGTGGCGCTTCCTTTCAGGAACGCTGTTTCATTCGTGGTTGCGTGCTGGTTTGAATAGAAAAGCAAGATGGGAATGCAGGCTATAAATTAAAGAAAATAAGCAGACTATTTGGAAGATCTAAAACTGGAGCTGATATAATGCAAGATTTTAAAAAGATAACATTGGAAGATGCTTCGGAAATATCTTTTAGTCCAAGAAAGCAAGCATTTTGTAAGCCTCCTTCTTGTTACTGCATGGGGAGATTTCCTCCTTCCTCCTTTTATATCATAGAATCCTAGAGTTGGAAGGGACCTAGTAGGTCATCTAGTCCAACCCCCTGCCTGCAGCAAGAAATCCTCCTAGAGCATCTCCGACAGGAGCTCGTCGAGCCTCCTATTGCAATCACTGCCTTAAATATCATGAACGAGACTGAAAAAAATTGACATTTGCAGTTTTCAAAATGTTGACAGCGATGTTTGAAACAGCATTGAAATTCAAAAAGTGACCTCTGCAAGGTTGCTGATCTGTTTCAGATTGGTGCCAAATGTTCTCTTGCTGCCCTTGCCAAGACGTCACCCACACCTCCAGCCCCGTTGCCACCCGTGTCCCCAAGCTGCCATCACTCACAAGCCCTCCTTGTGTCCATCGATTAGTGCCTGGAAAAGGGGCTTGTTCTGTGGGATGGTTTGCAAGATGCTCCCGTCCTCGGTCACGTAGCCGATGGCCCACTGACCCAGCCGGGTGCAACTGAGCCGGAAAATATAGCTGAAAAAGAGAAGGAGTGTGTGTGGAAAGCTGATGATCACCCCAAAGGAGGTGCAATGGAGGTGTTACAGGGTGTCCCAGACGTCTTTATGATGTAGTGGTCCTCACACTGGAGAGTCCAGGGACAGGGTGCAAGAAACTTGGACTGGGACTTGTGATGCTCCAGAGAGGGAGAAGTTTGGATCAATGCATGGGGGCACTTCTCCCCCGGCATGCCACCCAGTAGGGTTGCCATAATTCTCTTCCACAAAATCTGTCCCATTTGCCAGTATATGAACACAGTCCCCCCAAATTGGGACTGTCCTGTTTTTCAGGACATATGGCAACCCTATCCCCCGGGTATGGAAGATCCACATTATGTAAGATCCTACAGCAGAATGAGCCAGAGAAGTTTTCTTCCTAGTAGCGCAGAACTAGCCTTCCAAAAAAAATGGCTCCTGAATGCCCTCTGTCTCCGGACAGGCTTGGAAAACCCAACTTAAATACCTGGTAACTTTTGTAGGATTATTTCTGAGCCTCCCTTCAAACAATCTTCCTAGGCTCTAAATGGGGGACAAAGTCCACACCTTTGTAACACCACAAATAGTCAGCTGGCTATACGATCTGAGATAAGATTAGTGGAGGGCAGCAAGTAGTACTTAAGGAAGCCAGGTTGGGGGGGCAGTTGGTGCACCTAAAATGTTCCAAGAAGTCCAACAAGGGACTCTGAGGGCTGTAGGGTGGGAATCTGGTGGGCAAACTTCCCAAAGCTAATAAGGAAGAACTTTAAATTATTCTGATTGTAGATCTCCTGTGTTGCATCTAGTTTGTCGTGTCCCCCCCCCCCCCCAATTCCTCCCTGGCAGAGCACACCTGCTCAGGTAGAGCCAGCAGAGGGCATCATCTTACCTGCCAGATTTGCCACTGTATGCCTGCAGCCGTGCCTTCACCTCGTCATAGGTGAGGAAGGCCATGTACCCCGGGTGTGTCACTGCGAGGTACGTCCAGTTCTTCAGGAGTGTTGACCATGGCTGAAAAGGGTAGGCAGACATCATCAAAGGGGTAGACAGGAATGGCCATGATACACTAACCCTACAATCCAGAGTAACTATGGGTGCACATAAGAGACATTACATGTACCCGTAGTTACTGCACCACCTAGTGAAAACCTATGGGAAATTCATTTTGCAATCCAGAGCAAATTCTTCTTACACCGGAGCAAGGACTTCCCATAGTTACTCTGGATTGCGCCCTATGTCTCTAACACATTTATGTGCAGCGCAAGTACACAAACAGAGGCCAGAAGACCTATTTATTCAAGAAAGCCTTTGAGACCTCATAAGGTTTCATAGAGAAAAACATTGCGCATTTTTATTGCTGATGCCAGGCATATTTTATATTTTAATGTGTTTTTATTTTTATTTTATTAGATTTATTAGATTTGCATGCTGCCTTTTTCCCCCCAAGTAAGAACACAAGGTGGCTTGTTTTTAAATGTATTTATTGTTTTATTCTTTTATAAATTTATTGTATAAATTATTGATTGTTAGTTACTTTGGGTGCCCTTCAGGGAGAAAGGCAGAATACAAATCCAATAAATGAATAATAAACAACTTTTGATAAAATAGATATATTTCAATATATTTCAATGATATATTAAAATAGATATATTTCAATGCATAATTGTATTCCACTTAAAATTATGCATTTCCCACTTAAAATTGTGCATGGAGTTACTGTATTTACTCAAATCTAATGCTCATCTTTTTCCCACTGAATTCAGTCTTCAAAATCAGGGTGCGCACTAGATTTGATGGTTAATTAAATTTGAGTAAATATGGTGTTTTGATTATGAGTATATAGGGTGCACATTAGATTCAGTGCCGCACCAGATTTGAGTAAATATGGTATTACTCAAAAATACCAAGATTTAAAAAAAATTGTGGCCAACAGTGGTGTCACTCCTTGGTGCATGTTACCTGGTTCGGGCTTCACCCCCGCGACCCACAGCTACACCACCTACACATGTTATGTCTTTGAAAGGCTTTACATATTTCCATTTGGAGGTATGGACATGTGGCTTTTTGTATATAGGCGTACATCTACTTCTGAATGTAAATTAGTTGTTACTGTCATATGTCATCTAGTGGTGCAAGTGGTTAAGACACTGTGCCTACCAGCAGGCCAGGGTTCGAGACCCGGGTCCCCACAAGACGAGGATTTCCTGCTACAGGCAGGGGGTTGGACTAGATGATCCACTGGGTCCCTTCCCACCCTATGATTCATTAATTGTTGTTTTCTTTCCAATTTAAAATGAACTATAGAGAACACTGTTGCCCCCTCAACTTTCAGAAGTGGAAACTTTGATCCTTCCCCCACCCAGAAGTGTCCGACCCCTTCCCTCTGCCCACGCATTGAGCTGTGATGGATTTGAAGGAACCACATCCTGCCCTGTGGTCAAGCAGTGCAACCTGCGATAGGCTAGAGAGCAAACCTGAAACACTGCATAGAGTAGCCGGGAGGGGACAGTAGGGACCGGATGGTTATGTTATGGAGACAGTTGTTAAAAACAGGGAGCGATATTCTTTTTGCAAGCCTCTTCTTAAAAATGGATTAAAATTTCTTTTTTAGTTCTTAAAAATGTATTAAAGATTATCCTACCTGGAAGAGGCGGGTGAAAATATCAAACTCAAAAATGGAGATGTGCCCGTTGCAGGTGAGGTCGATGGTGGATCGGAGCGCGATAGCCATAGGTCCGGGATCCACAGGGTGGACTTGGTGGAGTCCTTCTCGGAACTCTGCCCAGGACACCAGGTATCTGTGGAGGACAGAACAGACAGGGTGACGGATCCATGGGTTGCAATGGGTGCTTGGCTTTGAGGTGGGCCATGTCTACACCCTAGACATGCTAGTTTGCTTGTCTCACCGTGCACCCCATGTGTCTCTCCAGAAGGCCTGTGCCTCTGGTTTGCTGAGTCGGTATGTGCTGCCCTCCTCACGTCCGTCGGGGAAAAGAGCCTGCAGCTCGGCCAACATGTGGCTGAAGATCAAGGAAAGTTTTGTTAAGTTCCTCCTGTGGGGTGAGATGCAAAAGCAGGAATCAATCAATCAATCAATCAATCAATCAATCAATCAATCAATCAATCAATGCCTTACTTTAGACAATCATAACAACCCTAGCCATCCGTACTTATATCCAAACTCTGCCTAGAGTTAATAGGGTTGACTCAAAAGCACTATCTCATAACAAGCTCTCCAGGAATTACTGCCATTGCATAATGTTACCCGTCCCTGCGTGGGCAGCTCTCAAAAGCACAATAAAACCAGCCAGAAAATAAACATTAATTGTCAATATGGTTTGAGTGTAGGCTTTGGAAGAGGCAGGTCTGGGTTCAAATCCCTCCTTGGATCTCAGGACCTCAATGCAGTAGCTGATCTTGCAGATTATCCTACCTCGCAGGGTTCCTGTGAGGACAAGGCAAGACTGAACTGTGACATAATAGTAGTGAGTTGGCAATCCTGGTTCAAAATCAAGCCTTCTTTGCTGGTGTGAAGGAACTCGGAGTCGGAGTCTGTTTTTGAAGCTGATCCAACTGGGGGCCATAGTACTGGGTTTTTAATACTGGGTCTTGTAAAAAGGAGGGAGAGGCTGTGATTACCGAGCAACCAGCCTCTCCCCACTGATAACAAGAGGGGGAAAGGTATTCAAAGAAAGAAACTGGATTTGCAAGTGTGGGTAGGAGCAAGGGTTGCCAATTGTTTTGCCAGCCAATACTCTGAGGCCTCTTGTTGCATCTTTCCCTTATATATATATATATAAAATTATTTACCCACACACACACACACACACACACATATATATAATGCTTCTTTCCCTTGCAGGAAAAGCGTCACTGGCTGATATCCGCAGCTTGGTGTTGCTATTTTTTTAAGCATATAAGTTGGTGTTGCTATTTTTTAAGCATATAGGCGGTGCAGGCTCTGCATGTTCTGATCAGTTGGCTATCCAAGCAATGTGAAAGAGACCCAGTTCTGGTGGAACATTTGACACTCCCTTGCTACCTAAGATGGCCTATTTCAAGATTTCGTGCTAACCCACTTCCTGGTGATTTTCATTCCTAGCCGTCCCCGACTGTTCAGTCGTCCATCTCCGGTTCTGTTTGCACAGATCGATGGTTTACATTGGCAAACCACATGAAACCAGATCGTGAAAGGATCAGCCAACAACCTGATCTTCAAAACAATTCCCAAGTGGGTGCAAAATTGTTTGAAAACCAGCTACAATTATCTAGAATCATAGAATCCTAGAGTTGGAAGGGACCTAGCAGGTCATCTAGTCCAACCCCCTAGTAGGTCATCTAGTCCAACCAATCCTCCTAGAGCATCCCCAACTTGTCCCATCCAGTTGGATCTTTGGGGCATCCTTGATTTTGAAGGATGCCTCCTTTTAACTATATATCCACCATCTTTACGATATAGCCCCATCATTGTGCCTGGCACTTTAGGGCAGAGGTGTCCAAACCCCGGCCCTGGGGGCCAGATGGAGCCTGCAGCAAGCCCCAATGCAGCCTGCTGCAAGACCCCCCCAGTCTGGCCCACAGAAGCCTTGTCTTTTATCTAATACACTAATAATTAAATGTACAGTGGTACCTTGCTTAACAAGCGTTTCACAAAACAAGTTCCGCTTCACTTAACAAGCAAGTGCACTATTGGCACGCGTGCTATGCAGCCCTGACGCTCCACATGGAGGCTCTTTAAAAGGGCTGCCGGCCAGCGCTGCTGCCTCTAACTGCCCCAAACTTGGGGGCAGTTGCCTGGGGGTGCCAGAGGCAGCTGCTCTTAACTGCCCCCATGTGCCCCCATCAACTACCTTGAATCTCCAGCAGCAGCCCAGCTAAGCCTCCTAGGGGGCTTAATCCCAGGAAAGTGACTTCGTAAGTAGACTTCATAGGATGATGCACATTGAATGCATGTTTTGAATTCAATTCCAGTGTTTTGTCATCATTTATACATCCCGTTAATATTTTTATGTGAATATTTTTTGGGGTTCTGAAACCAATCGTCAGAGTTTCCATTATTTCCTACGGAAAAATCCGCTTCACTTAAAGAGCATGTCTCCGGAATGAATTAAGCTCTTTTTGTGAGGCACCATTTTATTTATAAATGTATGTAATTTATTTATTCAAATAAATATTTATTCCAATTTGAAACGTGAATTATTTTTACGACTCCCCCCCCAATAAGGATATGGTCCTCTTCCCAAAAGGTCTGGACACCTCTGTTTTAGGGCATCCAAGGGAACAGGTCTCTGCCCTGGGGAGCTTAAAATCCAGAGTTAGACACAACAAACGGGAAGGAAATGAAGGCCGTGGTTAACATTTTATCCAGGTACTAGTTAATATAACCTATTATTACCTCTATTATTGCCTTTTATCCCTACAGGAACTCTATGCTTTTAGCTGTGCAACAGGCAGACATTCAAAGGGTGCAGCTTTGTTTTGGAAGCAAACCTGGGACAACCTCTGCCTGAATTGCTTTCCATAATAAGGTTATTGTTAGCTTGTGTTTGAATGAGCACATGGTTACAATGTTCCTTCTTTCAACCTATGCCGCTATGTTCCCAAACATCAGTTCGTGTCCTCCCTTTTCAACTGGACCCCCCCCCCCCCACCCTAGAATTGTATAAAACACAGTCGAATGAATCACTCATCAAACAAGAAATACTATATATAGCAAATAATTCAAAAGGAAAGCGTTTAATGTCGGGACAAAAAAACCCAAACAAAACAGAATACATGCAAAGGGAGGTTGCAGGTGTAGAAATCCAACAGGTGCAGCTTCCATACCTTTCCATACTTTTGCCATCATTGGTCTCCCACCCAAAAGCGAATGCTTAATTTGGGTTTATCTTACCTGGCAGGTGAATTTTCCTGGAAAATTTCTTCTTTTTCTCTCTTGAAGAGCCGGCTGGTTTGCTTGATCTTCTCCAGAAGGTTGGTGAGATAGACCCGAAAGTAGTCTCCCTCCCAGAGGTGGGTCGTGGAGGCCCCGCAGTGCTCCCGGATGAGCCTCAGGTGCTGGTGCGCCTGAGGGAGGATGTGAGGCAGGTACGGGGGGCTGTTGCGGAGACCCAGGCGCGGTTGGCTCACCAGCTGCTGCAGCTTGGACAGTCCTTGCAGGGCCTTCTCCAGCGAGCGGTGGGCAGAGATCCACCGAGGGAAGCGGGCAGGCCCTGGCGGTGTCGCCATGGCAGAGAAGGTGAGGCCCCAGTGAGGTCTGGCCCAGCCAGAGCTCGTCTCCAGCGCAAGCTGCAGAGCCAGGCTTGCCGTGACAGGTAGACTCACGAGGGAGGGGACGGAAGAAGGAAAGGTAGACGAAGAGCCCCAGAGAAGTGGAGGCTGAAGAGCCAACAACAACAACAGCACCTGAAAAGGAAATAACAAAAAAGCCTCAAGAAGCAAAAGGCCTCCACAACCCCACACCACAGCGACTGCTCTCTGGCCTCAAACGCCTTGGAAATGGCAGCAGGGCCGTGGCCGGGGTGCCGCTTGCTGTGCGCACACGCCTGGCCTGCCTCAGGGCGTCACACCTCCCTGTGCCCGGACTAGCCACTGCACACCCCTTTGCTGCCCTCCTGTGCCAGGTGAGGGTGGCCAACATCCCTCCTCCTCCGTAACACCTGCCCAACATCAGGGTGACTGCATTTTTCCAGAACATGTCCTTTTTTCCAGCCTTGTATCCTGAAAAAAGTCTTAATTGTCCTCTGTGAGCAGGCAGCGTGTAGCCTTCTTGGAATTAATAAATTACACGTAATAGCTTTACATATTAATAATAACATTTTTATTTTATAGCCTACATTTTTCTGTGTGTCCTACATTTTGGGCAGGCAATGTCCTCTTCTGTGGTTAAGACATACAGTCACCCAGTCCAACACGCGGGACTCCAAAAGGCTTCTCCGGCTTTTTCAGCTGCAGGAACAGTTGATGCCAGCCTCAGTGCTTAAATTAAGCACATGAAAGTTATATCTATCTATCTATCTATCTATCTATCTATCTATCTATCTATCTATCTATCTATCTATCTATCTATCTATCTCTATATCTATCTATCTATATCTATATCTATATCTATATCTATATCTATATCTATATCTATATAGATATATAGATATATAGATATATAGATTTAGATATAGATATAGATATAGATATAGATATATGATATATAGATATAGATAGATAGATATAAATATATATAGATATATATATATAGGTATAGATATAGATATACTGTATATACTGTATATAACTTTAAGTTATAAAGTTATAACGTTAAAGTTATAAAGTTATAAAGTTATATATTAGTTGTATACAAGTTATAAACTTTAAGTTATAAAGTTATATATATATGTGTGTGTGTGTGTGGATAGATTGATTGATTGGAAGAGACGGATGGACTGATGGACGGACGGATAGATAGGAAGGAAGAGATAGATAGATAGATAGATAGATAGATAGATAGATAGATAGATAGATAGATAGATAGATAGATAGATAGATAGATAGATAGGAAGGAAGGAAGGAAGGAAGGAAGAGATTGGAAGGGATAGATAGATAGACTGATTGACTGATTGACTGATGGATTGATTGGAAGAGAGAGATGAGAGATAGAGAGATAGATAAATTCATTTGTGACCTACATTTTTTTACTATCCTACATCTTGGGAGAACCTTGTCTACTTTTGTGGTTATTACCTGGAAAAGGAAGAAGTGGAAGAAAAGAAGAAGAAAAAAGAAATCTCTGAAATGGGAGGAGGAGGAGAAGAAGCTTTTTGGAGGAGAGACTTCAAGGAAGAGAAGGAAGTGATATAAAAGGAAATGTATAGGATTTTCCCTTCCTGTCTGGCTGCAAGCAGGAGAAGATGAGCATAATTGCACGGCTGGCATCATTTTCTGCCCGCTCTTGAGAGGGATGAGCTGCGGGCAAATACACCGAACGTGACTCGAATGGGTTGTTGTGCACGAAAATTGAGTGGCCGGAGGTGTTGTGCACTCCTTGCTTTAAAAGGCCAGCCCTGGAGGCTTCAGCACAAGAACAGCCATATGAGCAATCAGGGTACCCAGTTCTCTTACACCTTGTACAAGTCATCCTTGGAGAGGTGGGTTTGGGGGAAGGCAATAAGGAAAACATAGGGCTGTGGCGGCTCAGTGGTTAGAGACACTTGTCATCCTGAAGGTCGGTAGTTCGAGACCCAAGTACCGTATGATGCATGATTCCTGCCAACCTAGCAGTTCAAAAGCATGTAAATGCATGTAAATACATGTAAATACATGTAAGCGACAGCGTTCCATGTGCCTTTGGGGTTTAATCATGGCCATGGAGATGTTTTTTGGGACAATGCTGACTTGTAGCATGAACAGGGTGACCATATATCATGATCGTAAAAGAGGACAAAACCCTCCTGAACTATAGGACTCCCAAGAAAAATGTAGGACATGAGAAAATAAAAGTGAAAACACTCCTATATATTGCTTCCACGTGCTTAATTTAAACACAGTGCAATCCTGAGCATACCTACTCAGAAGTAACTCTCATTGTGTTCAATAGTACTTACTCCCAGGAAAGTGTGGTTAGCATTGCAGCCGATATTAGTCATTAAATTTAAAACTTACATATAATTTATTAATTACAAGAAGGCTGCATACTGCCTGCTCACAAGAAAAAGGAGGACAATTAAGTTTTTTTCCCAGGGCACAAGACTTTAAAAAGGACTTGTCCTGGGAAAAGGGAACATATGGACACCCTAATAGGGATTACAATCACCCTTAGAGTCGGTAGATCTTCCTAGGAGTTTCCAGATTTTGCTGAAGTTGGAAACTCTCCTTGCACATCCTTGGGTGTGCTCCCCATGCCATGCCCAGGAAATCTGCTGCAGCTTTGGGGTTAGGAAGACTCACCGTGTCAAAGTGGTTTGTCACGAGGACAACATACGGGACACGCTCTAGGACAGACAGGAAACAGGGTCAGGAAGTGATTAAATCTAAAATAACAGGTCTGGGCTGAGTTTAAATTAGGGCTCTCCAAACCTTTGCCTCAAAGCTTGGGTCTCAGTGGGAAGAGGTGCTGCGAGAGCAAGGGAAATTGTGGTCAAGACAATTGTGCCTCTGATCATGTGCAGAGTTTTTCCGTCAGCCAAAGTTCCGTCAGCCCGCAACTAAAACTCTAGATTTAGAGCAGGGAAACTTTAGATTTACAGCCCAAAACTCTAGATCAATGATCAGGAAATAGGGGTAAATTACCCCAAATGGGGTAAAAATGAAATTCCTAGGGGTAATGGATGGTCGCGCTGCCGAGACATGGCTGCAGTCTGAGCCTCCCTAGCAGCCTCCCCCCAGCTTCCCCAGCCAAGGTGAGCACCCATTCCCCGGTGTCTACTCAGGAGTAAGCCTATTAATTCAATGGAGTAAGCCTATTAATTCAATTAATTCCTGATTTTTTTAAAAATGTAGGAGAAAATATAGGACATTCTACATTTTATCCAACATTTTTTTTAAAAGTCCAGATTTTTTGGAATAGATTCAATAAAATTTTGAATTTAAATAATTAATAATATATGATTTCCTTCCTTTCAAATCACGGGGGTAACGTTGGCGTATCTAAATATATTTTGGGGTAAAAGTTAAAAATGTTCCCTGACCCCTGCTCTAGATTTAGTGCCCAAACCCCAGTCTAGAGGACCAAATGTGACCCATAGCAAGCCTCAAAGTGGATCATGGCAAGATCCCCCGTCTGGTTCATAGGCAAGACTTATAATCCTCTGGAACTGTTTCTAATACACTCGTATATGTTAATTTATGTCAATTTATTCAATTTGCAAATGTAAATAATTTTTTTGGCCCCCAACATAGTGCCAGAAAGATATGGACCACTTGCCGAAATATCTGGACACTCCTGATTTCCTGAAGCCAACATGGAAATTCCTTGCGACGCTCCTGAACTCTCTCACCTTTCCTGTTGCAATCTGAGCCTTGGGCATGAGTCTACTTGGCAATCTTGCCTTTTTGCCCCGCAGGCCTTTATCCTCGAAGGGCAGGGACGGCAGAGCGGACAGAGAAAGAGACTCTCTTCCAGATTATTTTCCCTCTCCTCCTCACCACATTACGCGCCATGGTGCAGCATAATGGAAAAGGAGAAAGCGCTTCTGTGATTATTCCTCCCAGCCATGCAGTTATTAACGGCGCAGGAGCACTGGCTGAACAAAAGTTGGCAACCCTGCCAGGGAGGCAACTACAGAGATCTTACTCATTGAGTAAGCACACTAAAGAGAATGACATGAGGGGAGATAAGTGAGGGCACAGGGAGCTGCCAAGTGGTGGCATAGCTGGAGGGGGCAGAATAGACACACTTGGAGGGAGGTGTGCCTTTGGAGCAAGCTATACAGCTCCGTTTTGCTCCCCCCACCTGGAATGGCTCCAAAGGATAGGAGCCCCTTGAACATCGCAGGAGACTCCCTCCAAAACTGACTGCTCCACCCCCCATTGAGCTATGCTACTATCGCCAAGAGTGATCATATCTATGCAAGCTCTATGGAGAGGAAGTGTGGAGGATGAGAGACCGACTCTCCCGCTCTCTTCTCCTCCGCACTTCCTTTCCTGATCCATTCCCCCCAGTTTTGCTCCTTCTCCTCTGGACTTTCAGCACTCCCTTAGGTCTTGACTGACACATTTGGCAGAGATCGGAGCTGGAGGGGGGAGGCAGCTGGTAGCAGCTGGGAGTTGCAGGGTGTAACTGGCTGATCCTGCAGATCCAGCTCACCTGGGAACCCCACCCTTCTTAACACACCTTGGCGCATGGCCCAAGCACCATGTACAAGGGAAAAAAACAGGCCCACATCTAAATTCCCCATCGCCACCTCTCCACTTGTCACCAGAGGGTGCTATTGCTCTCTAGTTGGTTTTGCTACTGGCACAAATATATACTATATATTTTTTAATATATATATACACATACACACTTTTATACATATATATATATGTATGTATATTTATATATAAGTGTGTGCCTATCTATCTATCTATCTATCTATATATCTATCTATCTATATATCTATATATCTCTCTCTCTATATATATATCTATATCTCTCTCTATATATACGTATCTATACCTATATCTCTCTATCTCTCTATCTCTCTATCTCTCTATCTATCTATCTATCTATCGATCAATCGATAGATAGATAGATAGTACAGATCTCCTCCATGGCTGAGCCTTATGTCCTTGAAATCTATTAGAAATTCAGGAAATTTAATCAAAATTTACTGGAAATCCAGGAAACAAATGAGGAAATCTATGCATATTTTTAGGGATGGGTATAAGATGACCTGGGTGACCTCTGATTCCAGGTAAGGTTATCCCATTGCAATTTTGTAATTGCCACGTCATGCCTACTGGGCTGATTCACACATGCAGGTCAATAAATAGAGCAGGCTGGTTTAGAGAGGGTGTTGTAAACCAGGAACTTCCTGGTTCAGTGCCACCTTAGGTAAGTGCTCAGGTGCTCACTCCCAACAGTGGCCCTGCAGCCCATCTGCAAAACAGGAGTGGCCTTGCTGTCCTACCTTGCAAGGTCCTGCAGATGTACACACCCAGGCACTCTGCACATGCTCTTGTTTGTCCTCAGTCACTATTTATTTAGTGTACGGCAAGTACATGGACTTATGATAAATCAGATATTAATGTTCCATTATTCCGCTATAATTGGATATTCCACATTGAAATCTGGCTGCCAACTGTCAACAATTCATCAATCTAGTCTGGCTGCCAGTTGTTGCTAGTTGTTTAGTTCACACTTTCATGCTCTCCGGGGTGCAGAACGTGGAGGTGAACTAGCATCACATTATTATTATTATTGGCATCCTTCAGTCTCGAAAGACTATGGCATCACATCACATTCAATAAAGAGCATGGTTCCCTACAGACCCCATTTCTGCCTGTGGGTGGCAGAACCAGGTTGGCATCAAAATCTACAGTGCAAGCATTGACGTGAATTATGTTCTCGTTTCTTTTTAAGACATGGGATATTGCTTCCCCCCCCCCCATTCTTGGTTTTTCTGGAGAAGTGGGGGAGCCAGAGTGGTGGAGTCTGTGTTTGTGTGTGTCTGTGTGGGATGTTGTGGTCACCCTCTGGTGTCAATTTGTTCTTGGAGCCCTGCAGACATCTTCCACTGAAATCTAACTGCGGGATCTCTTGTTTACCCTGCCCTTTAGGAGAAAAAAAAGAAGAACCAGATTTCAGAAGGTAATTTCAAGCAGATATCCCAGCAGCTGAGTCAACCGGGAGCAAAATGTGTTTCCTTTAACTCTAGTTTCATCCAAGAGAAAAATTTAGAAGCACAGTCTTAGTGCCAAATTCCACTTGCAGTTGGGATCAGGACCTGTGGTGGGCTTCAGGGGGTTCTCCCAGGTTCTACAGAACTCTTTGCTAATGAACGCCTGGCTCTGAGAATCGGTTACTAATGGGACATACATAGGGCAAAATCCAGACTCACTATGGGGAGTACTTGCTTCAGTGTAGGAACAAGTTACTCTGGGTTGCAATATGAATTTCCCATAGGTTTTCACTAGGTGGTGCTGTAACTACAGGTGCATGTAAAGTCTCTTACGTGCTCCCGTAGTTACTCTGGATTTGGGGGATAGAACCTGTTGTTAATTTAGGTTATTAGGACATAGAACCTGTTGTTCATTTATTTGAATCCCACCACTGATCAGGACTGTTTTTGGAGTCTTTAAACCCCGCTCCCCATTATTCTTATCAGCCTTCCTCCTCCTTCTTAACAGTTTCTGCTTCCTCCAAGACAACAGAGGAATTTTATGGGGGTACAAAGTTTCTTTTTTAAAAAAGACCCTTTCTCTTTCATTGGATCACAATGATCACAATCTTATCTATTTATTTATTTATTTATTTATTTATTCATTCATTCATTCATTCATTCATTCATTCATTCATTCCTTTAAAGGCTTATATACCACTTTTGTTAAAAAAAATTTTAAAAACCAAATGCCCATGACAGATCACTGGATCGTAATTTCTATACATATACCAAACCGTGTAGGCTTGTTACTTGGATGTTCAGTTAAAGAATGAGTCGGATAACTGGAGTTGGTTCAATCTTTTTTTTTACTGCAGCGCTGAGGGCCATATGTAACAAAAAGAGCTATTCCAAAGGTATGGCCCCGATCACAAGGTGAAGGAGGCTTATATAGACTTTTCCAATACAAGGTGTAGCTACACAGACAAAGCTGGCAACATATACTTTTAACTAATACAATTTCAAACGACGTAACTGTCCACGCGCTCAGCGCCTGCTAGACCCATGTTTCACTATATGGCTCAAGTCCGGTCACCATGACCTCCATATGGTTCAACTCAGATAAGCTATGTCCGGTCCTAGCTGTCTGACATACATGTTTCTTTGTTCTTGTTCAGACACATATAATTGTATATTCCTTTGTTCTTCCTTCTGGCCTTAACAATATATGCTTAAACATAATTGGTTACAAAAGCAGATATAATATTCTATTACAATGATGGGCGGCAAACCAGTTAACAACCGGTTCGCAGCCCACCACTGATACTGCGCATGCGCCAACTTTGGCGCATGCACAGTGCGTCTTCTGGCACCAGTTGGGGTCAGAAGACGCACTGCGCATGGGCCCAAGGTTGGCGCATGCACAGTGCGACTTCTGACGCCAGTTGGCATCAGAAGATGCACTGCGCAAGCGCCAACCTGTGGGGTCATTTGGCCTTGCTAGAGAGGCGGAACGGCACTTGCCGCTTCGCCTCCCTAGCGAGGCCAAATGGCCCCGCAGAGGGACGCACTGCACATGTCCGAGACATGCGCACAGCGCCATTCCTGCTAGCTCCGAGACTGAGCAGCAGGCTGCTGCTCTGCCTCGGAGCTAGCCGGAATGGGTGGGCGCCGGGAATTGGGCCCGACGCTAACAACCGGTTCGCTAGTGTCGGGCCCAATTTAACAACTGGTTCTACAGAACTGGTGCGAACTGGCCTGGGCCCACCTGTGTTCTATTAGGTTTAAAACTTATACATTGAACTACATATGCTACATTTACTCTCTCTCTCTCTTTATATATATATATATATATATATATATATATATATATATAAGCCATATATATGGCTTTCAGTTAATCAGAGTAATATATTTCTTATTTGGCTTGAATATTTTTCCTCTCTTTGTCCTGCTTCAGCTTACATAAAATGTGAATGCTAATCTTATAATCGCTGTTAGGGACAATGTAAACATATGTCCCTTTTTCCCAGGACGGTCCTCTTTTTGAAAACAATATGTCCTGGGGGAAAAAACAACTTCATTGTCCTCTTTTTCCAGGTGAGCAGGAAGCGTGAAGCCTTCTTGTAATTAATAAATCATATGCAATAAATTATGGGCACAATCCTAAGACATTTAGGCAGGCCTAACTCACCTGGCCTAACTTTCCATGATGGTGTGAGGAGTTCAGTGTATGCTTGTGGAGTGGCCTAACCCCTCCAGGAGTGGGGCAGAAATACTGCACTTTTGTGATCTAATGAATGAATGAATGAATGAATGAATGAATAACTCCAGATCAGCACAGGATATGCCGGGGTTTACACCAGCCTAACAGGAGCTTAGGATTGCAGCCATATGTAATAGTTTTAAATTAAATATGTAACATAGTGTTTAAATTACACTAACTCTACAATCCAGAGTAACTACGGGAAGACGTAAGAGGCACTTATCTGGATTGCTCTATGCATTTCCCAAAGGTTTCCCATAGGTGGCACCATAACTACGGCAGTGTAAAAGGTCCCGTAGCCACTCTGGATTGTAGCCGATGGGTGCAATCCTAAGCATGTTTACTCAGAAGTAAGCCCAAGGTGTTCAATAGCTCTTACTCCCAGGAAAGTGTGTTTAGGATTGCAGTCTAAATCACACTTTAAAGTGTTTTGGCTTTTATTTTGTCATGACCTACATTTTTCTTGGATAGTCTACTTTTTGTCCGCTTTTTTGGATACGATATATGGTCTCACTGGTCGGGGAGCCCTTGTGAAAGATGAAAGCCTAGGCGTGAACATATACCCTTAGGGAAATTTCTCAATTTTCCTCCTCTTGAACCTTGTCTCAGCTGAGTGGGGAATGATATCACCATTCCTGCTGTAGTTCAACTGCGCCCTCATAGCAGACACACCCTGGAAGTTTGGGGCCGGTCTGTTCATCCCTCTTTTCCCTTTCGAATCCAGGGTGTGGGAAGGTGAGTGCATCCCGTCCGTCAGCAGCATCCACCCCTGGGGTCATCACATGCTTAGGGCTGGCTCTGCAATAACCACATGCGCGGCATGCGCAAAAGTAGGAAAGTGGAGATTAGCAGGAACAAAATTAATATAGATGGCACACACCCTTGCTTTCCTCATTTGCATGTGGAGCAGGAGGAGGAAATAGTTGCTGGTTCCGCTTTGAATTTGCATGGAGGACTCAGGGTAGCAAAGGCTACCATCAGACTTCTTGGACCATATTTGGAGGCTGGTGACAACCTTACTCCATGTGCAAGAATTTATTTCCTCCAGTATCTTCTCACTAGAAGGCTACCAGATGCAAATGGTGTCAGATCAACATTTCCGACTTCATCTTCTTCTGAATAGTTTCTACGGAGTAGGGTAGGGTTGCCATATATCCCCCAAAACAGGGACAGTCCCGACTTTGGGGGAT